>JASDFA010000027.1:73825000-75075000 GCA_035772735.1 Datura wrightii
AACAATTTATTACATCACCAGCACCAACACACAAAATCATCAACAACATAACATGAAACACAATGTCACACATTAAACAACCACAAAAGCATAAGCACAGCACAACCTTTTCTACACCAGCACCTAACTACTCCGACCCCACACTTAGTTGGAACACTGTCCCCAGTGTTTGCATATCTGCAATTAAAAACAAAGTTTGAGTGGTGTAACTCCCTGATCAATCAAAATGTTCAATCTCTTCATCAGGTGCCAGTGCCTCGTTTCCAAGACCAGAATCTTCTCCGCCGTCCTCCTCTAACTCAATGTCTGAGTCATCCCGACACATTTCCTCATCAGTAGGGACATCGTCATCAACTGGTTCTACAAATGCGGGCCCAATTTTACATAATGCTCGGGCATGGTCATTAAATGGATAATCCATCTCGAGCGGCCACAACTCATCCTCTATAGCGGGCCTTCCACCAGTCCGCAGTTGCAGCATCTGCATTCCATACATTCTAGCCATGTAATTGTCATCCCAAGCATGTCGCTCGGCTAGTGTAAGCACCAGCCCAAATGTGGTATTGGGTGCTTTGGTCTTAGTGACGTCCAAAGCATGACGATAAATTAGCGGAATGTAATCCAGGGCCTCTTCTTCAATACCATGGCCCCTGAGGAAAGTTGTTAGAAGACCACCGAAACCATACCGATGCCCTTGATGAAGTCTGGCTCTCTTCATGGCGGAAATAATCACCACTCCAACATTTATATCCAGTCCTTTCATCAATGCATACACCAAACAAACTCTGTCCCGGGTTACATCAGTCATGTGCACCCCCGGGATTAGGCAAGTACACACTATCTTCAACCAGATCCTCGCTTCTCTGTTCATTTGGGAGTATGGCAATGTCTGGTGATATCCTCATTCCTTGTGACGACTCCACCTAGCTATTGATCTTGCTCCACATAATGTGCGTCTGATATTTGCATATGGTGGAGTGATATTCAGCTGGCGAAGGATATGCGCTTCTGTGTCCCGCATCCCCAAGATGGCATTAAGATGCTGTGGCTCAAAAGTAACCACCTGTCCTCCGATCTTAACTGTGTGGCTGCGCACTGTGGGGTTCCAATTATCGTAGAATTCCCTTATGAGATGAAGATTACACTCTTTGGGTTCTTCAAAGATGAAGTTTAACCCAACAGTGTTTATCCTGTGTAGGATTCTCGGGAATTCTTGAGCTAGTGGTTCCCATGCTATTTGTTCCTCTGGGAAATACTTGGTTTCCTTGTCTTTGGAGTACAATTTCTTTCCCTTATCTGAAACCCATCGTGTTCCTTATTGTCTACGTTGCCCCCTTAGAACAGGTGGTGCTGCTGGCACTGTTGCCCCAATTCTCAGTCTTTTTCTGCTGGCGCCAAATGTGGATGCGCCTTTCCCCTTATCTTGCCTTCCAGACATTTGTCCTGTCCATCAAAAGCATATATTTCAAATGTCATGCATGGCATATTTGGCTACTACTACTGAGGCCGAGCTTAAATTGATCACCCCACACTTAGTTGTTAGCCGTAATCAATACAATTCGACAAGAACAACCACATAATTTTAGCTTTTATTTCCCAAAAGGTTTAGTGCATTCATAAAAGTGTATGGAACAGTTTTTATTGTACTACTCAGACTTCATACAATGTATAATTAAAGTTCATCCATCTATCCCTTTACAAAATCATGAGCAATCCTCAAGTTTGTGCACACAAACCTATTGGATTTTTCCTACTTTCATCCCCAAAAATCAATCTTCAACCATAACATAATCTAACTTTAGTCACAACATTTTTCAACTCAAACAATAGGCACAACCCAAAATATCTCCATTTCTACCCTTTTCTTCTTCTTCCTAACTCAATTGTCAACCCTAGTTATCAACAATGTAAGATTTTTAACAAAGATCATGTAACCAATGAGTTCATCAAATCAAAACGACCATACAAGCCACATTCATCCATAACCTAATTGATTACAACACTTTATATGAACTTAGGGCGGAAATTAAACATACAATAGTTCATGATACAAAATTTGCAGAAAAATGAATAGAAGTGCAAGAACATACCTGGTATGTGATGTTTTTGAAGAAGGAATTGAAATTTTTTTGATGTTAGGGGCATGTCACATTGATGGAGAAGGGGGATTGGGAGTGTTGTCGTGGAGGGATGAATAAAATGATGGAAAAATGTAATTTTGGGGGTTAAAAAAAAGATTTCGCGCGGGTCGACCCTATTGCCTGAACTGACCCAACGCGAAAATACACTCAACATGTCACAGAGGGTAACGCGGAGGTCAGCCTCCGTGACACGGAGCCGACGCTGAGGCTCACTGGAAATTTTGACATACCTGAAATTGGCCTCAATGTGTCATCGAGGGTAACGCGGAGGCCAAGCTCCATGACACGGAGCCAACGCAGAGGCTCACTGTCTCTTGCCCCAATTTTCACTTTTTTTACCTTTATTTTTCCACTTGCAATTTTGTATTTTTTTGCCCTCCATATTCCCGAAAAATCATCAAACAACAACAACTTGTTAGAAAATCGTGGGTTGCCTCCCACCTAGTGCCAGCCTTTTTTTTTCTTTTCTCTTTTTCTTTTTTTTGAATTTGTTCCTAACTAGTCTAGTACATTACATACACGGGTTGCCTCCCGTGTAGCTCCTGGTTTACTATCGCGGCTCGATGCTTGACATACTCATTCATCTACTAAGGTGATAGATGTCTTCTCTCGATTAACGTCTTCACCCCAGTAGTGCTTACACCTTTGTCCATTAACAAAAAATGTGGCACTTTTATCCTCTTGCCACAATTCAACTGCCCCGTGTGGGGTCATCCTTGCTACTTCAAATGGCTCTGACCACATGGAGTGCAATTTACCTTGGAAGAGTTTCAACCTAGATTTAAATAGCAACACCTTTTTGCCCGGCTCAAAGATTCGATGCACCATGTTCCTGTCGTGCCACCTTTTCATTTTTTCTTTGTAGTATTTTGCACTGTCATATGCGTGCCATCGAAACTCGTCCAACTCACTCAACTGCATCAATCTCCTCTTTCCTGCAAGCTCAGGATCCATGTTCATCTTTCACACTGCCCAAAAAGCTCAATGTTCCAGCTCCACAGGTAGATGACATGCCTTCCCATAAACCAATCTGTACGGTGATCTCCCAATGGGTGTCTTATATGCAATTCGATATGCCCACAAGGCATCATCCAGTTTGCTTGCCCATTCCAAGCGTTGTGCGTTCACCATTTTCTGCAAAATCTATTTAATTCCCCTGTTTGACACCTCTACTTGCCCGCTAGTTTAGGGATGATTTGTTGTAGCCACTTTATGCCAAACCCCGTATTTCGCTAGCAAATTCCTGAACCCTGCATTCACAAAATGTGCCCCTCCATCACTGATAATTGCTCGTGGCGTACCAAACCTGGTGAAAATCTGCTTCTTCACAAATCTAGTCACCACCTCATTGTCGTTCCTGGGACAAGCAACTGCCTCAACCCACTTAGACACGTAGTCCACCACCACCAAGATGTATCGATTGCCAAACGATGGTGGAAACGGGCCCATAAAATGTATCCCCCACACATCAAACACCTCAACTTCCAATATGTGAAGCAATGGAATTTCCTGTCTTCTGTCGATTGTTCTGTTCTTTGACATCGATCACATACTTTAACATAAGCTGCAGCATCTTTGAACAATGTGGGCCAAAAGAACCCGGATTGCAACTTTGTGAGCAGTACGCTCTCCTCCATGATGACCTCTATACAGTGATGAATGACAACTCCTCAGCACCTCTGCCGTCTGACTTTCTGGAATGCATCGCCTCACCACTTGATCTGGTCCTTGCTTGAATAGATACGGCTCATCCCACATGTAGTATCGGGAATCATGCCTCAGCTTCTTCCTTTGTTGAGTCATAGCCTCAGGTGGGTATACTCCACTTACCAACAAGTTCACAATATTTGCATACCAAGGGAGTTAAGCTTCCTTTATTGCCAAGAGTTATTCATCGGGGAACTCTTCTCTGATGCCTCACCTTCCTTCACATGTGAACGGCTCTCTAGCCGCGATAGGTGATCTGCAACTTGATTTTCACTTCCCTTCCTGTCTCGGATCTCCAGATCAAACTCTTGTAGCAATAATATCCACCTGATTAGCCTGGGCTTCGCATCTTTCTTGCCAAATAAATACCGAATTGCCGCATGATCATTGTGTACCACCACTTTCTACCCCACCAAATAGGATCTAAACTTGTCAAATGCAAACACTAGAGCTAGCATCTCCTTCTCAGTGACTGTATAATTAACTTGTGTAGCGTCAAGTGTTTTTCTTGCATAGTAGATGGAATGAAAAATCTTATTCCATTGCTACCCCAATACCACTCCTACAGCCACATCACTTGTATCACATATTAACTCAAATGGATATTCCTAATCCAGAGCAACGAGAATAGGAGCTTCCACCAGCTTCTTTTTCAGCTCCTCAAATGCTTCTAAAATTCCTTGTAAAATTCAAACTTCACCTCTTTTTCTAGCAACCAGCATATTGGTCTAGAAATTTTAAAGAAGTCTTGAATACACCGTCTTTAAAACCCAACATGTTCTAGAAAGCTGCGGACACCCTTAACTTATACTGGTGGTGGTAGCTTTTCAATCACCTCTATCTTTGCACGATCAACTTCCAAACCTTTGCATGACACCTTATGGCCAATTACAATAACCTCTTTAAATAAAAAGTGACACTTTTCCCAGTTGAGCACTAGGTTTGAGTCTTCACATCTAGCTAACACCCTGTCAAGATTATGCAAACACATAACAAACGAGTTACCAAAAACAGAAAAGTCATCCATAAATACCTCGACATAGTCTTCCACCATATCGTGGAATATTGCCTCATGCGTCGCTGGAATGTGGCTGGTGCATTGCATAGACCAAAGGGCATCCGCCTGAAAGCATATGTCCCATAAAGACATGTAAACATGGTATTCTCCTGATCTTCTAGTGCTATGGCTATTTGATTATAGCCAGAGTAACCATCCAGAAAGCAATAATATTCCTACCCTGCCAGCCTTTCCAACATCTGATCGATGAATTGAATAGGATAATGATCTTTCCGAGTGGCCTCATGGAGCTTCCTATAATCCATGCAAATTCGCCAGCCCGTGACTATGCGTGTAGGAGTTAGCTCATTCTCTTCATTTGTGACCACTGTCATTCCCCCTTTCTTGGGAACGCATTAAACTGGGCTCACCCATTCACTGTTTGAGATGGGATATACCACTCTTGCATCCATCCACATGATCACTTCCTTTCTGACTACATCCTTCATCATCGGGTTCAATCTCTGCTAATGTTGCACGGTTGGCTTGGATCCCTCTTCCATAAAAATCCTGTGCATGTAGAAAGCTGGACTAATCCCCTTGATGTCTGACATTTGCCATCCCATTGCTCTTTTTCGCCTCTTAAGGACCACTAATGCCTCTTTCACTTGTGCATCTGTCAGTTCTGCTGAAATGATGACTGGTAAGGTGTCATCTTCACCCAAGAATACATACTGTGGATGTGGAGGCAATGTCTTTAACTCCAATTTAGGTGCCTCCTCTATTGATGGCTTTGGGGATGGTTCCAAGGACCTCTGCAATTGTTCAAAATCTTGCTTCTTGAAGAACCATTTTGTCTCATTCAAAGTCTGCACCATCTCATATGTTGCATTGTCCCCAAAATGATCACATCCCACCAAGTCTCTCTCCAAGGGATCCTGTGAGTCAATAATCTGAAGGGTCGACTCCTGATTCAAAATACTGATTGTTGATAACTCTTCATAGATGGACGGTAGCTTCATGTCCTTGTAGACATCAAAGACCTCTACCTTATCATGAGCTCTCTTGGTTAGCTACCCAACAGCTACATCAATTAAGGCTCGCCCAGTTTCCAAAAAGGGATGTCCCAAAATAAATGGGACTTCCGCATCTTGCTCAAAATCAAGAATTATAAAATCCACCGGGAAAATGAGGGAGCCTACTTGCACTAGCACATCCTCCACAATTCCATCAGGTCTGGCCAATGAACGGTCAGCTAGCTGCAGCATCACAGTAGTGGGTCTAGGACTGCCCAGCCCCAGCTTCTTGAATACTGATGTTGGCATCAAATTTATACTTGCTCCCAAATCGCACAAACCACGAGCTTGAATAGACTGCACAATTGTAATCTGAATAGTGAAGCTCCCAGGATCCTTGAACTTTGTCGGCAATCAATTCTGAATACGGGAGGTGCACTCCTCAGTAAGTGCAACTGCAGCATACTCTGTCAGTCGGCTCTTGTTTGCTACAATTTCTTTGATGTACTTAGAATATTTTGGCACTCCCTGCAACACATCAACTAAAGGAAGGTTAATATGTACCTGCTTCAACACTTCCATGAACTTCTTGAAGAATTCTTCCTCCTTGTGCTTTTTCAATCTTTGAGGAAACAGGGGCAGTGGTCTTTCCATCTCTGCTGCCTTTTAATTCCCTCTCACATCATCGTTTCCTTCATCCTTTTTTGTTGCTCCAGATGTCTGAGGTGGCTTTTCGGGTTCCACCTCCCCGAGTTGCTTTCCACTCCTGGTAGAAGCTGCATTCACCTGCTTAGGATTTGGGTCTATATCACTTGGTAATCCTCCCCTCGGTCTAGTATTTTATGCTCCAGGTAACTGTCCCAACTGATACTCCAATGCCTTTGTAGCTAACTGCTTATTTTTCATGTCAGCTCTCAATTTTACCTGATCAGCCTGCATCTGTGCCTGGTTAGCTATTATGGTTTTAAGCATATCCTTGATGTTGCTGGACTGAGGAGGTGCATTATTTCCTCTAAACTGTGGCTGAAAATTGTGATGACCCCCTTGATTTATGTGCATGCCTTGATTTGAACTCTGTCCTTGATGACTAGTACTCCCCCATGAAAAATTCGGATGATTCCTCCAATTTGGGTTGTAACTGTTGCCATACTGCTGATTACTGCTCCTCTGGGCGTTTCCAACAAAATTTACCGCATCTGGATTTGCACCACAACACTCAGCTAAGTGTTCACTACTTCCACAGACTTCACACCATACCTGATGAACTACATTAACTGGGGCTTGTGCCTGGCTCAGGCTCATGCTGCTGAAATGAGTGGTAAGTTTATTTTGCAAAGCAGCTATCTGTGCAGCGATAGCTGTGAATCCATCCACCTCAAAGACCCCTGCGGCTTTCTTTGCTCCCCCTCGAGTTGTATCCGCATTCCATTCTGGATTACCTTGTGAAATACGGTTCAACAAGGTTTAAAGCTCTTCGTAGGTTTTTTCCAATGCCTGCCCCTCGACTGCTGAATCTAACAAAATCTTCGTATGCGGTTCTAAGCCCTCAATGAATGTATGCACCAACACATCATTAGACTGGTGATGGTGAGGAAAATATCTTAGCATTGACTTGAAACTCTCCCAAGCCTGATACAAATTCTCACCCTCTCTCTGTTTGAAGCTTAGAATCTGACTTCTAAGCCTGGTTGTCTTCCCTAATGGAAAGAATCGTATCAAAAACTTCCTCGCTAGGTCATCCCAAGTAGTAATAGAATTTGATGGTTCAGCCTTCAAATACCTCTTGGCTTCCCCCAACAGTGAAAACGGGAATAGTGTAAGCCTCACATAATAAGATGATACTTCAGCGGGTATATATGTGTCACTTATCTCCAAGAAGTTTTGGAGATGCTGTTGCGGATCTTCATGAGGGAGACCTGCAAATTGCCCGCTGGTGTGCAATAACTGCACCATATTCTGCTTAAGTTCAAATCTCCCTCCTGGTTCCGGCCTACGAATGCTGGATGTTACATTGTTCGCATGTGGGATTGCCACCTCACGAACCGGTCTTGCTGCCATCTCTTCGGGCACTAAAACTGCCCTTACAATCGGTGGTTGCTGTTGTTGCTCCAGAATTGCTCTCCTTAATAACTGCAACTTCTTTTCTAGAGCTTCCCTCTTCTATAGATAAAATTGTCTCTCCGGTTCTAAAAAGGGATCCACCAACTCCTTATCTCTTGCCAGCGTTCAAAAACAACTTAGTACCTGCAAGAGAACTCGCTAAGATCAAGTCATCAACACTTGTATCGAACTTGTAACTTAACACTAAGAAAATTAAGTCACCAATTGCGCCAGTCCCCGGCAACGGCGCCAAAAAATTATTCACTCCTAATTACATGCAAGTGCACGTGGTCTTACAAGTAATAAAGTGGCTTTATTTCAAGCGAGGTATCGAACCCACAGGGACTATAATGTGGCAGTAATTTTTCTTTAAGTGTTTAGTATACGCACTTCATTATACAAGCAGAGAAACAGAACAAATAGTGATTTTTCAAGAATACTAGTTAATTTAACTTTATGTAAAAAGATTGTAAATTATAATCTGAACAATAGCACGAACAAGCTGAGGTTAAGGCAAAACATGCAGATATGTAATTTATTGATTAAATTTTAGTCAACACTTCTCTTCGGTTGTTAGTCAGGAATTATTAACCAATAGATTGGGTCTTTCGAACTCCTCTCCAATTATATAATCATGAGACTTACATTACACATTTTTGTGATGCAAAAACTTCATATTCTATAAATACACAACAAATTCCATAGATGACCAAATATGACAAAACAGATATATTTCTATTCTGAACGTTAATCTTCTCTTAATTTCTCAACCAAGGCAAGAACGTATTCTACCAATTCACATCTATCCAATTAATCTTCCTTTCGGAAATAAAACTAGAATTCTAGGATGTACATTAACAATGGCCAAGCATTAATGTAGTGAAAACAAGAATTAGTAGAACAACCGTTGTAGAGAAGATAAAAACTGAAATAACATCAATTACATAATACTGCAATCATCCTCAACCTCAACCAAAGGTGAATTAGCCACTCATTTGATGATTAAACATCTTCAAACAAGTAGAAATCATACAAGCAATTGAAATTTAAGAGAAAAAGGAAGAGAATTAACCCAACAACTTCTTCAGCTCAACTGCTTGATACCCACGTTCTAGCATGAAATGTCAGATATCTTAAAATAAAACCTAAGTGTGTTATTTATACAAGTGAGAAATTTCCCGAAATAAACTGGTAATGTGGCATGGAGGGTATCGCGGAGCATCAGCTCCGTGCCACGGCCCTGTCGTGGAGCTTCACTGGAACTTGGATGCCGGATTATTATCCTCAACGTGGCATGGAGGGTATCGCGGAGCATCAGCTCCGTGCCACAGACGTGTCGCGCACCTTCACTGGAATCCGGGTGTGCAGCAAAGTCTTCCCACCATGTCATGGAAGTGAACGCAGAGCATACCTGTGACACGGTGCCATCGCGCACCTTCATTGGAATTCATCTCAAATTTCATTCTAGGAAGAATGTCTTCGCGATGGTGGCATGACACGGCCTCTATCGCGAAGCATCAAGTTTTTAGCATTTTCTTGTCGACTTCCGAGTTTTGCTTCCGAGTCCATTCCTCCACTTCACCAACTTGTAGATTAGTTTCAAAAATTCATTCTAACTGCAAAAACAATAACTAATCATGTTGGTTAGTATAAATCCACATTTACATAAAAACCACATGAGAATGTACACACAAAAGTAGATAAACAAGTCCAAATTAAGTAATAAAGTATCACTTGGGCATGCAATTATGCCCAAGATCACACACCAATTCATGAAGTAGAGCTATTTGATGTATGGGAAATTTATTTCATGGGGCCATTTGTGAGCTCTTATGGATTGAAATATATTGTTGTTCACTATGTCCTAATGTGGGTGAAAGTTATAGTACTTCCTAACAATGAGAGGAAAAGCATCACAGTGTTCCTGAAGCATAATATTTCTCTAGATTTGGTACACTGAGGGCGATAATTAGTGATAGTGACTCCCACTTTTGCAATAAATTATTCAGCACTCTGCTTATGAGGTATGGTGTTAAGAAAAAGGTGGCAACACCTTATCATCCTCAGACAAACGGGCAGGTAGAGGTCTCCAACCGAGAGATAAAATCCATCCTTGGGAATACTCTCAATGAAAATAGGATGGACTAGTCAAGGAGATTAGATTACACTCTATGGGCATACCAGATAACTTTCAAAACACCAATAGGTGTGTCTCCTTAAGAGTTGGTTTATGAAAAAGCGTGTTGTTTACTGGTGGAGCTTGAGCACAAGGCCTTATGGGCACTCAATAAGTTCAATTTGAATTATGGTGAAGCCTCTAACAAAATGCTCGATCAACTAAAAGAGATGGATGAGCTAAGACTTGGGACATATGAGTGTGTAGCGCTATAAAGGAAAAAAAAGGAAACTGTACTATGATCGAATGATTGAGAAGAGAGAGTTCATCCTGGGAGATTTGGTGCTATTGTTCATTCTTTTTCCAGGCAAGTTGAATTATAAGTTGTCTGGAACCTTTAAGGTGGTCCTAGAAATCCCATACGGAGCCATTGATCTTGAAAATTGAGATGGTAAAACATTCAAAGTTAATGGCAACGTGTGAAGAATTAATTTGTTACACACAAATGAGGTAAAGCTGATAGACGCGGTATACCTGATGAAGTCTGAGTAATCAGAGTACCCAGATCATATTGTGTTGTTAAATTAGGCACTACTTGGGAGGCAATTATTAGGCTTTTAAACATGAGCTTTTACTTGGTTTTGAAGTCATTTAGGAGGATTTTATATTCTTTCTCTTTGGTTTCTGTAGGCATTCAATTTAAAGAGCGAAAGCAAGGAATTGAACAAAATCATCAAGCTTAAAGAAGAGGACCTGCGTTCCATCAGATTACACTAGCGATGCACCAGCCATACGCAGGAGCACAATGTGTTGAAGTCGGTACACCTACGGATCATGGGATGTGAACCGCCAGTGCCAACGCAGTATTGCTACAAGAGTCACTGGCCACCAGTGCAATAGAGTGGCACTCCACGGGATGGGAACCGGTGGAATGCTGCTGACTCGCAAGTGAGGCCATCCTCAGAATGGTAAAATCGTCTAGCAGAGGAAAAGAGGAGAAACTTTGACCTACTTTTGTACATTCCTTCTAAAGTACTGAATATTCCTTCTCATTGTAGTATTGACTTGTGTTGTATTAAATAGTAGTCAATTTTCTAGAGGGAGATAGAATAGAGCTAGCTTTTCTTCATCTTCTTGTTGTTCCTCAAGGTAAAACCTCCATTCAAGGCAAATTTTAGCTTGCAATTTACTCTTAATGATGAATTCTATGAATTTATTTATATTGATAATCTAATTTTTTTCATCTATTAGTGGCTAGATATTTTGCTAGGGGTGTGAGCATGATTGAAGCTAATTTGGATTCGATGTTGCTAGATTAATCTTATAATTGCTGATTTAGTATAAAGTTGTGGTTTTCTCTAAATTGTAATTGAATGATCCATAGTTGCAAATATGGGTGAAAAAAAATAGTGGATATTTTGAGTATTGATTATGTTGGGTTGGGCTAGAGATAGCCAAAACCCATTTTCATATGCTCATTAAAGAATTGAGGCAGAGATAGTTCAATTCTTACTCAAGTCATAGTGGATGAATTATTTGGAACCTTGAGGTTTGAGAAAACCCGAGGAAAAAAGCACCCAATTGGTTGTAAAATATCGAGTGCCACCTCGTCCAATTTTATTTATGCTTGTGAGTAATAATTTGATTTCCTAGTTAATTCCAATCCAATTTATTCACTATCAATAGCACACACCTAGCCCTTGCTCATCTTTGTTTATTCAATTTGGTTGCCTTGTTGTTGATTGGTAGTTGATTAAATTCAAAATGTAGTCCTACATTCCCCTAGCATTTACTTTTCCATTTTTAATGAAATAATGCAATTCATATCTTTTGTGCCATCAAATCTCTGTTCCCTGCGGATTTGACCCTTACTCACGAATTGGGTAATTATATTGCGATGACCTTTTGCACTTTCTCATTGCGAGGAGTGAATTTGAACATCATCAATTTTGGCGTCGTTGCCGGGGAATAGGATTAGATAGCTTCTAGTTGATTTTTGATTTGAATTAATTGAGCATCTTATGTTTTATTTTTATAATTGTTGCCATTTTTGGTGTTTCTTTAAGCTAACTGTTATTGAGCCAACACACTCAAGTAGGTTCTGTGGAAAACCAAATGGACCATGAGGATAATGATCCAATGATGCCAGAAGTAATGGGTGTCATTCGCCTACTAGCCACGGTGGGGAATGCACTATTTCATGAGACAAGCATGATGTTACACCTGCTACAAATGAAAGGACTTTTTGGAGGACACCTGAGTGAGGATGCTAATTGTAATTTTCAAAATTTCCTTGAGATATGCCATCCTTTCAACATTACCTATATAAGTTAAGAGTCGATTAGACTGAGGCTCTTTCCATTTTCCTTGAATGGAGAAGATACCATGTTGCTAGAGGAGCTTTCTATGGGGTGTGTCACTTCACGAAAAGAATTGACATAAGCCTTCTTAGATAGGTTATTCCTTCTATCGAGGATGTCGTAGCTGAGAGATGACATTACTAACTTTATGCAAATCTCGGGTGAACCCTTACATGAAGCATGGCTTCGGTTCAAGAAGAAAGTGACCCTATGTCCAAACCACGAGTTAGTGGATGTAGTGCTATTTCAGAGTTTTTATTGGTCCCTGGATCCATTTAGCAAGTTGGTGGCCAATAAGTTATCTGGGGATCTCTCATGGACCAACCTTATGGGATAGCCAAGGCTTTGTTTCATAGGATGACCAAAACAAATCGAGCGTGGCACACTAGGGACATTGAAGTGCCCTTGAGTGGTGCTAGTTCAAGCCTTGTGACTGAGGAAATGTGGAAAAGAGATGAAGAGAGAGATGAGACCCTACCAAAGATGATGACCCATCTTGAGTTATGAACAAAGCATGTCATGGGCACCGAATCCAAGAATGACAATGCTTTGGGGACTCAAGGTTCCATGAAATATGAGGGTTAAGCTTCACCTCCTAGGTATGAGGAAGAGAGCCAATTCATGGCGGGTCAAATGGGGGTTTCTTGATCATTATATCAAGGTGCCAACCAAGGCCCTTGGCATCAATGGGAAGAGAATCAAGGTTTGAAAAACCGTGACAACCAAGATTGGGTTGATAGAAACAAGAGATGGGGAAATTGTGAACAAAATCGTGATGGGGAACGTTATCTTAGAAGCTTGAACCTATATGTTCCCCCTCCAAAGGCTAGAAATCCCAATTTCAACCCAAGGTGAGTTATACAGGTATCTACAAGATTGAAAAAATTCTATCTGGAGTCCTAAAGAAGGTCGAATCTATGGACCACGGGGTAACAGAGTTAAAAGGGGAGGTGTCTAACCTTGGCCAAACATTTAGTTCACATTCAAATTCTATTAAACATTTGGAAGCTCAAATGAATCACTTTTCTACTAAAATGAAACCCAAAATGAAAGGAACTCTCCCTAGTGAAACAATGCCTAGTCCCGAGAAGGACAATTATTGTATGGCTATTTTCACAATGAGCGGGAAGGTGTTGGCTGATTGGGGCATTAAACTCAAGAATATTATTGACCCTAAAACAAGAAGTGATGTGAATCATGAGGTGCCAAAAGCACCAGATGGTGTTGATGAAATAGAAAAACTTCATGGGGGGGGGGGGGCTGATGTTGACCCCAAGAAGGCTATTGAGGAGGAAGCAAGCAATGAGGCTTTAACCGAAATGGGCCAAGAGCCTAGGATTCCACCTCCTTGTCCTCAGTGGTTAGCAAAGTGGAAGGAGGACAACCAGTTTCAAAAATTTGTGGAAATGTTCAACAAGTTGTCCATAAATATACCATTGGTGGATGCATTGCTCCAAATGCTGAGCTATGCAAAACTCATGAAAGAATTATTGAAGAAAAAGAAGGTTGTTAATGTTGGTGTAGGGGAAGTAATATACCATTGTAGTGCAATGACGGTGAGCAATAAAAGAGAGGATCTTGGAGCTTTTATTATCCCCTGCACCATTGGGATATGCATTTTCAAAAAGGCCTTATGTGACCTTGGCGCAAACATAAATTTGATTCCTCTTGTAATTTTGAAGAAGTTAGGTGTGGAAAATCCCAAGCCTACTACTATAAGGCTATTGATGGAGGACAGGTCAATCAAGAAACCTATGGGAGTGCTAGAAGATGTTTTGGTTCAAGTGGACATTTATTCTTCCAGCAGACTTGGTGGTATTGGATTATGGAAGGGATGTTGAGGTTTCCATCCTCTTGGGGTGCCTATTACTAGCCACGGGTAGAGTAGTGGTGGATGTGGAATCAGGGGAGCTGAAGTGTAGAGTAAGTGGTGATGAAGTCACCTTTAATATTTGTCAACCTACTAAACCCCCGGATGAGTGCAAGGTGATAGCGGTCTTCAATAATGAGGTAGAGAAAGACGATGTTTGGGATATTGAGGTTGATTCACAGGATGACCCTTTGGAGTATTAACAACCGTCATGCCACGACGTTAAATAAGGACCTTTTTAGAAGGTAACCCCAGTGTTTCTGTGTTGATGCTTTGATGTTTTTGTTGATTTTGATTTATATTATTGATTGGATGAAGAACTAGGTGAAAGAAAAATAGGTAATTGTGGTGTGAGACCTACGAAACGCAGGTGCTCAAGCGCGAGTCACCGCACCAAAGCAAGAGAAAGGTAAAAAACTGAGAGTAAAACGAGGGAGCCGGCGCTTTATCGGTAAAACGACGGTGAAATCTACGAACCACCAGTTCGACGCCATCTTAAACTAATGAACCTGGGAGTTGAAGACTGAACTACAACTTACCGATGTATCGTGAGTGGCAACTCATGAACCGCCGGTCATTCGCAGCCCGTAAAGTAGTAAACTAGGCATAAGTGGAGGTCACCTACATTTGAAGCAGTGATACGCTGGTACTCACCAGCGGCCATATGTTCAATGTAGGCGGAGGTAAGCATTTCATTTAAAATCTTGACCAACCCGTTGACCGACCCGACCCATGGCTCTTTAAAAAAATTGGTCAAATCTTCTTTAATCCCCAAAAACCCTTTCTTCTCCACTTTTTAACCTTCCAATAACCTATTTCCCCACCATTGCACTTTTCCAAATCCCTACTATTAAGCCCAACTTCTCACCACCAATCACTCCCCCTCTCTTCAGCCTATAAAATACCTCCCTCTTATTCTCTTCATTTCACCTTACCTCATACAACTCTCACCTAGAAGAAGCATTTCTCATTGTTGGAGACGCCATTGTTGGTCAAGACACCATGCTCCAATCTAGTTGTATTTTGTTCTCGTTGGTCAATCGGTAGTTGTGTTCGTGCTCTTATATTGCTTGTTGTTTGAGAATGTGAGTTAAAAATTAAACATGCTAGATCTAAAAATTTTTGTACCCATGTTCCTCATTTCCCATATTGTTCTTTTTCGTTGTTGAATGATTCTCATAGTTTGGCTATGTCGGGGGTAATGATAAATGCATAATGTTGGTGCGGGTGCTCATTTTGGTACAAACACTATATGAAGTGTGAGTTTGATATAATAGTTGGGGTGAAGTCTAAGTAACCCTGTGTGCTTAAAATGCATGATGTACCCAATGATAGATCGTGTATGTTGATGAGTTGGTAATTTACCAATTCACTAGACTCTTAAACATGATTTTTTGCTTAGTTTTTAGGCCATTTAGGTGGATTTTATGTCCTTTCTCCTTGATCATTGCATTTACTTAACTTGAATACAAAAAGCATGAAATTGAGCAAAAAGTATGAAAAATAAAGATGAGGACCAATGCTTCACCGGATGACACAGGCGAAATGCCGGCTAACTGCAGATGCTATTATACTGAGGAAGAATAGCTACCAGCGGGATGCGGATCAGCATCGACGAACCGCCATAGACAAAGCCAAAGTGTGCTGGAACCCACTTTCCATCAGCTATGATGACCAACGGACAGCAGACTAGCACGAGCAAACCGCTGATGACTCGCAAGTGACACCCGTCAGAAAAGGGCAAAAGTGTCTAGCTCAAAAAATGAGGAGCATTTTTGTACCCTACTTTTGTACATCTCAAAAAGGAACGAAACATTCTATTCCATCATTATTTGCATTATATTGAATATTAAATAGAAATTATAGAGAAGTTGGAGAATTGAATTATAGAGAGAAAAAGTTTCATCTCCTTCTTTGATAAGGTAAACTCCATTGGAGATCAAACCCTTGTGCTTGAATTTTCTTATGCATTTTCCTGAATGGATATTGAATTATTCTTTAATGCACTGTCTTCTTATACTTACATGAGTAGCTAAATTCCTTGCTAGGGGTGTGTGTATGATTGGGGTTGATTTGGATTGGGTATTATTTATTTGATCTTAGATTTACTCAATTAGTATAATTCTAGTGTTTCATCTACATTTTAATCTGAATACTCATAGTTTCAAATGTAGGTTGAATTTGCTTACTCTATTTCTCTTGAAAAAGGAATTTAGAGTATGGTTGATGATAACATTAGTGGGTAATTGGGTGATGATCATGTGGGGTTGGGCTAGAGATAGCCAAAACCCATTATCAAATACCCACTAAGAATCAAATCTAGAAATAGTTAATTCTTACCCAAGTTGATGTGATTGTTGTGACAAGGACTTTGGGGTTTGAGAAAACCCAAGGTATAAGGCACCTAATTGGTTGAAAAATATAAGGTGCCACCTCATCCACAACTAATTATACTACTGAGAAATTCTAGGAGCTGTTAATAATCCAAATTCCATGATGCCCCAATAATATCACACCCCTATTAGTCTCTTCTTTGGTATTCTCTACTCTATGTTCCTATTTTTGTGCCCGAATTTTGTAGTTCAATTGAAAAAATGTGATTTCCCCAATTTTTACTTTATTGTTGTTGAGAATTTGAAGCAAGTTACTTCAATTTGATAGACAACTCTTACCTGATCAACTACAATTCCCTGTGGGATTTGACCCTAACACTAATCGGGTATATTTGTTTTGCCAACAACTGTTTACAATATCTCGTTAAGAGGAGTGACTTTAGACGTTATCAAAAATGGCGTCATTGCCGACGGATTTTAGTTTGATAGACTTTGGTTGTTTGTTATTTTGAATTATTTGTTGTATCTTGGTTAATTTGACTTTGCTCTTGTGATTTGTGCCATCTAGGTTGATCTTAATATGAGTCAACACTTACAAAAAGGAGAAGATTCGGTGGATGGGCATATGTATCATGAGGATAATGATCCCGTGATACACAATGTAGCAGGTTCCATTGGCTTACCTCATAAGGTAGGGAATGCAATATTTCATGTGATGAGTACGTATAATGATACACTTACTCCAAATGAAGGGGCTCTTCGGAGGAATGCCAAGTGAGAACACAAATAGGCATCTCGAAACTTCTTTTGAGATTTTCCAATCCTTCAAAATCGCAAATATAAGTCAAAAGTCAATTAGATTGAGGCTCTTCCCATTTTCACTAACTGGGGAAGCAACCGCTTGGTAGGAGGAGTTGCTTCCTGGGTCTATTACCTCATGGAATGAACTCTTGGAAGCACTTTTTGATAGGTTCTTCCCTCCCCCGAGGATGCTATAGCTGAGGGATGACACTACCAACATCTGACAACTTACTAGCAAACAACTCCATGATGCATGGTTGAGGTTCAAGAAAAAAATTGCCATTTGCCTGAACCATGGGTTTCCTGATGGGGTTCTATTTCAGAGCTTCTATCTTCCATTAGATTCTATGAATAAGTCTATGGAAAACAATTTGGCGGAGGGTTCCATCATGGATCAGCCCTATGGAATAGCCAAAGAACTTCTTGACAGAATGTCTAAGACCAATCGAGCATGGCATACAAGAGAACTGGAGGTATCTTCTAGCAGTGTGGCTCCCAACCTTATGACTGCTGAGTGAGAAAAAGGGATGATGCTAGAGATGAAACTCTTGCTAAGATGATGACCCATCTTGAGTTGAAGACAAAACATGTTATGAGAGTTGGTGCAAAGAGTGTGAATGTTGTAGGTGCTCAAGACCACACTCAATTGGATGATGACACTTCACCACCAAGATATGAGCAGGAGTGTCAATACATGGCAGGCCAAATGGGGGGTTCATTCTCTAGATATCAAGGTGCTAATCAACGCCCTTGGCACCTAAGGGATGAGAATCAAGGTTGGAAAAATTTTGATAATCAAGGATGGGGGGACAATAATGATCGATGGGTGAATAGAGATCAAAATTGCGAAGGAGAGCGACATCACCAAAGTGCTAACTCCTATGTGCCTCCTCCAAAATAGAAGCATCTCAAGGGCAACCCAAAGTGAGTGATGTGGGAAACTCGAAGATTGAAGACGTGTTGTCTTAGGTGTTGAAGAAGATAGAATCCACTAACAGTGAGGTTAAAGAATAAAAAGGGGGGAGGTTTCTACCCTCGCTCAAATAGTAAGTTCCCACTCAGAATCGATCAGGCACTTTAAACCCCAAATGAACCATTTGTCTTTACAAATGAACCCCCACTTGAAAGGTGCATTCCCTGGTGACACTATTCCCAATCCAAAGAATGATGGCCATTGCATGGCAATCATGAATAGGAGTGGAAAGATATGTAATGATGTGGGTGTGAAACACAAAGGTGTTGTTGTCCCAAATGCAATTGCTTATGATGAGTTGTAAGAGGAGCCGAAAACATCACGTGTCAGTGATGGTGAAAGAGGAGGATGTTGGAGATGTTGATTTGACTCCCTCAAATGATGTGAAAGTGAATAAAGGAAAGAAGGCCCCCGATGACAAAGGTCAAGAAACAAGAGTTCCATCTCCATATCCACAACGACTGACAAAGAAAAAGGAAGACACTCAGTTTTGCAAGTTTATAGAAATGTTTAGCAAATTATTCATTAATATACCACTTGTGGATGCTTTGATTCAAATGCTAGGCTATGCAACATTTATGGAGGAGATCTTAAAGAAAAAGAAGGTGGTGGATATGGGCACCAATGAGGTGATCCATCATTATAGTGTTGTCATGTCCAGCAACCTTCCTTCAAAACATGAAGATCTTGTAGTATTTACCATTACTTGCATAATTGGTTTGTTCATATTTAGTAATGCTCTTTGCGACCTCAGTGCTAGTATTAACTTAATGCCTCTGGTAATTTTCAAGAAACTCGGGTTGGAGAGTCCTAAAGCCACATCCTTGAGGCTCTTGATGGTGGATAGGTCGATTAAATGACCCATTGGAGTGTTAGTTGATGTCCTTGTCAGAGTGGACAAATTCATTCTCCCAGCTGATTTTGTTGTGTTGGACTGTGAGATGCACATTGAGGTGCCAATTATCTTAGGGTGCCCACTTCAAGAAACAGGAAGAGCTTTGGTTGATGTAGATCTTGGGAACTTAAGTTCTGCGTAGGTGCTGACGAGATCACCTTCAATATGTGTCAACCTATCAAGCCCTCGAATGAGTGCAAGGTCATGGCAGTGCTTGATGGTGAAGTGGAGAATTATGAACCATTTGATGATGAGATTGAATCGTAGGATGACCCTCCAGAGTATTGAAGATCGAGAAGATATCTATCTTTCCACGATATAAGTAAGGCGCTTCTTGCGAGCAAACCCAAGAAGTTTTACTTTGAGCACTTTGATGTTTTTGTTGTTTCTGTTTTGTAGGATTGATTTAATGCGCAACAAAGAAAATATAAGAATAGGGCAGATACTGCGATTGATCGGCAAACTGCCGGCCTATGTGCATAAAGCGCTACTGGAACAGGAGTTAAGGGCATAAAGCCAGAGAAGAAGCAGGAAATCTGGTGATCAGCCGGCAGAACGTCGGTGCCAAACCGCTTACTATTGGCTGGAATGCCGATTCAAAACAGAACACTTGGGAGTTGAAGCACAAATGGCGACCAAATCGAGGAAATGTAGGTTCGAACCCTCGAACTGTCGGTCAACTGCCGCGTACAAAGCAGTGAGCTGAACAAGGTGTTGGTCCCCTGTATTAAGGCGACAAAACACCGCTGCTCACCAGCGACCGCCGATTGTTAAATGTAGGCTAAAAGGTACGCAATGTAATTAAAATATTGACCAACCCTGACCCAGGGATTTAAAAAGCCTGGTCCAAAACCTCTCCAACTCCTCATAAACCCTTTTCTACATATTTTTATTTCCCCATCTACACTTTTTAACTTCCCCATACACCACCCTTCTACTTTACCACCATTAAACCCACCTCCTCATCTACCACTCCTCTCCACTCCTTCTCTCCTATAAATTCCCTATTCCCACTCTCCTTATATCATCACTGCTCACTCATCTTTTCACTAAGCTAAAGCAAGAGTCTTGTGGAAACTCCATTTTTGTCAACACCAAGATGCTATCTCTCTTGCTCTTTATTCTCAATTTCATTCAATATGTGTCTCCTACTTTGATTTTGATTGTTGTTCGAAGATGTGAAGAAGTTTGAGCATGATAAATTTGAAATTTTCCCCACCCATGTCTCCTATTTACCCTGTTCTTATGCTTTTCATCGCTGGTATTTTTTTCATATTGTGGGTATATGGGGACATTGATAAAATGTTGACTGTTAATATGGATATCCTCTGTGGTAAAATGCTTGATTCATAATGTGCTTGATTTTAGTCAGAGGTGAAGCCTGAGTAGCATCGAGTATGCTTTGAATGCACGATTTGCCCGATGATAGATGGAGTGACATCTTTCTTAAGGGTGAATTATCACTTTTAATTTGCTTTTGTTGTCGTGAAGTAGGTAAGTGAATCTTTGATATGAAATAGTTGTTTCACTGAGTTTGAGGATGAAATACATTGAACATCATTCACCGGCAAAACGTCAGATTAAGTGTAGGTTGGGGTACAAGGCTTCACACCACTGTCCCAGACCTGCGTTGCATAGGCACTCCGTAAGTCAAGACTAGTGAAACGCCGATGTAGCACCGGATGAACCATGTTTTTCCGCAGTCCACTGTACACGACCAGCGGCTAGCTAGCATTTCCCGAGTCTCCACCTGCGTTTCACCGGCGTCTCCCTAGTACTTCAAGCACTTAACCTCTAAACCATTCAATTTGTTTGTCATCTAATCTTTGCAATTTCCTTCCTTAGCTTAGAATAGATGTAACTTTTCTTTTGCATCATCAAAGATAATACAAAAAGAAATATTTTTGTATTGCACTAACATGATCTTTCAAATTATGTCTTCATCCATGCTACCAAGAAAAGGCAAGGCCCCGGCCTCATCTAAAAGCAAAGAAAATCGGAAAGGAAGGCCGAGCCCATCCCCCAACACTAGAGAAGCTATTATCTTTTGCATGCCCGAAATAGAGGGGCACTATGCTATTTGCAAGGGTGCTCTATCATATTAGAGAAGTTCTTCGACTTGGTGGGGCTGCGAGGTGACTTCCCCACATCACAGCAAAATTCACCGCTCCCAATGGCACGACTTTGCCAATCCTCTCCCAGACTTCTAGTATAGCCTAGTGCCCAGTTCCATGCATCATACCAGGCTAGGAAAGACATCATACATCATAGAGGTAAGATTGACAAATTCCCCTTCCTTCGTTCGGTTATGGAAGGGGTGTAGAAGTTGACATCACACTAGTGGCCATTAACTCTTTATTTGGGAGGATGAGTTGATGCCAGAATTGAGTATGCGACAAGAATTGCCAACAAAGAAGATTAGTTTAGTTTGGTTGCACCTACCATTGCAGCTGACACACCATTCTGGGCTTCTATGGTTAGCGAGTTCTTGTTTGCGCCCCAGCACACATACAAGCGTATGTGGTCGTATAAGTAATATAGTGGCCCTTTTCCAGAGCTGGATTTCAAACCCACTGGGACTAGACTAATTCAGTGAATTATCAAGTACAAGTGTTAAATTAACCTTCACAAGTGTTGTTGTAGAAATTTCGGAAAATTCTAATTAAATCTAGGGGTGATCACAAAATAATCAAGAAACAACACAAGAAGCAACTAGAGTTAAGGCCTAATAATCATGCAATGCTACAATTTATAATTGTTCAAGTACAAAAACTTCAGTTGTCGTCTCAAATTGTTAAAATGCAATTTTCATTGTCTTTCGAACCTCTAAACACGACAAACTAGTCTCTCACCTACATCATTGAGCGGGAATGTGACATCCTAATTCGTTAGCAATTTAACTATGTGGATGTGGCTTACGGAGTTTGTGCCCTGGATTATGGACATTTGTACCTCTAATGATTTAACCTGACTCAGCTTCACAACTACTTCTATGAGAGGTGATGTGACAATTATAAGTCGGTATCTAGCTCATCTAGTTTTAGTAACCAAGCAAGGAAAATTAGGTATACTTTCTATCCTAACCGCTAATCCCATCGTAAAGATAAGAACTTACTCCCTACATTCTTGTGTTCTAGCCTAGGGTTAGTCTTTTGAGCATTCACCTAAGCTTAACAAGTTTGTTTTCATGGTGATCAAGCATGAAAATACACTATAATGAACAATGTAAGAAAAAACAACAAAGAACAATTCAAACCAATGAAAGAATTCATGATATTACAATCATATCTTGTGGCCTCAACCCCAGAGGAAGGGTTTTAGCCACTCATGTTTGTACAAATACTTAAAGAAATGATTCAAGTAGAGTACTTACAAGAATAGAAAAAAGAGAATGAAAATTAGTGAACCCTAGTTAGAGTTTTTCCTTTCTCCCTTTGCTCCTCTCTGTTGTTCTCAAAATATTTTGTGATCCCCCGATTTTTGGAGCTAAGTGTCCTATTTATACTAAGTGAGAATTTACAGAAATTAGCCGTGGTTTAACTAGCTTAGTGTCACGAACCTGTTCGCGCCAATATTGATCCTTGACACGAAGCAAATGCGCATGCTCACTGGATTTGTCAACTTTGCAGTCATGGGCGTTGAGTAGCCGAAGTGGAATGGAGGCCACCGCGCCTCTCACATGCCGTGACATGGCCTGTAATATGCAGCAGGGCCTGGCGTGGCACGGTGCCAATGCTCAAGTGCACTGGATGGTAGCTTCCCGCACGCGCATGGCATGAGCGTGCCATGGAACTGGGTGCGACGTACGCACAGTGTGGCACGCTGCCTGGCGCAGCCAGCCTTGCCTTGGCATGTCCACTTGCCTTCATTTGCAATTTTATTCGAACTTTATTCCTTCACTTCAAACATCATTATTTAGTCCTTCATATGCATCTTACACCTACAAAACAAGGACTAATCATCTTGGTTAGTTTAGGTTTATATATATACATAATCACATGAGAATATAATCAATTAAATTGACAAACACGCCTATATTAAGTTATAAAATAGCACTTGGGCACGTAATTAGGACTAAGATCACTACCCCACACTTAAATCCTTGTTCATCCTCGAACAACTCTATTACATCTCATGCACATGAAGAACTCACACATAGCTCATTGAAACAAGACAATTAAAGCTAAGGCTAGATAGCAAGTTAAAATAGAGCATGCAAGATATAACCATTAAAATCACATATAACTACGTTAAGACTTCCTAGCCTCAAGAATCAAATCTCAACATCAACAAACTCATGAAAATTAACCAATCAAGAAATCTGACATGAATTTTATCCTTCATCAAACTATGACCTCACACAAGAGAGTTACCCATTTTCGCTCATATGTTTTCAAACTATAACATGCATGGGTATATGAATAAGAAATACTCTCACTCTAAAAAAGAGTTCATATATGTATTGACCCATAAGCTTTCCTTTAGTGTTTTACTCCACTGTTTGAACGTAAGATCAAATAGGACTTAATGGGTTGAAATGTAAGCTAAGGGATAGGTAGGTACTATTCTGGCCAATAATAGTGACTATCTTCCCTAAGTGCTTTTAATACATCACACTTTCATTACGAATATCTATTTTTTTACTTCACCTTTATTCTTTTCAACTCCATTTTTCCTCTTTATTTCCCCGTTTCATTAGGCACACATAAGCTATTAGTAAGGAGTACTTGAGCAATTTTTTGCTCTTTTCTTCTTTTACTCCTTACTAACTCTTATTCAAATTGTTAAACAAGTGCACCTCTAGTCTTATCTTCAACTCCCACAACTACTATTTTCCTTCTCATTCCAACTTCTCACTCCTTAACTTTTTTTGCATTTTCCCTTAAGAGCTTAGGGGTTTTAGATCAAATTCAAGGCTAATGAAAAGAAAGGATTAAGCTAATTTTGTGGCTACCAAATAATAGGCTAAAGGCTCAATGGGGCTAACTAGGATCACATGTTCAAGGTAGGTCAAGCGAAGGATAAAAATTAGGCTCATGCAAAGAAATGCCTAAATCATCTCCTACAATCTACATCTCTAATTTTGTTTTGTGGACACATCAGGCAATATTTAGACACTATACAATAGCATGGACTATTCAAAATCCTTCCACGAATAGCATATGCTCAATTCAAGACAAATTCAGTAGACTATTAACTCAACTAATCACAAGAATGCATAATTCATCTTTAAGCACATCGAGTCACGTTCAAGAGCCTAGGTGTCTCAAATAGAGTTATAAAACTGCTAGCATGCTTCAAAATTTACAACGCTTGCATCTAACAATCATGTGCTAATTTTCCCTCAAGACGGTCGTCAACCATTCATCGTCGGAAAAAGTCACTAACTATGACTAAAAATAGCTATGTCCAGATAAAAAAATTTTATTCAACAGTTCAAAAGTGCCCACCATAGGAAAATAACTGAAAGGAAAAACCAACGGGTTGGTGAATTATACTCAACTCAAACTTTTTCATCAACCAATATCAAACCAAGCACTAACTTCACCCGAATTCGTTAAGCACAAAATTTGAAGTTTTCCCTCATCCCACACTTGAATCATTCTATGTCCCCAAAGCATCAAATAAGAATACTACAAGGATGAGAAATACTTCATGAGGCCTCTAAGTCTAGCTAACAACATATTTTTCTTCATTTTTGCACAGACGGGTCATCAACTCCACACTCATCCTCTTTTATGCTCCTTAGCTCTTACTTCCTCCAGTACTCAAACTTCCCCTAAATCTGTGCTTGAATCACCACAACAAAAAGAAAAAGTGTAAATAAACAAAATCAAAACAAAAGGAAAATAAAATTGTACCTGTGGTACCCTTGGGTTGCCTCCTAGGTAGCGCCTCATTTTACGTCGCGGCACGATGTGAGTATCCTTCTTTGGATATCCTCAAACTAGTATTCCCTTACGAGAATCATATTCTTCTCTTTTTATTTTTCGAGGGAACAACCTCCACTCTGTCCCTCTTTTCTTCCAACTTCTTCTTTAACTTAAGCTGCCCATAAGATTCAGGTTGAAATGTGATCATCTCCTGCGGTAGTGGACCCGTGATATCTACCACCCCACACTTAGCATCTAACAACACATTGATCTTGCATAGATCTCTCTAGTGTGTGGGTGAGTTGATCTCTTTGTAAACTCTAAATAGCTCTTCTTCATCATCGACCCTCATTTTAAGGTTACCTGCTCTCACATTTGTGATAGCTCCTCCAGTTTCCACGAATGGTCGTCCCAAGATCAAGGGTACCTTGTCATCAACTTTAAAGTCAAGTATGTTGAGATCAACGGGTATAATGAACTTACCCACTTTGATGTGAAGGTCCTCAATTATTCCCTCTGATGCCACTGTGGACTTGTCTGCCAGCTGCAAAATTACTCTTGTTGGCCTAGGCTGACACAACCCCAGGGTCTTAAACAAAGATAGGGGCATTAGATTTACTATTGCCCCTAAGTCACAAAGAGCTCTTATCACTTCAGCTTTACCAATTTGTATGGGGAGGGTAAAACTCCCTGTGTCCTTAAGCTTTTTCGATATCTTGCTTTTCACCTTGTAGCAACACGCTTCAGTAAGTGCCATCATTTGGACATCCACCAACCTAACTTTGTTGCCCACCACATCTTTTAAGTACTTAACCTACTTTGGAATTCCATACAAAACATCAACTAAGGGATATTTTATATGATGTTCTTTGAAAATATCAAAGAACTTTTTAAAATTTCCTCCTCCTTCTTTTCTTAAGTCTTTGTGGGAATGGTGGTAGTGGTCTCTATGCTGGCTGCAATGATGATTGTGAATTGTGTTGCACAGAACTCTGATTATATCCTTTGTCAGTAGATGGGCCTTGTCTGACTAGCTCTGGCTGCACCTCATTTCTCTTTTCCTTTGATGTTACATAAGCCAATTGCTTGCCACTCCTCAAAATGATGGCATTGACCTGTCGGGGGTTTGCCCCCGCGTCGATGGGTAACCCTCCCTGAGGTCTGGTGTGCTGAGTAGCTGCTAATTGACCCATCTGCTTCTCCAGATTGCGGATGGCCAATTGCTGATTTTTCAGACCTAAAGCCATCTATGCCTGATTCTCTGCCAATTGGTTCTGAGTCGCCATAATTTTCTGCAACATCTCCTCAATGTTACTGCTGCTCAACTAGCCACCGTTCTACTTGGTCTACTGCTGAGGCTACTGGTAGCCTTCACTTTGATTGCCACCCCAAGAAAATTTTGGGTGACTCTGCCAACTCTTATTGTAGGTGTTCCCAAATTTTTTATTATTTCTCTGAACATTCCCCACAAAATTGACTGAATCAAGGTTGGCCACGTAAGACTCTGCATTCTGCCCATTATTTCCATAGATTTCACACCAACTCGGAGCCTGCTGAATTGCATTCACCTGTCCCTACAGTTGGTTCATACACAGTTTGTTTAACTGAGTCATCATCTAATGCTGAAATGATGCTAGTTGTGCTACTAAATCATTGACACTGTCCACTTCTATTAGCCCAACTACTCTCTTACCTGCCCCTCTTGATGATTTGCTGTGCCACTCTGGATTTCCCTGAGAAATCTTATTCAATAGAGTGTACAACTCATCATAAGTCTTCTCCAATGCTTGCCTACCCAATGCAGAGTCTAATAAAATCTTTGTGTGTGGGTCTAGACTCTCTATAGAGGTGTGAGCTAACACCTCATTGGACTGCTGGTGATGGGGATAGTCTCTCAACAATAACTTGAATCTTTCCCAAGCCAAATATAGGTTCTCCTCTAGCCTTTGCTTAAAGCTTAATATCTCACTTCTGAGCTTGGCAGTCTTGCCTAAAGGGAAGAATCTGATGAGGAACTTCCTTGCTAGGTCGTCCCAATAAGTAATGGAATTTGGTGGCTCAACCTTCAACCACCTCTCTGCCTCTACCAACAATGAATATGGGAAGAATGTGAGTCGGACATAGTCAGTTGACACTCCGATAGGAAAAAAAGTGTCACTGATCTCCAAGAAATTCTATAAGTGTTGTTGCGGGTCCTGATGAGTAATCCTACTGAACTGGCCACTAGAATGTAACAGCTGCACCATATTCTTCTTAAGCTTAAAGTTCTCTTCGGGCTCCAATTTGCAGATACTAGAGGTCATATTCGTCACTAGTGGGATTGCCACTTCGCGAACTCGTGGGGCTGCCATTTGATTAGGTAACACCTCTGCTTGCCCCACTGGTGGATGTTGTTGTAACTGCTCTTGTAACCTCTTCAACTTTCGCTCTAGAGCTTCCCTCCTAAAAAAATGTGGTTGCCGTTCAAGTTCCAACAAAGGTTCCACCAACAATCAATTCCTTACTAGTTCTACAAGGACAACCTGTCACGTGCAATATAGTAGACTAAGACCAAGTTTTTAAACACTTAAGGAAATTAAAATTTACACAAAAATAGAAAAACTCACTAAACTTCACCAGTCCCCAACAACGGCGCCAAAAACTCATTTGTGCCCCCACGCACGCGCAGGCATAAGCGGTCGTACAAGTAATACAGTGGCCCTTTTTCAAAGCCGGATGTCGAACCCATAGGGACTGGACTAATTCAGCGAATTATCAAGTTCAAGTATTAAATTAACCTTCATAAGTGTTGATTGTAGAAATTTCAGAAAATTCTAATTAAATCTAGGGGTGATCACAAAATAATCGAGAAACAATATAAGAAGAAACTAGAGTTAAGGCCTAATAATCATGTACTGCTACAATTCACAATGGTTCAAGTATGAAGACTTCACTTGTTGTCTCAAATAGTTATAATGCGATGTTCATGGTCTTTCAAACCTCTAAACACGACAAGCTAGTCTCACATCTACATCGTTGAGCGGAGATGTGACGTCCTAATTAGTGAGAAATTTAACTACATGGATGTGGCTAATGTAGTTTGTGCCCTTCATTATGGACTTTCATACCTCTAATCATTTAACCTGACTCAGCTTCACAACTACTTCTACGAGCGGTGATATGACAATTCTATGTCGTTGTTTAGCTCATCCCATTTTAGTAACCAAGTAAGGAATATTAGGTATAATTTCTATTCTAACTGCTAATCCTATCGTAAAGATAAGAACTTACTCCTTACATTCTTATGTTCTAGCCTAGGGTTACTCTTTCAAGCTTTTACCTAAGCTTAATGAGTTTGTTTTCATGGTGATTAAGCATAAAAATAACAATAATGAAGAATGTAAGACAAAACAACAACGAACAATTCAAACCAACGAAAGAACTCATGCAATTACAATCATATCTTATGGCCTCAACCCCAGAGGAAGGGTTTTAGCCACTCATGTTCTTACACATACTTAAAAACTTGATTCAAGTAGAGTACTTAAAAGAATAGATAAAATAGAATGAAAATTAGTGAACCCTAGGTAGAGTTCTTCCTTTCTCCCTTCGCTCCTCTCCGTTGTTGTCAAAATATTTCGTGATCCCCCGATTTATGGAGCTAAGTGTCCTATTTATACTAAGTGAGAATTTTAAAAAATTGGACTTGGTTGAACTAGCTCCGTATCATGGACCTAGTCGCGCCAATATTGCTCCGTGACATGGAGAAAACGTGCATGCTCACTAGATTTGTCAACTTCACAGTCATGGGCGCTGAGCAGCCGGCGTGGCACGGAGGCCATCTCGCCTCTTGCATACCGTGACACGGCCTGTAACCCGGAGTAGCGCCTGGCATGGCACAACACCAACGCGCAGGCGCACTAGATGGCAGCCTCTTGCACACGCATGTCATAAGCATGGCATGATGTTAGGTGCGGTGCACGCACAGCGTGGCACGCTGCCTTACATGGACAGCCCTGCCTTGACATGTCTAGTTGCCTTCTTTTGCAATTTGATCTGAACTCCATTCCTTCATTTCAACCATCAGTATTTAGTCCCTCATATGCATTTTACACCTACAAAACAAGGACTAATCATGTTGATTAGTTTAGGCTTATACATATACATAATCATATGAGAATATAATCAATTAAATTGACGAACACGCCTAAATTTAGTTATAAAATAGCACTTGGGAATGTAATTATGACCAAGATCAGATCTCCCGACATGATTTAATGTTTGAAGCCATGTTATCGCTTTATTTTATTTGCGGCAGCATCATGCCACCAAAGAATGAGCAGAGGGTAAATTTGGAGGCAGCCACCCTTATCACTTGTATCATGAGTGGGTTCCCCATATACTTTAGGGAAATAGTGGCAATTTGGATGAAGAGAAAGGAGAGGCAAGTTGGCAGCTGAATTCCCTACGTGATGCTAATATCCTAGCTTTGCCTTTAGTAGAAGTGCCACTTTTCCTAGACGAGGCCCCAGCTTTGTCACTTCTCTCTAGGTTGAAGTAAAGGAATGGAAAGCATGGACGTCAATGTCGGTGCCTGATATGAGCGCGCTTAACACAACTATGGCTTCCACTTTTAAAGTCCAAGGCCCCATAGACGACTTGTTTGAGGGCTTGGGGGATAATGAGGAGGATCTAGGAGATGAAGGCTGAAGATGATGATAATGATTGGATGCTAAGGCTGAAGATGATGATAATGATCATGAGTTACTACTTCAGGGAGTTCTTACCCTCATTTGTTTAGTATGCATACATTGGGAATAATGTCTTATTTTAGATGGGGATAGGATGAGTGTATCCTTTTTGGGTCATTGTTATTGAAGTTGATGTTTCCCTTGTCGAGTTTTTGTTTTTGAATTTTGATGATTTGTGAGGCTTTGTTGGGCTCAAGATGGATGAAATGATAATTTTTTCTTGAATTGTTAGTACATGTGATTGGGTCCTTGTTTAAATTGCAAAATATTTCATTACCCAAGTTTGATTTCACCTTTGTAATTAGTAGCTACTGAATAAACTCCGAGAATTTTCTTTATACCACGAATCTTTTTCGAGTAGTAATTTCTTTCTCTTTTCTTTTTCTATTGGCGAACCGAGTGACATTTCTCAATAATAGATTGTAAGGCAATTTTTTAACGGAAAATGCCATGTGTTTTGAGTCCTTTTGAAATTTTTTGAGCGATACCACCAAAAAATTTTATGTGTGGCATGAAAAAAATGAATTTTGAAGAAATGGGGCATTTGAAAAGGAAAATATAGCATGCTCTTTTCATATATTGCACATTCCTTGTTTGACTTGTTGATTCACATTCTCAATTGTCTTGAAAGCATAATCTGGTTGTGGTGATATATTGTGTAAACTTCTTGGAGTATGATGCCTTGTGTGGTGAGGCTGATGTTCGCGTGATTGTGGGTATATAAAACGACACGCAAGTGCACGTGGTCGAACAAGTAGTAAGTGGCTTTAGTAAGCCAAGTATCGATCCCACAGAGACTTGGATGAAGTGCAAATTCCTCAAGTGTACTATATTTTACTTCTAAAAATGCAGACAACAGCGTAACCAAAAAGTTGATAGTTTGTTTTATAAATTTTGTACTAAAACTAAGAACAATTATCTATTTTGAATCTGAACTATGAATGAAAGCATGCTGAGGTTAAACGAACATGTAATGAAACTAATTATCATCATACTTTGGTTAATCTTTTCCTCCAGTTGCTAGCCAAGAACATTTGCCAAGAGATTAAAACTCTCGTATTTAACCTCACTTAAGAATCATGAACCATCCGTCTACATTTTTGTGGTCAAATGCAATTCATGTCCTAGCTATATAATTCCGGTTCCTAAATTGACTAATACGACTTTCAGGTATATTTCTATCCTGAAAGCAAATCAAGACTCAATTTTCCCAAATCAAGTAAAGAACATATCCTATTAATTCACAACATTCCAATTTCGTGCTCTCTCGAGTGAAACCGGACTTTTTAGATGTACATTAATGTAGGCCACACACTAATGCAGTAAGAACAAGAATTAATAGAACAACATGGAAGAAAAGATAGAAAACCAAAGAATCAATGATCAAATTTCATTACAATTGTTCATAACCTTGGCAAGGAGAGGAATTAGCCACTCATTTGTGGATTAAACATCATAAAATGAGTGTTAATCATACAAGCAATTGAATTAAAGAAGAAAGAAAGAGAGAAAAAACCCTGAACTTTTCGTCCCTCAACTGCCTGTAACCCACGTCCTCGCTCCACCAAGTCAGAATATCTCAAATAAACCTAAGTGTGCTATTTATAGTAGTGGGACTTTTTACCAGAATAACAATCAATGTGTCACGAAGTGCAATGCGAAGCCCTGCCTCCGTGACACTCTACGGACGCGGAAGCTCTCTGGAAATCACCTGAACTTGGCCCCGGCAGCACCCTTCCGCGTTGGCAGCGTGTCACGCTACTTGGGCAGCACGTTGGCACCTCTTGGTCGCACAGCCAACCTGCCGTGGCACGTTGCCAACGCGCAGGTGGGCTGTTGTGATCAGCCTGCCTGCCGTGGCACATTGCCGACGCGCCGGTGGGGTGTTTTGTGCCTCCTCTTTGCCGACGTTCGCGTGTTAATTCCGTTTCCAAGCCTCTACTTCACCAACTCATGGATTAGTTACTCAAAAGTCATCAAAACCTACAAAACAAAGGCTAATCATGTTGGTTAGCACATATCTTCACTTCATATAAAATTACATGAAAATGTATACAATAACTTAGATAAACAAGACTAATTTAAGTCATAAAGCGTATCTCGGGCATGCTATTTTGGCCCGTGATCACAACCCCACACTTAAAGCCTTGTTCGTCCACGAACAACCTTTTACATATCATGCATATGGAGACTCCCACATAACTAATTTAGCAAGATAATTCAAGTTACGGCTATAATGATTACGTAAGATAACAAGCTACAAATAGAGCATGCATGATTTGATCATTAAAATGAAGTACAACTATGCTAAGACTTCTTAACCTCAAGAATCGACTCTCAATCTTAGCAAACTCATGCAAATCAACAGATTAAGAAATCCCACATGAATTATATCCTTCATTCAACATGTGCCCCTCACGGAAAGAGAGTTACCCAATTTCACACGCAAAAACAATTTTTATATCACAACATGTGTGGGTACATGCTTAGAATTACACTCACTCTCACAAAGAATTCACATGCATCATGTAATCACCCATAAGCTTGCCCTTAGTGTTTTATTCCACTAATTTAAGGATGTGTGAATGTAAGATCAAGTAGGACTTTTTAGGTTGTAATGTAACTCAAGTGCGGGTAAGTACTATTATTGCCAGTAATAGTGACTATCTTTCCTAAGCGCTTTTAGTACATCCCGCCTTCATTACAAACTTCCCTTCCCTCACTTCACCTTTTTCTCTTTTCATCTTTCTTTTTCCTCTTATGTTCCCCCTTTCTTTAGGCACTTTTAGCTTATTAGTAAGGAGTTTTATAATTAATTTTTCATTAATTTGTTTTGTTGCTCCTTACTAATAATCAACCATTTTCACACGAGTGCACCTTTGTCCTTTTCTCACTTCTACAACTTGCCACTTTTCCTTTCTTTTCATTCTTCTCACTCCTTTACTCCTTCGGATTTTTCCTTTAAGCGCTTAGGAGTTTTGGTTTAACATCAAGGCTAATGAAAGAAAAGGGATTAAGCTTATGTTGCAGCTGTCAAAGAATAGGCTCAAAGCTCAATGGGGTTAACTAGGATTAATTTTTCAAGGTAGGTACAATGAGGGATAAAAGTTTGGTTCATTCAAAGAAATGCCTAAATCATCTCCTACAATTCACATCCTTCATTTCGTTTTATATACACACCAGGCAAGTTCTAGACATTTCATAATAGCACAGAATACTCAAAAACCTTACACTCATGGCACATGCTCAAATCAAGACACCATCAGTAGACTCTTACTCAGCTAATCACAAGAATTCAGAATTAAGCTTCCATCATATTGAGTCAAATTCAAGAGCCTAAGTGTCTCAAACAAAGTTATACACTTGCATGCTTCACACTGAACATACTTGCCTCTTACAACCATGTATAGCACATAACAAGAACATCAAGCACCAATTAGTTATGGTTTCAACAACCTAAAACCTATCGACTAATTTTTCCTCAAGACGGTCCTCATCCATCCATCATCGGAAACAATCCCTAACTATGACTAAAAACCTTATATACAGACAAAGAAAAGAAAAATAATTTTTTTATCTTTTGGTTCAAAGACCCCCCGTCGGAAAAGAACCGAAAAGAAAAACCAACGGGTGATGAAGTCATGCTTAATTCACAAAAAATTTTCAAATTTTTCAAATTTCAAATTTCTCACAAGCATTACATTCACCAAAAATCGTTAAGCACAACAAAAATTTTTGAAATTTCCCTCACCCCACACTTGAATCCTGCTATGTCCTCATAGCATCAAATTAAAATTTAAAAAGGGTGAGAAATACTCCCTGAGGCCATTAGGCCTAGCTAATAGCATGCCTTCTTTCAACTTTGCACAAGTGGGTGTTCGACCCCACACTTTTTCTCTTCCATGCTTGTTAGCTTCCTCCTCCACGGGTACTCAGACTTCCCTCCATCTGTGCTTAGCTTTCCACCAAAACAACACAAGATGAAAAATAAATAAAATCAACTTCAATGCAAGAAATTAAAATGGTACGCATGGTACCCTTGGGTTGCCTCCCAAGAAGCGCCTAATTTTACATCGCGACACGACGTACCAAGTTTCACCACTTTTTCCTCCACCTTGAGGATATGAATCTCACCCCTAATTTCTTCTCTAATTTCCTCTTATGCTCTAGGGGTGGTGGTGAAAAATTGTAAGGACCAAGCAGTAGATGTTTTCTTTTGAACCTATTGGCCCTTAAGTAAGCAAAGTCATTATGTCTCTCTGAGTTAGCAAATTTCAAAATATATGGGGCTTGGTCCTCCTCTAGAATAATATATTTTACAAAGGGTTAACTCATTCTATGCCCGTTCTAGTTCATGCATGCAAGCTTGAAGGTTTAAGGAGTGATCAAGCCTACTTCTTCAAAGTTCTTCCTCAATTCTCATTGGGCAATCAAGGAAGTTGTAAAATCAGATCACTTTAGGTATGTAAGGCAATGAATTGGTGCAATTGTCAACACACATGCCCAATCCTCTCTGAATTTATGAAAATTCTAATTGATGAACCTAGGGGGTTTTTACCCAATGTGTGAATTTCCTAAGTATCAATCATGGGTATGATCTAACCATCCTTTCAGTGTCGAATTATGATAAATGGGCAGATTTTACAATGTTTTAAATTATATATTATGTTTTCATGTTTTATAAATTATGATGCCCATCCATGGAAGTTCATGAAATTTAAGATCCATGAAATATGTGTTCAAGTATGATGAGATGTTTATGAAAAAGTATGTTTCCAAATTATCCATGCCTATGTTCATGTATTCAAAGTGAATCAAGTTGATTTCAAGAGTGTGTAAGTAATTGGCAAGCCCATATGATCAAGTATGCTTCATAATTAATCTAAACTTATGTATTAGCTTACCACATGGATTTTCGATTCTAGACTCCCAATTATGTTCAACTTTTTGTAAGGTTGAGCCAAGTCTCCTCATGTTATGATTTCAAATTATGCATGTATTTTATTATTCAGCTTTGTTACTAGACGATGGTCAGCTTTGTTGAAAAACAATAGAGAGCATATGCATGTTTTTGGGAGTAGTGTCTAGCACCGAGTAGGCTAAGGGTCAGTCAACCCTATACCTCAAAACTATGTGCTAATTTAGGTATGCTCAGATTATTTGGTACCTCCCTTGTAAGCTTACCTTGCCCCCAAGGGAGCCTTCAGCTTAATATCGATATCATGATAGCATCCATAGCCTTGGCAAGGCTTTGGACAGCTTTGCCCACTTGAGTGTGTTAGTCGGGACCATGTAAGCTCAATCACGTTAATGTCGGTTATATGATGAGTCTCCCTTTGTTCCTCATGATTTCAGTTATGCATGTTCATTAGTCATGATATTAAGTTTTCAGCAAGTTTGACCCAATGTTTAGTTTTCCTTATGATTATCAGTTTTTAGCTTTGGGTCATTTGATTAAGTTATGATATTCAGTTATGTTCTAATCATGATTTCATAAAATAGAATGCAAGTCCCACTCTCAGAATCTTATAAATCTTATCTTGCTAATATTTTATAATATACATGATTTATGATTTTAATTACTTAGTGGTTTTTACTTACCTTGCATACTCGGTACATTCCACATACTGACCGCATACTCTATGCCGTATCGTTTCATGATACAGGCTCTAATATCAAGACTCAGTCCCGCCGCTGGCCAGATTCCCCGCATTAATCCTTCCTGATCAGTGTTGGTGAGCCTTCCTATTTCGAGGGCCTTCCTTATCAAATATGTTTCGTATTTTTAGTTTTCAGACTTTAGTGAGTTAGTTGGGGTCTTGTCCCATAAACTCGTTAGTATTATATGCTTTTCAGACATAATAAGTATTCAGCTTTAGACTTATGTATGTATTAAGATGTTATGTTATGTTCAGGCTTTCGCTATATTAATTATGTTGTTCTACTACTTTAATATGATTGAGATAGATCATATGTTCATGCCATGGGTTGACTTGGAGCCTCTCGGGGTTCTTTGTCCCGTATCTCGATCCGGACCTATGTTCACGTCATGACATAGACCCAGATAGAGACACGAGCCAAGGAACCTCTAGAGGATCCAACTCAACCCATGGCATGAACATAGTCGCTAAAAACATACAACAAGTGTAAGCAAAAATAATATAACATGCTTAAGAGGAAGTCTGCATACATATCAAACTAAACAGAGTCAACAATGACAAGCTGATTTTCTACATACTATATGAAAAGTGTTACACCCTGTAAATCTTTATCGTTTGACGACGCGTGCATATGTATGTTTAGAGTTTTGGGAGTACGATGCATACGAAAAAGGGCTCCGGGAATGAACACACGAACACGGCATTAAGCGAGTAGGAGGTCGGGGTCGGAGGCTAGGCACACTGGGTGCGTAGCCGCACCGGCCTGTCCTGCGCCTTGAGTGACGCGTCGCACACCCTTGGCTGGCGCTATGGCCTGGGTGTTGCACACCCCTGTCTGGCATGACGGGTGGCGCGTCGCGCTCCCTTCCCACCACCTCAATAAGTATAAATAGTGAAGTGGCAGTTGAGTATTCATTGTAAACATTTCCCTCAGTCCCGAATAGAGAAGATTCGCAAATTTGATCAAAGTTTCATTAAATTACACTGTCAAATGCCGTCCAAATGCAAATTAACTTCGAGTATCAAGTTCTAGGACTATGGGAAGCATCTCTTCAGAGTTATTTATTGAAAATTCGCCCGGCATAACGAAACCCAGCCGAGTAAAGGTTGTTGGAATTACTCCAAATTGAGTCCTAAACGGCCACATGTAATAGGAAAGCATTTCTCTCTTCGAAACTCTCGGGAAATTGTGAGTTTTCAGCTGAGTTAAATAGAGTTGAATTTTAGTTATTATTATTATTAACGAAAATGTCGTTGATTGCCTAATTTAGTATTGAAAATAGCCTTATTCTCTCAGTGTAAGCGCTACAGTTGAGTGGAATCGCCAGTTATAGGTTGAACTCATCAGTTAAATGAGAATCGGTATTCGAGGTATGTTAAGGCTTATCGCTTCAACAAGTTATTCTCGCCGTGTGGTAATACCACCTATGGCTTCGAAAGTAGATAGTGATCCTGTATTTTGTGATTAGCTGCTGCCAGTAGATGATGAGCTTATATGTTGTGATTAGCTGCTGTCAGTAGATTATGATTATGTACATTTTGGTTAGCTTCTAAAAAACGTATTGAGAGTATGTTGCAGTATCCCTTATTAGGAAAGAGTATATTAAGTGTGACTCACGCTATGTCATGACTCGAATGGAGGTCTGGATCATAACACGGGACAAGGAGCCCCGAGAGATCCCAAGTGGAACCATGGCATAAGCATACATCTAACTCAACCAAGAATTGAATAACCAACAATATAATCATAGCGGAAGTCTAACTTGAATATAACATAGAATATAAAATCTGAAGCTGAGTACATACATATCTCTAAATAGCCTCTAGAAATGATGAGTTGATGGGACAAGATCCCATCTAACTCAACAAGCTGAAAACTGAAATACATAAAGAATAGATGGATAGTCTAGTCCTCAGAAGATGAGGACTCACCAATAAAGCAACCGCTAACTCTGATAAGCTGACTAAGAGCGAGGCTGAACCTGAGAGCCGGGTCCTGTATCATAAAACAAAACAACATAGAAATTATGCGGTCAATACGTGGAATGTACCAAGTATTCAAGGTATGTAAAACCGCTAATGTAAGTAAAATCATTTAAGAGCAATGCATTAATTAAACATAAACATCAGTAATCTGAGAGTAGGGCTTGCATGAATTCTTTCTGAAATCAAGATCTCTTCATAACATGATATAACATAACTGTATGACATCATAACTGAATCGATTGACTTAAAGCTGAAATCTGACATATATAAGTAAAAGATGAACATTGAATCAAACCTTCTTTAGAACATGCATTTTCATAAATCTCATAATTATTTAATATGCGTATATGAAATCATGGGGAACAATGGAAGACTAGTCTTTTAATCAATACCACGATAGAGGTTACGTGGTCCCCACCATTACATTCAAGTGGGTAGATCTATCAAAAACCTTGCTAGGGCTAAGGATGCTACCATGACATCAATATCAAGCTCATGGGCCATTAGGGCCGGGGATAGCTCACAAGGGAGGTCCCAATAATATATAATAGTATCAACCTATATTGGCGCGCAGTTCTGAGGCATAGGGTGATCGACCCTTAGCCTACTCGGTGCTAGACACTACAACCAAAAATATGCATATGCTCTACATCATATATAACGATGCTCAACATCGCCTACTGATGAAGATCAATGATCAAATAGATCTCAAATATGAAATCATGCATATGAGAAGCTTTAGTTCGAAACATACCACAAGACGAAAACATACTAGGAAGCCTTTTCTCAAAAACCATGTGGTAACCTATGCATAGGAACACTTAACTCAAACATACCACAAGCTAGGAATATAAATTTGGGTGTCCTCGCTCCAGAATAATGTGGTAGGCTTAATTTGGGAAAATGATCATTCATACTTAACATGTGGGCATTGCCCAAAGCTTTATCGTACTTAGAAATACGTAATTCTCATCGAAAACATAATTGTAAACATGGGTTGCTTCAAATCATGCTTTTCATCATAATATCTCATCATTATCACATAAACTTCACAAATCTCACTTTTCATGATTCTCATCAATGGGCTTCAACATTCATAAGGCTAAAAACCTAATTTTAATTGAAATCATCATAAACGTAGCCCATGCTTCACAATTCGATAGTATAATAATAATCAATTCACACCCTTGTGTAGAAATAGATAATTCACGCATTCGGGTAAAAACGCCATAGATCAATCATAAAATTTCATACGTTTTAGAGAGGGATTAGGCATGGGTGTGGAAGAAACCACCACCCATAACCCTACATACTTGATGGAGACTGAATCTTACTCTCCGTTGAATGTCCAAAAAGGAATTGAAAGAAATTTAAGAAGAAAATCTTGAATCACCCTTGATCACCTCCCTGTCCCTCTTCTATTCTCTTGCATGCATGAATGAAGAATTTAGGATAGTTTCCCCCTCTAAACCCACCTATCATAGGCTAAAGCGATGTAGTTTAGGCTTTAGGAACTTAGGAATTATGAAAAGACGCTTAGTAATTTCACAGGAAAAGACTGCTAAGAGGTCCAAACAAGGGACCTAATGACTCGTCCTCACTGGTCGCAACTCGTGGCCTTAGTCTGTGGTGTTCACTGCCAAATTTCCATCAGGGGACCCCATGAGGGACGCCACGAATTGTGGTGGCTGACCACGACTCATGGTCACCACCCATGATCCCCACTGTCCAAAATTTCCTTGCCAACTTCGAGTTCAGGCCGTGGGTGACACCACCAGTCGTGTGGCCTGACCACGACTTATGGTCATGCCCGTGGTGACCCCTCCAGACCACACTCCTCTTCCTTGACCACGAGTCGTGCGGTGACTCGTGGTCCCTCCTCAGGGGTCACCTAATGACCCATCTTGAGATCTGATGCAGAATTTAAGTTTTTCTCCATTTAAACTCTGGAATCTGATCTTTGGGCTTCTAGGGTTAATAATATCCCCCCTTGGGAACATTCGTGCTCGAATTTTGGAAACCACACAGAAAAGCAGAGATACATAATTTCATAATCAAATACTAATCATTTAAATAGAAAACTAACAAAATGACTACCTCAGATTCAAAATACACCATTGAACGGAATTCTCAAATCATACATAAAAGAAACTTGCGCACATGAACTGAACATGAAACTAAATAGAGTCATAGGGCAAAACTGATACCTCAAGCCAAAACTGAGCCGATAGAGAATAAATGTGGGTATCTAGCCATCACATGCACTTTGGCTTCCCATGTAGCTCATTTAACATGTTGATTTCTCCATAATACATTAATTGAAGCTACTTCCTTGTTCTTTAGCCTCCAAACCTGTCGATCCAGTATTTACACTGGAACCTCCTCATAGCTAAGGATGTCTTTTACACCAACATTGTCCACCGAGACTACTCCAGCTGGATCTCCTAAACATTTCTCAAAAGAGATACATGAAACACATGATGAATAGAAGATAACTCTGAGGGCAACTCCAATTCATATGCCACCTTGGCAACTCTTCTCACAACCCGATTGGGGCCAACATAGCAGGAACTAATTTTCCTTTATTTATGAACTGTATTACTCCCTTCATGGGAGATACCTTCAATAACACCCAGTCATCCACCTCGAACTCAACTTCTCTTCTCCAAACATCGACTTAGGACTTTTGGCGACTCTGATCGGTTTTTAACTTGTCCCTTATCAATTGAACTTTCACCATAGCCTTATGAACAGAATCTTGCCCTATCATAGCTACCTCACAAACCTCAAACCATCCGATGGGCGATCTATATCTCCGCCCATAGAGAGCCTCGAGCAGTGCCATTTGGATACTTGAGTGATAATGATTATAATATGCAAACTCGATCAGGGGAAAGTGATCATCCTAACCACCTTTGAAGTCAATCACCCATGCCCTCAACATGTACTCGAGGGTCTGAATTGTTCTCGCTGCTTGACCATCCGTTTGCGGGTGAAATGCCGTGCTGAGTTTAACTTGAGTACCAACCCCTTTCTGAAAAGACAACTAAAACTGAGAGGTAAATTGAGTCCCTTGATCTGAAATGATAGACAAGGGCACTCCATGCAATTGAACCAACTCCTATATATACAGTTTGGCATAATCCTCGGCTGAATCTGTAGTTTTGACCAGTAGAAAATGTGCTGCTTTGGTCAACCTGTCTACAATAGCCCAAATAGAATCATAGTGTTGACGAGTACGAGGTAGGCTTGTGATGTAATCCATATTAATCTCTTCCCACTTCCAAGTGGGAATGCTAATATCCTGAAGTGCACCTCCCAACCTTTGATGCTCGACCTTTACTTGCTGATAGTTCGGGCACTTGGCTACGAATTCTGCAATATCCTTCTTCGTTCCATTCCACCAATATATTTCCCGCAAATCATGATACATCATAGTGGCACCTGGATGAATAGAGTATCTAGATCTATGAGCCTCATGCATCATCCGACTCATCAAATTGTTGACATCCAGAACACATAGGCAATCAGGTATCGAAGCACACCATCTCCCCCTTGGGAGAGGACTTCCACCTTCTGACTTCGAACGACTTCTTTCAGCTTTACCAAAATCAGATCCTCATCTTGTCTAGCTTCCACATTAGTCACCAAGAATGATCATAACCCGTTTTGGACAACAATGCCGCCATTGGTCGAGTCGACAAACCAACTACCAACCTTATGAGTCGATGTACATCTTTCACCAACTCCTTCTTTCCTTCATCCACATGGGAAACACACTCAATAGAGAGCCGACTAAGTGCATCAGCTACCACATTAGCCTTACCTAGATGATAAAGGTGTTACACCTCGAAATTTTTTTTAATGATTATTTGATGGTTATTTGTCATATTAAGGGAATTATGGGTCGTATGTTGTCCGTAGGTGAGGATGGAAACATGTGCAAAGCGAAAAGCGAAGAGTATGTGAAGTTTGTAACTAAGAGTCAACTTTAAATGCATATATCTCCAAACATATGATGATCCAGAAGTCCCATAACATATAAAATGAAAGTTATTTGAGTCTAGTTATAGTGAAAAAAACTTCTCATTAATCGTAGTTTGGAGGAAAAAGTTATGCTCAGGCGCGACAGAGAGGCAGCAGGCGTGCGTGCGCGCGCGTGAGGGCATGTCGCACGGGCACCGCATGCAGGTGCCACCCAGACCTTGGCCAGCCTACTTATATGAAGTAAAATTGAGCTAGAAAGTTCATTTCTAACTCTAGAATAAAGAAAACAACGGGCAATATAGCGGCTGTAAATACAACCCCTGGCCGACAAGGCCTATAGCCACTTGTGAAAAAGAAAAAGCTAACCAGAGACAAACAAACATAGGGAGTCCTATGTAGGCCGACAAGGCCACCATGATACCTAGTTATAACTGGAAAGTGAAATCAGATGCTAAACTGAGCTATGACCAACAAGGCCTCCAATCAACAGCTAAACAGGGCCCCACACGGCCAACAAAAATAGTATAAAACATATATGGGCCCCACACGACTGATATCATCTAACCACAGGGAAGTAATACAATTTTCAAGCCTCTAGGAGTAATAAGACGGCCGAGATAGGGCCCCGACCTACCCATACTGTACAAACAAAAGAAGTAAACCTCTATCACACAAGCTCCAGCATAAAGGAGTTAATGGCTCTGTACCGCTGACTGGAACTACGAGGGACCTGCTCCTCGTCTATCTACACCTGCAAGCAAGTAATGCAGCGCCCAAGAAGAGGGCATCAGTACCACAGGTACTGAGTATGTAAAGCAGTAACTTTAAATAACTGAAAGTAAAAAATAGAACTAACAGTGACTGAAGTAAAGAAAACGGAATAAAGAACACTAAGGTAGTGGAATCAGGACTAAACATAACTGTAATAAGGAGGTCATACCTAAAAAATGAGCCTTCTTACTATCTAACTAGTTGTAACTAAAGCAAACATAAACCTTACCCAGCTCCCATAAGCCGGAAGGTACAATCAGCACAGAACAACCCACCTAGGCCCCCACTAGCCCTAGTGAGTACACCTCAATCTATATACCCCTATCCAAGTCATACTGAGTTAACTACCAGCTATAAGCATCCTGCCGATCCCCTGGGTCTACAACTAGACCCGCTCGACCCCTAACTATAGTTGTGTTTGAGTTTAGAGGACTCTTGATATCTACACCCCGGGTGTAAGCACTCTGCGGGGGTGTGTATAAGGCAAACCACAGTAATATAAGCATCTGGATCCCCATCTTCATCCCTTGCGAAGGGCATGCCACTCCGTTGAGCGACGTATCCTCGCCCCTGGCGGGCGGCGACACAACTATTAACCCTAGGGTGGTCACGGAAGCTATACAGGTATTATCCAGCCCAAAATAATACAATTTATCGGTCTCAACTGACAACAACAACTAAACATGATAACATACTCCTGACATGCTTTATTGGGATTCATACTGGACTACTATGCTGAAGAAACTAACTTGCTGAAAGAAAATGCCTTAACATACCTTGTTCGCTGTTTATCGATTAACTGGCGAGTTTCAATTAGTATTCAATAGATCTTCCAAACTGAAATCGTGTTACTGGAAAGATAGGACTAATTTTAACACTAAATTCAGCAAAATGGAAAACTTTATATAAAAATATTAACTATATTCCAACTTTACAGAACATGGTCGAAACCTCGTTATTTCTCGAAAGTCTAGAGGGGAGAAATGCTTATTTTAAGCTTGGGATTGTATTGACACTATTTTGGAGCAATTTCAACAACTCTAGCTCAGCGGGACGACGATTCACCGGGCAAATTTCACGAAACTAACTCCGTGGAAATGCTCCCTGTAGCCTTATACTTCGATACCCGAAGTTAATTCAGATTTGGACGGCGTTTAGCAGCATAATCGGATGAAAATTAAATGTTTTCCTTTGTTCTCCCTCTATTCTAGCCATAATCTATGAATTATATTCCAACTTCTAAGTGTGAGACCCTTATATACTTGAGGCAGCAGACAAGGCAACGTGGCACACTGCCCAACACACTGATTTTGCTCCTTGCCACATTGGCTAACGCGGAGGAGAAGCTTCATGCCACTTTGCCCCTCTGGGCATCTTGGTTCGGCCTCCTCCCGCGAAATCCCGACTTTGCACTCATTTGTCCTTTCCCCGCGCTCCATACGTATGGCACTCTAAAACGCTTAACCAATATACGAATAGGTCGATTAAACGTTAAAAACTTATGGGGTGTAACATCCTCCCGCCCCCTTAAGAACATTCGTCCTCGAATGTTAACTCCTACTTGCAAGAACCTTAACATTGCAATTACTTACTCTTGAAAATTTCCGGCAGAGTCTCCCCTGTAATATGGATTATCTAGAGACCCTGAAACGCAGAAAAGTCCAATACAGGTACTCCACACAATACTATTGCATTCATTTCACAATAGACTGAAGTCAATTATCTCACATATACATGTATGTAGTGCAACTTATGAAACAACACCAACAACATACCTCTAGCTGCACAATCTGACTAAGTCTTAAATAACTGAGGATATCTAGTTTTCATATCATCTTATGCCTCCCAGGTCATCTCCTCACGGTTCTTATTTCACTATAACACCTTAACGGATGCAATATCTTTAGTTCTCAGTCTACGAATCTGCCGATCTAATATGGCTACTGGAGCTTCTTCATAAGCTAACTCCTTAGTGATTTGGACGTCTTTAACTGGGACAATCTGGGAGGGATATCTAATACACTTCCTCAGCATTGATACGTGAAAAACTGGGTGAATGGATTCTAATTCTGGGGGTAAATCCAATTCATAAGCCACTTGGCCTACCCTTCGGCGAATCTGATATGGCCCAATAAAGCTCAGGACGAGCTTGCCTTTCTTACCAAATGTGATCACACCCTTTATTGGTGAAACCTTCAGGAATACCCAGTCACCCACATTAAATTCTAGGTTTCTTCGCCGCATATCAGCATAAGATTTCCGGCGGCTCTGAGTTGTCAGCAGACGTGCCCTGATAAGATTTACTTTCTCTTCTGACTGATGAATAATATCTGGCCCAACCAATGCCGATTCTCCTATCTCAAACCAACCAGCTGGAGACCTACACTTCCGCCCATATAACGCTTCATAAGGCACCATCTGAATTGATGATTGATAACTGTTATTATAGGAAAATTCAATAAGCGTTAGAAGTTCATCCCAACTGCCTCCAAAATCTAGCAAACATGCCCATAACATATCCTCGAGTGTCTGGATTGTATGTTCTTCCCGCCCGTCTGTCTGAGGATGGAAAGTTGTGCTCAGGTAAACCTACGTCCCCAGGCCCCTCTGAAAAGATTTCCAAAACTTAGCTGTAAACTGCGCCCCTCTGTCAGAGATAATTGACAGTGGAACACCATGCAATAGGACTATTTCTCTAATATACAGCTCAGTATAATCTTCGGCTAAAAAGGTAGCCCTTACCGGCAGAAGGTGAGCTAATTTTGTCAACCTGTCAACAATTACCCAAATAGAATCATATTTACGCTTGGTACGAGGTAACCCTACTGAAAAATCCATATTAACTGCATCCCATTTCCATAAAGGCACGAGTATATCCTGTATTAGTCCGCCTGGTTTCTGATATTCATCTTTCACTTGTTGGCAGTTGAGACATTGAGCTATCAATTATGCTATCCCCTTTTTCATTCCCGGCCACCAATAAATCTCTTTTACGTCATGGTACATTTTCGTCGAACCTGGATGGAGAGAGTAACGGGCATAGTGTACCTCGCCCATAATTTGCTGGCAAAGCCCTGCCACGTCTGGAACGTAGAGGCGATCCCTATATCTCAAAACTCCGTTATTGGTTACCTGGAAAACTGCCACTTCCCCTTGCTGGACCCTATGTTTGAGCTAAACCAGGCTAGGGTCTTCATACTGCCGTTCTTTTACTTCCACAACCAATGATGACACTATGGTATTCTAGATCACCGCTCAATAGTCTCCTGATTCCACTATACGAATGGCTAAATTGGCTAGTTGATGCAGTTCTCGGGCTAATTCCTGCCGCTCAAGATGTAAATATGCCAGGCTTCCCATGGATTTGCAGCTAAGTGATCTTGGGCAGATTTATATGCCCAAGTGATACTCAAACGTATCATTTTTACCTTGTTTGTTGTGCAATGTGTATATAATATCATGTATTTGGTAATAAAATGCGAATTTATACTAACCAACATGATTAGCATTTGTTTTGCAGGATAATGTGATTTTTAAGAGCTAAAATGCATGTTGGAACTATGTCGGAGTTGGACTTGGATGCGAGCGTGGAAAAGACCTCGGATGGCATATTTTGCAGTGGCTCCGCGATGGTGCCGTGCCACGCTGCCATCGCGGTAGCACACTACCTGGGCAGAAATAAAAGTGGCAATTTCCAGTGTGCCTGCGCGTCAGCTCCGTGGCACGGAGACAGGCCTCCGCGATGGCCTCCGTGCCACGTTGAGGCTAATTATCCGGACCATGAAATTTCCAGAGAGGGTCCGCGTCCACGCCGTGTCACGGAGGCAGTGCTCCGCGTTGGCCTCCGTGACACGTTGCTTGTTATTCCAGGAAAAATTTCCCACTAATATAAATAGCACACTTAGGTTATTTTTAAAGGGGAGTTTTTTTTTTAGTTTTAGTTTTTTGAGCCTGAGTTCAGAAGTGGGAGCAGGAACGTGGTTTTGTGGCAGTTGAAGAATAGAAAAGATAAGAGTTTTCTTCTCTTCCCTTCTTCTTTCCTTCAATTGTATGCATGATTCACACTCATTCTAGGATGATTAATTCAAGAATGAGTGGCTAATTCCTTTCTTGCTGAGGTTTTGAACTTGTGTAATGAATGTTGGTAATAATTGATATGGTTTCTTCTTCTTCTTGCATGTTGTTCTATTAATTCTTGTGCTTATTACATTCTTGATTGGCCACCATTAATGTATATCTAAAAAGTCCAATTTCACTCGAGAGAGCATGAAATTGGAAAGTTGTGAATTAATAGGGTATTGTTCTTAACTTGATTTGGGAAAATTGGGTTTTGATGTGCTTTCTTGATAGAAATATACTTGAAAGCCGTATTAGTCAATTTAGGAACCGGAATTGTAGTGTTAGGTCATAAATTGCATTTGATCACAGAAATGTAGACGAATGGTTTATGAATCTAAAGTGAAATTAAATACGGAAGTTTTAATTTGTAGGCAACGTTCTTGGCTAGCAATATGAAGAAGAAGATGACCAAATTATCATGATTATCAAGTTCATTACTCGTTCTTAACCTTGGCATGTGCATATCCATTGTCTAAACTCAACTTAAATAGTAGTTATTAATTTTAGTAGATAATTAGTTAGAAACAAAACTCACTCAAATCTTGGTTGGATTGTTGTTAACATAGTTAGAAATAGAATAGAGATATAGTAAACTAGGCAGTTTTGCATATCTAGAGCAGCCTCCTTGGATCGATACTTGGATACTTAGCCACTTTATTACTTCTTTGACCACGTACACTTGCGTGTCGGTGTATAATATATACCGAGCAGCAGAGCGCGAACAAGTTTTTGGCGCCGTTGCCGGGGAGGCTAGGCGATTTGTAAAATTTTATTTAGTGTAAATCTACTGTATTTGTATTTTTATTTTCTTAAGTGTTAACAACTTGGTCTTAGCCTGTATTTTGCAGATTTTTATTTCTGTGAACACTGGCAAGGGACAAGGAGCTGGTGGAATCTTACTTAGAGCCAGAACGTGAATTGCACAGTCAACGTAGAGAAGCTCTTCGGAAGAAGTTGCAGTTGCTTAAACAGTCTATGATGGAGAAACCCAATCCACCAGTTGTGCGGGCAGTGTTAGTGCCTGAGGAAGTAGCAGCCAGGCCGGTTCGCGAGGTGGCAATCCCACACGCTAATAATGTACATTCCAGCATCCGCAAACCAGAGCCTGAGGGGAGATTTGAGTTAAAGCAAAATATGGTGCAACTTTTGCACACTACCGGGCAGTTTACCGGTCTCCGTCACGAAGATCCGCAACAACATCTCCAGAACTTTTTGGAGATAAGTGACACTTACATCCCCGCTGGAGTGTCACCTGATTATGTTCGGATCACCTTATTTCCATTTTCCTTACTTGGTGAAGCCAAGAGGTGGTTAAAAGATGAACCACCCAACTCTATATCAACGTGGGATGATCTTGCAAAGAAGTTCTTGATCATATTTTTCCCTTCAGGTAAAACAACTAAACTTAGAAGTCAGATTCTAATTTTTAAACAGAGGGAAGGAGAAAATCTTTATCAAGCCTGGGAAAGATTCAAGTCCATGTTGCGGGACTGTCCTCATCATCATCAGTCAAATGAGGTGTTGGTCCACACTTTTATTGAGGGTTTGGAACCCCACACTAAAATTTTGTTAGACTCAGCAGCTGGAGGGCAAGCGCTGGAGAAGACTTATGAGGAGCTGTACACTTTGCTCAACCGAATTTCACAAGGCAATACGGAATGGAATGCAGATTCTTCAAGAGGTGGAGCAAGGAAAGCAGCGGGAGTGCTTGAAGTGGATGGATTCACAGCTATCGCTGCACAGATAGCTGCTTTGCAAAATCAGTTAAACACTCACTTCAGCAATATGAATTTGAACCAGCCGTCAGCCTCAGTTAATGCAGTCCAACAGATGTGGTGTGAAGTGTGTGGTAGTAGTGAGCATTCAGCTGAATGCTGTGGTGCAAATCCTGATTCTGTCAACTTTGTGGGCAATGCACAGAGGAATCAACAGCAATTTGGTGGTGGCTACAACTCGAATTGGAGGAATCATCCAAATTTTTCGTGGGGTAGCAACAATCAACAAGGTCAAGGTTCAGGGCAGGGTATGTACAGAAACCAAGGAGGGTAACAAGGCTATCAGAATCAGTTTAGAAATCACAATGCCCCTCCTCCACCACCATCACCGACTATTGAGGAAATGTTCAAGACCATGATTGCCAACCAGGCACAATTGCAGGCTGACTATGTCAAACTGGCGGCCGAAGTAAAGAACAATCAATTGGCAACCAAGGCTCTTGAATATCAGTTTGGGCAATTTGCCAGTGCCCAAAATACTAGACCAAGGGGAGGACTACCTAGCGACACGGATCCCAATCCTAAGCAGGTAAATGCAGTGACCACGAGGAGTGGTTTACAATTAAAGGAGGTGGAACCAGAAAGACCGCCTCAGAAGTCAGGAGCAGCAGATGTTGAGGGATAACAAACCTCAGATACGGGGAAGACCAAAGAAGCTGAACCAACAAGGCCTCCACCCCCGTTCCCTCAACGACTTAAGAAACACAAGGAGGAGGCGTGTTTCCAGAATTTCATGGAGGTACTTAAACAGGTACATGTTAACTTACCTCTTGTTGATGTCTTGCAGGGTGTGCCAAAATATGCAAAGTATATCAAAGACATCGTGGCCAACAAAAGTCGCTTGACCGAGTATGCCACGGTGGCTTTAACGGAGGAATGCACATCCCGTATTCAGAACAGGTTGCCCACTAAACTGAAGGATCCTGGAAGTTTTACTATCCAACTGACGATTGGGCAAAGTATCCGAGCTCGTGGGTTATGCGACTTGGGGGCAAGTATAAATCTGATGCCATCTTCGGTATTCAGAAAGTTAGGGCTAGGGAGTCCAAGACCTACAACAGTGATCTTGCAGCTAGCAGACAGGTCTTTAGCTAAGCCGGATGGCATTGTGGACGATGTGCTAGTGCAGGTAGGCTCCCTCATTTTTCCGGTAGATTTCATTGTTCTGGATTTTGAGCCAGATGCAGAAGTCCCATTTATTTTGGGACGACCATTTTTGGCAACCGGAAAGGCATTGATCGATGTAGCTGCGGGTCAACTCACGATGCGAGCACACGACAAGGTTGAGGTGTTCGACGTGTACAAGGCACCTAAGCTCCCGACTGTCTATAAGGAACTCTCGGTGATCAACGTGATTGATCATGGGAATGCAAATGGATTGAGTGATTCCCGAGAGTTACTAGGTAGGCCACCAGACAAGGTTGAGAACTACTGGGGAGATGACCATGATCGGGTCAAATCGTCCATCTCCCTAGTAGAAAATTGAGCGTAAAGGCTGTCGAGCCGTGACGTTAAACCAGGCGCTGCACGGGAGGCAACCCGTGCAAAATATTTTTCTTTCTTTTTCCTTAGTGTAAAGTTTTTCTTTTATTTTATTTTCTTTTCTTTTTCTTGACTAGGTTTAGATGTGCATTTTAATTAGTAATTTTTATTCTTTTAGTAGGGAATCTAGTCATTTAACCAATTTTTATTTAGTGAGGTGATTTTCAAGTATACCGGAGGAAAAATACGTGGAATTGAGAAAACGAGGCGAGGTATGAAAAATAAAATTTGATAGTGAAATAGAGCACTGGCGCGTTGGCGCCGTGTCACGGAGGCAATGCTCCGCGTTGGCCTCCGTGACACGTTGAAGGCAAATCTGGAATTTTTTAAAATTCCAGTAAGCCAACGCGTTGGCTCCGTGTCACGGAGGAGGGCCTCCGCGTTACCCTCCGTGACACGTTGCCCTTATACCAGTGCCGGGTCACACCGGGTTTCCGGGTGACCCGCGTGTTTTCTTAATAAAAACCCCCGATTTCGCCCCTATTTTCCCCATTCCCTCTTCCCTCCGCGACCAAACACCCATTCCCCTACCCCCAAGCTCCGTGCCACGTTAAGAGGCAAGGAAAACGTCAAGTCTTTATCGATTCTTCAATTCCAAGGTATGTTTTCATCGTCTATCTCACATTTTTGGCGATTTTTGTCGATTTTGAGCATGTGAGGTGAGATATATCACCCTAGGTAGAAATTAAACATGACGTGAATTATTTTGCGATTGATTATGTTCGGATTGTTGTAGTTGACGGGTGAACTTATCGATTGATTGAATAATTCATTGTTGATTGTTGAATGGAGTTCTAGGGCTTGGGGTTGTTGAATTTTAACTTGGGTAACTTGATAGTTTGACGAAATTGATGACGGGGTGTGTTTATTATTTGAGATAAGTCGTGGTAAATATTGTATAATTGGTGAAAGACGACTAATTCTCGATTTTTTTTTGTGGGACATTGCGTAATATGTGAATTGGTTGAATTGCTTAGATTAGTGTATATAAAATATTTGTATTGTTGTTTCTATTTTGTTGTTGTTATCGTTGCTAAGTGCTATGGGTGAATAGCTGTCGATAGTAGGATTGGGTTAGCTGTATGAAGTCTGAGTAGTTCGCTAGCCGTTATGCTGTCGAATTTTTGTGAACGCACTAAGCAATATATTTATAGTGATTGTGCTGGGGGTGTAAATAGATCTATCCTTGCTAACATGTTGTAAATATTGTTAAAGACTAAGTGTGGGGTAAATTTTGTTTAACCCGACCTTAGCCAAAACTAACAAGTTTTTAGCTTAACGTTGTGCTTGTCTGTGTAAATTGACAGGTACAATGGCCAGCCGACAAGATAAAGGCAAGGGTGCTTCAACCTCAGGCACCGGCAGAAAGAGAATGAGACTGGGCACTGCTGTCCCAGCTGCACCTGCTGTTCCACGCGGTCAACACCGCCGATACGGGACACGATGGGTCACCGATGAAGGGAAGAAATGGTACGCAAAGCATAAGGAGAACAAGTACTTCCCGGAGGAACATATTGCAAGGGAACCACTCGCACAGGAGTTCCCTCGCATCGTACAGAGGATTGAAGCAGCTGGGCTCAGCTTTATTTTTCAGGAGCCCAAGGAGTGCAACCTTCACTTGGTCCGGGAATTTTATGCCAACTGGAACCCGGCCATCAGAAGCCACACTATTAAAATCAGAGGACAGATTGTCACTCTGGAACCTCAGCAGCTGAATGCCATCGTTGGAGCGCGGGACACAGACGCCCACGTTCTCCGCCAGCTTAACATCACCCCACCGTACGCCGATATCAGACGTACGTTGTGTGGGGCTCGATCCACAGCCCGATGGAGTAGACACAAAGAGAGGGGTTACCACCAGACTCTGCCTTATTCGCAGATGAACAGGGAGGCCAGAATCTGGCTAAAAATTATATGTTCGTGTTTGATCCCGGGAGTACATATGACAGACGTGACCCAGGACCGTGTCTGCCTGGTGTATGCCCTTATGAAAGGGCTTGAGATTAATGTGGGGGCGGTTATAATATCCGCCATGAAGAGAGCCAGACTACACCAGGGCCACAGATACGGGTTTGGCGGACTCATCACCACCTTCCTCCGAGGCCTCGACGTTGAGGAAGAAGCCTTGGATTACATTCCGCAGTTGGAGCGGAGGGCCCTTGATGTGACAAAGACCAAGGCCCCCGACACTACACACGGACCTGTGCTGACTCTGGGCGAGCGACATGCTCGTGACGACCAGTATATGGCCCGTATGTTCGGTATGCAGATGCTGCAGCTACGGATAGGTGGGAGACCAGCCACCGAGGATGAATTATGGCAGCTGGAGCTGGACTACCCTTTTGGCGAGAACGCCAGAGCTTTATACAAGGTGGGGCCAGCCTTTGTGGAGCCGACTGATGACGACGTCCCTACTGATGAGGAGACACGTCGTGAGGACTCTGATGTGGAGTCCGATGACGGCGAGGGAGCTGATTCAGATATGGGCGACGAGGCAGCAGCACCGGATGAGGAAGTCGAATATTTCGACTGAGCAGGGAGTTTCACCACCCACAATTTTGTGCTTTGTATTTTTGTGAACACTGGGGACAGTGTTCGATTTAAGTGTGGGGTGGGGAGTAGTTAGGTGCTGGGTCATAGGCTCTAAATCTGCTGTATATTCTTCCTTGACGTTTATGTATGTCTGTGCTTTCCCTGTTGTTGTGAACTGATTTGTGAATGATGTGTATATATTTGTTTGTCGCTAATGATGTGAGTCTTTAAAAAGTTATGGGTGCCTTTGTAAATATTTTGTAAATTTTGTAAATATTTTTTCTCTATCGATATGATCGATATTTTTCAAAATTTTTGTGAAAAGATGTTGCACTTATCAACATATTTTGTAAATATTTTTTTTTCATCGAAATGATCGATGTTTTGCAAAAATTTTGAAGTTATTTTTTTGGGTTTCTCGGAGTTTGTTTTCGGTTCTTTTACCGAGAATAGTCCCATTGAACCGATGTCATAGTTAGTGAACATTCCCTATGATGGATGGATGACGACCATCTTAAGGGAAATGTAGTCGATAGGAGTAGATGATTTGTTTTTAGTTTCTTTGGTGGATTGCATCAATAAACTGTAGTTGCTTATGGTTGCTAAAATTTTGTTGCGTGTGTAATTGATGTTCGAAATGCGAAAGTGATTCGTTTGAAAGCATGTAATTGTGTAAATATGTTGAGTTACCTAGGCTATAGAATTTGGTTCATTATGATTGAGGCTTAATCTTGAATTCATGTAATTGACTAATTAAAGAGTCTGTGAATGCATCTTGATTCGAGCATGTGCATGAAGTGTGAGTGAGGTTTTGCTATTCCATGTCATTGTGAATTGTCTAGAACTTGCCTGGCGTGTATACAAAGCGAAATGAAGGAGGTGTAGTGTCGGAAAGGATGTAGGTATTTCTTTGTTTTAACCGTTAGTTTCCATTTTTTTTCTTGTCAAGTTCTACCTTTTTATATGTTGTATACCCTAGTCAGCCCGTTGAGCCTTTAGCCGATTTCTTTCTTTTGTCCAGAATTGTATGAACTAAGCTTTATTCCTTCTTTTCATTAGCCTTAAAGTCTATAAGAAGCTCTTAAGCGCTTACAAAGAACAGAAAATTGTTTCCCAAAGTGTTAAAGAGTGAAAAGAGTGAAAAGAAAAGAAAAGCAAAGTGAGGAAAGAAAAGATGATGTTGAAGAGGCACTAGTTGTAATTAAATGAAATTAAGGGTACATGAAAACCTTCCATTTGGGGTCAAGTGTGCCTGATGAAATGGGCTGTATGAAAGTAAACCAGCATGAATGGGAGAAAAAGAGAAAAGAGAGGAACAATGTCCATGAGTCGATGGGAATGAGTTGAAAAGGCGCTTAAGGATGCTAGCGACTATTATTGGCTAATCTAATATATATATACTAGATCCATAGCCCAGTTACAACCCATTAAAAGTCCTATTTGATCCTACACTGTATTTCTTTATATTAGTGGAGTAATACACTAAGGGCAAGCCTATGGGTCATGACATGATGCATGTGAATTCTTTTGGGAGAGAGAGTGAAATTAATTTCTATATGCCCCTACTTGCATGTTTGTGTGCTGCACGAGCATAAAAGGGGAAGTTTCTCTCGAGTTGTGAGGGTACATGCTTGATGAAAGATTGATTTCCGTGTCGGATTTCTTGATTAGTTGATTTGCATGAGTTTGCCGATATCAAGAATCAATTCTTAAAAGTCTAGGAAGCCTCGATGTATTAAGGTCATTGTCTTGTACGACCAAGCATGTTTTCTTGATGATTTGCAAAAATCGAATAATCGGTATGACCGTAACGTAAATGGTTGCACCATAGTGACAAAGGTTGAGATGTGATGTGCGTGATTTGTGTATGTGTTGTTCGAGGACGAACAAGGATTTAAGTGTGGGGTAAGTGATCTTGGGCAGATTTATATGCCCAAGTGATACTCAAACATATCATTTTTACCTTGTTTGTTGTGCAATGTGTATATAATATCATGTATTTGGTAATAAAATGTGAATTTATACTAACCAACATGATTAGCATTTGTTTTGCAGGATAATGTGATTTTTAAGAGCTAAAATGTGTGTTGGAACTATGTCGGAGTTGGACTTGGATGCGAGCGTGGAAAAGACCTCGGATGGCATATTTTGCAGTGGCTCCGCGATGGTGCCGTGCCACGCTGCCATCGCGGTTGCACACTGCCTGGGCAGAAATAAAAGTGGCAATTTCCAGTGTGCCTGCGCGTCAGCTCCGTGGCACGGAGACAGGCCTCCGCGATGGCCTCCGTGCCACGTTGAGGCTAATTATCCTGACCATGAAATTTCCAGAGAGGGTCCGCGTCCACGCCGTGTCACGGAGGCAGTGCTCCGCGTTGGCCTCCGTGACACGTTGCTTGTTATTCCGGGAAAAATTTCCCACTAGTATAAATAGCACACTTAGGTTATTTTTAAAGGGGAGTTTTTTTTTAGTTTTAGTTTTTTGAGCCTGAGTTCAGAAGTTGGAGCAGGAACGTGGTTTTGTGGCAGTTGAAGAATAGATAAGATAAGAGTTTTCTTCTCTTCCCTTCTTCTTTCCTTCAATTGTATGCATGATTCACACTCATTCTAGGATGATTAATTCAAGAATGAGTGGCTAATTCCTTTCTTGCTGAGGTTTTGAACTTGTGTAATGAATGTTGGTAATAATTGATATGGTTTCTTCTTCTTCTTGCATGTTGTTCTATAAATTCTTGTGCTTATTACATTCTTGATTTGCCACCATTAATGTATATCTAAAAAGTCCAATTTCACTCGAGAGAGCATGAAATTGGAAAGTTGTGAATTAATAGGGTATTGTTCTTAACTTGATTTGGGAAAATTGGGTTTTGATGTGCTTTCTTGATAGAAATATACTTGAAAGCCGTATTAGTCAATTTAGGAACCGGAATTGTAGTGTTAGGTCATAAATTGCATTTGATCACAGAAATGTAGACGAATGATTTATGAATCTAAAGTGAAATTAAATACGGAAGTTTTAATTTCTAGGCAACGTTCTTGGCTAGCAATATGAAGAAGAAGATGACCAAATTATCATGATTATCAAGTTCATTACTCGTTCTTAACCTTGGCATGTGCATATCCATTGTCTAAACTCAACGTAAATAGTAGTTATTAATTTTAGTAGATAATTAGTTAGAAACAAAACTCACTCAAATCTTGGTTGGATTGTTGTTAACATAGTTAGAAATAGAATAGAGATATAGTAAACTAGGCAGTTTTGCATATCTAGAGCAGCCTCCTTGGATCGATACTTGGCTACTTAGCCACTTTATTACTTCTTTGACCATGTACACTTGCGTGTCGGTGTATAATATATACCGAGCAGCAGAGCGCGAACACTAAGGTCATCTGCTAAAACATTGGCCCTTCCTGGGTGATATAAAATAATCACATCATAATCCTTTAACAGCTCCAACCAACGATGCTGCCACAGATTCAACTATTTCTTGGTGAAAATATACTACAGGCTTTTGTGATTAGTGAAAATATCTATTTGGACGCCATACAGGTAGTGTCTCCATATTTTCAAGGCGTGAATCACTGCGGCTAATTCCAGGTCATGGGTAGGGTAGTTCTTCTCATGTTTCCTCAGCTGCCTGGAAGCATAGGAAATCACCTTACCATGTTGCATCAAAATAAAACCTAACCCAACACCTGAAGCGTCACAATAGACTGCATAGCCCTCTGTTCCTTCTGGCAATGCTAGTACCAGTGCCGATGTCAATCTGTCTTTTAGTTCCTCAAAGCTCTGCTCACATGCCTCAGTCCAACGGAATTATGTTGCCTTCTGCATCAATTTGGTTAAAGCTACTGCTAAAGTGGAAAATCCTTCCACGAACCTTCTGTAATACCCGGCTAACCCCAGGAAACTACATACCTCAGTCGGAGTGGTAAGTCTTGGCCATGTTTTCACTGCCTTATCTTCTGTGTATCTACCTGTATACTAGCATCTGGCACAATATGGCCCAATAAGGCTACTGAATTCAGCCAAAATTCACATTTAGAAAATTTTGCATATAGCTGGCGATCTCTGAGAATCTGGAGCACTTCCGTAGATGATCCTGGTGATCTTCCTCTGAGCGGGAATACACCAGAATATCATCGATAAATACTATCACGAACAAGTCCAGGTATGGTCTTAGAACGATGTTCATCAGGTCCATGAACACTGCAAGGGCGTTTGTCAGTCCGAAGGACATGACTAGAAATTCAAAGTGGTCATATCTGGTCCTAAAGGCAGTCTTTGGAATATCTCTTTCACGAACCCGGAACTAATGATATCCTGATCTTAAGTCAATCTTTGAAAAATACCTCGCTCCCTATAACTGATCAAACAAATAGTCTATTCTGGGAAGAGGGTACTTATTTTTGATAGTGACTTTATTCAATTTCCGAAAATCTACACACATACGGAGGGAGTCGTCCTTCTTCCTCACGAACAGAACTGGCACACCCCATGGTGAGGTACTCAGCCTAATAAAGCCCTTGTCTAGCAAATCCTTCAATTGTTCCTTTAGTTCTCTGAGTTTAGCAGGAGCCATCCAATATGGAGGAATATATATAGGCTGAGTGTCTAGTAATAGATTGATTTCAAAATCAATTTCCCTTTCTGGGGTATACCAAGAAGCTCATCTGGATATACATCGGGAAATTCATTAACCACTGGGTTAGACTGAAGGGTCGGAGGCTCTACCTGAACATCCTGAACTTTGACAATATGATAAATTCACCCTTTTGCTATCAATTTTCTCGCTCGAAGATAGGAAATAAACCTACCTTTTGGCATGGCTGTACTACCTTTCCACTCCCGTATTGCCTCCCCTGGAAAGTGGAATCGGATAATCTTGGTCCAACATTCGACATTGGCATAGCATGGAGCTAGCCAGTCCATACCTATAATAGCATCAAAATAAACCTTTTCTAGTTCTATCAAGTTTGCCGTAGTTTGACGACTGGCAACCTCTACTGTACACCCCCGATAGACCCTTCTGGCTATAATAGAGTCACCAACAGGTGTATACACTGAGAAAGTTCGCCGAAGCAATTCCGGCATAATACTAAACTTTCGAGCCACTAACGGTGTAACATAGGACAAGGTGGATACTGGATCTATCAACACATAAGCAGGATGAGAGCAAATGTTCAACATACCTGTCACAACATCTGGTGACGACTCTGACTCATTTTGCCTTGGTAATGCATAAGTACGGGCTGGGCGGACACCTGAACTGGAGGCCCCTAATCTTCCTCGACCTTTGCCGGCTGAAACTGAGGGCCTACGCCCTGCCCGGGATGCTGGAGCTCATGATCCTGCCGAGGACCTATCCTGTCGATCCTGGGCACCCTAACCCCAAGCCGGACAATTCCTCATTTGGTGACCCTCCTGTCCACAAATGTAGCATAATGTGGAACCATACCTGCATGCTCAGAGTGGTGTCAACTGCAAATAGGGAAAAGTGGTATTGTAAACCCACTCTGCTCCACTCCCCTCTACTGCTGTGACCCTACTGCTCGCGAACCTTCGCCAGGCTCCGGCTGCCCTCGGCGACTAGACCTACTTCTCTGCCGCTGCAATGGAGGCGGGGGTCTAGGCGGCCTATCTGATAACCGCGGCCTAGGTCCTCCCCGAGACTCCTCCTTTAATTCATCAGGTCTGTCCCTGCGGCACTGCTCCTTACTTGTCCTCCTAATCTCCCATTGCCGCTGTCTGATACCCTCAATATTCTAAGCAAAAGCCTGCACACAGGCGATATCCATATCCTCTTGCAGTGTGGCTGTGATGCAGGTCTCCACATATTCTAGGTTCAACCCCATAATAAAGCGGTGTACCCTGGCCGGCATTGTGTCCACAAAGGTTGGCATTATCGAGCCAAGGAATCAAACTACATAGCATATTCCCGAACACTCATCGACCCCTGCTCCAAGTGTAGGAACTAATCAACCTGGGCCTATCGAATCTCCCGTGGTAGGTAATGATAAAAGAAAGCCTCTGAGAAGTTGGGCCAGGTCATAGGGGAAACTTCTCTCCCTCGAGACCTCTCCCAACTCTCATACCATAGTACGGCGATGTCCCGTAACCGGAATACCGCCAACTCAACCGACTCTGTAGGTGTAGCATGCGTCACCCTGAAAATCCTCTGCATCTAGTCTAAGAAGTCTTGAGGGTCCTCGGTCTGAGCTGTCCCTGTGAGTTGCGGGGGACTTAGTGCTAGAAACTCTCGGACCCTCGAGCTACCAGGCCCTCCTAAGGATTCTGCAACTGTAGGTTGCACTGGCTGGTGCTGAGCAGCCATCATCTGTGTAAGCATAACCACCGCGCTCCTAACCTCCTGGTCAGATTGTACGAGTATAGAAACTACCGGAGATGGAGCTGTCACACCGGCCGTCCCAAGTGGCTCCTGACGTGGTGGAGACTGCTGCGGAGGTTGAGATAATACCTCCGTATTATCCACAGATCGGGTCGATTCTGACCGAGGCTGAGGCACCCTGTTGGTGCCCTTTCCTGCTGCTATATTTAACCTCCTGACCTGTCATAGGGTGTCGCTGGTCCAATATTTATCTGTAAGCAAAAGAGTACAACGAGCTTAGGGACTCAACCCTATAATGTACCGAAAAATAGCACGACTGAATAAGAAGATAGATTAACCATCCTATCATGTCTTTGCAGCCTCCTGCCTATAGTATATGGTGCACAACACATCCATAGACAAGACTCTACTTAGCACGGCTTGAAGACTCCCTGAGATACGACCTGCTCTGATACAAAGTTTGTCACGCCCAACCTTGGGAGGCATGATTGGCGCCTGGTGTCCTACTAGGACCTAAACTGCTGAGCTAACTGAGCCTAAGCACCTCTGGTGCAGGGCTGACCCTAACTCTAGAATCAAGAAAACAATGGGCTATATAGCGGCTGTAAATACAATCCCTGGCCGACAAGGCCTACAACCACCTAGGAAAAAGAAACAGCTAACTAGAGACAAACAAACATAGGGAGTCCTATGCGGGCTGAGAAGGCCACCATGATACCTAGTTATAACTAGAAAGCGAAATCAGATTCTAAACTAAGCTATGACTGACAAGGCCACCAATCAACAGCTAAACAGGGGCCCACACGGCCAACAAACATAGTCTAAAACACATATGGGCCCCACATGGCCGATATCATCTAACCACAAGGAAGTAATGCAATCTGCAAGCCTCTAGGAGTAATACGATTTCCGGGACAGGGCCCCGACCTACCCATACTGTACAAATAAAAGAAGTGAACCTCTATAACACAACCTCCAGAAGAAAGGAGTTGATGTCTCTGTACGGCTGACTGGAACTACATGGGACCTGCTCCTCATCTAACTGCACCTGCAGGCAAGTAATGCAGCGCCCCAGAAGAGGGCGTCAGTACCACAGGTACTGAGTATGTAAAGCAGTAACTTTAAAGAACTGAAAGTAAGAAATAGATCGAACAGTGACTGAAGTAAGGGAAATGGACTAAAGATGACTGAGGTAGTGGAATCAGGACTAAACATAACTGTAATAAGGAGGGTAGGGGTCATACCTGATAAACGAGTCATCTTACTGTGTAACTATCTATAACTAGAGCAAACATAAACCTTACCTGACCCCATAAGCCTGAAGGTACAATCAGCAAAGAAGATCCCACCTGGGCCCCCATTAGCCCTAGTGGCTACACCTCAATCTATATACCCCTATCCAAGTTATACTGAGTCAACTACCAGCTATAAGCGTCTTGCCGATCCCCTGGGTCTATAACTCGGCCCACTCGGCCCCTGACTGTTGTTGTGTCTGAGTTTGGAGGACTCCTGATATCTACACCTCGTGCGTAAGTGCTCGGCGGGGGTTTGTATAAGGATAACCACGACAATATGAGGATCTGGATCCCCATCTTCATCCCTTGCAGACGGTATGCCGCTCCGTAGAGGGACATATCCTCGCCCCTAGCGGGCGGCAACACAACTATTAACCCTGGGGTGATCACGGAAGCAATACAAGTATTATCCAGCCCAAAACAATACAATTTACGGGTCTCAATTGACAACAACAACTAAACATGATAACATACACCTGACATGCTTTACTGGGATTCATACTGGACTACTATGCTGAAGAAACTAACTTGCCAAAAGAAAATGCCTTAGCATACCTCGTTTGTTGTTTACCGATTAACTGGCGAGTTCCAATTAGTATTCAATAGCTCTTCCCAACTATAATTGTGTTACTGGAAACATAGGACTAGTTTTAACACTAAATTCGATAAAATGGAAACCTTTATATATAAATATTAACTATATTCCAACTTTACAGAACACAGTCGAAACTTCATCATTTCTCAAAAGTCTAGAAGGAAGAAATTCTTACTTTTAGCCTGGGATTGTATTGACACTAGTTTGGAGCAATTTCAACAACTTTGGATCGGCGGGACGATGATTCGCCGGGTGAATTTCATGAAACTAACTCTGTAGATATGCTCCCTGCAGCCTTATACTTTAACACCCGAAGTTAATTTAGATTTGGAAAATATTTAGCGGCGTAATCGAATGAAAATTAAATGTTTTCCTTTGTTCTCCCTCTGTTCTGGTCATAATCTATGAATTTTATTCCAACTTCTAAGTGTGAGACCCTTATATACTTGAGGCAGCAGAAAAGGAAATGTGGAACGCTACCCAACGCGCTTATTTTGCTCCATGCCACATTGGCTAACGCGGAGGAGCAGCTCCGTGCCACTTTGCCCCTCTGGGCAGCTTGGTTCGGCCTCCTCCCGCGCAATTCCGACTTTGCACTCATTCATCCTTTCCCCGAGCCCTTTTCTCGTGCGTATGGCACTCTAAAACACTTAACCAACATATGAATAGGTTGATTAAACGTTAAAAACTTACAGGGTGTAACAAAATCGACCCTTAGGCGCGGAACTACAGCCCATCCATTCTAACACTAGCTCATTAGGGAACTGAAACTTGACAACTCTAATTCTGTAATCAACTGAGGCATAACCGGAGTGTAACCAGTCCATGCTAAGGATAAGGTCAAAATCGAATATGTCTAACACTCGATATCAGTTTGAATGACTTTATTCAAGACTGAGACTAGGCAGTTTCTGTACACCCAGCTTGCTCTAACTGACTCACCAATACGAGTGGAGACTGAGAATGGTTTTGAGAGGACATCTGGACTGATATTGAACAGGACTGCTATGTGGGGTGTCAAGAATGAAAGGGTGGCTCCTAGATCTAGGAGTACATACACGTCTAGATGAAGTATGCGTAACATACCCGTGACAACGTCAGGTGAGATCTCCTGATCCTGAACGGAAGACAATGCGTAAAATCGATTTTGGCATTGACCACCATCCATACCTGAGGTGCTGGCCTGCTGAGTTGTTCAGCCTGCTGCAGCTGATGATGTGGTGGAATCTGCTCTCCCCCATCCTGCTGATGGGTTATCTTTATGCTGATGATAAAGTTGTCCACAACAAAAGCAGCCCTCTCGACCCTGAAGACACTCTCCCAGGTGGTTTCTGCCACACTTGGGGAAAGCTAGATATCAGATCCCGGCATTGTAGCTCTGAGAATGAGAGCTAGATGCTCCTCCTCTCCGATCCTGGCGGGACCGGAATGTTGGGGCTCTCTACTGTTGTTGTTGCTACTAATGTGCGCGGCTACTACCGCTAGACCTCTGATGGACATGATCTAACTAGCCAGTCATTGCCCGTTTGTTCTTTCACTCCATATCCTTTAGTTTTTCAGCCTCAATCTGCTGGGCATTGACAATTAGGCTGGATAGGTCCATATCCCTAATCGACATCTCTGTCTTACACTCCTTGAGGACCAAGTTCGGCACTCCATTAACAAACTTCAACATGCTAGCCCTTGGCTCGGCTACCATCTTTTGAGCGTACTTAGAAAGCCCGGTAAACTCCAGAGCGTACTCCTCCACTGTTCTATTCTCCTATCTCAAGTTCATAAACTCAACCACTTTTATCTCCCTCAGCTCTCGAGGGAAAAATCTATCCAAGAAGGCTGTGTTGAACTCCTCCCACTCCACCGGTCCTGCTCCCACTGGCTACCCCTCTTTCCACAGTTCGTACCAGACCTGAGCTATCCTTTTTTGCTGGTAGGCAGCCAGATCAGCTATCTTAGAGAAGTTGATACTCATAATACGAGTAATCTTTCGAATCTTGTCTATGAACTCTTGGTGGTCCTCCCCCACTTTGGATCCTGTTCGGTCTGTTTGGTATAACTACAGGCAAGTGCACGTGGTCGAACAAGTAGTAAAGTGGATCAAGTAAGCAAAGTATCGATCCCATAGGGACTGGACTAAGGTATCAATCTAATCAAGTGTCAATAAACTTTAAGTCTAAACTGCAGACAACAGTGTGAAGAAGATTTTGATATTTTGTTCCTAATTTTATACTAAGTCTAAAATGAATTTATAATTTGAGTCTAAACTATAAGTATGAGCATGCTGAGGCTAAAATGAACATGTAGAGAAATAAATTTGGTTAATCTTTCCTTCGGTTGCTAGTCAAGAATTATTGCCTATGGATTAAAACTCTCGTATTTAACCCAACTTAAGAATCATGAACCTTCCACCTACATCTCTGTGATAAAAAGAAATTCATGTTCTAGCCATACAAAACTGATTCCTTAATTGACCAATACGACTTTCAGGTATATCTCTATCCTGAAGGTAAATCAATTCTCAATTTTCCCAAACTAAGAAAAGCTCATATCCTATCAATTCACAACTTTCCAATTTCTTGCTCTCTCGAGTGAAACCAGACTTTTTAGATATACATTAATGTTGTCCACACATTAACGCAGTAAGAACAAGAATCAATAGAACAACCATGGAAGAAAAGATGAAAAACCAATGTATCAATAATCACATTTCAATACAAATGTTCTTAACCTCAGCAAGAAGGGAATTTAGCCACTCATTTTTGGATTAAACCTCATTAAATGAGTGTTAATCATGCAAGCAATTAAAATCAAGAAGAAGGAGATAGAGAAAAACCCTGAGATTTCGTCCCCTCAACTGCCTGTAATCCACGTTCTTGCTCCACCAAGTCAGAATAATTAAAAATGAAACTAAGTGTTGTATTTATACTAGTGGGAATTTTTCTCGGAATAACAAGCAACGTGTCACGGAGTGCATCGCGGAGCACTGCATCCATGACACGCCACCAACGCGGACCCTCACTGGAATTCAGTCGTCCATGTATTAACACCCAACGTGGCACGGCGTGCAACGCGGGGCTAGGCCAATGTGCCACGGCCCCAACGCACACCTTCACTGGAATTTGGCATAATTTCAACATCTAGGCAGAATGCATCTGCGATGGCAGGGTGACACAGCTCCATCGCGGAGCCCCTTTACTTCGTGCTTTCCTTGTGCTTTTTTCCTTGCTAGCTTCTGAGTCCAATCCCGATTTCTCCCAACCTTCATCTTAGCTTCGTAAAATTATATTTTTCCTGCAAAACCACGCTAATCATGTTGGTTAGTATAAATTCACATTTTATTGCAATTCACATGAGAATGTACAAACATCGATAGATAAGCAAGGCAAAATGACACATTTGAGTATCACATGGGCATATAAATCTGCCCAAGATCACTTACCCCACACTTAAATCCTTGTTCGTCCCCGAACAATAATCTTACACCTCATGCGATCGACACCCAATCCTGGCTACTTTGGCTCGACAATTCAAGCTATAGTTATACCGATTATTTAATTTAGCAAATCATCAAGAAAACATGCATATTCTTATCAATACAATGACCTTCAACACATTAATACCTCCTAGACCCAAGAATCGACTCTCGATATCGGCAAACTCATGCAAATCAGCTGATCAAGATATCCGACACGAAATTCAATCTCTCGTCGAGCATGTGCCCTCACAACACAAGAGAATTTTCCCCTTTTTAATCACATGAACTCAAAGACATTACATGCAGGGGCATATAAACAAGATTTCGCTCTCTCTCCCAAAAGAATTCACATGCATCATTTCATGAACCATAGTTTTGCCTTTAGTGTATTACTCCACTAATATAAGGACGCGTGATGTAAGATCACGTAGGACTTAACGGGTTGTAGTGTAAGCTACGGAACTAGCAAATACTGGGCTAACCAATAATAACAACTAGCCTCCTTAAGCGCTTTTTCAATACATCCCATCAACCTTATGGGCATTGTTTCTTCCTTCATCCTCCCATTCTTGAAGTCTGTCTTTATTTTTGTTCCCATATCTTTAAGCACACTCGACTTAATAACAAAGATTTGTTATGATGTCTTCATTATATTTAATTTATAGCGAGTGCACCTTTGACCTATTCTTTCCTTTCATCACTCTGCTTTTTCTTTTCTTTTCACCATTCTCACTACTTGACACTGTGGGAAAATTATTTTTTCCTTGAGCGCTTAAGAGTTTTGGATCAAATTCACGGATAATGAAAAGAAGGGGTTAAGCTCGATTTACACCTTTTTGACAAAAGAAAAAAATAGGCTAAAGGCTCAATGGGCTAACTAGGATGTACATTCAAGGAAGGTACGATAATGAAAAAAAACCTTCGGTTAAAGAAAAGAAATGCCTACATCCTTTCCTACAATACACATTCATTTCGTTTTGTACACACACCAGGCAAGTTCTAGACACTTCACAATAGCATGGAAGAAACGAAACCTCACCACACACTCATTGCACATGCTCAACTCAAGACATATTCACAAACCCTTCAATCAGCTAATTACAAGAATTCAAACATTAAGCCTCAATCACACCGAATCGAACTCTACGGCCTAGGTATCTCAACATATTTACAAAGTTGCATGCTTTCATACGAATCACCTTTGCATTTTAAATATCATGTACAACACGCAACCAGAATTTCGCAACCATAAAGTAACGACACGTTTGGGATACAAACAAACAAAAGAAAAAAACTAAAAAATGAACAAAAGAAATCTACTCCTAATGACTACATTTCCCTTAAGACGGTCGTCATCCATCAATCATAGGAAACGGTCACTACTTATGACTTCGGTTCAATGGGACTATTCTCGGTAAAAGAAACGAAAACAAACGCCGAGAAACCCAAAAATAAAGAAATTTCACGAAAATTTTTTAAAATATCGATAATTTCGATAAAACAAAAATATTTACAAAACCAGCTAACAACATTCAACAGCACACAACAACTTCACCTTAATTACAATACAGACATACACATAAAAATCACAGGGTCACAAGTTTTTCCAAGCACAACAACAGAACAGAGACATTAATAACAACAACAACAAGCACCTAACTACTCCCACCCAATACTTAAATCGAACACTGTCCCCAGTGTTCACAAAATTCAGCATAGCACAAAAGTGGGTGGTGAAACTCCCTGATCAATCGAAGTATTCCACTTCCTCGTCAAGTGCCGCTGCCTTGTCTCCCATGTCTGAATTGCCCCCATCGTCATCATCTGACTCAACATCGGAGTAGTCACGACGTGTCTCCTCATATGTGGGGACATCATCATTAGTGGGCTCCACAAAGGCTGGCCCCACTCGGCATAAGCCCTGGCATTTTTGCCAAAAGGGTAGTCTAGCTCGAGCTGCCACAGCTCATCTTCTGTTGTCGGCCTCCCGCCTATGCGCAACTGGAGCATCTGCATCTCGAACATGCGAGGCATGTACTGATCATCCCAAGCATGTCACTCGGCTAGTGTAAGAACTGGCCCGTGAGTGGTGTCGGGTGCCTTAGTCTTGGTGACATCTAAGGCCCGCCTCTCCATCTGCGGGATGTAGTCTAGGGCCTCTTCCTCAATATCTAGGCCCCTCAGGAACGTGGTCAGTAAGCCACCAAACCTGTACATGTGCCCTTGATGCAAACGGGCTCTCTTCATGGCGGAGATAATCACTGCCCCAACATTGATCTCCAGCCCTTTCATCAAGGCATAGACCAAGCACACACGATCCCGGGTGACATCTGTCATATGCACCCCCGGGATCAGGCAGGAACAAACAATCTTAAGCCATATCGTGGCTTCCCTGTTCATTTGTGAGTAGGGCAATGTTTGATGGTAGCCCCTCTCCTTATGCCTGCTCCACCGTGCTGTAGATCGGGCTCCACACAGAGTGCATCTGTTGTCCGCATATGGTGGAGTGATCTTCAACTGCCGGAGCACATGGCCGTCTGTGTCCCGTGCCCCCAAGATGGCATTAAGGTGATGGGGCTCAAAAGTGACTATCTGCCCCCTTATCTTTATGGTGTGACTTCTGAGTGTCGGCTTCCAGTTGGCGTAGAACTCCCGAATTAGGTAAAGATTGCACTCCTTAGTCTCTTCAAAGATGAAGTTCAGCCTGGCTGCCTCAATCCTGTGGACAATCCCGGGGAACTCTTGTGCCAATGGTTCCCTAGCAATGTGTTCCTCGGGGAAGTATTTGCTTTCCTTATGCTTTGCAAACCATTTCTTCCCCTCCTCTGTCACCCATCGGGTTCCGTATTGACGACGTTGGCTGCGCGGAACAACTGGTGCTGCTGGGACTGTTGTTCCCAGTCTGATTCTTTTCCTTCTGGCGCCCGATGTAGATGCGCCTTTCCCTTTATCTTGCCCGCTTGCCATTGTTTCTATCAAACCAAACAGACAGGTCCAATGTTATTCTAATTAAAATTAGCTTCGACTAAGGTTGGGTTAAGCTAGGGCACCCCACACTTAGTCTTTCGCCACAATCACAACATTATAGCAAGACAATCCTCTTATTCTAACTTTCAAAATAAAATGAAAAACAACAATAACAAAAATTGCCTCATGCATTCAAAGGGTTCAATGGTATAAATTCTATGTACTACTCAGACTTCGTACAGCTAATCCACTATTACCATTGATAACATTTCATCACATAGCACTTAGCGCAAATTTCTATCAACAAAACCGATGCAATTCCCCCAATTTCTATACAATTTCAACAATTTCATTATCCCGACTATCCATCACGCCTTTAGCATTTTAACGTTAAGCACAACACCATTTACTTCACTCAACATGCACAAACCAAGAAGAATTTCACATTTCAACTCAATTTTAACATCTTCACATTCGAATTCTAACCCTAGCTACAATTTCACAAGAATTTCAATCACCCATGTATTTATCGAGTTCATATAATCACAACAATACTACAAACATCAATTAACACTAGCTTACAAGAATTCACGCTCAATTTACAATTAGGGCAAGTTTTCCTCACTTTCTATGCTCAAAATCGGTAAAATTAGACAAGAAATGAGATGAAGTTAACGAACATACCTTCAATTCGATGATATCGAAGAAAAGTTGAAGAATTTTAGCTCCTAGGTCCGTGTCACATTGGGGAAGGGAGGGATTCTTGTGTGTTTGACGCAGAGGAGATGAGGAATGGGAAAAAAATGAGGGAAAAAGGGGTTAAAAAGGGGTATTTTCCGTGGGTCACCCGGCAACCCGGTGTGACCCGACGCGAAATTGCCTTTAACGTGTCACGAAGGGTAACGCGGAGCATGCCCTCCGTGACACGGAGGCATCGCGCCAGCACTCTGGAATTTTTCAAAAATTCCAGATTACACTTCAACGTGTCATGGAAGGTAACGCGGAGCACTCCCTCCGTGACACGGAGCCATCGTGCAGGCTCACTGTTTTGCCACTTTTTATTATTTTTCTTACCTCGATTTTTTCTTTGCGATCCTTTGCATTTTTACCCTCCATTCAACCTAAAATTCATCTCACAACAAGAAATTGGTTAGAATTTATAGGTTTCACATAAAAGACAATTTTTTTTTAATTTTTATTTTTCTCATTTTTTCTTTCTTTTTTTCTACAAAATCTATTCACATATTACAAAAATTTCACGGGTTGCCTCCCGTGCAGCGCCTGGTTTACCGTCGCGGCTGGACGTCATTAAGCTCAGTCATCCTCTAGGGTGACGGACGTCTTCTCTCGACTACCGTCCTCACCCATTTCATGCTTATACTTCTCCGGTGGTTTCCCAAATGGCTCCTGTGATTCAACGCTCTGAGCACTATCCGCTCGATCAAGAACATTGATCACTGAGAGTTCCTCGTACACAGCCGGCAGCTTTGTAGCCTTGTACACCTCAAACACCTCCACCTTTTCATGGGCCTGCATAGTTAGCTGCCCTGCCACTACATCAATAAGTGCTTTCCCAGTAGCCAAGAAAGGACGTCGCAAAATAAATGGGACTTCCGCGTCTGGCTCAAAATCCAGCACGACGAAGTCTATCGGGAAGAGAAGGGAGCCCACTTGCACCAGCACATCTTCCACAATGCCATCAGGTCTGGCTAACGAACGATCCACCAGCTGCAAGATCACTGTTGTTGGTCTAGGACTCCCTATCCCCAACTTCTTGAATACAAATGTCGGCATCAAGTTAATGCTCGCTCCCAAATCACATAATCCACGAGCTCGGATACTCTGCCCAATTGTAATTTTAATTGTAAAGCTCCCAGGTCCTTGAGCTTTGTGGGCAACTCGTTTTGTATCTGTGAAGTGCATTCCTTCGTAAGCGCCACCGTAGCGTACTCAGTCAACCTGCTTTTGTTTGCCACGATGTCCTTGATATATTTTGCGTACTTCGGCACTCCCTGCAAAACATCAACAAGAGGTAAATTAACGTGTACCTGCTTAAGCACATCCATGAACTTTTTGAAACACGCTTCCTCCTTGTGTTTCCTTAGTCTTTTAGGTAACGGGGGTGGTGGTCTTTCTTGTTCAGCTTCCTTCTCCTTCCCCCTATCATCATTGTGCTCCCTCTCCTTTTCACCTGCTCCCGACTGCTGTGGTGGTCTTTCTGGTTCCACCTCCTTGAGTTGCAAACCACTCCTCGTGGTCACTGAATTTACTTGCTTGGGGTTGGGGTCAGTGTCACTTGGAAGTCCTCCTCTCGGCCTGGTGTTTTGAGCTCCAGCAAATTGCCCAAACTGGTACTACAGTGCCTTTGTAGCTAACTGATTGTTCTTTACATCGGCTGCCAATTTCACGCAGTCAGCCTGCAATTGATCTTGGTTAGCTATCATTGTCTTGAACATTTCCTCAATGTTGGGTGATGGTGGTGGAGGAGGTGTGTTGTTGCTTCTGTATTGTGACTGATAGTTCTGCAGCCCTCCTTGATTTCTCTGCGCCCCCTGACTCGAAATTTGCCCTTGATGGTTGTTGCTACCCCAAGAGAAATTTGGGTGATTCCTCCAATTGGAGTTGTAGTTGTTGCCATACTGTAGGTGGTTATTTCTCTGTACATTACCAACAAAGTTCACCGAATCAAGATTTGCTCCGCAACACTCAGCTGAGTGTTCGTTACTCCCGCACACTTCACACCAAATCTACTGCACTACATTCACTGGGGCTTGAGACTGGTTCATGCTCATGTTACTGAAGTGGGTGTTGAGTTGATTCTGTAATACAGCTATTTGTGCAGCAATTGCTGTAAAACCATCCACTTCTAGGACTCCTGCTGCTTTCCTTGTTCCTCTTCTTGACGAATCCGCATTCCACTCCAGATTCCCCTGCGAAATACGATTTAAAGAGGTATACAACTCCTCATAAGTCTTCTCTAATGCTTGTCCCCCAACTGTTGAGTCTGGCAAGATTTTTGTGTGGGGTTCCAAACCCTCTAGGAAAGTATGCACCAGCACATCATTGGATTGGTGATGATGAGGACAATCCCGCAACATAGATTTGAATCTCTCCCAAGCCTGATACAGATTCTCTCCCTCTCTCATTTTAAAACTTAGAATTTGACTTCTAAGTCGTGCTGTTTTACGGGATGGAAAGAACCGTATCAAGAATATCTTTGAAAGATCATCCCACGCGGTGATGGAATTAGGTGGCTCAGCTTTCAACCACCTCTTAGCTTCTCCGTGAAAATGGGAACAATGTAAGCCTGACATAATCTGATGACACTCCATTGGGGATGTAAGTGTCACTAATCTCCAAAAAATTTTGGAGATGTTGCTGTGGATCCTCATGCGGGAGACCTGTGAACTGCCCGCTGGTGTGTAGTAATTGCACCATGTTCTGTTTAAGCTCGAACCTCCCTCCTGGCTCAGGTTTGCGGATGCTAGATGTGACATTGTTAGCATGTGGGATTGCCACCTCGCAAACCGGCCTAGCTGCCATTTCCTCGGGCACTATCATTGCCCTTACAACTGGTGGATTCTGTTGTTTCTCCAGGATTGTTTCTCTGAGCAACTGCAGCTTTTTCTCTAGAGCTTCTATCCTTTGTCGATAGAATTGTCTTTCCAGCTCTAAAGATGAGTCCACCAGCTCCTTGTCTCTTGCCAGTATTCAACAAAAATTAGTATCTGCAAAATACAGGCTAAGACCAAGTTGTCAACACTAAGAAGAAATAGTAAACTTACACTTAAGAAAAATTTGCCCCGGCAACGGTGCTAAAAACTTGTTCGGTCTGTTTGGTATAACCACACGCAAATGCACGTGGTCGAACAAGTAGTAAAGTGGCTCAAGTAAGCCAAGTATCGATCCCACAGGGACTGGACTAAGGTATCAATCTAATCAAGTGTCAATAAACTTTAACTCTAAATTGCAGACAACAGTGTGAAGAAGATTTTGATATTTTGTTCCTAATTTTATACTTAGTCTAAAACGAATATATAATTTGAGTCTGAACTATAAGTATGAGCATGCTAAGGCTAAAATGAACATGTAGAGAAATAAATTATCGATACAATTTGGTTAATCATTCCTTCGGTTTCTAGTCAAGAATTATTGCCTATGGATTAAAACTCTCGTATTTAACCCAACTTAAGAATCATGAACCTTCCACCTACATCTCTGTGATAAAAAGAAATTCATGTTCTAGTCATACAAAACCGATTCCTTAATTGACTAATATGACTTTCAGGTATATCTCTATCCTGAAGGTAAATCAATTCTCAATTTTCCCAAACTAAGAAAAGATCATATCCTATCAATTCACAACTTTCCAATTTCGTGCTCTCTCGAGTGAAACCGGACTTTTTAGATATATAGTAACGTTGGCCACACATTAACGCAGTAAGAACAAGAATCAATAGAACAACCATGGAAGAAAAGATGAAAAACCAATTTATCAATAATCACATTTCAATAAAAATGTTCTTAACCTCAGCAAGAAGGGAATTTAGCCACTCATTTGTGGATTAAACATCGTTAAATGAGTGTTAATCATACAAGCAATTGAAATCAAGAAGAAGGAGATAGAGAAAAACCCTGAGATTTTCGTCCCCTCAACTGCCTGTAACCCACGTTCTTGCTCCACCAAGTAAGAATAATTAAAAATGAACCTAAGTGTTCTATTTATACTAGTGGGAATTTTTCCGGAATAACAAGCAACGTGTCATCGAGTGCATCGCGGAGCACTGCCTCCGTGACACACCACCAACGCGGACCCTCACTGGAATCCGGTCTTCCAAGTATTAACACCCAACGTGGCATGGCATGCAACGGCGGGGCTAGGCCTACGTGCGACGGTCCCAACGCGCACCTTCACTGGAATTTGGCATAATTTTAGCATCCAGGCAAAATGCATCCGCGATGGGAGCGTGACACGGCTCCATCGCGGAGCCCCTTTACTTCGTGCTTTCCTTGTGCTTTTTTCCTTCCTAGCTTCCGAGTCCAATCCCGATTTCTCCCAATCTTCATCTTAGCTTCATAAAATTATATTTTTCCTGCAAAACCACGCTAATCATGTTGGTTAGTATAAATTCACATTTTATTACAATTCACATGAGAATGTACAAACATCAATAGATAAGAAAGGAAAAATGACACATTTGAGTATCACTTGGGCACATAAATCTTCCCAAGATCAGATCCCTAAAAATATGGAGGGTTCAAATGGGTGAAGTCTCGCACCCTAGCAGTAGTTGCGGATCCGTTGTAGTTAACTGGTACTACTTGTTGGGTCACCTGATTGGTGACTGTTTGAGCGTGTAGCTGGATAGCCGGCCTGAACTCCATGGTGGACATATGTCATCCTGAGGGGCTACTAGGGCTGGTGGGGCAGGTCTGTTGGTGTTACCAGCCCTTCTTCTGTTACCGCATCTTGGAGGCATGATTTACTGAAACTAAATAGAGCATGAGTTACAAGGACATTTTTGGGATTGAATTTTAACGAACGATAAAGAGTTTGAACAAAAGAGAGTTTCCCTAATAACATCTTGTAGCCTCCTAATCATAAGTGTGGCGGGATTCACACCTATGAAAAGGACTCTACTCGATATGGCTTTCAGAAATTTTGAGGATACTCTAAACCTAGGGCTCTGATATCAAGTTTGTCATGCCCCTAGTGTTCATCCTGTATAGAACACGGTACTTGGAGACACAAGTAACCCAAAGTCAACCTTTGATCTATCATTCACTAGTATTCTGAGTAAAGCATGCATAGCGGAAGATTTGAAATAATAATATAAAAACATTTATGAAAAACGAAAACTGAAAGATAAAGTGTAAAACAGCTGAACAATACTAATAGTCTGAAATCAAGTATGTGTCCGAAATTCATCTAGCTGATGAGTTGCTGGGACAAGCCCCCAATGAAATATAAGTCTAACTGAAAGTAATGAAATGACTAAAAGAAATGAAACAACTCCCTTGAAGGATGAGGACTCCCAGTTCTGTTGTTGAGGAGGATCTGAACTACGGCGACTAACGATGCCGAGTCTGAGCACCTACGGCTATATCATGAAATGATACAGCGTAAAAGTATTCATCAGTACTTTGAATGTACTAAGTAAGCAGGAGAAAGCATAACTGAGTATAAAAGACGAAGCTAAAAATTACATGAAATGACCAACTGATATACTAAGCTAAATAACTGTAATAAACTGAGATGGTCAAGATGACCCTGTCTAATGGTCAAAGACATGCCCTAAGTCTAAGAATTTTTAGTCTGAGATACTATACTGAACTGGTCTAAACTGATAGGGATGAAACTGAACCGAACTAGTTACATTGAAACTGGATTGCGCTGACTTGTGGGAGAGTCTGTAACCGACATATAACCACGTGAGCTAGACGTGGAGTTCGATGTATACGCCCCATCGGTAGGACCTAATATACCTTGCCAGGGTATAGAGGCATTAAATGGGTGATCACAAAATTGTGGGTCCAATCAGGCCAATAATTACTGTAACCTATGCTGGCAACGTAGTTCTGGGAACCTGGGTGCGCTGAAACCCCAGTCCACTTGGTGCTAAGTCCTGCTCCCACTGGATTACCAAAACTGAATACTAAGCTGATAGGTAGAAATTGGGATCCAAGACTAGTTAGGGATATGTAACTAAAAGTACCCTGAGAGTCTTATCGGACCAGATTCTGAAGGTGGGTTCTAGACTGGTCAGAACTGCTTATCTAGAAGCATCGTAATAATCTAAGAACAAATTGTAATCTGACTTGGGTCCTACGACTAGTCAAAATTGTCTGTCTAATGTGTCATGACCGCTTAGTGGACCAATGAAATTGAGTTCTTAGTCTGATTCTGCTAACTGGGAGGTATCAAAGGCACCTCAAGGAATTCTGTAGTCAAATTGATCAATTGACAAATTCTGAATAGCATTGAGGGAATTCTACGTTCTAACTGAACTGAACTCCTAAGCAGCTATCAGAGAATTCAACTTACTCCGACAACACGGGAATCCACAATATGGTAAGATTTTCAAGAAATAAGAAAACCTCATCCGGCAAGCATTATTATAGTTTTCTCATTTGTGCCATGGCTAAAATCGTTCTTATCAAAGGAATAATTACTAAACATCTAAACGATATGAATACTAGAAATTCAGCCCAAATCACACTTCACAAACCATGAGAAATTTAATATACAAATATGTTTCACTTGAAAACTCAGGGCTTAAATTCACTTTTGAAGGCACATCGACAAATTGGTCAAGAACTGATGGAGATAATATCAACAAGAAGAATGAATATCCTTCTAGGTGAAATCAAGGAAAATTGACATGAAATCTCTTCATACTTGAAAACTCAGGGCTAAGACTGATAGAGAAACTATAAGAGGGTTTTGGGGTATACAAGGGAAGAACTATCCTCTTGTTGAATTCCCACATACCAGACTAAAAAATTCCCTAAAGAAGAAGACTCGAACTGCTGCAATGGAGGAAAACCCTAAGCTTGCTTGACAGGAGAGCTTATGTTTATTTTTGAAACGTGAGTGGGAATGAGGGAGGAACCGTTCAATCGCTCTACTAGGTCTGAAGTTATATCTAAAACGATGTAGTTTAAAGTTTAGGAGAGTAGCAAAATACTAAACAACCCTTGGAAAATCGCAAGTAAAAACTTGTCGTCAGACCTCAAGGGTGACCTAACAGGTCATGGTTAGTGAACACGACTCGCGGTCACACTCGGTGAGTACACTGACCTGAAATCCCTGATGGTCACCATGAGGGACCGGAAGAGTCATGGTGAGTGACCATAACTTGTGGTCACTTATCATGGACCACACTACCCAAATGCCTGAAGCTTCCCACAGGTGACACCACGACTCGTGGTGACCCATAACGAGTGGTGGTGAGGACTCGTGGGGTACATTGTTTAACTCTCAGAAAATTCTGCTCTAGTTGATCAAAGCTCACTTCACGATTCATGGTGACTGACCATGAATTGTGGGGTCCTTTCATCAAGTACACTGCCTCCACCTCCCTTTACCTCCATATGCCCCTCCTCACGACTGACCTAACGAATCGTGGGGACTGACCACGGCTCATTCGGTTATCCATGGGCTAATCTTTTCCCAAAACCTATAACTTCCTCACCTGGCCTACCCACGAGTCACCTCATGACTCGTGGGCACCTCCAACGGGTCACTTAACAACCTGTTCTGTGACTGATGCCAGATTTTCCAGTTTTTCTGAAATTTTTCCTTTTTGAGTCTTAGGTCTAATCTTTGAGTTTTTACAGAATTACAAAAAGCTTCTAAACATGAAGAGTTGAGGGACAAGAGCCCAACTAACTCAACAAAAGTGAAACTGAAATACATATCAAAAATCTGAATAGTCTAGTCCTTGGGTGATGAGGACTCACCAACAATGTACGATGCTATCTCAGAAGACGGACTATGAGCGGGGCTAAACCTGGGAGCCGGTCCGGTATCATTAAATGATACAACATAGAGTATGTGGTCAATATATGAAATGTACTGAGTATTTAAGGTAAGTAAAACCACGTAAGTAAGTAAAATCATTTAAAGACAATACATTAAGTAAAACAATAACATTAAGATTCTTAGAGTAAGGCTTTCATGCATTCTTTCTGAAATCCTTATCTCTTCATATCATAACATAACATAACATCATAACTGAATCGATTTACCTAAAGATGAATTCTGACATTTATTAGAAAAGTTGATCATTGAGTCAAACCTGCTTTAGAACATGCATATATATAAATCTCATAAGTAATGAATATGCATATCTGAAATCATGAGGAACAATGGGAGACTCGTCTTTTAACCGACATACCACGATGAGCTTACGTGGTCCCAACTATCACTCTCAAGTGGGTTGAGCAATCAAAATCCTTGTCAGGGCTAGAGACGATACCATTATATCGATATCAAGCTTGGGGCCTAATCAGGGCAGGGGATAGATCACAAGGGAGGTCCCAAAGTAATATATATAATAGTATAAACCTACATTGGCACATAGTTCTGAGGAATAGGGTGATCCCTTAGCCTACTCGATGCTAGACACTGCTCCCAAATACATGCATATGCTCTACATAGTTTTATAATGAAACAAAACATCGTCTATTAACAAATCTCAATAATCAAATACATCTCAAATATGAAATCATGCATATGAGAAGCTTTAGCTCAAAACATACCATAAGCTTAGTTCGGGATATCATACTTCACACTTAGACATGTGGGCATTGTCCAAAGCTTTATCATACATAGAAATACTCAATTCACATAAAAACATAATTGTAAACATGGGTAGTTTTAAAACATTCTTTTCATCATAAACATTCTTTTCATCATAATGTCTCATAATGATCATACATTCATCACAAATCTCATCCTTCATAAACTTCTCATCAATGGGTTTTTTAATTCATAAAACTAGAAACATGATTTTTTATTGAAAACATTATAAAACTTGCCCATGCTTCATAATTAAATAGTAGAAACATAATTAAATCATACCCATGTATAGAGAGAGGAGATTCATGCATTTGGGTTAAAACCCCATATATTAGTCATAGAATTCTCATGGTTTACAGAGGGATTGGGCATGGGTGTTAGGAATCAGCCATTCATAACTCTACATACCTGTTGGTAGATGATTCTTACACTTCTTTAGATTCCCAATAGGAATTTGAAGAGAAATTGAAGAATGCTAGGCTTGATCACCTTCTCTAGTCTTCTGCCTTGCATGCATGAATGAATGAGCTAAAATGAACTTAACCCTTTTAAAAGTCACTACTCATGACTCAAAACGACGTAGTTTAGGCCTTAGGAACTTAGGAATTACGAAAAAGCCCTTATTAAATTTGCAGAAAATAACTTCCAAGTGGTCCCAATGAGGGACCTAGCGACTCGTTACCCTAGGCCATGACTCGTGGCATGGTCCGTGAAGTACACTGCTCAACTGGTCTCCTAGGCTCTTAACAAAACACGTGATGACTCGCGACCCACCATCCGTGAAGTGCACTGCCTAAGCTCCAACAAAATCATTACCTGCTTGGCCATGACTCACCCCACGAATCATGGGGACAGACCATGACTCGTGGGGTCCTCCCGTTAAGTACACTGCCTGCCTTCCTTCTCTCTTCTTACTCACCCACCCCACGACTGACCTAACGACTCGTGAGGCCTCACCACGAGTCGTGGTCAAGTCCGTGGGATCCCATTTCTACAAATTTCCAAACTCCTCACCTGGCCTTCCCACAAGTCACATCATGACTTGTGGGCTGCACCATAGGGTCACCTCACGACCAGTTATTTGCCTATTGCCAGTTTTTTAAGCTTTTCTCCGTTTCAACTCCTAGGTCTGATATTTAGGCTTCCGGGGTATAATAGTATCTCCCCTTTGGGAACATTTTTCCTCGAATGTTGGAAAACACACAAAAAGTAGAGAGATGCAGTTCTCATATTCAAATACTAATCATTTAAATCGAAAACTGACGGAATCACTACCTCTGAATCAAACTACATTGTAGAACTGAATACACGAATCATACACATATCCATATACATAAAGAAACTTGCGCACATGAACTGAACATGAAAAGTAATAGAGTTTGAGTGCAAAACTGATACCTCAAGTTGAAACTAAGCCGATAGAGAATAAATGTGGGTATCTAACCATCATATCCGGTTCGGCCTCCCATGTAGCTCCTTCAACATGCTGATTTCTCCATAAGACTTTAACTGAAGCTACTTCCTTATTCCTTAGCCTTCGAACCTGACGATCCAGTATTTCTACCAGAACCTCCTCCTAACTAAGGTTGTCCTTCACACCAACACTGTCTACCAGGACAACTAGAGCTGGATCACCCGAACACTTCTATAAGAGCGATACATGGAAAACCGGATGCATAGAAGCTAACTCCAACTAGTATGCCACCTTACTAACTCATTTCACAATCCGGTTGGGGCCAACATAACGAGGGTTGAGTTTTCCATTCTTTCAAAACCACATCACTCCCTTCATGGGAGATACCTTTAGAAATACCCAGTCATCCACCTCGAACTCAAGATCCCTCCTTCTCACATCGGCGTAGGACTTTTTACAACTCTGAGTAGTTTTCAACCTGTCCCTTATCAACTGAACCTTCTCAATTGCCTTATGAACTGAATCCGGCCCTATCATCGCCGCCTCACCAACCTCAAACAAACTAATGGCTATCTATATCTCCGCCCATAGAGAGTCTCAAACGACGCCATCAGGATACTAGAGTGACAGCTGTTATTCTAGGCAAACTCGATAAGGGGCAAGTGATCATCCCAACCACCTTTAAAGTCAATATTGCATGCCCAAAACATGTCCTCAAGGGTCTGAATTGTCCACTCCACTTGACCATCCGTGTACAGGTGAAATGTTATGCTGAGCTTAACCTATGCACCAAGTCCTTTTTGAAACCGACTTCTAAAACTAAGAGGTAAATTGGGCACCTCTGTCTGAAATGATGCATAAGGGCACTCCATGCAATCAGAATAGCTCAAAAATATATAGTTTGGCATAATCCTCCACCGAATGGTCTTAACAGGTAGAAAATGAGCAGCCTTGGTCAACCTGTCCACCATAACCTAAATGGAGTCATATTGTTGACGAGTATGAGGTAGACCTATGATGAAATCCATATTAATTTCTTCCCACTTCCAAGTAGGAATGATGATATCCTGAAGTACACCTCCTGATCTCTAGTGATTGGCCTTTACTTGCTGACAGTTTGGGCACTTAGCTACTGTTCGGTGATTTGCTATATGGGTTAAAAACCGACACGCAAGTGCACGTGGTCAAACAAGTAATAAAGTGGCTAAGTAAGCCAAGTATCGAACCAAGGAGACTCTAGATAAGTAAAAATTGCTCAAGTATACTATATTCTATCTTACTTCTATATATGCTGACAACAACGTAACCAAAGGTTAAATAATTTTGTTTATAAATTATATACTAAAACTATTAACAAATATCTACTTTGAATTTAAACTATGGATATGAGCATGCCAAGGTTAAGGACAAGTAATGAACTTGATTATCATCATAATTTGGTTATCCTTCTCTTCTAGTTGCTAGCCAAGAACATTAGCCAAGAGATTAAAACTCTCGTATTTAATCTCACTTAAGAATCATAAACCATCCGTCTACATTTCTGTGATCAAATGCAATTTATGACCTCGCAATACAATTGCGGTTCCTAAATTAACTAATATGGCTTTCAAGTATATTTCTATCAGGAAAGCACATCAAAACCCAATTTTCCCAAATCAAGTTAAGAACAATACCCTATTAATTCACAACTTTCCCATTTCGTGCTCTCTCGAGTGAAATCGGACTTTTTAGATGTACATTAACGTCGGCCACACACTAATGCAGTAGAAACAAGAATTAATAGAACAACATAGAAGAAGAAGATGAAAAACCATACAATTCAATAATCAGAATTCATCACCATTGTTCATAACCTAAGCAAGGAAGAGAATTAGCCACTCATTTGTGGAGTAATCATCCTAAAACAAGTGTTAATCATACAAACAATTGATTGAAAGAAGAAAGAAAGAGAGAAAAACCCTTAGCTTTTTCGTCCCTCAACTACCTGTAACCCACGTCCTTGCTCCACCAAGTCTGAATTAATTAAAAATAAGCCTAAGTGTTTTATTTATACTATTGGGAATTTTTCCCGGAATAACAAGCAACGTGTCACGGAGGCCAACGCGGGGCACTGCCTCCGTGACACGGCGTGGACGCGGACCCTCACTGAAAATCTGGGGTCCGGGAATATAGCCTCAATGTGGCACGGCATGCAATGCGTTGGCTTGCCTCCGTGCCACGGAGCTGTCGCGAGGCTCCACTGGAAATTGACAATTAAATCACCCTCCAGGCAGTGTGCCTCCGCGATGGTAGCGTGGCACGGCTCCATCGCGGAGCCCCTTTACATTGTGCAGTCCAATGTCTTTTTCGTGCTCGCATCCAAGTCCAACTCTGATATTGTTCCAACATGCATTTTAGCTCCTCAAAATCATGTTTTACCTACAAAAAAATGCTAATCATGTTGGTTAGTATAAATTCACATTTTATTACCAATTACATGAAAATGTATACACATTGCACAATAAAAAAGACGAAAATGATAAGTTTGAGTATCACTTGGGCATATAAATCTTCCCAAGATCACTTACCCCACACTTAAATCCTTGTTCATCATCGAACAACACATACACAACTCATGCAAATTACATCCCAACCTTCACCGCTATGGTGTGACAATTTGAGCTACGGTCATACCGATCAGTCGATATTGTAAATCATTAAGAAAACATGCATGGTCTTATAATGCAACGACCTTTAATACATCAAGACTTCCTAGACTTTAAGAATCGACCCTCGATATCGGCAAACTCATGCAAATCAACTAATCAAGATATCCGACACGAAAATCAATCTTTCATCAAGCATGTGCCCTCACAACTCAAGAGAATCTTCCCCTTTATGCTCATGTGACACACAAACATTCAAGTAGGGGCATGTAGAAATTAATTTCACTCTCTCTCCCAAAAGAATTCACATGCCTCATGTCATGACCCATAGGCTTGCCCTTAGTGTATTACTCCACTAATATAAAGAAATGCAATGTAAGATCACGTAGGACTTTAATGGGTTGTAATGGAAGCTATGGAACTAGTATATATTGGATTAGCCAAAAATAGCCACTAGCATCCTTAAGCACCTTTTCAACACCTTCCCCTCAACTCATGACATTGTTTCTCTCTTTTCTTTTTTTTTCATCATCCCATTCATGCTGATTTACTTTCGTATGACCCATTTCACCAAACACACTTGACACAACAACAAAGGTTTTTCAAGCACCTTCATTATCATTTCATTATAACAAGTGCCTCTTCAACCTTTTCTTTTCTTTCCTCACTCGGCTTTTCTTTTTCTTTCCACTATTCTCACTCTTTGACACTTTGGGAAAATTTTTTCTTCTTAAGCGCTTAAGAGTTTTGTATAGACTTTACGGCTAATGAAAAGAAAGAATTAAGCTTAGTTTATACAATTTTGGACAAAAGAAAGAAATAATCGGCTAAAGGCTCAACGGGCTGACTAGGGTATACAATCACATAAAAAGGTAGTGTATGACAAGAAAAAAATAGAAACTCTCAGTTAAAACAAAGAAATGCCTACATCCTTTCCAACACTACACCTCCTTCATTTCGTTTTGTACACACACCAGGCAAGTTCTAGACACTTCACAATAGCATGGAATAACAACACCTCACTTCACACTTCATGCACATGCTCGATTCAAGATGCATTCACAGACTCTTTAATTAGCCAATTACATGAATTCAAAAATTAAGCCTCAATCACACCGAATCGAATTCTACAGCCAAGGTAACTCAACATATTTACAAAATTGCATGCTTTCATACGAATCACTTTTACATTTTGAATATCAGTTACAACACGCAACCATAATTTCACAACCATATAGTAACTACAGGTTCCATGATGCAATCCACCAAAGAAAAACAAAAAATAAATTAAAATCACTACTCCTACTGACTACATTTCCCTTAAGACGGTCATCATCCATCCATCATAGGGAACGGTCACTAACTATGACTTCGGTTCAATGGGACTATTCTCGGTAAAAGAACCGAAAACAAACTCCGAGAAACCCAAAAATAAAAATTGAAAAATTTTTGCAAAACATCGATCATTTCGATGGAAAAATATTTACAAAATATTTTTAATATGTACAAAATATTTTCGCAAAAATTTTTAAAATATCGATCATTTCGATAGAGAAAAAAAACATAAGAAAATATTTACAAAATTTTTTTTTCTACAGACTTAGCTGGCAAACCACAACATTTCACAACACACATCATCAATTACCACAAATATTTACAGATACAAACCAGTTTGCACACAGGGAAACATAAACATAAATACAAAACAGAGGAAAAACATACAGCAAATCTGCCCAGCCCCAGCACCTAACTACTCCCCACCCCACACTTAAATCGAACACTGTCCCCAGTATTCACAAAAATTCAAATCACAAAATTTTGGGTGGTGGAACTCCCTGATCAGTCGAAATATTCAACTTCTTCATCCAGTGTTGCTGCCTCATCGCCCATGTTCGAGTCACCTCCATCGTCGTCATCGGACTCCACAGCGGAGTCATCCCGACGTGTCTCCTCCTCCGTGGGGACATCATCGTCAGTGGGCTCTACAAATGCTGGCCCCACTCGGCATAAAGCCCTGGCGTTTTCGCCAAATGGGTAATCCAGCTCCAGCTTCCATAATTCATCCTCTGTGGCTGGTCTCCCACGAATCCGAAGCTGAAGCATTTGCATACCAAACATCCGTGCCATGTACTGGTCGTCGCGAGCATGTCGCTCGCCAAGTGTCAGCACTAGCCCGTGTGTGGTGTCGGGGGCCTTAGTTTTGGTCACATCAAGGGCCCTCCGCTCCAACTGCGGGATGTAGTCTAAAACCTCTTCCTCGACGTCGAGGCCCCGGAGGAAGGTGGTGGTAAGTCCGCCAAACCCATACCTGTGGCCCTGGTGTAGTCGGGCTCTCTTCATGGCTGATATGATGACCGCCCTAACATTAATCTCTAGCCCTTTCATCAGGGCATACACCAGGCAGACACGGTCCCGGGTCACATCAGTCATGTGCACCCCCGGGATTAAGCACAAACAGACTATCTTCAGCCAAATTCTTGCCTCCCTGTTCATTTGAGAATACGAAAGAGTCTGGTGGTAACCCCTCTCCCTATGTCTGCTCCATCTGGCTGTGGATCAAGCCCCACACAATGTGCGTCTGATATCGGCATATGGTGGGGTGATATTCAGCTGACGGAGAACGTGGGCGTCTGTGTCCCGCGCTCCAATGATGGCATTTAATTGCTAGGGTTCCAAAGTGACAATCTGCCCTCTGATCTTTATTGTGTGGCTTCTGATTGCCGGGTTCCAATTTGCATAGAACTCCCGGACTAGATGTAAGTTGCACTCAGGCTCCTGAAATATGAAGCTGAGCCCAGCTGCCTCGATCCTCTGCACTATACGGGGGAACTCCTGTGCTAGTGGTTCCCGCGCAATATGCTCCTCAGGGAAGTATTTGTTTTCCTTGTGTTTAGCGTACCACTTCTTCCCTTCATCGGTTACCCATCTCGTTCTGTACTGGCGGCGTTGGCCACGTGGAATAGCTGGTGCAGCTACGACTGCTGTGCCCAGTCTAAGTCGTTTTCTCTCGGTGCCTGAAGTAGATGCACCTTTACCCTTATCCTGCCTACTTGCCATTGTACCTGTCAACACAAATAAACAAGCACCCTGTCAAGCTAAATGCATGTTAGCTTCGGCTAAGGTCGGGTTAAGCTAAGTTTACCCTACACTTAGTCCTTAGCTACTGTTACGATACTACGGCAAGGATCACTTTATTTACACCAAAAACAAACAACTATACAATTTATGCTTAGTGCGTTCGCAAAGAAAATTTCGACAGTATAACCTTAGCGTACTACTCAGACTTCATACAGCTAATCCCAATCCTACCATCGCTAGCAATTCAAACCATCGCACTTAGCAAAGAAAACAACAAACAAAAACAATGACCAAAATTCTATATACATCTGAACCTATATAACCAACCAATTCAAACAATTTTCACATTTTCCCAACAACCAGAGAATTCATCGTCTATTACATTCAAACAATATTTACAACGACTTATCTCAATTCACAAGCACACCCCGGCATATAATTCATGAATTTACCAAGTTACCCAATTCGATTTCAACAACCCAAGCCCTAGAATTGAATTTCACAATCAAGTTCGAATCATTCATGCAATCGACAAGTTCAAACACGTATTACAACATTCCGAACATTTATCAATCAAAGAATAACTCAATTTCATGCTAAATTTCGACTTAGGGTAATATATCTCACCTCCCATGCTCAAATTCGACTAAAATTGACAAAAACTTGAGAGAGACGAGGAAAACATACCTTTAAGTTGAATAATCGAAGAAACTCGACAACTTGGTTGCTTAATACCGTGGCACGTTGGTTGGGGTGGGAAATTTAGGTGTTTGGTCGCGGAGACGAGAGAAAATGAGGAAAAAGGGCCTAAAATCGGGGTTTAAAATGAAGAAAAATACGCGGGTCACCCGGCAACCCAGTGTGACCCGTCACAAAACATAGGGCAACGTGTCACGGAGGGTAACGCGGAGCCCATCCTCCGTGACACGGAGCTATCGCGATGGCTTACTGGAATTTTCAAAAATTCCAGATTAACCCTCAACGTGTTACGGAGGGTAACGCGGAGCCCCTCCTCCGTGACACGGAGCCATCGCCCCAGCTCACTGTCTCTTCATTTTATTCATTTTTTCATACCTTGCCTTTTCCTTCACGATTCCATGCATATTTTTCTCCATTTGACCAGAAAATCACCTCACTAAACAAAATTGGTTAGATTAATAGATTTCCCTAATTAAAATGAAAAATACTAACTAAAACGAAAAATTTGTACTAAATCAACAAAAAGAAAACTAAAATAAAATCTATTTACACTTTACAAAACAAAAGAAAAAATATTTTTCACCGGTTGCCTCCCGTGCAGCGCCTGGTTTACCGTCGCGGCTCGACGTCCTTTATGCTCACTTATACACTAGGGTGATGGACGATTTTTCACGATCCTTGTCCTCCCCCCAGTAGTGCTCACCCTTATCTGGTGGTCTTCCCATCAACTCTCGGGAATCATTCATTTGTTTCGCATTCCCATGATCAATTACATTGATCACCGAGAGAATTTACCATCGGGAGCTTGGGTGCTTTGTATACATCGAACACCTCTACCTTGTCATGTGCTCGCACTGTAAGTTGACCCGCAGCCACGTCGATTAATGCTTTCCCGGTTGCCAAGAAGGGTCGTCCCAAAATAAAGGGGACTTCAGCGTCTGGTTCAAAATCCAGAACAATAAAAAAATGAGGGATCCCACTTGCACAAGCACATCCTCAACAATGCCATCCGGCCTAGCTAAGGATCTGTCTGCTAACTGCAAGATTACGGTTGTAGGTCTAGGACTCCCCAGACCCACCTTTCTGAATACCGAAGATGGCATCATGTTTATGCTCGCCCCCAAGTCACACAATCCACGAGCTCGGATACTCTGCCCAATAGTAAGCTGGATAGTAAAACTTCCAGGGTCTTTTAACTTCATAAGCAGTCTATTTTGGATCCGGGAAGTGCATTCCTCCGTCAAAGCCACCGTGGCATACTCAGTCAAACGACTTTTGTTGGCCACGATGTCTTTAATATATTTTGCATATTTTGGCACTCCCTGCAAGACATCAACAAGAGGTAAATTAACATGTACCAGTTTAAGCACCTCCATAAATTTCTTGAAACACTCCTCCTCCTTGTGTTTCTTGAGTCGTTGAGGGAACGGGGGTGGAGGCCTTTCTAATTCTGCGTCTTTGGTCTTCCCCCTATCCGAACTTTGTTCTTCCTCAACATCTGCTGCTCCTGACTTTTGAGGTGGTATTTCCGGTTCCACCTCCTTCAGCTGCAAACCACTCCTTGTGGTCACTGCATTTACCTGCTTCGCATTAGGATCCGTGTCGCTAGGCAGTCCTCCTCTGGGCCTTGTGTTTTGGGCACTAGCAAATTGCCCAAATTGATACTCAAGAGCCTTGGTCGCTAATTGATTGTTCTTCACTTCGGCTGCCAATTTAACATAGTCAGCCTGCAATTGCGCCTGATTAGCGATCATGGTCTTGAACATTTCCTCAATGGTAGGTAATGGTGGTGGAGGAGGGGCATTGTTATTTCTAAATTGAGATTGGTAGTTCTGTTGCCCTCCTTGATTCCTGTGCATACCCTGACCCGAACTTTGACCTTGTTGGTTGTTGCTACCCCACGAAAAATTTTGATGGTTCCTCCAATTTGAGTTGTAGCCGCTACCAAACTGCTGCTGATTTCTCTGTGCATTGCCCACAAAGTTAATCGAATCTGGGTTTGCTCCACAGCACTCAGCTGAGTGCTCACTGCTTCCACACACTTCACACCACAATTGCTGGACCGCATTGACTGAAGCTGAAGGCTGGTTCAAGTTCATGTTGCTGAAGTGGTTGTTCAACTGATTCTGCAAGGCAGCTATCTGTGCAGCAATAGCTGTAAATCCATCCACTTCAAGCACTCCTGCTGCTTTCCTTGCTCCACCTCGAGATGAGTCAGCATTCCATTCTGGATTGCCCTGTGAAATCTGGTTGAGCAAAGTGTACAGCTCCTCATAAGTCTTTTCCAGCGCTTGCCCTCCAGCTACTGAGTCTAACAAAATTTTAGTATGGGGTTCCAAACCCTCAATAAATGTGTGTACCAACACCTCATTGGACTGATGATGATGAGGACAGTCCCGCAACATGGATTTAAATCTTTCCCAAGCTTGATATAAATTTTCTCCCTCCCTCTATTTGAAACTTAGAATTTGACTTCTAAGTCTGGCTGTTTTACCAGAGGGAAAAAATCTTATCAAAAACTTTCGTGCAAGATCATCCCACGTTGATATAAAATTTGGTGGCTCAGCTTTTAACCACCTCTTGGCTTCACCAAGTAAGGAAAACGGAAATAGTGTGAGCCGAACATAATCAGGTGACACTCCAGCGGGTATATAAGTGTCACTTATCTCCAAAAATTTTGGAGATATTGTTGTGGGTCTTCATGAGGGAGACCAGTAAATTGCCCGCTTGTGTGCAATAGTCGCACCATGTTCTGCTTTAGTTCAAATCTCCATCCAGGCTCTGGTTTGCGGATACTTGAATGTACATTGTTGGCATGTGGGATTGCCACCTCGCGAACCGGCCTTACTGCTGATTCGTCTGGCACTAACACTGCCCTCACAACCGGTGGATTTTGTTGCTCCATCATAGTCTGTCTGAGCAACTGCAGCTTCTTTTGTAGAGCTTCTCTGCGTTTACTATGAAATTCACGTTCAGGCTCTATATAAGATTCCACCAGTTCTTTGTCCTTTGCCAGTGTTCACAGGAATCAAGTCTGCAAAATACAGGCTAAGACCAAGTTGTCAACACTTAAGAAAATAAAACAAAAATACAGTAAATTTACACTTAACACAATTTTACCAATTGCCTAGTCTCCCCGGCAACGGCGCCAAAAACTTGTTCGGTGATTTGCTATATGGGTTAAAAACCGACAAGCAAGTGCACGTGGTCAAACAAGTAATAAAGTGGCTAAGTAAGCCAAGTATCGAACCAAGGAGACTCTGGATAAGTAAAAATTGCGCAAGTATACTATATTCTATCTTACTTCTATATATGCTGACAACAACGTAACCAAAGGTTAAATAATTTTGTTTATAAATTATATACTAAAACTATTAACAAATATCTACTTTGAATTTAAACTATAGATATGAGCATGCCAAGGTTAAGGACAAGTAATGAACTTGATTATCATCATAATTTGGTTATTCTTCTCTTCTAGTTGCTAGCCAAGAACATTAGCAAAGAGATTAAAACTCTCGTATTTAATCTCACTTAAGAATCATAAACCATCCGTCTACATTTCTGTGACCAAATGCAATTTATGACCTCACAATATAATTCTGGTTCCTAAATTGACTAATACGGCTTTCAAGTATATTTCTATCAGGAAAGCACATCAAAACCCAATTTTCCCAAATCAAGTGAAGAACAATACCCTATTAATTCACAACTTTCCCATTTCGTGCTCTCTCGAGTGAAATCGGACTTTTTAGATATACATTAATGTCGGCCACACACTAATGCAGTAGAAACAAGAATTAATAGAACAACATAGAAGAAGAAGATGAAAAACCATACAATTCAATAATCAGAATTCATCACCATTGTTCATAACCTCAGCAAGGAAGAGAATTAGCCACTCATTTGTGGAGTAATCATCCTAAAACAAGTGTTAATCATACAAACAATTGATTGAAAGAAGAAAGAAAGAGAGAAAAACCCTTAGCTTTTTCGTCCCTCAACTGCTTGTAACCCACGTCCTTGCTCCACCAAGTCTGAATTAATTAAAAATAAGCCTAAGTGTTCTATTTATACTATTGGGAATTTTTCCTGGAATAACAAGTAACGTGTCACGGAGGCCAACGCGGAGCACTGCCTCCGTGACACGGCGTGGACGCGGACCTTCACTGGAAATATGGGGTCCGGGAATATAGCCTCAACGTGGCACGACATGCAACGCGGTGTCTTGCCTCCGTGCCACGGAGCTGTCGCGAGGCTCCACTAGAAATTGACAATTAAATCACCCTCCAGGCAGTGTGCCTCCGTGATGGTAGCGTGGCACGGCTCCATCGCGGAGCCCCTTTACATTGTGCAGTCCAATGTCTTTTTCGTGCTCGCATCGAAGTCCAACTCCGATATTGTTCCAACATGCATTTTAGCTCCTCAAAATCATGTTTTACCTACAAAACAATGCTAATCATGTTGGTTAGAATAAATTAACATTTTATTACCAATTACATGAAAATGTATACACATTGCATAATAAACAAGACGAAAATGATAAGTTTGAGTATCACTTGGGCATATAAATCTGCCCAAGATCAGCTACCAATTTAGCGATATCCTTCTTCGTGTCGTTCCACCAATACATTTCTCGTAAGTCCTGGTACATCTTAGTGGAACCTTGATGGATAGAATACCTGGATCCATGAGCCTAGTTGAACATCCGTCTCCTCAAACATCAACATCCAGAACTCATAGTCGACCCTGATATTGAAGCACACTATCTTCGCCTTTGGACAAGACCTCTACCTTCTAATTCTGAACAACTTCCTTTAACTTTACCAAAATCGGGTCCTCATCTTTCTTAGCTTTCACATCAATCACCAAGGACGATTCTGATACGTTCTGCACAACAACCTCACCATCGATCGAGTCATCCAACCTAACTCTCAACCTTGCAAGTCAATGCACATCTCTCACCATCTCCTTCTTCCCCTCATCCACATGAGACACACTCTCCATAGAGAGTCTACTATGTTCTCCACTACTACGTTCGCCTTTCCCGGATGGTATAACACACTCATATCATAGTCCTTAAGTAGCTCCAACCACCTCCTTTGCCGAAGATTGAGATCCTTCTGCGTAAACACATATTATAAGCTCTTATGGTCCATAAATACATCCACGTGGACCCCATATAAATAATGTCGCCGTATCTTCAAGGCGAATACCACCACGACCAATTCAAGATCATGGGTTGGGTAATTCTTCTCATGAACTTTCAACTATCTAGAGGTGCAGACTATGACTTTACCATGTTCCATCAATACACACCCAAGTCCGATCTTTGAAGCATTACAATACACCACGAATCCATCGGTACCCTCGGGTAGGGTCAACACTGGTGCTGAAGTAAGTCGAGTCTTCAACTCTTGGAAGCTCTTCGCACATGCCTCCGAACATTGGAATTTCACCTTCTTGTGGGTCAATTTTGTCAAAGGTGCGGCAATATATGAGAAACCTTCAACAAACCTCTGATAATAGCTAGCTAAACCCATGAAACTCCGAATATCTGAAGGATTCACCGGTCTAGGCCAATTCTTCACCGCCTCTTTTTTCTGAGAATCCGCCTTTATGCCCTCACTTGATACCACATGGCTAAAAAATGCCAGGGAGTTCAACAAAAACTCACACTTGCTGAATTTGGCATATAATTGACGATCCTTGAGAGTTTGAAGCACTATTCCCAAATGAGCAGCATGTTCCTCCTCACTTCGAGAGTATATTAGGATGTCATTAATAAACACAATCACGAACATGTCCAGTTATTGCCTGAACACCCTGTTCATAAAGTCCATAAAAGCCGCAGGAGCATTCGTTAGTCCAAAAGACATAACTACAAACTCATAATGACCATACTACGTCCTGAAGGCTGTCTTCAGGATGTTACTCTCCCGAACTCTGAGCTGATGGTATTCAGATCTAAGATCAATCTTTGAGAAACACTTGGCACGCTGAAGCTAGTCAAATAAATCATTAATCCTGGGTAGAGGATACCTGTTCTTGAAGGTGACCTTATTCAATTTCCAATAATCAATGCACATACGAAGAGAACCATCTTTATTTTGAACAAAGATAACTGGTGCACCCCATGGGGACTTACTCGGTCTAATGAAACTCTTATCTAACAAGTCCTTAAACTTCTCTTTCAACTCTTTTAGCTCTACTGGAGCCATTATGTAGGGAGGAATAGATATAGGTTGCGTGTCGGGAAGAGGTTTAATACCAAAATCAATCTCTGGCTCGAGAGAGATTCCCGAAAAATAACCATGAAAGATCATTGGATACTCACATACCATTGGGACTGACTGGATAGTCGGAGTCTTGGACTCAACATCCTTAACCCTAACTAGATGGTACACATAACCCTTAGATATCATCTTTCTGGCCTTAAGGTAGGAAATGAAATGACCTACGGTCATAGCTGAACTACCCTTACATTCTAAGATTGGGTCACCCGAAAGTCTAAACTCTGCTATCCAGATTCTACAATTAACTAAAGCATAACATGCAAATAGACAATCCATGCCGAGAATAACATCAAAATCAGTCATGGTGAACTCTATCAAATCTGTTGAGGTGACCTTCTGAAGGACTAAGACCGGGCTAGCTCTATACACACATCTAGGTACAACTGAGTCACCTAATCGAGTAGAAACTGAGAAGGGTTCTGACAAGACTTCAGGACTGACTCCGAAGCTGCTGGCCACATAAGATGTCACCAAAGGCAAGGTAGCCTCTAGATCTAACAAGGCATAAACATCAATATGGAATACTCGTAACATACCAGTGACTAAATCCGGGGAGACCTCCTACTCCAGGTGGGATGCTAAGGCATAAAATCTATTTTGGCGCTGACCGCCACCTACACTGGTATATGCCCCCTAATATGCTGAGCGTGCGAGAGGGACTGTAGAACTAGAAGCTGGGCCTTGTCCCCCTATCCTATTCCTATTCGCTATTGGGCAATCTCTAAGCATGTTTTTGGGCTTACCACACCCAAAACAAGCACCTGAACCTGCCAAGCACTGGCCCATGTGCCCCAAACTACATTTGCAAGAAGCTGGGATGCTAGAATTTGTGGGTCTGCTGCTCTGACCCTTCAAGCCTGATGCTCGCCTCCTTTGATCGTGCCTCAATCTGGATGACACACTCAATGCTGAAGATGCTGGGTCTGATGATCTCTGATGGGTCTGCTGATGGTGCCCACCACCTGACCTTAGTTGAGAGAATCTACGACTATCAATCCTGGCCCTCTTGGCCTCCCTCTCCCTCGTATGCACTGCCTCCATCTGTTGGACGTACAAAACCATCTGAGGGTGTACATGACTTGGTACAGCATAGCGGTCCTGAAATCCTTGTCCAAATAGTCCGCTACTCCATGCACGAACCTGCTCACCCGTGCACTCTGATCAGCCACAAACTCTGGTGTGTATTTCGATAGGCGAGTAAACTCAATGGCATACTCTTGCACCATCATCCTCCCTTGCTTCAGATTTACAAACTCAACTGCCTTTAGCTCCCTCATCTCACCATAGAATAACAATTATGAGATGCAACATGGAACTCTTCCCAAGTGACAAGACTTTCTCCTCCGACCCTACTATCTTTCTATTGGCAAAACCAGATATATGCGACCCCTTTCAACTGGTATGAGGCCGACATCGCACATTCAACACCATTCACCCCAATGAATTGGTGATCTTCACAATCTCATCTATGAACTCATCCGGATCCTCCTATACCTTTGACCCGAGGAACTATGGCGGTTTCATTCTCAAGAAGTCTCTGACTCGAGTTGCCGCTGTATTGCCATTTTGTAGAACATGAGCAATAGCCTGCTGATTAACCTAAGCGGTCAAGGCCTATGCAGCCATCTGAATAGCAACCCAAAACTCAGCATGGGCAGCTGGCTGCGGTGTCTGGTGCTCCTGAACTGGTGGGGCCTACTAGTGCCGATTCCCGTATCCATCCTCGTGGTCTTCTTCATTCCCATTCCTTCTACCATTGTTTTTCAGGGAGCCATGGTTCTGAAATCATGAATAGAACAACTTAGAGGGATAGGGAGACCATCACACGACATAGATCATGAAACAAGATAACATTTCCTAAATGTCTCGTGGCCTCTTCGTCATAAGTTTGTCATGCCTCGCCTTGGGGGGTATGACTGGCACCTGGTGCCCTATTAGGACCTGAACTGCTAGACTACTGAGCCTAAGCACATCTGGTGACTGGCTGGCTCTAACTCAGATTCAACGAATCAATGGGCTGTATAATGGCTGTAAATACAGTCTCTGGCCGACTGGGCCTATAGCCACCTGTATTGTAATATCAGCTAACCAGAATCATACTTATATAGGGAAACTGATGCGGGCCTACAAGGCCACCATGCTGTCTAGTTATCTGTAACTCAACAATGGAATACTGAATAACTATGTGACCGACAAGGTCACCACTACTATCAGACTATGGCCCCACACGGACAACATAATCAACAATGCTAAACAGCTAAACAAAATGCACAGCCTCACACGACCGGCACAACTAACCACAGGGAAATATATACAGACTGCAACCCTCTAGGAATACTGATAAGATGGTCGGGACAGGGCCCCGACCTACCCGTACTATACAACAAAAGAAAATGAAATACACGTCTGAATATCAAGCTCCGGATGACAGGAGCTGATAACTCTGCGCTGGCTAGGATCACGAGGGATCGGCTCCTCGTCTGTGAGTACCTGCAGGCAAGTAATGCAGCGCCCCAAACGGGCGTCACTACCACTGGTACCGAGTATACAAAGCAACTGGATAACATTGAATACAAATAACATAAATAGAAATTCTGAATAGCAGGAGATAACTGAATCTGTAAGAACTGATATGAACTGAATCAGACTTTTTGTGCTGTGATAGGGCAGGAGCGTACCTGTAGACGCGACGGCCTTCTGTCTATTAAATAATATATAACATATAAATACATATATATATATATATATAGCAAACAAGAGCCAATACCAACCCCCATAAGCCGGATGGCACCAAGCAAGCAAACAATCTATATACCCCTACCCGGGTCAAAACCAACATAAAATAAGTCACTCCACTCATCTACTAACTACGAGCACCTCTGCCGGCCCCCTGGGTCTCTGGCTCGGGCCATAGCCTCCGATATAAATAATTGTGTTTGAGTCGGAGGACTCCTATACTGTATCTGTAACTGTAACTGTATCTAAATCTGTTCCCTGGGTGCTTGCACACAACAGGGCTATCTGTACTGTAATGCTGATCAGCCTGATATGGGGAAAGCTTTATCACATCTTCGTCCAAACTGGGGACGGCATGCCACTCCTTGGAGTGACGTAAACCTACCCGCTCACTGGGTGACACAGTTAGCAACCCAGGGGCGGTGAAGACGCTCAAAAAGGGTGACCTCACGACACAACAAAGTCTCAACAAACAATAAGCACATATATAGCAAGCATGTTTAAACTGAAAAATACTATCTGAATTTTGATTTCTTATTCTATTCTCTTTCTGTATTATACTGATTCTCATACTGCTTTATACTGAATCTGTGATCTTTATCTAACTGCATGGCTAATCTGTAGCCAATATAATATCTAACTGTATGGCTATACTGTAGCCAAGATATCCTCTGTCTGTATGGCAAATTTGTAGACAAGAATCTATCTGACTGTTTGATTTTACTTTACTAACTCTTATTCTGAATATCTGTCATATTATTCTAGAAACATGCTTGCTAATCACATACTGGGCTATACTGAGTCTGGAATGCTAAATTGCCATTTTGGCACATGCTTTACTAACTTTCAGACTGAGTACGATATAACAACGCAAACCAGATTTACTGAACTTGCACAATGCTCAATATTCAACTCTGGGAATTCTACTAAGGAGTTTACTATGCTATACTAGGCTAAAACTAATAACTTGCCGAAGAAACTGGCTTTACATACATTAACCTCGGTTTATCCGACTAACGGACGAAGTTCGGTCAGTACTCCAGCTATTTCTCCCAACTGCATTTACATATATGTCATTTAGAACTAAATACACCAATATTCTAAACGAAAATGTCAGTTTCGATATATTTACAGCCTAAGCTTTGGCTTATCGAAAGACGGTAAAAAACTCGCTATTTCTCGAATGTCCAGAAGGGAGAAATATTCACTTTAGGGATAGGAGTATATTGACACTAGTTTGGAGCAATTCCACTTACCTTAGTTCGGTAGCACGACGATTCTCCGGCCGAATTTCGCGAAACTAAATCTTTAGGAATGCTCCTCACTGCTTAATACCTTGGTATCTTGAGTAAATCTGAGTTTGGACTACGTTTGACGACGTAATCGGGCGATAATTTTATAGTACTTTCGCACCCTCTCTATTTTCTCACGAGTTCTAGAAATTATTTGATATCATAATGAAATGAACCAAAGTGGAGGCTTTATATACTTAGGCCTGGACAGGGCCAACATGTCACGGAGCCAACGCGGAGGGGCTCTGCCTCGGCTCCTTCTGCGATGGTTCGATAGGTTTCTTGTCCAGTCTTTTCCCGGGCCTTTCTCTAGCTTGTATAGCTTTCAAATACTCTTAACCAACACGCGGATAGTCCATCTATGTGTTGGGAATTTTACGGGGTATAACATTCTCCTCCCCTTAAGAACATTCATTCTCGAATGTAAACTTCTATCTAGAGGACTTCTCAACTTACTCAACTTGTTTCTAGAAAAATTTCGGAAGAGTTTCCCCTGTAATATGGACTATCCCAAAAACCTGAAATGCAAAAAAGTCCCATACAGGTACTCCACACAATACTATAGTATTTAAATGACAGACTAAAATAGACCTTCTCATTTATATGTATACTATAAGGTACTGCATAAGATAATAATACTAATATACCTGTTGCCTGACTAGGCTTGAAATAAATGATGGTATCTAGTCTTCATATCTTCCTCTGCCTCCCAAGCCATCTCCTCTCGGTTCCTGTTACACCACAATACCTTTACAGACGCAATATCTTTAGTTCTCAATTTACGAATCTGTCTATCTAAGATGGCTACTGGAACCTCTTCATAGGCCAGCTCCTCTGTAACATGGATATCTTGGACTAGGACTGCTCTGGATGGGTCTCCTATGCATTTCTTCAACATAGGTACATGAAAGACTGGATCGGATGAACGGATTCAAATTCTGGAGGCAAGTTCAACTTATATGCTACTCGGCCTATCCTTCGACGAATCTGATAAGGCCCAACAAATCTCGGACTGTCCTTACCTTTCTTGCTGAATCTTATCACTCCTTTCATCGAAGATACTTTCAGAAATACCCAGTCATTCACATCAAATTCCAGGTCTCTGCGCCGCACATCAGCATATGATTTCTGGCGGCTATGTGCGGTCAGTAGGCGTTCTCTGATAAGCTTTACCTTCTCCTCTGACTGTTGAATGATGTCTGGCCCAATCAACGCTGATTCTCCCACTTCAAACCAACCAACCGACGATCTGCATTTTTGCCCATACAAGGCTTCAAAGGGCGCCATCTGGATGGCTGAGTGATAGCTATTATTATAAGCAAATTCAATTAACAGCAAATGCTCATCCCATCTACCTCCAAAATCTAGCACACATTCTCGTAGCATGTCCTCGAGCGTCTGAATAGTGCGCTCAGCCTGTCAATCTGTCTGAGGGTGGAATGCTGTGCTCAAATTAATCTACATTCCCAGACCTCTCTAAAATGACTGCCAAAATCTAGCTGTAAATTGTGCTCCTCTATCAGAGATAATAGATACTGGAACACCGTGTAATCTAACTATTTCTCTCATATACAATTCGGCATAATCCTTGGCCGAGAAGGTAGCTTTCACTGGCAGGAAATGAGCTGATTTTGTAAGCCTGTCAACTATTACCCAAATAGAATCGTGTCTATGTCTGGTATGGGGTAATCCTGCCACAAAATCCATATTCACTACTTCCCATTTCCAGAGAGGCACAACTATGTCCTGCAACTGAAACACTACCAGCTCAACTAATTCTGTAGGGGTCACATGCATAACCCAGAATATTCTCTGCATCTGATCTAGGAAATCCTGAGGGTCCTCTGCTTGATCTGACCCAGTGAATTGTTGGGGACCTAGTGCCAAAAAGTCCCTGACTCTGGAACTACCTAACCCACCTGAAGGCTCTGCTGCTACAGGTGGTACTGACTGGCTTTTTGTGGCCATCATTTGTGCCAACATAACCACTGCGCTCCAAACTTCCTAGGCTGATGGCAAAGGTACAGGAGCTATCGGAGGCAGTGTTGTGCCCAACGGCTCCTGATGTGATGGGGACTGCTGAGAGGGTTTTGATGAAGCCTTTATATCGCCCTCAGATTGGGCTGACTCTGAATGGAACTGAGGCATCCTGCTGGTGCCTTCTCCTGCTGCTGTGTCTAATCTTTTGCCAGTGGCAGGGTGATTCTGGTCTGCCATTCTTATTTGTAGAGAAAGAATATGATAAGTTTTAGGGACCCAACCCTATACTATACCGCTCTACAGCACGACTGAATGAGAAAGAAGAGTAACCATCCTATCATGCCTCGCAGCCTCCTGCCTATGGTATGTGGTGCACAACACATACGTAGACGAGACTCTACTTAGCACGGCTTGCAGACTGCCTCGTACACGACCTGCTCTTATACCAAGTTTGTCACGCCCCGCCTTGGGGGGTATGACTGGCACCTGGTGCCGTATTAGGACCTGAATAGCTAGATTACTAACCCTAAGCACATCAGGTGCCTGGCTGGCTCTAACTCAGATTCATGGAATCAAAGGGCCATATAACGGCTATAAATACAGCCTCCGGCCGACTGGGCCTATAGCCACCTGTACTGTAATATCAGCTAACCAGAATCATACTCATATAGGGAAACCTATGCGGGCCGAGAAGGCCACCATGTTGTCTAGTTATCTGTAACTCAACAATGGAATACTGAATAACTACTTGACCAGCAAGGTCACCACTACTATCAGACTATGGCCCCACACGGCCAACATAATCAACAATGCTAAACAGCTAAATAAAACGCACGGCCTCACACGACCGGCATAACTAACCACAGGGAAATATATACAGACTGCAAGCCTCTAGGAATACTGATAAGATGGTCGGGATAGGGCCCAAACCTACCCGTACTATACAATAAAAGAAAATGAAATACATCTCTGAATATCAAGCTCCGGATGAGAAGAGCTGATGACTCTGCGCTAGCTAGGATCACGAGGGATCAACTCCTCGTCTGTGAGTACCTACAGGCAAGTAATGCAGTGCCCCAAACGGGCGTCAGTACCACTGGTACCGAGTATGCAAAGCAACTGGATACAACTAAATACAAATAAAATAACTAGAAATTCTGAATAGCAGGAGATAACTGAATCTGTAAGAACTGATATGAACTGAATCAGACTTTCTGTGCTGTGATAGCGAAGGAGCGTACCTGTAGATGCGGCGGCCTGCTGTCTATTAACTACTATATAGCATATAAATACATATATATATCAAACAGGAGCCAATACCAACCCCCATAAGTCAGATGGCGCCAAGCAAGCAAACAATCTATATACCCCTACCCGGGTCAAAACCAGCCAAAAATAAGTCACTCCACTCATCTGCTATCTACGAGCACCTCTGCCAGCCCCCTGGGTCTCTGGCTCGGGCCATAGCCTCTGATATAAATAACCGTGTCTGAGTCCAGAGGACTCCTATACTATATCAGTAACTGTAACTGTATCTAAATCTGTTCCCTGGGTGTTTGCGCACAACAGGGCTATCTGTACTGTAATGCTGATCAGCCTCATATGGGGAAAGCTTCATCCCATCTTCGTCCAAACTGGGGACGACATGCCACTCCTTGGAGTGATGTAAACCCACCCGCTCAGTGGGCAACACAATTACCAACCCAGAGGTGGCGAGGACGCTCAAAAAGGGTGCCCTCACAACACAACCAAGTCTCAACTAACAATAAGAACATATATAGCAAGCATGTTTAAACTAAAAAATACTATCTGAATTCTGATTTCTTATTCTAATCTCTTTCTGTATTATACTGATTCTCATACTGCTTTATACTGAATCTGTGATCTTTATCTAACTGCATGGCTAATCTGTAGCCAAGATACTATCTAACTGTATGGCTATACTGTAGCCAAGATATCATCTGTCTGTATGGCTAATCTGTAGCCAAGATACTATCTGACTGTCTGATTTTACTTTACTAACTCTTATTCTGAATACCTGTCATATTATTCTAGAAACATGCTTGCTAATCACATACTGGACTATACTGAGTCTGGAATGCTAACTTGCCATTTTGGCGCATGCTTTACTAACTTTTGGACTGAGTACGATATAACAATGCAAACCAGATTTACTGAACTTGCACAATACTCAATATTCAACTCCGTGAATTCTACTACGAAGTTTACTGTGCTATACAAGGCTAAAACTACTAACTTGCCGAAGAAACTGGATTTACATACCTTAACCTCAGTTTATCCGACTAACGGACGAAGCTCGGTCAGTACTCCAGCTATTTCTCCCAACTGCATTTACATATATGTAATTTAGAACTAAATACACCAATATTCTGAAATAAAACGTCACTTTCGATATGTTTATAGCCTAAACTTTGGCTTATCGAAAGACGGTCAAAAACTCACCGTCACTTTCGATATATTTATAGCCTAAACTTTGGCTTATCGAAAGACGGTCAAAAACTCGCTATTTCTCGAAAGTCCAGAAGGGAGAAATATTCACTTTAGGTATAGGAGTATATTGACATTAGTTTGGAGCAATTCCACTTACCTTAGTTCGGTAGCACGACGATTCGCCGGCCGAATTTCGCGAAACTAAATCCGTAGGAATGCTGGCTTAATACCTCAGTATCTGGAGTTAATCTGAGTTTGGACTACGTTTGAAGGCGTAATCTGGTGATAATTTACTAGTACTTTCGCACCCTCTCTGTTTTCTCACGAGTTCTGGAAATTATTTGATATCATAATGAAATGAACCGAAGTGGAGGCTTTATATACTTAGGCCTAGATAGGGCCAACGTGTCACGGAGCCAACGTGGAGGCTCCACCTCCGTGACACATTGCCATCGCGGAGGGGCTCTGCCCTGGCTCCTTCTGTGATGGTTCGACAGGTTTCTCGTCCTGTATTTTCCCGGGCCTTTCTCTAGCATGTATAGCTTTCAAATACTCTTAACCAACACGCGAATAGGCCATCTATGTGTTGGGAATTTTACGGGGTATAACAAGTGTGGCGCATTTCACACCCATAAAAAAGACTCCAGTTAATGCGACTTTCAGACCCCGTAGGACACTTCAAACCTATTGCTTTGATAAAAGTTTTTCACGACCTGAACGGAGGCTCGGATCGCAACACGGGACAAGGAGCCTCGAGAGACCCCAAGTCGACGTATGGCATAAGCATACATCTAACTCAATCAATGAAATAGAATAATCAAAAATATAATCATAACAGAAGTCTAACTTAATCATAATATCAGAATACGCAATCTGAATATTAATTCATACATATGTCTAAAAAGCCTCTAAACATGATGAGCTGATGGGACAAGACCTCAAATAATTCAACAAAACTGAAACTGAAATACATATAGGAAATTCGAATAGTCTAGTCCACGGGAGATGAGGACTCACCAACAAAATGATGTTATCTCAGAAGACGGACTATGAGAGGGGCTGAACTTGGGAGCTGGGTCCTTTATCATGAAATGATCCAGCATAGAGTATGCGGTCAGTACGTGGAATATACTGAGTATGTAAGGTATGTAAAATCACTTAAGTAAGTAAAATTATTTAAAGGCAATGCGTTAAGTAAAACAATAACATTTAGATTTTGAGAGTAGGGCTTGCATGCATTCTTTTTGAAATCCTAATCTCTTCATAACATAACATAAGATAACCTCATAACATCATAACTGAATCGATTGACTAAAAGATGAATGCTGACATTTATAAGAAAGTTAATCCTTAAGTAAAACCTGCTTTAGAACATGCATACATATAAATCTCACGAGTAATGAATTTGCATATCTTAACTCATGAGGAATAATGGGCAGCTTTAAAACATAATTGTAAACATCAAAACATCAAAACATAATTGTAAACATAGGTAGCTTTAAAACATGCTTTTCATAATAATATGTCATCATCAATATACATTCATCACAAAACTCATCCTTCATGAACTTCTCATCAATGGGCTTTTGAATTCATAAAACTAGAAACATGATTTTTAATTAAAAACATTATAAAAATTACCCATTCATCATTATTCAATAGTAGAGACATAACTAAATCATACCCATGTATAGAGATACGATTCATGCATTTGGGTTAAACCCCATATATTAGACATAGAATTCTCATTATTTTGAGAGGGATTGGGCATGACTGTTAAAGGAATCACACATTCATAACCCTACATATTTGTTGGTAGCTAATTCTTACACTTCTTTAGAGGCCCAATAGGAATTTGAAGAGAAATTGAAGAATTATAGGCTTGACCACCTTCTCTAGTGTTCTACCTTGCATGCATGAACGAATGAGGCCTAAAATGAACATAACCCCTTTAAAAGTCACTATTCATAACTCAAAATGACATATTTTAGTCCTTAGGAACTTAGGAATTACGGAAAAGCCCTTACTAAATTCGCTAAAAATAACTGCCATGTGGTGCCAAAGAGGGACCTAGCAACTCGTTACCTGGGGCCACGACTTGTGGCATGGTCCGTGAAGTACACTGCTCAACAGGTCTCCTGGGCTCTTAACAGAAGACATGATGACTCGTGACCTGGTGACCACGATCATGGTCACCATCCGTGAAGTGCACTGCCTGAGCTTCAACAAAATCAATCCCTTCTTGGCCATGACTCACCCCAAGAATCGTGGGGACTGACCACGACTCATCGGATCCTCTCTTCAAGTACACTGCCTGCCTTCCTTCTTTTTTCTTACTCATCTACCCCACGACTGACCTAACGACTCATGCGGCCTAACTACGAGTCGTAGTTACATCTGTGGGATCCCATTTTTCCAAAACTCCAAACTCCACACATGGCCTCACTACGAATCACATGATGACTCGTGGGCTGCACCAATGGGTCACCTCACAACCTGTTTTGTGCCTGGTGTCAGTTTTTTAAATTTTTCTCTGTTTCAACTCTCAGGTCTGATCTTTGGGCTTCTGAGGTATAACAATGCTCCAAAAGTAGAAGCATCTCAAGGCCAGCTCGGAGTGACTGATATGGGTAACTAAAAAATTAAAAACATGATCTCGGGTGTTGAAGATGGTAGAATCCATCAATAGTGGGGTTAAAGAGTTAAAAAGGGAGGCATCTAACCTCGCGCAAACAGTAAGTTTCCGCTTAGCATCGATCAAGCACTTTGACTCCCAAAAGAACCATTTGTCTTCACAAATGAAATATCGCATGAAAGGTGCACTCTCTAGTGACACTATTCCTAATCCGAAGGAACATGTCCATTGCATGGAAATTGTGACAAGGAGTGGCAAGATATTGAATGATGTAGGTGTGAAACCCACAGGTATTATATCCCAAGGTAAAATGCTAATGATCAGTTAGAATATGAGCCAAAAACACCAAGTGTTGGTGATGGTGAAGAAGAGAAGGATGTAGGAAAAGTTGATTGACTCCTTCGAATGATGTGAATGTGAATGAGGGAAAGAAGGTATCCAATGACAAAGATCAATAAGAAAGAGTTCCACCTCCATATCCACAACGACTAATAAAGAAGAGGGAGGATAATCAATTTTGCAAGTTCATAGAAATATTTAACAAATTATCCCTAAATATACCGCTTGTGGATGCCTTACTACAAATACAAGGATATGCAAAGTTTATGAAGGAACTTTTGAAGAAAAAGAAGGTGGTGGATATGGGCACCGAGGAGGTGACCCATCATTGTAGTGTTGTGATGTCCAGCAACCTTGCCCCAAAACGTGAAGATCCTAGAGCATTTACCATTCCTTTTACAATTGGCTTGTCCGTGTTTAATAAAGCTCTTTGCTACCTCAGTGCTAGGACTAATTTGATTCATCTAGTGATTTTCAAGAAGTTCTGATTGAGGAATCCACACCTAAATCAATGAGGCTTCTGATGGCGGATAAGTCGATTAAATGACCCGTTGGAGTGTTAGTTGATGTCCTTGTGAGAGTGGATAAATTCATACTCCCAGTTGGTTTCATTGTGTTGGATTATGAGATGGACATTGATGTGTCAAATATCTAGGGATGTCCACTACTAGAAACACGAAGAGCACTGATTGATATGGAGATTGGGGAGCTTATGTTTTGAGTCAGTGGTGATAAGGTCACCTTCAATGTGTGTCAGCCTACTAAGCCCCGGAAGAGTGTAAGGTCATAGAAGCACTTGATGGTGAAATGGAGCATGATGAACCAGTTGATGAAGAGAGCGAATCGGAAGATGATCCTCCAGGTTGTTAAAGCTTGAGAAGGTATCTATTGTGTCGCGACATTAACTAAGGTGCTTCTTAGGAGGAAATCCAAGCATTTTTATTTTGGGCATTTTGATGTTTTGTTGTTTTTGATTTACTAGGTATATTGAATGAGAAACGAGGAGAAGAAAAATGGATCAAGCACTACACTCGACCAGCGAACCACTGGTCCAAATCTGTGAAGCGCCGCTGGAACAAGAGTCAAGGGTAGAGAGATGGGAATGAAGAGGGATAATCGTCAATTCGCCGGTGGATGCTGGTGTCGAACCGCGAACCACCAGACGTAACATCGGTATAAATCAGAACAGCTAGGAGTTAAAGCATGGTCGGCGACCAGACTGGCGAAATGCAGGTGTCAACCCAAAAAAATAGGTCCCAACCCACGAAACGCTGGTCAACCACCACATACTAAGTAGAAAACTAAAGTGTGGTATGGAACCTTCATTAAAACGGTGAACCATTCGTACTCATCGGTGACCACCGGTTATACGCAGGTCCAGGTACGCAATGCATTACAAATATGGACTACCCTATTGACCAACCCGACCCATGAATTTAAAAAAAAAATCGGTCAAAACCTCTTCAACTCCCTATAAACCTTTTTATCCAACTTATCATTTTCCTCTTTTTACATTTTAACTTCCCAATACACCACCTTTCCACCTTCCTACCATTAAACCCATCTTCTCACCTACCACTCCTATCTACTTCTTGTTTCCTATAAATTCCCCATTTCTTACTCCCTTCATTTCATCATTTCTCACTCATCTTTTCACTAAACTAAAGCAAGTGCCTTGTGGAAACTCCATTGTTGGTCAACACCAAACTTCTATCTCACTTCACTATTTGTTCTCAATCTCATTCGGTATGCATGTCGTGATTTGATTTTATTAAGGATGTGAATACATTTGACTATGTTAAGTTAGAAGTTTTCCCTCTCATTTTTCCCCATTACCCTGTTCTTATGCCTTTATTCTCTTATACATTTTTCATATTGTGGGTATGTAGGGGTATTGATAAAATACTGAATGTTAATGTGGGTATCATCTGTGGTAAAAAGTTGTGTTCTTAGTGTGCTTGATTTTAGTTGGGGGTGATGTTTGAGTACGCCCAAGTGCTTAAAATGTATGATTTTCTCGATGATAGATAGAGTGACGTCTTTATTAAGGGTAAATTGCCATTTTTCTTGTGTTGTTGTCATATTGGGTGAGTAAGCCAAGAATATGAAAGATGTTTGCTCGATTAAGTCTGGGGGTGAAATGCACTAAATGGAGTTCACTGGTGAATCGCCGTTCAGGCCGGGTGAAATGGTGGATGAAGCGTCGATTGAGGTACAAGACTTCAGGCCATTGCCTTAGACCTGTATTTAACCGGCACTCCATGGGTCAAGACCGGCGAAATACCAGTGTGGCACCAGATGACCCTATTTCCTCGAGTCCATTGTGCAAGACTGTCGAATAACTGGCACCTCAAAGGTCTTCACCTGCATTCTGTTGGTATTCCGCTGGTGTTGCCAGAGCTTAACATCTGAATCGTTCAATTTGTTTGTAATCAAATTTTTATAATTTCTTTCCTTAGATTAGAATATATGTAACTTTTCTTTTCCATACTCAAATAAAATACAAAAATAAATATTTTTGCATGGCACTAACATGGTCCTATAGATTATATCTTCATCTAGGAAACCAAGAAAAGGCAAGGCCCCGACCTCATATAAAAGAAAGGGTGACCCCAGCACTGAACACTAGAGAAGCTATTGTCTTTTGCATGCCCAACATGGAGGGGTACTATGTTATTCGCAAGGGGCGCTCTATCATGGTAGATAATCGCTTCAACTTGGTAGGGATGCGGGGTGGTTTCCCCAAAGTCATAGCATAATTCACATACCGCCAATGGCGCATTTTTTCCAATCCTATGCCAGACTTCTACGATGCTTGGTGCTCGATTTCTATGCATCATACTAGGCAATGCAAGAGAGCATGCATCATAGAGGAAAGGTTTATGAATTCCCCTACCTTCCCATAGTTATGGTGAGGGATATAGAAGTTTACATCAATTCATTATTTTGGGAGAACGAGATTGACCCCAAAGTTGAGTATTCGCCTAGCATTGCAGCTCACACACCTTTCTGGGATTCTATGGGTGGCGAGATCTCCCCCAATGATATAAAATTTGAAGCTTAGTTGTGTCTCGATTTTATTTTCGATCGTCTCATTCCCTAAAACTATGAAAAGAGGGAAAACATGGAGGTGGCTATCTCATCACTGGTATCATGAGAGGGGTCCCCATATACTTTGGGGAAATAGTGGTGATTCAGATGAAGAGAAAGGAGTCAAGCTGACACCTAAATTCCCTATGTTGTGCTCATATCCCAACTTTGCTTCCCTGGAGGAGGGCCACTTTCCCTTGATAAGACCCCAGCTCCACTACTAGTGTGATCACTGTGGATAGAAAAAGGGACGCAGATGCTCCCAAGAGCAAGCAAAAGCAGATGCAAGCCTTCAAAGTCCTCGACGAGTCCATCTCTCATGGATTAGAGCAGGCCCCTATGTCCCCTAATCTCAACATTCCACATCATGAGGCATCGGGCCAGGCATCCAGTCAAGCACCTACTAGGGGAGCCTCACCTCCTCCCACATAGCAAAGTAGCCTCCACAAACTTTCGAAGATAACACACTCCCATGAGAGCCAACTTATGAAATTAGCTAAAAGTCTCCCTGCTCTGATCACCAAGATGGTGATAAAGGAGATGAATTCATTTTATGATAGCTTAAGCAAGTTATGCTCGCGTGTGGATGTTGTTGTCACAACCTAAACATAGGCTGTAATACCCCAAAAACCCTAAGATCATACCCGAGAGTTGAAACGGAGAAAATAGAATTTTCTGCTCTAGATCACAAGACGAGCCATCCAGTGACCCGTCAAGAACAACACGAGTCGTTAAGTGACTAGTAGGGAGGTGTTTGACCATGACAGGAAAATTCAGATTTAGGTGACCACGGGTGTGACCACGATTCGTGTTTATCCCCATGATTCTCTTGGTCAACCATGGTCAAAGGTGGTTTGATGGAGGAATGGAAAATGGTAGTGTACCTAACGGGACATCACCATGAATCGTCGGGTACACCATGAGTCATGGTGTCCCTCTTAGTGACAAAGGCGGGCAAGTTTCAAGTGCTGATCACGAAAGTTGACCATGATTCATGGTCAGGGATGACGAGTGGTCCAGTCTCTCGTTGGGACTAGTAGTGTGTTTCTCCCTGATAATTTATTAAGGGCTTTTTCGTAATTCCTAAGTTTCAAAGGCCTAAACTACATCATTTTAAGCTCAAAATAATATATTTTACAAAGGGTTAACTCATTCTATGCCTGTTCTAGTTCATGCATGCAAGCTTGAAGGTTTAAGGAGTGATCAAGCCTAGTTCTTCAAAGTTCTTCCTCAATTCTCATTGGGCAATCAAGGAAGTTGTAAAATCAGATCACTTTAGGTATGTAAGGCAATGAATTGGTGCAATTGTCAACACACATGCCCAATCCTCTCTAAATTTATGAAAATTCTAATTGATGAATCTAGGGGGTTTTTACCCAATGTGAGAATTTCCGAAGTATCAATCATGGGTATGATCTAAGCATGCTTTCAGTGTCGAATTATCATAAATGGGCAGATTTTATAATATTTTAAATTATAAATTATGTTTTCATGTTTTATAAATTATGATGCCCATCCATGGAAGTTCATGAAATTTAAGATCCATGAAATATGTGTTCAAGTATGATCAGATGTTTATGAAAAAGTATGTTTCCAAATTATCCGTGCCTATGTTCATGTATTCAAAGTGAATCATGTTGATTTCAAGAGTGTGTAAGTAATTGGCAAGACTATATGATCAAGTATGCTTCATGATTAATCTAAACTTATATATTAGCTTACCACATGGATTTTGGATTCTAGACTCCCAATTATGTTCAACTTGTTGTAAGGTTGAGCCAAGTCTCGTCATGTTATGATTTCAAATTATGCATGTATTTTATTATTAAGCTTTGTCACAAGACGATGGTCAGCTTTGTTGAAAAACTATACAGAGCATATGCATGTTTTTGGGAGTAGTGTCTAGCACTGAGTAGGCTAAGGGTCAGTCAACCCTATACCTCAGAACTATACGCCAATTTAGGTATGCTCAGATTATTTGGTACCTCCCTTGTGAGCTTCCCTTGCCCCCAAGGGGGCCTTCAGCTTGATATCGATATTATGGTAGCATCCATAGCCTTGGAAAGGCTTTCGACAGCTTTGCCCACTTGAGTGTGGTAGTCGGGACCATGTAAGCTCAATCACGTTAATGTCGGTTATATGATGAGTCTCCCTTTGTTCCTCATGATTTCAGTTATGCATGTTCATTAGTCATGAGATTATGTTTTCAGCAGGTTTGACCCAATGTTCAGTTTTCCTTATGATTATCAGTTTTTAGCTTTGGGTCATTTGATTAAGTTATGATATTCAGTTATGTTCTGATCATGATTTCATAAAATAGAATGCAAGTCCCACTCTCAGAATCTTATCTTGCTAATATTTTATAATATACATGATTTATGATTTTAATTACTTAGTGGTTTTTACTTACCCTGCATACTCGGTACATTCAACATACTGACCGCATACTCTATGCTGTATCATACAGGCTCCAATATCAAGACTCAGTCCCGCCGCTGGCCAGATTCCCCGCATTAATGCTTCCTGATCAGTGTTGGTGAGCCTTCCTATTTCGAGGGCCTTCCATATCAAATATGTTTCGTATTTTCAGTTTTCAGACTTTAGTGGGTTAGTTGGGGTCTTGTCCCATAAACTCGTTAGTATTATATGCTTTTCAGACAAAATATGTATTCAGCTTTAGACTTATGTATGTATTAAGATGTTATGTTATGTTCAAGCTTTCGCTATATTAATTATGTTGTTCTTCTACTTTAATATGATTGAGATAGATCATATGTTCATGCCATGGGTTGACTTGGATCCTCTCGGGGTTCTTTGTCCCGTATCTCGATCCGAACCTATGTTCACGTCATGACATAGACCCAGATAGAGACACGAGCCACAGAACCTCTAGAGGCTCCAACTCAACCCATGGCATGAACATAGTCGCTAAAAACACACAACAAGCGTAAACAAAAATAATATAACATGATTAAGACGAAGTCTGCATACATATCAAACTAAACAGAGTCAACAATGACAAGCTGATTTTCTACATACTGTCTGAAAAGTGTTACACCCCGTAAATCTTTATCGTTTGATGACGCGTGCATATGTATGTTTAGAGTTTTGGGAGTACGATGCATATGGAAAAGGGCTCGGGGAATGAACACACGAACACAGCATTGAACGAGTAGGAGTTCGGGGTCGAAGGCTAGGCACACTGGGTGCGTAGCCGCACCGGCCTGTCCTGCGCCTTGAGTGGCGCGTCGCACACCCTTGGCTGGCGCTATGGCCTGGGCGTTGCACACCCCTGTCTGGCACGACGGGTGGCGCGCCGCACTCCCTTCCCACCACCTCAATAAGTATAAATAGTGAAGTGGCAGTTGAGTATTCATTGTAAACATTTCCCTCAGTCCCGAATAGAGAAGATGCGCAAATTTCATCAAAATTTCATCAAATTACACTGTCAAATGCCGTCCAAATGCATATTAACTTCGAGTATCAAGTTCTAGGAGTATGGGAAGGATCTCTTCAGAGTTATTTATTGAAAATTCGCCTGGCATAATGAAACCCAGCCGAGTAAAGGTTGTTGGAATTACTCCAAATTGAGTCCTAAACGGCCACATGTAATAGAAAAGCATTTCTCTCTTCGAAACTCTCGGGAAATTGTGAGTTTTCAGCCGAGTTAAACAGAGTTGAATTATAGTTATTATTATTATTAACGAAAATGTCATTGATTTCACAATTTAGTATTGAAAATAGCCTTATTCTCTCAGTGTAAGCACTACAGTTGAGTGGAATCGCCAGTTATAGGTTGAAACTCATCAGCTAAATGAGAATCGGTATTCGAGGTATGTTAAGGCTTATCGCTTCAACAAGTTATTCTCGTCGTGTGGTAATACCACCTATGGCTTCGAAAGTAGATAGTGATCCTGTATTTTGTGATTAGCTGCTGCCAGTAGATGATGAGCTTATATATTGTGATTAGCTGCTGTCAGTATATTATGATTATGTACGTTTTGGTTAGCTTCTAAAAAACGTATTGAGAGTATGTTGCAGTATCCCATATTAGGAAAGAGTATATTAAGTGTGACTCACGCTATGTCACGACTCGAACGGAGGTCTGGATCATAACACGGGACAAGGAGCCCCGAGAGATCCCAAGTCGACCCATGGCATAAGCATACATCTAACTCAACCAAGAATTGAATAACCAACAATAAAATCATAGCGAAAGTCTAACTTAAATATAACATAGAATATAAAATCTGAAGTTGAGTACATACATATCTCTAAATAGCCTCTAGAAACGACGAGTTGATGGGACAAGATCCCATCTAACTCAACAAGCTGACAACTGAAATACATAAAGAATAGATGGATAGTCTAGTCCTCAGAAGATGAGGACTCACCAATAAAGCAACCTCTAACTCTGATAAGCTGACTAAGAGCGAGGCTGAACCTGAGAGATAGGTCCTGTATCATAAAACAAAACAACATAGAAAGTATGCGGTCAGTACGTGGAATGTACCAAGAATTCAAGGTATGTAAAACCGCTAATGTAAGTAAAATCATTTAAGAGCAATGCATTAATTAAACATAAACATCAGTAATCTGAGAGTAGGGCTTGCATGAATTCTTTCTGAAATCAGGATCTCTTCATAACATGATATAACATAACAGCATGACATCATAACTGAATCGATTGACTTAAAGCTGAAATCTGACATATATAAGTAAAAGATGAACATTGAATCAAACCTTCTTTAGAACATGCATTTGCATAAATCTCATAATTAATTAATATGCATATATGAAATCATGGGGAACAACGGAAGACTCGTCTTTTAATCGATACCACGATAGAGGTTACGTGGTCCCCACCATTACATTCAAGTGGGCAGAGCTATCAAAAACCTTGCTAGGGCTAAGGATGCTACCATGACATCGATATCAAGCTCATGGGCCATTAGGGCCGGGGATAGCTCACAAGGGAGGTCCCAATAATATATAATAGTATCAACCTACATTGGCGCGCAGTTCTGAGGCATAGGGTGATCGACCCTTAGCCTACTCGGTGCTAGACACTACAACCAAAAATATGCATATGCTCTACATCGTATATAACGATGCTCAACATCGTCTACTGATGAAGCTCAATGATCAAATAGATCTCAAATATGAAATCATGCATATGAGAAGCTTTAGTTCAAAACATACCACAAGACGAAAACATACTTGGAAGCCTTTGCTCCAAAACCATATGGTAACCTATGCATAGGAACACTTAACTCAAACATACCACAAGCTAGGAATATAAATTTGGGTGTCCTTGCTCCAGAATAATGTGGTAGGCTTAATTTGGGAAAATCATCATTCATACTTAACATGTGGGCATTGCCCAAAGCTTTATCATACTTAGAAATACTTAATTCTCATCGAAAACATAATTGTAAACATGGGTTGCTTCAAATCATGCTTTTCATCATAATATCTCATCATTATCACATAAACTTCACAAATCTCACTTTTCATGATTAGCTCATCAATGGGCTTCAACATTCATAAGGCTAGAAACCTAATTTTAATTGAAATCATCATAAACGTAGCCCATGCTTCACAATTCGATAGTATAATAATAATCAATTCATACCCATGTGTAGAAATAGATAATTCATGCATTCGGGTAAAAATGCCATAGATCAATCATAGAATTTCATACGTTTTAGAGAGGGATTAGGCATGGGTGTGCAAGAAACTACCACCCATAACCCTACATACCTGATGGAGACTGAATCTTACTCTCCCTTGAATGTCCAAAAAGGAATTGAAAGAAATTTAAGAAGAAAATCTTGAATCACCCTTGATCACCTCCCTATCCCTCTTCTATTCTCTTGCATGCATGAATGAAGAATTTAGGATAGTTTCCCCCTCTAAACCCACCTATCGTAGGCTAAAATGATGTAGTTTAGACTTTAGGAACATAGGAATTATGAAAAGACCCTTACTAATTTCGCAGGAAAAGACTGCTAAGAGGTCCAAACAAGGGACCTAATGACTCGTCCTCACTGGCCGCGACTCGTGGCCTCAGTCTGTGGTGTTCACTGCCAAATTTCCATCAGGGGACCCCATGAGGGACCCCACGAATTGTGGTCGCTGACCACGACTCATGGTCACCACCCGTGATCCCCACTGTCCAAAATTTCGTTGCCAACTTCCAGTTCAGGCCATGGGTGACACCACTAGTCGTGTGGCCTGACCACGACTTATGGTCATGCCCGTGGTGACCCCTCTAGACCACACTCCTCTTCCTTGACCACGAGTCGTGGGGTGACTCGTGGTCCCTCCTCAGGGGTCACCTAATGACCCGTCTTAAGATCTGGTGCAGAATTTAAGTTTTTCTCCATTTAAACTCCCGAATCTGATCTTTGGGCTTCTAAGGTATAATAATATCCCCCCTTGGGAACATTCATGCTCGAATTTTGGAAACCACACAGAAAAGCAGAGATACGTAATTTCATAATCAAATACTAATCATTTAAATAGAAAACTGACAAAATGACTACCTCTGATTCAAAATACACCGTTGAACGGAATTCTCAAATCATACATAAAAGAAACTTGCGTGCATGAACTGAACATGAAACTAAATAGAGTCACAGGGCAAAACTGATACCTCAAGCCAAAACTAAGCCGATAGAGAATAAATGTGGGTATCTAGCCATCACATGCACTTTGGCTTCCCATATATCTCATTCAACATGCTGATTTCTCTATAATACATTAATTGAAGCTACTTCCTTGTTCTTTAGCCTCCGAACCTGTCGATCCAATATTTCCACTGGAACCTCCTCATAGCTAAGGATGTCTTTTACACCGACACTGTCCACCGAGACTACTCCAGCTGGATCTCCTAAACATTTCTCAAAAGAGATACATGAAACACAGGATGAATAGAAGATAACTCTGAGGGCAACTCCAATTCATATGCCACCTTGGCAACTCTTCTCACAACCCGATTGGGGCCAACATAGCAGGAACTAATTTTCCTCTTTTTATGAACCGTATTACTCCCTTCATGGGAGATACCTTCAATAACACCCAGTCATCCACCTCGAACTCAAGTTCTCTTCTCCTAACATCGACTTAGGACTTTTGGGGACTCTGATCGGTTTTTAACTTGTCCCTTATCAATTGAACTTTCACCATAGCCTCATGAACCGAATCTGGCCCTATAATAGCTACCTCACAAACCTCAAACCATCCGATGGGCAATCTATATCTCCGCCCATAGAGAGCCTCGAGCAGTGCCATTTGGATACTTGAGTGATAATGATTATAATATGCAAACTCGATTAGGGGCAAGTGATCATCCTAACCACCTTTGAAGTCAATCACCCATTCCCTCAACATGTCCTTGAGGGTCTGAATTGTTCTCGCTGCTTGACCATCCGTTTGAGGGTGAAATGCCGTGCTGAGTTTAACTTGAGTACCAACCCCTTTCTGAAAAGACAACTAAAACTGAGAGGTAAATTGAGTCCCTTGATCTGAAATGATAGAGAAGGGCACTCCATGCAATCGAACCAACTCCTAGATATACAGTTTGGCATAATCCTCAACTGAATCTATAGTTTTGACCGGTAGAAAATGTGCTGCTTAGTCAACCTGTCTACCATAGCCCAAATGGAATCATAGTGTCGACAAGTACGAGGTAGGCTTGTGATGTTTCCATATTAATCTCTTCCCACTTCCAAGTGGGAATGCTAATATCCTGAAGTGCACCTCTCGACCATTGATGCTCGACCTTTACTTGCTGATAGTTCGGGCACTTGGCTACAAATTCTGCAATATCCTTCTTCATTCCATTCCACCAATATATTTCCCGCAAATCATGATACATCTTAGTGGCACCTGGATGAATAGAGTACCTAGATCCATGAGCCTCATGCATCATCCGACTCATCAAATCATTGACATCCGGAACACATAGGCAATCTGGTAACGAAGCACACCATCTCCCCCTTGGGAGAGGACTTCCACCTTCTAACTTCGAATGACTTCTTTTAGCTTTACCAAAATCAGATCCTCATCTTGTCTAGCTTTCACATCAGTCACCAAGAATGATCCTAACCCGTTCTGGACAACAATGCCGCCATTGGTCGAGTCGACCAACCTAACTACCAACCTTATGAGTCGATGTACATCTTTCACCAACTCCTTCTTTCCTTCATCCACATGGGAAACACTCTCAACAGAGAGTCGACTAAGTGCATCGGCTACCACATTAGCCTTACCTAGATGATAAAGGTGTTTCACCTCGGAATTTTTTTGATGATTATTTGATGGTTATATGTCATATTAAGGTAATTATGGGTCGTATGTTGTCCATAGGTGAGGATGGAAACATGTGCAAAGGGAAAAGCGAAGAGTATGTGAAGTTTGTAAATAAGAGTCAACTTTAAATGCTTATATCTCCAAACATATAATGATCCATAAGTCCCATAACATATAAAATGAAAGTTATTTGAGTCTAGTTACAGTGAAAAAAACTTCTCATTAATCGGAGTTCGGAGGAAAAAGTTATGCTCAGGCGCGACAGGCAGGCAACAGGCATGCGCGCGCGCGCATGAGGGCATGTCGCACGGGCGCCGCATGCGGGCGCCACCCAGACCTTGGCTAGCCTGCTTATATGAAGTAAAATTAAGCTAGAAAGCTCATTTCTACTCCATTTTAGTGGATTTGTTTTTCAGAATTCAGAGAATTCAAAGCCCTATCTCATGGTGAAAAGATATCCCAGGTAAGAAACATCACTCTTGTCTCTTTTGGGCTTTGAAAAGAGAACCTTGGATGAAAGTTATGGCGTGGTGTTTTGTTGTGGTTTATTGTGGTAGTGCTGCATTTTTAGATGATTCTAGGAATAGGAAAGAGTAGGAGTTTACTCATACTTTAGATGATAACATATCCAAGAAAGGGTAAGTAATTCCCTTTTTGGTTTCTTCAACTTTATGAGGTTATAACTTGGAGAATGTTGTAGTATTGTGTTGTTGTTTCTTTGTGTGTTTTTGTGGCATGTTGCTGCTCAATTTTTCTGGAACTTTGGTGAAGTGAAGTTGCTGCTTGTTGGGTTTGTAAATTGTACTTGGAAGTATCCTGAAGGAGTAAGCTTGAAAGGAAGATTTTCGGCAAAATTAGAGTCGACGTGCCAAGGTATGTAAAGGCATCCTTTTCCTTGTTTTTCAAGCGTGAAACTAAGTTATTGAAAGGATAAATATTCCTATGTTTTTAAAATAATATTGAGGCATGTATGATACTTTCCAAAGGGTTGGAAATACTTGGCATAAAGCTTGAATCGTTAAGAATGGTTGAAGCGAATAAATGTGAAGCGAAAGGTGTAAATTTTATACGATTGTTGCCGTAGTTCTAAATCGAGCCTGAAGTCCCCTTAACATGGGCACAGTGAGCTGGTCCTTTGCAGTATATTGTATAAGTGATGTTTAATATATGTTAAGATCTTGTCGCTTAGTGAAATTGGTAGGAAATGCTAAGACGACAACATGTAATTGAACTTAAGCTAAGAAGATGATGCTAAGACGATTGAGGGTAAACGAGATTATTGAAATGACGTTTTAATAATATTGTTAATCCATCCTATATTTTTATGTTTTAAAGTGCTTAAGGTAAAAAGTAGATTTTATGTTTTTCCTCTTTAAAGCTAAGCAAGTGGCATGTAGCGAAAAAGCTAAATCGATACATGTTAACGGGGAAAGCGTGGCTAAGTTGTCAATTAGGCAAAGAGGTAAGTGCGTATAAGAATTGATGGAATAGTGAACACGAGGGTAAAGACTTGAGTGTAGAGTGAATAATTTTTGGCGAAGAGGTTAAGATGAATAAGGAAAGTAGAGCTAAATTTTGTTAAATTAGACGATACGGGTTATGATTGTGAACGAGGTAGGCAACAGCTAGGAAGACTAACCCTGTTCTAAAGACGTTTAGAAAAAGAGTTATAAATTATGTTGTTTATGCTCAATATGTGTTATGTTGATGAATAACCACTGAAGTGTTAACCTTCTACGAAATAATTGGATTTGAACGTCTGCAAAATAGTAACTTAAGTTGAGAAGCTCTCTGCTATAGCCCTAAACGATTATGTTAAGTTATCCATTCTAAGTGTTGAAATTTTCTTCCATGTCTTAAATGGGTAATCCTGGGATCTTTTAAGTCACTTATGATTATGTAAGCTTTCCTAAGCTCCGCAGATAATTACAAAGTTATGTAATTCAATCCAGCATCACCCGAATTACGGGTATATATCATTATTTACCTATAAGGCATCACTTAGAGAGTTACTCACGAGTTCCCAAGTTATAGAGCTCCAAGTCTCAGATCCTTAAGTTATGTTTTTACATCCCTAATTTATGTTGAAACATGCTAGCTGATCTAAGAAGTTTTTGAGAGATCATATTTCGAGAATTATGTTAATGTCTCAGTCAAGTATCTGATGTTGTATACAAGTCTAAGAACTCAAGTATTTATATGTCTTCCCAGTAAGAAGTCTTAATGTTTATGATTTTCATGTTATAACATACAGTTGAATTCTTTCAGTTATATTCAAGTCATGCATCTTTATGTTTAGCTCTTGTTGAATTATCAGTTGAATTTCCTAAATTTTATTGAAGAGATTCTCCCATGTACCAATGTTCCTAATGTCTAAGTAAATATAAGTGCAGGCTATGATAATGATCAGTTAAGCTCAGAACTTTGAATACCAAGAAGTCTCCTAGAGGTCACCCAGTTAACTAAATACGAGTTATACATTATATAGAAGTCTTATACGTTGTATGTTTTTAGTTCAGTTCTTAGCTCCAGGTATAAGAAAAATAACTCCAAGTTCCTAGTTACAATTTCCATGTTTTCCTGCAAATAAGTCAAACGAATTAAGAACTATATGTGCATATCTACATGATAAATTTGGCAATGAAATTCCAATGTATAGTTGTCGATATAGGTAAAGGAACTGTCACGCCCTGCCTTGGGAGGCATGACTGGAACCTGGTGCCCTACTCGGACCTGGACTGCTCGACTACTGAGCCTAAGAACTTTTGGTGCCATGCTGGCTCTAATTCTGGATTCAAGGAAATGACGGGCTATATAACGGCTGTAAATACAGCCTCTGGCCGACTAGGCCTATAGCCACCTGTAAGACAACAACAGCTAACCAGAACAACAGAAGTTTAAAGGAATCTATGTGGGCCGACAAGGCCACCATGCTATCTAGTTACTTCTAAATCAAGAAAACAGGTGCTAAACTGCTACGTGACCGACAAGGTCACCACTACCAACTGAATAAGGCCCCATACGACCATTATAAACAAACTAAAAAAAACACGGCCTCACACGACCGGTACAACTAACCACATGGAATATACAATCTACAAGCCTCTAAGAATACTGATAAGATGGTCGGGAAAGGGCCACGGCCTACCTATACTGTACAACAAAAGAAAGGAAATAAACCTCTAGTTGTCTAGCTCTGAAAGACAGGAGTTGATGACTTCGTGGGCTGGCTGGAATTACGAGGGATTGGCTTCTCATCTGTGAGTACCTGCAGGCAAGTAATGCAGCGCCCCCAAATGGGCGTCAGTACCACTGGTACCAAGTATGCAAAGCAAACTGAACATAACTGAAGACAAACAGTAATACTGATAGTTATTGAAATGGCAGAGGATAGCTAAAATTGTCTGGGATAGCAGAATCTGTATTGAGCTTAACTGTACTTGAAGGAAGATAAGAACCATACCTGTCGATGCGGCGTCCTGCTAACTATTCATTTAATAAGTAACATGTATATATATATTTAGTAAGTAACATATATATATATATAACATACAAGAACCTATACCAGCCCCCATAAGCCGGATGATGGAAATCGACATGCAATCTATATACCCTTACCCGGGTCAAACCATAAAAAAATAAATTACCTCCACTCAACTAATAACTACGAGGATCCCGCCGGCCCCCTGGGTAGCAGCTTCAGCTCTCTGGGCCCCTGACCATAACTGTATCTAAGTCTAGAGGACTCTTGTAACTGTAATCTAAGATCTGTATCAGTAATCTGTAATTTGTGCCCTGGGCTTAAGCGCTCGTTAGGATATACTATAATGATGATCAGCCTGCTATGGGGGAATGCTGCATCCCATCTTCGTCCTACTGCGGACGGCATGCCACTCTTTGGAGTGACGTGTTCTCACCCTCTGGCAGGCGAGTCGACACAACTATTAACCCTGGGGCGGCAAGGAAGCTCTAAGGGTGCCCACATATCGCAAACAAGTCCCAAAAAGGAATAGTAATCACATATAACATGTATATTAAATCTGAAAATATTATCCATGTTCTGATGTTCTATTCTGAATCTCTTGTTGAATTAAACTGAATCTAATACTGAGTCTGAAATAATATCTCGCTGTTTAATACTAATTTACTGACTTTTATTCTGAATATGGCATAATAATACAATAATACTTAATACTCGACTTCTGGAACTTCCTTCTAGAATTTATTCTATTCGCAATACTAAAATTACTAACTTGCCGAAGAAACTGGCTTCACATACCTCAATTGTCGGCTTTCTGCCTAACTGGCGTAACTCGGCCAATAATCAGCTATTTCTTCCAACTGTATTCACATTCATAGCAATTAGAACTAATTTCATCAATATTTCGGAAGAAAATACTACTTCAAATATATATATAGCCCAAACTTTGACTTAACGAAAATCAGTCGAAAACTCGCTATTTATCGGAATTCCGAAAGGGAGAAATACTCACTTTAGGGCTAGGAGTATATTGAAACTAATTTGGAGCAATTGCACTTACATTAGCTGGGTAGGACGACGATTCACCGGTCGAATTTCACGAAACTAACTCCGCAGGAATGCTCCTGATAGCTTAATACTTCACTACCCAAGATTAATTCGAGTTTGGACCGCGTTTAATAGCGTAAATAGAATGAATTTCATCAAAATTCTTCGTTCCCTCTATTTACTGGTTGCTCTCTGGAAATTATTGATAATTATCTAAAAAAATCGAAGTGGAGGGGTTTATATACTTGGGCCTGAACACCCCTCCCCCCCCCCCCGTGGCACGGCCATCGCGGAGGGGAAGCCTCCGTGACACGCTGCCTGTCGCGGAGGGTCTTTGCTCGACTTCCTCTTTAAGTTGCATTTGTCGAATGCGATTTATAAGTCGCATTTTCCTTGCGATGCTCCGACTTGGCGCTTGTCCGGTCTTCCCCCGAGCCATTTCCTAGCATGTATGGCATTCTAAAGCTCTTAACCAACATGCAAATAGGCCATCTAAATGTCAAGAATTCACAGGGTGTAACATCCTCCCCCCCTTAACAACATTCGTCCTCGAATGTAAACTTCTGCTTGCAAGAATCTCAACTTACTTGACTTATTCTAAAAAAATTTTTGCCGAGTTTCCCCTGTAATATGAACTATCTCAAAAATCTTGACACTCAAAAAAATCCAATATAGGTACTCCATATAATACTATAGCATTCATTTCACAGTAAGTTGAAGTTAACTGAGGATATCTAACTTTTATATCTTCCTATGCTTCCCAAGTCATTTCCTCTCGGTTCCTGTTATGCCACAATACTTTGACAGAAGAAATGTCTTTAGTTCTCAACCTGCGAATCTGCCTGTCTAGTATGGCTACTGGGACCTCTTCATAAGCCAGCTCTTCCGTAACCTAGACATCCTGAACTGGTACAACTATGGAGAGATCTCCTATGCACTTCCTCAACATTCATACGTGGAAAACTGGGTGTACAGATTCTAACTCTGGAGGTAAGTTTAACTCATATGCCACTTGGCCTATTCTGCGTCACACGTTAGCATATGATTTCTGGCGGCTCTGAGCAGTCAGTAAACGTTCTCTGATAAGCTTTACTTTTTCTTCTGACTGATGAATGATTCTGGCCCAATCAATGCTGATTCTCCTACTTCAAACCAACCGGCTGGAGCTCTACAGTTTCTCCCATACAATGCTTCATAAGGCGTCATCTGAATTGCTGAATGATAACTATTATTATACACGAACTCAGTGAGTGGTAGATGTTCATCCCAGCTACCTCCAAAATCCAACACATATGCTCGCAACATATCCTCGAGTGTCTAAATGATGCGTTCTACCTGCCCATCTGTCTGAGGATGAAAAACTATGCTCAGGTTAACCTGCGTCCCCAAGCCTCTCTGAAACGACTGCCAACGCTTAGCTGTAAGCTGTGCTCCTCTGTCGGAGAAAAGGGACACTAGAACCCCATGCAGCCTGACTATTTCTCTGATATACAACTCAGCATAATCCTCGACAGAAAAGGTAGCCCTTACTGGCAGAAAATGAGCTAATTTTGTCAGTCTGTCAACAATCACCTAGATCGAATCATATCCTCACCTAGTGCGGGGTAATCCTATTAAAAAATCCATATTTACTGCTTCCCATGCCCACAGAGGCAGAGCTATATCCTGAGTCAGTCTGCCTAGTTTCTGATGTTCAGCTTTTACCTGCCGGCAGTTGGGACACTAAGCTACAAATTCTGTTATTCCCTTTTTCATTCCTGGCCACCACTAAATTTATTTCTCATTGTGGTACATTTTCGTCGAACCTGGATGGAGAGAATAGCTGGCGTAATGTACCTCACCCATAATCTACTGGCGAAGCCCTGCAACATCTGGAACACAAAGACGGTTTTTATATCATAACACTTCATCCTCGGTTATCTAAAAATCTGTCACCTCTCCTTGATGAACCCTGTGTTTAAGTTGAACCCGGCTAGGGTCTTCATACTGCCGTTCCCTTACTTGCACCACTAAAGATGACACCGTGGTATTCTAAATTATTGCTCTGTTATCCTCTGTTTCTGCTATGCAAACGGCTATTCTCGGGCCAGTTTTTGCTGTTCAGGCAGCAAGTATTCCAACTCCCCATAGATTTACGGCTAAGGGCGTCTGCTACCACATTAGCCCTTCCTGGGTGATAAAAATATTTACTCTTTAAGGCATAAACTACTGCAGCTAACTTCAAGTCATGGGTAGGATAATTCTTTTCATGTTTCTTCAGCTGCCTGAAAGCATAAGCTTTACCTTACCATGCTGCATCAACCCACATCCTAACCCAACACTCGAAGCATCATAATAAACTGCATAGCCCTCTGTACCTTCTGGCAATGCTAACACTGGGGCTGATGTTAACCTGTCTTTCAACTCCTGGAAGTTCTGCTCACACGCCTCAGTCTGCTAGAACTTTGTTGCCTTCTGTGTCAGTTTAGTCAGAGGTGCTGCTAAGGTGGAAAATCCTTCCACAAACCTTCTGTAATACCCGGCTAACCCCAGGAAACTGCGTACCTCAGTCAGAGTGGTAGGTCTGGGCCATGTTTTCACCGCTTCTATTTTCTGTGTATCTATCTATATACAAACCTTCGACACGATGTGACCAAAAAGACTACTGAATTCACCCAGATTCAAATTTACAGAAATTGGCATCTAATTGACGATCATACTGATTTACCATACTGGAGAAACTGACAAGTAATCTCTCTATATAGCTAGAGCTTATCTAGCCTTATGGCCCACATGCTAATGCCACTCACTAATGGGATAATTTGTATGACTGTTGTATCTAATCAGAGGATCCTAATAGTGATCATGATCTCTAATAATCTGGTTGAATAACTGAATGGCTGGGTTGAAGGACCCAAATGCTGAAGTAGTCTAACAATGCTCTAAATGTCCTACTCGGACATCTGCTCATGCATAACTACAGAGTTGTGGACAGCTAACTACTTTGTTCATCTAATTGAACAATTGTAAAGCTGGGCTTAGTCTGACTTACTTTCAGGTGATGTGTCCCTGGATCTTCATAGGGAACCTACCGACTTCCTTGTCTTAGTAAACACTGTGCTAGTAGAGTACTACCAATTCCTTATGCCTGGTTCGTATCCACTCGGATCTATACTGCTGTTCTAGGAAATTCTTGGTCTCATAAGCAATTCTATAAAGACTGGCCTTCTTATAGGATTCTGTATCTAAATATCTTACGAGAACCGGCTGAGGTACTAGTCCGTCACTGACTACTGATGTGGACCCCTTAACATACTAGAGAATTCTGGTGTTGCTATCCTCTGGAATATGCTTATTCGGTCTCTATTTCTGGTTCTGGCACATGCGATAACGTTAATGGTCTTTAGGGATGCTTCCCTGCTAATAGAGGCGCCAGCTGGTCGTTAGACCGTCTAATTGCGCCCGTATCGTCATCCACCTGATTCAGGCTACTGACTTTTGTGAGCTTCTGAAGTCTAGATCTAGCAAAAAGCATATAAGTCCATTAACTCAATAAACTGAAAACTGAGAAAGTTTCTATGGCTTGATACGTGGATCACACATAACCTGCCCCTTTTTGGCCAGGGGTCCTGCAGTACGATCTATATATACTTCCTAGCAGCTAACAAAAATCTTTGTGACTGTAACCCATATTGGCAGCTACTCACAGCATATCTGATATCTGTGTATATATATATCAACAACTACGTACAATACATACTGAATTCTTGTAGTAATGCGTAATCTCTGACATGCTTTACTGAATTTCATACTGCACATGATATACTACTTCTACAGTCTAATGATATCTCCTATCCTCTCGTACCATTTCATTGGATTTTCGTCCCATTCTGGAAGCAACAAACACATGCACTTTAGCTATGATCTTCTATTTTAAATTTCGCCACTCTTACAACTTGGGGTCAACATCCAAACCTTGTGGTCTTACTTGGCATTACATTAAGGGCTCGTGACTATCTTTTGAACCTTGCCTCTAGGCCACACTAGATTAGAGTCTTCGGGTCGGCACCCTCTTACCTTCTCCGTGGTTGGACGTACTGCAACATTCTAAACTACAATCTTACTATCTCTTAACTGTCAGCCCGAGGCTTAGTCCTTAATACACGATATTCTCTCAATCTGGAGGTGATTCTAATTTCCCCTCAACATATGGTATTCCTGCTTCTTCCCCTTATCTTGCTTAAGCTGAGCTCTGGTGTTCAAGGTACCTGCCTTACATTGTTAATAAGGTTACTCGTCAAGTCTCATCTTACACTTTTTCTGGCTTGCAGTCAGACCCATCTGATTCATATGACCTCCCTACCTTTCGATATCACGACTGAAATGATAACCATTATCTTGCTGACATATCTTGTCGTCGTTAGCATATTATGGTGGACTTGGCCTTTTCCTGACTCAAACTTAACTATTACTGGGAGTTCATCACTGACAGGTCTTTTACACCCACTTCGAGTAAGCTAGTGGTCTTACTCGCTCTTCTGACTTGTTACCATGAGGGTCTGCACAACATACGTAATCATAGGGGCTCCTTATTCTTCCTAACACTTTCTAGAATCAACCAATCCGTCTTCACTTACTGCTTACTTTGGGAAACCTCGCCTCAATTCTTATGCCCTTTACTGTACTGGAATCAAAACTAAGAGGTAGGAATAGCCTTTTCTTACTACAACAAAATGAAGACATGGAATTGTACCATATCTAAAATGATGGAGGTGGGAATCCTGCATTTCCCTCTCTTTCTCACATCTATCCAATAATCTAATATTATCTGTCATCTTAATTAGATCTTATATATCTAACAAATAAATCAACTAGTATATACGCTATTCTTTTGACTCCCTATTTTGAAGTTATAGAAATATACTGGGGATGGTACCGATAGGTGTATCACATTGTGAGGTCCCTGATACCTCCCCTGCTGCTATATCCAATCTTTTGCCTGTGATAGGGTGTCGCGGATCTAACTTTGTATCTTTAACCAAAGAGTATGATAAGTTTTAGGGACTCAACCCTATATTGTACTGCTCTACAGAACGACTGAATAGGAAGTAAGAGTAACTATCCTATCATCCCTTGCAGCCTCCTGCCTATAATATGTGGTGCACAACACATCAATAGACAAGACTCTACTTAGCACGGCTTGAGGACTCCTTGCGACACGACCTGCTCTGATACCAAGTTTGTCATGCCCAGCCTTGGGAGGTATGACTGGCACCTGGTGCCCTACTAGGACCTGGACTGCTAGACTAAGCCTAAGCACTTCTGGTGCCAAGCTGGCTCTAATTCTAGATTCAAGAAAATGACGGGCTATATAATGGCTGTAAATACAATCTCCGGCCGACTAGGCCTATAGCCACATGTAAGACAACAACAACTAACCAGAACAACAGAAGTTTAAAGGAACCAATGCGGGCCGACAAGGCCACCATGTTGTCTAGTTACTTTCGAATCAAAAATAGGTGCTAACTGCTACGTGACCGACAAGGTCACCACTACCAACTAAATAATTCCCCATACGGCCATCATAAACAAACTAAAACATACACACGACCGTTACAGCTAACCACAGGGAATATACAATCTGCAAGCCTCTAAGGATACTGATAAGATGGTCGGGATAGGGCCCCGGCCTACCCATACTGTACAACAAAAGAAAGGAAATAAACCTCTAGCTGTCTATCTCCAGAAAACAGGAGCTGATGACTCTGTAGACTGGCTAGAATTATGAGGGATCGGCTCCTCGTCTATGAGTTCCTGCAGGCAAGTAATGCAGCGCCCCCAAACGGGAGTCAATACCACTGGTACCGAGTATGCAAAGCAAACAGAACATAAATGAAGACAAACAGTAATACTAATAGTTACTGAAATGACAGAGGATAGCTAAAACTGTCTGGGATAGCAGAATCCGTACTGAGCTTAACTGTACTGGAAGGAAGATAAGAACCATACTTGTCGATGCGGCGTCCTGCTTACTATTCATTTAATAAGTAACATGTATATATATTTCGTAAGTAACATATATATATATATATATATATATATAACATACAAGAACCTATACCAGCCCCCATAAGCCGGAAGGTGCCAATCAACATGCAATCTATATACCCCTACCCGGGTCAAACAATCCAAAAATAAATTCACTCCACTCACCTAATAACTACGAGCATCCCGCCGACCCCCTGGGTATGCAGCTTGGGCTCTCTGGGCCCCTGACTATAACTGTACTGAGTCCGGAGAACTCCTGTAACTATAATCTGAGATTTGTATCTGTAATCTATAATTTGTGCCCTGGGCGCAAGAGCTCGATAGGGTATACTATAATGCTGATCAGCCTGCTATGGGGAATGCTGCATCCCATATTCGTCCTACTGCGGACGGCTTGCCACTCCTTCGAGTGACATATCCTCACCCTCTGGTGAGCGAGTCGACACAGCTATTAACCCCTGGGGCAGCAAGGAAGCTCTAAGGGTGCCCACATATCACAAACAAGTCCTAACAAGCAACAGTTATCACATATAACCTGTATATCAAAATTCTTCATTCCCTCTGTTTTCTGGTTGCTCTCTGGAAATTATTGATAATTATCTAAAAAAATTTAAAGTAGAGGGGTTTATATACTTGGGCCTAAACCCCCCCCCCCTACGTGGCACGTTGGCCATTGCAGAAGGGAAGCCTTCGTGACACGCTGCCTGTCGCGGAGGGGCTTTTCTGGACTTCCTCTTTATGTGGCATTTGTCGAATGCGATTTATAAGTCGCATTTGTAGAATGCGGTTTATAAGTTGCATTTGCCTTACGATGCTCTAACTTGGCGCTTGTCCGGTCTTCCCCCGGGCCTTTTCCTAGCATGTATGGCATTCTAAAGCTCTTAACCAACATGCAAATGGGTCATCTAAATGTCAATAATTTACGGGGTGTAATAGGAACCACCTGGTAGGCAGTATATATTTGTAGTTCCCAGATGTTAAAGAATTGTGTATAAATGAGCTCTATGTGTTTCTATCCAACTAATATGTTAAATTGGTAGGATTATTTGTAGGACATTGTTTGTAAGCCTACAAAAGTTCTTATGTTGTCTAAACCTCTTGAAGGTCCTTCAAGTAACTAAGTCGACATGGTCATGTATAATTTCATAGCTTTACGTGATATATATACATATTTTCTAGCTTTACATGATATGGGTGCTCACTTGCATTTATGGCTTACGAAAGAGGCCTATTCCAGCCGCAGATTTAACATTTGTCATTTATATGCCATACGTGTTAAATTTACTCAATATAATCCATATTGACACTATTTATGATTATTGATTGAGAATTATTTTTATTTAACCCCCGTGTGGTACATCGGCTGGATATATTTATATTTGACCCCGGTGTGATACATTATCTGGAGATATTTTTATTTTTCTCCGATGTGGTACATCGGCTGGAGATATTTTTATTTTACCTCGGTGTGGTACATCGGCTGGAGATATTTTTATTTTACCCCGATGTGGTACATCGGCTGGAGATATTTTTATTTTACCCCGGTGTGGTACATCGGCTGGAGATATTTTTTTTACCCCTGTGTGATATCAGCTGAGAATATTTTTATTTTTCCTTGGTATGGTACACCGGTTGGACAAATTTTATATATGGATTTATTGTTGGCAGGTTGCTGGCATTACAGTTATAGTTTTTCTTGTGCATTACTTGGTTGCATTTTCACTTCAATACTGACTTATTGCCAGGTTTCTTTTTCCAGGATTCCAGGTTGTTGTTATTCCTTATTTCTGGCTTAGTTATCATTGCTATCTTACATGTTTGCAGCTTTCTGCCTTATATACCAGTACATTTCATTTGTACTAACGTCCCTTTGCCTAGGGACCTGTGTTCGTGCCGCAGGTGCAGGTAGAGGTCGAGATTACAAGTTGTGGTAGCAATTCATGAGATTAGTGAATGTGTTGGTATGCTCCTTTATTTCTGGAGTTAAGACTAGTTTTGTTTCAATTAGAGTTTTGAGATGCAGTTATGGGTTGGTCAGATCCCTATTTCGACCATCAGTCAGTTTACTTTTTAGAGGCTTTCTGGACTTAGTGGGTACAATGGTATTCAGTTTGTGGCCTTGTCGGCTTTTTGTTGTTTAGTTTAGCATACTCATAGCCTTATTTTCATTTTAGTTGTTTACCCTGTATTGTTGAGACTTTATGGGTCCAGTTTGTGCTCCAGTTGATTCTGACTACTTTGGCTCAAGTTATGTTTTGTAAATATTTTCTCTTATGATTATGATTCTGACTGGTTTATGAATGGTTTCAAAACCTTGAGCCCTTATGTTCACATTATTTACTTTATCATCATGATGTCCTACTCTTATGAACTCTTATGTATTTTGACTGACCATTTTACTTACCTTGCATACTCAGTACATTTCAAGTAATGATCATATACTCTATGTTGTATCATTTCATGATACAGACTCTAACATTCAGGTTTAGCCCCGCCATTAGCCGATTCTCCAAGTTCATATCCCTCATCCAGTGTTGGGGAGTCCACATCCTTCGAGGACATTCAATTATATATAGTTATTCTCTTTTAGTTACAGACTTTTTTGGAGCTAGTTGGGGATGTTGTCCCATTAGCTCATCAGTAATGTAGAGGCTATTTAGACATTATGTAGAAATCAACTCGTTATTTCTAATTTGGTATTAGTTTGAATGTATGCAGACTTCCGATATTATGTATGCTATACTTCCTCTTACTATGTTGAGTTTTAGATTTCACGTTCATGCCATGGGTCAACTTGGAGCCTCTCGGGTTCTTTGCCTCGTGTCTCGATCCGGGCCTATGTTCGGGTCGTGACAAACTTGGTATCAGAGCATTAGGTTTTGAAGTCTTATAGGGTGTCTGAAAGCCGCGTTAAGTAGTGTCCTTTTCATGGGTGTGAAGCGCACCACACTTATGACTAAGAGGCTAAGAAATGTTTGGAAATGTTCCCTTCTTTAATGATCCATGTCTTGTGATGAAATATCTCTTTCTATATATCCTTCTAACTCGGAAATGGAAATGGCCTTGAAAATTGCAACGGAGATGGGCACCAACAGGCCCTACAAATCTCCGAGGATCATGTACCCAAGCAGGTTACCTATGTCAAGTTCAAGGCAGCCATACAGATGCTAGCTCATCCTTTGACTACCCAAGTCAACTAACAAGCGGTAGTGCATGTCCATCAGAATGGGAATGCGGCATCAGTGAAGGTTAGAGATTTTCTCAAGATGAACCCTCTAGAGTTCCATGGGTTAATGGTGAACGAGGATCCACAGGAGTTTATTGATGAGGTACTGAAGACCACCCAGATCATAGGGGTGACCGGGGAGGAGTACATAGTCCTAGCCTTGTATCAGTTGAAAGGGGTTGCGCACATCCGGTTCAGGCAATGGAATGATAGAAGGATAGTTGGAGCATGGCCCATTGGTTGGGATGAGTTCCACATCCTATTTCTGGATCGATTCTTTCCTCGTGAGATAAGGGAGATTAAGGAAGCTAAATTTTTGAACCTAAAGCAAGGTAACATGACAGTCTAAGAGTATGCTTTGGAGTTAACTCATTTGTCCAAGTATGCACCAGAGCTAGTGGCTAATCATAGAGCTCGAGTGAGAATGTTTGTACACAGAGTAGCAAACCACCTGGTCAAGGATTGTAGGACCACTATACATCATCAGGATTTTGATTTTCCTTGATTGGTTTTGTACGCCCAGCAGATTGATGCGTTACACCTGAGAGAAAGAAAAGCCAATAGGGCTAGGACAGACAGTTATGTGTTCTTTCAGCCTAGATCCGGATGCAGACATCGCCAGCATTCTCATCAGATGTCATTAGCTCCAGCGCCATTATAAACCAGTGTACCATCCAGACTGCGAGGGGATTAGAGGAGAAGAGCCTCAGATTCGAGGGGTCGGAGTGGTATGCATATAGAGCATACATTTTATGCCTGCAAAAGATGTGTGGAAAGAATAATATAGGAGAGTTTTTGATGGGATCAGATATCTATTTTGGGTGAGGAAGATCCGGCCACGTGAACTGGGAGTGTGTTTTGGCCAGACAAGGTGGTAGTAGAGGCCGTGCTCAGGCTACCAACTCAGCAGCAACACCAACACGTCCAGCTCAGCAGGGTGCTTCCACCAGTGCAGGTGGTGGCCAGCGTCAGATTAGGTTTTATGCCCTTGTATATCGACAGGAGCAAGAGACTTCACCAGATATGGTCACTGGTATGCTATGAGTATTCCACTTTGATGTATATGACTGTTAGATCTAAGGGTACTTTATCTTTTGTGATGCCTTATGTCGTAGTAGTTTCGGAGTCAATCTCAAAATCTTATCAAAACCCTTCTCAATCTCTACTCTAGTTGGTGATTCAGTTATAGCCCGATGGGTATACAAAAATTGCCCTATCACAGTTCTTCAGAAAGTCACCTCAGCCGATTTAGTAGAGCTAGCCATGATGGATTTTAATGTTATCTTCGACATGAATTGGCTACACGCATGTTATTCCTCAATAAATTGTAGAACCCGTGTGGTAAAGTTTTGATTTTCGGGTGAGACAGTCCTAGAGTGGGAGGTAGTTCAGCTATGCCTGTAGGTTGCTTCATTTCCTACCTTAAGGCTAGGAAGATGATTTTTAAGGGTTTCATGTACCATCTAGTTAGGGTTATGGAAGATACGTTCGAAACTCCAACTATCCAGTCAGTTCATGTAGTGTGCGAATATCCAAAAGCTTTTCCAGATGATTTACCACAGATTCCTCCCGAGCGGGAGATCGATTTTGGTATTGACCTTCATCTTGATATGAAACCTATATCTATTCCTCTTTATTGAATGGCCCCAGCCGAGTTAAAGGAGTTGATAGAGCAGTTGAAGAATCTCTTAGACAAGGGTTTCATTAAACCTAGCAAATCCCTGTGGGGTGCACCCATCCTTTTTTTTCGGAAGAAGGATGGTTCCCTCTAGATGTGCATTGACTATCAACAATTGAATAGAGTCACTATTACAAATAGATATCCTCTCCCCAGGATCGATTATTTGTTTTACCAGATTCAGGGTGTCAAGTGTTTCTCAAAGATAGATCTTATATCAAGATACCATCAGCTCAAGGTTCGGGAGAGTGTCATTCGGAAGACAGCCTTTAGGAAAAGGTATGGTCATGACAAGTTTGTAGTTATGTCTTTTGGACTAATGAATTCTCCTGCAGCTTTTATGGATTTGATGAACAGGGTGTTCCATCCATACTTGGATATGTTCGGGATTTATGTTCATAGACGATATTCTCATACACTCTTGGAGCGAGGAGGAGTATACCGCTCATTTAAGGGTGGTGCTACGGACTCTTAAGGATTTCCAGTTATATGCCATGTTCAGCAAATGTGAGTTTTTTTGAACTCAGTGGCATTTTTAGGCCATGTGGTGTCAAGTGAGGGTTTTCAAATTGACTTTCAAAAGATAGAAGCAATGAAGAATTGGCCTAGACTAGTAAATTTTTGGATATCAGGCGTTTCATGTGTTTAAACGGTTACTACCGGAGGTTTGTTGAAGGGTTTTCATCCATTTTGGCACCGTTGACTAAATTGACCTAGAAGAAAGTGAAATTTCAATGGTCGGAGGCTTGTCAAAAGAGCTTCGAAGAGTTTAAGACTTGACTCACCTCAGCAGCAGTGTTGACCCTACCTGAGAGTACCGATGGGTTTGTGGTATATTATGACGCTTCAAGGATCAACCTTGGTTGTGTACTATGCAGCATGATAAGGTTATAGCCTATGCTTCCAGGCAGCTGAAGGACCAAGAAAAGAACTATCCAACTCATGATCTCTAATTGGTAGCGATAGTATTTTCCTTGAAGATTTGGAGACATTATCTGTAGGGGGTCCATGTGGATGTGTTTACGGACCACAAAATCCCACAGTATGTGGTCACCCAAAAGGATCTAAATCTACGTCAAAGAAGGTGCTTGGAGATTCTTATGGATTATGATATGAGTGTCATTTATCATCCGTGCAAGGCCAATGTTCTTGCAGATGCTCTTAGCAGGCTTTGTATGGAGAGTGTATCTCATGTAGATGACGGAAAGAAAGATGTAGTGAAGGATGTGCATCGACTTGCACGACTAGGAGTTCGTCTTGTTGAGTCAACAGATGGTGGTGTCATTATTTAGAATGGATTAGAATCATCTTTAGTGATATATGTTAAGGCTAGGCAAGACAAGGATCCTATTTTGTTAAAGTTGAAGGGGAAGCTATTCAAAATCAAAAGGTGGATTCTTCTCCCATGGGGGAGATGGTGTGCTCCGATATCAGGGTCGTTTGTGTGTATCAGATGGTGGTGACTTTAGGGAGCGGATGTTTCACGTAGCTCATGGTTCCAAATATTCTATCCATCCAGTTTCCACCAAGATCTATCATGACCTACGGGAAATCTACTGGTGGAATGGCATGAAGAAGGACATAGCAGAGTTTGTGGCTAAGTGTCCAAATTGTCAACAAGAGAAGGTTGAGCATCAGGGACCGAGAGGTATGATTTAGGACATTTATATCCCTACATGGAAATGTGTGGAAATCAATATGGACTTCATTACGAGGTTGCCTCGTACACACCAATAGTATGACTCTATTTGGGTGGTTGTGTACAAGTTGACTAAGGTAGCTCATTACCTACCAGTCAAAACTACCGATTCTGCGAAGGATTATGCTAGATTGTACATTGGAGAGTTAGTACGGTTGCATGGAGTGCCCTTGTCCATCATATCAGATAGAGGTACTCATTTTACCTCCCAGTTTTACAGATCGTTTCTGAAGGGACTAGGTACTCAGGTCAAGATTAGCACAACATTGGACCCACAAACGGATGGTCAGGCAGAGTGGACCATTTAGACTCTTGAGGACATGTTGAGAGCATGTGTGATTGATTTCAAGGGTATTTGTAATGATCATTTTCCTCTCATCTAGTTTGCATATAACAACAGTTATCATTCCAGCATTCAGATGGCTTCGTTTGATGCTCTCTATAGGTGAAGATGTAGATCGCCTATTGGTTGGCTTGAAGTCTGCGAAGCAGCATTGATAGGAACAGATTCAGTTCATAAGGACATGGAGAAAGTTCAACTTATAAAGGAAAGGTTGAAAATAGCTCAGAGTCGCCAAAAGTACCATGCAGATGTGAGAAGGAGGGAGCTTGTGTTTGAAGTTGCTGATTGGGTGTTTCTGAAGGTATCTCCCATGAAGGGAATGATGAGGTTCCGAAAGAAAGGGAAACTTAGTCCCCGTTATATTGGTCCATACCGGATTATGAAACGGGTTGGCAAGGTAGCATATGAGTTTGAGTTGCCCTAAAAATTTAGCTTTAGTTCATCCAGTTTTCCATGTATCCCTCTTAAAGAAGTGTTTGGGTGATCCATCTCGGGTTGTTTGGGTGGAGAGCGTGGGTGTGAAGGATAGTCTTAGCTATGAGGAGGCTCCGATAGAAATACTTGATCGTCAGGTTCGAAAGCCAAGAAACAAAGAGGTAGCCTCATTCAATGTTTTGTGGAGGAACCAGCATGTTGAGGAGCTACATGGGATGTTGAAGCAGATATGATGGCTAAATACCCACATCTCGGCTCGGTTCCAGCTTGAGGTATCAGTTTCTTCCTTAGTATTCTATTCAGTTTCATGTTCAGTTTATGTGCTCCTTTTCTTTCATGTCAATATATGTATGTATGATTCACGTTTATTTCAGTCATATATTTTAGTTCGGAGTCAGTCACTACGTCAGTTTCAGCTTTAAATGTTCAGTATTTGGCATGGTAGTTGCATTTCTCAGCTTTTTAGTATGTTTTGCCAAATTCAAGGACAAATGTTCGCAAGGGGGAGATGTATTTTAATACCTCGGAAGTGCTTAAGACTAGACTCGGGATTTTTAATGAGAAGTATCATAAAATCTAAGATTTCTTCTAAGAACAACTCGTTGTATGGGACGTTGGTGCATCTAACGACCCGTTAGCGATGCTCGTGGTGAGAATATGCAGAAATGGACTTGAAAGTAACGGGACTCAGAACAACCCGTTGGTTGATGTAATGGGTCATTGTATGGGGGTCGTTGGGAGGATGGTCTTGGTAAAAGAGGGCTGGCACAAGTCATAGGACGACTCATGGTTCGATAGGACAGTCCGTTGTACAATTCCATTGGAAGGGTTTCTATATAGTGGGCATTGGTGACAATGGATGGTCACCACGAGTCATGGGAGCTAGATACGACTCGTGGTACCTGTCATGGTAGCAGGTTTAGGTCTAGAGAATGGGATGAACCAACAAGGGATGTAATGGCCCGTTGGAGCAAGGGACGACTAGTTGTTGTGCCCGTTGTCACTGGCAGTGCAGAACTTTCAGGTTTTCATTAAGAGTATTTTTGTTATTCCTAATCCCTAAGGTCCTAAAATACATCATTTTAATCTCATTTAGTAGGGTTTTAAGGGTGTTAAATCTATTCTAAGCATCTCCATACCATGCATGCAACTTAGATTCCATCCTTGAAGATCAAGTTTGAAGAACCTTTCCAAATTCTATTCAGTTTCCCTTGGGCTTTGAAGAGAGAGTGTTGATCACATTTACCCAGGTATGTGAATCTATGAATTATAGTTCCTTTCACTCTGATGCCCTAAATTCTTCTCAAATCCATGAAATTTCCATTCTAATATCTAGCTTCATGATCTTATGGGGCTTATCCTATTTCTTGTGAAATTCTCTATGATCTATCTATAGGTCAGTTCCCTTCATGTATCAAATCATGTTTTATGATCTATGGGCAGATTTTATAATCATTTTGATTATTAATTTATAGTTTCAAATTTAAATTATACTATGCCCAATTATGTATGCTTCATGAAAATTCAAATTATGATTCCATTATGATTTTGATCTTCTTAAGCCCTAAATTATGATTTATGATGATGATATGATTTCTCTGAAATACTGATCATGGATTTATGAATATAAAGTATATACATGTTTTACAAGTACGCATGGATTTTATGATTTACGGATTTATGACTCTTGGCCAACTTATGGGCCCTTATTCATGGTAAATCATGTATTTCTAGTATGATCAAGTATGTTATGTTACAATTGGCCGTGAACTTTATGATTGATTTATGATTATGATATGAGCATCATGTTCATGTTTTGGGAGTAGTGTCTAGCACCGAGTAGACTAGGCGTTCAGGTAAACCCCATGGTCTCAAAACTACGTGCCACCGTAGGTTTATATATATACAAATGTTAATGTTATTTGATCCCCGGATATCACATTATGCACGTCCTTTTCCAGGCAAGCCTAGGATGGCTCTGCCCACTTGAGCGAGGTTGTTAGGGCATCATGTAAGATTTATCATGATGGTGTCTATTATGACGAGTCCTCCCATTGTTCCTCATGATTTATGAATGGTTATGCTATTGGCTCAATTTGTGTTTTATAAATGTTTTTTCTTATGATTTTGACTGGTTCACAAATGGTTTGAAAACCTTGAGCCCTTATGTTTATATTATGATATTTACTTTTTGATCATGTTGTCCTAATCTTGTGAAATATTATGTATTTTAACTATCCGTTTAACTTACCTTGCATAATCAGTTCATTCCGATGATTGATCATATACTCAATGTTGTATCATTTCGTGATACAGGCTCTGACATTCAGGTTCAGCCCTGTCATTAGCCGATTCTCTGAGTTCACATCCCTCAGCCAGTGTTGGTGAGTCCTCATCCTTTGAGGACATTCAATTATATGTAGTTATGCTCTTTCAGTAACATAGTTTTGTCAAGCTAGTTAAGAATGCTATCCCATTAGCTCATAAGTTATGTAGAGGCTATTCAGACATTATGTAGAAATCATCTTCAAAAGCTTGATATGTATGCATACTTCTACTATTATGTATGTTAGACTTCTACTTATTTATGTTGAGTTTTAGATATCATGTTCATGTCGTGGGCCGACTTGCAGCCTCTCAGGGTTCTTTGTCCCGTATCATGATTCGGGTCTATGTTCGGGTCGTGACAAATACATGGTTTAACATGGGCTAGTTGAAAATATGAGAATCATAATCATACTATCATATGTGAACTAACCATAAATACAATGCTACTACTTCATCCATGATACATAAGCTTGAGATTCGTAAAATTCATGCATACTTGAATAAATAGGCATAACTTGAAATCATAGGCCTATAAGATTGAAATTCATAAAATCATACATAATTGGAAAAAACCATCATAAACATAAAAAATAGATTCATGAAAGATCTTTGTAGTAGAGATACATTCTTAATCATAGAACGTGGATGGAATCCTAAGAAATAAGAATTCATAAGAGATTCTAAGAGATTTCTTTTGAATTGCATCTGACCCTAGAATTCAAATACAATATTCTTGGAGACTTGAATTCATTATTAGAGATGAAATTGGGCATGAGGATGGAAGAATTCCCCCATTCATAACCCTATGTACCTCGGTAAAATGATTTCTTAACTTGTCTTGAAGACCCAAGAGAAATTGAGATGAGAGAGGTGAACTTAGCTTGAATTGAGAGAGAATCTTCAATCTATGGATGGTTGAAGAGTATGGGGATTTAGGATAAGTTAAATTCACTAATATGACCTTAAATAAGCCTAAAGCAATGTCATTTAGGTGTTAAAAGCATAGAGTTTTACCAAAATACCCCCGAACTGTCGAAATAGAATCTATAAATGCTAACGACCAAGGGATGGGTCATTGGTTCATTGAATGGCCCATTGAACCCCACTCATAGGTTCCTTCCCTATCTTAGAATCACTCTCTTAACCTATTCCAAAGACTAGAAACGACAATCAGTACAATCAAACAATGAGTCATACAATCCAATTATTGATTCCGGGTGATTTTTGACATTTTTCAGAAGTTGATATCACTGGTCATGACCAACTGTCATTTGTCTGATGGACGACTTTCCCTATGAGTCATTGAAAAGCTTGGTGCCATTTTTCTGTTGTTTTTGGCTGCAAGTCTCGGATCAAATCTGAAGGACTTTGCGGGTTATTACATTATCTCTGCCTTGTGAATATTCATCTTCAAATGTAGGTTAACTAAGTTGAAATGATAGGGAAGCAACTGCTATCCCAACTAAATGCTATAGACTGAAAACTGACGGATTGAGTGACTCCTTGCTGAAACATATGACGGAACTGAATTCATCAAACATACATGCATACATGGACATGAAAGGAACTGAGGGACAAGGACTTGACATGAAACGAATAGAGTACTAAGGAGGATATTATTACCTCATGATGGAACTAGGCAGGAAGGAAAAAGATGTGGGTATCTAAAAATCATATCTGCTTCGGCTTCCCACATAGCTCCCTCAACAAGATGATTTCTCCATAAAATCTTTACTAATGTTACCTCCTTGTTCCTCAACTTTTGAACCTGACGTTCAAGGATCTCAACCAGAATCTCCTCAGATGTAAGGCTATCTTTCACACCAATGCTCTCTACTGGAACAACTAGAGCTGGACCACCAATGAACTTCTTCAGAAAGGACACGTGGGAAACTGGATGCACTGAAGCTAACTCCGCTAGTAGCTCCAACACATAAGCCACCTTGCCAACATGCCTCAAAATCATATAAGAACCAATATATCAGGGACTAAGCTTCCCTTGCTTACAAAACCTCATAACTCCCTTCATGGGAAACACCTTTAAAAACGACTCAATCATCGATCTCAAACTAAGTCTCTCTCCTCCTAATATCCTGATATGATTTTTGTCGACTTAGAGCTGTTTTCAGCCTTTACCTAATAAGTTGTACTTTCTCCATAGCCTCATGAATAAAGTTTGGCCCTATCATCCTAGCCTCACCTATCTCGAACCATCCAATAGATAATCTATATCTCTGCCAAAAAAGAGCCTCAAATGGAGCTATCTGAATACTAGAGTGGTAGCTGTTATTGTAGGCAAACTAAATGAGAGGAGAGTGATCATTCCAACTACCTTTAAAATCAATCACATAAGCTCTCAATATACCCTCAAGAGTCTAAATGTTCCACTCAGCCTGACTATCTATCTAAGGGTGAAAAGTTGTGCCAAGCTTCACATGAGTACCAAGGCCTCTCTGAAATAATCTCCAAAACTAAGAGGTGGACTGAGTACCCCTATCTGAGATGATAGACACTGGAACTCCATACAACCAAACCAACTATCAAATTTAGAGTCTAGCATAATATTCAACTGAATCTATTGATTTGACTGATAAGAAATACATTGATTTGGTCAACCTGTCTATGACCACCCATATAGAGTCATACTGCTGGTGCGTATCAGCAAACCTTATAAGGAAGTCCATGTTGATATCTTCCCACAGATCACGGGCAAAAATAGCATGCCCGAGATATGCTTTATGACTTAAATTAGTCTTGTTTATCTAAGTTATTGTATACATTTTCATGTAATTTTATATGAAGTGAAGATATGTGCTAACCAACATGATTAGCCTTTGTTTTGTAGGTTTTGATGACTTTTGAGTAACTAATCCATGAGTTGGTGAAGTAGAGGCTTGGAAATGGAATTAACACGCGAACGTCGGCGAAGAGGAGGCACAAAACAGCCCACCTGCGCGTTGGCAACGTGCCACGACAGGTGGCCTCCGCGACCAAGGGCTGCCAACGCGCTGCCCAAGCAGCGTGACACGCTGCCAACGCGGCAGGGTGCTGCCCGGGCCAATTTTAGGTGATTTCCAGAGGGCTTCCGCGTCCGTAGCGTGTCATGGAGGCCGTGCTCCGCAATGCACTCCGTGACACGTTGCTTGTTATTCCGGGAAAGAGTCTTACTACTATAAATAGCACACTTAGGTTTATTTTTCATAATTCAGACTTGGTGGAGCAAGGACGTAGGTTACAGGTAGTTGAGGGACGAAAAGTTCATGGTTTTTTCTCTCCTTCTTTCTTCTCTAATTCAATTGTTTGTATGATTAACACTTGTTTTAGGATGATTAATCCACAAATGAGTGGCTAATTCCCTTCCTTGCTGAGGTTATGAACAATTGTGATGAATTTTGATTATTGAATTATATGGTTTTTCATCTTTTTCTTCCATGTTGTTCTATTAATTCTTGTTCTTACTGCACTGGTGTGTGGCCTACATTAATGTATATCTAAAAAGTCCGATGTCACCCGAGAGAGCACGAAATTGGAAAGTTGTGAATTAATAGGATATTGTTCTTTACTATATTTGGGAAAATTGAGTTTTGATGTGCTTTCCTGATAGAAATATACTTGAAAGCCGTATTAGTCAATTTAGGAACCGGAATTGTATTGCTAGGTCATGAATTGCATTTGATCACAGAAATGTAGATGGATGGTTTATGATTATTAAGTGAGATTAAATACGAGAGTTTTAATCTCTTGGCTAATGTTCTTGGCTAGCAACTGGAAGAGAAGATTAACCAATTTATGATGATAATCAGTTCATTACATGTTCTTTAACCTCGGCATGCTCATATCCATAGTTTAAATTCAAAGTAGATAATTGTTAGTAGTTTTAGTATTGGATTTATAAAACAATTTATTCAATTTTTGGTTACGTTGTTGTTAGAATATTTAGAAGTGAGATATAGTATAGTATACTTAAGCAAATTTCACTTATCCAGAGTCTCCGTGGATTGATACTTGGCTTACTAAAGCCACTTACTACTTGTTCGACCACGTGCACTTGCGTGTCAGTTTAGATGCCCATATAACACACAGCCGAACAAGTTTTTGGCGCCGTTGCCGGGGACTTGGCAACTGGTGAATTTGTTTTAAGTGTAAATTTACTATGTATTTTTTCTTAAGTACTGACAACTTGGTCTTAGTGTTGTTTTAATTTTTTTTTTCATTTTCTTTTTCTTCTTTTTCAGATCCCATATTTGACATGACATCTTGGAATACAAATGGTTTCACTGCTGGATACTCATATTTTAGTGAATCTTGTCTGAATTGCGGAGGACACCACTTGTGGCAACACTGTAACACGTGCAATATATGTGGTGGTCAAGATGGCCATTGGGATGGCTGTCCGAATGCATATTACCCTCCCCCAAGCCCCTACTATGATCCTTCTGTTGTTTTTCCTGAATATAGGCATGCTGAGAATGAGGACTTGGGACGCCAAGCTCGAATAGAAGACATGCTGAAACAACTCTTGGAGCAATCAGAAGCAATGAAGGAGGCGATGGCAGTATTGAGAATTCAGCAAGAAGAGAATGCAGAGGCTCTAGAAAGGATGAGCATCAAATTCACGGAGATGATTGCTGAGGCTGAAGCTTGTGATAAATTGCAGGTGACAGTTTTAGCCGATATTCAAGAGGAACTACAAGAGGAAGACAAGGGTGAATTTTTGGATGAAGCCCAACAATTAGACTCTCTTGAGTGTCCCCGTGATGGGCTCACACTTATGGAAAACTCATTCACGGAAGAAGAGATAGAGTATCCCCCAGTTGACATTAATGGAGAGATAGATGTCGATGCTGAGAAGGTGTATACAAGTAAGGAGGTCAAGCACAATGCAGTTTCAGAGTTGAGATGTATTGGACCACACTCGACGCATTTTTCGACATTAAGTTTGGTTGACAACATAGACATAGAGCCTTCCAAGCTTATAGAGAAATGTCTAGAGGAGGACCAAGCTCTGTATATTTTGAAATTTGCTAACTCAGAGAGACAAAATGACTTCGCTTACTTAAGGGCCAATAAGTTCAAAAGGCAATATCTACTGCTTGGTCCTTACAATTTTTCACCAACACCCCTGGAGCATAAGAGGAAATTAGAGAAGAAATTAGGGGTGAGATTCATATCCTCAAGGTAGAGGAACAAGTGGTGAAACTGGACACGTCGTGCTGCGACGTAAAATTAGGCGCTGCTTGGGAGGCAACCCAAGGTTACCACAGGTACCATTTTAATTTCTTGCAATTGAGTTAATTTTTGTTTATTTTCATCTTGTGTGGTTTTGGTGGAAAGTTAAGCGCAGATGAAGGGGAAGTCTGAGTACTCGTGGAAGAGGAAGCTAACAAGCATGGAAGAGAAAAAGTGTGGGGTCGAACACCCACTTGTGCAAAGTTGATGAAAGGCATGTTGTTAGCTAGGCCTAAAGGCCTCAGGGAGTATTTCTCACCCTTTGTAAAATTTTAATTTGATGCTATGAGGACATAGCATGATTTAAGTGTGGGGTGAGGGAAATTTCTTGAAAATTTCAAAATTTTCTGTGCTTAACGATTTGTGGTGAATGTAATGCTTGGGAAAATTTTGAAAAATTTGAAAATTTTTTGTGAATTAAGCATGACTTCATCACCCGTTGGTTTTTCTTTTCGGTTCTTTTGCGACGGGGGGTCTTTGAATCGAAGAATAAAAAATTTTCTTTTCTTTCTTTCCTTTGTTTGTATATAGTGTTTTTAGTCATAGTTAGAGACTGTTTCCAACGATGGATGGATGACGACCGTCTTGAGGAAAAATTAGTCGGTAGGTGTTGGGTTTTGAAACCATAACTAATTGGTGCTTGATGTTCTTGTTATGTGTTGTACTTGATTGTAAGAGGCAAGTATGTTCAGCGTGAAGCATGCAAGTGTATAACTTTGTTTGAGACACTTAGGCTCTTGAATTTGACTCAATATGATGGAAGCTTAATTCTGAATTCTTGTGATTAGCTGAGTAAGAGTCTGCTGAATGTGTCTTGAATTGAGCATGTGCCATGAGTGTAAGGTTTTTGAGTATTCTGTGCTATTATGAAATGTCTAGAACTTGCCTGGTGTGTATATAAAACGAAATGAAGGATGTGAATTGTAGGAGATGATTTAGGCATTTCTTTGAATGAACCAAATATTTATCCCTCATTTTATCTACCTTGAAAAATTAATCCTAGTCAACCCCATTGAGCCGTGAGCCTATTCTTTGACAGCTGCAACATAAGCTTAATCCTTTTTCTTTCAGTATCCTTGAAATTGAACCAAAACTCCTAAGCGCTTAAAGGAAAAATCCGAAAGAGTAAAGGAGTGAGAAGAATGAAAAGAAAGGAAAAGTAGCAAGTTGGAGAAGTGAGAAAAGGACAAAGGTGCACTTGTTTGAATATGGGTGAGTATTAGTAGGGAGTAAGAAAATAAATAAATGAAAAGTTACTTATAGAACTCCTTACTAATAAGCTAAAAGTGCCTAAAGAAAGGGGGGAACAAAAGAGGAAAAAGAAAGATGAAAAGAGAAAAAGGTGAAGTGAGGGAAGGAAAGTTTGTAATGAAGGCGTGATGTATTAAAAGCGCTTAGGAAAGATAGTCACTATTACTGATCATAATAGTACTTACCCGCACCTGAGTTACATTACAACCTAAAAAGTCCTACTTGATCTTACATTCATACATCATTAAATTAGTGGAATAAAACACTAAGGGCAAGCTTATGGGTCATTACATGATGCATGTGAATTCTTTGTGAGAGTGAGTGTAATTCTATGCATGTACCCACACATGTTGTGATATAAAAAATGTTTTTGCGTGTGAAATTGGGTAACTCTCTTTCCGTGAGGGGCACATGTTGAATGAAGGATATAATTCATGTGAGATTTCTTAATCAGTTGATTTGCATGAGTTTGCTAAGATTGAGAGTCGATTATTGAGGTTAAGAAGTCTTAACATAGTTGTACTTCATTTCAATGATCAAATCAGGCATGCTCTATTTCTAGCTTGTGTCTTACGTAATCATTGTAGCCGTAACTTGAATTATCTTGCTAAATTAGTTATGTGGGAGTCTCCATATGCATGAGATGTAAAAAGTTGTTCGAGGACGAACAAGGCTTTAAGTGTGGGGTTGTGATCACGGGCAAAAATAGCATGCCCGAGATACGCTTTATGACTTAAATTAGTCTTGTTTATCTAAGTTATTGTATACATTTTCATGTAATTTTATATGAAGTGAAGATATGTGCTAACCAACATGATTAGCCTTTGTTTTGTAGGTTTTGATGACTTTTGAGTAACTAATCCATGAGTTGGTGAAGTAGAGGCTTGGAAACGGAATTAACACGCGAACGTCGGCGAAGAGGAGGCACAAAACAGCCCACCTGCGCGTTGGCAACGTGCCACGGCAGGCAGGCCTCTCACAACAGCCCACCTGCGCGTTGGCAACGTGCCACGGCAGGTGGCCTCCGCGACCAAGGGCTGCCAATGCACTGCCCAAGCAGCGTGACACGCTGCCAACGCGGCAGGGTGCTGCTCGGGCCAATTTCGGGTGATTTCCAGAGGGCTTCCGCGTCCGTAGCGTGTCTCGGAGGCGGTGCTCCGCGATGCACTCCGTGACACGTTGCTTGTTATTCCGGGAAAGAGTCTTACTACTATAAATAGCACACTTAGGTTTATTTTTCATCATTCAGACTTGGTGGAGCAAGGACGTGGGTTACAGGCAGTTGAGGGACGAAAAGTTCAGGGTTTTTTCTCTCCTTCTTTCTTCTCTAATTCAATTGTTTGTATGATTAACACTTGTTTTAGGATGATTAATCCACAAATGAGTGGCTAATTCCCTTCCTTGCTGAGGTTATGAACAATTGTGATGAATTTTGATTATTGAATTATATGGTTTTTCATCTTTTTCTTCCATGTTGTTCTATTAATTCTTGTTCTTACTGCACTGGTGTGTGGCCTACATTAATGTATATCTAAAAAGTCCGATGTCACTCGAGAGAGCACGAAATTGGAAAGTTGTGAATTAATAGGATATTGTTCTTTACTATATTTGGGAAAATTGAGTTTTGATGTGCTTTCCTGATAGAAATATACTTGAAAGCCGTATTAGTCAATTTAGGAACCGGAATTGTATTGCTAGGTCATGAATTGCATTTGATCACAGAAATGTAGACGGATGGTTTATGATTCTTAAGTGAGATTAAATACGAGAGTTTTAATCTCTTGGCTAATGTTCTTGGCTAGCAACTGGAAGAGAAGATTAACCAATTTATGATGATAATCAGTTCATTACATGTTCTTTAACCTCGGCATGCTCATATCCATAGTTTAAATTCAGAGTAGATAATTGTTAGTAGTTTTAGTATCGGATTTAAAAACAATTTATTCAATTTTTGGTTACGTTGTTGTCAGCATATTTAGAAGTGAGATATAGTATAGTATACTTAAGCAAATTTCAGTTATCCAGAGTCTCCGTGGATCGATACTTGGCTTACTAAAGCCACTTACTACTTGTTCGACCACGTGCACTTGTGTGTCGGTTTAGATACCCATATAACACACAGCCGAACACCCACTTCCAAGAAGGGATATTAATGTCTCGAAGCATACCTCCAGGTATCTGATGCTTTACCTTCACCTAAATGGCAGTTCGGTCACTTAGCCACAAATTCCACTATGTCCTTCTTCACCATCAATAGACTTCCCATATATCATGGTACATCTTGATGGTACCTGGATGGATAGAGTACCAAGAGCCATAAGCCTAAGCATCCGCACTCTCAAGTCATCCATAGATGAAACACATAATTGGCCCTGATATTAGAGTACACCATCTCCCCCTTGGGATAAAACCTCAACTTTCTAATTGTAGATACCTTCCTTCATCTTTACTAAGATAGGATCCTCCTCTTTCCTTGCTTTAACTTCCATCACCAATGTAGATTCCAACCCATTATGAATGATAACACCACCATCCGTCGAATCTGTAAGGCAAACTCCTAAAAGAGCAAGCCAATGAATGTCCTTCACTAATTACTTCCTTCCATCCTCAACATGGGACACGCTCTCCATAGACAACCTACTAAGAGCATATGCCACTACATTAGCCTTGCCCGAATGATAAAGGACACACATGTCATAGTCCTTGAGAAGCTCTAGTCATCTTCTTTTTTGTAAATTCAGATCTTTCTGATTATACACATATTGAAAATTGTTGTTGTCCATGAACATATCCACATGCATCCCATACAAATAGTGCCTCCAAATCATCAAGGTAAACACCACTACTGCAAACTCTAGGTCATGCATTGGATAATTCCTCTCGCGAGTCCTAAGTTGTCCCGAGGCATAAGTAATGAACTTCCCATGTTGCATCAACACACATCCAAGGCCAACTTGAGAAGCATCACAATACACCACAAAACCATATGTGTTGTCCAGTAAGGTCAGAACTGGAGCTGAAGTTACTAGAGTCTTTAACTCCTGAAAACTCTTCTCACAAGCTTCGAACTACTAAAATTTTACCTTCTTCTAGTTCAACTTAGTCAAAGGTGTTTTAATGGATTAAAATCCCTCTACGAACTTCCTATAGTAGCTAGCTAAACCTAAAATACTTCTAATATTAGTAGGGGTAATAGGGCTAGTTCTTCACTGCCTCAATAATCTGACAGTCTACCTGCACACCATTACTAGACACCACATGGCCCAGAAATGCCACTAAGTTCAACAAAAATTCACACCTGCTGAATTTAGCTAACAACTGACGATCCTTATGAGTCTGCAACACAATCCTCAAATGAGCGGCATGTTCCTCCTCACTCCGAGTGTATATGAGGATTTGATCTATGAAGACAATAACTAACATAACAATAACTAACATATCTAGATATTTCTTGAGCACTATGTTCATCAAATCCATGAAAGCGGTAGGAGCATTTTTTAGTCCAAAAGACAAAACTACAAACTCATAGTGACCATAACAAGTTCTGAAGACTGTCTTCAGAATGTCCCTCTCCTTAACTCTGAGCTAATGATAGCTAGATCTGAGGTCTATCATTGAAAAGCACCTAGGACCCTGAAGTTGGTCAAACAAGTCATCAATCTTTGGGAGGGGGTACTTATTCTTGATTGTGACTTTATTCAACTGTCAGTAATTAATGTCACCAAGTGCACACACAAGCGTACATGGTCATTAAGTAATACAGGATGGTAGAGTCCCGAAATTGTGCCCACAGAGACTTGTAAGATTAATTTCTTGATTCGAATCCTTATTACATTATTCAAGAAAATTTTAAAAAAAAGTCTTGAAAGAGTTTTGAGATTACTTTCTACTCAACTTTAAATGTAAATCAAAGCTAATAAAGTAAGTTCCTTTGTAAGAGAGGTATTATTCAAAGGATGATTAAGATACAGGGTCTTGTCACTATCGCTGTCAGGTTGAGTTTTAGAATTCTAAGACTGTTAGTTTCAAGTTACGAACTCATTTCTTAACTATTCTCCTGAATAGAAAAAACTATCTCACAAACCCTAACACCTCTATCCCTATGGTTGCAGGAGAAGCATAAGACAACTAGTGAAGATACTTGACTTAACTAAGCAGGGTTGAAGGGTATATCCCTATCCTCAAAAAAGAAATCAACTCCTCAAACTCTTATCAAAGAGTTAAAACCTACTCTATGCTTTTTTTACCCTTATTCGTTCCCTCTCCCAATTTCAACAAGCATAAACATATCTAGCATAAACAATCTTGAAAAGAAGCATAAACATATTTGAAAGGTGATCAGACTAACAAATAGACATGAAATCAAAAAAGTATAAACAATCTTGAAAAAAAGATTTAATTGTCTAGCATAAATAACCCTTCAAACTACAACTATCATGATGTTGCCAAAACCCTAGATTAAGGACTTTAGAGACTCATGTTCAAGAGTAAACCATAGAAATCATCATTCGAATATCAAAAGTAAAGAGTAATGAAGAAAAATGTAAAAATAGAAATTCATGTCTCTTGTTCAACAAGCACAAGCAAACCAGCCCAATAAGGGAAATAAGAGTCATTAAGACAATAAGGAAAGAAAAAGAGCACTCCCCACCTACAACTAAAGATATTATATTGTCCCCAATGTATACACTAACGGAAAGGATGGGCAAGAACTCTCTAAACCAGTTACTCCACATCATCAACATCATTTGCCTCAACTCCACCATTATAATCCCTATATGTAGCCTCATCCTTCATACCTAGGATTGCAAATAAGTTGTCAATCGGGGCTTGGGCAGTGTGTGGGTAAGACATGGCTTTGTCAAGGATGCTCATATCGGGTTCGGCCATGGGTGCCCTGTTCTTTAACTCTCTCACATTAGCTCATAGAGATGAGACTGCTCCCTCAACCATATCTATTCAGAAGTAAAACTTGTTCAAACTATCAAACACACCCTTAATTGCCTTCTTGAATGACTGCTGGATGAGAGTTGGCAGATTCTGGGCCTACCTTTTTAGTTGGTTTTTGTGAGACTGCATCATTTCTGCTAGCTTTTGGAGCCCGCTTGGCTTGGAGGATGAAGATGATGGAGAATTTCCCTTTATTGGCACCTCCTCAGAAACATGTCCCGATACCTCGGGGTTTGGCTTATAGAGGTCGAGAGCCAGTAGAGCTTTATCAAGGTCATGGGTAGTGGAGCCTTCTAGGTCATCCCCGGCTTGCAGCCTTTTCCTCCTGCTCTTAGGGGCATCTTGTCGACACCCATCACACTAATGACAGAGCTAGTATTATCATTTGGTAAATACAGAACCCCTTCCTGAGCACATATTAGGCTGATAAGAACTGCATAAGGCATAGAAAGGCCTTTCAGCCGCACCTTTCCTTTTATTTGTATGGCAACCACTTCTCTAAAGTTGATGGGCACTCTGAACATGATGCAAGCAATTAAGATGGAGGCCTCGATGTTTATCCGTTGATCATTTTTGGAGGGCATTAATCGACAATACACAAAGTCTAGCTACTGTTTGGCTTTTAATTTAAGGTCTTAGCGTGCAATTCTTCCTCCCTCAATAGCCTAAAGAGGTCTACCATTTGCAATAATTTGCGCCGCCTACTGTAGTTGATTATCCATATTAGCCACTCTCGCTGCAAGCTCAGTTCCTGGGTCAATTTCATCAATAGAATTGATAGTTGATAAAATCCAAATCCACTTCTCAAAGTGAGAAAGCGTACATAGTTATACACAATATAATTTACCCAACTATGAGTTGGGGTCGAATCCACAAGAAATAAGGAATGATTTCTACTAAGGTTGTAAATCAATAAGAACTAGCTAGCATTATTGTAGAGTAACTTGTAAAGTAAATTTTTGGGGATTGGAATATTAACTCTATGACTTTAAATGCAATAAAATATAGGGAAAATAGATTGTAGTAAATAATGAGAGAATACTAGAGATGTGCTATTAACGGGACGTCAATTGTATTGGGGTCAATTGATAAGTCTACGAAACCAATTATAAGCATGAACAGTCATGGAAAAGGCTACACCCAATGTTTATCAACTACTTGGGTGTATTTTACTTGAGTTCTCTCGAACCACAAGGTCACATAAAAAAATAGCTGCATTAACTTGGAGAAGAGTTGAGTTATTTCTAGCCTCAGTTCTTGAATGAATTATGAAATTAGGTAGCTATCTCTAGCCCAACCCACACATTAAAATTCAATGCCCCACTATTACTTCCCCACCTTCCCTTTTTCAAGCAAAATCAAGTAAAGTAAACACAATTTATGTTTGCAACCATAAATATTTCAATTAAAACTTAATGAAAGCAATGGATTCATGCAAAATAAGTGATTCTAAGAATAAAAAACAAAAGGTAATCCATTCTAAGCCCCTATCTAGCACACACCCCTGTCCGTAGAATTAGCTACTCGTGAATGAAGATAAGAAGATTATACCATTAATAATTCCTCAACATTCAACATTGAATAGAAAACTCGAGCTTCAAAATGTGCTTCAATGGTGGGTTTTTGCGTTAGCTACATGAAGAAGAGGAATAAAAAGCGCTAACTTCTCTCTGTCTTTCTCTCTCTGTATTATGATGTGTACAGAAAGTTCTCCCTTTCCTATTATCAAGGGTGTGTACAAATTAGGGAAATTTTGCTCCTTGTCCTTGTGCACGGATTCCCATTTTTTCCTTAGAAGCATCCAATGTATCTTTGTGTGAGACTTGGATATTTTTATCGTTGTTAGTACGGAGCTCATTTACGCTAAACACGGGTCTTCTGCAGGTCTGGTAAGATAAGCTTGATTGTCTTCAGCAGTTACACTTGCATTTCATAGGTGCCCACCTGCGCTTCATAGGTTCTCTTCAGCTTCAGGCCAGTACATTCTGCAAGTGTGGCACATGGGTCTTCTACTTCTAGCAGCTTTGCTTTTTGTTCAATTCCTTTGCTTTACTTGTTTATGCTTAGTACATATAAAATCAAAGAGATAAGGTATAAAATCTTTCTAATTGAGTTGAAAACAAACAAAAAGCTCATTCTTAAAAGCCTAACAAGTTGGTAAATTACCAACTCATCAAACCCCCAAACTTGAACCACTTCTTTTCCTGAAGTAAGGCATTTCCTCACAACTAAGAAATTGAATTAAGCATGTCATAACACAAGAGATGTGCACAAAGAACAACTAAAACTTAGGACAACCCCGTAACTCTCACCGACTCAATAAAAAGAGAAGACTCAAACATGTTGCACATACTTAAAGAGATGACTACAAAAAATTGGCATATTTCATAAATATTCCTTTCATTCAGAACAAGGGGCATAACTAATCAAAAAAAGATTAAATAGTATCTAGAGTCATTGACAATCCACATTCAAGGTTTGCCTTCAAGTTTACAGCATAGATGTCTCATTCACACTTCATAAGTGGAAACACACTTAAGCATATACCCCAAGGAAGTGATTCCATTAACACAAAGAGAGCATCCCCTTCAATTTCATGCATTTCATACATAAGGATTATAGAATAACGCAAATACGCTAACTTTCACAAAGAAATTAAGTACATCTAAATTAACCCATAGGCTTGCCCTTTGTGTAACTTGCCACTAGTGTAGAGTTGCTACACTCGAAACCACTAAGGTCTGGAGGGTCAAAATGAAGGCTCGGGGGGTAAGATAAATTTTTATTTCTAGTGGCTAAAACCTCCCTAAAAATATGCTGACTCTCACGAAGAAATTCAAGTACATCTAATTCACCCATAGGCTTGCCCTTGTGTAACTCGCCACTAATGTAGAGATGCTACAGTCGGAAGCACTAAGGTCTCGAGGGTCATAATGAAGGCTCGGGGTAAGGGCAAGACAAATTTTTATTTCAACCGGAGAAAACCTCCCTATAGCCTTTTGTGAACATATGTAAATATCCCTTTTCATTAATGAGATCACTCCACCTTATCTTTCTTTGTACATGATTTTCCTTTTTCATCAAGAACCACCCTTATAACCCCTTGGCTTCCACAGTTCGCCTCTTCTAAGAAAGAGATATAACCTTTCAAATATTCTTTTTATTCTAATGATAGGAGGTTTTAACCAGCCTTTTTCATTCATTTCATTCACATTTTGGTTCTACCTCACATTGAAGCTCACATATTTCCCCCTTTTTTTTTGTAAAACCCCACAATTGGGCTTTTGATTCATGTCAAGTTATTTCTTTATCTCTCCCCAACTCTTGGTAATCAATCCCCATTTTCATTCTTTCACCACTATCAACTAGAGAGAACGGGTTCCAAGAGAGGGACTAAAAAAATAAAAAGGGTAATACGCTTGTAATGCGGTTTCCAAAGTAAAGGGTCAAAGGCTCAAACATTGGCTAAGAATGATTGATTTTCAAGGAGGTTATTTTGGGTGAAGTGACTATAAAAAGAAAGCCTAAAATAATGCTGCACGTGAAGCTACATCTAGAATTTCACCTTGAGTCACATTTAGGGTACGTTCTATACAATTATGCACACATGAGAATTCAGCTAAAGACATCACCACAGAAGGCATCACAATCCAAGGAGATTGAAAATTTTCAAGATCACATCAGGAGTATGACTTTAGACAAGCTAGCATGTGAATCAAAAAGCCAATGAAAGAATGTGCAACCCATGACAAGAGAATGCTCATTGCAATTTCATATGCCCCTTTTATCTGAAAAATCATTTGCAATGCCAATAAAAAAAATTTTGGTGGTACCTCTCAAACAAGTGCAACAAAAGACTTAAAAAGACACTACACTTGCCATTTTCCCTTAAGAGAGTAACCTCTTAATCTATCATGAGGAAATATCTCCCGGTTCGACAACAAAAGAAAAGAAGGAAAATTTTTTGCTCCTTGGAAAAGAACCATGGTATAAAGAAAATCCTTGGAGTTTATTTTCTATCTACTATGAAAAAAGACGATTATAAATCATGGGTCATGAAACATTTGGCAAAGTAAAATAGACCTATCCATGGAAACTCACATTATCAACACAAGCTTTTCATTTCGGCACAAGCACAACAAAGGCATTCATTCAGCTAGGAAACACAAGAACACCAACAAAGAAAAGCAAAATAATGATTCAAGACTGCAAAAATGGCAACAAAAGACAAGAATCAACAAAAAAGAGAGAACACATCCACCCCAATCTAAGTAGTTACATTGTCTCTAATGTACAAAGTAAGAACAAGGATGGGTAAGAACTCCCTGAATTGAATATTCTTCAACATCATCTTCATCTTATTCTTTTTCACCACTATCACCTCCGTGCTCGGCTTAATCTTCTTCCTTGAAGCCAAAAAATAAGTCATCAATGGATCCTCGGGTTATAGGTGGGGCATTCATGGCTTCGTCAAGGAAGCTCATGTCAGGGTCGGCCATGGGTGCCTTGTCCTGTAGCTCTGTCACATCATCTCAGAGAGATAAGATTGCTTCCATAACCACATCAACTCGAGATCACTATTTGTTGAAGCACTCAAATACATCCTTCATTGCCTTCTTCACTGACCTTGAGATGAGGACTAACAGGTCTTGAGCCAACCTTTGTGTTGGTTTTCATGAGATCGTATCATTTTTTCTAGCTTTTGGATCCCACTTAATCTAGAGGGTGAAGAAGGAGGTGAAGGCCCGTGCAGTGGTGCTTCTCAGAAAACATGCTACGGCATCTCGAGGTTTGGCTTATTGAGGTCAGGAGCCATGGAGGTATCATCTATGTCATGAGGGGTTGAGCCTTTGGGTGCTGTCATGCCCCGCCTTGAGAGGCATGACTGGCACCTGGTGCCCTACTAAGACTTGGACTGCGGGACTACTAAGCCTAAGCACTTCTGGTGCCAGGCTTGCTCTAACTCTGGATTCATAGAACCAACGGGCTATGTAACGGCTATAAATATAGCCTCCGACCGACTAGGCCTATAGCCACCTGTAAGAAAACAACAACTAACCAGAACAACAGGATCATAGGGGAACCTATGCGGGCCAACAAGGCCGCCATGCTGACTAGTTAACAAAGAAAAGTAGAATCAAGTGCTAAACTACTATATGACCGGCAAGGTCACCAACTATTAATTGAATAAGGCCCCACACAACCATCACAAGCAAACTGAAACATAGACGCGACCTCATACGATCGGTACAACTAACCATAGGGAATATACAATCTACAAGCCTCTAAAAATACTGATAAGATGGTTGGGACACGGCCCCGACCTACCCGTACTGTACAACAAAAGACAAGGAATAAACCTCTAGCTGTCATGCTTCGGATGACAGGAGTTGATGAGTTTGTGTGCTGGATGCAATTACGAGGGATCGGCTCCTCGTCTATGAGTACTTGCAGGCAAGTAATGCAGCGCCCCCAAACGGGCGTCAGTACCACTAGTATCATGTATACAAAGCAATAACTAAACATAACTGAAAATAGACAGTAATACTGATAGTTACTGAATAAGAGAAGATGGCTAAGACTGTCTGGATGGAAGAATCTAAACTAAGCTTAATTGTACTGGAGAGAAGGTGAGAATCATACCTATCAATGCGGCGTCCTGCTATCTATACACATATATCATACAAGAACCTATATTAGCCCCCATAAGCCAGAAGGTACCAATCAACATGCAATCTATATACCCCTACCCGGGTCGCCATCCAAAAATAACAATTCACTCCACTCATCTAGTAACTATAAGCGCCGGCCCCCTGGGTATGCAACTTGGGCTCCCTAGGCCTCTACCATAGCTGTATCTGAGTCTGGAGGACTTCGGTAAACTGTAATCTCAGATCTGTGATCTGTAATCTGTAATTTGTGCCCTGGGCGCAGGCGCTCGACAGGGGTATGCTATAATGTTGATCAGCCTACTATGGGGAATGCTGCATCCCATCTCCGTCCTCTGGAGGACGGCATGCCACTCCTTGTAGTGACATATCCTCACTCTCTGGCCGGCGAGTCGACACAGCTATTAACCCTGGGGCGGTAAGGAAGCTCTAAGGGTGCCCACATAAAACAATCAGGTCTGTACAAGCAACAATAATCACATATAACATTAATAATAAATCTGATAATACTGTCCATGATCTGATATTCTATTCTTAATCTATTGCTGAATTAAACTGAATTTGACACTGAATTATACTGAGTCTAGAATAATATTTCGCAGATTGATACTAATTTACTGACTGTTATTCTGAATATGGCATAATTATAATTCCAGCATGCTTACTGAATTCACACTGGACATAATACTCAACTTATGGAATGTTCTTCTTGAATTTACTCTATTTTACTACGCTAGAATTACTAACTTGCCGAAGAAACTAGCTTTACATAACTCAGTTACTGACTTCTCGGCTAACTGGTATAGCTCGGCCAATATCTAGCTATTTCTTCAAACTGCGTTCATATTCATAGCAAATAGAACTAAACCCATTAATATTTCGGAAAAAAACACTACTTTGAATATATATACTTCCCAAACTTTTACTTTTCAGAGAACGACCGAAAACTCGCTATTTATTGGAGGTCCAGAAGAGAGAAATACTTACTTTAATGCTAGGAGTGTATTAACACTAGTTTGGAGTAATTCCACTTACTTTGACTCGGTGGGTCGCCTCTTCGCTGGATGATTCTTGCGAAACTAACTCTACAGGAATGTTCTCTACAGCTTTATACTTCGGTATCTGAAGTTAATTTTAGTTTGGACCGCGTTTGATAGCGTAAACAAAAGGAATTTTAATGGAAACCCTCGTTCCTCTCTGTTTTCTGTTTGTTTCCAGAAATTAAATGAAGAGAAATGAAATTAAAACGAAGTGGGGGTTTTATATACTTGGGGATGGACCTCACCTCCGTGACATGCCGGCCAATGCGGAGATGAGCCCTCCGTGACACGTTGGCCATCGCGGAGGGGGTCTCCCCAGCCTCCTCTTGTGATGGTTCGATGTAGCGCTTGTCCGGTCTTTCCCCCCCAAGAACATTCGTCCTCGAATGTAAACTTTTGCTCGCAGGAATCTCAACTTACTCGACTTATTCTAAAAAAAATTTTGGTAGAGTTTCCCCTGTAACATGGACTATCTCAAAATTCCTGAAATGCAGAAAATTCCAATATAGGTACTCCACACAATACTATAGCATTCATCACGTAGTAGACTAGAGTCAAGTATCTCATTCATACACATAACATAAGGCAATTCATAAAACAACAATACTAACGTACCTTTAGCTGATTAAGTTTGAAATAACTGAGGACATCTGACTTTCATATCTTCCTCTGCTTCCCGTGTCATTTCCTCTCGGTTCCTGTTACGCCATAACACCTTGACAGAAGCAACATCTTTAGTTCTCAACCTGCGAATCTGCCTTTCCAGTATGGCTGCTGGAACCTCTTCATAAGCCAGCTCCTCCGTAACCTGGACATCATGAACTGGGACGATTCAGGAGGGATCCCCTATACATTTCCTTCGCATGGACACGTGGAAAACTGGGTGAACAGACTCTAACTCTAAAGGTAAGTCTAACTCATATGCCACTTAGCCTATTCTTCGGCAATCTGATAAGGCCCAAAAAACCTTGGGCTAAGCTTGACTTTCTTGCCGAATCTTATCACACCTTTCATTGGTGAAACATTCAAGAACACCCAATCCCCCATATCAAATTCTAAGTTTCTGCGCCACACGTCAGCATAAGATTTCTGGGGGCTCTGAGCAGTCAGTAAACATTCTCTGATAAGCTTTACTTTTTCTTCTGACTGACGAATAATATTTGGCCCTATCAATGCTGATTCTCCTACCTCAAACCAACTGGCTGGAGGTCTACACTTTCGCCCATACAACAATTCATAAGGCACCATCTGGATTGCCGAATGGTAACTGTTATTATAGGAGAAGTCAATGAGTGGTAAATGTTCATCCCAGCTACCTCCGAAATCCAACACACATGCTTGCAACATATCCTCGAGCGTTTGAATGGTGCGTTCTTCCTGTCCACCTGTCTGAGGATGAAAAGCTATGCTCAAGTTAACCTGCGTCCCCAAGCCTCTCCGAAACGACTGCCAAAACTTAGCTGCAAACTACGCCCCTCTGTCGGAGATAATTGACAATGGAACACCATGCAACCTGACTATCTCTTTAATATACAGCTCAGCATAATCCTTAAATGAGAAGGTAGCTCTTACTGGCAGAAAGTGAGATGATTTTGGTCAGCTTGTCAACTATCGCCCAGATTGAGTCATATTAACGCCTAGTGCAGGGTAATCCTGCTACAAAATCCATATTCACTACTTCCCACATCCATAGAGGCATAGCTATATCTTGAGCCAGTCCACTTTGTTTCTGGTGTTTCGCTTTTACCTGTTGGCAATTGGAACACTAAGCCACCAGTAGATTTCTTTTATATCATGGTACATTTTCGTCGGACCTAGATGGAGTGAATAACGGGCATAGTGTACCTCGCCCATATTCTGTTGGTGAAGCCCTGCAACATCTGGAAAACAAAGGAGTTCTTTATATCTCCACACTCCATCCTCGGTTATCTGAAAATCTGTCACCTCTCCCCGCTGAACTCTGTCTCTAAGCTGAACCAGGCTAGGATCTTCGTACTGCCGTTCCTTTACTTCCACCACTAAAGACAACACTGCAGTATTTTGGATTACCATTCTGTTGTCCCCTGTTTCTGCTACATGAATGGCTAGACTGGCTAACTGAGGCAACTCTCGGGCCAAATCCCACTGCTCGGGCTGCCACTATGCTAAAATCCCCACAGATTCATGGTTGAGGGCATCTGCTTCTACGTTGGCCTTCCTGAGTGGTACAGAATATTCACTTCATAGTCTTTCAACAGCTCTAACCAGCGACACTGCCGGAAATTCAACTCCTGGAACTCTGCTCTCATGCCTCAATCCACTGAAATTTTTTGCTGCCTTCTGTGTCAGTTTAGTCAAAGGTGTTGTTAAGGTGGAAAATTCTTCCACAAATCTTCTGTAGTACCCAGCTAACCCTAAGAAACTGTGTACCTCTGTCGGAGTGGTGGTTTTGGCCATGTTTTCACTGCTTTTATTTTTTGTGTATCTACCTGTGTACCAGCCTCTAACACGATGTAACCCAAAAAGGTTACTAAATTCAGCCAAAATTCACATTTAGAGAAATTGGCATGTAACTGACGATCATACTGGTTTATTATACCGGAGAAACTGACAAGTAATCTATCTGTATAGATAGAGCTTATCTTGCCTTCTGGGCAGCATGCTAATGCTACTCGCTGCTGGAATAATCTATATGAGTGTCTGCACACCATGTTCACGTATCTGATCAGAGGATCCTGATAGTGATCATGATCTCCAATAATCTGGCTGAATAACTGTGAATAACTGAATAACTGGGTTGAACGACCCGAATGCTGAAGTAGTCTAACAATGCTCTAAATGTCCTACTCGGGTATCTGTAGCTCGTACATAACTGTGGAGTTGTGGACAGCTAACTGCTTTGTTATTGTACTTGAACAACTATAGAGCTGGGCTTAAATGGACGTACTCTCAGGCGATCAGTCTCTAGATCTTCACAGGGAATCTGCCGATTTCCTTATCTTAGTAAACGTTGTGCTAGAAGAGTACTACCACTTCCTTATGCCTTGCTCATATCCACTTGGATCTATACTGCTATTTTGAGAAATTCTTGGTCTTATGAGCAATTTTGTAAAGACTGGCCTTCTCCTAGGACTCTGTATCTGAATATCTTATGGGAACCGGCTGGGGTACTAGTCCGTCATTGACTACTGATGTGGACCCTTTCTTGGGGTACCCACGGGTTTGTCTGACTAGGACGGCTAGCTGACTTGCGGGGTGTTCTATATGATAACTGCTAAGTTGACTAAGGCTGACTCTCACCTACAAGGAACAAAAAATGATGTACGACCACTTAACATACTGGAAAATTCTTATGTTGCTAACCTCTAGAGTATGCTTATTCGGTCTTTATCTCTGGTTCTTGCACATGCGATAACGTTACTGGTCTTTAGGGGTTCTTCCCTGCTAGTACAAGCGCCAGCTGGTTGTTAGACCGCCTAACTACGCCCGTATCATCTAACCACCTGATTCAAGCTACTAACTCTTATGAGCTTCTGAAGTCTAAATTTGGCAAAAAGCATATAAGTCCATTAACTCAATAAACTGAGAACTGAGAAAGTTTCTATGGCTTCATACGTGGATCACACTTATCCTACCCCTTTTTTTGGTGAGGGGTCCTGCAGTACGATCTGTATATACTTCCTAGCAGTTAACCAGAATCTGTGTGACTGTAACACCTATTGGTAGCTACTCACAGCATATCTGATATCTGTATATATATATATATATATCAACAACTAGGTACAATACATACTGAATTTTGTAGTAATACGTAATCTCTGACATGCTTTACTGAATTTCATACTGCACATGATCTACTGCTTCTATAGTCTAATGATATCTCCTATCCTCTAGTACCATTTCCTCGGATTTTCGTCCCATTCTAGAAGCAACAAACACATGCACTTTAGTAATGATCTGTTGTTTGAAATTTTGCCACTCTTACAACGTGGGGTCAACATCCGAACCTTGTGGCCTTACTTGGCATTATATTAAGGGCCTGTGAATGTCTGTTGGACCTTGTCTCTAGGCCACACTAGATTAGAGCCTCTGTGTCAACACTCTCCTACCTTCCCCCTAGGCGGACATACCACAACATTCCGGACTACGACCTTACTATCTCTTAGCTGTCATTCTGAGGCTTAGTCCTTAATACACGATGTTCTATTAATCTGGAGGTGATTCTAATTTCCCCCCTTAAAATCTTGTATTCATACTCCTGACCCTTATCTTCCTTAAACTGAGCTTTAGGGTTCAAGGTACCGGCCTTACATTGTCAATAAGGTTACCAGTCAAGTTTCAACCTATGCTTCTTCTGGCTTGCAGTCGGACCCATCTTATTCATATAACCTCCCTGTCTTTCAATATCACAGCTAAGATTATAATTATTATCTTGTAGACGTATCCTGCTGTCATTAGCATGCTACGGCGGATTAAGCCTTTTTCTGACTTGAACTTGACTATTACTGGAAGTTCATCATTGACAGATCTCCTACACCCACTTCGAGTAATCTAGTGGTCTTACTCGCTCTTCTGACTTGTTACCATGAAGGTCTGCACAACTTCCATAATCATAGGGCTCCTTACTCTTTCTAACACTTTCTGGAATCAACCAATCCGTCTTTACTTACTACTTACTTTGGGCAACATTGCCTCAATCCTTATGCCCTTTACTGTATTGGAATCAAAACTAAGAGGTAGGAATAGCCTTTTCTTACTGCAATGAAATGAAGACATGGAACTGTACCACATCTGAAAGGATGGAGGTGGTAATCCTGCGTTTCCCTCTCTTTCTCACATCTATGCAATATTCTAATATTATCTATCATCTTAGTCAGATCTTATATATATCTAACAAATAAATCAACTCCTATATACGCTATGCTTCTGACTTCCTACTCTGAAGTTATAGAAATATACTAGGGATAGTACCGATAGAGGTATCACATTAGGAGGTCCCTGATACTTCCTCCTACTGCTGTAGTTACCCTGCAATTGGCTGGTGCCCTTTTCTGCAGCTATATCCAATCTTCTGCCTGTGATAGGGTGTCGTTGATCTAACTTTGTATCTGTAATCAATGAGTATGATAAGTTTTAAGGACTCAACACTATATTGTACCGCTCTATAGCATGACTGATTAAGAAGAAAGAGTAACCATCCTATGATGCCTTGCAGCCTCCTGTCTATAGTATGCGGTGCATAACACATCCATAGACAAGACTCTACTTAGCACGGCTTGCAGAATCCCTGGGATATGACCTGCTCTTATACCAAGTTTGTCACGCCCTACCTTGGGAGGCATGACTGGCACCTGGTGCCCTACTAAGACCTGGATTGTTGGACTATTGAGCCAAACCACTTCTGGTGCTAGGCTGGCTCTAACTCTAGATTCATGGAACCACCTAACCAGAACAACAGGATCATGGGGGAACCTATGCGGGCCGACAAGGCCCCCATGCTGACTAGTTAACACTGAAAAGTAGAATCAAGTGCTAAACTACTCTGTGACCGGCAAGGTCACCAACTATTAACTGAATAAGGCCCCACACGACCATCACAAGAAAACTAAAACATAGGCACGACCTCACACGACTAGTACAACTAACCACAGGGAATATACAATTTGCAAGCCTCTAAGAATACTGATAAGATGGTCGGGACACGGCCCCGACCTACCCGTACTGTACACAAAAGAAAAGGAATAAACCTCTAGTTGTCAAGCTCCGGATGATAGGAGCTGATGACTCTGTGTGTTGGCTGGAATTACGAGGGATCGACTCCTTGTCAATGAGTACCTGCAGGAAAGTAATGCAGCGTCCCCAAACGGGCGTCAGTACCACTGGTACCGAGTATTCAAAGCAATAACTAAACATAACTGAAAATAGACGGTAATACTGATAGTTATTGAATAACAGAAGATGGCTAAGATTGTCTGGGATGGCAGAATATAAACTAAGCTTAACTGTACTAGAGAGAAGGTGAGAATCATACATGTTAATGCGGCTTCCTGCTATCTATCAATTTAATAAATAACACATATAGCATACAAGAACCTATACCAGCCTCCATAAGCTGGAAGGTACCAATCAACATGCAATCTATATACCCCTACCCGGGTCGCCATCTAAAAATAACAATGCACTCCACTCATCTAGTAACTATGAGCATCCCGCTAGCCTCTTGGGTATGAAACTTGGGCTCCCTGGGCCCCTCACTATAGCTGTATCTGAGTCCGGAGGACTCCTGTAAGCTGTAATCTAAGATCTGTGATCTGTAATCTTTAATCTGTGCCCTGGGCCCAAGCGCTTGACTGGGGTATGCTATAATGCTGATCAACCTGCTATGGGGAATGCTGCATCCCATCTTCATCCTCTAGTGGACGGCATGCCACTCCTTGGAGTGACGTATCCTCACCCTCTGGCGGTCGATTCGACACAGCTATTAACCCTGGGGCGGTAAGGAAGCTCTAAGGGTGCCCAGATAAAACAATCTGGTCTCTACAAGCAACAATAATCACGTATAACATGTATAATAAATCTGATTATATTGTCCATGATCTGATATTCTATTCTGAATCTATTGTTGAATTAAACTGAATTCGATACTGAGTTATACTGAGTCTGGAATAATATATCGCTGATTGATTCTAATTTATTAACTTTTATTCTGGATATTGCATAATAAAAATCCCAGCATGCTTACTGCATTCACACTGGACAGAATACTCGGCTTCTGGAACGTTCTTCTGGAATTTACTCTATTTTACTATGCTAGAATTACTAACTTGCTGAAGAAACTAGCTTTACATACCTCAGTTACTGACTTCTTGGCTAACTGGTGTAGCTCAGCCAATATCCAGCTATTTCTTCCAACTGTGTTCATATTCATAGAAAATAGAATTAAACCCATCAATATTTCGGAAGAAAACACTACTTTGAATATATATACTCCCAAACATTGACTTTTCAGAGAACGGTCGAAAACTCGCCATTTATTGGAGGTCCAGAAGAGAGAAATACTTACTTTAATGCTAGGAGTGTATTAACACTAGTTTGGAGTAATTCCACTTACTTTAACTCGGCGGGTCGCCGCTTCGCCGGACGATTCTTGCGAAACTAACTCCGCAGGAATGTTCTCTGCAGCTTTATACTTCGGTATCCGAAGTTAATTTGAGTTTGGACTGCATTTAATAGAGTAAACGGAAGGAACTTTAATGGAAACCCTCATTCCTCTCTGTTTTCTGTTCATTTCTGGAAATTAAATGAAGAGAAATGAAATTAAAACGAAGTGGGAGATTTATATACTTGGGGATGGACCTCACCTCCGTGACACGCCGGGCAACGCGGAGGTGAGCCCTCCGTGACACGTTGGTCATCGAGGAGGGGGTCTGCCCAGCTTCCTCTTGTGATGGTTCGACGTAGCGCTTCTCCGGTCTTTCCTCGGGCCTTTTTCTAGAATGTATGCCATTCTAAAACTCTTAACCAACATGCGAATAGGGCATCTAAATGTCAAGAATTTATGGGGTGTAACAGGTGCGTCCCAAGCTTGCATCTTCTTTCTCTTATTTTTGGGAGCATCAACGTCCCTCTTCTTATCCACACCAACCACAGCAGTAATGAAGATGGGCTTTTCCTATGGAAATAAAGGGACCCCCACTCGTTCGTATAGTTGGCTGATGTGCATCGAGTTGGTCATAGAGAGGCCTTAATGGTGAGCTTTTCTCTTTATTTGTGTGGTTAGCACTTTGCCAATATTTATTGGCACCTTGGACATGATACAGGAAATTAGTATGACAGCGTCAAGTCCCCCTAATCTTTCTAGGAAGGCGTGAGACGGAAACTCACAAACTTTAGCCACAATTTGGCCTCGAATTTGAGGTCTTTCTTGGTAATTTCACCTCCCATGCTGGGGCAGACTGGGTAACAATTGGCAATGATGCGAGCCACCCAGCCAAATTGGTTATTCTTATTAACCACCCTTACTGTAAATTCAGTCACAAAGTCAATCTCGTCATCCCAATAGATAGCATTGATATTATCCGGAGTGATGTCCACCACCACTCTGCAGACCATGACTGATGGGAGGTAGGGGAACTTATCTACCTACTCTTTGTTTTTCATTAAGTCTCGCCTCGCTTGCTATGAGGCATAGAACTTCGAGACCAAATTCTTGTAGTAGGTAGGTAGAGTTTTTGTGAAAGAATGCCAATGCCTCTCATTGAATTGCATGTTGATGTTAGTGAAGTCATCCCCAAGGCCCGCTAAATCAAAGCGCTTTTCCAAAGTGAGAGGCCTGTTTTTGTGTGTAAGGTGGTATTCTTTCATGTTTGGCACACAGAGGATGATAGCTTCTCTATAGTTAGCAGGGGCTGGGTTGCCTTTCCCTTGCCCTTCCCCTTGTTTTGGATGAGGAAGGGGCCTTCCCTTAGTCTTGTTGCCTAGAAGAAGATATGATCCTACAAGACAATGTTAGTCCCTAAAAGAAAACCCAACTTTTTTTGTGTTTTTCTATATGGAAAGTAAAGGGAAATAAATATTCTAAGCTAAGAAACAATAACAAAAAGATTGGATGTTAAACAAAGTAAAATACCAAAAGTTCAGCCTAGGAAGCACCTGCGGTTCGCAGGTTGAGACCCTCAGTTTGCGGGTGCATCGAAGATTTGAGACCAAAACTTCACAGGGGTAAGCAGTTACCTGCATTGCACTTGCATTTCACAGGATGTGATCCATGTTTCATAGGTGTAACGCAGGTAGGGTAGTGAACTGAAAGTCCAACCCTATTCCTGCATTTCGACCTGCATTTTGCAGATGAGCATCCACATACCATAAGTGTAAAATAGTGACTACTTTGACTTTTCTGGCTTTGCAATTACCACCTTCATACAAGTATGATCATATCACATCTAACGGGTAGTCAGATGTTACACCTCCAAAAATTTTAAGTGATTATTTGATGTTTGTATGATATGCTAAGGAAAGTACGGGTTGTATGTTGGTCGTAGATGACGAGGGAAAATGTACGAAGGGAAAAGCGAAGAGCATGTGAAGTTGATAATTAAGGATCAATTTTAGATGATCTTATCTCCAAATCTATAATGAGTTAAAATCTCCACGACCTATCAAATTAAAGATCTTTGGATCTAGTTTTTAGAATATTAAACCGCTCATCAATCAGAGTTTGGAGTGAAAATTTAAAGGCATTTTACTGGGGAACTATCGAGCAGTAACGTGGCCCCGCCGACTTAACTAATTAACCGACTCACCCATTATTTAACTGAATTGTTTGTTGCCAACACATTTAATTTTGATCACAAAATCGACCAGCATGCTTAGGGACTTATTTCTCTCTCATTTATTGTAGTTGGAACAAGGAAAAATTGAAGAGGAAACCTCAATCACAACTCAACCAAACACAAGACAAGAAGAAGGATACTTTCAAAAATTGAAAGTGAGCTAGGGGCTGTTTTGCAGCTCATTTTGGCAAGGCTTTGAAGGTGATTTTATGCGTTTCAAAAGATGTTTGGAGTTCTTATATATACATATTTTAATAGATATTGAAACCAAGAGGAAAGGTAACAATTTCACCCCTTTAAACCCCTTAAATTGCAAGCGAAAGGGCTGGAATTTGGCAGCTAAATGAACAGCCGATTTGAGTGTTCTTAAGCTGAGTTTTTGCTCGTTTTTCTTAGGATTTTTGGATGTTTCTTTTTCAGTAAATACACTCTACTTTGAGGGGAATAATGAAACCAGAAGTGAAGTACAATTCCATCTTGTTTTCTCCCTCAAAAGCTAATGGAAGCAAGTAGAGAAAATGGCTAAATAAAGTTGATGATGTCGTGTGTTGTTGTGACGGTTGTGCCTGCCTTTTGGTGAGTTATTTTGGCAAGATTTTGTATTTAATATCAGGTTTTATACTTACCACTAAATTCTAAAGATTGGGATGGTTAAGGACTGGTCATTGAATTAGGAAAAGTTCATCAGAAAGAAAGCTATGTAAGGCGTTTCGTTCGTTATTCTTTCAAGAATGATTCGTGCGTTGTGAGTTAAATGAGCCAGAAAATGTTTTACATGTCTTGAGGAAGTATGTTATGTTCCATTTAAGTTTTAAAGTGTCATGTTTGATTGAAGTTAAATATTGAGATTATGTCTTGCCCAAGTGAGGCATTTAAAGTGTGATATCATGTCGATTGTTGTCATAGTTGTACATCGAGTTTGAAACCCCTCAGTGTGGGAATTGTTAGCTGTTCCTTTAAATTATGTTTTATAGGTTATATTGAGCATGTATGATCTTCTGGTAACCTTATGAAATTAGAAATTGAAGCTATGGCGGCGACGTAAGAATAACGTATGCTAAGAACGAATGTCGAGATTGTTAAGGATAAGGTGAAGGTGCAACATCAGAGATTCCTTGATATGGTTCTGTAACTTCATGTATATATGTTTTAGAGTTCCAAAGGCTTAAAATAAATTCAATAACTCCTATTCCTTAAAGCTATTGGCAAGTTGTTGAGTTATCGTGTGCTAAAGTAGCAAATGTTGATGTTAAGCATCCGCAATTGAGTCTAAGTACTTCCAGTTGAGTTCTTGTTGAGCTAAGCATTCTAAATTGAATCTATTTATTTATGTGGATTCCCGTAGGTGAGGTCCAGTATCATGTTCATTGAGTCTCGTCTTCAAGTTAAGCTTCTAAGTAAATTTTATGTCTTATATCCCCTTTTGTCAGTTTCTAAGGGTTTGATTTTCAGTTGGTCCTCTAAGTTGGACCCATTATCTGAGTAAGCTACTTTGCATCATTGAGTTAGTTACTTTGCATTGTTATGTTGGTCCTCCGAGCTGGATACGTTATCTGAGTCAAATATATATTGCATTGTTCAGCTGCTAGTCATAGTAACAGTTTTCTCACTGGGATGATTTGCATTGACTACCACACACCCTCTTTGGTACGAGTATCAGATTGCTAATTATGTGATGTCGTGAGAGCGATGCCACACGCCCTCTTTGGTTTGGGTATCAGATGGCTAAATGTGTGAGCAAATCTTTATGAGAATCCTTGTCCAGGTCCTGGTCAAAGTATCAGGAAACTCTTAAAGTCTGGGTTCAAGTATCAAGAGGCCATATTTAAATCCTGGTCCTAGTATCGGGTAGCCACCGAGTCAACTCTTATAAACTCCAATCGTAGTATCAAAAGTCTTGGGATATGAGTCAGGTATGTTATGTTCATGTACGCAGTCTGCATATAGGGTAGTCAGTTATAGAATTACATATTATCTCTCTCTACCCTATCTTATATTTTATGTTCAACTGTTATTTGCCTTTGGTTATGTTGATAGGTTTTAGAGTGTTAGTTTTTAGCTATTTCCCTTCCTTAGTTTAGTTATCTTTGGCATTACATTATTTATAGATTTCAGTCTTACAAACCAGTGCATTTCTTTGTTCTAACGTCCTTTACTTGGGGACCCAGCAATCGTGCTGCAGGTATAGATAGGAGCTCAGATTTACTGGTTCAGTAGAAGCCCAGATCCAGCAATGAGTTGGTATGCTCCTTTCATTCAGGAGCCTTATGTTTAGTTTGGTCGTTCTATTTTTTGATGTATATATGGGTAGGCCAGGGCCCTGTCTCATGCAATTAGTATTATTTTACTCATTTAGAGGCTTTTCTGGACTAGTTGTACAGTTGTACAGTTTGTGGCCTAACTGGCCTTCTGCAATTCTTTTCGGTTTCCATTGTGGCCTTGTTGGCATACTATATTTGTTTTGTTATTGAGAACCGGTAGGTCCATTTCTATGTTATAGTTGACTATGACAGGTGGCCTTATTGGCCTAAGGGTTACAGTTCAGATGCTACATAGTTTGCTTGTCAATCACTTTGGAGTCGAGTATAAATCGTGCCTACCCCATTTTTTTGGTTGCGATAAACTTGGTATAAGAGTGAAGTCATGTCCCAGTGAGTCCACAAAGCCATGGCTAGTAGCTTCTTGCTTATGGGTATATGTTTTGCAGCATACATATAATCAGGAGGCTACAGGGCATTGAGGATTTGTTTTACTTATTTTAGTAATAGTTCGTGCTATAGGTGAGGTCATAAGTATTATGATATCTGAGTCATCTTATTTTTTTTGAGTATTCCTGTATTGAGGAAGAAGACTATGCAGTTAATTGGCACAACTAGAGGAGAGGATACCAATGGCCCTCCAGTGGATGAGGGGGATAGATCTGAGGCTCAGAGCGAGTCCTCTGCCCTAGGTGTTATAGTTACCCCTGCCCCAGCAAGATCAGTGGCAGATAGACCTCCAGTTCTTCCAGTACCAGTAGTAGTTGAGGGTGATAGAGTGTCCGACCCTCCCCCGATTGTGGAACCTTTGGTTGCTCCAGAAGGACAGGGTCTTAAGGGATACCTTTAGCTGATGGCTCGTGTTGTTGCTAGACAGGAGCGAAGATTGGAGTTGATGGAGGGACATTAAGTTCAGGCAACTGAGAGTTCTAGAGCCCATGAGTTCTCAAGCTTGTGCCCTCTAGTGTTTACCAGGTCAAACCCGAATGAGGACCCCAAGATTTCAATGATCAGACCTACAAAGTGTTGAAGGTCATGTGGCCTATTGTATCAGAGGGGGTAGAGTTAGCAACATTCAGACTGCGTGATATGGCTATTTTGTAGTATGAGGCTTGGGCTCGATCCAGAGGAGCCGATGCACATCCAACTGAGTAGGAGTAGACTCTGGGGTTCAGTCGCCAAGAAAACTGGCTCGACCTGAGGAGAGTGCTCCACCTAAACTACAAGGACCTAGGAGAGACTAGAGTTCAGCTCCATTTGGTTCCCAACATTAGGAGAGACCTTCGATACCCCGATGAGCTTAGAGTGGTAAGAATTATACTGGGCAGTGTTGTTTGGGTCAGGATGTATGTTATCAGTGTGGACAACCGGGCCATTATTTGTGACAGTGTCCGATGGGGACCAAAGGTGGTACCACAAAGTGAACGGGTTCAGCAGCTGCACCATCACCCTAAGTTCGTCCTCTCAGGCCCATTTCGCAGCATGCAGCAGGCAGTTGTAAGGGTAAGAGGGGATAAGCTTCTAGTTCAGGGACAGTGCAAAATCACCTTTATGCTCTAGGTGGTCACCAGGACCAGGAGTCATCCCCTAATGTATATATAGGTACTTTGATTATATTCTCCCATCCTATTTATGCTTTGATTGATCCATAATCTACTTTTTCGTATGTTACTCCTTTGATGGCGAATCATTTTGAGATAGCTCTTAAATTGTTAGGTAGGTTGTTTGTTGTATCTTCGGTGATTGGCAAATCTGTATTAGCGGAAAAAGTGTACCATGGTTATACGGTTCGAGTATGTGATAGGTCTACATTATCTAATCTAGTTGGACTTCGGATGGTGGACTTTGACGTTATTATTGTCACGCCCCCCCTTAAGGGGCATAACTGGCACCTAATGTCACACAGGGACCTGGGCTAACCTGGCTAGGAATATGGACCTCTAGTGCCTACTAGCAACTCAAAATCAAGAAAAAAAATAGTTATATCTCAGTGAGCCGACAAGGCCACACAGCAAACATGTAAAATAAAATAGCTAATCCAGCAAACATAACCATAAAGGGATCAAATGCGAGCCGGCAAGACCATCATGTTGTTTAGTCATAATAGAAGGAAAGCAGAGAGTCATATTCATACTATAGCCGATAAGGATGGTAACCAACTAGCTAAACAAGGCCCAGCATGGCCAAAACGCAAAACATAACATACATAGGCTCCACATGGCCAACGACAACCAACAACTGAAAACTATAGTCCGTAAGCCTCTATGAGTGGAATAATGGTCGAGACAGGGCCCCCGCCTACCCAAAAGTTGTACAACAAAAAGAGCAAGCCTTTCTAACTATCAACTCCAGAGAAAAGGAGCTGACTGAACTGCTAATCCTGGCTGATGGCTAAGAAGGTCTTGAACCACATCTATCTGCACCTACAGGTAAGTATGCAGCGCCCCATAAATGGACGTCAATACAATATGTATTGAATATGTAAGACAATAATGAAAATGAATGGATAGAACTAATAAAAGAATTGAAAGTTTTAAAAAAGAAGGATAAAAGTTATAACCTGAATTGTCTCACAATCTCTAGTATAGCTAACAGGTAAATATACAAACAGGAAACATACCTGGCCCCCATAGTCCTGGAAGGTACGACCAGCACAGAATAACCTACCTGTGCTCCCATAAACCCAGGCAAGTACAATCCAATCAATATGATTCAATGGGTAACTATAGTTAACCTACCTGGCCCCTGGGTCTGCAACTGAGCTCATTGGATCTCCTCATTAACTTGAACATCCTCAACTTGAACAACCCGAGATGGGTCTTCTATGCACTTTCATAACATTGACACATGGAAAACTGGACGAATAGATTCTAGCCCTGAAGGAAGTTCTAACTCATATGCCACTCTGCCTATCCTTCGAAGGATTCGATATGGGCCAATGAACCTAGGTCTAAGCTTGTCATTCTTGCCAAATCTCATCACGCCCTTTATAAGAAAAACCTTAAGGAATACCCAATCATCAATATTAAACTCCAAGTCTCTACGCCGAACATCAGAATATGACTTCTGACTACTCTGGGCTGTTAGTAACCATTCTCTGATGAGTTTCAACTTCTCTTCTGACTGATGGGATCATATCAGGTCCGATCAACCCTGATTCCCCTACTTCAAACCATCCAATGGGGGACCTATATTTCCGCACTCGATAAGGGGTAGATGCTAATCCCAACTCCCTCCAAAGTCTAGAACACACGTCCGTAGCATATCCTTGAGTGTCTGCATGGTGCACTCTGCCTGACCGTCTATCTAGGGATGGAAAGTTGTACTTAGATTAACCTGTGTCCCCAAACCCTTCTGAAATGACTTTCAAAATCTAGCTGTAAATTGTGCCCATTTGTCAGAGATAATAGATGTTGGGATGCTGTGTAGTTGGACTATCTCCTTAATATATAACTTAGCATAATCTTCGGCTAAAAATGTAGTCTGAACTATCATGTAATGGGATGATTTCGTCAACCTATCGACAATAACCATAATGAAATTGATTTTATGCTTGGTGCGAGGTTACCCTACAAAAAATCCATATTAATGGCTTCCCATTTCCACATAGGTATGGCTATCTCCTGAGTCAGTCACGAGATTTCTGATATTCAGCTTTAACCTTCTGGAAATTAGGACACTGTGCTACACACTCAGGTACACCATTCTTCATTCTAGGCCACTAGTATATCTCTTTCATATCATGGTACATCTTCATCAAACCTGGATGAAGAGAGTAATGAGAATAATGTACCTCTGCCATGATCGCTGGCGGATCCTTGCGACATCTGAAACACAGAGTCAATCTCTGAACCTCAAGACACCGTCCCCTGTTAACTCAAAGGCCAAAAGATTGCCCTGCTGAAACTTGTCTCTGAGCTGTACTAGGCTAGGGTCCTCGTGCTGCCGCTCCTTTACCTCTATAACTGGAGATGATATTGTTGTATTCTGAATTACAATCCCATTATCCTCTGAATCCACCACCCGGACTACTAGGTTGGCTAACTAGTGTAGTTCTCCATCCATTTCTCGTTGTTCTGGCCTCAAATATGCTAGGATGCCCATGGATCTGTGGCTAAGGGTACTGGCTACAATATTAGCTTTCCTTGGGTGATATAAGATATTCACATCATAGTCTTTCAGCAACTCTAGCCAACGACGCTGCCTCTATTTCAACTCTTTCTACCTGAATATATTGGAGGCTTTTATGATCAGAAAAGATGTCCACATGCACACCATACAAGTAATGCGTCCATATTTTCAAAGCATGAACCACTATAGCTAACTCTGTATCATGGGTGGGGTAGTTCTTCTCATGCTTCCTTAACTGCCTCGAAGCATAGGCAATTACCTTGTCATGTTGTATCAGAACACACCCTAACCCAATGCTTGAAGCGTCACAGTATACTGCATAGCTTTTTGAGCCTTCTGGTAAGGCTAATATTGGTGCATATGTCAATCTATTTTTTAGCTCCCGAAAACTCTGCTCACAAGCCTCGATCTAGTGGAATTTAGCTGCCTTCTGAGTCAACCTATCAGTGGCACTGGTAAGTTAGAGAACCCTTCCACGAACCATCTGTAATACCCAGTGATCTTGGGCAGATTTATATGCCCAAGTGATACTCAAAAGTATCATTTTCGCCTTGTTTATCTATCAATGTGTATACATTCTCATGTAATTGGTAATAAAAAGTGAATTTATGCTAACCAACATGATTAGCATTGTTTTGCAGGTAAAATGTGATTTCGGGAAGCTAAAATGCATGTTGAAGGATATCGGAGTTGGACTTGGATGCGAGCAAAGGAAAAAGCATTGGACAGCATGAAATAAAGGGGCTCCGCGATGGAGCCGTGTCACGCTGCCATCGCGGAGGCATTCTTCCTGGATGGGGAAAATTCACCCAATTTCTAGTGGAGGTCCGCGTTTTCTCCGTGGCACGGAGCCAGTGCTCCGCGATGCACGTCGTGCCACGTCGAGCCTGAATTCCCGGACTCCAGTTCCAGTGAGGGTCCGTGTTCATGGAATGTCACGGAGGCAGTGCTCTGCGATGCACTCCGTGAAACGTTGCTCATTATTCCGGGAAAAATTCCCAGCAGTATAAATAGAACACTTAAGCTCATTTTTCATAATGCTGACTTGGTGGAGCAAGGACGTGGGTTACACGCAGTTGAGGGATGAAAAGTTCAGGGTTTTTTCTCTCTTTCTTTCTTCTTTAATTCAATTGCTTGTATGATTAACACTCATTTTATGATCATTAATCCACAAATGAGTGGCTAATTCCTATCCTTGCTGAGGTTATGAACAATTATGATGAAATTTGATTATTGATTCTATGGGTTTTCATCTTTTCTTCCATGTTGTTCTATTAATTCTTGTTTTTACTGCATTTGTGTGTGGCCTACATTAATGTACATCTAAAAAGTCCGGTTTCACTCGAGAGAGCACGAAATTGGAAAGTTGTGAATTAATAGGATATGTTCTTTACATGATTTGGGAAAATTGAGTCTTGATTTGCTTTCAGGATAGAAATATACCTGAAATTCGTATTAGTCAATTTAGGAACCGGAATTGTATAGCTAGGACATGAATTGCATTTGATCACAGAAATGTAGACGGATGGTTCATGATTCTTAAGTGAGGTTAAATACGAGAGTTTTAATCTCTTGGCAGATGTTCTTGGCTAGCAACTGGAGGAAAGGATTAACCAAATTATGATGATAATTAGTTTCACTACATGTTCGTTTAACCTTAGCATGCTTTCATTCATAGTTCAGATTCAAAGTAGATAGTTGTTCTTAGTTTTAGTACAAAAATTTATAAAACAAACTATCAACTTTTTGGTTCTGCTGTTGTTTGCATTTTTAGAAGTAAAATATAGTACACTTGAGCAATTTGCACATCATCCAAGTCTCTGTGGGATCGATACTTGGCTTACTAAAGCCAGTTACTACTTGTTCGACCACGTGCACTTGCGTGTCGGTTTATAACCCCATATAACACCCCGAATAAGTTTTTGGCGTCGTTGCCGGGGACTTGGCAATTGGTGAAATTGTTTTAAGAGTTAATTTACTGTATTTTTATTTTCTTAGTGTTGAAAACTTGGTCTTAGCCTATATTTTGCAGACTTAATTGCTGTGAACACTGGCAAGAGACAAGGAGCTGGTGGAATCATATATAGAGCCTGAAAGAATATTTCACAGTAAACGAAGAGAAGCTCTACAAAGAAAGCTGCAGTTGCTCAGACAGACGATCATGGAGCAAAAACAGAATCCACCGGTAGTACGGGCAGTGTTAGTGCCCGAAGAAGCAGCAGCACGACCGGTTCGCGAGGTGGCAATCCCACATGCCAATAATGTTACATCAAGTATCCGCAAACCAGATCCCGGAGGGAGATTTGAACTTAAATAAAATATGGTGCAGTTGTTGCACACAAGCGGGCAATTTACCGGTCTCCCTCATGAAGATCCACAGCAGCATCTCCAAAACTTTTTGGAGATAAGTTACACTTACATCCCCGCGGGAGTGTCACCAGACTATGTCCGGCTTACATTATTTCCATTCTCATTACTAGGAGAAGCCAAGAGGTGGTTGAAAGCTGAGCCACCGAATTCTATTTCTACGTGGGATGATCTTGCACGGAAGTTCTTGATATGGTTTTTTCCCTCTCGTAAAACAGCAAGACATAGAAGTCAAATTCTAAGTTTCAAACAGAGGGAGGGAGAAAATTTATATCAGGCCTGGGAGAGATTTAAATCCATGTTGCGGGATTGTCCTCATCATCATCAGTCCAATGATGTGTTGGTGCACACATTTATTAAGGGTTTGGAACCCCACACCAAAATATTGCTAGATTCAGCAGCTGGAGGGCAAGCGCTGGAGAAGACTTATGAGGAGCTGTATACCTTGTTGAACCGGATTTCACAGGGCAATCCAGAATGGAATGGTGATTCATCACGAGGTGGGACAAGGAAAGTAGCAGGAGTGCTTGAAGTGGATGGGTTTACAGCTATCGCTGCACAGATAGCTGCATTGCAAAATCAATTGAACAATCACTTCAGCAACATGACATTGACCCAGCCTCCAGCCCAGTTAATGCAGTCCAGCAGATGTGGTGTGAAGTGTGTGGAAGCAGTGAGCACTCAGCTGAGTGTTGTGGAGCCAATCCTGACTCGGTAAACTTTGTGGGTAACGCACAAAGGAACCACCAGCAGTATGGTAGTAGCTACAACTCCAATTGGAGAAATCATTCTAATTTCTCATGGGGTAGCAACAACCATCAGGGCCAAAGTTCGGGTCAGGGTGTGCAAAGGAACAAAGGAGGGCAACAGAACTACTAAGCTCAATTCAGAAACAATAATGCACCTCCTCCACCACCATCACCCCGCATTGAGGAGATGTTCAAGACCGTGATACCTAACCAAGCTTAATTGCAGGCTGACTATGTGAAATTGGCAGCCGAAGTGAAAAACAACCAGTTAGCTACCAAGGCACTTGAATATCAATTTGGGCAATTTGCTAGTTCCCAAAACACAAGGCCTAGAGGAGGACTGCCAAGTGACACGGATCCCAATCCCAAGTAGGTAAATGCAGTGACCACAAGGAGTGGTTTGCATCTGAAAGAGGTGGAACCAGAAAGACCACCTCAATAGTCGGGAGTAGCAGAAGTTGAGAGGGAGCAAAGTTCTGAAAGGGTGAAGACCAAAGAAGCGGAATCAGAAAGACCTCCACCCCCGTTCCCTCAACGACTAAAGAAACACAAAGAGGAGGCATGTTTCAAGAAATTCATGGAGGTGCTGAAATAGGTACATGTTAAGTTACCTCTTGTTGATGTCTTGCAGGGAGTGCCGAAATATGCGAAGTATATAAAGGACATTGTGGCAAACAAAAGTCGGTTGACTGAGTATGCTACGGTGGCTCTAATGGAGGAGTGCACTTCCCGGATCCAAAATAGACTGCCCACAAAGCTAAAATACCCTGGGAGTTTTACTATCCAGCTTACTATTGGGCAGAGCATCCGAGCTCGTGGATTGTGTGACTTGGGAGCGAGCATAAATTTGATGCCGTCATCGGTATTCAGAAAGTTGGGTCTAGGGAGTCCTAGACCCACAACGGTAATCTTGCAGTTGGCGGATCGATCCTTAGCTAGGCCGGATGGCATTGTTGAGGACGTTCTGGTGCAAGTTGGCTCTCTAATTTTTGCCGGTAGATTTTGTCGTGCTGGATTTTGAACCAGACGAGGAAGTCCCATTTATTTTGGGGTGACCTTTCTTGGAAACCGGGAAAGCATTAATCGATGTAGCTGCGGGGCAGCTAACAATGCGAGCACATGACAAGGTAGAGGTGTTCGATGTGTACAAGGCACCCAAGATCTCGATGGTGCATGAAGAACTCTCGGTGATCAATGTGATTGATCAAGGTGATGATAAGCAGATGAAGGATTCCCGAGAGTTAATGGGAAAACCACCGAAAAGGTGTAAGCACTACTGGGGGGAGGACGGTGATCGAGAGAAATCGTCCATAACCCTTGAGGACAATTGAGCTTAAACGATGTCGAGCCGCGACGGTAAACCAGGTGCTGCACGGGAGGCAACCCGTGAAAAATTTTTCTTTCTTTTATTTTGTAAAGTGTAAATAGATTTTTCTTTTCTTTTCTTTTTCTTGATTTACTACAAAATTTTTCGTTTTAGTTTTTGTTTATTTATATTTAGAGTGAAACCTATAATTCTAACCAATTTTGTATAGTGAGATGACTTTCAGGTCAAACGGAGAAAAATATGCACGGAATCGCGAAGGAAAAGTCGAGGTATGAAAAATTAATAAAAAGTGGAAAACAGTGAGCTGGGGCGATAGCTCCGTGTCACGGAGGAGGACCTCCGCGTTACCCTCCGTAACATGTTGAGGTATAACCCGGAAATTTTAAAAATTTCCAGAGCAGCCTCGCGATGGCTCCGTGTCACGGAGGCAGTGCACCGCGATGCACTCCGTGACACGTTGCCGTGTATATCACAACGAGTCACACCGGGTCGCCGGGTGACCCGCGCGATTTTCTTCCTTTTTAACCCCGAAAACCTCCCCTTTTCCCTCATTTTCTAATCCCTCCGCGACCAAACCCCCCAAAACCCATCCCCCATCAACGTGCCACGGAGTAAGGCAAGAAATTCACCAAGTTTTCTTCGATTCTTCAAAAACAAGGTATGTTCTTCGATTCCCTCTCAATTTCTTGTCGATTTTCTTCAATTTTTAGCATGGGAGGTGAGCTAAAGTGCCCTAAGTCGAAATTAATCATGAATTTGATTTCATTGTTGATTGATGAATGTTCGAAATGTCGTATGATTGCTTGAACTTGTCGATTGCATGAATTGATCGAATTTGATGGATAAAATCAATTCTAGGGCTTGTTAGTTGAATTTGAAGTTGAAAATGGATTGAAATTGTGAATTCTATGCCGGGATGGATGTGTTGAATGAGATGAGTCGATGTAAAAATTGTTAGGATGTTAATAGAACGATGGATTCTCGGGTTGGGGGAAATGTTGAAATTTGTTAGAATTGGGTTGGTTGGATAGGTTCGTGTGTAGATATATTTTTGGTGTTATTTTTGTTTCTTTGTTTTTCTTTGCTAAGTGTGATGGTTAAAATGTTAGTGATGGTAGTGATTGTGATTAGCTGTACGAAGTCTGAGTAGTACGCAGAAGTTATACCGTCGAAGTTTTCGAATGCACTAAGCATGATTGTATAGTTGTTTGTTTTGTGTAAATAAAGATGTTCTTGCCGTATTGTTGTAACTGTAGCTAAGGAATAAGTGTGGGGTAACCTAGCGTAACCCGACCTTAGCTGAAGTTAATATCCATGAGCTTAACATTGATCTTGTTTACTTGGGTTGATAGGTGAAATGGCAAGCCGGCAAGATAAAGGAAAAGGCGCGTCAACTTCAGGCGCCGGAAGGAAACGGATAAGACTGGGCACAGTAGTCCCAGCTGCACCAGCAGTTCCACACGGCCAGCACCGCCAATACGGAACAAGATGGGTGACCGATGAGGGGAAAAAGTGGTATGCGAAGCATAAGGAAAATAAATATTTCCCCGAGGAGCACATAGCACGGGAGCCATTGGCACAGGAGTTCCCTAGAATGGTCCACCGGATCGAGGCAGCCGGGCTCAAGTTCATCTTTGAGGAGCCCAAAGAATACAATCTGCACTTGGTTCGGGAGTTCTATGCCAATTGGAACCCGACAATCAGGAGTCACACCATCAAGATCAGAGGGCAAATAGTCACTTTGGAGCCCCACCACCTCAATGCCATCATAGGAGCGCGGGACAAAGACGCCCACGTCCTCCGACAGCTGAACATTACCCCACCGTATGCGGACATCAGACGCACATTGTGTGGGACTCGATCAATAGCTAGATGGAGCAGACACAAAGAGAGGGACTACCACCAGACATTGCCCTATTCACAGATGAACAGGGAAGCCCGAATCTGGCTGAAAATAGTCTGCTCATGCCTAATCCCGGGGGTACATATGACTGATGTAACCTAGAATCGTGTTTGCCTGGTGTACTCCATGATGAAAGGGCTGGAGATCAATGTAGGGGCGGTTATTATATCCGCCATGAAGAGAGCCCGGTTGCACTAGGGGCATAGGTATAGTTTTGGTGGACTACTGACCACCTTTCTTAGGGGCCTCGATGTTGAGGAGGAGGCCCTCGATTATATCCCGCAGTTGGAGCGGCGGGCCTTAGACGATACTAAAACTAAGGCTCCCGACACCACCCACGGGCCAGTGCTTACACTTGGCGAGCGACATGCTCGTGATGACCAGTATATGGCTCGGATGTATGGGATGCAGATGCTCCAGCTAAGGATAGGTGGGAGGCCAGCAACAGAGGAGGAGCTATGGCAACTCGAGCTAGACTACCCTTTCGGCGAGAACGCCAGGGCTCTATGCCGAGTGGGGCCAGCATTTGTAGAGCCCACAGATGATGATGTCCCCATAGACGAGGAGACGCGTCGGGAGGACTCCGATGAAGAGTTCGAAGATGACGACGGAGGCGACTCGGACATGGGAGATGAAGCAACAGCACCCGATGAAGAAGTGGAATACTTTGACTAATCAGGGAGTTCCACCACCTGAATTTGTGCTATTTTGAATTTTTGTGAACACTGGGGACAGTGTTCGGACTAAGTATGGGGTGGGAGTAGTTAGGTGCTGGGCTGGGCTGTTTTGCATGTATACTCTATTTTGCTGTCGTGTATGTGAAAATGTGTTTGTCCTTGTGAGTTGTGAATTTTCAAGTTATTATTATGTATTTGTAAATATTTGTGAAATTGATGTGTGTTGCTGAAATGTTGCTAGCTGATTTTGATTCTTAACATATTTTTGTTATCGAAATGATCTATATTTTTAACAAATTTTTTTAAATAGTTGGGTTTCTCGGGGTTTGTTTTCGGTTCTTTTACCGAGAATGGTCCCATTGAACCGACGTCTTAAGTAGTGACCGTTCCCTATGATGGATGGATGACGACCGTCTTAAGGGAAATGTAGTCGTTAGGAGTAGTTTTTTTCAATTATTTTTTCTTTTCTTCTTTGGTGGATTGCATCCCGAAACTTGTAGTTACTCTATGGTTGCAAAATTTTGGTTGCGTGTTGTACATGATATTCAAAATGCAAAGGTGATTCATATGAAAGCATGCAAATTTGTAAATATGTTGAGATACCTAGGCTGTAGAGTTCGATTCAGTGTGATTGAGGCTTAATGTTTGAATTCATGTAATTAGCTGATCGAAGAGTCTGTGAATACATCTTGAATCGAGCATGTGCAGAAAGTGTGAAGTGAGGTGTTGACATTCCATGCTATTGTGAAGTGTCTAGAACTTGCCTAGTGTGTGTACAAAACGAAATGAAGGAGGTGTATTGTAGGAAAGGATGTAGGCATTTCTTTGTTTTAACTGAGAGTTTCTATTTTTTTTCCTTTTCATACCCCCCTTTATGTGATTGTATACCCTAGTCAGCCCTTTGAGCCTTTAGCCTATTATTTCTTTCTTTTGTCCAAAAAGTGTAAACCAAGCTTAATTCCTTCTTTTCATTAGCCGTAAAGTCTATACAAAACTCTTAAGCCCTTAAGAAGAGAAAATCATTTTCCCAAAGTGTCAAAGAGTGAGAATGGTGAAAAGAAAAAGAAAAGCAGAGTGAGGGAAGAAAAAGAAAAGGTTGAAGGTGCACTTGTTATAAATAAATGATAACGAAGGTGCATGAATAATTTTTGTTGTTGTGTCAAGTGTGCTTAATGAAATGGGCCATACTAAATAAAATCATCAAGAATGGGATGATGAAAAAAAAAAAGAGAAACAATGTCCATGAATTGATGGGATGTGTTGAAAAGACGGTTAAGGATGCTAGTGGCTATTATTAGCTAATCCAATATTTACTTGTTCCATAGCTTCCATTACAACCCATTAAAGTCCTACGTGATCTTACATCGCACTTCTTTATATTAGTGGAGTAATACACTAAGGGCAAGCTTATGGGTCATGACATGATGCATGTGAATTCTTTTGGGAGAGAGAGTGAAATTGTGTGTACATGCCCCTGTTTGAATGTTTGTGAGTCATATGAGCAAAAAGGAGAAGATTCTCTTGTATTGTGAGGGCACATGCTTGATGAAAGATTAATTTTCGTGTCGGATATCTTGATCAGCTGATTTGCATGAGTTTGCCAATATCGAGAGTTGATTCTTAAAGTCTATGAGGTCTTAATGTATTGAAGGTCATTGCATTGATAAGACCATGCATGTTTTCTTGATAATTTGTTGTATTGAATAATCGGTATGACCGTAGCCTAAATTGTCGAACCAAAGTAGCAGGTTGGGATGTAAATTGCATGAATTGTATGCTTGTTGTTCGAGGACGAACAAGGATTTAAGTGTGGGGTAAGTGATCTTGGGCAGATTTATATGCCCAAGTGATACTCAAAAGTATCATTTTCGCCTTGTTTATCTATCAATGTGTATACATTCTCATGTAATTGGTAATAAAATGTGAATTTATACTAACCAACATGATTAGCATTATTTTGCAGGTAAAATGTGATTTCGGGAAGCTAAAATGCATGTTGAAGGATATCGAAGTTGGACTTGGATGCAAGCAAGGGAAAAAGCATTGGACAACATGAAATAAAGGGGCTCCGCGCTGGAGCCGTGTCACGCTGCCATCGCGGAGGCATTCTGCCTGGATGGGGAAAATTCACCCAATTTCTAGTGGAGGTCCGCGTTTGCTCCGTGGCACGGAGCCAGTTCTCCCTGATGCACGCCGTGCCACGTTGAGCCTAAATTCCCGGACCCCCAGTTCCAGTGAGGGTCCGCGTTCATGGCGTGTGACGGAGGCAGTGCTCCGCGATGCACTCCCTGACACGTTGCTCATTATTTTGGGAAAAATTCCCAGCAGTATAAATAGAACACTTAAGTTCATTTTTCATAATGCTGACTTGGTGGAGCAAGGACGTGGGTTACACGCAGTTGAGGGACGAAAAGTTCAGGGTTTTTTCTCTCTTTCTTTCTTCTTTAATTCAATTGCTTGTATGATTAACACTCATTTTATGATGATTAATCCACAAATAAGTGGCTAATTCCTATCCTTGCTGAGGTTATGAACAATTGTGATGAAATTTGATTATTGATTCTATGGGTTTCATCTTTTCTTCCATGTTGTTCTATTAATTCATGTTTTTACTGCATTAGTGTGTGGCCTACATTAATGTACATCTAAAAAGTCCGGTTTCACTCGAGAGCACGAAATTGGAAAGTTGTGAATTAATAGGATATGTTCTTTACTTGATTTGGGAAAATTGAGTCTTGATTTGCTTTCAGGATAGAAATATACCTGAAAGTCGTATTAGTCAATTTAGGAACCGGAATTGTATAGCTAGGACATGAATTGCATTTGATCACAGAAATGTAGACGGATGGTTCATGATTCTTAAGTAAGGTTAAATACGAGAGTTTTAATCTCTTGGCAGATGTTCTTGGCTAGCAACTGGAGGAAAAGATTAACCAAAGTATGATGATAATTAGTTTCATTACATGTTCGTTTAACCTTAGCATGCTTTCATTCATAGTTCAGATTCAAAGTAGATAATTGTTCTTAGTTTTAGTATAAAAATTTATAAAACAAACTATCAACTTTTTGGTTCCGCTGTTGTTTGCATTTTTAGAAGTAAAATATAGTACACTTGAGCAATTTGCACTTCATCCAAGTCTCTGTGGGATCGATACTTGGCTTACTAAAGCCACTTACTACTTGTTTGACCACGTGCACTTGCGTGTCGGTTTATAACCCCATATAACACCCCGAACACCCAGCTAATCCCAAGAAGCTATGAACCTTGGCTTGAGTCGTGGGTCTAGGCCATCTCTTTAATACCTCGATTTTATTTTAGTGAACCTGGATAACTGCATCAAACAAATATGGCCCAACAAAGTTACAAAATTCAATGAGAACTCATATTTTGAGAACTTCATGTATAACTAGCCATCTCTGAGGATCTGGAGTACTATTCGCAAATAATCTCTGTGTTTAGCTTCTGAGCGGCAATATATCCAAATATCATCAATAAACACTATCACAAACAGATCTAAATACGTCCTGAAGATGTCATTGATTAGATCCATAAACACTGTTGGGGCATTCGTCAATCCAAAGGACATGAACAAAAAGTCAAAGTGACCATACCTGGCCCTAAAAGCTATCTTCAGAATATCTTTCTCCTGAAGCCGCACTTGAAGTTACCTTGACCTTAAATCGATCTTGGAGAAATATTTTTCCCCTGTAGATGATCAAACAAATTATATATCCGTGGAAGGGGATATTTATTCTTAATTGCAGCTTTATTTAACTACCAATAATCTATACACAATCGTATGGAGCCATCTTTCTTCCTCGAAAATAGAACTGGAACACCCCATGGTGAAGCACTCGGCCTGATAAAGCCCTTACCTACCTAATCTTTCAACTATTCTTTCAATTCCTTCTACTTGCCAGGAGCCATTCGGTATGGAGGGATGGATATAAGTTGCGTGCCTGGTTGTAGGTCGATAGAGAAATCTATCTCACGCTCTGGGGGAATACCAGGAAGCATGTCTGGAAACACATATGGAAACTCACTAACCATAGAAATGGACTGAAGAGTCGGGGATTCTGCTTGCATATTTTGAACCCTAACAATATGTGAAATACAACCCTTCACAATCAACTTCCTTACCAAATATAGGACATGAACCTACCTTTTTGCGTAGCTGCATTACCTTTCCATTCTCGCACTACCTCCCCTGGAAAGTGAAATCGGACGATCCTGGTCCAACACTCCACATTTTCATAACATGGAACAAGCCAATCCATACCCATAATTGCATCAAAATCCATTATCTCTAGCTCCACTAAATAGGCTAAGGTCTAACGATCAACAATCTCTACTGTACAACCCCTATAAATTCTCTTAGCAATAATAGAGTCTCCAATGGGTGCAGACACCAAGAATGGTCGCTGAAGCATTTATGGTGTTATACCAAACATCTACGCTACTAATGGAGTAATGTAAGACAAAGTACAACCTTGATTTATTAAAGCATGAATCGGGTGAGAGAAACATCCAACATACCTGTCATAACATCTGCTGATGACTCTGACTCCAGTTACCCTGGAAAGGCGTAAATGTGATCCGGACCACTTCCAGAACTAGAGGTCCCGGATCTACCTCTACCTTTGCTGGCTGGAGTTGAGGGTCTGCGCCCTGCCGATGGTGCTAGAACATGTGATCCTGTCGAGGACCTTTTCTGCTGGTCTCGGTCACCCCGATCTTCGGTTAGACAATCCCTCATCATATGCCCTCTTGCCCATATGTATAACAAGCAGTGCAGCCATATCTACACCTCCCAAAGTGTCATCGACCGCAAATTCGACAATGCGGTACAGTGGGCCTGCTCTGATCTGATCCTCTCTACTTCTGGGAACCTGACACTCGCGAGCTCTAGTCGGGACCTGACTGTCCACGACGATCTGATCTACCGCTCAGCTACTGCTGAGGTCAAGGTCTAGGTGGCCTGCCTGATATTCACAACTTGGGTCTGCCCTGAAATTTTGTATGTATGTCAATGGGCCTGGCCCTTCAGCGCTGCTCCTGATTCGCTATTTCTACCTCATGATGACGCTGCTTAATCCCTTCAATGTTTTGAGAAAAAGTCTGAATGCGCACAATGTTCATGCCCTGCCATATGGTGGCTGTAACACATGTTTCCACATATTCTGGAAGAATCCGGATTATGAATTGGTGTACCCTGACTGGCATGGTATCCACAAATATTGGCGCATATCTTACCTAAGAGTCAAACCTCATTGTGTATTCTCGAACACACTTTGTACCTTCCTCTAGGTGTAGGAACTGATCCACCCGGGCCTGTCAGAATTCTCATGGAAAATAGTGATCTATGAAGGCCTTTGAAAAATGGGACCAAGTTTGAGGGGGTACGTCTCTACCTCGGGACCTCTCCCAAATATCATACTACAACATCTCTATGTCTCGTAGCCAAAATACCGCCAACTAGACTGACTCCACAGGCATAGCATGCATCACCGTAAATATCCTTTGCAACTTATCCAGAAAGTCATGAGGGTCCTCTCCGCGATCTATCCCCGTGAATTGCGGAGGACTCAAGGCAAGAAATTCTGGGACCTTTGAACTTCTGATCCCTCCAATAGATTCAGTGACAATTGGTGCCACTAGATGGCATTGAGCGACCATCATCTAAGCCATAAACTGTGCTCCTAACCTCTTGTTCCAATTGTATAGGGATTACTGGGGGTGGCGCTGACATATCTGCTACCCTGAGGGGCTCCTGGCATGGCGGAGAATACCGGGGTGGATCAAGGTGATGTCTCCCTCTCGCCCTCAGATTGGGCCAGCTCTGATAGGGGCACTCGACTAGTGCCCGCTCCTGTCGCAGTATCCAACTCCCGACGTGCAATACCTCGGAAGTGCCTAAGAGTAGACCCAGGTGTTAAAAGTTGAAAACTGCTGAAACTGGGAAAAACATTCCAGAATGGGTGATCCTACAGATCGTTGGTCAAACCAACGACCCGTCGGGATGAGTCGTGGAAAGCATCTGGTCTGGGGACAGTGGAAGCAAAGACTGACATAACGACTCGTTGTGGGAAACAATAAGTTGTCATTTATAGCCATGTTGGGAGATGGACTTTAGGATCTGGGAAGTACGGGTCATCCCACGACGCGTCATGAGTTACCACGAACCATGGTTAGCAGTCTTCATTTTAGTGGTGAAATTTCCAGTGGGTTCGATAGAAGGAAACCACGACTCATTTGTGGATATAACGAGTCGTGGTGAGGCTTGTTGTTAGGGGAGGTGCTACATCTGCAAGAGGAAAGAATAATCGATAGAACGACCCGTCGTTTTAAGTTGTGGGCTGAGCTGAGGTCTAAGCCTGGATAGTGTACAGCACATATCGTCACCACGGGTCGTGGTATCCTCCAGCGACCCGTTGGAGTGCCCATTGGTTCGTCCAGTGAATAAATTTCTGCATAATCATTAAGGGAATTTTCATCATTCCTACGTCCTAAGGCCTTATACTACGTCATTTCAGGCTTGTAATAGTGGGTTTTAGGAGGGGAAAACCTATTCTGATTCATTCCTTTCATGCATGCAAACTTAGTGAGCTCAGGGAGGTGATCTGGAGCAAGGTTTCAAGGTTTTCCATTAAAATTCTTCTTGGGTAATCAGAGAATTGGTGGAATTAAGCATGAGTGGGTGTTTCCTTCCACACCCATGCCAAATTTCTATCTAAGTTATGTGAATTTCTTATGATCAAGTTGTGGGGTTTACACCTGTTACACCCCGAAAAACGTTTTTCATGATTATTTGATGGTTATATGTCATATTAAGGGAATTATGGGTCGTATGTTGTCCGTAGGTGAGGAGGGAAACATGTGCAAAGGGAAAACCGAAGAGTATGTGAAGTTTGTAAATAAGGGTCAATTTTAAATGGTCATATCTCCAAACATATAATGATCCAGAAGTCCCATAACCTATCAAATGAAAGGTATTAGAGTATAGTTTATAGTGAAAAAATTGCTCGTCAATTGAAGTTTGGAGTAAAAAGTTATGCTAGTTTGAAGACAGCACTATCGGCTGGGAAATCGCCCAAGCGCGAGGGCATGTTGCGCGGGCGCCGCCCAGACCTTGGCCAGCCTGCCTATATCAAGTAAAATTGTGATAGAAAGCTCATTTATACTACGTTTTAGTTGAATTTTTTTCCAGAATTCATAGAATTCGAAGACCTATCACATGGTGAAAAGATATCCCAGGTAAGAAAATTCACTCTTGTCTCTTTTGGGATTTGAAAAGAGAACCTTGGAAGAAAGTCACGACTTGTTGTTGTCTTGTGATTGATTGTGGTATTGCTGCATTTTTAGATGATTTTAGGCAGAGTAAACACTAGGATTTTATTCCTACTTTAGCTGATAACATCTCCAATAAAGGGTAAGTAATTCCCTTTTTGATTTCTTTGAGTTTATGAGGTTATAACTTGGAGAATGTTGTAGTATTGTGTTGTTGTTTCTTTGGGTGTTTTTGTGGCATGTTGCTGCCCAATTTTCCAGAACTTTGGTGAAGTGAAGTTGCTGCTTTTTTGGTTTTTAAATTGGACCTGGAAGGATCCTTAAGGAGTAATCTTGAAAGGAAGATTTTTGGCGAAATTAGAGTCGACGTGCCAATGTATGTAAATGCGTCCCTTTCCTTGTTTTTCAAGCACAAAACTAAGTTATTGAAAGGATCAATATTCCTATGTTTTTAAAATCATATTGAGGCATGTATGATCCTTTCCAAAGGGTTGGAAATACTTTGCATAAATCTTGAATCGTTAAGAATGGTTGAAGCGAACACGTGTGAAGCAAAAGGCGTAATTTTTATATGATTGTTGCCATAGTTCTAAATCAATTATGAAGTTTCCTTAATGTGGGCACCGTGAGCTATTCCTTTGCAGTATACTGTATATGTTATTTTGAATATATGTTAAGATCTGGTCACTTAGTGAAATTGGTAGGAAATGCTAAGACGACGACATGTAATTGAACTTAAGCTAAGAAGATGACGCTAAGCCGATTGAGGGTAAACGAGCTTATTGAAATGATGTTTTAATAATATTGTTAATCCCTCCTATATGTTTATGTTTTAAAGTGCTAAGGTAAAAAATAGATTTTATGTTTTTCCTCTTTAAAGCTAAGCAAGCGGCACGTAGCGAGTAAGCTTAGTTGAAACATGTTAACGGGGAAAGCGTGGCTAAGTTGTCAATTAGGCAAAGAGGTAAGTGCGTATAAGAATTGATGGAATAGTGAACACGAGGGTAAAGACTTGAGTGTAGAGTGAATAATTTTTGGCAAAAGAAGTTAAAATGTATAAGGAATGTAGAGCTAAATATTGTTAAATTAGACGATACAAGTTACGATGTTGAACAAGGTAGGCAACAGCTAGGAAGATTAACCCTGATCTAAAGAAGTTTGGCAAAAGAGTTATAAATTAAGTTGTTTATGTTAAATATGTGTTATGTTGATGAATAACCACTAATTTTTTAACCTTCTACAAAATAATTAGAGTTGAATGTCTGCAAAATAGTAACTTAAGTTGAGAAGCTCTCTGTTATTCCTCTAAACGATTATGTTAAGTTATCTATTCTAAGTGATGAAATTTTCTACCATGTCTGAAAAGGGTAATCCTAGGATCTTCTAATTCACTTATGATTATGTAAGCTTTCTTAAGCTTTGCATATAATTGCAAAGTTATGTAAGTCAATCCAGCATCACCCTAATTACCGCTATATATCTTTATTTTCCTATAAGGAATCACTTAGAGAGTTACTCACTAGTTCCTATGTTATAGAGATCCAAGTCTCAGATTCTTAAGTTATGCCCTTACGTCCCTAATTTATGTTGAAATGTGCTAGCTGATCTAAGAAGTTTTTGAGAGATCATATTTTGAGAGTTATGCTAATGTAACGGTCAAGTATCTGATGTTGTATACGAGTCTAAAAACTCAAGTCTTTATATGTATTTCCGGTGAGAAGTCTTAATGTATATGATTTTCATGTTATAACATACAGTTGAATTCTTTCAGTTATATTTAAGTCATGCATCTTTATGTTTAGCTCTTGTTGAGTTATCAGTTGAATTTCCTAAATTCAGAGGAGAGATTCTCCCATGTACCAATGTTCCTAATGTCTAAGTAAGTATATGTGTAGGCTGTGATAATGATCAGTTAAGCTCAGAACTTTGAATACCAGGAAGTCTCCAGGAGGTCACCCAGTTAAGTAAATACGAATTATACATTATATAGAAGTCTCTTACGTTTTATATTTGTAGTTTAGTTCTTCGCTCTATGTATATGACAAATAACTCCAAGTTCCTAGTTATAATAGCCATGTTTTCTGGCAAATAAGTCAAATAAATTAAGAACTATATGTGCTTAACTACATGATAAATTTGGCAATGAAATTTCAATGTATAGTTGTCGATACAGGTAAAGGAACCACCTGGTAGGCAGTATATATTTGCAGTTCCCAGATGTTAAAGAATTGTGTAGAAATGAGCTCTATGTGTTTCTATCCAAGTAATATGTTAAATTGGTAGGATTATTTGTAGGACATTGTTTGTAAGCCTATAAAAGTTCTTATGTTGTCTAAACCTCTTGAAGGTCCTTCAAGTAACTGAGTCGACATGTTCATGTATAATTTGACAGCTTTACGTGATATATATGCATATTTTCTAGTTTTACTTTATATGGGTGCTCACTTGCATTTATGGGTTACGAAAGAGGCATATTCAATCCACAGATTTAACATTTTTCATTTATATGTCATACGTGTTGAATTGACTCAATATAAGCCATATCGGCCCTATTTATGATTACGATTGAGAATTATTTTCATTTTACCCCGGTTTGGTACATCGGCTGGAGATATTTTTTCTTTACCCCAGTGTGGTACATCGACTGGAGATATGTTTATTTTACCCCGATGTAGTACATCGGCTGGAGATATTTTTATTTTAACCAGGTGTGGTACATCGTCTGGAGATATTTTTATTTTACCTCGATGTGGTACACCGACTGGAGATATTTTTATTTTACCCCGGTGTGGTACATCAGCTAGAGATTTTTTATTTTACCTCGGTGTGGTACATCGGCTGGAGATATTTTTATTTTACCTCAGTGTGATACATCGACTGAAAATATTTTTATTTTTCCCTGTTATGGTACACCGGTTGGACGAATTTTATATATGGATTTATGGTTGGCTGGTTGCTTGCATTACAGTTATAGTTTTTCTTGTGCATTACTTGGTTGCATTTGCTCTTCAGCATTGACTTATTGTCAGATTTCAGTTTCTAGGATTCCAGGTTGTTACTATTCCTTATTTATGGCTCAGTTATCATTTCTATCATACATGTTTACAGTTTTCTGCCTTACATACCAGTACATTTCATTTGTACTGACGTTCCTTTGCCTAGGGACCTGCGTTCATCCTGTAGGTGCAGGTAGAGGTCGGGATTGCCAGTTGCAGTAGCAGTTCATGAGATTAGTGGATGTGTTGGTATGATCCTTTCTTTCTAGATCTAAGACTGGTTTTGTTTCAGTTAGAGTTTTGAGATGCAGTTATGGGAAGGTCGGAGCCCTGTTCCGACAATCAGTCAGTTTACTCTTTAGAGGCTTTGTGGACTTAATGTGTACAATAGAATTAAGTTTGTGGCCTTGTCAGCTTTTTGTTGTTTAGTTTAGCATACTCATTGCCTTGTTTGCATTTCAGTTGTTTACCCTGTATTGTTGAGACATTATGGTTTCAGTTTGTGCTCCAGTTGATTGTGACAGGTGGTCTGGACGGCCTAAGTGTTACAGTTACAGATGTCATATAGTCGGCTTCCCAGTCAGTCAGGTATGGGGATCCAGTCGCGCCCTCTCCCCAATTATGGGGCCTGACATCACCTAAATGCATGAATCTTTTATTTCTTTACATTGGAAAGATTAAATTGTGTTTTCATTATGGAATTATGAAGCACGGGAAGATTTTAAGCTGCTTTCATTCAAAATCATGTTTCTATTTGTTATGAAATTAAAGGCCCACTAATAAGAAGTTCATAAAAGAAAAGATTTGCCATGAACGTATGATGATGATGAGATGTGATGATGAAAAGTATGTTTAAAAGCTACCCATGACTATGCTATTGTTTTTCAAAAATATTTTAGTAGTTCCAAGCATGATAAAGTTTTGGGCAAGGCCTTTATGTCATGTATGTATGACGTATTGTCTCTAAAGTAAGCTTACCACATGGTTTTGGAGCAAAGACTCCCAATTATCTTTGAGCTTGTGGTACGTTTTGAACTAAATATTCTCATATGCATGATTTCATATTTGAGATGGATTTCATTATTGAGCTTTGTCACTAGACTATGTTGAGCTTCGTTATAAAATGATGTAGAGCATATGAATGTTTTTGGGAGAAGGGTATAGAATCGAGGGGGCTAAGAGTCGATCACTCTATGCCCAGAACTACACGCCAATATAGGTTGATACTATTAAATATTATTGGGACCTCCCTTGCAAGCTGTCCCCAGCCCTAATGGCCCATGAGCTTGATATCGATATCATGATATCTTCCTTAGCTCTAGCATGGATTTGGGTGGCTCTACCCACTTAAGTGTGATAGTTGGGACCACGTAAGCTCTATCGTGGTATGTCGGTTAAATGACGAGTCTTCTAGTGTTCCTCGTGATTTTGTTATGCATATTCATTATTCATGATTGTCATATACACATAAAGGTTCTAAAAGCAAGGTTTGACTCATTTTTCAGCTTTTCTATAAATGTCATATTTCTGCTTTGAGTCATTCGAGTCATTGTTGATGTTATGTATTTTCATGCTATGAAAAGAACATGATTTCAGAAAGAATGCATGCAAACCCTTCCCTTGGATTCTTAAAGCTTATGTTATGCTATGAAATGTTTTAAATGATTTCCTTTACTTAAGCGGTTTTTACTTACCTTGCATACTCGGTACATTCCACGTACTGACCACATACTTTCTATGCTGTATCATTTCATAATACAGGACCCGGCTCTTAAGTTCAACCCCGCTCTTATTCAGCTTATCAGAGTTAGCGTTTGCTATGTTGGTGAGTCCTTATCTTTCGAGGGCTAGACTTTCAGCTTTCCTTATGTATTTCAGTTTTAGTATTATTGAGTTAGTTGGGGTCTTGTCCTATCAACTCATCTTGTTTAGAGGCTTTGTAGAGTTATGTATGTAGTTAGCTTCGGATGATGTATTTTGATGTTATGATTGAGTTAGACTTCCGCTAAGTTTATTCTGTTGATTCTTTTATTTGTTGATTCAGTTAGATGTATGCTTATGCCGTGGGTCGACTTGGGGTCTCTCGGGGTCCCTTGTCCCATGTCACGATCACAGCCTCCGTTCAGGTTGTGACACGACAAGTAATGGTCTGTCGTGCATCAGACATTTTCTCTATAGATAAGTAGAATAACGTAAGCTTAGACACTCAACCTATTCAACATTGCTCTGTGGGATGATTGGAGAAGGAAGAGGGGTAACCATGCTATCATGTGTCGTAGCCTCCTACCTATAGAATGTGGTGCACAAAACACCTTTAGACAAGACTCTACTAGAAACGGCTTGCAGATGACCTAGGAAACGACATTGCTTTGATACCATGTTTGTCATGCCCCACCTTTGGGGGCATGACTAGCACCTAATGATACACTAGGGCCTTGGTTGACCTGGCTAATTATATGCACCTCTAGTGCCGCCAACAACTCAAAATAAAGAAAACAAACAGCTATATCTCAATTGAAAATACAGCCTCGGGCCCACAAGGCCACGCAGAAAACCTATAAAAGAAAACAGCTATCCCTGCAAACATAACCATAAAGGGATCCTATGAGAGCTGGCAAGACCATTATGTTGTCTAGTCATAACAGAAGGAATGTAGGCAGTCATATTCATATAATAACTGACAAGGCTGCTAACCAACTAGCTAAACTAGGCCCCACACGGCCAATAAGCAAAACCTAACATACATAGGCCCGACATGGCCAACAACAACCAACAACTGAAAAATGTAGTCTGCAATCCCCTAAGAGTTAAATAGTCGTTTGGACAGGGCCCCGACCAACCCCATAAGTTGTACAACAAAAAGAGAAAACCTTTATAACTATCAACTCCAAAGAAAAGGAGTTGACTAAACTTCTAATCCTGGCTAATGGCTAAGAAGGTCCTTACCCATGTCTATCCGCATCGCAAATATGTAGCATCCTATAGATGGCCGTCGGTAAAATATGTACCGAATATGTAAGGCAGTAATGAAAATGACTGAATAGAACTGATAAAAGAACTGAAAGTAATCAATAAGAAGGATAAGAGTTATAACCTGAATAGTCTCACAATCTGTAGTGTAGCTAACAAGTAAGTATACAAATAAGAACCTTACCTGGCCCCCATAAGCCTGGAAAGTACAACCAGCACAGAACAACCTACCTGGGCCCCCATAAACCATGGAAAGTACAATCCAATCTATATACCCCTAACATAGTCAATATGATTCAATGGGTAACTATAGCCAACCTACGTAGCCTCTGCGTCTGCAATTGAGCCTGTTGGTCTCCTGTAGCTGTGACTTAGCTCACTAGGCTCCTGTGACTCACCCTGGGCACACAAGGCTCGAGGGAGGGTCAGTGATGTTGATACGGCATAAGAAGAAGTCCATTCATGGATGGATAGTAATATGGCCTTATAAGCCAGAATATAGTGTTGTCAGACATCATATAGCTCCTATGAGCGATATATATCCCCGTTGGCGATGACACAGCTAGCAACCCTGAGGTTGGTCGACGGAAGGCTATATTAGGTGGGTTCTGTCCCAACCGAACTAATCAACTTTAATCACAAAACTATTTGTAGTAGCTAATCACAATAGACATGCTTACGACTTGCTTCCAAGGACATAGGTCATATTACTATACGACAGGAATAACATGCCGAAGAGGTTAGCCTTAGCATAACTTGACTGCTGATTTTCGTTCACCCAAAATAGTTCCCACTTGTAGTCGATAATAGCACCAAATTGCAGCCCTATGCTGAGAGAATAAGGCTTATTTCAATACTAGGGTTTGGCAAATAACAATATCTTTCAATAACTTTAACTACAACACAATTTCATCCAATTTTGTCAAAAACATATAAATTCCCAAGAGTTTAGAAGGTAGAAGTGCTTACTCTCACATGTAGCCGCTTAGGACTCAATTAGAAGCGATTTCTACAACTTTTACTCAGCGGGGTTCCGGTACTTTGAGCAAATTCGAAGAAATAACTCTGCAGGGATGTTCCTCGGAGGCCTGGAACTCGTTATCTAAGATGAATTGCGTTTAGATGGAGTTTAATGGCGTAGTTTGATGAAAAATGGATGAAATTGTTGTTCGTACTCTGTTTTCTGTCGAGGTGAAATATTAAGAATGATTTAATGAAATCATGATAGGCTTATATAGCTAAGCCACTGGCGTGATGCACCACATAGTGTGTTGGGCTGGCATCGCGGCGCAATGCCCAGTGCGCCTAGCCTCAGACCCCGACCTCCTACCCGCTCCTTACCGTTTTTGTATACTCATCCCCCGAGCCCTTTTTTGTATTGCGTCATACCCCAAAAATCTCAACATATATATGCATGCATTGGTTCAACGATAGAAACTTACGGGTGTAACAATTGTGGGCATGGAGTGGTTAGTAGCATGTTATGCTGGTGTTGATTGCCATGCAAAGATAGTCAGACTCTAATTTATGGACGAGCCAATTCTTGAACAAAAGGGTAATGCTGCTACACCTAAAGGTAATTCTATTTCCTACCTTAAGGCCAAAAAGATGGTGTCCAAAGGCTAGATTTCTCACTTTCCAATCAGTCCCAGTGGTAAATGAGTTTCCAGCAGTCTTCCCAGAGGTCTTACATTGAGTTCCTCCTAAAAGTGAGACAGACTTTGCCATTAATCTACTTCTAAGTACTCAGCCTAGATTGATCCCTTCTTACAAAATGGCTTCAGCACAGCTAAGGGAATTGAAGGAGCAGCTGAGAAATTTTCTCGAGAGGAGATTCATTCGACCTAATGTATCGCCTTGGGATGGACCAGTGTTCTTTGTGCGAAATAAAGATGGATGTTAAGGATATTTATTGACTAACTGAATAAAATGACGATTAAAAAAAGGATCAACTTTCCTGGATTTATGACCTATTTGATCCTGTATAGGGTGCCAGATGCTTCTCAAAGATTGACTTGAGATTTAGGTACCATCAGTTATGAGTTAGGGAAGTTGATATCCCTAAAACTGCATTTGGAACCAGATATGACCATTATGAGTTTTTAATAATGTCATTTGGTCTTACTAATGCCCCTACAGCTTTTATGGATTTGATGAATAGGGTATTTAGGCCCTTCCTTGATGTATTTGCAATTGTCTTTATTGATGACATCTGGATTTATTCACTATTAGAGGCTAAGCATGCATATCACCTGAGAGTTATGTTAAAGAATCGCTAGGAGTACAAGTTGTAGGCTAACTTTTCTAAACGTGAATTTTTGCTAACATCTGTGTCTTTCCTTGGACATGTAATTATAGCTGAAGGTATAAGAGTGGATAGTCAAAAAATAAAGGTGGTAAAGAGTTGTCCCAAACATGTGAATCCTACAAAGGTTCGTAGTTTTTTGGGTTTGGCAGGTTACTATCACACATTTATAGAAGGTTTTTCTACTATCTTCACACCGTTGACAATGTTAACCCATAAAGCAATTAAATTCCAATGGTCAGAGTTGTGCGAGCACAGTTTTCAGGAGTTGAAAGATAGGTTGACTTCAGCACCTGTCTTGACTCTTCCAGAATGTATAAAGGGTTATGTTCTTTATTGTGATGCTTCCAGGATTGGCTTAGGCTGTGTTATGATGCAACACGAACAAGTCATTTCCTATGCTTCAAGGCAGCTGAGGAAGCACGAGTAGAATTACCCTACCCATAATCTAGAGTTAGTAGCAGCATTGTTCGAGCTAATGATATGGTGTCACTACCTGTATAGGGTACATGTTGATATTTTTATGAATCATAAAATCATTCAATACCTATTCCAGCGGAAGGAATTGAATTTATACCAAAGAAGGTGGTTAGAATTGCTGAAAGGCTATGATCTTACCATTATGTACCATTCTGGCAAAGCTAATGTTGTGACGGATGCATCAAGCTGCAAGTCTATGGGCAACTTGAGTGATATAGCAGCTGACAGAGTTGAAATGGTGAAGTCGATACAACAATTAGCTAATCTACACATTCAATTGCTAGATACTAAATATGGAAGTGTAGTAGTTTAGAACACTTAAGAATCCTCCCTAGTGTGAGAAGTCAAGCCGCGACAATATGAGGATTCAGAATAGGTAGTACTAAGAGATAGCATTCCACATTAGAACTAGACGTTGTTTGAGTGTGGGCCAGATAGATTTCTCAAATACCAGACTCATTTATGTGTGCCGAATATGGGCAAGCTACGACAGTAAATCAAGAATAAGGCCCAGTCTCACAATATACAGTATATATAGGTGCCACGAAGATGTATCGTGACTTGAAGTAGCTATACTGGTGGAATGGCATGAAAAAGGAAATTATAGGTTTTGTAGTCCAAGTGTCCTAATTACCAGTAGGTGAAGGTTAAGCACTAGAGACCTAGAGGCTTCACACAAAATATGGAGATTCTAGCCTTGAACTGGGAAGTGCTTAATATGGATTTTATTACTGGGTTATCGCGGACGAGCAGGAAAGTGTGATTCCATCTGGTTAATAGTAGACAAATTGACTAAATCAGCTCACGTTCTGCTAGTGAGGACGACTTATGCTGCAGAGGATTATGTCATGTTGTATATCCATGAGATAGTTCACCTACATGGCATTCCCTTATCTGTTATTTGGTTGTATATCTGTGAGATAGTTCACCTACATGGCATTCCCTTATCCATTATTTCAGATAGAGGCGCTCAGTTCAAGGAAAACTTCTGGAAGTCCTTCCAAAAAGGCCTAGGCACTTAGGTAAATCTTAGCACCGTAATCAATCCCCCAACAAATGGACAGGTTTAACGCATCATTTAGATGGTCGAAGATATGTTGCATGCCTGTATTTTAGACTTTGGAAGGAGCTGGGATGAACATATTACCTTGATAGAATTTTCCTATAATAACAGTTATCAGGTAAGCATTCAGATGGCCTGGTTTGAAGCTTTGCATTGGCGAAAGTGTATATCGCCAATCGGATGGTTTGAACATGGTGAAGCAGAACTACTGGCACTAGATCTAGTCCAGCAGGATATGAACAAAGTAAAACATATCAGAGATAGACTTTATATAGCTTAGAGCAGACAAACATTTTATATTAACATTGTGTCATTAAGACTTGGAGTTCGTTGTTAATTATTGGATTTTTCTGAAATTGTCGCCTATGAAAGGTGCCATGCGATTTGGCCGGAAGGGAAAGATAAGCCCTAGATATGTTGGGCCTTATAGAGTAATCCACAGGATAGGTAAAGTAGCCCATGAGCTGGAATTCCCGCCAGAGATGGCAGCAGTCATCCAGTATTTCATATGTCAATGTTGCGAATGTGTATAGGAGACCCGACCTATATTATGCCTATTGGTGATGTTCAGATTTCTGAGGAAATGACCCATATAGAGGTCCCAGTTGCCATCCTTGATTGGCAAGTCAGGAAAGTTTTGACCAAAGAAGTCACCTTTGTTATAGTGTTATGGCGAAGTAATAACATCAAGGAAGTAACTTGGGAGGCTAAGGAAGAAATGAAGAAGAAGTATCCTCACCTATTCACGATGTCGATGTGATATTGACGTAAGTAATTGATACCTAAGTTACTAAGTATGTATTTTCAAGTATGTTAATATCCATTCAGGGATGAATGTTCCTAGAGGGGGGGGAGGGGGGAGAATGTTACACCCAAAAAAAAATTTGGTGATTATTTGACGTTTATATGCTATTATAAGGGAAGTATGAGTTGTACATTGGTCATAGATGGCGAGGGAAATGTGTACGAAGGAAAAAGTTAAGAGTATTTGAAGTTCATAAGTAAGTATTAATTTTAAACGACCATATGTGCCAATATATAATTTCTTAGCAGCTGCACCACCTATCAAATTAAAGAACTTTGAGTCTAGTTTTCTGAACATCAAAACACTCATCAATCAGAGTTTGGAGTAAAAAGTTTTAGGCATTTTACTAGACGTGGCCCCACCGAGTTAAGCTAATTAACTAACTCACCCCATATTTAAATAAATTGTTTGCTGCCAATTCATTTCATGTTGATCCCAAAATCAATCATCTTTCTTAGGGAATTATTTCTCTCTCATTTCCAGTAGTTGGAACAAGGAATAATTGAAGATGAAACCTCAAGAACAACTCAACCAAACACAAGACAAGAAGAAGGATTGTTTCAAAATGTCAAAGTGAGCTATGGGCTGTTTTGCAACTCATTTTTGCAAGATTTTTAAGGTGATTGTCTGCATTTAAAAAACTTTTTGAACTTCTTATATATCCATATTTGAATAGTTTTGAAACCAAGAAAAAAGGTAAGTATTTTTCCCCCCTTAAACCGCTTAAATTGCAAGCAAAAAGGCTGGAATTTGACTGCTAAATAAACTGCTGGTTGGACTGTTTTTAAGTAGAGTTTTTGCTTGTTTTTCTTAGGCTTTTCGGCAGTTTCCTTTTTTGGGAATATACTCTACTTTGAGCGGAATAATTACAGCAGAAGTGAGGTAAAATTCCCTCTTGTTTTCTCCGTCAAAAGATAATGGAAGCAAGTAGAGAAAATGGCTAAATGTGTTAATGTTGCCGTGTGTTGTTGTGACTGTTGTGCCTGCCTTATGGTGATTTATTTTGGCTACATTTTGTGATAAAAATTAGTGTTGATACTCACCCATAAATTCAATTGAATGGGATGTTTAAGGGCTGGTCAATGAAGTAGGAAATGTTTGTCAGAAAGAAAGGTATGTAAGGCGTTCAGTCCATTGTTCGTTCAAGCATGATTCGTGCATTGTGAGTTGAATGAGCCAGCAAAATTTTTACATTTCTTGAGGCAGTATGTTAAGTTCTATTTATTCTTTAATTTCTCATGTTTTATTGAAGTTAAATATTGAGAGTATGTCTATCCCACACTGAGGCATTTAAAGTGTGATATCGTGTCTATTGTTATTGTAATTGTACATCGAGTTGGAGGCCCTTCATCATGGGAATTATTATCTGGTCCTTTAAATTATGTTCTATATGTTATGCTGAGAATGTATGATGTTATGGTCTCCTTATGAAATTAGAAATTGAAGCTACGATGGCGACGTAAGAATAACATACAATTAGAACGAATGTCAAGATTGTTTGCAAAATAAGTGATTCCTTGATATGGTTACCTACCATCATGTATATATGTTTTTGAGTTCTTAAGGCAAAATAAATTCCATAACTCATATTCCTTAAAGCTATTGGCAAGTTATGAAGTTACCAGGGGCTAAAGTAGCAAACGTTGACGCTAAGTATTCACAATTGAATCTGAGTACTTCTAATTGTGTTCAAGTTGAGTCTAAGATTTTTAAATTTAATCTAAGTATTCATGTGGATTCCATGTATTTCAAAGTTGGGTTTAAGTATCAACAGCTGGTCCAAAGAACCTGTAAGCGAGGTCTAGTATCATGTTCCTCAAGTCTCATATTCATGTTAAGCATCCAAGTCAAGTTATGTCTTATGTCCTCTTCTATCAGTTTCTAAGGGTATGGTGTTCAGTTTTTCCTCTGTGTTTGACCTATTATTGGAGTCAGTTACTTTGCATTGTTCTATTGGTCCTTCAAGTTCGACCCATTATTTGAGTCAAATTTATATTGCATTATTCAGCTACTGGTCTCAGTATCAATTTGCTCATTGGAATGATAAGCATTGACTACCACACACCCTTTCTGGTTCGAGAATCAGGTGGCTAATTGTGTGATACCGCAAGAGCGATGTCGCACACCCTATCTAGACTGAGTATCAGATGGCTGAATGTGCGAGGAAATATGTATGAAAATCTTGGTCTAAGTATCAAGTCCACCGAAAAGTTTTGGTCCAAGTATCTGGAAACTCCTAAAGTCCTAGTCCAAGTATCAGGCAGCCATACTTAAATAATGGTTCAAGTATCAGGTACCCACCGAGTCGATTCTCATAAACTACGATCCTAGTATCTGAAGTTTTGGTATATGTGTCAATTATGTTATGTTCATGAACAGAGGTTGCATATAGGGTAGTCAGTTACATGTTACATATTATCTCTCTCTACCCTATCTTATAATTATATTCAACTATAATTTGCCATTGTTTATGTGACAGGTTTCAGAGTGTCAAGTTGTAGCTTTCTCCCTTCTCTGGTTCAATTATCTTTGGCATTACTTTATTTACACCTTTTAAACATACATGCCAATTCATTTATTTGTACTGATGTCCCTTCACCTGGGGACCCTACAATCATGCTGAAGGTATAGACAAGAGCTTAGATCGATCGATTCAGTAGAAGCCTAAATCCAACGCCGAGTTGGTGTGCTTCTTTCTTTCAGGAGCCGTATGTTTTATTTGGTCATTTTTAGTTTTGAGGTATATATTAGTAGGTCGGGGCCCTTTCCATACAATTAATATTATTTTACTCTTTTAGAGTCTTTTGTGGACTAGTTTTACAGTTTCTCAGTTTGTGGCCTAACTGGCTTTCCGCAGTTCTTCTCCATTTCCATTGTGGCCTTATCGGCATATTATATTTTTATGTTTATTGAGACCCAGTCAGTCCATTTCTATGTTATAACTGACTATGATAGGTGTCCTTGTTGGCCTAAGAGTTATAATTCAAATGCTATATAGTGGGTTTCTCGATCACTTTGGAGTCGAATACCAAATGCTCCATACCCCAGTTTTGAGGCGTGACATCAGATTTCCCCAAAATGTATATCAACCATTTGGACACTCACAAAGACCTTTGGAAATGCTCAACGACTTACCTTAAGATAGATGTTACCCCATCTGTCATAGAGAATTGTCAAGTGTCCAAACCAACTCAAATTTAACAAATCAAATGCACAATTCACCCAACTCATTCATAATGTCACATTTTCATCCATCATAAAGAACATAAGAAAGAATGATGATTTTTCCTTAAGAAAGACATCAATATATTCACCATCGGGAAAAAACATACATTCCCAGCACATGGGTTACTCAAATTTCACCCCCAACTAATATTTCAAGACATACAAGTACATGTAATAGATCTAGGATTACGAACAAAGGAATCTCCACTCACATGATTTTTTTGCAACTTTGTACTTCCCACAATACCCACAACAAGCAATTCAAAGGATAGGGAAAACACGGGTTAAAAAAAAGAAAATTTGAAATATTTGCATGCTTTTTGTTGCACTACAATCATCAATAAATTAATAGAATAGAGATGAAAATCAACACATACTAAATAAGTGAGAAGAGGAATCAAATGTGAAAGTTGAAAAACTTTTATCTTCACATTGTCCAACCGAATGCTTTTGGTTTCTTGTGTTTAGTCAGAGAGAGTTGGGACTAATGGTAGAAAATGGTGTGTGTGGATAGAATCTATAGATGGAGGGAAGATGAGTGGATTGGTGGGTTTAAAGGTAGGAGTAAATGTGTTTAATGGTGGAAGTTGAAGTGGTTGGTTGAGGGGTTATGGGAATGGAAAATGGTGACAAAAATGGGGGTTTTGGGAAGTGGGGAGGAGTTTAAAGGACTTGGGTCGGTCATAGGTCGGGTTCAGTTAATGGGTCATTCAACAATTTTAAGTTCGCTTTGTACCTACACCTACGCTGGACCTGCGTCCGCAGGTAGGCGCATCTATGAGTCGCAGTTCCAAATGTAGGTTGCCTAGCTCTTACCCAGTTCACACTCTCTGACCTGCACTAGACCTACATTTAGTGGGTTTGCACGTGCGTTTCGCTGGTGCGTTGCAGGTTACCTCCCTGTTTTCCAATTTTTTTGCATTTATTCTAGTTAGGTTCTTTGCCGAACCTGGATTCTGCGGATTGACACTTGTGTTTTGCATGTGAGGCAAAAAATTCTAATTATTCTTAGCCTTTGTAGTTCCTCTCTATGTTTTAATTGTGCCTAGCACTTTTGTACCTGTATTTCGCAGGTCTTGTGCAGCTCGTAGCCTATTTTTCTGTCACTTTTTTCCATCCAATCCATCGTACAAAACAAAAACAATAGGAACATCAAATGCAACTAAAATAAAAAAACACTTGGGTTTCCTCCCTATAAGAGCCTTATTTGACTTCATGGCATGACAGTGGTGCCCTTTCTTCTAAGGTTCATCCAGGTAGGTGACCTCAACCAGGTTAATTTCAGAAACACCAAGTACTTTTTAACCCGTTGTCCAATCACTTTAAACCGTAGCCCATCTTCTCCTTCAACCTCAACAGCTCTATTTATGAAGACTTGGGATATCTTAACTGGACCCAACCACTTGGATTGAAACTTTTTGGGAAACAACAACAATTTAGAGTTGGAAAATAGCACCGATTCTCCTAGAGAAAATTCCATGTACAAAATTTTCTAACTGTGGTAGTACTTCATTCAGGCCTTGTATATGGTTGTGTTTTCATAGGCCTTCATCCTAAACTCATCCAATTCATTAAGGTTTTCCACATGTCCGTGGAAATCCGTTTCCCAGTAAAGGTTCAAACGCTTTAGGGCCTATATGGCTTTATGCTCTAACTCTACCAGTAGATGGAATGCTTTGCCAAAAACCAGCTGATAAGGTAACATTCCAATAGGTGTTTTGTATATCGTTTGGTATGTCCAAAGGGCGTCATCTTGTTTCCTTGCCCAATAAAACTAGAAGATAAGGTGACATTCTAATAGGTGTTTTGTATATTGTCTGGTATGCCCAAAGGGAGTCATTTAGTTTCCTCGCCCAATTTGTTCTATTTGCATTTCATTGATTTCTTCAATATGGACTTAATCTCCTGGTTGGATATTCCTACTTTTCCACTTTTCTGAGGATGATAAGGTGTAGCAACTTTATGCTTCACACCATACTTTGCAAGCAAGGAACCGAAAAATCAATTGCAAAAGTAGAAGACTCCATCACTGATAATAACTCTATGTGTGCCAAATCTTGAGAAAATATGATTCTTTAAAAAGGCTGTCATCTTATCCCTTCATTTTTTTACAACGCCACTGCTTCTACCCACTTAGACACGTAGACTGTAGCTACAAGTATGTAAGTATTCCCATAGGACCTCACAAAGGGTCCTATAAAGTCGATCCCCTACTCATCAAACAATTCTACCTCTAATATCCATGTCAAAAGAAGCTTATGCCGCCTTGAGATACTTCCGGATCACTGGCATTGGTCACAATGCATGACAAAGTCATGAGCATCAATATGGAGAATGGGCCAGTATAATGAACATTGTAGAACTTTCGTAGCTATCTTTACACTCCCACAATAGCCTCCAATGTGTGAACAATGACATGTCTTAAGGATGGGTATCATCTCAACTTTTGGGACACATCGCCGTATCACACCATTGGCAAAAATGCTGAAAAGATATGTGTCATCCAATAGAATTTGCGGACATCATATATGAACTTTTTATTTTGATGGAAGTTTAAACCTTCGGGAATGATGTTGCTAGCCAAGAAGTTGGCAAAGTATGGAAACTAAGGGTTTAGGTCTTAGGATGTAGACAAGATGCAATCATTAGGGAAAGCATCATCTATATCCTCATCTCCACCCAACCTACCATCTACCTCTAATAAAGAAAGATGATCAGCCACCTGATTTTCACATCCTCTCTTATCATTAACTTTAAAGTCAAACTCTTGTAGCAAAAGCACCCACCTATTGAGTCTCAGGTTTGCATCCTTCTTCTTCTTGAGGTATCAGAGTGCTACATGATTAGAGCGTTCTGCCACCTTAGTCCACAACAAATACGCTCGATACTTCTCAAATGCAAATACTACCGGAAGAAACTCATGTTCTATCACCGTGTAATTGGCTTGAGCGTCATTCAAGGCCTTGCTATCATAGTATATAGGATTAAAGAACTTTTCTCTCCTTTTCCCAAGCGCCGCTCCTATTGCAACACCACATGTATCACACATCAATTCAAATGGATTAGACCAATCGGTGCGGTGATAATCAGAGTCGATGTAAGATTGTCTTTCAAGTTAAAGAAAGCCCTCATACATGGATCATCAAAATGAAACTTGGCATCTTTTTCCAACAACAGAAATAGAGGGTGTGCCACCTTGGAAAAATATATGATAAACTAGTGATAAAAGCCTGCATGACGCAAGAAACTTTGAATGTCTTTCACAGTCTTTGGAGGAGCTAGATTAGATATGGATTCAATCTTTGCTTGGTCTACTTCTATACCCTCCTCAAAAATTTTATTTCCTAGAACAATGCCTTCTTTTACTATAAAATGGCACTTCTTCCAATTAAGAACCAAGTTCATTACTTCACACCTTTTCAACACCCAATTCAAGTGATCTGTTATACCACCGAAGCCCAAAAATTAGACCCGGGAGTTGAAATGGAGAAAATTTTAAAACTAGCATCAGGTATTAGAACGGTTCGTGGGGTCGCTCGTGGGAGCAGCCCACGAGTCGTGATGTGACTCGTGGTGAGGCCCAAGTGATGAGTTTGAAATTTGGAAATGGGATCCCCATGGACGTTATCACAAGTCGTGGACAGGCCCCACGACTCGTTACGTCAGTCATGGGGAGTGGTGATTGAGAAAAGAGGAAGAAGGAGGCAGTGCACCTAATGGAAGGCACCCACGAGTCGTGGTCAGTCACCACGATTCGTGGAATGAGTTGTGGTCAGCTAGATGAGGATTATTTGGAATTGAGGCAGTGTACATGATGAGTGGTGACCACGAGTCATTGTCACCCAGTAACGAATCGTGATGTCGCCCTTACGAGCCCCAGACAACTGCTAGACAATGTACTTGATGGATGATGCCACGAGTCGTGGCCCTGGGTGACGAGTCGTTATGTCCTCGTGGGGACTAACTGTCCTAGTAAGGTATTTTCTATAAATCCTACGATCCTAAGGCCTAACTACGTCATTTTGAGTTATGAATATTGATTTTTAAGGGGGGTTAAGTTCATTTTAGGCCATTTTAATATCCATGCATGCAAGAGTAGTAGTCTAGAGAGGCTATCAAGGCAAACCCTTCAAGGTTCTCTTCAATTTCTTCTTGGGCATTCAAGGAAGTGTAAGAATCAGCTGTAATCAGGTATGTAGGTTTATGAATGGGCTAATGCTTTCACAGCAATCCCTCTCTAAATCATGAATTTCTTACGTCAAATCTATGGGGTTCTAACCTAAATGCATGAAATTCCTAATTTTCTACATAGGTATGATTTGAATATGTTCCTACTATTGAATTATTATTTATGGGTAAGTGTTATACTTTTTTCAACTAAAAAAGATGTTTCAAGTTTTACGAATTAAAAGCCCATTTATTAGAAGTTCATGAATGATGAGATTTGTGATGAATGTATGATTATGATGAGATATTATGATGAAAAGTATTCTTTCAAGCTACCCATGTTTATAATCATGTTTTCAATATGAATTGAGTATTTTCAAGCATCTTAAAGTATTGGGCAATGCCCATATGTTCAAGTATGATTTATGATTTTCCAAATTAAGCTTACCACATGGTTTTGGAGCATAGACTCCCAATTATTTTTCAGCATGTGGTATGGTTTGAGTTAAATCTTCTCATATGCATGATTTTAAATTTGAGATATATTTGATTATTGAGCTTCGTAAATAGACAATGTTGAGCTTCATTGAAAAATGATGGAGAGCATATGCATGTTTTTGGGAGTAGTGTCTAGCACAGAGTAGGCTAAGGGTCGATCACCTTATTCCTCAGAACTACATGCCAACGTAGGTTTATACTGTTATATATATTACTTTGGCACCTCCCTTTGAGATATCCCCTACCCCGATTGGGCCCTAAGCTTGATATCGATATCATGGTATCGTTCCTAGCCCTGGCAAGGCTTTGGATGGCTCTACCCACTTGAGTGTGATAGTTGGGACCACTTAAGCTCTATCGTGGTATGTCGGTTAAAAGACGAGTCTCCCATTGTTCCTCATGACTTCCTTTATGCATGTTCATTATCCATGAGATTTATATATCTATATATGTCCTAAAGCAGGTTTGACTCAATGTTCAGTTTTCCTCATGACTATCAAATTTCAGCTTTGAGTCAATCGATTAAGTTATGATGCTATATTATGTTATGATGAGATCATGATTTCAGAAAGAATGCATGCAAGCCCTACTCTCAGATTCTTATTGTTTATGTTTTACATTATACATGTTCTTAAATGATTTTACTTATTTTGTGGTTTTACTTACCTTGCATACTCAGTACATTCCATGTACTTACCGGATACTCTATGTAGTATCGTTTCATGATACAGGATCCAGGACTCAGACTTAGCCCTGTTCAAGCCAGTCTTCAGAGAAAGCATCTTACGTTTGTTGGTGAGTCCTCATCTCCTAAGGACTAGACTTATTCAGACTTTTTATATGTATTTTCAGTTTTTGCTTTATTGAGTTAGTTGGGGTCTTGTCCCATCAACTTGTCATGTTTAGTGGCTTTTCAGACAAAGGATGTACTCAGGTTCAGATTGTGTATTCTGATGTTACGTTTTGTCCAAACTTCTGCTAAGATAATTATGTTGATTCTTTAGTGTTATTGATTGAGTTAGATGAATGCTTATGCCATGGGTCCACTTGAAGTCCCTCAGGCCTCCTTGTCCCGTGTTGCGATCCGAACCTCCGTTCAGGTCGTGACATGATCCAAGTAATCATCAAGTGAATTTCCAACAGCAGAAAAATCACCCTTGACGACTTCCATGGTATCCTCCACAATATTTGAGAAAATTGACATCATGCATCTTTGGAATGTAGCTGGAGCATTACAAAGCCAGAAGGGCATCCTTTTAAATGCAAATGTCCCGTAGAGACATGTATTTCTCTAGGTTTTCTGGGGTAATAAAAATCTGATTGTATCTCGAATATCCATCCAAAAAAAATAATGTTCCTTCCCGACCATTCGATCTAGCATCTGATCAACAAATGGGACCAGGAAATGATCCTTCTTTGTCCAGGAGTTTAGCTTGCGACAGTCTATACCCACCCTCCATTTGATGACTAGTTGTGTTTCTACCAACTCATCTTTCCCATTTGGAACCACAGTAATTCCACCTTTCATAGGCATATATCTGACTGGGCTCACCTAACTACTATCAGGTATTAGGTATACAACTTCTGCATCTAACCATTTGATGATCTCTTTCCTGACCACTTCTTATATCGGTGCATTTAAACGGCTTTGATACTCAACATAGGGATTGCAATCTTCTTGAAGGTTGATCTTACGAGTGCAAATGCCCGAAGGTATGCCAATAATGTCGGCTATAGTCCAACTTATTGTGATAAGCTTCCTTAAGACTGCCAAAAGTGCCTCTACTTGTTGTTCATTTAGTTTAGCCGAGATAATTACAAGCAACGCTTTGTTCAACCCAAGATAAGTGTACTCCAAATGAGAAAGAAATAGTTTTAGCTCTAGAACCAGTGGTACGAGTATTGATAGTTGTGATTGTGGAGTTGTCTGATTTTTGAGATCAAGATCAAGATTTTTTTGTTGGAAGGAATAGAACCCCAAACCTTTTATAGCGAGACATACCTCTTCTAACCCTTCACTTCCCCTTCCATCAATATTCAAGAGAACTCCTTCTAGCATTTCATTGAAGCATGTCTCCTCCACATCCCACTCTAGATCATCCTTATTGACATTGTTTGAAATTGGGATGGTATCTTCCTTAATCAGCTCTTGGGTCATCATGCTTGCCCTTGATTCCATTTGTGATGCTAATAAGTTAATTTTTTCCTCTGGATGTCTAATGGAAACTTCATGGTCCTTTATCGTTTGGTCTAGAACATCACTGATAACATCCAAATTCACTCCTTGAAAAGAGATAATGTAAATGATTGTTGGCAAAATAGATATACCTGTTGAGTGTTAGGGTTGAATTCCACAGGGAATAGTTCTTAGATGACACAAAAGTTTTCTATCGTGTAAAACTAAGAAGCATCATTGTATTGAAAACAAACAAATAAAAAATTTGGGGGTTCAAAAGATTATAATTAAAATGTTAAAACAACTAGTGATCAATCAACGAGATAACCTACTTGATTGAACAAAAATGAGCGAGAGCTAGGGGTATGCTTTTTAATGGGGCTTCAATTTGATTAGAATTGACTAGGCAATCGAATTATTACTCATAAATATAAATAGTCATGGATGAGTGAGCACCCAATGTTTAACAACCACTAGGGTGCCTTTTACCTTTGGTTTTCAAAAACCTTGAGGTAACAAATAATATATCCATTAAGACTTGGATCAAATTTAAGTTATTTCTAGCCTCAAATCTCTCATGGGTGAATGATTACGGGTATTAGCTATCTCTAACCTAACTCCACATAATCAAAATCCAATTACCCACCATTGCTCTCTCATCCATACTTAATTTCTCTTTTTCAAGCAAAAATAGAGTAAGTAAATATAACCCACATTTGCAACTATGAGTAATTCAATTATCAAATGGGAGAAAAAAATAGATTCATATTAAATGAGCAACTATAAGATTAATCTAGTAACACCCAATTCAATTTAACCTCAATTCATGCACACACCCCTAGCAAAGAGATTTTGCTACTCATTGATGAGAAATGTGAAATTATATCAACAATTAAAATCATGACATTTATCATCAAGAGGTAAATTGATGCTCATAATTGTCTTCAATGGAGGTTTTTTTACCTCGAAGAAGAAGAAGAGAAAGCTACTAAACATTTCTCTCTCTAACTTTCTAAAAAAAAATCTTAAATTAATATCTTGTACTTTCTAAAGAATGTACAGAACTAAGTCAAAAAAAAACTCCTAAAATCTTGTGCTGGATGATTTTGCCCTTCCCAGAAGCTGTGTCACTTACGAGTCACCGACGTTCTACCAGTGCCCATCCACGGGACACCGCTGCGTCACAGGTGGGGGGCAGTGACTCTGAGTCTGGCCGGCATTGGCACCGGCGATTCACAGGTACTAACCCATGTTCCGGCGGTGCACCTTCCACTCTTATCCAGATTGCTTTCGCATTTCAGCTGGCTTTTCGCTGGCTCCATCAGGTGGAGCACCGATTCCATCGGGTCGAGCTTTAGTCCTCTTCTTTAATTCCATGCTTTTGTCCAAGTACTTGTTTTCTCTCCTTAAAATAAGTACCTACATAAACTAGAGAGAAAGAGCATAAAATCCTCACAAATGACTTGAAAACTAAGCAAAAAGCTCATGTTTAAAAGCCGAATGAGTTGGTAAATACCAACGTATCATACCCCAAACCTTGAACTATTGCTTGTCTTCAAGTAATGAAATCCTTTACATCAAAAATTTAGGAATAAGCATTACATATGAGATTATGCACAAGGGACCACTATGACCGAGACAACCCAAAGATCACTCACCAAACAAAAGAAAAGAGGAGACTCAACACTTTACGCAAATGCTCCAAGAGATAACCAAAATCAATTGACATGATTCACATTTGATTCCTTCATTAAAAACAAGGAGCATTGTTGATCACAACATGATTATATGGCATCTTCTGTCATTAAAAATTGACATTCAAAGTTTGTCTTGAAGCCCACTACAAACTTGTCTCAATCATATCTTTTGGCACGTGCAAGAATGTTCCCCAAGGAGGTGATTCTACTCATATCAAGAGAGCATCTCATTTAGTTTATCAAGAAATTAACACTCAAGGGATTATAGAATGAAACAAATATTCTCACACTAACAATGAAATTCTCATGCACATAACTTGACCCATAAGCTTACCCTTCGTGTCACTCGCCACTAATGTAGAGTTGTTACACTTAAAATCAATTAGGACTTGGACATGATGATGTAGGCTAGGGCTAAAGGTAGGATGACTTTTAAGTTCTAGGGACTAGAACCTCCCTAATGCCTTTTTGTGAATCTTATTGCATGCTCCATTTTCTTCTGAGGCTATCCTCACCTTATCTGTCATTGAACATCATTTATACTTTTTGAAACAAGAGCCCTCTTTATATCTCCTTAGTAACCACTTCTCATCTTATTTGAGCAATAACCAGCACATTTTTACAATTTAGTTCTTTTCACTCAAGCACTTCATTCATTATTTTCATAATGATGTGCTACCTCACTTTTAAGTTCCCATCATTTTCCTGTTTTCCTTCTTGTAACCCCTAAACTTAGGCTTTTGCCTCATCTTTCCCTTTTCTATTCCCACACTTTTGGGACTTCAAGAATCATTTTTGCGTTTCTTCTCACAATTAGCACTATGATGGGTGGGTGCCAAAGAGGGATTACAAAAGGGTAATATGCTTATAATGTGGTTTCCAAGGAAAATGTTTAAAGGCTCAACATTGACTAGCAAGGGTTCATGCTCAAGGAACTCATATGGGTAAAGTAGGTATCCAAAAGAAAGCATAAATCATCCTCCAAGTGTAGTTACATCTAGAATTTCACCTTCAGCCACACTTGGGGCAAGTTCTATACAATCATTCATGCAAGAGAACTAAATTAAGATCTTTCCCGTAAAGCATCATCCTCCAAGGGGTTCACACCAATTTCATCACCACACCAAGAGTGAAAAGACAAGATAACATGAGATTCAATAAGCCAAACAAAGAATGTGTAATGTATGGCAAAAGAGTACTCAACTCTCAAATTAAAATTCCCCCTTATTTCTCAAAATTTAGTTTTTTCAACAATCATGCCATTTAAGAAAATTTTTCTGGTGGTACCTTTCGGAAGACATTGCAATCATTGACTCAAAAGAACTTAAAATTGGCATTTTCCCTTAAGAAAGTCGTCTCTCAATCCATCATTAGGAAATACCACCCGGTTCAACAACAAAAGAAAAGAAAAGAAAAGAAAATCGCTCCTTGGGAAAGAACCATGGTATGAAGAAAACCCTTAGAGTTTATTCACTAACTACTATAAACAAAAGACGATAATAAAAACATGGGTCAACAACATTTTTCAATTTAACACCGACCTAATTAATGGCACAAACAATTTAAGAACAATTTTTCATTCATTTTTTTCCACATTCCTGACAAGGGCATTCCCCACAACTATTAAAAACTACAAATCATCCACAACATCAGAAATTTGATGCTACAAGGGCAACAAAAATATCAAAAAGAAGCCTAACAAGGGCATAACAAGTCAATAACAACCAGAAGAGATAAAAAGAGAACTCGACCCACCTCCAACTATAATAATAAATTATCCCCAATGTGTGCATGAAAAATAGAAATGGTGGTGGGAACTCCTTGAAATGGATACTTCTTATCCTCATCATCAACCTTCTCATCGTCAAAGCCGACCACATGTGGCTACTCTTCCCACCCAAGACCTTGAATAGATCATTGATAGGGCCTCAAGCTGTGGACGGGATACCCATTGCTGCGTTAAGAGCACTCAATTCTAGGTCTGCCAGTGGCGCCCGCACCCACCATTCTCGCACTTCAGCTCGAAGAGATGTTATATCACCCTCCACTACGTCTACTTGAGAGTAGAGTTTGGTTAGTTTGTCTTAAACCTTTTTCAGCTCCCGCTTCATAGTTTCGGCGATAAGGTTTGGGATATTTTGGGCTAGCTTTTGTAGCTGGCTCTCGTTAGAAGTAGTCATTTTGGCCAGATTTTGCATGCTTCTTGGTCGAGAGGATATGGGGGGATGCTCTACCCCCAGAACCCAAGGATCAGACTCAGGAGTCAAACGGGGAAAATTTGGAAAAATGTTGCAGTAGTGCAGGACGAGTCGTTAGATGACTCGTGAGGAGACTCCACGAGTCGTCAGGTGGCTCATTGGAAGGATGGATTGGGCTGAGGAGTTGAGGTCCCCACGAATGTAGGAATGACTCATGGTCAACTACTACTGTCACTTTTGAAGAAGTTCTTGGGAGATCAAGCTTTAGTAGTCCTAGTGGATAGTGTTGGTATATAGGATAACCTCAACTATGAAGAAATTCCGGTGAAAATCTTAGATCGTCAGGTTTGGAGGCTGAGGAACAAAGAAGTAGCTTCAGTTAAAGTATTATGGAGAAATCAACATGTTGAAGGAGCTGCGTGGGAAGCCGGAGTGTATATGATGGCTAGATACCCACACTTGTTCCCTACCGGCTCAGTTTCATTTGAGGTATCAGTTCTTTCCATAAACATCTAATCAGTTTTTCATGTCTAGTTCATGCATACAATTTTATTTTATGATATGGTATATGTATGTGATATATGAACTCAGTTCAGCTATGTAGTTCTTTTCGGAGGTTATCATTCCATCAGTTTTCGGATTAATTAATCAATATTTGTGTATGGTGATAGCTTGTTTTTGAGTTTTCTGCATGTTTCTAACAGTCGAGGATGAATGTTCCTAAGGGGGGATATTGTCATACCCCAGGAACCCAATGATCAGACCCGAGAGTCAAATGGGGAAATCTGGAAAAATGTTGCAGCAGTGTATGACGAGTCATTAGAGGACTCGTGAGGAGACCCCATGAGTCATCAGGTGGCTCATGGGGAGGTTGGATTGGGTTGAGGAGTTGAAGTCCCCACGGGTGTGGGAACAACTTGTGGTCAGTTACCACGAGTCGACAGGTTTACCATGGGATGAGGTTGAGGATTTAAGAGGAGGTCTGACCAGTGTACCTAACGGATGGGTCCCCATGAGTCGTGGTCAGTCCCAATGACTTGTGAGGTGGGTCATGAGAAAGTCTATGGAATTTTAATTGAGGAGGAGACAATGTACTTGACGGGCGACACGACGAGTCATTACCCATCCAGATGAGTCGTTCGGGTCACTTGGTAGTTATTTTCTACGAATTAGTAAGGGCTTTCTCGTAATTTTCTAAACTCCTAAGGCCTAAACTATCTCGTTTAAGGTCGGAATAGGGTCATTTAAGGTGGGTTAAGTCCCTAATACATACCCAATCCCATGCAAGAGCTTTTAGAGAGGGTTTAAGGAGATTCAAGGTCTTCTCCTCAAAGTTTTCATCAATTTCTTTGTGGGTTTTCAAGGAACTTTGAAATCAGTCCATTCCCAGGTATGTAGGGTTTAGAATGGCTGAATCCTTTCACACCCATGCCCAAATTTCATTTCAAATCATGAATTCTCCTATTCAAGTTCTGTGGGGTTTTTCCCAAATGCATGAAAATGTGATTTCTCTTTATGGGTATGATTTTATTTAGTTCTAATTATTGAATTATGAATGATGTGTGGCTTTTATATTATTTCCTTTAAAATCATGTTTCAAGTTTTTTAAATCTAAAATGCCCATTGATGAAAGTTCATGAAAGTTATGATTTATGATGAATATTCAACATTTTAAGTTTATTGATGATGGAAAAGCATGATATCAAGTTCCCATGTTTATAAAGATATTGTTGAAAGAATTGAGTATGTTAAAGTATTGGACAATACCCACATGTTGAAGAATGATTTGCGATTTTATGAAACGAATTACATGATTTATCGATTTATGATGTAGGCCGATGGAAAGGGACTTTGATTCTTGGATAATCATATTTTAAAGGGGATCAATGATGATAAATGTTATATTTTAACCAATGAATCTGAATGCATGATGTTGTTGATTCACGTATGAACCTATATGCATGTTTTTAAGAGTCCTGTCTAGCACCGAGCAGCCCGACGTTCAAAAGACTACGCCGGTGTCTCATAACAACGTGCCACCATGGGTTTCAAATGATAAATTGCATTGATAATGATATCTTTAAATGTGATATCACACCTAAAGCACGACCCTCGCCTGGCAAAGCAGGGTCGACTCTGCCCATTTAAGTGAGACAGTTGGGGAATCATGAAAGCTCTACTATGATGGTGTCGGTTATGACGAGTCCTCCCATTGTTCCACTTGTTTTATGCATTGTTATATTTGTTCTATTGGTTCAAGTTATGTTTTTATAAGGTTTACTTAGTATTATGATAATGAATGATTTATGAATGGTTTGAAAGCCTTGATTCTTATGATTCCTTACGAAGTTTATGATACAAGCATGATACCTCCTCCTATGTTTAATTATGAGTTTATGTCACTTTTAAATGTTCGTTTTACTTGCATACTCGGTACATTCCACGTACTGACTGTATACTTTCTATGTTGTATTGTGTTATGATATAGGGTTCGGAGCTCGGGCTCATCCTCATCCGTAGTTCATCTCAGCTCTCGCTCTCAGCTTATTGGTGAATCCTCATGTTCCGAGGGTCGTTTGACAGACTTTCATGTTATTTATGTTTTAGTATTGGTCGGATTAGTTGGGGATGTTGTCCCATCAATCCATCTTATGTTGTAGAGGCTTTCAGATAGGATGTAGAACTCAACTTATGTATATGTCTAGTATTTCCGGTTGTTACAGTATGATTACATTTCTTCTATGATGATATGCTTAGTATTCTGCTTTATTGAATGATATTAGATGTATGCATGTGCCATGGGTCGACTTAGGGTCTCTCGGGATCCCTTGTCTTGTGTCTACAATCTGGGTGAACATTGGGGTCGTGATAGGGGAGGTGAAGGCCCTTAAAATGGTTCTCTCTTTAATGGTTGACCCGATGTTTTGAGGGGTGGCATATTAAGGTCGGGAGCAACGGGGTTCTCTTCTATGTCATGGGAGGTAGAACCTCCGGGAGCGTCAAAAGCATTCATCCTTTTTCTCTTCATGTTGGGTGCCTTAGCATAACTTTTCTTTTCCACATTTATCACATCGGTGGCAGAGCTAGGAGACTCTTCAGGAAAGAGTGGCAACCCTGTATTGAGGCATAGTTGAGAGATCAGCGCCGCATATGGCATCAACATTTCCAGCTGCCTGGCCTTTCTTTTCATTTGATTGGCCATGATATTCCCAAAGTTTATTTTCACCCCTGTCATGATACAAGCGATTAAGATAGCAGCCTCCAAGTTTACTGTTATACCCCGTAGAATTCCCGACACTTAGATGACCTATTTGCACGTTGGTTAAGCATAATTGAAGGCCATACGTGCTAGGGAAAGGCCCGGGAAAAAGATCGGACGAGAAACCCATCGAACCATCGCGGGAGGAGCCGAGGCAGAGCCCCTCCACGATGGCAGCGTGTCACGGAGGTGAGGCCTCCGCGATGGCTCCGTGACACGTTGCCCAAGTTCAAGCTCAAGTATATAAAGCCCCCACTTCGGTTGGAACTCATTTAACACTTAATAGATTTCCAGAAAACGCAGTGAACAGAGGAAAAACGAAGGAAAATTATAAATTATCGTCCGATTATGCTGCCAAACGCTGCCCAAACTCAAATTAATCCTAGATACCAAGGTATTTAGCAGCAGAGAGCATTTCTACGGAATTAGTTTCGCGAAATACGGCCGACGAATCGGCGAGCCACCGAACTAAAGTAAGTAGAATTGCTCTAAATTAATGTCTATGTGTTCCTAGCCGAGAAGTGAATACTTCTCCCTTCTGGGCCGCTGAAAAATAGCGAGTTTTCGACCGTCTTTCGATAAGCCTAAGTTTAGGCTATAAACTATATCGAAAGTAATGTTGCTCTTTACAATAAAGCTGTATTTAGTATTGATTGACGTATTTATGAATGCAGTTGGGAGAAAATAGTTGAAGTACCGGACGAGCCTCGTCCGACGGACGAATAGTCGAAGATAAGGTATGTAAAGTTAGTTTCCTCGGCAAGTTAAGTAATATTGAGACAGTATGGTAATTTACAGACCAGTAGAATGTTCAGAAATCGATTATTGTGTATTATGAATATTGGTGCAATATGAGAACTTTTGGGTTGTAACGTGTACGATACCTATCCGTATGATATAGATTCGGACGTAAGTGGTTAAGATTGCCCAGTATATTCAGTATGTGATGTAATATGCCATGTTAAGATATTGTTGTGTTTAGCTGAAGCCTCGCGAAGTAGTACAGTATCCGTAAAGCATTTCAGACATAGCATAGTAACTAAATAAGGTTTAGAAAGCATGTTAGAAGTAGGAAATCATGTTAATACAGAAACTCAGTAAACACCATCTTGTATAACCTTTGCGCCAGTACAGTTTGACAGGAGGCTATATTTATATTTATACTTACCTGTCTCAGCATGTATCAGACACTTACAGATTACTATTATTAGCTCAGTATGTGATTTATATGATACCTTACACCTGTTAGCCTTAGCTTATGAGATACACAGACAGCATGACTAGTTGAGACCGTTGTATTGATTGGGGTTGGATTACCTAGCATCCCTGACCGCCCTGGGTTAATAGCTGTATCGACTCGTCCGCCAGAGGATGAGGATACGTCACTCTATGGAGTGATATGCCGTCCCGCAAGGGGACGAAGATGGGATGCCAGTTTCCCCATATTGTGCCTTGGTCGGCCCTTATACACCCCCGTCGAGCGGGTACGCCCGGGGTGTTGATTTTAGAGTCCTTCGGACTCAGGTACAGTTATAGTCAGGGGCTCAGCGAGCCCAAGTGCATACCCAGGGACCGGCAGGATGCTTACAACCACTATCGGAGATGGGATGAGCGGGGTAGGGGTATAGATTCTGTGTTGATTGTACCTCCCGGCTTATGGGGGCCGGGCAAGGTTGTGTATGCCATGTTATGTTATGTATGTCATGTTATGTTACATTAGACATGAGTAGATTAGCAGTAGAATGATACGTCTCCAGACACGACACCTACTCCTCCCAGTATGGTTGAGAACAGGTACGACTTACATCTTCAGACAGATCATCTAGTTCATCTTGTTTCAGTTTCGTCAGTTATATTATTGATACAGATATCTTTTTCAGTTATTGCGTTACATACTCAGTACCAGCGGTACTAACGCCCGGTGGGGCGCTGCATTACTTGCCTGCAGGTACTCATAGACGAGCAGGCGATTCTACGTGACTCCCTGTCAGCGGTTGAGTATTCAGCTCCAATCATCCGGAGGCTGAATCCCAGAGGTGTAGTTCAGTTCCTTTTGTTGTATATAGTATGGGTAGGTCGGGGCCCTGTCCCGATCAGTCCTATTACTATTCCTAGAGGCTTGCAGTCTATATATATCCCCTGTGGTCAGTTGAGCCGGTCGTGTGAGGCCGTGCAGTTGTTTAGTTATCAGTATTCTTGCTTTCTTTATGTTGGCCGTGTGGGGCCATAGTTTACCAGTAGTGGTGACCTCGCCGGTCACGTAGCTTTTCAGTATGTTACGTTTGAGTTGCAGATAACTAGACAGCATGGTGGCCTTGTCGGCCCGCATAGGTTTCCCTAAATTACCATGTTTCTGGTCAGCTATTAATACAGGTACAGAAGGCTATAGGCCAATGGGCCGGGGGCTGTGTTTACAGCCGTTATATAGCCCTTTGTTTCCAGAAATGTGAGTTAGAGCCAGCCCGGCACCAGATGTGCCCAGGCTTAACAGTCCAGCAGGTCAGGTCCTAGTAGGGCACCAGGTGCCAGTCATACCCCCCAAGGTGGGGTGTGACAAACTTGGTATCAGAGCAGGTCGTGTCCCAGGGAGTCTGTAAGCCGTGTTAAGTAGAGTCCTGTCCAAGGATATGTTGTGCACCACACACTATGGGTAGGAGGCTGCACGGCATGATAGGATGGTTGTCTTTTATTCTGATTCAATCGTGCTATAGAGCGGTATAGTATAGGGTTGAGTCCCTAAGAGCTTACCATATTCTTTGGTTACAGATAATGTCAGACCAGCAACATCCTACCACAGGTCGGAGCTTAGACATTGCAGCAGGGGAGGGCACCAGCAGGATGCCTCCCCATCATTTGGAGATAGCCCGATCAGAGGGCCCTACAGAGGCTTCATCTCAGCCTCCTCAGCAGTCTCCACCACGTCAGGAGCCATTTGGGGCGACAGTACCTTCAGCAGTCCCTATACCGACACCCTCCGACCAGGAGGTTAGGAGTGCTGTAGTTATGTTAGCACAGATGATGGCTGCTCAGCGTCAGGAAATGCCATCTACAGTTGCAGAATCTTCAGGAGGGCCCGGTAGTTCGAGGGTCCGAGAGTTCTTAGCCCTAAATCCCCCACAATTCACAGGCACGGACCGAACAGAGGACCCCTAGGATTTTTTGGACCAGATACAGAGAATCTTCAGGGTTATGCATGCTACGCCTACTGAGTCAGTTGAATTGGCCGCATTCCAGTTACGAGATATTGCGGTGTTATGGTATGAAAGCTGGGAGAGGTCCCGAGGGAGAGATGTTTCCCCTCCCACCTGGTCCAGCTTTTCAGGAGCCTTTCTAGATCACTATATGCCGCGGGAGATCCGACAGGCTCGGGTAGACCAGTTCCTACATATAGAACAGGGGGCCATGAGTGTTCGGGAATATTCCTTGCGGTTTGACTCTTTGGCTCGATATGAACCGGCCTTCGTGGATACCATGGCATCCAGAGTGCACCGTTTTATTATGGGGTTGAACCTAGAATATGTCGAGACTTGTATCACGGCCACACTGCGAGAGGACATGGATATTTCCCGAATCCAAGCATTTGCCCAGAATATTGAGGGCATCAGACAGCGGCATCGGGAGATTAGAAGGGTCAATCAGGAGCAGCGTCGCCGGGATAGGCCAGCTGAGTTACAGAGAGAGGCCCGGGGAGGACCCAGGCCACGATTGTCAGACAGGCCGCCCAGGCCCCCGCCTCCACCGCAGTCACAGGGAGGTAGATTCAGTCGTAGAGGGTAGTCAGAGGCTGGTAGAGGCTCGCAGACGGCAGACTCACCATTACAGAGGAGGGCGGAGCAGAGTAGGTATATCCTACCACTTTGCCCTATATGCAGTCGACGCCATTCTGGAGCGTGCAGGTATGGTTCCACCGCATGCTATATTTGTGGCCAAGAAGGCCATTTGATGAGAGATTGCCCAGCCAGAGGTCGTGAGGACCGGGACAGACCGGATAGGGCATCAGCAGGATCGCAACTTACAGCATCCCCGACTAGGCGCAGGTCCTCAGTTTCAGCAGGCAGGGGTCGGGGCAGATCAGGGGCCTCCAGTACAGGTGCGGGTCCAAGCCGCACATATGCCTTAGCAGGGAGGCAAGATTCAGAGGCATCGCTTGATGTTGTGACAGGTATGCTAACTATCTGCTCACACCCCGCTTATGTGCTAATTGATCCAGGGTCTACTTTGTCCTATATTACTCCATTTGTGGCACGGAAGTTTAGTATTGTACCAGAATCACTACAGCAGCCCTTCTTAGTATCTACGCCCGTCGGTGACTCTATCACAGCGAGCCGAATTTACCGCGGGTGTACAGTAGAGGTTGCTGATCGTCAGCCCACAGTAGATCTGGTCGAGTTAGAAATGATAGACTTTGATGCCATAATGGGTATGGATTGGTTAGTACCATGTTTTGCTAATGTTGAATGTTGGACCAAAACGGTCCAATTCCACTTCCCGGGGGAGGCAGTACGGGAGTGGAAGGGTAGCACCGCGACGCCAAAAGGTAGGTTTATTTCCTACCTTCAGGCGAGAAAGTTGATATCTAAGGGGTGTATTTACCATCTTGTCAGAGTTCAGGATGTCCAGGCAGAATCTCCGACACTCCAGTCTGTCCCAGTGGTAAATGAATTCCCAGATGTATTTCCTGATGAGTTACCTGGTATTCCCCCAGAAAGGGAAATAGATTTTGCCATTGATTTGTTACCAGGCACTCAGCCAATATCAATACCTCCTTATCGGATGGCTCCTGCAGAACTCAGGGAATTAAAGGAACAGTTGAAAGACTTGTTAGATAAAGGTTTTATCAGGCCGAGTACTTCCCCGTGGGGTGCGCCAGTCTTGTTTGTGAGAAGGCTCGCTCCGAATGTGCATAGATTATCGGCAGCTAAACAAAGTTACAGTAAAGAACAAGTATCCGCTCCCCAGAATTGATGACTTATTTGATCAGCTACAGGGAGCTAGATACTTTTCTAAGATTGACTTGCGGTCCGGATATCACCAGGTCCGAGTACGTGAGAGGGATATTCCTAAGACAGCATTCAGGACCCGATATGGGCATTTTGAATTTCTGGTTATGTCCTTCTGGGCTAACGAATGCCCCAGCAGTCTTTATGGACCTGATGAACAGTATTTTCAGACCTTTCCTGGACTTGTTCGTGATAGTATTTATTGTTGATATTCTGGTGTATTCTCGCTCTGAGGCAGATCACCGGACTCATTTGCGGACAGTGCTCCAGATTCTCAAGACCGCCAGTTGTATGCTAAATTTTCGAAGTGTGAATTCTGGCTTAACTCAGTGGCCTTTTTAGGGCATATTGTCTCCGATGCTGGTATACAGGTAGACAAGCAGAAGATAGAAGCAGTTAAGTCATGGCCTAGGCCTACCACCCCGACTGAAGTTCGTAGTTTTCTGGGGTTGGCAGGATATTATCGGAGGTTCGTTGAGGGATTCTCAACCATTGCAGCACCTTCAACTAAATTGACACAGAAAGCAGCAAAGTTTCAGTGGACGGAGTCATGCGAGCAGAGTTTCCAAGAATGGAAAGACAGATTAACCTCCGCCCCAGTACTAGCACTACCGGAAGGCACAGAAGGGTATTCAGTTTATTGTGACGCGTCAGGTATCGGGTTGGGCTGTGTGTTGATGCAGCATGGTAGAGTAATTGCATATGCTTCCAGACAGCTGAAGAAGCACGAAAAGAATTACCCCACCCATGATCTAGAATTGGCCGCAGTCATTCATGCCTTGAAGATGTGGAGGCATTACCTTTACGGCGTCCATGTTGATATTTACACAGATCATAAGATCTTACAGTACATTTTTACTCAGAGGGAGTTGAATCTGCGGCAACGTCGCTGGTTAGAATTGTTGAAGGATTATGATGTAAACATCCTGTACCATCCAGGAAAAGCCAACGTTGTAGCAGACGCCCTGAGCCGTAAGTCAATGGGGAGTTTGGCGTATTTGCGACCTGAGAAACAGAAATTAGCTAAAGAAATTCATCAGTTAGCTGATCTAGCCGTTCGAATAATGGAAATAGAAAATAATGGAGCAGTAATTCAGAATTCTGCAGTGTCATCGTTAGTTACAGAGGTAAAAGTATGACAGTATGAGGATCCTGATTTAGTCCAGCTCAGAGATAGAGTTCAGAAGGGTAAGGAGTCAGATTTTCAGATAACCGAGGATGATGTGCTACGTTGTAAGGGCCGCCTCTGTGTCCCGAATGTTTCAGGACTTCGTGGCCAGATCATGCATGAGGTACACTACGCTCGCTATTCCCTTCACCTAGGGGCGACGAAAATGTACCGCGATATCAGAGACATCTACTGGTGGCCAGGTATGAAAGCTGAGATAGCTGAATTTGTATGTAGATGTTCTAATTGTCAGCAGGTAAAAGCCGAGCACCAGAAACCGAGTGGTTTGATGCAAGAGATAACGGTACCCACGTGGAAATGGGAAGCAATAAACATGGATTTTGTAACAGGATTACCCCGTACTGGACGCAGAAATGATTCCATTTGGGTAATAGTTGATAGGCTGACAAAATCAGCTCATTTCCCACCAGTGAAAGCTACCTTCTCATCTGGGGATTATGCCGAATTGTATATCAGAGAAATAGTTAGATTGCATGGAGTGCCGGTATCTATCATTTCAGACAGGGGAGCACAGTCTACAGCTAGATTCTGGCAGTCGTTTCAGAAAGGTCTGGGGACGCAGATTAATTTGAGCACAACATTCCATCCTCAGACGGACGGGCAGGCTGAACGTACAATTCAGACGCTCGAAGATATGCTACGAGCGTGTGTGTTATATTTTGGGGGTAGCTGGGATGAACATCTCTCGTTAATCGAATTTGCTTATAATAACAGCTACCATTCAGCTATTCAGATGGCGCCTTTCGAGGCATTGTACGGGCGAAAATGTAGATCGCCGGTGGGCTGGTTTGAAATAGGAGAATCAGCATTAGTTGGCCCAGACATTGTTCGACAGTCCGAGGAAAAGATAAAGCTTATCCGAGAACGTTTACTGACTGCTCAGAGCCGCCAGAAGTCCTATGCAGATAGGCGGTGCAGAAATCTAGAATTTTCGGTAAACGACTGGGTATATCTGAAAGTGTCCCCGATGAAAGGGGTAATGAGATTTGGCAAGAAAGGCAAGCTTAGCCCAAGATTCATTGGACCGTATCAGATTCGGCGAAGAATAGGCCGCGTGGCATACGAGTTAAACTTGCCTCCGGAATTAGCATCTGTTTACCCAGTATTCCATGTTTCGATGTTAAGGAAGTTCGTAGGGGACCCTTCTACAGTATTTCCAGTTCAGGATGTTCGGGTCACAGAAGAGTTAGCCTATGAAGAGGTTCCCGTAGCCATCTTAGACAGACAGATTCGCAGGCTGAGAACTAAAGATGTTGCATCTGTCAAAGTATTGTGGCGTAACAGAAATCGGGAAGAAACGACGTGGGAGGCTGAAGAAGATATGAAAATCAGATACCCTCACCTATTTCAGGCCTAGTCAGACGATAGGTATGTCCGTATCATTACTGATACAGTATCTTATGATTGTATGGTGTAAATGATAAAGAAGAAGTGATATTTAGTTGTTTAGTGGATCTTAGAACATTGTGTGCAGTGCATGTGTTGGACTTTTCTGCATTTCAGGTTTTTGCGATAGTCCATATTACAGGGGAAACTCTGCCGAAATTTCTCTAGAAAATAAAGTAAGCAGTCCTCTAGATAACAGTGTACATTCGAGGACGAATGTTCCTAAGGGGGGAGAATGTTATACCCCGTAGAATTCCCAGCACTTAGATGACCTATTTGCATGTTGGTTAAGCATAATTGAAGGCCATACGTGCTAGGAAAAGGCCCGGGAAAAAGATCGGACGAGAAACCCGTCGAACCATCGCGGGAGGAGCCGAGGCAGAGCCCCTCCGCGATGGAAGCGTGTCACGGAGGTGAGGCCTCCGCGATGGCTCTGTGACACGTTGCCCAAGTTCAAGCTCAAGTATATAAAGCCCCCACTTCGATTGGAACTCATTTAACACTTAATAGATTTCCAGAAAACGTAGTGAACAGAGGAAAAACGAAGGAAAATTATAAATTATCGTCCGATTACGCTGCCAAACGCTGCCCAAACTCAAATTAATCCTAGTTACCAAGGTATTTAGCAGCAAAGAGCATTTCTACGGAATTAGTTTCGCGAAATACGGCCGACGAATCGGCGAGCCACCGAACTAAAGTAAGTAGAACTGCTCTAAATTAATGTCTATGTGTTCCTAGCCGAGAAGTGAATACTTCTCCCTTCTGGGCCGCTGAAAAATAGCGAGTTTTTGACCGTCTTTCGATAAGCCTAAGTTTAGGCTATAAACTATATCGAAAGTAACGTTGCTCTTTACAATAAAGCTGTATTTAGTATTGATTGACGTATTTATGAATGCAGTTGGGAGAAAATAGTTGAAGTACCGGCCGAGCCTCGTCCGACGGACGAATTGTCGAAGATAAGGTATGTAAAGTTTGTTTCCTCGGCAAGTTAAGTAATATTGAGACAGTATGGTAATTTACAGACCAGTAGAATGTTCAAAAATCGATTATTGTGTTATTATGAATATTGGTGCAATATGAGAAGTTTTGGGTTGTAACGTGTACGATACCTATCCGTATGATATAGATTCGGACGTAAGTGGTTAAGATTGCCCAGTATATTCAGTATGTGATGTAATATGCCATGTTAAGATATTGTTGTGTTTAGCTGAAGCCTCGCGAAGTAGTACAGTATCCGTAAAGCATTTCAGACATAGCATAGTAACTAAATAAGGTTTAGAAAGCATGTTAGAAGTAGGAAATCATGTTAATACAGAAACTCAGTAAACAGTATAGCTTTCAGCAGAAACACCATCTTGTATAACCTTTGCCCAGTACAGTTTGACAGGAGGCTATATTTATATTTATACTTACCTGTCTCAGCATGTATCAGACACTTACAGATTACTATTATTAGCTCAGTATGTGATTTATATGATCCCTTACACCTGTTAGCCTTAGCTTATGAGATACACAGACAGCATGACTAGTTGAGACCGTTGTATTGATTGGGGTTGGATTACCTAGCATCCCTGACCGCCCAGGGTTAATAGCTGTATCGACTCGTCCGCCAAAGGACGAGGATACGTCACTCTACGGAGTGATATGCCGTCCCGCAAGGGGACGAAGATGGGATGCCAGTTTCCCCATATTGTGCCTTGGTTGGCCCTTATACACCCCCGTCGAGCGGGTACGCCCGAGGTGTTGATTTTAGAGTCTTTCGGACTCAGGTACAGTTATAGTCAGGGGCTCAGCGAGCCCAAGTGCATACCCAGGGACCGGCAGGATGCTTACAGCCACTATAGGAGATGGGATGATCGGGGTAGGGGTATAGATTCTGTGTTGATTGTACCTCCCGGCTTATGGGGGCCGGGCAAGGTTGTGTATGCCATGTTATGTTATGTATGTCATGTTATGTTACATTAGACATGAGTAGATTAGCAGTAGAATGATACGTCTCCAGACACGACACCTACTCCTCCCAGTATGGTTGAGAACAGGTACGACTTACATCTTCAGACAGATCATCTAGTTCTTCTTGTTTCAATTTCGTCAGTTATATTATTGATACAGATATCTTTTTCAGTTATTGCTTGACATACTCAGTACCAGCTGTACTGACGCCCGGTGGGGCGCTGCATTACTTGCCCGTAGTTACTCATAGACAAGTAGGCAATTCTACGTGACTCCCTGTCAGCGGTTGAGTATTCAGCTCCAGTCATCCGGAGGCTGAATCCCAGAGGTGTAGTTCAGTTCCTTTTGTTGTATATAGTACGGGTAGGTCGGGGCCCTGTCCCGATCAGTCCTATTACTATTCCCAGAGGCTTGCAGTCTGTATATATCCCCTGTGGTCAGTTGAGCCGGTCGTGTGAGGCTGTGCAGTTGTTTAGTTATCAGTATTCTTGCTTTCTTTATGTTGGCCGTGTGGGGCCATAGTTTTCCAGTAGTGGTGACCTCGCCGGTCACGTAGCTTTTCAGTATGTTACGTTTGAGTTGCAGATAACTAGACAGCATGGTGGCCTTGTCGGACCGCATAGGTTTCCCTGAATTACCATGTTTCTGGTCAGCTGTTAGTACAGGTACAGAAGGCTATAGGCCAATGGGCCGGGGGCTGTGTTTACAGCCGTTATATAGCCCTTTGTTTCCAGAAATGTGAGTTAGAGCCAGCAAGGCACCAGATGTGCCTAGGCTTAACAGTCCAGCAGGTCAGGTCCTAGTAGGGCACCAGGTGCCAGTCGTACCCCCCAAGGTGGGGTGTGACATTTACTCTTGTCACGACACGAACATAGGCCCGCATTGAGACACGGGACAAGGAGCCCCGTGAGACTCCAAGTCGACCAATGGCATGAACATACATCTAACTCAATCAATAAAGCGGAAGACTTAACATAATAAACATAATGGAGGTCTACACATAACATAGCAAACTGAATATATAACACGGACTCAAAACCATAACTCTAGTCAAACTCCTCACTAGGAGTCACTTAACAACTCATGGTCAACCTCATCCTGTGACTTGATGCATGAAATCCTATTTTCTCCGTTTCAACTCTTGGGTCTAATCGTTGGACTTTTGGGGTATAACAACATCTCCCCCTTGGGAACATTCGTCCTCGATTATTGAAAAACATATAGAAAAGCAGAAAAACGCAATCATCATACTCAAATACTGATCATATAAGCTGAAAACTGATGGAATGACTAACTTCGATTTAAACCACACAACTGAACTGAATTTATGAATCATAGATACACCCATATACGTGAAACAAACTGGGGCACATGAACTGAACATGAAAATGAATATAGTTTTAGGGCAAAAACTGATACCTCAAGCTGGAATTGAGCCGATAGGGAATAAATGTGGGTATCTAGCCATCATATCTGCTTCGCTTCCCATGTAGCTCTCTCAACATGCTGATTCCTCCATAAAACTTAAATTGAATTTACTTCCTTGTTTCTTAGCCTTTGAACCTAATGATCTAGTATTTCCACCGGAACCTCCTCAAAACTAAGGCTGTCTTTCACACCGACACTGTCCACCGGAACAACTAGAGCTGGATCCCCCAAACACTTCTCTAAGAGTGATACATGAAAAATAGGATGAACAGAAGAAAATTCTGAGGGCAACTCCAATACATATGCAACCTTGCCATCCTGCTTCACAATTCAGTTGGGGCCAACATAACGAGGGTGGAGTTTTCCATTCCTTCCAAACCTCATCACTCTGTTCATGGGCGACACATTCAGAAACACCCAATCATCCACTTCGAACTCAAGTTCTCTCCTTCTCACATCAGCATAGGACTTTTGGCGACTTTGAATTGTTTTCACTTGTCCCGTATAAGCTAAACTTTATCTATGGCCTCATGGCCTGAATCCGGACCTATCAATGTAGCCTCACCGACTTCAAATTAACCAATAGGTGATCTACATCTCCACCTATCGAGAGCCTCAAACGGAGCCATCTGAATGCTAAAATGGTAGTTGTTGTTGTATGCAAACTTGATGAGAGGCAAATGATCATCCCAACTATCCTTGAAATCAATAACACAGGCTCTAGAAATATCCTCAAGAGTCTGAATAGTCTGCTGAGCCTGACCATCCATCTGCGGGTGAAATGTTGTACTGAGCTTGACTTGGTACCAAGTCCCTTTTGAAACAATCTCCGAAATTGAGAGGTAAACTGAGTACCTCTATCTGATATGATGGACAAGGGAACTTCATACAATTGAACTAGCTCTCGAATGTATTGTTTGGCATAATCCTCCGCGGAATCAGTGGTTTTGACTGGTAGAAAATGAGCTACTTTGGTCAACCTGTCCACGACCACCCAAATGGAGTCATACTATCGACGAGTAAGAGGCAACCCTATAATGAAGTCCATATTAATTTCCTCCCACTTCCAAGTAGGGATACTGATTTCCTGAAGCATACCACATGGTATTTGATGCCCTATCTTCACTTGCTGATAGTTTGGACAGTTAGCTACAAATTCTGCGATGTCCTTCTATATTCCATTCTACCGATAGACTTCCTGTAGGTCACGGTACATCTTGGTGGCACCTAGATGTATCGAGTATCTAGAACCGTGAGCCTCATGCAACATCCGACTTCTCAAATCATCAATTTTCGGGACACACAAAATCGACCCTGATATCGAAGCACACCATCTCCCCCTTTGGAGAAGACCTCTACCTTCTGATTCTGAACGGCTTCGTTTAACTTTACCAAGATAGGGTCCTCGTCTTTCCTAGCTTTCAAATTAGTCAGCAAGGATGATTCTAACCTGTTCTGTACTATAAAACCACCATTAGTTGAGTCAGCCAAATGAACTCTCAACCGTGCAAGTCGATGCACATCCTTCACCAGCTCCTTCTTTCCCCTATCTACATGGGACACACTCTCCATAGAGAGTCTACTAAGTGCATCTGCAACCACATTGGCCTTACCCGGATGGTAAATCACAATCATATCATAATACCTAAGTAGCTCCAACCACCTCATTTGGCAGAGATTTAGGTCCTTTTGGTTAAAGACATATTGTAGGCTCTTGTGGTCCGTAAACACATCTACATGGACTCCATTTAAATAGTGTCTCCAAATCTAAAATGCAAATACCACCGTTGCCAATTCAAGATCATGGGTTGGGTAATTCTTTTCATGATCTTTAAGCTGTCTTGAAGTGTATGCTATCACTTTACCATGCTGTATCAACACACAACCAAGGTCGGTTCTAGAAGCATTGCAATACACCACAAACCCATCGATATCCTCCGGTAGGGTTAACACCAGCACTGAGGTAAGTCGAGTCTTCAACTCCTGAAAGCTCCTTTGACAAGCATCCAACAATTGGAATTCACTTTCTTTTTGGTCAATTTGGTCCATGGCGCTACAACAGATGAAAAAACCATCTACATATCTTCGATAGTACCTGGCTAAACCTAACAAAATCCTGATATCTGAAGGATTCACCGGTCTAGACCAATTCTTCACCGCTTCTATTTTCTTAGACTCAACCTTTATGCCCTCACATGACACCACATGACCCAAAAATGCCATCGAGTTCAACCAAACTCGCATTTACTAAATTTAGCATATAGTTAGTCATCCTTGAGAGTCTGTAGTACCACCCTCAAACGAGCGGCATGTTCCTCCTCACTCCGAGAATATATTGGGATGTCGTCAAGAAACACAATCACGAACGTATCCAAGTATGGATTTAACACCCTGTTCATCAAATCCATAAAAGCTACAGGAGCATTCGTTAGTCCAAAAGACATAACTACAAACTCATAATGACCATACTGCATCCTGAAAGCTATCTTCGGGATATCACTCTCCCAAACCCTGAGCTGATGGTATTAACATTTAAGATCTATCTTGGGAAGAGGACACGTGTTGTTGATGGTGACCTTGTTCAATTGTCGATAATCAATAATCATACAAAGTCAACCATCTTTCTTGCGGACAAATAAAACTGATGCACTCCATGGGGATTTGCTCATTCTAATGAACCCTTTTTCTAGGAGGTCCTTTAATTGCTCCTTCAATTCCTTTAGCTCGGCTTGAGCCATATTGTATGTAGGAATAGATATAGGCTGCGTATCGGGATGAAGGTTAATACCAAAATCAATATCCCGCTCGGGAGGGATTCCCGATAGATCATCTAGGAAGACTCTGGATACTCACATACTACTGGGACTGAATGTATAGTTGAGGTCTTGGATGTGGCATCCTTAACCCTAACTAAATGGCATGACAACCCTTGGAGATCATCTTTCTGGCCTTAAGATAGGAAATGAAACGACCTACAGGAACAACTGAACTACCCTTCCATTTTATGACTAGCTCACCCAAAAATCTGAACTCTACTGCCTGGGTACTAACTGAGGCATAATATACAAATAGCCAATCCTTGCCGAGGATAACATCAAAATCGGTCATGGATAACTCTAATAGAGCTTCTGAGGTGACTTTCTGAAGGACTGTGATCGGGAAACTTCTATGCACACGTCTAGCTACAACTGAGTTGGCTACTGGAGTAGAGACTTAGAAGGGTTCTGACAAGATTTCAGGACTAACTCCGAAACTACTTTCCATATAAGGTGTCACAAAAGATAAGGTATCCCCTAGATCTAACAAAGCATATTCACAAGGTGGAAAACTTGTAACATACCAGTGACTACAACCGGGGAGACCTCCTGCTCCTGGCGGGATGCTAGAGCATAGAATCTGTTTTGGCGCTGATCGCCACCTGTGCTAGTAGATACGCCCTACAGAGATGGGCAGGCTAGCGGATCTATTAAACTGGAAGCTGAGCCTCGACCCCTATAATGGACCTGTCTAGCTACTGGGAAATCTCTGAGCATATGTATGGGCTTCACACACTAGAAGCAAGCACCTGTACCCGCCAAACATTGACCCGTGCGCCTCTGAACACACCTGTTGCAAACTAGAACGCCGAAATCTGTGGGCATGCTACTCTGACCCCTAGAGCCTGATGCTCATCCTTTCTGGCCGAGCCTAGGTCTGGATTGCACACTCATCACTGATGATGCTGGGGCTTAAGATATCTGGTGGGACTATTGTCGATGCCTACCGCCTTGTCTCGGCTGAGAGAACCTATAGCTATGTATCCATGCCCTCTTGGCCTCTCTCTCCCTCAGATGCACAGCCTTCATCTGCTGTGCATACAAGACTATCCAAGGAAAATCCATATCCTAATAGAGCATGGTGGTTCTACCATCCTTGTCAAGATAATCTGCCACACCATGAACAAACCTGCTAACTCGAGCCGTCTGATCAACCACTAACTCTGGGGCGTACTTTGACAGGTGAGTGAACTCTAGGGAATATTCATGCACTATCATCTTTCCATATTTTAGATTCATGAACCTGGCTTCCTTCAAATCCCTCATCTCACGAGTGAAGAACGATCTAGAAAAGTAACATGAAACTCCTCCCAACTGGTAAGGCTTGCTCCGGCTGCCCTACAATCCTTCCACTGTCCAAACCAAATGTGTGAGACCCTCTTCAACTGATATGAGGCCAAATCAGCACACTTTTCTCCATTCACCCCCATGACATGGGTGATCTTTAAATTCTCATCAATAAACTCATGTGGATGCTCGTCCACCTTTGACCCAAGAAACTCTGGTGGGTTCATCCTTAGGAAATCTCTGACTCGTGCTGCTGCCGCATTCCTGTTCTGTGGGACATGCACTACTACCTGCTGGTTGACCTGAATGGTCAAGGCATGTGCTAGCATTAGAATGGCTGCCCTAAATTCAGCATGGGCAACCGGCTCCGGTGCATGGTACTCATGGCTGCTGGGGCTTGTTGTTGCCCATCCCTATTGCCATCCTCATGGCCATTTCCATTTCCATTTCTTCTACCCGTTAACTTTGTGGGAAGGCATGAATCTGCAATCGCGAATAGCACGAGTTAGAAGGATAGAGAGATATTCCACCGCACGACATAGATCAGGAAGAAGGGAACATTTCCTGATCATCTCATAGCCTATTATTCATAAGTGTGGAGCACTTCACACCCATGAGAAAAACTCTATTTAACGTGGCTTTTAGACTACCTAGAATTCAAACCTATTGTTCTGATACCAAGCTTTTCAGGACCCGACATAGGCCCGGATTGAGACATTGGACAAGGAGCCTCGAGAGACTCCAAGTCGACCCATGGCATGAGCGTACATCTAAATCAATCAATAAAGTGTAAGACTTAACATAATAAACATAATGGATTTCTAAACATAACATAGAAGATTGAATATATAACACGAGACTGAAGCTGAATACAATTTATTATCTGAGAAGCCTCTAATTCTAATGAGTTGATGGAACAAGACCCCAACTAACTCTCTAAGTCTAAAAATTGAATGTACAAGGATAGCTGATAACAAATAGTCCTAAGGAGATGAGGACTCACCAATAGAGAATGGACACTAACTCTGAAAGCTGACTAGTGACGGGGCTGAGTCTGAAGGTCGGAGCCTGTATCATGAAAGGATAAAACATAGAGTATGCGATCAGTACGTAGAATGTACTGAGTATGCAAGGTAAGTAAATTCGCTTAAGTAAGTGAAATCATTTAAAACATGCATTATATCAAAAAAACATTAGGATAAGAATCTGAGAGCAGGGCCTATATGCTACATTCGGAAATCATGATCTGAACATAACTGAACATCATAACTGAATCGAATGAACCAAAGCTGAAATCTGATATTCATAAGTAAAACTATACATCGGGTCGAACATGCTTTAGAACATAAATATACATATATATCACGAATGACAAACATTCATAACTGAAATCATGAGGAACAATTGTAAACTCTTCCTATAACCAACATTACCACGATAGAGCTTACATGGCCCCGATTATCACACTCAAGTGGGCAGAGCCGTCAAAAGCCTTTGCAAGGCTAACGACCCTACCATGATATTGATATCAAGCTGAAGGCCCCTTGGAGAAGGGGAAAGCTCACATAAGAGGTCCCATATAATCTGATCATACCTACATTGGTGCGAAGTTTTGATGCACAGGGTTGACTGACCCTTAGCCTTCTCGGTGTTAGGCACTACTCCCAAAACATGCATATGCTCTCCATCATTTTTTGACAAAGCTGACCATCGTCTATTGACGAAGCTGAATAATCATATACATATAAAATCTGAAATCATTCATGAGGAGCCTTGCTAAAACCATACCACAAGCTTAACATAATTAGGAGTCTTGACTCCAAAACCATGTTGTAAGATAATTAAATTGAAATCATAACATACTTGGACATATGGGCTTGCCCACAATATTTAAACATGCTTCAAAATACTTGATTCACTTGAAAACATGATCATAAACATGGGGAACTTGAAAACATGCTTTTCATCAATAATATCTTATCATACTTGAACATTCATAATAAATCTCAACATCCATGAACTTCTCAAGGATGGGAATTTTAATTTGTAAAGTTGAGAACATTATTATAATTGAAATCAATGTAAAACTTGCCCATGAATCATAATTAAAAAATAGAAACCTGCTTAGATCATACCCATGGTAGAAACTTAGGAAATTCATGCATTGGGTTAAAACCCCATAGGACAACATATAGATTATCATGAACTAGAGAGGGATTAGGCATGGGTGTGCACAAATTCACCCATTCATAGCCTTACATACCTGTGAGAATCTAATTCTATAATTTCTCTGATTGCCAAGGAAGAATTGATGAAAACTTGAAGGAAATTGAGCTTCATAAACTTTCTAGATCTTTACTCTTGCATGCATGAATAAGAATACCCTAGAATGAACTTACCCCTCTTAAACTTCAGTATTCATAGCTTAAAATGACTTAGCTTAGGCCTTAGGATAATAGGAATTACGGTTAATCCCTTACTAAATTCCCATAAAATAACTGATTACCAGTCCCCACGAGGGACTGGATGAGTCGTTACCAAGGAAACAAGTCATCGTCTAATGTCGTGAAGTCCATTGTGACTTTTCCTCGAGGGGTCCCCATGAGGGAACTAACAACCCGTTACTGGTGATCACCACTCGTGGTCACAACTTATTACCTCCACTGCAAAATCTAGTGTCTTTCAGAAAATGCTGTCCACAACTCACCTAGCACATCTCGGTGTCTGACCACGACTCGTGGTGTCCAACCGTAGGGAACACTGCCCACTTAACCTTCATCTTCTAATATCCCTTGACCACGATTGACTCAATGAGTCGTGGGTGGTGACCACGACTCGTGGTCATGTCCGCGGAGACTCAAAACCATAATTTCCAACTCCAGTCAAATTCTTCACCACGAGTCACTTAACGACTCATGGTCAACCTGACAGGTCACAAGATGACTCGTTCTGTGACTTGGTGCAGAAAATCCTATTTTCTCCATTTCAACTCCCGGATTTGATCTTTGGACTTTCGGGGTATAGCAATATCTCTCCCTACCCAAACATGGGTCCGGACCGAGACACGGGACAAGGAACCCCTAGAGACTCCAAGTCAACCCATGGCATAAACATAACTTCTAACTGAATCAACAAAAGTGGAAGATCAACATAATACTCATAGCGGAAGCCTAAACATAACATAAAATCTGAACAACTTACGAGTCTAAAGCTGAAATACACTCTACTTCTAAAAAGCCTCTAACTCTGATGAGTTGATGGGACAAGAACCCAACTAACTCTCTAAGTTTTAAACTGAAAATATGTTAACAAAATTGAATAGAAAGGGGCCCACGACAGATGAGGATTCAATAATAGAGGTTGGATGCTAACTCTGGAACTGGCTAGTGATAGGGCTAAGTCTGAAGATCATAGCCTGTATCATAAAATGATACATCATAGAGTATGCGGTCAGTATGTGAAAAGTATAGAGTATGCAAAGTAAGTAAAACCGCTTAAGTAAGTAAAATCATTAAAACAAGCACAATATTAATCATAATCAAGATAAGAATCTGAGAGTAAGGCTTGCATGCTATTTTCTGAAATCATGATGTGAATGTAACTGAACATCATTACTGAATTGAATGACTCAAAGCTGAAATTTGATAATCATAAGTAAAATTGAACATTGGGTAAAACCTACTTTAGAATATATATATATATATATATATATACACATATAAATATATCTTGAATGATAAACATGCATAACTGAAATTATGAGGAACAATGGAAGACTCGTCATATAATCGACATTACAATGATAGAGCTTACGTGGTCCTAAGTATTATACTCAGGCGGCTAGAGACGTCCAAAGCCTTGCCAGGGTTAAGGACGATAACATGATATCAAAATAAAGCTCAAGGCCCCTTAGTATAGGGGAAATCTCGAAAGGAGGTCCTAAAGTATATAAGTAAACCTACGTTAGCGCGTAGTTCTGAGGCACCGGGTTGACTAACCTTTAGTCTACTCGATGATAGACACTATTCCCAAAAAATGCATATTCTCTCCATCATTTTCAATGAAGCTGACCATCATATAATGACGAAGCTGAATAACAACATACATGCATAATCGAAAATCATAACTGAGGAGCCTTAGCTCAAATCATACTGCAAGTTGAATAAGGTTGGGAGTCTAGACTCCAAAACCATGTGGTAAGCTAATTGACATGAAATCATAAATCATACTTGAACATATGGGTTTGCCCAATACTTAAACATGCTTGAAAATACTTGATTCTCTTGAAAATATGATCATAGGAATGGGTAACATGAAAACATGCTTTTCTCATAAACATCTCAACATACTTGAACATACAACATAGATCTCAACTTTCATGAACTTTTCATGGATGGGCGTCATAATTTATAAAACTAGAAAACATGATTTATAATTGAAAAAATTATAGAACTTGCCCATGAATCATAATTCAACGATAGAAACATGCTTAGATCATACACATGGTAGAAACATAGGGAATTCATGCATTGGGTAAAACCCCATAGGATCAACATATAAATTTTTATGAATTAGAAAGGGATTGGGCATGGGTGTGAACAAATTCACCCATTCATAACCCTACATACCTGAGAGAATCTGGTTCTACAATTTCTCTAATTTCCTAAGGAAGAATTGAGAAGAACTTGGATGAAAATAAGCTTAATCACCTCTCTTGACTTCTAAACTTGCATGCATGAATAGGAATAGCTTCGAATGAACTTACCCCTCTTAAGACTAATTATTCATAGCTTAAAACAACGTAGTTTACGCCTTAGGATCATAGAAATTACGAAAAAGCCCTTACTAAACTCGCAGAGAAAAACAGACCGCCAGTCCTAACTAGGGATTGGACGAGTCGTTACCCATGACCATGACTCGTGGTCTCCTGCCGTCAAGTACACTGCCCATTTTCCTCAAAGGGTCCCCATGAGGGACCTAGCGATTCGTCACTAGTGCCCACGAATCGTGGTCACCTCTCGTTACCCTCACTACTCAAAAACATTTAATCCTTAACCAACTGCTAACCACGACTTACCTAACGAATCGTGGAATTAACCATGACTCGTGGTGTCTAGTCATAAGGTATACTGCCGGCCCTTCCTTCATCCTTCAACTGCCCTTGTCCACGGGTGACCTAATGGCTCATGGAGCTGACCATGACTCATGGTCACACCCGTGGTAACCCTAACTTGAAAATTTCCAAACAAGTCAAAACTCCTCACCACGAGTCACTTAACGACTCCTGGTCATCCTGACGTGTCACATAATGAGTCGATCTATGACCTGGTGTAGAAAATCCTATTTTCTCCATTTCAACTCCCGGGTCTGATCTTAGGGCTTTTGGGGTATAACAATATCTTCCCCTTGGGAACATTCTTCCTCGAATGTCGAAAATCAAACAGAAAAGCATAGAAATGCAATCATCATACCAAAATACAGATCATATAAACTGAAAAGTGACGGAATGACTGACACCGATTTGAACTACATGACTGAACAGAATTCACGAATCATACATACATCTATTTACATAAAGGAAACTGAGGTACATGAACGGAAAATGAAACTTAATAGAGTTTTAGGACAAAACTGATACCTCAAGATGGAACTGAGCCAAAAGGGAATAGATGTGGGTATGTAGCCATCATGTCCGCTTCATCATCCCACGTGCCTCCCTCAACATGCTGATTCCTCCTTAAAACCTTGACTGAAGCTACTTCTTTGTTCCTTAGCTTATGAACCTGCCGATCTAGTGTCTCCATTGGAACCTCTTCATAACTAAGGTTGTCTTTAACACAGACACTGTCCACCGGAACAACTAGAGCTAGATCACACAGACACTTCCTTAAGAGAGATACATGTAAAACTTGCTGACTGAAGCTAATTCTTTCGGCAAGTCCAACTCATATGCTACCTTGCCAACCCGTTTCACAATCTGATATGGGCCAACATAACGGTGGTTGAGTTTCCCTTTCTTTTAGAACCTCATCACTCCCTTCATGGGAGACACCTTTAGAAACACCCAATCATCAACTTTGGACTCAAGTTCCCTTCTCCTCACATCCATATAGGATTTTTTGTCACTTTGAGTTGTTTTCAACCTATTTCGTATGAGCTGAACTTTCTCCATGGCTTCATGGACTGAATTTTGCCCGATCATCACTACTTCACCGACTTCAAACCAACCAATGGGCGATCTACATCTTCACCCATAGAGAGTCTCAAACGGAGCCATCCGAATGCTGGAATGGTGGTTATTCTGATATGCAAACTCAATGAGAGGCTAAAGATCATCCCAACTAACCTTAAAGTCAATCATGAACGCTCTCAATATGCCTTCGAAGGTTTGAATAGTCTGCTCCACTTGACCATTCGTTTGTGGGTGAAATGTTGTACTGAGCTGGACTTGAGTACCAAGTCCCTTTTGAAACTCCCTCCAAAATAGGGAGGTAAACTGAGTACCTCTAGCTGATATGATGGACAAGGGCACTCTAATCAAATGAACTAGCTCTCAAATGTACAATTTGGCATATTCCTCTACTGAATCAGTAGTTTTGACCAGTAAAAAATGAGCTTCTTTGGACAACCTATCCACCACCACCCAAATGGAGTCGTACTGTTAACGAGTGCATGGAAACCTTGTGATGAAGTCCATATTGATCTCCTCCCACTTTTAAGTAGGGATACTGATGTTTTGAAGCACACCTCCCAGTAACTGGAGGTCTACCTTCACTTTCTAACAATTTGGACATTTAGCCACAAACTCTGCTATGTCCTACATCAAGCCATTCCACCAATAGACTTCTCCTAGCTTACGGTACATCTTGGTGGAACCTAGATGTATCAAATATCTAGAATAATGAGCCTTATGCAACATTTGATTTCTCAAATCATCAATGTCCGGGACACACAAGTGACCCCGATTTTGAAGCACACAATCTCCTCCTTTGGAGAAGACCTCTACCTTCTGATTCTGAACGACTTCCTTTAAATTTACCAAAATAGGGTCCTCATCTTGTTTAGATTTTACATCAGTCACCAAGGATGATTTTGATCTGTTCTAGACAATAATACTGCCATTGATCGAGTAAACCAAGCAAACTCCGAACTTTGAAAGTCGATGCACATGGGACACACTCTCCATAGAGAGCATACTAAGTGCATTTGCTACTACATTGGCCTTACCCGATGGTAAAGGACACTCATATCATAATCATTGAGTAGCTCCAACCACCTCCTTTGGCGTAGGTTTAGATCCTTCTAGGTAAACACATATTGTTGGCTCCTGTGGTCTGTAAACACATCTACATGGACCCCATACAAAGTAGTGACTCCAAATCTTCAAGGCAAATACTACCGCCACCAATTTGAGATCATGAGTCGGGTAATTCTTTTCATGAACTTTAGTTGTCTGGAAGAATATGCTATAACCTTTCCATGCTGAATCAACACACAACAAAGGCCGATCCTCAAAGCATCACAATACACCATAAATCTATCGGTACCCTAGGGTAGGGTCAACACCAGTGTTGAGTGAGTCGAGCCTTCAACTCTTGGAAACTCTTCTCACAAGCCTCTGACCATTGGAACTTCACTTTTTTTTGGTCAATTTGGTCAATGGCACTGCAACATATGAAAAACCCTCAACAAATCTCTAATAATAACCCGCTAAGCCCAAGATGCTCCAGATACCTAAAGGATTCACCGATCTAGGTTAATTCTTCACGACTTTCTATCTTCTAAGAGTCCACCTTTATGCCCTCACTTGACACCACATGACCCAAAAATGCCACTGAGTTCAACCAAAACTCGCACTTGCTGAATTCAGCATATATTTGGCGATCCTTGAGAGTCTGTAGCACCACCCTCAAATGAGCGGCACGCTCCTCCTCGCTCCAAGACTTGAAAACGCTATTCATCCAATCCATAAAAGTTGGAGGAGCATTTGTTAATCCAAAAGACATAACTGCAAACTCATAATGACCATACCGTATCCTTAAAGCTGTCTTCGGGATATCACTCTCCCAAAACCTAAGCTGATGGTATCTGATCTAAGATCTTTCACCGAAAAGCACTTGGAACCCTAAAGCTGGTCAAACAAATCATCAATCTTGGGAAGAGGATACCTATTCTTGAGAGTGACCTTGTTCAATTGTCGATAATCAATACATATACGAAGAGAACCATCTTTCTTATGTACAAATAGAATTGATGCACTCCATGTGGATTTTCTTGGTCTAATGAACCCCTTTTCTAGGAGGTCCTTTAATTGCTCCTTAAATTCCCTTAGCTCGGCTGGAGCCATTTTGTAAGGAGGAATAGATATAGGCTGCATATCGGGAAGAAGGTCAGTACCAAAATCAATCTCCCACTAGAGAGGAATTCCCGATAGATCATCTGGGAAGACTTCTGGATACTCACATACTATCGAAATGGACTGGATAGTTGGGGTCCCGGACGTAGCATCTTTAACCCTAACTAGATGGTACACGCAACCCTTAGAGATCATCTTTCTGGCCAGAAGGTAAGAAATGAAACGACCTACAAGCAAAACTGAACTACCCTTCCACTCTAAGATAGGCTGGCCCAAATATCTTAACTTTTCTTCCCAGATTCTACAATTCACTAAGCCATAACATGAAAATAGCCAATCCATGCCAAGGATAAGATCAAAATTGGTCAAGGCTAACTCTACCAAATCTGCTGAGGTGATTTTCTAAAGGACTGTGATAGGGTAATCTCTATACACCCGTCTATCAATAGCCGAATCACCGACTGGAGTAGAGACTGAGAATGGTTCTGATAGGATTTCAGGACTGACTCTGAAACTACTAGCAACATAGGGCATCACAAAAGACAAAGTAACCCCCGGATCTAACAAAGCATATACATCAAGGTGGAAAACTCGTAACATACCAGTGACTACATCCGAGGAGGCCTCCTGCTCTTGGTAGGATGCTAGAGCATAGAATCTGTTTTGGCGCTAACCGCCACCTGCGCTAGTAGAAGCCTCCTATTGAGCTGGGCGTGCTTGTGGAGCTACTGAACTGGAAGCTACGCATTAGCCCTTATCATCCTGTCTAGCAGTTGGGCAATCTCTAAGCATATGTCCAGGCTTTCCACACCCGAAGCAAGCACCTGTACCCGCCAAACTACGAGCCGTGTGTCTCTGACCATATCTATGGGACTTTGGAGGTCTAGCCTCATTGGGTCTGCTACCCTAACCTCTCAAGCCTGATGATCGTCCTCTCTGGTCGTGCCTAGATCTGGATGGCACACTTCTAGTGGATGATGATATATGGTGGGACTGCTGACGATGTCCTCCACCTGTCCTCTGCTGAGAGAATCCATTACTATATGTCCTGGCTCTCTTGGCCTCTCTCTCTCTCACATGCACTACATCCATCTGCCGGGCGTACAAAACTATTCGAGGAAAAGCCATATCCTGATGAAGCATTATGCTCCGGCAATCCTTGTCTATGTAGTCTGCCACCCCATGAATAAACCTACTCACTCGATCCCTCTAACCAACCACTAACTCTAGGGTGTACTTGGACAGACGAGTGAACTCTAAGGCATAGTCTCAGACTATTATCTTTCCCTATTTTAGATTCATCAACTCGGCCACCTTCAATTCCCTCATCTGACAAGGGAATAACCGATCTAGAAAAGTGGCATGAAACTCGTCCCAACTGATAGGGCCTGCTCCGAGTTCCCTACTATCCTTCCACTGTTTGAACCAAATGTGCATGGCCCCCTTTAACTGATATGAGGCCAAATCGGCACACTCCTCCCTAGTCAACCCCATAACCTGGGTGATCTTCAGAATATCATTGATAAACTCATATGGATCCTCGTCAACCTTTCTCGCAAGGAATTCTAGAGGGTTCATCCTTATGAAATCTCTGACTCGTGCTGCTTCCGCATTCCCATTCTGGGGAACATGCACTACAACCTATTGATTAAACTGGGCGGTCAAGGCCTGTGCTAGCGTCTGAATAGATGCCTTAAATTTAGTGTGGGAAACCAGCTCCGGTGCATGGTGCTCATGGGCTAGTAGGGCCTGTTGGTGCCTGTCTGCATTGCCATCCTCGTGGCCATTTTCATTTCCATTTCTTCTACCGTTAACTCTACGGGTAGACATGATCCTACATTCACGAATAGCACGAGTTAGAAGGATAGAGAGAATTTCACTACATGGCATAGATCATGAAAGAAGGAAACATTTCCTAAATGTCTCGTAGCCTCATCGTCATAAGTGTGGTGTGCATCAAACCCATGAAAAAGACTCTACTTAACGTGGCTTTCAGACACCCTAGGACACTTTAAAACCTAATGCTCTGATTCAACATTTTTCACGACCCGAACATGGGCTCGGATCAAGACACGGTATAAGACACCCTGAGAAACTCCAAGTCGATACATGGAATGAACATAACTTCTAGCTCAATCTATGAAAGAGGAAGATCAACATAATATTCATAGCAGAAGCCTAAACATAACGTAAAATCTGAAGATACAACATGAGTCTTAAGCTAAATAAACTCTATGTCATAAAAGCCTCTAACTCTGATGAGTTGATGGTGCAAGACCCATACTAACTCTCTAAGTCTGAAGCAGAAAATATGTAAACATAACTGAATAGAAAGGGGCCCTCGACAGATGATGACTCACCAATGGAAGCTAGATGCTAACTCCGGAACTGGCTAGTGATGGGGCTGAGTATGAAGATTGACGCTTGTATCATAAAATGATACAACATAGAGTATGCGGTCAGTACGTGGAATGTACCGGGTATGCAAGGTAAGTAAAACCTCTTAATTATGCTGAATCATTAAAACATGCATAATATAAAACATAATAAAGATAAGAATCTAAGAGTAGGGCTTGCATGCTATTTTCTGAAATCATAATTTCAACGTACATCATAATTGAGTCGAATGACCCAAAGTTGAAATATGATAATCATAAGTAAAACTCAACATTTGGTCAAACCTACTTTAGAGAATATATATATATATCATGAATAATAAACATTCATAACTGAAATCATGAGGAACAATGGGAGACTCGTCATTTAACCGACATTACCACGATTGAGTTACATGGTCCCGACTATCACATTAAAGTTTGTAGAGCCGTCCAAAGCCTTTCCAGGGCTAAGGAAGATACCATGATATTTATATCAAGGTCAAGGCCCCTTGGGGCAGGGAAAAACTCCAAAGGAGGACCCAAAATATATAAGTAAACCTATATTAGCACGTAGTTCTGAAGCATCGGGTTGGCTAACGCTTAGCCAACTCGGTGCTAGACACTACTCCCAAAAACATGCATATGCTCTACATAATTTTAAAATGAATTGAACCATCATCTAGTGATGAAGCTGAATAAAAACATACATGCGTAATTGGAGATCATAACTGTAACACCCAGATAATTTGTGCGATAAAATTGTACTTTTGAGGTAGGACTAAGAGTACATAACATGCTAAGAGTGAAGTGTTATGAGATTATTTGATTCACTCTATGTTCATATTTAATATTGGATGTTGATCAAGTTGTAGAACGAAATTCAACAAAACTTATCATAATATTTCCTTCTTGAGATTTTTTGAAATTTAGGTCAAATGTATTGAAGTGTTTCTCCAATATAGAAGAATTTAGGGGGTTTGTGAGCTATTAAATCAAATATCTATGAGTCTAGTTTCTAACGCATTAAACCGTTCATCAATCTAACTTCGAAATAAAGAGATGTTCGCGTTTTCGCGAGACCGCACAAGCGGGCACCTAACAAGGTCTTAAGGCGCTGGAGGACAATTTATGTCCATTTGGTCTGTTATTTCAGTTCCAAATCTCATTTATTGAAATTTTCTCGACAGGAGCTCTCCCTAGAGGTGTTCTAAGGTGTTTTTGATGGTTTTGAGGCTAGAAGCTATGGCTCAACATGATTTTGGTGACGGGAAGTCGGGAATCGCGTGTAGTTCATGGTTTGGTGTCTCTTCCGGGCTGTTGGTGGTTGTGTCGTGGTGAAGCTATTGGTAAGCCTTCATACTTTTGTTCTCCTTAGTTTTTAAGGTTGGTTATAGGTGTGTTAACCTCAGTAGGTTGTTTTCTTGGAGCTTCTACAGTCGAATTCCTATGAATCTTATGGGGTAAGCTGTTCGACTCATTTCGCGCATACCGCAAGCGTATGGGTCGTGCAAGTAATATAGTGGCTCTTTTTTAAGAACCGAAATGTTGAACCCACAGGGACTGGACCCATTCCTCAAACTATCTAGTTTGAGTGTGATATTAAACGCCAAAAATGTCGATTATAAAAGTTTTCGAGGGAGGTTTAATTAAGTCTAATTTTGGTCAGCGACATATTCTGAATTCACTCCAGGAGCAACATAGAGTTAAAACCAGATAATCATGCGCTATTAGGAATTGCAATGGGTTAAGTATGAAACTATCAATTGTTGTCTCACATAATCAGAATTGCATGCTCAGGGCCTTTCGAGCCTCTAAACACGACAAACTAGCCTCACTGCATCATTGTGAGCGAGGATGCTACTTCTAGTTCGTGGGCAATTAATTACGTGGATGTGGTTTACGTGGAAATGAGTAGGGACTCTCGTTCACCTAATCATTTAACTCAACTCAGCCACAAAACTACTTCTTTGAGTGGTGATGTGATAAACCTAAGTCGGTCTCTAAATAATCCCGTTTTATCAACCAAGCAAGGCATTAGGTATATTTCTATCCTAACACAAATTATATCATGAGATACAATCATGCTCCTCATATTCTCATGTTCTGACCTAGGTAAATGCTTTCTCAAGTGAATGCCCAAGTTAACGTGTATGTTTCATGGTAATTAATAATAAAAACAACCAATAATCCAGAATGCAAGACAAAACAACAATCAATAACTTAATTACACACAAATTCATAAAAACACAATCATAATTCATAGCTTCAACCCTAGAGGAAGGGTTCTAGCCATTCATGATCGTAAAACTACAAGAAACTACAACTAAATTAACATACTTACAAGAATTGGTAGATGAGAAGGTAATTTTCCAAACCCTAGATGAGTTCTCCCACTCCTCCCTTCACTCCTAGGTGGTTTTCCAGAATAAAATTGTGACAAAGTGTTTTTAGGAGCTAAGGGCCCTATTTATTGTAAATGAGAAACGTGCACAACTTAGCCTGTCGTGGAATAGCTCCGTGTCGCAGAGTGTATTGCGGAGCATTACCTCCATGATACGGAGGTAACGCGGAGACTCTTTGGAAATTGCCTCCGGATGCCAAACTGCCGAGTGTCACCGTGCTGCAGACGTGACGCGCTGCATGCTGCTGGCGCGCATCTCCCCTGGCGTGGCACGGCACTGGTGCGGTGGAGCCTGCCTGCCTGGTGCCTCTTCTTGCATCCCTAGCATGGGCGTGGCACGGCGCTGGGCGTGGCACACGCACAGCGTGGCATGCTGCCTGGCGCGACCAGCCTTGCCATGGCATGCTCTTTGCCGACTTTCGCAATTTGCTCCCGACTCCATTCCTCTACTTCACCAACTTATGAATTAGTTCCTAAAAATCATTGAAACCTACAAAACAAGGATAAATCATGTTGGTTAGTACATATATTAACAATTATATAAAATCACATGAAAATGTTTATAAATAAATAGCTAAACAAGACTAAATTAAGTTATAAAGTATCACTCGGGCATGCTATTTTGCGCACGATCACATACCCCACACTTATTCCTTGTTCGTCCTCAAATAAACCTTTTACATATCATGCCTATGGAGACTCACCCACAGCTAATTTAGCAAGAGAATTCAAGCTACGGCTGTAATGATTATTTAAGATAGCAAGTTACAAATAGAGCATGCACGATTTAATCATTGAAATGAAATACAACCCTGCCAAGACTTCTTAACCTCAAGAATCGACTCTTAATCTTAGCAAACTCATGCAAATCAACTGATCAAGAAATCCAACAAGAATTATATCCTTCATTCAACATGTGCCCTCATGGAACAAGAGTTACCCATTTTCACACGCAAAAACCTTTTAAATCACAACATGTGTGGGTACATGAATAGAATTACGCTTACTCTCACAAAGAATTCATGTGCATCATTTAATGACCCATAAGCATGCCCTTAGTGTTTTATTCCACTAATTCAAGGATTTATGAATGTAAGATCAAGTAGGACTTTTTAGGTTGTAATGTAACTAAGGGACGGGTAGGTGCTATTATGGCCAGTAATAGTGACTAACTTCCCTAAGAGCTTTTAATACATCACGCCCTCATTATGGACTTCCCTGCTCTTACTTCACCTTCATCTCTTTTCAGCTTTCTTTTTCCTCTTTTGTTTCCCCATTTCTTTAGGCACTCTTAGCTTATTAGTAAGGAGTTCTATAAGTAACTTTTCATTAATTTATTTTCTTACTCCCTATTAATACTCAACCGTATTCAAACAAGTGCACCCTTGACCTTTCTCAACTTTTACGACTGCCACTTTTCCTTCCTTTTCATTCTTCTCACTCCTTTACTCTTTCGGATTTTTCCTTTAATCACTTAGGAGTTTTGGATCAAATTCAAGGCTAATGAAAGAAAAAGGATTAAGCTTATGTTGCATCTATCAAAGAATAGGCTCAAGGCTCAATGGGGCTAACTAGGATTAATTATTCAAGGTAGGTAAAATGAGGGATAACATTTGGGTTCATTCAAAGAAATGCCTAAATCATCTCCTACAATTCACATCCTTCATTTCATTTTATAAAAACACTAGGCAAGTTCTAGACAATCCACAATAGCACAGAATACTCAAAAACCTTACACTCATGGCACATGCTCAATTCAAGACACATTCAGCAGACTCTTAACCCATTTAATCGCAAGAATTCAAACATTAAACTTCAATCATATTGAGTCATATTCAAGAGCATAAGTATCTCAACTTAAGTTATACCACTTGCATGCTTCAACACAAACCATACTTGCCTCTTACAAACATTTATAGCACATACCAAGAACATCAAGCATCAATTAGCTATGGGTTCACAAATCTGCAACCTATCGACTAATTTTTCCTCAAGACGGTCGTCATATATCCATCGTCAGAAACAGTTCCTAACTATGACTAAAAACATTATATACAGACAAAGAAAAGAAAAAGAAAATTTTTATTCTTCGATTCAAAGACCCCCATCGGAAAATAACCGAAAAGAAAAACCAACGGGTGCTGAATTCATGCTTGACTCATAAAAAATTTTCAAATTTCTCACAAATTCCTCACAACCATTACATTCACCAAAAAAAAATTTTTTTTTAAGCACAACAAATTTTGAAATTTTTCTCACCCCACACTTAAATCATGCTATGTCCTCATAGCATCAAATTAAAATTTAAAGGATGAGAAATACTCCCTGAGCCTCTATCCCAAGCTAAAAGCATGCTTTTCTTCATGATCTCCTAGGTGGGTGTTTGAACCCACACTTCTTCTATTTTATGCTTTTTAGCTTCCTCCTTCTCGGTACTCAGACTTCCCTTCAATCTGTGCTTAACTTTCCACCAAAAACACAAACATAATGAAAACAACATAATTAACACAAAATCAAAATTAAACAATTTGTACCTGAGGTACCCTTGGGTTGCCTCCCAAGCAGCACCTAATTTTACGTCGCAGCACGACGTGGACTGTCCTTTTCAGGACATCCTCATACTTGGGTTCTCTTTCGAGAACCATCTCCTTTTCTTTTTCTATTTAGACGAAACAGCCTTCACTCTGTTCCTCTCTTCCTCCAACTTCTTCTCAATTTGAAGCCCTTTATCAGACTCGGGCTAAACACTTATCATTGCCTTTGACCCTGCACCTGTGGAATTCTCTACCCCACACTCATCCTCATACAACACACTAACCTGACAAAGGTTTCTGCATTGTGCGTATGGGTTCATTTCTTGGTAAATGCGAAAGAGTTCTTCTTCATCTTCGACCCTTATTTTCAGGGTCCCTGCTCTCAAATCAATCACTACTCCTCCGGTGGCCAAGAATGGCCGTCCCAATATTAAGGGTACCAGGTCATCAACCTAAAAATCTAGAACAATAAAATCAGCAGGTATAATAAACTTACCTACTTTGATGAGAAGGTCCTCTATTATTCCATCGGGTGTCACTCGCGACTTGTCAGCCAGCTGCAGCATCAACCTCAATTTTCCCAACTCCAGGGTGTTGAATAAGGATAGGGGAATTAGGTTAACTGCTGCCCCTAGATCACACAAAGCTCGTAGCACCTCAGCTTTACCAATTTGTATGGGGAGGGTAAAACTCCCTGGGTCTTTGAGCTTCTTTGGAATCTTGCTCAATACCCTGTGACTACACTCCTCCGTCAGTGCTACAATCTGGACATCCACCAACCTAACTTTGTTTTCCATCATGTCTTTCAAGTATTTAGCATACTTGGGCATTCCCTGCAAAACATCAATAAGAGGCAAATTTATGTGAAGTTCTTTGAAACACTCAAAGAACTTTTTGAAGCATTCCTCCTCCTTGCTCTTTCTGAATTTCTGCGGGAATGGTGGTGGTGGCCTTTGTGCTGGCTGCAATGAAGATTGTGCATGTTGTTGCCCAGCACTCTGATTATCTCCCGTGTTGCTGGATGGTCCTGGTCTAACCAACTCTGGTTGGACCTACTTTCTCAACTCTTTTGGCACTGCATCAGCTAGTTGCTTGCCACTTCTCAGACTGATGGCATTGATCTGCTCGGGGTTAGGATCTGTGTCTCTTGGTAATCCCCCCTGCGATCTCACATTTTGAGCAGCTATTATCTGACCTACTTGTTTTTCAAGATTTCGGGTGGCCATTTGCTGATTCTTTAAGTCTGTTGCCATCCTCGCCTAATTTTCCGCTAACTGAGTCTGGGTCTCCATGATTTTCTGCAATGTTTCCTCAATGCTGCTGCTCACTTGACCATCATTCTGCCTGTTCTGTAGATACTGCTATTTTTGAGGTTGCTGATAACTCTGCTTTTGGTTTCCACCCCAAGAAAAATCCGGGTGGCCCTGCCAATTTCTGTTGTAACTGGTTCCAAAATTCTGATTTTTGCGCTGCACATTACTAATAAAATTGACTGACTCCAGATTGGCTCCACAAGATTCTGCATTATGCCCATTGTTACCACAAATTTCACACCAACTAGGAGCTTGTTGAACTGCATTAACCTGTCCCTGTTGTTGGTTCATACTCAGTTTATTGAACTGAGTCATCATCTGATGCTGGAACGAAGCTAGCTGTGCTGCCAAGGCATTCATCCCATCTACCTCTATCAACCCTGATCTCTTTGTTGCCCCTCTTAATGACTCTCTATGCCACTCTGGATTTCCTTGAGCAATTCTGTTCAACAAAGTGTACAACTCATCATACGTCTTCTCCAAGGCTTGCCCACCCGATATCGAGTCTAGTAATATTTTTGTGTGTGGGTCTAGACTTTCTACAAAGGTATGGGCCAGCACTTCATTTGATTGCTGGTGATGGGGACAGTCTCTCAACAATGACTTGAATCTTTCCCAAGCCAAATATAAATTCTCATCAGGCCTCTGCTTGAAACTCAATATCTTACTTCTCAGCTTTGCAGTTTTGCCTGAAGGAAAGAATCTGATAAGGAACTTCTTAGCCATGTCATTCCACGAAGTTATGGAGTTCGGTGGCTCAGCCTTCAACCACTTTTTAGCCTCTCCCACCAATTAAAATGGGAAGAGGGTCAGTCGGACATAATCTGTGGACACGCCGGTGGGGACAAACGTGTCACTAATCTCTAGAAAGCTCTGTAAGTGCTGCTGCAGGTCCTCATGTGCCATTCCAGTGAATTGACCACTAGAATGTAAAAGCTACACCATGTTTTGTTTAAGCTCAAAGTTCCCTCCAGGCTCCGATTTCCGGATACTAGAGTTCACATTAGTCGCTTGTGGGATTGCCACTTCGCGAACTGGTCTAGCTGCCATTGCTTCCGATGACAATTCTGCTTGTCCCGCGGGTGGTTGTTGTTGTACCTTTTCTCGAAGTCTCTTCAGCTTTTTCTCTAGAGATACTCTCGTTCGCAAATGGATTTGACGTTCAGGTTCAAGCAACGGTTCCACAAGCTCTCTATTTTTAACCAGCTCGGCAGGACAACCTGTCACCTGCAAATGATCAGACTAAGACCAAGTTTCTCAACACTTTAGGAAATTTAAAAATCACAAAAAAACAGATAAATTATCAAAAATTCGCCAAGTCCCCAGCAACGGCGCCAAAAACTTGTTCGACTCATTTCGCGCATACCGCAAGCGTACGAGTCATGCAAGTAATATAGTGGCTCTTTTTAAGAACCGGAATGTCGAGGCCACAGGGACTAGACCCATTCCTCTAACTATCTAGTTCGAGTGTGATATTAAATGCCAAAAATGTCGATTATAAATTTCGAGGGACGTTTAATTAAGTCTAATTTTCGTCAACGACATACTCTGAATTCACTCCAGGACCAACATAGAGTTAAAACCAGATAATAATGCGCTATTACGAATTGCAATGGGTTAAGTATGAAACTATCAATTGTTGTCTCACATAATCAGTTTTGCATGCTCAGGGCCTTTCGAGCCTCTAAACAAGACAAACGAGCCTCACTGCATCATTGTGAGCGAGGATGCTACTTCTAGTTCGTGGGCAATTAATTACGTGGATGTGGTTTACGTGGAAATGAGTAGGGACTCTCGTGCACCTAATCATTTAACTCAACTTAGCCACACAACTACTTATTTGAGTGGTGATGTGATAAACCTAAGTCGGTCTCTAAATAATCCCGTTTTTTCAACCAAGCAAGGCATTAGGTATATTTCTATCCTAACACAAATTATATCGTGAGATACAATCATGCTCCTCACATTCTCATGTTCTGACCTAGGTAAATCCTTTCTCAAGCTAATGCCCAAGTTAACGTGTATGTTTTCATGGTAATCAATCATAAAAACAACCAATAATCCAAAATGCAAGACAAAACAACAATCAATAACTTAATTCCACACAAATTCATAAAAACACAATCATAATTCATGGTTTCAACCCTAGAGGAAGGGTTCTAGCCATTCATGTTCGTAAAACTACAATAAACTACAACTAAATTAACATACTTACAAGAATTGGTAGATGAGAAGGGAATTTGCCAAACCCTAGATGAGTTCTCCCACTCCTCCCTTCCCTCCTAGGTGGTTTTCTAGAATAAAATCGTGACAAAGTGTTTTTAGGAGCTAAGGGCCCTATTTATAGTAAATGAGAAACGTGCACAATTTAGCCTGTCGTGGAATGGCTCCATGTCACAGAGTGTATCGCGGAGCATTGCCTCCGTGACACGGAGGTAACGCGAAGGCTCTCTGGAAATTGCCTCCGGATGCCAAACAGCCGAGTTTCACCGCGCTGCTGACGTGACACGCTGCTCATGTAGCGCGTTGGCATGCTGCTGGCGCGCATCTCCCCTGGCACGGCACGACACTGGCGTGTTGCCGCCTGCCTGCCTGCTTCCTCTTCTCGCATGCCTTGCATGGGCGTGGCACGGCGCTGGGCGCGGCATACGCACAGCGTGGCACGCTGCCTGCCAGCCTTGCCATGGCATGCTCTTTGCCGACTTTCGCAATTTGCTCCCGACTCCATTCCTCTACTTCACCAACTTATGAATTAGTTCCTAAAAATCATTGAAACCTACAAAACAAGGACTAATCATGTTGGTTAGTACATATATTCACAATTATATAAAATCACATGAAAATGTATATAAATAAATAGCTAAACAAGACTAAATTAAGTTATAAAGTATCACTCGGGCATGCTATTTTGCCCACGATCATAAGCTTCGATTGTCTTGTTTAATTATTGAGTTGTGTTGGCTGCATTTTGGCAGAATATTGGACTGACTTTAGGTAGTAGGTTCATGGTTTTGAAGGCTCAAGTACGTCTAGGCTTGAATTCCATAGCCGTTGTCGTCCGTGTTGACGTGTGTGTTAGCTATTTTGCGATGTCTTGTGTTTTACTATTATTGAACTCTATTTTTCTGTTTATATGGTAATAATGGTGTGTATAAGGTTCTGGTTTGGTTGGTGGCTCAGGCTTGAGTACGGAGAATCATAGCCATGGAAAATTGTTAGGCTCGGGTCGAGAGGTCATGTGTGTGGCGTGTGGTTCTTGTGGAAAGTTGTGGGATGTTTGAGTGAATAAGATTAGGTGATTATATTGTCAAGTGAGTCAGGGATGAAAGTTGTTATGGTCAATGGCTGCGGCAATCTTTTGTTATATGTGAATTGGCGATCATGTCGACCATGTCGAGGGCACGTGACGGCCGTGGTGACACTTGGGCTGATTTGGTTGTGTCCATTGATATTAGTGATATGCAGAGTGGAATGTGGGCTGTTTGTAAAGCTTGAGGATAGATTCATTAGGATGGTAGTCCTTATCTTGGTTAGTGGCTCGTCGGTGGATGGCTAGACATGAAAGAATATTATTGTCTTATAATAGTTGGGTTGTGGGGTTTGAGAGCCGATTGTGGGCTATTTGAGCATGTATTATTTATTACTTTTTGATTATTTGTGTGTTATGTTTGAGTCCTTTTGTCTTGTTACACCCGATGCACGAGAGTTGTTCCGCCTAAGGATTAAGCCTGAGGTGCCTTGTGGCTTGTGGATACCCGGCGAACGAGAGTGTTTCCGACTGAGGTGTTGAGCCCAATGAGTGAAATGACCTGCGGGGTTGAGAATGATGTCCTCTATACTGTCTTGTTCAGACATGATTCGAGAGTGGTCCGACATGTCTGAGCCTTCCTGGGATCGCGATTGGTTCTCCCAGATGGATTGATTTCTACTAACTATGCGTAACCGAGAGAGTGTCCGACAGTGCTTGATTGATGATGTTGATTAACTGGTGGTAACTTGTTATTTGTTTGGAATTATATTATGGTTGTTGCTTGTGTTGTATGTTATCGGATAGCAGTGGATGTTAGATGTTGGCTGGTGTTAGCTGAGGCCATTGAGAGTTCTAGAGGCAATGACAAGTAATTTGTTTTGGCTAGGTGCCACTGTGTAGTTATGTGATTCTGCACTTTCGAGGCTTTTGGGGGCCATGTAGGTTTTATATGTTTACTTAAATTGAGTTTATCCTCTTGCGATATTCGGTATATCTATTAATCTCTAATCTAAGTAATCCAGTTGTGTCTGCCTTTTATGCTCGGTACATTATTGTACTCATGCCCTATTTGGGGTGCTGCATTCATGCCTACAGGTGATGGTGGGCAGGTAGATCGAGTTCTTGGTTGCCGAGTGAAGTTCTAGCTGAGTCGGTGCGCTCCAAGTCTTTCGGAGTTGCCAGAGATTGAGTTATGGGCAGTTCGGGGCCCTATCCCAAATAGTTGATTTCTATTATATTTTTAGAGGCTCATAGATATTTGTTGTGGCTGTAGTGTCATTGTTATTGACCAGGTGGGCCATGTTTTATACATTGTATTGCTTTCCATGGCCTAGACAGCCTTATGTATATCCTTTTAGTTGGTCAGGTGAGCCAGCCTTTGCTTTTGCTTGTGGTTACTCATATTTTATAGTTATTGTGTCCTCTGCTTTTGCTTGTGGTTCCTCATATTTTATAGTTATTGTGTTGTAAGATCTCATTGATTCCAGCCTTTGTTTTTTTTTTGGGCGTCACGTGTGCTCATATCAGGGGTGGCAGCAGGTGCTAGTCATGCCTCCCCGAGTTTGGGGTGTGACAAACTTGGTATCAGAGCAGTTCATCCTAGGGAGTCTATGAGAAGTATCTAGTAGAGTCTTGTTTATGTGTACATTGTGTAGTGTACTTATAAACAGGAGGCTGCAAGACATTTAGGATTGTTACCATTCTTTCTGGATCGAAATCATGCGAGAAGTCAGATGTCATAGGAGTCGGGTCTAGACTCATATTTTCTAGCTTGGTTAGGGATGCTTCTAACTTGATGAATTATAGCCAGCCGGTGGCTAGACATGGCAGCAGGAAAGATTCTTATTTTGATTATGGTTATAGTGGTGTTGTGCCTCATCAGGGTGCAAAGTTATGTTGTTTGGAGTTGTTTGTGGTAGGCTTTTCATGTGAGGCTATGTCGTGCGATGTCGTGCTGTTTCAGTCCTTAAGTTGGATTCGTGCGTGTCGTCCAACATTCGAGGACGAATGTTTCTAATCGGCAAAGGATGTAACTTCCCAAATAATTTGAGTGATAAAATCGTGCTTTCAATGTATGACTAAGAGTACATAATAGGTTAAGAAGGAATTTTTATCAGTTATTTGAGTCACGCTATGATCATATTTAATATTGGACGTTGATCAAGTTGTAGAACGAAATTCAGCAAAACTTATTGTAAAATTTCCTTTTTGAGATTTCTTGAAATTCAGGTCAAATGTATCGAAACTTTTCAGCCAATCTGTAAGGAGTTAGGGGGTGTGAGACCTATCTAATCAAAGGTGTATGAGTCTAGTTTCTAACTGATCAAACCTTCCATAAATCCGACTTTGTAATAGAGAGATATTAGCATTTTCGCGAGACTGCACAAGCAGGCACCTCCCAAGGTCTTAAGGCGGTGGAGGACTATTTATGTCCATTTAGTCGGTTATTTCACTTCCAATTCTCATTTCTTGAAATTTCCTCGACCAGACCTCTCCCTAGAGGTGTTCTAAGTTGTTCTTGATGGTTTTGAGTCTAAAATCCATGGCTCAACATGATTTTGGTGTCGGGAAGTCAGGAATTGCATGTAGTCCGTGGTATGGTGTCTCTTTCGGGCTGTTGGTCGTTGTTTCATGGTGAAGCTGTTGGTAAGCCTTATTCCTTTTGTTTTCCTTAGTGTTTAAGGTTGGTTATAGGTGTGTTCACCTCAGTAGGTTGTTGTCTTGGAGTTTCTACTGTTGAATTCCTATGAATCTTATCTGGTAAGCTTCGTTTGTCTTGTTTTGTTATTAAGTTGTGTTGGCTGCGCTTTGGCAGAATATTGGACTGCCTTTAGGCAGTACGTTCATGGTTTTGAAGTCTCATGTTCGGATAGGCTTGAAGCTAAGGTATGTTAGGCTTGTCCCACCCTTTGTCGGCATGAATTCCATAGCCGTTATCATCCGTGCTGATGTGTGTGTTGGCTGTTTTGCGATGGCTTGTGTTTTGATATTATTGAACTCTGTTTTCACTTTTATATGGTAATAATGGTGTGTATAAGGTTTTGGTTTGGTTGGTGCCTTGGGCTTGAGTGCAGAGAATCGTAGCCATGGCAAATTGTTAGGCTCAGGTTAAGAGGTCGTGTGTGTGGCATGTGGTTCTTGTGGAAAGTTGCGGGATGTTTGAGTGAATAAGATTATGTGATTATATTTTCAAGTGAATGAGGTATTAGAGTGGTTAAGTCCAATGGCTACGACAATATTTTGTTATATTTGAATTGGCGATCTTGTCGACCGTGTCGAGGGCACGTGACGGTCGTGGTAACACTTGGGCTGATTTGGTCGTGTCCCTTGATGTTAGTGGTAAGTAGAGTGGCATGTGGGCTGTTTTTAAAGCTTTAGGATAGACTTGTTAGGATGGTAGTCCTTAGCTTGGTTAGTGGCTCATTGGTGGACGACTAGACGTGAAAGAATAGCATTGTATTTTAATAGTTGGATTGTGCGGTTTGAGAGCCTATTGGGGGATATTTGAGCATGTATTATTATTGTTTTATTTTGTGTGTGTTTTATGTTTTAGGCCTTGTGGCTTTTGTATACTCGATGCACGAGAGTTGTTCCGGCTAGGGGTAGAGCCTGAGGTGCTTTGTGGCTTATGGATACCCGACGCACTTGAGTGTTTTCGGCTTAGGGGTTGAGCCCAAGGAGTGAAATGGCCTACGTGGTTGAGAATGATGTCCTCCATAGTGTTGAGTTGAGACATGATTCGAGAGTGGTCCGACATGTCTAAGCCTTCCTGGGATCGCAAGAGAGTGACCGACAATGCCTGATTGATGATGCTGATTAACTGGTGTTTACTTGTGATTTGTTTGGCATGATATTATGGTTGTTTCTTGTGTTATCTGTTATCTGATAGAATTGGATGCTAGATGTTGGCTGGTGTTAGCTGAGGCCATTGAGAGGCCTAGAGGCGATGACAGGTGATCTGTGTCGGCTAGGTGCTGCTGTGTTGTTATTTACTTTTTGACTTGCCGGGCTTATGAGGGCCAGGTAGGTTCTGTATGTTTACTTAAATTGAGTTTCTCCTCCTGCGATATTCAGTATATCTTTTAATCTCTAATCTGAGTCTTTTAGTTGTATATTCCTTTTATGCTCGATACATTATTACACTAACACCTTAGTCGGGGTTCTGCATTCATGCCTGCAGGTGATGGTGGATCTGTAGTTTGAGTTCATTATTGCTGAGTGGAGTTCTAGCTGAGTCGAGTTCCAGCTGAGTCAGTACGCTCCAAGTCTTTTGAAGTTTCCATAGGTTGAGTAATGGGTAGTTCGGGGCCCTATCCCAGACAATTGATTTCTATTATATTTTTAGAGGCTCGTAGACATTTGTTGTGGGTGTAGTGTCATTGTTATAGGCCAGGTGGGCCATGTTGTATAGATTGTATTCCTTTTCGTGGCCTAGAAAACCTTATGTATATCCTTTTGGTTGGTTAGGTGAGCCAGCCTCTGCTTTTTCTTGTGGTTACTCGGGTTTTATAGTTATTGTGTTGTCGGACCTCATCAATTCTGGTTTTATTTTATTTTTGGGTGTCGCCTATACTCATATTAAGGGTGGAACTAGGTGCCAGTTATACCTCCCCGGGTTTAGGGTGTGAAAATAACATGAAGAGCCTTGCTCAAATCATACCACAAGCTAAATAAAATTGGGAGTCTAGCATGGACTTAGGTGTATTTATGTGGATATTAGGTACTTTTTCTTTTATTATAGGATAAACAGATGTTGGAACTGAAAATTGCAAAAGATAGCTTAAAATGTGCAAAATGGGCAAAAAGTGCAGACCACAATATAGATCGTAGGAAGGACCTACAAGTCGTACTGGTGGCTGTGAGAAGTTACTGAAAGTTAAGGTTGAGAAGATGTGACCAATGAGTCCTAGAACGATTCATAGCAGGCCTGTACGAGTCATGATGAAATCCAAAAGAATGACATCTAAGTCTGACTCCTGCTAGGAGAAGCAAGTACGACCCATAAGAAGAAGGTACGAGTCATACCATTCTGGTCAGGATGAACTTCAGAAAAACATCAAAAATCTATGATTCAAAAGTACGGGAGCTCAGTACGAGTCGTATCCAGACCCAACACTTAGCCAGAATTTAGCCAGCTGAGATTGTATGAGAGGAAGCTATGGATCGTAGGAGCATGCTACGGATCGTAGGTCGAGTCATGACACTAGCGGCGACAGATATGGAAATTCACCATGTTGTCTTAGGAAAAGGATTCTTGTGTCTGTATAAATATGTTTTAGGTTTTATTTTTTTAGAAGACGTCAGTTTGATAGTTTTAGAGAGTAGAAACCTTGAGAAAGAGAGGATTGACTTGGTCTTAACTTGTGATCAACCTGTTCTTGAATTCTTCTTGCTCTTGCTACTTGTTTTTTAAGATTTTGTGGAGTAATTGAAGGAAGTGTTTTTCTCAATCATTATTGTAAGTGTTGATTTTTTTTCTTAATCATGAATTCTAATCACAACCTTGCAACTATGAGAGGCTAGAACCTCCATAGCTAGGGTTTTGGGAACCGTGGTGAATTAACAAGTTAGGGTTACACAAAGTGTATTAAAACCAATACAAACACTTATATTGTATTCTCTTCATGCTTAAATGTTTCTTAACGGTGCGCAACGTTAGGACATGCCTGAATTCTTTACTTGCTTTGGTCGAAGAGGTAGATATTAGGAAATGAGAATTACAACAGAGCCTTGATCTTAATGATCATTGTATTAACATGAGCTATGTTAGCAGGATAGTTAAATCTGGAACTTAGTGATAACGGATACTTTTAAAACTCTCATGAGACTTGGTCGAGTGATTCAGTATAGTCATTTAATAGGGACTGGTTGGTCGTTTGAATGAACCTAAGTTATTAGTTCTATAAGTAAGTATTGGTGATAATTACGAGTGTATACCTGAAGCAGTTATGAACCCATGCGGAACACAAACCCTAGTTATCCTTTGATATTGATTTAAAATTAGAATTTGGATACTTGCTTTTATTGTTGATATTCTTTAGAATCCCCCTATTTTGAAGTAACTACTTTACAAGTTCAGTTACCGGCTATAATCCAGTCTCCCTATTCCCTGTGGGATCGACCCCAACCTCTAGTTGGGTTCTTTATTGACAACGTTCGATTCTCACTTCAGTAAGAGGTGTTGTTTGAGTATTATAAAAAAGTGGCGTCGTTGCCGACGAATACGGCTGAAACTACGTTATTAGCTTGTAATTAACTTTTTGGTAGTTATTTCATTAATTACGTTTATTTTTGTGTTTTTGATACCCATAGGTTGTTCTCCGGTGAATGCCAAAAACTTGGAGTGGAAGAGATCCTCTTGTTCCATTAAATCCATAAATCGAAAGAGCACTGCATGACATGGAAAACCACGAGCAAACAGAGGCCCACATAGCTAAAGAAGCTAGGCAAGCCAAACTAGCTCAGCAAGATGCACTACAGCATGCGGAAGATGAAAGAGAGGAAGTGGTAAATGCTGGTCAACAAGGGAGGGGCAGCAGAGCACATAGATTCGCCCCTCAGTACTTTGACGATAATAATGACCCAGATATTTATAAAGTCGGGTCAACTGGAACCATTGTGCCACCACCACTGCCCGCTGGGGCCAAATTCGACATTACAAGCACCATCATTCAGTTACTAAATATGAAATGGGTGTTTAATGGTCACGCAGCGGATGACGCCAACCTGCACCTAATGAACTTCACAGGAATATGCAAGGCGTACAGGTTTCCCAGAGTACGCTAGGATGCAATACGACTCAAACTCTTCCCTTTTTCTCTATCTGGGGAAGCTTCTTTGTGGTTATCGGAGTTTTCCAATGACTTCATAACCAACTGGAGGGAGCTTAAATAGGCCTTTTTGGGGAGATCTTTCCCCCGTCCAGGATGTTACAGCTAAAACGTGAGCTCTATAATTTTCGACAGATCAAGACTGAGGCACTTCATGAAACTTGGTTGAGATTCAAAAAGAAGTTGAATAAGTGCCCCAAACACAAAATTCCAGATGATAGTTTGTCGGAAATCTTTTAAGGTCTCTGAAAAATAGCACCAAGGCTGTAGAAGACACGGTAGATGGAAGAGCATTAATGAGTCACACCTGGGAGCAAGCTTCCACCATTCTTGACAGGGTGACTGAGACAAACAGGGCCTGGCATAGGAGGGAGGATGATGTAGTGGAAGGCACATATGATGTTGGTTTGACTGCAAACCAATGACGAAAAGAAGAAGAGCGCGACCAGGAGTTGGCTCACATGCACACATCATTGTACTTGCTGAAAAAGCATATTATGGGAGCTGAAGCCAAGCAGGTTAATGCAGTGGGTCCTCAAGGAAGGGAGAAAGTAGTCGATCACTCTAATTCTAAGGAGGCAAAATTTTTGGATAGCCAGGTGGCGGGTTTCCGAACCAATACCCAATCGACTGGAGAAGACAATTGGCGCCAAGGTTTTGGAAATCAAGGTCGGAACCAGTATAGAGACAACTACAATAGAACGGGTTCAGAGATAGGAGTCGAGGTCGTGAGTGCGAAGGTGATTGGAGGTGTAATGATGGTTATCACAATGATCGGGCGGGATTCTATGTGCCTCCAAATGGAACAGAAGGGGAGGCTGGTCAATCAATGTTGGAGAGAAGGATGGCTGAGATATTGAAGAAGGTGAGGTCCACCGATGATCAGTTGAAGGAGATCCGAGGTGATTTGTTATGTATGGGTCAAAAGGTGGAATCACATGCTACTTCCATCAAGAAAAATTGAACACCAAATTGGGCAATTGTCAGCATCAATGAACCCTAGACAAAAGGGTACACTGCCTAGAAACACTGTCCAAAATCCAAAAAATGATGCACATTGTATGGCAGTAATGACTAGGAGTGGTAAAACCACAGTTGACCCCCCATTTCCAGTTGAAGTTGAACAGAAGAAAGAGAGTATAATGGAGGATGATGAAACAAGTGTTGTGAAATAGACTGGTGAGTTGCAAAAGACCCCGAGAGTTGAGAAGGAACCTACCAAGGATCAAGGGGCAACACAAGTGCAAAAAGCTATCCCACGACCACCACCACCACCATTCCCCCAAAGGATGAAGAAGAAGGTGGAGAGTTGTAAGTTCCAGAAATTCCTTTCAATGCTTAACCATCTATCTCTAAACATACCATTGGTAGAAGAATTAGAGCAGATGCCAGGATATGCAAAGTTTATGAAGGACCTGGTGACAACGAAATGATCTGTGGCTATGAGCCTATTGAAAATGTCCATCACTGCTATGCCATAGCTACAATGGTCTTAGCACAGAAAAAGGAGGACCCAGGTGCCTTCACTATACCATGTATGATGGGTAATATTTAGTTTGCAAGGGAACTCTATGATCTGGGAGCTAGAATTAATTTTATGCCCTTGGATGTATTCAAGAAGTAAGGACTGGGAACTCCTACACCGACCAATATGTGACTACTGATAGCCGACAAAATAGTTAAGAAGCCGATGGTGATCCTGATCGATGTGCTTATAAACGTAGATGAATTTATATTCCCAGCAAACTTTATGATTTTGGATTGCATGGTTGATTATGAGGTCCCTATCATTTTGGGGTGACCATTCCTTGCGACCGGGAGAGCTCTAGTAGATGTAGAAGTTGGTCTGTTAAAGTTTAGGCTGAATCAAGAAGAGGTCACATTCAACATCTGCAAGGAAATGAAGAAGCCCAAGGAATCTAGTGTGATCTCAGCACTGGAGGATGAGTATGAATCAATTTACGAATTCTGAGTAGTCAAGAGATTTGTGTCGTGTCGCGACAATAAATTAGGCACTTCTTGGTAGGAAACCAAAGTGCTGAACTAGTGAAGTCTAAGTAACCAAGCTACCTACGTCGTGCCGCGATGTTAAATCAAGCGCTTCTTAGGAGGCAATCCAAGTTATTGAACTAATGCGTGCTCATTATGCAGGGAAAATTGAAAACGGGAGGCTAAAACATTAGCTGCTATGACTCTCAGTATGGACCTGTAATGAGATCCTACGAGCTGTAGCAGTAGTCGTGGTGAGCTTCAAAACAAAAAGATTTCAAGCCCTAACCTACGAGTCATCCTACTGATCGTACCTCAATCGTACGAGTCGTGTGATGTATTCGAAAGTCATCAAGTAAATTTTCCTTAACAATTTGTCCACGAGTCTAGGGGACGAGTCATGGGGTCTACCTACAACTCGTTGTACAAGTTGTGATGGGCAAAATAACCCAATTCGGCCCAGATTTTTTTTAAAAATCCGCCGCTACCTATTTAAACTTGAAATTACACCCTTCTCCCAAGCAAAAACCACAAACCCACGAGTGAACTAACCTCCCCCACACCCCTAGCTTCTCATCACCAAGAAGTCAAACAAAAAAATCCTTGCTCCAACTAAGATTGCAAAGTCCTAGAAGTCGATTTTCAGTCCATGAAACAACAAACAAGTAAGTATTCCACTTTGAATTTCTTCAATCACTCATGAATAAAAGTAGAAGGTGCCGAAACTCAAGCTCTTGTGAAGTCGACTGTGATACTCAAAACATGGGTTCAAAAGGGAAATACAATTTTATTGGGCTGAAACTATGATACTCATGAAAACTTAAATGAATATTGATTGTTGAGTTGAGTTTGAAAATTCAAATTTTTTAGGGGTTCTTGACTATGGGTTATGGATAAAAGAAAACGGGGAGGGTTGAGCACTGTTGAAATAAGTTCCAAACATGCCTAAACCTGGGGGATATTCTGAGTACCCAAAATATGCCAAAAAGAACCAATGCACACTGAGAAATAAAATACAACAAAGGTTGGAAATGATACGAGGCACAGTACACGAGTCGTACTGAGCACTCGTATCCCAAAACTGAATAATGTCACACAATAAATCTCTCAGTACAACTCTTGGAATCGATCTATGGGTAATATCATGAGTCGTAGAAAAATTCAGAAGAACATTGAATTAGAGCTACATTATATGACTCAATGTACGGGCCGTACCTTCATGGTACGAGTCGTACCTTTGAGTCGTAGCTTAGATAACTCAGGATATGGGACCTCCTATGAGTCATACCTTCATGGTACGACTCATACTATTGACCCGTGAGGAAAAGATGCACATTTCTAATTTCTCTTTTTCAAAAAACGGAATGGTAACTTCTTTCTCTACAGGTACAATGACATACAAACGTAGGGCAGATAAACCAATAGCCCAAAGGAGATTCATTGATGAAAAGACTGAATCGATGTCTGACAAGGCCGGAGACTCACCTAGTGGTTCAATTGAGGAGTATCAAGTAGACATCTCGAACACCGATGGAACCATAACCACTAGGGCGACAACAAAGGCTCAAGCCGAAGTAGCCACTGCCATATCCACTCAAGCTCCCCAGTCTGAAGAGGGAGTTAGAGTGGAACGTCAAAAGTTAGGGAGAGACTCCAAGGATGAGGAAGGGTCAGGAGAGACCTAGAGTAAAGAGGAAAGCGGCAGAGATGAGTGGGAGGAAGAGGCTCCTACTGTTGCAGAAGAGAAGACCCCACCCTAGGAAAATCGTACAATCCGGTGGAGAGTGTCGGGAGCCAAATAAATCTATGAACAAGGCATCTCTCTCACCGCCAAAAATAAGCCACAGAGGAGCATTCAAAAAGAACCACGGATCCTCACAACTGCATTTAATGAAGTTTAGGAGATGAAGAGGATTTTCAACTTCTATGGTTTTGAGTGGATGGCCAAGACTCCAACATAGTACCCAGAGAACATAGTTCGAGAGTTCTATGCCAACTCCTTGGCCACAATTGAGGTAAAGGCAAAGGAAGGGAAGAAAATAAATGACTAGCCTATTCTGGAGAGTGATATGGTCCGACGTCGAGAAGTTGATATATCCGAGCAGACCGTTGCTCGATTATTGTACGGCCCACAGTTCTTTCCTATCAGGATGATGCCAGAGTATGATTACAGGGTGGAGTAAATGAGTAGATCAGATCTTTAATTGTGCAGGAGCGATAGAGGTAGCTGCAATGGCTAGATGAGGTGATTGCTGAGAACAAAGATGAGGCTGAATGGGTAATAGAAATAAAGAAGGTGACCAAGAATTCATTGAACTTCATTGAAAAAGCCTACTGGACTCTAGTGCGCCATCGGTTAGTACCTACAGTCAATGACAACACACTGAGTGCTGACAGAGCGACTTTGGTTGAATGCCTCATTTCTTGTTACCCCATCAATATTTCGAGGATCATAGCTGATGAGATACAAAACCCGACAGTGGGAGTAAGCACTACTATCCCATTCTCGAGTCTAGTATTCAGATTATGTTTGGAGGCAGAAGTTCCATGGGGTGATGAGTGGTTGATTGGAGGCCAAGGATTGCAGAAATAGGCCTTATCCGGGATGAGATGAACCCGGTAAGCAGATCCAGGATTCCAACAGCCATCCCAACAACCCAGCCAGCAAGGGACGTACAGGTGAATGTCCCCATGATACAGGAGAAAAGCGAGACACCGAATACATATGTCGGTAATTCAGAGTCAACTCCTAGCACCTCAGCTACACCACTATCCAGCATGCAGGCTCAAACACCGATAGGGTACATCTTGGTACCATAGGACTTCCTAAGAAAGCTAGCTAAGAGATTGACCATGGTAGAGCGTAAGATTCAGACCATGATGGATAATGTTAAACCATTGGTCAAGTCAGAGATAGAGGCGGCAGCTCAGGCTCTACATGCCTGCCTAGATAGTTTTGAGAGTCATTTCAATGATAAAATGGTAGAGCAGACCAATATTAGCAGTCTCTGTGCGGAGTTGGGGGCTCCTCGGAGCCAAGTGGTTCAGTTGTCATCACGACAACCAACAGTTTTAGCAGCCCCCACTCTTCCGGACCTAGATGCAGATCTCGATGAGGACATTGATCTGGCAGCATACTGAGAGCCAACCGCAGCTGGTGATAAATGAAAGAAGAGAGCTCCTGAAGATGCTAGTTAGGAGAGTTAGAGAAAAAGAAAAAAGAAGGAGAGGAAAGAGTGCAAGCGGGCTAGAGTAGCGAGCATGCAGACTCATGACACACATATGACTAAGCTACATGAGAGAGCTAGAGGAGCAGGAAGCTCCACCACACTCCAGCCCGAGCTTGTACGTGGCAATGACCCTTTGGGAGAGCCACATTCAGCCAAGACATTTTCAGAGGCCTCCCAAGCAGCCACGACTATTAAGGGGGGGCCACTGCCCCTTTTGACGCATAATTGAGCGTGCCGACCAACGCTAGCACCACTATTACAGTGGATGTACCACCTCCGCAAGATGACAGGAGCGCCTAGAGTGCCACAGTTATGTTCTCTTCCCTATGATCTTCAAGATGATGCTTCAGGGATGAAGCTAACTTTTCAGAAAGGGGAGGGGGGGGGGTACTTGTGATTTTTGGGATTTTTTTATTCCTTTTGAGGGTTTTTCTTGCGGTGTTTCTATTCCCTCGTATATGCTATCTAGTATTTCCGGCATGTGTAGGATTTTTAGTTCTTAGAAAGTAGCTTAGGAGTACTCAACCAAGAAAATTGCACTAGTTTTGTTTTTTGTAAAAAAGTGACCCTGTTTAAAAATTTTCTAATACAGTAGCTATGTATTTGTGACAACATGCATGATTGTTGTGGATCTTTCGATGTCATTTATTTTGTCAACATGAGTAGTTTTGTTAATCCATACATAAACCATACAGGTAAGGAGAAAATAGTTCATGTACCATGTTTGAGTGAGGTATATTAGTAAGTTCGGTACTGTGTTGTAGATCTAGAACTTTCCTGGTTGGTTCTGCATAGGATAAGGATGGTTGGTTAGGACATGTTCATAGGACATTGTTTAGCTCACTTTTAGCCTATATTTCCCTACCAAAAGTTGCATGAATCCCTTGATCCCAAGTTTGAGCCTTAATAGACCATGTTTCTTTGATTTACTGATTAACCATACCCATTATTTGTAATGAACCTGTTTTAGCCCTGGTCCTTCCTAGGATATTGTCAACCTCAACATAAGTGAATTGCTTAAGTTGAGGGTGACTAGAGTAGGGGTGCATAAAAGGTGGAAATGGAAGAAAGGAAAAAAACAAAAAGAAAGAAATGGTGGAAAATGAGGTGCGGTGAGATGAAAAGAAAGGAGGAAAAATGTTGTAAATGTTAAAAAATAAAGCTCAAAGAAATTTTGAAAAAGCTGAACAAAAAAAGAGAACTCACCACACCCATGAAAATGTGAATAAAAAGGAGAAAAAGGGGAAAAGGGGAATGAATGAATAAAAGGGTGAATTAGGTTAATGGTGTAGCCAATGTATGTAGTGCCAAGGAAGGAATAATCACTTATAAAATATTCCATCTTTATCATGTCTAGCCCTGAGCCTACATTACAAGCCATACCAAGTCCTATAGTGATTTTAACTCGACCCTCTGAAAAACCAACGCAGATAAAATTAGGGCAAGCCTATGGTATCTAACACATAATACTCATAGCTTCTTTGAGAGAGTGAGCGTCTTACTTGCTTAGTCCCATATCATGTTTGACATTTCACATCTGAGTAAAGACTTCATTTGTGTGAGGGTACACGGATTATGCTTGCTTTTACTGTTGGTCTGTGTGAAAAACATTGGTGATGACTTGACTACCTGTTGATAGCTAGATGACATGCTTTGATCCCTGTTTAGGATGTTTTGAGGTTGCATGTAATACATTAGTTGATGTGGTTCCATGAGAAAGGGTCAATATAGTTTGTATAGAAAGGGCAAGTTTGTTTGAGTATTGGATGTAGTATCTTAAGTCTATTTTCTAGTTGAGCATTGTGTTTTAGTTTTTCTTTTCTTTTCCTGAGAACATGCAAAAGTCTTAAGTTGAGGGTGTTAATGTGTTGTGGGTTTACAGCACATTCGATGCTCAAAACTAAGAAAATAGCATGGACTTAGGTGTATTTATGTGGATATGAGGTATTTTTCCTTTTGTTACACGATAAACAGGTGTTGGAACTGAAAATTGCAAAAGATAGCTTAAAAAGTGCAAAATGGGAAAAAAGTGCAGACCACAGTACGGATCGTAAGAAGGACCTACAAGTCGTTCTAATGGCCGTGAGAAGTTGCTGAAAGTTAAGGTTGAGAAGATGTGACCCATGAGTCCCAGAACAATTCGTAGCAGGCCTATACGAGTCGTGATGAAATAAAAAACAATTGCATTTGAGTCTTACTCCTACTACGAGAAGAAAGCACGATCCGTGAGATGATGGTGCGAGTCATACCATTTTGGTCGTGATGAACTTTAGAAAAAACTTCAAAAATCTCTAATTCAAAGTACGGGAGCTCAGTATGATTTGTGAGTTGATGGTGCGAGTCGTACCCAGATCCAACACTTGGCCAGAATTTAGCCAGCTGAGATTGTACAAGAGGAATGTATGGATCGTAGGAGCATACTACGGATCGTAGATCGAGTCGTGACACTTGACAGATATGGAACTTCACCCTGTTGGCTTAGGAAAAGGATTCTTGTGTCTGTATAAATATGTTTTAGGTTTTATTTTTAGAGAAGACGTTAGTTTGATAGTATTAAAGAGTAGAAACCTTGAGAAAGAGAGGATTGAGTTGGTTTTAACTTATGATAAACCAGTTCTTGAATTCTTCTCATTCTCTCTACTTGTTTTTTAAGATTTTGTGGAGTAATTGGATGAAGTGTTTTTCTCAATCATTATTGTAAGTATTGATTTTTATTCTTAATCATGAATGCTAATCACAACCTTGCAACTATGAGAGGCTAAAACTTCCATAGCTAGGGTTGTGTGAACCATGGTGAATTAAGAAGCTAGGGTTACACAAAGTGATCTTTAAACCAATAAAAACACTTATATTGTATTCTCTTCATGCTTAAACGTTTCTTAATAGTGCGTAGTGTTAGGACATGCCCGAATTCTTTACTTTCTTTGGTCGAAGAGGTAGAGATTAGGAAAAGAGAATTACAACGGAGCCTTGATGTTGATGATCATTGTATTAACTTGAGCTGTGGTCATAGGATAGTTATCTGGAACTTAGTGATAATGGATAGTTTGAAACCGCTCATGAGACATGGTCGAGTGATTGAGTATAGTCATTCAATAGGGACTGGTCAATCGTTTGAATGAACCTAAGTTATTAGTTCTATAAGTAAGTATTGATGATAATCACGAGTGTATACCTGAAGTAGTTATGAACCCATGGGGACACAAACCCTAGTTATCCTTTGATATTGACTTAACATCAGAATTTTGGTATTTGCTTTTATTATTGATATTCTTTAGAATCCCCCTATTTTGAAGTAATTACCTTACAAGTTTAGTTATCGGCTATAATCCAGTCTCCCTATTCCCTGGGGGATCGACCCCAACCTCTAGTTGGGTTCTTTATTGACAATGTTTGCTTCTCACTTCAGTAACCGATGTGGTTTGAGCGTTATCGATACTGCTAGTCCCAACAAGGGACTGGGCGAGTCGTTACCCATGACCATAACTCGTGGTCTCCTGTTGTTAAGTACACTGCCCATTTTCCTCAAAGGGTCCCAACGAGGAACATATCGATTCGTCACTAGTGACTATGACTCATAGTCACCTCTGATTACATTCACATCTCAAAAATATTTAATCCTTAACCAACTGCTGACCACGACTCACCTAACGAATCGTGGCATTGACCACGGCTCGTGGTGTCTAGTCGTGAGGTACACTATAGGCCCTTCCTTCATCCTTCAACTGCCCTTGACCGAGGGTGGCCTAACGGCTCATAGGGATGATCCAGGCTCGTGATCACACCCGTGGTCACCCCAACTTGAAAATTTCCGAACAAGTCAAAACACCTCACCACGAGTCACTTAACGACTCGTGGTCATCCTGACGAGTCACATGATGACTCGTTTTGTGACCCAGTGCAGAAAATCCAATTTTCTCTATTTCAACGCCCGAGTCTAATTTTAGGGCTTTCGGGGTATAACACCATCCTTCTTCGAGTTGGGTAATGTGTCACTAGGAAGTGTCTCTTTCATTTGGGGATTCATTTCGGAAGACAAATGATTCATTTGTGCTTTCAAGTGCTTCTGAGTAGGAGTTCACTGTTTGGAAAAGGTTCGACACCTCCCCTTTCAATCCGTTAACTCTACTATCCATGGATTCCACTCTCTTGAGTTCTCTAGCTAGCAACTCTTCAATTTTGGAGCTTCCCACATTGCTCACACAAGGTTGTAAGTGTTGGTTTTCAGCCTTTGGAGAGGGAACATATGTGTTTTAGCTTCGCTGATAGCACTCCCCATCACGATTTTAATCTCAGTTACCCCATCTTTCAGTATGATCAACCCATCCCTAGTTGTCACGGTTCCTCCAACCTTGATTCTCCTCCCTTGTGTGACAAGGTCCTTGATTAGCACCGTGGTACCCTGGGCGAGAAACCCCCATTTTATTTTCCATGAATTGGCATTCTTCTTCATACCTCGGTGGTGAGGCTTCAACTTCATACTACATTGGACCTTGACTCACCAAAACATCTACGCTCTTAGACCCAGTACCCATGACGTGCTTCATTATTAACTTAGGATGGGTCATCATTTTTGTCAAGGTCTCATGTCGCTCCTCATCCCTCTTTCTCACCTCAGTGGTCACAAAAAATTGAACCCACACCACTCGGAGGCACTTCAGTTTCCCTTGTGTTCTAAGCTTGGTTCATTTTAGTCATTTGATCAAACAAAGTCTAGATATTCGATAGGGCTGGTTAATGAGAAATCAACCTGCCAAGTTATTTGCCACGTACTTGTTAATGGAGTCTAATGTACAATAAAAACATTGAATGAGCAGTCCATTTGGAAGCCTGTGGTTGGGGCATAGGGCCATTTTCTTCGTAAACCTCAGCCATGCCTTATGTGAAGGTTCCCCCGAGATTCGCCTGAAGTCAGTAATATCATCCCATAGCTGCAACATCACCGATGGAGGGAAAAACCGATATAAGAAGACTTCATTCAACTCTTTCCATGAAGTGATACATCCTTGAGAGAGCTCCTCGAGCCACATGGTCGCTTCCCTAGTCAAGGAGAATGGAAAGATACTCAATCTGATAGACTCTTGGCTTATATTTGTGATGTTGGAAGGTTGGCATATCTCAGGAAAATTTCAAAGATGTCAATTTTCACCTTCACTAGGCTGACCTCTGAAGAACCTTTCATTTGTAGCACGTGTAACATAATGTCCGTCTCATGGAAGACCACATTCCCTACCATGGGTGGTAGGCAAATGGCACCTGCTTTATTTGGCATCATGAGACCATCCTCTTCGTGTTCCATATGACCATCCATGAAACCTTATTGAAATTATTGGCCTATATTAGTCATCCTATAAAGGTACCTAAAAAGAATAAGTGTATAAACAAAACACAAGATGCAAAATGAATTTAACTCAACAATCAACTAGGAGCTATCTAACACCATTCCCCAGCAACGACATCATTTTTTATTACATCCAAACTCACTCCTCGTAAAGAGAGAGTGTAAATGGTCATTAGCAAAAACATATACCCGATGAGTGTCGGGGTTGAATCCCATAGGGAATAGTACTTAGATGGCACAAAAGTTTTTTATCAAGTAAAACTAAGAAGAATCATTGTATTGAAAACAAACAAATAAAAAGGTTGGGGGTTCGAAAGATTACAATTAAAATGTTAAAACAACTATTGATCAATCAACAAGATAACCAATCTGATTAACAAAAGTAAGCAAGAGCTAGGGTATGCTTTTGAATGGGGCTTCAATTGTAATGCCCCATAAATCCTAAGATTAGACCCATGAGTTGAAACAGAAAAAATAGAATTTTCTGCACTAGGTCACAGGACGAGTCATTTAGTCGCCCGTCAGGATAACCATGAGTCGTTATGTGACTCATGGTGAGGAGTGTAACTTAGATGGAAATTTTCAATGTTTGAGTGACCATGGGTGTTAACCCAGAGTCGTGGTCAGCCCCATGATCCATTGGGTCACCCATGGTCAACGGCAGTTAAAGGATGGAGGAAGAGCGGGCGGTGTACCCAACGACTAGACCCCAGGAGACGTGGTTAATACCACGAATCATTTAGTGGGTCATGGTCAGTATTTTGTTAGAGGTTAAATGTTTTGGGCAGTGAAGGTGATGACCGGTGACCACGAGTCGTGGTCACTGACAACGACGCGTCTAGTCCTTCGTTGGGACTGGCAGTCCGTTTTTCCCTACGAGTTTATTAAGGGCTTTTCTATAATTCCTATGTTCCTAATGCTAAAACTACATCGTTTTAAGGTTAGAATTTAGTGTTTTAAGAAGGGTTAAGTCATTATAAGCCTATCCTAATTCATGCATGCAAGTTTAGAAGTTTGAGAGGTCATCAAGGCTAATTCTCCCAAGTTCTTCCTAACTTCTCTTTGGGGTATCAAGGAAGTGTGAATATCAGATCCCTTCAGGTATGTAAGGCTATGAATGGGTGCAATTGTCTACACCCATGCCCAATTCCCTATCAATTCATGATGTTCTAACTGATGATTCCATGGGGTTTCTACCCAATGCATGAATTCCTAAGTATCAATCATGGGTATGGTCTAATCATGTTTCAAATGATGAATTATAATTAATGGGAAGATTTTACAATGTTTTAAATTATAAATTATATTTTCAAGTTTTCTAAACTATGATGCCCATCCATGAATGTTTATGAAAGTTGAGATCTATGAGGTATTTGATCAAGTATGATGTGATGTTTATGAAGAGAGTATAGTTTCGAACTACCCATGCTCATGCTTATGTTTTCAAAGTTAATCAAATTGATTTCAAGCATGTTAAAATATTGGGAAAGCCCATATGATCAAGTATTATTTGTGATTTCATGAATTAGCTTACCACATGGTTTTGGAGTCAAGACTCCTCTTTATTTTAAGCTTGTAGTATGATTTGAGCCAAGGCTCCTAATGTTATTATTTCATATTATGCATGTATTTCATTATTCATCTTCTTCATTAGACGATAGTCAGCTTCGTTGAAAAATGAGGGACAGCATATGCATGTTTTTGGGAGTAGTGTCTAGCACCGAGTAGGCTAAGGGTCAGTAAATCGTATTCCTCAGAACTACGCGCCAACGTGGGTATGATCAGATTATTTTGGACCTCCTTTGGAGCTTTTCCCTAACCCCAAGGGGCCTTGAGCTTTATATCGATATCATGGTAGCATCTTTAGCCATGGAAAGCCTTTAGAAGGCTTTTCCCACTTGAGCGTAATAGTCGGGACAAATAAGCTCTATCGTGGTAATGTCGGTTATATGATAAGTCTCCCATTGTTCCTCATGATCTCAGTTAAGCATGTACATCAATCATGATATTAAGTTTTCAGCAGGTTTGACCCAATGTTCAGTTTTACTTATGATTATCAGATTTCAGCTTTGGGTCATTCGATTCAGTTATAATGGTCAGTTATGTTCAGATCATGATTTCAAAAACTAGCATGCAATCCCTACTCTAACACTCTTATCTTGATTATATTTTATATTATGCATGTTCAATGATTTTACTTACTTAGTATTTTACTTACCTTGCATGCTCGATACATTTCTACGTACTAATTGCGTACTCTATACGGTACCGTTTCATAATACATGCCCCAATATTCAGACTCAGCTTCGTTGCTAGCCAGCCTTCTAAAGTAGCATATCCAGTCTTACTTGGTGAGTCCTAATCTCTCTAGGACCATTCCTTATCAGTTATCTTTACATTTTCAGTTTCAGACTTAGTGTGTTAGTTGGGGTCTTGTCCCATCAACTCATAAGAAATAAAGGCTTTCCGGACATAGATTGTATTATATTCTGATGTTATGTTGTGTTCAGTCCGCTATATTTATTATGTTGATCTTCCACATTAATATGATCGAGGTAGATTTATGTTCATGCCATGGGTCAACTCGGAGCCTCTCAGGGTTTCTTGTCCCATGTCTTAATCCGGGCCTATGTTCGGGTCATGACAAACTTTGTATCAGAGCAATAGGTTTTGAAGTGTCCTAGGGTGTCTGAAAGTTGTGTTAAGTAGAGTGTTTTTCATGGGTTTGAAGCATGCCACACTTATGATGAAGAGGCTACGAGATGTTTAGAAAATGTTCCCTCCTTTCATGATCTAAGTCGTGCGATGAGATGTCTCTCTATCCTTCTAACTCGTGCTATACGCAGTTGCAGAATTATGCCTCCCGGCAGAGTTAATGGAAGGAGAAATAGAAACAGAAATGACCACGGGGATGGAAATGGAGACGGGCATAAGAAGGCCCCACCATCCCATGTGGAGCATACACCCGAGCGAGTTGCTAATGCTGAGCTCATAGCAGCCATTCAGATTCTAGCTTAGGCCTTGACCGCCCAGGTCAACCAGCAGGCGGTAGCGCATGTCCCTTAGAATGGGAATGTGGTGGCAGCGAGGGTCAGAGATTTTTCTATGGATGAATCCTCCTAAGTTTCTTGGGTCAAAGGTGGACGAGGATCCACATGAGTTCATCGAAGAAATTCTAAAGATCACCCAGGTCATAGGGGTGACTGGAGAGGAATGCGTCGATTTAGCCTCATATCAGTTGAAGGGTTTGAATCGCAACAACTAACGATGCTGAGTGTGGGACCTGCAGCGGTATCATGAAAGGATACAACATAAAAGTTTGTGTCAGTACTCTGAAAGTACTGAGTAAGTGGGAGAAAACATATCTCAATATAAAGTCTCAACTGAAATGAAACGCAATGACCGATAGGTAAGCTGAACTGAACTACTAATGTAAACTGAAATAGTCAAGATGACCCTGTCTGATGGTCAAAGACATGCCCTAAGTCTGAAATACTAAGTCTAAGAGACCATACTGAATTGATCTAAACTGAACTGAATTGTCAAAAATTGAGACTAAACTAAACTGACTAGTGGGAGAGTCTCTGACCGACATATAACCACGTGAGCAAGATGTGGAGTCCGATGTATACACCCGACCGGTAGGACCCAATATACCTTACCAGGGTATAAAGGCATAAACTGGGTGATCACAAAAGTCTAGGGCCAATCATGCAAAGTAATACTGTAACCTACGTTGGAAACATAGTTCTGGGAACCTGGATGAGCTAGAACCCTGGCCCTTTCGGTGCTAAGTCCTACCCCCACTGGAAAACCTAAACTGAACTACTAGGTTGATAGCTCAAAATTGGGGTCCAATACTAGTCAGGGGCATAAAACTGAAAGTACCCTGAGAGTCTTATCGGACTAGATTCTGAAACTGAGTTCTACACTAGTCAGAGTTGCTTATCTGGAAGCGTCGTAACAGTCTAAGAACAACTGTAAACTAAACTGGGGTCCTGGGGCTGGTCAGAGCAATATATATATATATATATATAGTATATATATATATAAATATATATATAAGTCTTGACCACCTAATGGACTAATAAACTAGATTTTAAGACTGATTCTGATAACTGGGAGGCACAAATGACACCTCGAAAAAAGACAGAAGTGAAACTGATCAGTTGACACTTTCTGAATAGTGCTGAAGAGGTTTTACGTTCTAATTGAACTAAACTACTAAGAAGCTAATAGAGAACACAACTCATTCCAAAAGGACACGAGAATTTCATAATATGACAATATTTCAAGAATTTAAAGGGATCTCATCCAACAAGGGTAAAATCATTCTCCTCAATGGAATAATTTCTCACATATATATAAAAATAATTACTATGATATTCAGCCTGAAATGTACTTTGCAAAATATACAGAATTTAATATGCAATAATCTTTGCTCGAAAATTTAGGGTTGTAAATCATCTTGGAAAGAACAACAACAATTTACTTATGAATTGATGAAGATCATATGAATAATAAGTATGGATACTAACCCAATTGAAATTAACAAACAAAAAAATGAGAATCTCTTCATATTCGAAAATCTCAAGGCAAAATTGGTACGGAAATTATGGGAGGATATTGGGTACACAAGGGAAGGAAAATTCCCTTGTAGAATTCCCACATACCTAACTAAAATTCTCCCAGAGAAGAAGACTTGAACTACTACAATGATGAGCAACCCTAAGCTTGCTTGAAGGATTCTTGAAAGTAGAACTTACGGTGATTTTTTGAAAACTGAGAGTGGGAATGAGGAATGAACCATTTTTTCCCACTAAAAGGTCTAAATTATTACTAAAATGACGTAGTTTTATGTTTGGGAGTGTAAGAAATTACTAAATAGGTCTTAAAAATTTGCTGGGAAAACTATCAGTTGGCCATAACGAGGGTCCTAATGAGTCGTGGTCACTGATCACGACTCCTGGTCACCAATCGTGGACCACACTATCTCACATCTGAATATTAAATGCTAAGTTTGGTAATGATTCGCCTAACAAGTTGTTGCCACTGATGACAACTCGTTGTGACACTCGTTAGATACACTGGCTAAAAACTCACAAGGGCTGGTAACGGGGGACGTAACGAGTCGTTACTAGGGACTACGACTCATTTCCCACACCCATCAAGTACACTGGTCCACTAATAATATCCTTAACCTAGACATGACCATGAGTGACTCAACAGGTCATGGTCAGTGACCACGACTCTTGAAGTCCCTCGTTGGGTGCACTGCTTCCTTCTTATAATTATCAGACCTCCTTCTCATGGCTTACCTAACGAGTCGTGGGGTCACTTAATGAGTCGTTAGGTGAGTCGTCCTGTATCTTTTCTGCAGTTTTTTGAGATTTCCTAATTTAAGTCCCGAAATTAGATTTTGGGTTTTCGGGGCATTATAGTGAATGATAGTCATAACTTCCTTTCACCATTATTAGGTGCTAGGCATTTATAGATGCTTAATGCTAAGTTCTACCATATGCTTCCAATTCTCTATCTTCGACTATTATTTGCCTCTCCAATAAATGTAGGAAATAAAGATGATATATTTAAAGGGTAAAACAAGAAAAAGGAATGTGTGCCAGTATTGAAGAGACCTCTGGCAAGAATTAGCTTCTATGTTGTTGTGTCAACAGGGACTTAATAATCTTCATTCTATAAGTAGAAGAAAGTAGATCATATCACTTTACCTTTCTTCTCAAGTATATGGTAGCACAGCGAACTGTAGTACAGAAAGCATTTGTTCTAGAAAAAGAGGTACAAAATGGTTGTGCTTTAACAATAGAAGAACTACTAGTATTTGACAAAGTTCTGGATATATTTGTAAATACTAGAAGCCATACCGAGTCAACCCTAGTTTTCACCAGTAGAAATATATTCTATTTCATATTTGCAGGGGTTGATGTTTCTGCTTTGCATTTCTCCTCTTTCACTATTGCTTCCTATAGGCGCAACACTGTACATAATATAGTTTTCACCATTATGTGTATTGGTCGCATGAAAGATCTATACAACCAGATCATTCCCTCATTTTTCTCTAATTTATAGGACCCCCCATTGAACTGGATTATTTTCTAATGGATCTCACTCTCAATTCGACAGTCATAGGATAATAGGAACTTGTTCAAGCTGCTAGTGTCCATCCATAAAAGAGGAGGAAGGAGAACAAATACTAACCTTGATTGTTACTACCGATAGATGGGTGACTTTTTAGTTGAATAGAAGCATCTTCTCCCGATGAACGAACATTTAGTCTTAGCATGTTAGGATCAAGTGTTAGTCCTGGATTTAGATGCTAAAGTTTTGCAATGATGTTCATTGTAATATCTTTTTCTGTGGAGTCCTTTTGCGCATTGAATTTTTCCTGCATCATTTGTTGCATCCTCTCTTCCATTTCCTCTATTCTTTTCTGCATCATTTCATCAGTAACATTTGAAGAAGGTCTAGAATCTCCCATTTTTTGATTGAAGAGACTCTTGGTAATTTCACGTCCATACAATCTTACTCGACCTGGATGATCAGGTCCCATAACTGCTTCAAATGCGTTAATTGATGATTGACTACTATCTTCAGTTTCTTGAGTTTCTATTCTCTCCATTTCAGCCTACAAATCAAATATAAGATAGAGAGTTAATGTAAGTTACATTGATTTAATATTTAAGAAAAACCAAATGATCTTGATAAATTTTGAATTAGAAAATGTTGTACTATTTTGTTAGTCGTATCTTCATATGATTCCTGTAAACTCGGCATGGTTTCCTTCTTCTAGTAGCCACAAAGAATTGCTTACTTGACAAATCATCAGGACATTCCTTCTTTTTTCTCTATTTACATACAAGTACATTGAAATCTTCCCAAGTAAAGTCAACAAGTTCATAATAAATTAACAATACTGCAAAACACTAAACCTCGCAGATAATAGAATAACTTTTTTTGCCAACAGTGTGCGGATACTTCAACTTTTTTCGATTCTATTTATTAGTATTAGAAATATCCTGCAAATAAATGAGTTAGCTTCTATTTTGAAAATATAAAGACATATTAACCTTTAAGATCCATTTTATTTCTATCAGATGTGAATTAGGCACTATTATAAAAAAAATGTTGTTCGTAATTTATATCTTACCTGAGCTATATCAGATTTCCAATATTCAAGAAGATCCTTAAATACATTTTTTTGAATATTTTGAGGCCTTTTTTCCATTCAGTTTTCATCATCAGGGTATGCATAGAAGTGATGTTCAGCTCGTAACTTTCTTAACTTAAAATAGTTTAAGTTCTTAATTTTCTTGTTTTTTCTTGAACACCCTTCTGGATACATGACTATTTCTCTATAAGTACAAAAAATGAAAATAAAATAGGTTAGAAAAAACATTATAAATGTCAATTAATATATTAATTAGTATACAAGTAAACTCAAACTGGGGAGAAAATAGAAAACAAAGGACAAAACAAGAGGTTAGAAGTTTAAATGCTATAGATAGAGATTTATATTTATACATCCTATTCTAATATAAGGCAGTTTCTCTTTTTACAAAGTTCATTTTTTAGAACTACTATCCTAAATCTCAAATTATAGAATTTAAAAAGTTATATACCTATAATCTGAATTGTCATTAAAGTGGAATAGAATTAAGGAATAGTAATTTGATAAGTCATTAAAATGGAAAAAGGCTAAGCTTAAATAGTGAGCTTGTACTTGCTACTGCTATACTAGAAATATAGTGCGGAATGGTCGTTGATACAGATCTGAGCATTGTTGGATGGTCGTTGATACAAATTTGATGTGTCTATATGCACCCTTTTGTGCAACTAGCTATATTACATTGTGTTACATATTTTTTTTGTGCCTATTGTGATGAGAAGTACACTTTGGACATGTTTGTAAAAAGGTGAGGCAACTCCAACAATTCAAATAAGAGGTCATCCAAAAATCTGAAACAGTTCATTAAGTACAAAAATAAAAAAAGTCATAACTCAAACCACAACATTTGCTAATAATGATTTGGTCATCAGTATTGGAAATATTTTGAAACTCATTTGGGGAGTCTTTCTCATAAAACATCAACTGTTATGCATGTCCAAACACAACTTCTATTTCCAAATATTTTTTTTAACTTCAACTTCCAATACTCGTTTAGGACGTAGTGTTGTCAAGATTAAAGCTTTCCGAATCACATAAACTATATAACAAGAAAAGTTTTTCTCCATAAAAGCCAATGGTGAAAAAAGTAGTTTCATCATGCATCAATAACGAAGACTTGTTCAGTCAGTCAAAGATAAGTCCATTCATCAGAAACCAAAGAAGCTACCAGTTCCTATTGACTAAAAAATGCTCTCAATAAACCAAGGTTAGGGAAGAGATTTTCCATTGAATTGTACATAATAAAAACAACACTAATCATGGAACCCTAAGGTCCAGTACCATAGGTGCTTCCCAATATATATCATGTTCAGAACCACAACCACTATTATTAATCAAACAGCTTCCATAAACCTATAATTTTCGAGATTCTTTTACATCTCTTTAACAATAGCTTAAGTTGGTATATCAAAATTTAGCAGAAGATAGTCCTTTGTAAACCACGAAAGCTATAAAAATACAACGATTGAACCAAATAAATAGATACATGATCTTAAAAGAGAAAGGAAAAAAGCATGTGAAGCACTTTAGTGGTTTATGTATATTAAAAACCTTAAAATAACTCCAAAGCATCAGTCAACCAAAGTCAATTAAGACATTTAAAAATTACCCATTAGTAAGTCCAACCTTAAACTAGCTATAACAGATGGAGTTCTAATGTTTTAGTGCAGATTTCATCTGAACCAGATTAATTCCCTAAAAACCCATGTCCAACAATTTAGCTATATATACTTTGGATCTGAAATTCTGAAAGTCTGCACTTTATTAATAGGAGGCACAATAAAAGTACCTATATGTAACACCCCAAAAGTCCTCGAGGTTTAAACCAAGAATTTAAAATGAACTCAGCAGAAAGATTAGCAAAAGTATCTCAGGACAACTCACCTAACGAGTCATTACAGGTACCAACGAGTCGTGGAAATTCTCGTGGGAAGTGCATTGGGAAAAAGTTCTGAGATCTGGTCAAGTCCGGTGGTAATGGATGACCTGACGAGTCGTCTTGCCTTGCAACGACTCATTAGGTTGGTCATTGTGTGGAGTTTAGGTTTCCTGGGTTAAGTCCCAGGCAGTGTGGTTGATGGAAAGAGGTGACAAGTCGTTAGGTGTGGCAACGACTCGTCATGTCAGTCGTTTGATGGGAGAAGTCGTGGTCATGAGGTAGATCCATTGTACTTGATGGGTGGACTTGACAATTCGTTAGAAGCAGCAATGACTCATAATGTTAATCGTGAGTTGAGGAAGCTGAAATCCTGAAGTTATTTCTAGTGTACCTAACGGGCATGACGATGAGTCTTTTGAGGATATAACGACTCGTCACGTGAGTCGTGGTTCTAGATCGGGCAATTTTTCCAGTTTTTACCAGGGGTATTTTGGTAAAGTCTGATGCTCACAGTTCTTAAGTGACATCATTTAAGGTATTTCTGGGGACATTTTTAAAGACTTTTCATGCCTAAACCCTCATTCTCTCAACTCTCCTTCCTCTCCTCTCAATATCAAGTTTCCTCCAAGGTTTTCATCAAAGCTTCAAGGTGCAATTTTGAGTGGGATTTCATCTACCAGGTATGCGGGTCTTCAACAAAGATATTCTTCCATCCTTGTGCCCCAAAATGTTTTTACTAAAAAACCGATTTCAATTAATCTAGGAAAGCATGACCTAGGGTTTGTGTGATGGGTAAATTATTTTATATTTTTCTTAAAATGCTAAAATCTATTACGATTATGAATTTAATGGGAATATAATTATTGGGTTGTCTTGAATTGTGGATTAGATGATGGAAATGCATGGTCGTGGAATGTTCTGCATAAATTAGCTTGAGTATTGAATGGGACCTTGTTATTATTCACTCAATTGTCATAGTGACTCATATCCATGCTTGAATTATGTGAAAATCGTATGATTATTCCTAATAACCCGATCGTGCCATTGATGATTTTGTTGGGATGAGTTTGGAGTTTATGGGTTTGAACAATCGAAAGTAAATTATGTATTAACACTATGTTTTCGATTAAATTGATTTGGTAAGAGGTGAATCTATGAAAATAGCCGAACTATTGCATATTTCTCATGAATTAGTGTAAATTAAGAAATGGGTCTTACGAAAGGAAAATGAGTATTCCTCTCATGGTTTTGATGTAAATAATGAGGTATGAGTTAAATGTATGGGTTGTCCATAAATCTAAATAAATGAAGAAATTTAGTAATGAGAATGTATGAAATGAACTTATGGACCATGCATGACCCTATGCTACATGTTGAATGAGGTGAATACGAAATTGGAATGTTGTGAAACTGTAATGCATAATGTGAATCTATAGAATGCTCGAATGTATAAGATGTTTAAAGCAATATCGAATTGGCTCCGTGACGATGTAAATTATGATGATAAAGCATGTGAATGATATGTCATATTGTTGAGCCTGTGCATTAGAAGGTAGCTCTAATCCTTTCAAAATGAATATTGCATGATGGAAGTGGTGAATATTCTTGTCTCTGATTAGCTTTAGTAATTTAGACTAGCCCTAGTCTTTGGGGACTAACATCCCTAGTCACCACCTGATAACATTTTCCTTTAGTGGGTCAAGACTCACATCCCTAGTCAGTCGGGACTCACATCCCTAGTCGGTCGGGACTCACATCCCTAGTTACAAGTTGAGCATATTTTCCTTTAGACAATCGAGACTCACATCCCTAGTTAGTCAATGACTCTATATATATCAGAGCATACTCTTCCATAGAAAGTCAGGGAATTCCTCTAGCCGAGACTCATCCCTTCGACAGTTAGGGACTCTCCCTTTGACAGTCAGGGACTCTCCCTTGGATAGTCAAGGACTCTCTTTGATATCAGTCACGATATCGTACTTCTTTATTATTTCTGTTATTACATTTTGTGCATCAGTTGATCTTATGTAAATGAATGTCCTTATAAAGTGGTTATGTTAATATGTATATGTAAATCTCATGTAAGGTTGTTATATCTCCCTTTTGTTATATTACTATAAATATGTGTTCAATTTACTTCCTTCTTGTATAATGTGTTTTTTAGTTTATTTATGCTTCCCGCATGCTCAGTACATTCAAAGTACTGACCGCATGCCTGTATGTGCTATATCATTTCATGATATAGGTTCAGGTTTCCAGACTCAGCCTCATGGTTAGATACGATTGATCCTCTCTCAGATGCTAGTGGTGAGTCCTCATATTCCGATGATGGGATTTATGTTTCATTTTTCCATATGTCTTCATTTTCAGATGTTAGGAGTTAGCTGGGGGCTTGTCCCAGTAACTCATCAGTTTAGTTGAAGGCTTTTAGATTGTCTAGACAGATTCAATGGTGTATCTAAGTGTTATTAAATTGTTCTTATGGTTTCTATTAGATTCTCGTTATTATCTTCTGCTTATTCATGTTGTTAGTTGTTTCTAATGTTAAGTGTTATGCTATGATCATGCCATGGGTCGACTTGGAGCCTTTTTGGGTTCCTTATCTTGTGTTACAGGTGTGAACTCTGGTCGTGACAAACATGGGATCAAAGCAAAGTTTTAGAGTGTCCTGGGGTGTCTGAAAGCTGCGTTACATAGATTCTTCTTTATAGGTGCGAAGCACGCCACACTTACGACAAAGAGGCTATGAGACGTTTCAGGAATGATCCCTTTTCTTCATGATTCTTATCGTTCCTAGAGTATGAAGCTCTAAATAGTTCCTTCCCTGACTCATGCTTTAGTTCTCCCAGATAATGCCTCCAAGACAAGCGAACGACGGAAGACGTGGTAACGGCCCCCAACAGGTACCACCAGCCCAGGCGAACCCAATGGATGATCATGTTACTCACGCTGAGTTCCGAGCTGCCTTTCACATATTGGCGCAGGCCCTGACCATAATTAACCAGCAGGGAATGGCTCGTGTTCCTTAGAATGGAAATGAAGCAGCGGCAAGGATAAGAGATTTTCTCTAGATGAACCCACCTGAATTCTTAGGGTCAAAGGTGGATGAGGACCTGTATGAGTTCTTGCAAGAGATTCAAAAGATTACACACATCATGGGAGTTACAGGGATTGAGAGCACAGACTTAGCCACCTACCAGCTAAAAGGAGTTGCTTATATTTGGTATTGTTAGTGGAGGGACAGTCGGGGAGTTGGAACAGGTCTTGTAGGTTAGGACGAATTTATGATAGCATTCTTGGACAAGTTTTTCCCTTAGTAGTTAGGGATACAAAGGCAGTGGAGTTTATTAACTTGAAATAGAATGATATGACTGTCTAGGAGTACGCATTGGAATTTACTCGGTTATCCAAGTATGCACTGGAGATAGTAGCCGACCAGCAGGCCCGAGTGAGCAGGTTCGTGAACGGAGTGTCAGACTCCTTGGTTAAAGAGTGCAGGACCGCTATGTTACACTAGGACATAGATTTCCCACGCTTGGTGATATTCACTCAACAGATGGAAGTAGAATAGGCAAAAGAAAAAGAGAGAGAGGCTAAGAGGGCTAGGACTGGAGATCTAGAGTTCTCCTAGCAAAGGTCAAGTGGTGGACATCGCTCACGTTGCCAACAGAAATTATTGGCCATAGCACCTTCAACAACTAGTGTTTCATAAGCCCAGGGTAAAGGAGATTACGTACCCATTGTGTATGAGTTGTGGAAAGCACCATTTGGGAGTATGCATGGACGGCTCAGATGTTTGTTTTTGGTGCGGCAAAGTAGGCCACAAGCACCAAGATTGCACAACAGCTAAGTGAGGCGAGAGTAGATTCTCGACCACCTCCTTAGTAGCTCCGATAGCCCGTCCAGTTCAGCAGGGTGCATCCTATAACCCGATTGGCGGGCATCGTCAAAATCGCTCCTATGCCATAGCAGTAGACTAGGATAAGGACGAGGCGCCGATAGTAGCCCCAAGTATGTTGTGGATCTTGTGTTACACCTTATATGTTGCCAACCTTTATATTCAATAAGAAGATCTATTGTGATTGTGGGAATAGATTGTCGATGTGTGATGTAAGTAGTTGTTAGTGTGAGACTCGCATGGAAGATTAGCAATGAAAGAGAAGCTAGAAGCTTGTAAATTATCTTGACCTTAAGAAAGATTCAGGAGCCTTAGAATGGTGACTCTAAGCTAAGGGGGAGATGGTGAGTATGTGATGTCAGTCAGTATTGCTCTACGAATCCTTTAGGCTCACCTTGTTGTGATGAATCAGTTATGTGTTAATTCATGTTTTCTGGTGTGTTCAGCTCGAACTCAGTCAATAGAAGTTTCTTAACAGTTCAGCAGAACCAGGTTATCTCATGTATGTGCTCATTTTTTTATGTTGAGAATGACTCGTGCTCCTGAATATCTTACCCTCAGTTAGATTAGATATTGTGAATTCTATCTTAGTATCAAGAAGCGATTTGAGAATAAAGGTTCAGCCCGTATCAGTTCAATGCAAGATAAAGGGGGAAGAATCCTTTTCAGTGTTCTATCTAGTTCTATGTTGGTTTCATAACCCTCGGTTTCTCTTGTTCCATGGTATGCATGTTCAATGTGGATATTCTGTTTGGGTGTATATGGTGGGTCCGAAGTTAGATACTCCTTTGGTGTTAGTTGTGATTGATTGATTTTGGGATTTCAGTTGCATCACTATCCTTTTAGTGTGTTCAACCAACATTTGAGACGAATGTTCCCAAGGGGGAGATATCGTAACACTCCAAATGTCCCCGAGGTTTAAACCAAGAATTTAAAATCAACTCAACAAAAAGATCAGCAAAAGTATCTCAGGAAGACTCACCTAACGAGTCATTACAGGTACCAATGAGTCGTGGAAGCAGTCGTGGGAAGTGCTTTTGGAAACAACTTTGAGGTCTGGTCAATTCCGATGGTAACGGTCGGCCTGACGAGTCGTCTTTCCTGGCAATGACTCGTTTGGTTGGTCGTTGTGTGGAGGTTAGGATTCCTGGGTTAAGTCCCCTGAAGTGTGGTTGAAGAAAAGAGGTGACGAGTCCTCAGGTGTGGCAACGACTCATCATGTCATTCATTTGATGGGAGAAGTCGTGGTGTTGAGGTAGATCCAGTGTACTTGACGGGTGGAGTTGATGAGTCATTAGAAGCAACAATGACTCGTCATGTTAATTGTGAGTTGAGGAAGCTGAAGTCCTGAAGTTATTTCAAGTGTACCTAACAGCCGTGACGACGAGTCATTTGAATAGATAACGACTCATCACGTGAGTCGTCGTTCCAGATCGGGAAATTTTTCTAGTTTTTCCTAAGGGTATTTTGGTAAAGTACGATGCTCCCAATTCTTAAGTGATGTCGTTTAAGGTAACTTTGGGGACACGTTTTAGGGTTTTTGTAACACCTCGGAAACTCAAAATCCAATTCCGGTGCATAAATCAGGAAATCTAGAAAACTGCAGAAATGTTGCAGGACGGCGCACCTGATGAGTTGTCAAGTAACCTCATGACTCATTAGGTGAGCTTTGAGGAGAAGACTGGATAATGTAAAGGAGGGAGGCAGTGTATCTAAGGAGGGACATCACGAGTTGTGGTCACTGACCACAACTCGTTAAGTCACTCGTGGTAAGGCCTGAGTTGGAAATATTTTAGTTGACCAATGTACTCGATGAGTGGGTGAAACGAGTTGTCACCTCTAGTAACTACTCGTTAAGTGAATCGTTATGGGACTTAGCATAAAATCTCTAGAATGAGACAGTATGGTCCACGATTGGTGACCACGAGATGTGGTCATGGATAATGACTCGTTGGGTCCCTCGAGGAGATCTACTAAGGATCCTAGGCAGTGTACCTGAGGGGAGTGACCACAAGTCGTGGTAAGTCACCACGACTCGTTAGGTCACCCGTTAGGGGCACCTGATAGTTTTTCCCAGTGAACTTTGAATGACTATTTAATAATTTCCTAATCACCTAAGCTTTAAACTTCGTCGTTTTGGATCTAATTTCAAACTTATTAGAGGGTTTGGATGGTTCCTCCCCTCATTCTCACGTTAATCCTCAAAGAAACATCGTAGAATTCTCTCCCAGAGTATTTTAGAGCCAGGGGCTAGGGCTAAACTTTTCTCTTCGATTCTCAAGCAAAACCTCCAGGTCTTTTTTCACCAGGTATGTGGGGTTTTAGCAAGGGGATTGTTCTTCCCTTGTGTCCCAAAAATCCTCCTCAATTTCTTCTATCAGTTAAGCCCTGAACTTTCGAATATGAAGAGGATTCATGCTTTATTTTTGTTGATTTCACTTAGAATGATATTCATGTATATTGTTGATATGATGCCCATGAATTCCTTATCAAATTGTCAGTGTTTATACAAAAAGTGTGTTTAAGCCTTAATTTTTTGAGTAATGATTTTTCTTGTTAAGTTCCCTCTAGTGAATGAAGAATGCTTTGCGTTGAATTCCTAGAATTTCTAGCTATAAGTATATGTTGGGTAAATATCTCATGAATCAGAATGACTTTAGTTCATTGAATGGGGTCCCTATAATTCTTGAATTTCTCTATGCCGATGTGAGAAGGAGAGAATTAGAATTCATACTGGATGATTGGGTTTTTCCAAAGGTATCTCCCATGAAGGGAGTGATGTGGTTAGGAAAGAAAGGAAAACTGAGTTGTAATGCCCCGGAAACTCAAAGACTAGATCCGGGACTTTAAATTAGAAAATCTAGAAAACTATAGAAAATGCCATAGAACGACTCACTTAACAGGTCGTTATGAGACCTAATGACTCATTAGGCCAGTCGTGGGAAGGAGGATTGAGAAATGAAAAGGGAGTGAAAGTGTACCCAACGGAAGACCTCACAAGTCGTGGTCACTTACCACGACCTGTTAGGTCACTCATGGTCAGGCTAGGGTCAAGAAATTAAAGAGTTGGGCAGTGTACATGACGAAAGGACCCTACTATTCATGGTCAGTCACCACAAGTCATGAGGTGAGTCATGATAATCTAAAGGAGGATTTTCTGAGAATCAATCAGTGTACCCCATAGTCCCCACCACGACTCGTTGTGGGAAACCACAAGTCGTGGTGTCACCCATGGGGAGCTTCAGTCATTTGGGAAGTGTGGTCCACGATAGGTGACCACTAGTTGTGGTCACTCACCATGACTTATTAGGTCCCTCGTGGTGACTTTCAGGGATTTTAGAGCAGTGGACTCAACGAGTGTGACCAAGAGTCGGGGTCACTGACCACGACCCGTTAGGTCACTCGTTAGGACCACCTGATAGTTGAGGGGCTATTTAGTAATTTCCTACTCTCCTAAACTTTAAACTACATCATTTTGGACGTAATTTTAGACCTATTAGTGGGATGAACGACCTCTCCCCTCATTCCCCATGTTCATTCTCAAAAAAACATCGAAGAGTTCTCTCAAGAAACTCTCAAGAAAGCTTAGGATTTTCCTCCATTGTAGTAGTTCGAGTCTTCTTCTTCGAGGAATTTTTAGTCAGGTATGTGGGAATTCAACAAGGCAATAGTTCTTCCCTTGTGTCCCCCAAAACCCCCTTATAATTTCTCTATTAGTATTACCCCTGAGCTTTCGAGTATGAAAATATTTCATGATTTTTTTGATTGACTTCACCTAGAATGAAGTTCATGCTTATTGTTGATATGATCTACGTCAGTTCATGACAAGACTGTTGATGTTCCTGCAAAAGTGAATTTGAGCCCTGATATTTTCGAATGAAATGCGTATAAATATATATTAAATTCCTTATGGTTTGTGAAGTGTGTTTGGGCTTATTTTCTAGCATTCCTTATTAATTAGATGTTGAGTATTTATTCCCTTACAAGAATGATTTCAGCCCTGACACGAATGAGAAAACTATAATTCAGCTTGTCGGATGAGAATTCCCTATTTTCTTGAAATATTTTCCATATTGTGAATTCCCATGTTGTTGGAATATGTTGAATTCTTTGTTAGATGCTTAGTAGTTTCGTTCAATTAAAACGTAGAATCTCCTCAGAACTTGTCAACTGATTAGTTTGACTACAAAATTCCTTGAGGTGTCTGTGATACCTCCCAGTTAGCAGAATCAAACTCAGAACTCAGTTTCATTGGTCCACTAGGCGGTCATGACGCTATAGATAAATAGCTCTGACTGAACTCAGGACCCCAGACATATTACGGTTTGTTCTTAGACGGTTACGATGCTTCTAGATAAGTAACTCTGACCAGTTTAGGACACAGTTTCAGAATCTAGTCCGATAAGACTGTCATGGTACTTTCAGTCATGTATCCCTAACTAGTCTTGGACCTCACTTTTAAGCTATCAACTTAGTATTCTGTATAGGATTTTCCAGTTGGAGTAGGACTTAGAACCGAGCGGATTGGCGTTCTAGTGCACCCAGGTTCCCCGAACTACATTGACAGCGTAGGTTTTAGTATTTATTTATACCATTGTTGGCCTGATCGTCCCCAAACTTTTTTGATCACCCAGTTCATGCTTTTATACCCTGGAAAGGTATATTTGGTCCTACCGGTTAGGTGTATACATTGGACTCCACGTTTATCTCACGTGGTTACATGTCGGTTATAGACTCTCCCACTAGTCAGCTCTGTCCAGTCTCAAATTAGTCAGTCATTTCAGTTCAGCCAGATCAGATTAGTGTAGTTCTCAAACTTAGTATTTCAGACATAGTGCATGCCTTTGACCATCAGACAGGGTCATCTTAACCACCACCAGACAAGGTCATTTTGACCATCTCAGTTTACTTCAGTTGTTTCAGTTTAGTTTATTAGTTGGTTATCGATTGTCATTTCAGTTCATTCATTTATATTTATCATCATGTTTCTCTCACTTGCTCAGTACATTCAAAGTACTGACGCATACTTTTATGCTGTATTTTTTCATGATACAGCCGTAGGTTCTCAAACTTAGCGTCATTACCCACCGCAATTCAGATCCTTCCCAGCTGTAGAATTGTGAGTGCTTATATTTTGAGGGAATTATTATATTTCTTTCATTCATTACAGTACTTTTAATTAGACTTAGAGTTAGATGGGGGGCTTGTCCCAACAACTCATCAGCTAGATAGCTTTCAGACACAAAATTGATTTCAGACTTTCAGATGTTTTAAAGTTTATGTTTCAGTTTTAGTTTTCGTAAATGTTTTATGATAATATTTCAAATCTTCCACTATGCATGTTTTGCTCAGAATATCAGTGAATGATAGACCAAGGGTTGACTTGGGGTTACTTGTGACTCAAAAGACCGTGTTTTATCTATAGTATAGACTCAGTGCGTGACAAACTTGGTATCAGAGCACTAGGTTTAGAGTATCCTCGAAATGTCTGAAATCTGCATCGAGTAGTGTCCTTTTCATATGTGTAAAGCACGCAACACTTATGAAGAGGAGGCTAGGAGATGTTATGAGGAAAATTCTCTTTTGTTCATACTCTTTATTATGCGTTAAAGTGCAATTTCAGAAACATTTTCTCTAACTCGTGCCTTGTTTCATTTAAATGTATCATGCCTCCCAAATGTGGTAACGGAAGAAGGGCCGGTAACGCCGACCAGCCTGCCCCACTAGCCCCAGTACCCCCTCAGAACGACATAGTTTCCACCACAGTGTTTAGGGCGGCCATCCAGCTGCTCGCTCAAACAGTCACCAATCAGGTGAATCAGTAGGTAGTTTCGGTAGCCACAAATGGGTCCGCAGCAGCTGCTCGAGTGCGGGATTTTACCAGGATGAACCCGTTAGATTTTACTAGAACAAAGGTGGAGAGGACCCACAAGGGTTTGTACATGAGATTAAGAAGATCACCCGATTTGTGGGTGTCAGTCCCTCCGACAATGCCGACTTGGCTGCCTACCAGCTGAAAGGGGTAGCCCAAGTCTGGTATGAGCAGTGGAAGGATGGAAGGCCAGTTGAAGTAGGACTAGTGGAATAGGAGGATTTCACTACAGCCTTCTTGGAGAGATTCTTCCCTCGGGAACTTAGGTAGGCAAAGGTAGTGGAGTTCATAAACCTTAGACAGGGAAATCGGACAGTGGAAGAGTATGCTCTAGAGTTCACCAGGTTGTCCAAATACACTCCAGAGATGGTGGCCTAGCCAAGGGATAACATGCTGAAATTTGTGAACGGCATGTCGAACCTGGTCCTAAAGGAGTGCAGGACCGCAATGCTGATTAACGACATGGACCTCTCTAGCCTGATTGTCTATGCCCAGTAGATTGAGGCAGAGAAATTGTAGGAAATGGAGAAAAAGAACAAGAAAGCAAGGATTGGCCAGTCAGATCATGGCCATCAGAGGTCTAGCGGTAGTAGCCACCCCCAGCAGCTGCAACAATAGCAGCAGAGAGCCCCATCACCCAGCTCGGCTAGCGCCCAACCTTTCAGTCCCGCCAGGATCGGAGGGGAAGATTATCCGACTCTCAATCTCAGAGCTATAGTGTCGGGAAAAAATAACCAGTTTGCCCTAAGTGTTGCAAGAACCACCAGGGGGAGTGTCTTCAGTGTCACGAGGGTTGTTTTGGTTGTGGACATCTTGGGCATTGAATTAGGGAGTGCCTGTCAGTAGGGCGAGGGAGAGCAAAATCCACCACGTCATCAGCTCCAGCAAGCCGACCAGCTTAGCAGGACAGCATGATAGGTACGGATGGAGGTCAGCGGCCAAATAGATTTTACGCATTGTCTTCCAATCAGAATTAGGAGAGATCACTGAACATAGTCACAGTTATGTTACACCTCTTTCATTTGGACGTGTATGCACTCCTAGATCCAGGAGCCACTTTTTTAGTCGTGACTCCCTACATAGTAGTCCAGTTCGATATCAGTCCAGAGGTTCTCTCAAAACCATTCTCAGTCTCCACCCCTATTGGCGAGTCAGTTAGAGCCAGCCGGGTGTATATAACTACCTAGTCTCAGTCCTGAATAAAGTCATTCCAGCCGACCTCGTGGAGTTACACATGGTTGATTTTGACCTTATCCTCAATATGGACTGGTTACACTCCGGTTATGCCTCAGTTGACTGCAGAGCTAGAGTTGTTAAGTTCTAGTTTCCAAATGAACTAGTGTTAGAATGGTCGGGCAGTAGTTCAGCGCCTAAGGGTAGGTTTATTTCCTACCTTAAGGCCCAGAAACTCATTTCCAAGATATTATGTATCATCTAGTTTGAGTCAAGGATTCCAAATCTGAGACCCCAACAATTCAGTCAGTTCTAGTGGTCAGCAAGTTCTTAGATGTATTTCCTAAGGATCTTCCCGGAGTTCCCCCTAAACAGGAAATAGACTTCAGAATAGACCTCCTCCCAGATACTCAGCCCATCTCCATCCCTCCTTACAAAATGGCTCTAGCTAAGCTTAAGGAGTTCAAAGAGCAACTGAAAGAACTTCTTGACAAGGGTTTTATCAGGCCCAGCATCTCTATCTAGGTGCTCCAGTACTATTCGTGTGTAAGAAAGATGGTACCATCAAAATGTGCATAGATTACCGTCAGTTGAACAAAGTCACAGTTAAGAACATATATCCTCTACCTAGAATTGACCACTTCTTTGACCAACTTCAGGGAGCCTGTTGTTTCTCAAAAATTGATCTCAGGATAGGGTACCATCAGTTAAGGGTTAGAGAGTGTGACATACCGAAAACATCATTTAGAACATGGTATGGTCACTATGAGTTTGTGATGATGTCCTTCAGTCTAACAAATGCCCCTGTAGCCTTCATGGATTTGATAAATAGAGTTTTCAAATAGTATATGGATATGTTCATCATTGTATTTATCAGTGATATTCTGGTATACTCCATAAATGAGGAAGAGCATGCCAATCACTTGAGAATAGTATAACAAACACTTAGAGACCGCCAGTTGTTCGCCAAGTTCAGCAAGTGCAAATTCTGGTTAAAGTCCGTGACTTTCTTGGGTCATGTGGTCTCAGGTGAGGGAATACAGGTAGATCCTCACAAGATAGCAGCAGTGAAAGATTGGCCCAGACCTACCTCTCCTACAGAAATCAAAAGATTCTTGGGCTTAGTTGGTTATTACCGATGGTTTATGGAAGGCTTCTTCTCTATAGCGTCTCCTCTAACTAGGTTAACTCAAAAGAAGGTGAAATTCCAGTGATCAGATGAGTGTGAGAAGAGTTTTCAGGAATTAAAAACTTAACTCACTATCGCTCCAGTGTTAACCCTACCGGAAGGATTAGAAGGATTTGTAGTATCTTGTGATGCTTCCAGAGTAGGATCAGTTGCATTTTGATGCAGCAGGGCAAGGTGGTAGACTATGCCTCCAGACAACTCAAAGTTCATAAGAAGAATTATCCAACTCATGACTTAGAGCTGGCGGTAGTGGTGTTTGTGCTAAAAATATGGAGACATTACATTTATGGGGCTCATATGGATGTGTTTGCAGGTCATAAGAGTCTTCAGTATGTGTACAGTCAGAAGGATCTAAACCTACGTCAGAGAAGGTGGTTGGAGCTACTAAAAGACTACGACATGAGTGTGTTGTATCCCTCGAGCAAACTCAATATGGTGGATGATAAGAAGATTGTCTATGGGGAGCATAACTCATATTGAAGAGGGCAAGAAGGAAATGGTAAGGGTTATTCATAGACTAGCTTGGTTAGGAGTACAATTGGTGGATTCAACTGAGGGTGGAATAGTGATATAGAGCGGGTCAGATTCTTCATTAGTTGTGGATGTTTAGTACAGACAGGACGAAGACCCCATCTTACTTATGATAAAGGAAGCAGTTCTCTGAAAAGAAATAGATGCTTTCTCCAAAGGAGGAGATGGGGTGCTCCGTTATCAGGGCATATTATGTGTACCAGATTTTGGTGAGCTGAGACAAAGGATATTAGCTGAAGCGCATAGTTATATATATTCCATCCACCCTAGTGCTACCAAAATGTCCCATGATTTACGGGATATCTACTAGTGGAAGGGCATGAAAAAAGATATTGTTGAATTTGTAGCCAAGTGCTCCAACTGCCAGCAAGTTAAAATATAACACCAGAGACCAGGAGGTATGACTCAGATATCAGTATACCCACATGGAAGTGGGAATAAATAAACATGGACTTTATTACGGGTCTACCTCGAACTCGTCGGCAGCATGACTCAATCTGGGTTGTAGTAGACCGGATGACTAAGTCAGCACACTTCCTCCCAATCAAAACAACGGATTCAACTGAGGACTATGCACGACTTTACATCTGAGAGTTGGTCAGACTTCATGGGGTGCCATTATCCATTATTTCAGACAGAGGTACTCAGTTCACCTCACACTTCTAGAAGCTCAGCACAGCTTTTCACTTGCAGATAGATGGGCAAGCTGAGCGAACTATTCATACCCTGGAAGATATGTTGAGAGCATGCGTGATCCATTTCAATGGAAGTTGGGATGACCATTTTTCTCTCATCGAGTTCGCGTACAACAAAAACTACAACTCCAGTATCCAAATGACCCCTTTTAATGCTTTGTATGGTAGGAGGTGCAGATCTCCTATTGGGTGGTTTGAAGTGGGCGAAGCTGCTATCATCAGTCCATACTCGTTTCATGAAGCTACAGAAGGTGCATCTCATCAAAGAAAGATTGAAGACAGCTCAGATTCGTCAGAAATCTTATGTTGATGTGAGGAGAAGAGAATTAGAGTTTGCTGTGGATGATAGGGTCTATCTGAAAATTTCGACCATGAAAGGGGTGATGAGGTTTGGAAAGAAGGGAAAGATAATTCTGAGATATGTGGGACCCTACATGATTTTGAGGAAAATTGGAAAGGTAGCTTATGAGCTAGAGTTACCTTCGGAGTTGGCATCTGTACACCTCGTATTCAATGTGTCACTGTTGAAAAATTGCATTAGTGATCTAACTTCAGTTGTGCCATTGGATAGTCTGGGAGTGAAAGATAGTCTCTCATACGAGGAGGTTCTAGTTTATATCCTCGACCTGTAGGTTCTTAAGCTGAGAAACAAGGAGATAGCATTAGTTAAGGTCCTGTGGAGAAATCAGCAGGTGGAGGGAGCTACATGGGAGGTCGAAGCTTATATGATGGCGAAGTACCCACACTTGTTCTCTACAACCTAAGTTACAGCTTAAAATATTAGTTTGTCCTTAGAGACTAATTTAGTTGTTGAGTTCAATTTATGTGTTTAAGTTTCCTTTATGACTTTGGATATATTTATAAAAAGTGAATTCAGTTTAGTTATGTATTTTGAAACGGAGGTAGTTATTGTGTTAGTTTTGGAGTTAAAAGAGCGGTAATTGATCATTATGATTGTTGTTCCTTGCTTGTTGTGTGTTTTCCAACATTCGAGGACAAATGTTTTCAAGGGGGAGATATTGTAATGCACGGAAACTCAAAGACTATATTCGGGACGTTAAATCAGAAAACCTAGAAAACTACAGAAAATGCCATAGAACGACTCACCTAATGGGTCGTTATGAGACCTAATGACTCGTTAGGTCAATCGTGGAAAGGGGGATTGAGAAATGAAAAGGGAGAGACATTTTACCCAACGGAAGACATCAAGAGTCGTGGTCACTGACCACGACTGTTAGGTCATTCGTGGTCTGGCTAGGGTTAGAAAATAAAAGAGTTTGGCAGTGTACATGACTAAAGGACCCCACGATTCGTGGTCAGTCACCACGAGTCGTGAGGTGAGTCATGATCAACTAAAGGAGGATTTTCTAAGAATCAAACAATATACCTCACGACTCCTCACCATGCCTCATTCTAGAACACCACGAGTCGTGGTGTCACCCGTGGGGAGCTTCAGTCATTTGGGCAGTGTGGTCCACGACAGGTGACCATAAGTCGTGGTCACTCACCATGCCTACTCTCCTAAACTTTAAACTATGTCGTTTTGGACATAATTTCAGACCTATTAGTGGGAATGAATGACTTATCACCTCATTCCCCACGTTCATTCTCAAAAAAACATAGAAGAGTTCTCTCAAGAAACTCTCAAGCAAGCTTAGGGTTTTCCTCCATTATAGTAGTTTGAGTCTTCTTCATCAAGGAATTTTAAGTCAGGTATGTGTGAATTCTACAAGGGAATAGTTCATCCCTTGTGTCCCCCAAAACCCCCTTATAATTTCTCTGTCGGTATTACCCCTGAGCTTTCGAGTATGAAAAGATTTCATGATTTTTTTCGTTGTTTTCACCTAGAATTATGTTCATGCTTATTGTTGGTATGATCTCCATCAGTTCTTGACAAGACTGTTGATGTTCCTGCAAAAGTGAATTTGGGCCCTGATATTTCTGAATGAAACGCGTATAAATATATATTAAATTCCTTATGGCTTGTGAAGTGTGTTTGGGCTGATTTTCCAGCATTCCTTATTAATTAGATGTTGAGTAATTATTCCCTTGACAAGAATGATTTCAGCCCTGACATGAATGAGAAAACTATAATTCAGCTTGTTGGATGAGAATTCCCTATTTTCTTGAAATTTTTGCCATATGGTGAATTCCCGTATTGTTGGAATAAGTTGAATTCTCTGTTAGCTGCTTAGTAGTTTAGTTATGTTAAAACATAGAATCTGGTCAGAACTATTCAAAACATGTCAACTAATCAGTTCGAGTATAGAATTCCTTGAGGTGTTTGTGATACCTCCTAGTTAGAAGAATCAGACTTAGAACTCAGTTTCATTGGTCCACTAGGTGGTCATGACACTGTAGATAAACATCTCTGATTGGCCTTAGGACCCTAGATAGATTATAGTTTATTCTTAGATGTTTACGACGCTTCTAGATAAGCAGCTCTTACCAGTCTAGAACTTAATTTCACAATCTGGTCCAACAAGACTCTTAGGGTGCTTTTAGTCATGTATCCCTGACTACTCTTGGACCCCAGTTTCGAGCTATCAGCTTAGTATTCAGTTTAGGATTTTCCAGTGGGAGTAGGACTTAGCACTAAGCATACCGGTGTTCTAGTGCACCCAGGTTTCCAACACTACATTGCCAACGTGGGTTTCAGTATTTATTGATACCATTATTGTTCTAATTGGGCCCATACTTTTGTAATCTCCTAGTTCATGACTTTATACCCTAGCAAGGTATACTGGGTCCTACTGGTGGGGTGAATACATCGGACTTCACGTTTAGCTCACGTGGTTACATGTAGATAATAGACTCTACCACTAGTCAGCTCAGTCCAGTCTCAAATCAGTCAGTCAGTTCAGTTTAGCCAGATCAGATTACTGTAGCTCTCAGACTCAGTATTTTTACTTAGGTCATGCGTTTGACCACCAGAAAAGGTCATCTTGACCACCACTAGATAGGGTCATCTTGACCATCTTAGTTTACTTCAGTTGTTTCAGTTTAGTTTATTAGTTGGTCATGGCATGTTACATTAGTTCAGTCGTTTATATTTATCATCATGCTTCTCTCACTTACTCAGTACATTCAAAGTACTGATGTATGCAAATGATATCATCATGCATCGTTTCATGATACAACCGCAAGTTCTGAGACTCAGCATTGCTAGCTACTGCAGTTCAGATCCTTCCCAACAGCAGAATTGTGAGTCCTCATATTTTTAGGGCGTCATTTCATTTCTTTCAGTCATTACAATACTTTTAGTTAGACATAGAGTTAGCTATGGTGCTTGTCCCAGCAACTCATCAGCTAGATGGCTTTCAGACACAAAATTGATTTTAGACTTTCAGATTTTTTAAACTTTATGTTTGAGTTTTAGTTTTCATAAATTTTTTATGATAATATTTCAAAGCTTCCACTTGCATGTTTTACTCAGAATACCACTGAATGATAGACCAAGGGTTGACTTGGGGTTACTTATGACTCCAAGTACCGTGTTCTGTCCAGGGTGTTGACTCGGGGCATGACATTAGCCCTTATTATATTGTCCCTTAACAGATTGTAAAACGGGTTGGAAAGGTGGCGTATGAATTGGAGTTGCCCTCAGAATTAACTTATGTGCATCCTGTTTTACATTTGTCTCTCTTAAAGAAGTGTTTGGGTGATCCAACTCTGGTTGTCCCTGTGGATATTGTTGGTGTGAAAGACAGCCTTAGTTATGAGGAGGTTCTGGTGGAAACAATGAATCGTCAGATTCGAAGGCTAAGTAACAAGGAAATATCTTTAGTGAAAGTTTTTATGGAGGAATTAGCATGTTGAAGGAGCTATGTGGGAAGCCGAAGCGGATATGATGGCTGGAAACCCACATTTATTCTCTACCAATTCAGTTCCAGCTTGAGGTATCTGTTTTGCTCTAAAACTCTATTTAGTTTTCATGTTAAGTTCATGTGTCCAAGTTTCTTTTATGTATATGGATGTATGCATGATTCATGAATTCAGTTCAGCTATGTAGTTTGAATCGGAGATAGTCATTCCGTTAGTTTTAAACTTTCAATGATTAGTATTTCAATATGATGATTGCATTTCTCTGTTTTCTGTGTGTTTTCAAATATTCGAGGTCGAGCGTTCCTAAGTAGGAGATATTGTTATACCCCGAAAGTACAAAGATCAGACCTGGGAGTTGAAATGGAGAAAAACTTAAAAACTAGCATCAGGCACAAGACGGATCATGAGGTGACCCGTGGGAGTAGCCCACGAGTCGTGATGTGACTCTTGGTGAGGCCTAGGTGATGAATTTGAAAATTTAGGAAATGGGATCCCTACGGACGTGACCACGAGTCATGGTCAGGCCCCAAGACTCGTTAGGTCAGTCGTGGAGAGTGGTGATTGAGAAAAGAGGATAAAGGAGGCAGTGCAACTAACGGAAGGAATCCACGAGTGCTGGTTAGTCACCACGATTCGTGGAATGAGTCGTGGTCAGCTAGATGAGGATTATTTGGAATTGAGGCAGTGTACATGACGAGTGGTGACCAAGAGTCGTGGTCACCCAGTGATGAATTTTGAAGTCTCCCGTTAAAGGTGTTAAGTTCATTTTAGGGATTTTTCATTCATGCATGCAAAGATAGAAGGTTAGAGAGGCTGATAAAGTTTATTCTTCTTCAAATTCTCTTCAATTCCTATTGGAAAATCAATGAAGTGTAAGAATTTGCTACAATCAGGTACATAGGGTTATGAGTGGGTGAATCCTTTCATACCCATGCCCAATCCCTCTCTAAATCATGAATTTCCTATGTCAAATCTGTGGGGTTTTAACCCAATGCATGAATTTCCTAATTATCTAGATTGGTATCGTCTAATTATTTTCTTACTATTGAATTATGGTTTATGGGCAAGTTTTATATTGTTTTCAAATAAAATCATGTTTCATATTTTTATGAATTAAAAAGCCCATTGATGAGAAGTTCATGAAAGATGAGATTTGTGATGAATGTATGACTATGATGAGGTATTATGATGAAAAGCATGTTTTCAAGCTACCCATGTTTACAATCATATTTTCAATGTGAATTTGTATTTTCAAGCATGTTAAATGATTAGGCAATGCCTGTTCGGCTGTTTGGAATAACTACACACAAGTGCACGTGGTCGAACAAGTAGTAAAGTGGCTCAAGCAAGCCAAGTATCGCTCCCATAGGGACTGGACTAAGGTATCAATCTAATCAAGTGTCAATAAACTTTAACTCTAAACTACAGACAACAGTGTGAAGAAGATTTTGATATTTTGTTTCCTAATTTTATACTAAGTCTAAAACGAATATACAATTTGAGTCTGAACTATAAGTATGAGCATGCTGAGGCTAAAATGAACATGTAGAGAAATAAATTATCGATACAATTTGATTAATCTTTCCTCCGGTTGCTAGTCCAGAATTATTGCCGATGGATTAAAACTCTCATATTTAAGCCAACTTAAGAATCATGAACCTTCCACCTACATCTCTGTGATAAAAAGAAATTCATGTTCTAGCCATACAAAACCGATTCCTTAATTGACTAATACGACTTTCAGGTATATCTCTATCCTTAAGGTAAATCAATTCTCAATTTTCCCAAACTAAGAAAAGATCATATCCTATCAATTCACAACTTTCCAATTTCTTGCTCTCTCGAGTGAAACCGGACTTTTTAGATATACATTAACGTTGGCCACACATTAACGCAGTAAGAACAAGAGTCAATAGAACAACCATGGAAGAAAAGATGAAAAACCAATTTATCAATAATGACATTTCAATAAAAATGTTCTTAACCTCAGCAAGAAGGGAATTTAGCCACTCATTTGTGGATTAAACATCGTTAAATGAGTGTTAATCATACAAGCAATTGAAATAAAGAAGAAGGAGATAGAGAAGAACCCTGAGATTTTCGTCCCCTCAACTGCCTGTAACCCACGTTCTTACTCCACCCAGTCAGAATTATTAAAAATGAACCTAAGTGTTCTATTTATACTAGTGGGAATTTTTCCCGGAATAACGAGCAACGTGTCACGGAGTGCATCGCGGAGCACTGCCTCCGTGACACGCCACCAACGCGGACCCTCACTGGAATCCGGTCGTCCAGGTATTAAAGCCCAACGTGGCATGGCGTGAAACGCGGGGCTAGGCAAACGTGTCACGGCCCCAACGCGCACCTTCACTGGAATTTGGCATATTTTCAGCATCCGGGCAGAATGCATCCGCGATGGCAGCGTGACACGGCTCCATCGCGGAGCCCCTTTAATTCGTGCTTTCCTTGTGCTTTTTCCTTGCTAGCTTCCGAGTCCAATTCCGATTTCTCCCAACATGCATCTTAGCTTCGTATAATTATATTTTTCCTGCAAAACCATGCTAATCATGTTGGTTAGTATAAGTTCACATTTTATTACAATTCACATGAGAATGTACAAACATCGATAGATAAACAAGACAAAATGACACATTTGAGTATCACTTGGGCATATAAATCTGCCCAAGATCAACCCCACACTTAAATCCTTGTTTCTCCCTGAACAATAATCTTACACCTCATGCGATTGACACCCAATCCTGGCTACTTTGGCTCGACAATTCAAGCTACAGTTATACCGATTATTTAATATAGCAAATCATCAAGAAAACATGCATAGTCTTATCAATACAATGACCTTCAATACATTAACACCTCCTAGACTCAAGAATCGACTCTCGATATCGGCAAACTCATGCAAATCAGTTGATCAAGATATCTGACACGAAATTCAATCTCTCATCGAGCATGTGCACAACACAAGAGAATTTTCCCCTTTTTAATCAAATGAACTCAAAGACATTACATGTAGGGGCATATAAACACGATTTCGCACTCTCTCCCAAAAGACTTCACATGCATCATGTCATGAACCATAGGCTTGCCTTTAGTGTATTACTCCACTATTATAAGGACGCGTGATATAAGATCACGTAGGACTTAACGGGTTGTAATGTAAGCTACGGAACTAGCAAATATTGGGCTAACCAATAATACCAACTAGCCTCCTTAAGCGCTTTTTCAATACATCCCATCAACCTTATGGGCATTGTTTCTTCCTTCATCCTCCCATTCTTGAAGTCTGTCTTTATTTTTGTTCCCATATCTTTAAGCACACTCGACTTAATAACAAAGACTAGTTATACGTCTTTATTATATTTAATTTATAGCGAGTGCACCTTTGACCTTTTCTTTCCTTTCATCACTCTGCTTTTTCTTTTCTTTTCACAATTCTCACTCCTTGACACTATGGGAAAATTATTTTTTGCTTGAGCGCTTAAGAGTTTTGGATCAAATTCACGGATAATGAAAAGAAGTGGTTAAGCTCGGTTTACACCTTTTTTACAAAAGAAAAAATAGGCTAAAGGCTCATCGGGCTAACTAGGATGTACATTCAAGGTAGGTACGATAATAAAAAAAACTTTCGGTTAAAGCAAAGAAATGCCTACATCCTTTCCTACAATACACATCCTTCATTTCGTTTCGTACACACACCGGGCAAGTTCTAGACACTTCACAATAGCATGGAAGAAACGAAACCTCACCACACACTCATTGTACATGCTCAATTCAAGACTTATTCAAAGACTCTTCAATCAGCTAATTACAAGAATTCAAACATTAAGCCTCAATCACACCGAATCGAACTCTATGGCCTAGGTATCTCAACATATTTACAAAGTTGCATGCTTTCATACAAATCACCTTTGCATTTTAAATATCATGTACAACACACAACAAGAATTTCGCAACCATAAAGTAACAACACGGTTGGGATACAAGCAAACAAAGGGAAAATTAAAAGACAAAAACTACTCCTATCGACTACATTTCCCTTAAGACGGTCATCATCCATCCATCATAGGGAACGGTCCCTAATTACGACATCGGTTCAATGGGACTATTCTGGATAAAAGAACCGAAAACAAACGCCGAGAAACCCAATCATAAAAATAATTAAAAGAAAAAGAAAGAAAAATCTAAAAACAAAATTTAATAATATCGATGATTTCGATAAAAAAATATTTACACAACCAGCTAACAACATTCAACAACACACAATAACTTCACACAACAACTTCACATTAACTATAATACAGAACATACACAAAAATCACAGGGTCACAAATTTAGCACAACAACAGAATAGAAACATAAATGCAACAAAACAACTAGCACCTAACTACTCCCACCCCACACTTAAATCGAACACTGTCCGCAGTGTTCATAAAATTTAGCGTAGCACAAAAGTGGTTGGTGAAACTCTCTGATCAATCGAAGTATTCAACTTCTTCATCAGGTGCTTGATCTTGGACAGATTTATATGCCCAAGTGATACTCAAACGTATCATTTTCGCCTTGTTTATTGTGCAATGTGTATACATTTTCATGTAATTGGTAATAAAATGTGAATTTATACTAACCAACATGATTAGCATTGTTTTGTAGGTAAAACATGATTTTGAGGAGCTAAAATGCATGTTGGAACAATATCAGAGTTGGACTTGGATGCGAGCACGAAAAAGACATTGGACTGCACAATGTAAAGGGGCTCCACGATGGAGCCGTGCCACGCTACCATCGCGGAGGCACACTGCCTGGAGGGTGATTAATTTGTCAATTTCCAGTGAAGCCTCGCGACAGCTCCGTGGCACGGAGGCAAGCCACCACGTTGCATGCCGTGCCACGTTGAGGCTTTATTCCCGGACCCCAGATTTCCAGTGAGGGTCCGCGTCCACACCATGTCACGGAGGCAGTGCTCCGCGTTGGCCTCCGTGACACGTTGCTTGTTATTCCGGGAAAAATTCCCACTAGTATAAATAGAACACTTAGGCTTATTTTTAATTAATTCAGACTTGGTGGAGCAAGGACGTGGGTTACAGGCAGTTGAGGGACGAAAAAGCTCAGGGTTTTTCTCTCTTTCTTTCTTCTTTCAGTCAATTGTTTGTATGATTAACACTTGTTTTAGGATGATTAATCCACAAATGAGTGGCTAATTCTCTTCCTTGCTGAGGTTATGAACAATGGTGATGCATTTTGATTATTGAATTTTATGGTTTTTCATCTTCTTCTTCCATGTTGTTCTATTAATTCTTGTTTCTACTGCATTGGTGTGTGGCCGACATTAATGTACATCTAAAAAGTCCGATTTCACTAGAGAGAGCACGAAATTGGAAAGTTGTGAATTAATAGGGTATTGTTCTTAACTTGATTTGGGAAAATTGAGTTTTGATGTGCTTTCCTGATAGAAATATACTTGAAAGCCGTATTAGTCAATTTAGGAACCGGAATTGTATTGCTAGGTCATAAATTGCATTTGATCACAGAAATATAGACGGATGGTTTATAATTCTTAAGTGAGATTAAATACGAGAGTTTTAATCTCTAGGCTAATGTTCTTGGCTAGCAACAGGAAGAGAAGATTAACCAAATTATGATTATAATCAAATTCATTACTTGTTCTTAACCTTGGCATGCTCATATCCATAGTTTCAATTCAAAGTAGATATTTGTTAATAGTTTTAGTATATAATTTATAAACAAAAATTATTTAACTTTTGGTTACGTTGTTGTCAGCATATATAGAAGTAAGAAAGAACATAGTATAGTTGAGCAATTTTTACTTATCCAGAGTCTCCTTGGTTCGATACTTGGCTTACTTAGCCAGTTTATTACTTGTTTGACCACGTGCACTTGCGTGTCAGTTTTTAACCCCTATAGCAAACACCCGAACAAGTTTTTGGCGTCGTTGCCGGGGAGACTAGGCAATTGGTGAAATTGTGTTAAGTGTAAATTTACTGTATTTTTTATTTTATTTTCTTAAGTGTTGAAAACTTGGTCTTAGCCTGTATTTTGCAGACTTGATTTCTGTGAACATTGGCAAAGGACAAGGAGTTGGTGGAATCTTATATAGAGCCTGAACGTGAATTTCATAGTAAACGCAGAGAAGCTCTACAAAAGAAGCTGCAGTTGCTCAGACAGACTATTATGGAGCAACAAAATCCACCGGTTGTGAGGGCAGTGTTAGTGCCCGACGAAGTAGCAGCAAGGCCGGTTCGTGAGGTGGCAATCCCACATGCCAACAATGTACATTCAAGTATTCGCAAACCCGAGCCTGGTGGGAGATTTGAACTAAAGCAGAATATGGTGCAACTATTGCACACAAGCGGGCAATTTACCGGTCTCCCTCATGAAGACCCACAACAACATCTCCAAAACTTTTTGGAGATAAGTGACACTTATATACCCGCTGGAGTGTCACCTGATTATGTTCGGCTCACACTATTTCTGTTCTCATTACTTGGTGAAGCCAAGAGGTGGTTAAAAGTTGAGCCACCAAATTCTATCTCAACGTGGGATGATCTAGCACGGAAGTTCTTGATAAGATTTTTTCCCTCTGGTAAAACAGCCAGACTTAGAAGTCAAATTCTAAGTTTCAAACAGAGGGAGGGAGAAAATTTGTATCAAGCCTGGGAAAGATTTAAATCCATGTCGCGGGACTGTCCTCATCATCATCAGTCCAATGAGGTGTTGGTACACACATTTATTGAGGGTTTGGAACCCCATACTAGAATTTTGCTAGACTCAGCAGCTGGAGGGCAAGCGCTGGAAAAGACTTATGAGGATCTGTACACTTTGCTCAATCGGATTTCACAGGGCAATCCAGAATGGAATGCTGATTCATCTCGAGGTGGAGCAAGGAAAGCAGCAGGAGTGCTTGAAGTGGATGGATTTACAGCTATCGCTGCATAGATAGCTGCCTTGCATAATCAGTTGAACAACCACTTCAGCAACATGAATTTGAACCAGCCTTCAGCTTCAGTCAATGCGGTCCAGCAAATGTGGTGTGAAGTGTGTGGCAGAAGTGAGCACTCAGCTGAGTGCTGTGGAGCAAACCCAGATTCGGTTAACTTTGTGGGTAATGCACAAAGAAATCAGCAGCAGTTTGGTAGCGGCTACAACTCAAATTGGAGGAACCATCCAAATTTTTCGTGGGGTAGCAACAACCAACAAGGCCAAAGTTCGGGTCAGGGTATGCACAGGAATCAAGGAGGGCAACAGAACTACCAATCTCAATTCAGAAATCACAATGCCCCTCCTCCACCACCATCACCTACCATTGAGGAGATGTTCAAGACCATGATCACTAATCAGGCGCAATTGCAGGCTGACTATGTTAAATTGGCAGCCGAAGTGAAGAATAATCAATTAGCGACCAAGGCTCTTGAGTATCAATTTGGGCAATTTGCTAGTGCCCAAAACACAAGGCCCAGAGTAGGACTGCCTAGCGACACAGATCCAAATCCGAATGAGGTAAACGCAGTGACCATAAGGAGTGGTTTGTAGCTGAAGGAGGTGGAACCGGAGAGACCACCTCAAAAGTCAGGAGCAGCAGATGTTGAGGAAGAACAAAGTTCGGATAGGGGAAAATCAAAGAAGCAGAATCAGAAAGACCTCCACCCCCGTTCCCTCAATGACTCAAGAAACACAAAGAGGAGGCGTGTTTCAAGAAATTTATGGAGGTGCTTAAACAGGTACATGTTAATTTACCTCTTGTTGATGTCTTGCAGGGAGTGCCAAAATATGCCAAATATATTAAAGACACCGTGGCCAACAAAAGTCGTTTGACTGAGTATGCCACGGTAGCTTTGACGGAGGAATGCACTTCCCGAATCCAAAATAGACTGCCTACGAAGTTAAAAGACCCTGGAAGTTTTACTATCCAGCTTACTATTGGGCAGAGTATCCGAGCTCGTGGATTGTGTGACTTGGGGGCGAGCATAAATCTGATGCCATCTTCGGTATTCAGAAAGTTGGGTCTAGGGAGTCCTAGACCTACAACCGTAATCTTGCAGTTAGCAGACAGATCCTTAGCTAGGCCGGATGGAATTGTTGAGGATGTGCTTGTGCAAGTGGGATCCCTCATTTTTCCGGTTGATTTTATTGTTCTGGATTTTGAACCAGACGCTGAAGTCCCATTTATTTTGGGACGACCTTTCTTGGCAACCGGGAAAGCATTAATCAACGTGGCTGTGGGTCAACATATAATGCGAGCAAATGACAAGGTAGAGGTATTTGATGTGCTAAAAGCCATGAAGCTGCCAGCTATAAATGAGGAGCTTTCGGAAATTAGTGTGGTTGAACATGGAGAAATTAGGCAGGTTGTTGAATCTCAAGACCCATTGGAAAGAGCGTTGACGCATTCTGATCATTTTGGGGATAGAGAGGCGTGTGGAATGGTCCAATTGTTGAATGGGGCACCTAATCATCTGAGGAGACAGGAATTCCAGTCATTGATGAGATCTCTAGAGCCTTTGCCGAAACCATCCGTTGAGGAGGCACCGAAGCTGGAGCTGAAAGAATTGCCTCCCCATCTAAAATATATCTTTTTGGGGGAGGGGGAGACATTACCAGTTATCATCTCTGCAGACTTGATGGAGGCACAGGAAAAGGCAGCATTGGGTGTCCTCAGAAAGAGGAAGCAAGCAATGGGTTGGCAGATGTCTGACATTCAGGGTATTAATCCAGCTTTCTGCACACACAGGATATTCATGGAGCAAGGAGCCAAACCAACCGTTCAGCCGCAACGGAGACTTAATCCAGCAATGAAGGATGTGGTAAGGAAAGAAATAATCAAGTGGCTTGATGCAGGTGTGGTCTACCCAATTTCAGACAGTGAGTGGGTCAGCCCCGTTCAATGTGTTCCAAAGAAAGGGGGGATGACTGTAGTCCCCAACGAGAAAAATGAGTTGATCCCTACTCGAACCGTCACAGGCTGGCGGATTTGTATGGACTACAGAAAGCTAAATGAAGCCACGAGGAAAGATCATTACCCCATCCCTTTTATTGATCAAATACTTGATAGGTTGGCAGGACAGGAGTATTATTGCTTCCTTGATGGGTACTCTGGTTATAACCAAATAGCCATAGCTCCGGAGGATCAAGAGAAGACTACTTTCACCTGTCCTTATGGGACATATGCTTTCAGGCAGATGCCATTTGGGTTATGCAACGCACCCGCCACATTCCAGAGTTGCATGATGGCTATTTTGCATGACATGGTTGAGGATTTTGTTGAGGTATTTATGGATGATTTTTCTGTTTTCGGTAATTCGTTTGCTACTTGTTTGCAGAATCTTGACAGGGTGTTGGCTCGATGTGAAGAATCCAACCTTGTATTAAACTGGGAGAAATGCCACTTCTTAGTGAAGGAGGGGATTGTCCTTGGCCACAAAGTATCTAAAAAGGGGTTGGAAGTTGATCGTGCTAAGATCGAGGTTATTGAAAAATTGCCACCACCAGTGTCAGTGAAAGGTGTGCGCAGTTTTCTGGGGCATGCAGGATTCTACAGACGATTCATCAAAAACTTTTCCAACATTTCTAGAACACTATGCAGACTGCTAGAAAAGGAGGTAAAGTTTGAGTTGAATGATGAGTGTGTTACAGCATTTGAAAAGTTGAAGCAGAAATTGATAGAAGCACCTATACTTACTTCTCCTGATTGGGAACAACCATTTGAGCTGATGTGTGATGCCAGTGATGTGGCTGTGGGAGCCGTATTGGGACAAAGAAAAAATAGAATTTTCCATTCTATTTATTATGCAAGCAAAACACTGAATACGGCCCAGAGCAATTACACAGCCACAGAGAAAGAGATGCTAGCGTTGGTGTTTGCATTTGACAAATTCAGGTCTTATTTGGTGGGTTCGAAAGTTGTGGTGTACACCGATCATGCAGCTATTCGGTACCTATTCAACAAGAAGGATGCTAAGCCCAGATTGATTAGATGGATCTTATTGTTGCAGGAGTTCGACCTTGAGATCAGAGACAGAAAGGGAAGCGAGAACCAAGTAGCAGATCACCTATCACGACTGGAAAGTCGGTCGCATGTGATGGAATGTGATAACATAAATGAAGAATTCCCAGATGAGCAACTCTTGGCGGTGGTAGAAGCTGAAGTTCCCTGGTATGCAGACATAGTCAACTTGCTAGTGAGGGAGTCTACCCACCTGAAACAACAGACCAGCAAAGAAGGAAATTGAGGCATGACAGCCGGCATTATGTATGGGATGAGCCATATTTGTTCAAACAGGGACCAGATCAGGTGATGAGAAGATGCATCCCAGAGAGTCAGATAGCAGAAGTGTTGAGGGGCTGCCATTCTTCATTGTATGGAGGGCATCATGGAGGCGAGAGAACAGCGCACAAGGTTCTACAGTCAGGTTTCTTTTGGCCAATACTGTTCAGAGACTCTATGGCGTATGTCAAAATGTGTGATAGATGTCAGCGTACAGGATCAATTGGCAGAAGACAAGAGATGCCTTTGCAGAATACACTGGAAGTTGAGCCCTTTGATGTATGGGGCGTTGACTTCATAGGTCCATTCCCACCGTCATTTGGTAATCGTTACATCTTGGTGGCTGTAGATTATATGTCAAAATGGGTGGAAGCAATAGCTTGCCCCAGAAATGACAACAAGGTAGTAACGAAGTATGTGAAAACACACATCCTCACAAGGTTCGGGACACCCCGAGCAATTATCAGTGATGGAGGGGCTCATTTTGTCAATGCAAGTTTCAAGAAATTACTAGCCAAGTATGGGGTGCGCCATAAAGTGGCAACAACATACCACCCCCAAACTAGTGGGCAAGTAGAGGTGTCAAATAGGGAGGTGAAGCAGATTCTTCAGAAAACGGTGAATACACAACGGAATGATTGGTCAAGCAAACTTGACGATGCGTTGTGGGCTTACCGAACTGCTTATAAGACACCGATCGGAACCTCACCATACCGATTGGTCTACGGCAAAGCATGTCATCTCCCGGTGGAATTAGAGCACCGAGCTTTCTGGGCTGTCAGAAAACTAAATATGGACTCAGAGCTGGCGGGCAAAAAGAGACTAATGCAACTTAGTGAACTTGATGAGTTCCGCTGGCATGCCTATGAGAGTGCTAAGTACTACAAGGAAAGAACCAAAAGATGGCATGATAAGCATGTGGTGCATCGCCTTTTCGAGCCGGGACAGAATGTTTTGCTCTTTAATTCGAGGTTGAAGTTGTTTCCTGGTAAGCTAAGGTCTAAATGGTCGGGACCATTTGAAGTGGTAAGAATGACCCCTCACGGGGCCGTAGAACTGTGGCAAGAAGATCGGAGGGCTACGTTCTTGGTAAATGGGCAGAGATGTAAGCACTACTGGGGGGAGGACAATGATCGTGAGAAATCGTCCATCACCCAAGTGGATATTTGAGCATAAGGGACGTCGAGCCGCAACGGTAAATCAGGCGCTGCACGGGAGGCAACCCGTGAAATATATTTTTTTGTTTTATTTTGTAAAGTGTAATTAGATTTTATTTTAATTTTCTTTTTCTTGATTTAGTACAAAATTTTTGTTTTAGTTAGTATTTTTCATCTTAGTTAGTGAAATCTATTAATCTAACCAATTTTGTTCGGTGAGGTGATTGGCAGGTCAAACGGAGAAAAATGTGCACGGAATCGTGAAGGAAAAGGCAAGGTATGAAAAAATGAATAAAATGAAGAGACAGTGAGCTGGGGCGATGGCTCCGTGTCACGGAGGAGGACCTCCGCGTTACTCTCCGTGACACGTTGAGGTTTAATCTGGAATTTTTAAAAATTCCAGAGGACTGTCGCGATGGCTCCGTGTCACGGAGGAAGTGCACCGCGATGCACTCCGTGACACGTTGCCCTATAATTTGTGATGGGTCACACCGGGTTGCCGGGTGACCCGCGTGTTTCCCTTCATTTTAAACCCCGATTTTATTCCCTTTTCCCTCATTTTCTCACTTCTCTGCGACCAAACACCCATATTTCCCTCTCCCATCAACGTGCCACGGTATTAAGCAAAGAAATTATCGAGTTTTCTTCGATTTTTCAACTACGAGGTATGTTTTCCTATTATCTCTCAAGTTTTTGTCGATTTTAGTCGAATTTGAGCATGGGAGGTGAGATAAATCACCCTAAGTCGAAATTTAGCATGAAATTGAGTTATTCTTTGATTGATAAATGTTCGGGATGTTGTAATACGCGTTTGAACTTGTCGATTGCATGAATGATTCGAATTTGATTGTGAAATTCAGTTCTAGGGCTTTGGTTGTTGAATTCGAAGTGGGTAACTTGGTATATTTGTAAATTATATGCCGGGGTGTGCTTGTGAATTGAGATAAGTCGTTGTAAATATTGTTTGAATGTAATAGACGATGAATTCTCGGGATTTTGGGAAAAAGTTGAAAATTGTTCGAATTGGTTGATTATATAGGTTCATGTGTATATAGAATTTGTGTTGTTGTTTTTGTTTGTTGTTTTCTTTGCTAAGTGCGATGGTTGAATTGCTAGAGATGGTAGGATTGGGATTAGCTGTATGAAGTCTGAGTAGTACGCTAAAAGTTATACTGTCGAAATTTTCTTTGCGAACGCACTACGCATAAATTGTATAGTTGTTTGTTTTTGGGTGCAAATAAAGTGATCCTTGCCGTAGTATCGTAACCGTAGCTAAGGACTAAGTGTGGGGTAAACTTAGCTTAACCCAACCTTAGCCGAAGTTAACATGCATTTAGCTTGACATTTTTCTTGTTCATTTGTGTTGACAGGTACAATGGCAAGTAGGCAGGATAAGGGTAAGGGTGCATCTACTTCAGGCACCGGGAGAAAACGACTTAGACTGGGCACAGCAGTCCTAGCTGCACCAGCAGTTCCGTGCGGCCAACGCCGCTAATACGGAACGAGGTGGGTAACCGATGAAGGGAAGAATTGGTACGCTAAACACAAGGAAAATAAATACTTCCCCGAGGAGCATATTGTACGGGAACCACTAGCACAGGAGTTCCCCCGCATAGTGCAAAGGATCGAGGCAGCTGGGCTCAACTTCATATTTCAGGAGCCCAAGGAATGCAACCTTCATCTAGTCCGGGAGTTCTATGCAAATTGGAACCCGGCAATCAGAAGCCACACAATAAAAATTAGAGGGCAGATTGTCACTCTGGAACCCCAGCAATTGAATGCCATCATCGGAGCGCGGGACACAGACGCCCACGTTCTCTGCCAGCTGAACATCACCCCACCATATGCTGATATCAGACGCACATTGTGTGGGGCTCGATCCACAGCCAGATGGAGCAGACATAAGGAGAGGGGTTACCACCAGACTCTGCCGTATTCTCAAATGAACAGGGAGGCCAGAATATGGCTGAAGATAGTCTGTTCGTGCTTAATCTCGGGGGTGCACATGACTGATGTGACCCGGGACCGTGTCTGCCTGGTGTATGCTCTGATGAAAGGGCTAGAGATTAATGTTGGGGCAGTCATCATATCCGCCATGAAGAGAGCCCGATTACACCAGGGCCACATGTATGGGTTCAGAGGACTTATCACCACCTTTCTCCGGGGCCTTGACGTCGAGGAAGAGGCTTTGGACTACATCCCGCAGTTGGAGCGGAGGGCCCTTGATGTGACCAAAACTAAGGCCCCCGACACCACACACGGGCTAGTGCTGACACTTGGCGAGCGACATGCTCGCGACGACCAGTACATGGCACAGATGTTTGGTATGCAAATGCTTCAGCTTCGGATTGGTGGGAGACCAGCCACGGAGGAGGAGCTATGGCAGCTGGAGCTGGATTACCCATTTGGCGAAAACGCCAGGGCTTTATGCCGAGTGGGGCCAACCTTTGTAGAGCCCACTGACGATGATGTCCCCACGGACGAGGAGACATGTCGGGAGGACTCCGATGTGGAGTCCGATGACGACGACGGAGGTGACTCGGACATGGGCGATGAGGCAGCAGCACCGGATGAAGAAGTCGAATATTTCTTGTCTTACACTACCTTTTTATGTGATTGTATACCCTAGTCAGCCCGTTGAGCCTTTAGCCGATTATTTCTTTCTTTTGTCCAAAATTGTATAAACTGAGCTTAATTCTTTCTTTTCATTAGCCGTAAAGTCTATACCAAACTCTTAAGCGCTTAAGAAGAACAAAAATTTTTCCCAAAGTGTCAAAGAGTGAGAATGGTGAAAAGAAAAAGGAAATCAGAGTGAGGAAAGAAAAGAAAAAAGGTGGAAGGTGCACTTGCTATAATTAAATGATAATGACGGTGCATGAAAAACCTTTGTTGTTGTGTCAAGTGTGTTTGGTGAAATGGGCCATACGAAAGTAAACCAGCATGAATGGGATGACGAAAAAAGAAAAGAGAGAAACAATGTACATGAGTTGATCGGAATGTGTTGAAAAGGCGCTTAATGATGCTAGTGGCTATTATTGGCTAATCCAATATGTACTAGTTCCATAGCTTCCATTACAACCCATTAAAGTCCTACGTGATCTTACATTGCATTTCTTTATATTAGTGGAGTAATACACTAAGGGCAAGCCTATGGGTCATGACATGATGCATGTGAATTCTTTTGGGAGAGAGAGTGAAATTAATTTTTACATGCCCCTACTTGAATGTTTGTGTGTCACATGAACAAAAAGGGGGAAGATTCTCTTGAGTTGTGAGGGCACATGCTTGATGAAAGATTGATGTTCGTGTCGGATATCTTGTTTAGCTGATTTGCATGAGTTTGCCTATATCGAGGGTCGATTCTTAAAAACTAGGAAGTCTTGATGTATTAAAGGTCGTTGCATTGTAAGACCATGCATGTTTTCTTGATGATTTACAATATTGAATGATCGGTATGACCGTAGCGTAAATTGTCGCACCGTAGTGGCGAAGGTTGGGATGTAATTTGCATGAGTTGTGTATGTGTTGTTCGAGGACGAACAAGGATTTAAGAGTGGGGTAAGTGATCTTGGGCAGATTTATATGCCCAAGTGATACTCAAACGTATCATTTTCGCCTTGTTTATTGTGCAATGTGTATACATTTTCATGTAATTGGTAATAAAATGTAAATTTATACTAACCAACATGATTAGCATTGTTTTGTAGGTAAAACATTATTTTGAGGAGCTAAAATGCATGTTGGAACAATATCGGAGTTGGACTTAGATGCGAGCACGAAAAAGACATTGGACTACACAATGTAAAGGGGCTCCGCGATGGAGCCGTGCCACGCTACCATCATGGAGGCACACTGCCTGGAGGGTGATTAATCTGTCAATTTCCAGTGAAGCCTCGCGACAGCTCCGTGGCACGGAGGCAAGCCACCGCGTTGCATGCCGTGCCACGTTGAGGCTTTATTCCCGGACCCCAGATTTCCAGTGAGGGTCTGCGTCCACGCCGTGTCATGGAGGCAGTGCTCCGCGTTGGCCTCCGTGACACGTTGCTTGTTATTTCGGGAAAAATTCCCACTAGTATAAATAGAACACTTAGGCTTATTTTTAATTAATTCAGACTTGGTGGAGCAAGGACGTGGGTTACAGGCAGTTGAGGGACGAAAAAAACTCAGGGTTTTTCTCTCTTTCTTTCTTCTTTCAGTCAATTGTTTGTATGATTAACACTTGTTTTAGGATTATTAATCCACAAATAAGTGGCTAATTCTCTTCCTTGCTGAGGTTATGAACAATGGTGATGCATTTTGATTATTGAATTTTATGGTTTTTCATCTTCTTCTTCCATGTTGTTCTATTAATTCTTGTTTCTACTGCATTGGTGTGTGGCCGACATTAATGTACATCTAAAAAGTCCGATTTCACTCGAGAGAGCATGAAATTGGAAAGTTGTGAATTAATAGGGTATTGTTCTTAACTTGATTTGGGAAAATTGAGTTTTGATGTGCTTTCCTGATAGAAATATACTTGAAAGCCGTATTAGTCAATTTAGGAACCGGAATTGTATTGCTAGGTCATAAATTGTATTTGATCACAGAAATGTAGACGGATGGTTTATGATTCTTAAGTGAGATTAAATACGAGAGTTTTAATCTCTAGGCTAATGTTCTTGGCTAGCAACAGGAAGAGAAGATTAACCAAATTATGATTATAATCAAATTCATTACTTGTTCTTAACCTTGGCATGCTCATATCCATAGTTTCAATTGAAAGTAGATATTTGTTAATGGTTTTAGTATATAATTTATAAACAAAAATTATTTAACTTTTGGTTACGTTGTTGTCAGCATATATAGAAGTAAGATAGAATATAGTATACTTGAGCAATTTTTACTTATCCAGAGTCTCCTTTGTTCGATACTTGACTTACTTAGCCAATTTATTACTTGTTTGACCACGTGCACTTGCGTGTCGGTTTTTAACCCCTATAGCAAACACCCGAACAGTGTTGTTGCCTCGTCTCCCATGTCTGAATTGCCCCCGTCGTCCTCCTCTGACTCAATATCGGAGTCGTCGCGACGTATCTCCTCATCTGTGGGGACATCATCATCAGTGGGCTCCACAAAAGCTGGCCCCACTCGACATAGAGCCCTGGCACTTTCGCCAAAAGGGTAGTCTAGCTCGAGCTGCCACAGCTCATCTTTTATTGCCGGCCTCCTGCCTATGCGTAGCTGGAGCATCTGCACCCGAACATGCGGGCCATGTACTGATCATCCCGAGCATGTCACTCGGCTAGTGTAAGAACTGGACCGCGAGTGGTGTCGGGTGCCTTAGTTTTGGTGATGTCTAAGGCCCGCCTCTCCATCTGCGGGATGTAGTCAAGGGCCTCCTCCTCAATATCCAGGCCCCTCAGGAACGTGGTCAGTAAGCCACCAAACCCGTACCTGTGCCCTTGATGCAAACGGGCTCTCTTCATGGCGGAGATAATCACCGCCCCAACATTGATCTCCAGCCCTTTCATCAAGGCATAGACTAAGCACACACGATCCCGGGTGACATATGTCATATGCACCCCCGGATCAGGCAGGATCAAACAATTTTAAGCCATATCTTGGCTTCCCTGTTCATCTGTGAGTAGGGCAATGTCTGATGGTAGCCTCTCTCCTTATGCCTGCTCCACCGTGCTGTAGACCGGGCTCCACACAGAGTGTGTCTGATATCCTCATATGGTGGAGTGATATTCAGATGCCGGAGTACATGGGCGTCTGTGTCCCGTGCCCCCAAGATGGCATTAAGGTGATGGGGCTCAAAAGTGACTACCTGCCCCCTTTTCTTTATGGTGTGACTTTTGAGTGTCGGGTTCCAATTGGCGTAGAACTCCCGAATCAGGTGAAGATTGCACTCCTTGAGCTCTTCGAAGATGAAGTTCAGCCCGGCTGCATCAATCATGTGCACAATTCTGGGGAATTCTTGTGCCAACGGTTCCCTAGAAATGTGCTCCTCGGGGAAGTATTTGCTTTCCTTATGCTTTGTGTACCATTTCTTCCCTTCCTCTGTCACCCATCGGGTTCTGTATTGACGACGTTGGCCGCGCGGAACCGCTGGTGCTGCTGGGACTGCTGTTCCCAGTCTGATTCTTTTCCTTCCGGCTCCTGATGTAGATGCGCCCTTTCCTTTGTCTTGCCTGCTTGCCATCGTTCCTGTCAAATCAAATAGACAGCTCAATGTTATTCAAATTAAAATTAGCTTCGACTAAGGTTGGGTTGAGCTAGGCCACCCCACACTTAGTCTTTAGCCACAATCACAACATTACAGCAAGACAATCCTCTTTTTCTAACTTTCAAATGAAAAAAAAAACGATAACAAAAATGCCTCGTGCATTCAGAGGGTTCGACGGTATAAATTCTATGTACTACTCAGACTTCGAACAGCTAATCCACTATTACCATCGATAACATTTCATCACATAACACTTAGCGAAAATTTCTATCGACAAAACCGATGCAATTCCCCCAATTTCTATGCAATTTCATTATCCCAAAAAAAAAATTCCATCGTTTACTTAGCATATTCATCACAAGCACAACATAATTCACCTTACTCAACATGAACAATGTTCGGCTTGTTGGGTATAACTACACGCAAGTGCATGTGGTCGAACAAGTAGTAAAGTGGCTCAAGTAAGCCTAGTATCGATCCCACAGGGACTGGACTAAGGTATCAATCTAATCAAGTGTCAATAAACTTTAATTCTAAACTGCAGACAACAGTGTGAAGAAGATTTTGATATTTTGTTTCCTAATTTTATACTAGGTATAAAATGAATATACAATTTCAGTCTGAACTATAAGTATGAGCATGCTGAGGATAAAATGAACATGTAGAGAAATAAATTATCGATACAATTTGATTAATCTTTCCTCCGGTTTCTAGTCAAGAATTATTGCCTATGGATTAAAACTCTCGTATTTAACCCAACTTAACAATCATGAACCTTCCACCTACATTTCTGTGATAAAACAAAATTCATGTTCAGGCCATACAAAACCGATTCCTTAAGTGACTAATACGACTTTCAGGTATATTTCTATCCTGAATGGTAAATCAATTCTCAATTTTTCCAAACTAAGAAAAAATCATATCCTATCAATTCACAACTTTCCAATTTCTTGCTCTCTCAAGTGAAACCGGACTTCTTAGATATACATTAACGTTGGCCACACAGTAACGTAGTAAGAACGAGAATTAATAGAACAACCATGGAAGAAAAGATGAAAAACCAATTTATCAATAATTACATTTCAATACAAATGTTCTTAACCTCAGCAAGAAGGGAATTTAGTCACTCATTTGTGGATTAAACATCGTTAAATGAGTGTTAATCATACAAGCAATTGAAATAAAGAAGAAGGAGATAGAGAAAAAACCTTGAGATTTTCGTCCCCTCAACTGCTTGTAACCCACGTTCTTGCTCCACCAAGTCAGAATAATTAAAAATGAACCTAAGTGATCTATTTATACTAGTGGAAATTTTTCCCGGAATAACAAGCAATGTGTCACGGAGTGCATCACGGAGCACTGCCTCCGTGACACGCCACCAACGCCGACCCTCATTGGAATCCGGTCGTCCAGGTATTAAGGCCCAACGTGGAATGGCGTGCAATGCGGGGCTAGGCCAACGTGCCACGGCCCCAATGCGCACCTTCACTGGAATTTGGAAAAATTTCCGCATCCAGGCAGAACGCATCCGCGATGTCAGTGTGACACGGCTCCATCGCGGAGCCCCTTTAATTCGTGCTTTCCTTGTGCTTTTTCCCTTGCTAGCTTCCGAGTCCAATCCCAATCTCTCCCAACGTGCATCTTAGCTCCATAACTTTATATTTTTCCTACAAAACAACGCTAATCATGTTGGTTAGTATAAATTCAAATTTTATTACAATTCACTTGAGAATGTACAAACATCGATAGATAAACAAGGCAAAATGACACATTTGAGTATCACTTGGGCATATAAATTTGCCCAAGATCACTTACCCCACACTTAAATCCTTGTTCGTCCCCGAACAATAATCTTACACCTCATGCAATTGACACCCCATCCTGGTTACTTTGGCTCGACAATTCAAGCTACGGTCATACCGATTATTTAATATAGCAAATCATCAAGAAAACATGCATAGTCTTATCAATACAATGACCTCCAACACATTAAACCTCCTACACTCAAGAATCGACTCTCGATATCGGCAAACTCATGCAAATCAGCTGATAGAGATATCCGACACGAAATTCAATCTCTCGTCGAGCATATGCCCTCACAACGCAAGAGAATGTTCCCCTTTTTAATCACATGAACTCAAAGACACTACATGCAGGGGCAAATAAACAGTATGTCGCTCTCTCTCCCAAAAGAATTCACATGCATCATGTCATGAACCATAAGCTTGCCTTTAGTGTATTACTCCACTAATATAAGGACACGTGATGTAAGATCACGTAGGACTTAACGGGTTGTAGTGTAAGCTACGGAACTAGCAAATACTGGGCTAACCAATAATACAAACTAGCCTCCTTAAGCGCTTTTTCAATACATCCCATCAACCTTATGGGCAATTTTTCTTCTTTCATCCTCCCATTCTTGAAGTCTATTTTTATTTTTGATCCCATATCTTTAAGCACATTTGACTTAATAACAAAGAGTAGTTATACGTCTTCATTATATTTAATTTATACCGAGTGCACCTTCGACCTTTTCTTTCCTTCCATCACTGTGCTTTTTCTTTTCTTTTCAAAATTCTCACTCCCTGGCACTGTGGGAAAAATTATTTTTTTCTTGAGCGCTTAAGAGTTTTGGATCAAATTCGCGGATAATGAAAAGAAGGGGTTAAGCTCGGTTTACACCTTTTTGACAAAAGAAAAAAAAAGGCTAAAGGCTCAATGGGCTAACTAGGGTGTACATTCAAGGTAGGTACGATAATGAAAAACAAAACTTTCAGTTAAAGCAAAGAAATGCCTACATCCTTTCCTACAGTACACATCCTTCATTTCGTTTTGTACACACACCAGGCAAGTTCTAGACACTTCACAATAGCATGGAAGAAACGAAACCTCACCATACACTCATTTCACATGCTCAACTCAAGACATATTCACAGACTCTTCAATCAGCTACTTACAAGAATTCAAACATTAAGCCTCAATCACACCGAATCGAACTCTATGGCCTAGGTATCTCAACATATTTACAATGTTGCATGTTCGGTCTGTTTGGTATAGGTATTTACTACACGCAAGTGCACGTGGTCGAACAAGTAGTAAAGTGGCTTAAGTAAGCCAAGTATCGATCCCACGGGGACTGGGATAAGGTAACAAACTACTCAAGTGTTACTATACTAACTCAAAAAATGAAGACAACAGTGTAAAGAAGAGTTTGATATTTTGATTTCTAATAGTATGCTAAGTCTAAAACGAATATCTAATGTGAGTCTGAACTATGAATGTGAGCATGCTGAGGCTAAGTGAACATGTATAGAAACTAATTATCGATACAATTTTTGGTTAATCTTTCCTCCGGTTGCTAGTCAAGAATTATTGCCAATGGATTAAAACTCTCGTATTTAACCCAACTTAAGAATCAAGAACCGTCCACCTACATTTCTGTGATTAAACGAAATTCATGGTCTAGCCATACAAAACCGATTCCTTAATTGACTAATACGACTTTCAGGTATATTTCTATCCTGAAGGTAAATCAATTCTCAATTTTCCCAAACTAAGAAAAGATCATATCCTATTGATTCACAACTTTCCAATTTCTTGCTCTCTCGAGTGAAACCTGACTTTTTAGATATACATTAACATTGGCCACACATCAATGCAGTAAGAACAAGAATCAATAGAACAACCATGGAAGAAAAAAGATGAAAAACCCAATTGATCAATAACTACATTTCAATACAATTGTTCTTAACCTCAGCAAGAAGAGGAATTAGCCACTCATTTGTGGATTAAACATCGTTAAATGAGTGTTAAACATACAAGCAATTGAATTAAAGAAGAAGGAGATAGAGAAAAACCCTGACAATTTCGTCCCCTCAACTGCCTGTAACCCACGTTCTTGCTCCACCAAGTCAGAATAATTAAAAATGAACCTAAGTATTCTATTTATACTAGTGGGAATTTTTCCCAGAATAACAAGCAACGTGTCATGGAGTCCATCGCGGAGCACTGCCTCCGTGACACGCCACTGACGCGGACCCTTACTTGAAATTGATTGTCCAGGTAATAAGGCCCAATGTGGCACGGCGTGCAACGCGGGGCTAGGCCAACGTGCCACGGCCCCAACGCGCACCCTCACTGGATTTTGGCAAAAAATCCCTATCCAGGCAGAAGGCATCCGCGATGGCAGCGTGACACGGCTCCATCGCGGAGCCCCTTTAATTTGTGCCTTCCAATGCTTTTTCCCTTGCTAACATCCGAGTCCAACCCCAATCTCTCCCAACACGCATTTTAGCTTCCCAAAATTATATTTCACCTGCAAAACAACGCTAATCATGTTGGTTAGTATAAATTCACCTTTTATTATCAATCACATGAGAATGTATAAACATTGATAGCTAAATAAGGGTAAAATGACACCTTTGAGTATCACTTGTGCATATAAATTTGCCCAAGATCACTTACCCCACACTTAACTCCTTGTTCGTCCCCGAACAACAATCTTACACCTCATGCACTTTACACCCCATCCTGGCTACTTTGGTTCGACAATTCAGGCTACGGTCATACCGATTATTTAATATAGCAAATCATCAAGAAAACACACATGGTCCTATCAATTCAATGACCTTCAACACATCAAGACCTCCTAGACTTATGAATCGACTCTCGATATTGGAAAACTCATGCAAATCAGCTGATCAAGATATCCGACACGAAATTTAATCTCTCATCTAGCATGTGCCCTCACAACACAAGAGAAGTTTTCCTATTTTTAATCACATGAACTCAAACGATTACGTGCAGGGGCATATAGAAACAATTTCACTCTCTCTCCCAAAAGAATTCACATGTATCATGCCACGAACCATAGGCTTGCCTTTAGTGTATTACTCCACTAATATAAGGAAGTGTGATGTAAGATCACGTAGGACTTTAACGAGTTGTAATGTAAGCTACGGAACTAGTAAATACTGGGCTAGCCAATAATAGCCACTAGCATCCTTAAGCGCTTTTTCAATACATCCCATCAAGCTCATGGGCATTGTTTCTTCCTTCATCCTCCCATTCTTGAAGTCTGTCTTTATTTTGACCCATCTCATTAAGCACACTTGACTTAATCACGAAGATTATTCATACATCTTCATTATATCTTATTTATAACAAGTGCACCTTCAACCTTTTCTTTCCTTTCATCACTCTGCTTTTCTTTTCTTTTCACCATTCTCACTCTTTGACACTTTGGGAAAATTATTTCCTCTTCTTAAATGCTTAAGAGTTTTGGATCAAATGTACGGCTAATGAAAAGAAAGGGTTAAGCTCGGTTTACACATTTTTGACAAAAGAAAAAAATAATAGGCTAAAGGCTGAACGGCCTAACTAGGGTGTACAATCAAGGTGGGTACAATAATGAAAAAGAGAAACTTTTGGTTGAAAACAAAGAAATGCCTACATCCTTTCCTACAATACACGTCCTTCATTTCATTTCGTACACACACCAGGCAAGTTCTTGACATTTCATAATAGCATGGAATAAACAAAACCTCACCCCACACTTATTGCACATGCTTAATTCAAGACATATTCACAGACTCTTCAATCAGCTAATTACAAGAATTCAAAATTAAGCCTCAACCACACTTAATCGACTCTATGGCCTAGGTATCTCAACATATTTACAGAGTTGCATGCTTTCATATGAATCACCTTTGCATTTCAAATATCATGTACAACACGCAACCAGAATTCCGCAACCATAAAGTAACTACAGGTTTTGGGATGCAACCCATAAAAGAAAACAACTGAAAAATACATGAAAAAATCTACTCCTAACGACTACATTTCCCTTAAGACGGTCGTCATCCATCCATCATAAGGAACGGTCACTAAACGGTCACTAACTAAGACTTCGGTTCAATGGGACCAATCTCGGTAAAAGAACCAAAAACAAATGCCGAGAAACCCAAGAATTAAAAATATCAATCATTTCGATAAAACAGAAATATGTACAAAATCAGCTAGCAACATTCAGCAGCACACAACAGCTTCACATTAATTACAATACAGAACAGAAACATCACAATCACAGGGTCACAAAATTTTTCCACAGGCACGACAACAGAACAGAAACATAAATAACAACACAACCAGCACCTAACTACTCCCACCCCACACTTATATCGAACACTGTCCCCAGTGTTCACAAAAATTAACATAGCATAAAAAAATGGGTGGTGGAACTCCCTGATCAATCAAAATACTCCACTTCTTCATCAGGTGCTACTGCCTCATCTCCCATGTCTAAATCGCCCCCATCGTCATCATCGGACTCCACATCGGAGTCCTCACGACGTGTCTCCTCATCTGTGAGAACATCATCATCCGTGGGCTCTACAAAAGCTGGCCCCATCCGGCATAGAGCCTTGACATTTTCGCCAAAAGTGTAGTCTAGCTCGAGCTGCCACAGCTCCTCTTCTGTTGCTGGCCTCCCGCCTATTCGCAGCTGGAGCATCTGCATCCCGTACATACGAGCCATGTACTGATCATCCCGAGCATGTCAGTCGGCTAGTGTAAGAACAGGCCCGTGGGTGGTGTCGGGTGCCTTAGTTATAGTGACATCTAAGGCCCGCCGCTCCATCTACGGGATGTAGTCAAGGGCCTCTTCCTCAATATCCAGGCCCCTCAGGAATGTGGTGAGTAGTCCACCAAATCAGTATCTGTGCCCTTGATGCAAACGTGCTCTCTTCATGGCGGAGATAATCACCGCCCCCACATTGATCTCCAGCCCTTTCATCAGGGCGTACACCAAGCATACACGATCCCGGGTTACATTCGTCATATGCACCCCCGGGATTAGGCAGGAACAAATAATCTTCAGCCATATCCTGGCTTCCCTATTCATCTGTGAGTAAGGCAAGGTCTGATGGTAGCCCCTCTCCTTAAGTCTGCTCCACCGAGCTGTTGATCGGGTTCCACACAAAGTGCGTCTGATGTCCGCATATGGTGGAGTGATATTCAACTGTCGAAGCACATAGGCGTCTTTGTCCCGTGCCCCTAGGATAACATTGAGGTGGTGGGGCTCAAAAGTGACTATTTGCCCCCTTATTTTGATGGTGTGACTTCTGAGAGTTGGGTTCCAGTTGGCGTAGAATTCCCGAATCAAGTGCAAGTTGCATTCCTTGGGCTCTTCAAAGATGAAGTTCATCCCAGCTGCCTCGATCCTATGGACAATCCTGGGGAACTCCTGTGCCAACGGTTCCCTTACTATATGTTCCTCGGGGAAGTACTTGCTCTCCTTGTGCTTTGCGTACCATTTCTTCCCCTCCTCTGTCACCCACCTGGTTCCGTATTGACGGCGTTGGCCGCGTGGAACCGCTAGTGCTTCTGGGCCTGCTGTGCGTAGTCTGATTCTTTTTCTTCCGGCGCCAGATGTTGATGCACCTTTTCCCTTGTCTTGCCTGCTTGCCATTGTTCCTGTCAAACCAAATAGAAAAGTTCAATATTAAGCCAATTAAACTTAGTTTCGACTAAGGTTGAGTTAAGCTAGGCTCCCCCACACTTAGTCCTTAGCCAAAATTACAACATTAAGGCAAGATCGTACTTATTTACACAAACAAACAACAAAACATAACAAATATGCTTAGTGCCTTGGGAGAATTCGGCGGTATATATTCCATGTACTACTCAGACTTCGTACAGCTAACCACAATCCTTACCTATCGATAACATTTTATCCCATAGCACTTAGCAAGGAGAAACAAAAGAAAACTTTTGACTACATGATCCTATACAATTCACCCATTTCTTGCAATTTCCAATATTTCCTTAACCCGAGAATCCGTCGGTCTTTTAGCATAGTCACAGTTAGCACAATCGACTCATCTCACCCAACATGTTCAACCCAGTATGAATTTCACTAGTTCAACTCAATTCTTCCATTTCAAACTCAAAGTCCAGCCCTAGCTATGATTTTATCAAAAATTCGATTAAGCTATGTAATTATCGAGTTCAAGCAATCACACCGTTACTCCGAACATCAATCAACAATAATTCATTTGAATTTAAGCTTAATTTCTACTTAGGGCAAGTTTTGCTCATATCACATGTTCAACATCGAAAAAATTCGACAAGAATTGAGATAGAGTTGAAGAACATACCTTGAATTCGAAGAAATGACGAAAACTTGATGAAATTATAGGCCTAAGTTTGTGTCACATCGAGGGGGGAGGGGTGTTTGGGATGTTGGTCGCGGAGGTTATGAAAAATGAGGAAAAATGAGGGGGAATCGGGGTTAAAAAGTGGGAATTTTGCGTGGGTCACCCGACGACCCGGTGTGACCCGTCGTGATATACACCTCAACGTGTCATGGAGGGTAACGCAGAGCATGCCCTCCGTGACACGGAGCCATTGCGTAGGCATTCTGAAATTTGTAAAAATTCCAGAATTACCTTCAACGTGTCACGGAGGGTAACGCGGAGGTCCTCCTCCGTGTCACGGAGGGTAACGCGGAGGTCCTCCTCCGTGACACGGAGCCATCGCCCTGGCTCACTGTTTTGCCACTTTTTATTATTTTTTCATACCTCGAATTTTCCTTTGTGATTCCTTGCATGTTTACCCTCCGTTCAACTTGAAATTTATCTTACGACAAGAAATTGGTTAGAATTATAGGATTCACTCACAATAAAAATAAGGATAAAAATAATAACTAACAATTTTGTTGTTAATCAAAACAAGAAAAAAAGAAAAAGAAATCTATTCACATTTTACAAAGAAAAATTTCACAGGTTGCCTCCCGTGCAGCGCCTGGTTTACCGTCGCGGCTCGACGTCATTCAGCTCAGTCATCTTCTAGGGTGACAGACATTTTCTCTCGACCACCGTCCTCACCCCAGTAGTGCTTACATTGCTCCGGTGGTTTTCCCAATAACTCTCGTGATTCAACTATGTGAGCATCATCAGCTCGATCAATCACGTTGATCACCGAGAGTTCCTCGTATAAAGTCGGGAGCTTGGTGGCCTTGTATACATCAAACACTTCCCCCTTGTCGTGTGCTCGCATGGTTAGCTGCCCTGCAACTACATCAATCAGCGCTTTCCCATTCACCAAGAAGGGACGTCCCAAAATAAATGGGACTTCCGCGTCTGGCTCAAAATCTAGCACGACGAAATCTACCGGGAAGATAAGGGAGCCCACTTGCACCAGCACATCCTCCACAAGGCCATCAAGTCTGGCTAAGGACCGATCCGCTAGTTGCAAGATCACTGTTGTTGGTCTAGGACTCCCTAGACCCAACTTCTTGAATACCGATGACGGCATCAAATTAATGCTCGCTCCCAAATCACATAATCTGCGAGCTTGGATACTCTGCCCAATTGTAATTTGTATAGTAAAGATCCCAGGATCTTTGATCTTTGTGGGCAATCGGTTTTGTATCCGGGAAGTGCACTCCTCTGTGAGAGCTATCGTATCATACTCAGTCAACCGACTTTTGTTCGCCATGATGTCCTTCATGTACTTTGCATACTTCGGCACTCCCTGCAAAACATCAACAAGAGGTAAGTTAATATGTACCTGTTTCAGCACCTCCATGAATTTCTTGAAACACACCTTCTCCTTGTGTTCTTTAATCTTTGAGGGAACAGGGGTGGTGGTCTTTCTGATTTAGCTTCCTTTTTCTTCCCCCTATCATCACTTTGCTTGCTCCCTCCCAACTTCTGCTACTCCCGATTGTTGAGGTGGTCTTTCTGGTTCCACCTCTTTAAGCTGCAAACCACTCCTTGTGGTCACCGCATTCACCTGCTTGAGGTTGGGATCTGTGTCGCTCGGAAATCCTCCTCTAGGCTTGGTGTTTTGGGCTCCAGCAAATTTCCCAAATTGATATTCAAGTGCGTTAGTAGCTAACTGGTTGTTCTTCACCTCGGTTGCAATTTCACATAGTCAGCCTGCAATTGAGCTTGGTTAGCTATCATTGTCTTGAACATCTCCTCAATGTTGGGTGATGGTGGGGGAGGAGGTGCATTGTTGTTTCTATATTGTGCTTGATAGTTCTGCTGCCCTCCTTGATTCCTCTGCGCCCCCTGACTCGAACTTTGCCCTTGATGGTTGTTGCTACCCCAATAGAAATTCAGATGATTCCTCCAGTTGGAATTGTAGCTGTTGCCATACTGTTGGTGGTTGTTACTCTGTACATTTCCCACAAAGTTCACCGAGTCAGGATTTGCCCCTCAACACTCAGCTGAGTGCTCACTACTCCCGCACACTTCACACCAAATTTGTTGCACTACATTCACTGGGGCTTGAGTCTGGTTCATTGTCATCTTACTGAAGTGGATGTTGAGTTGATTCTGTAAAGCAGCTATCTGTGCAGCAATAGCTGTAAAACCATCCACTTCTAGAACTCCTGCTTCTTTCCTTGTTCCTCCTCTTGACGAATCAGCATTCCACTCCGGATTTCCCTGCGAAATATGATTTAACAAGGTATACAGCTCCTCATAAGTTTTCTCCAAGGCTTGTCCCCCAGCTGCTGAGTCTAGCAAGATTTTTGTGTGGGGTTCCAAGCCCTCTATAAAAGTGTGCACCAGTACATCATTGGATTGATAATGATATGGACAATCCCACAACATGGACTTGAATCTCTCCCAAGCCTGACATAGATTCTCCCCCTTTCTCTGTTTGAAACTTAGAATTTGACTTCTAAGTCTTGCTGTTTTACCGGATGGCAAAAAATCATATCAAGAATTTCCTTGCAAGATCATCCCACATAGTAATAGAATTAGGTGGCTCAGCTTTCAACCACCTCTTGGCTTCTCCCAATAGTGAAAATGGGAACAATGTAAGCCAAACATAATCTGATGACACTCTAGTGGGGATGTAAGTGTCCCTTATCTCCAAAAAATTTTGGAGATGCTACTGTGGATCCTCATGAGGGAGACCTGTGAACTGCCCGCTGGTGTGCAGCAGTTGCACCATGTTTTGTTTGAGCTCGAACCTCCCTCCTGGCTCAGGTTTGCGGATGCTAGACATGACATTGTTAGCATGTGGGATTGCCACCTCGTGAACCGGCCTAGCTGCCATTTCCTCAGGCACTAACATTGCCCTTTCTACTGGTGGATTCTGTTGTTGCTCCATGATTGTTTGTTTGAGCAACTGCAGCTTTTTCTCTAGAGCTTCTCTCCGCTGAAGATGAAATTGTCTTTCAGGCTATAAATATGAGTCCACCAGCTCCTTGTCTCTTGCCAGTGTTCAACAGAGATTATATCTGTGAAATATAGGCTAAGACCAAGTTGTCAACACTAAGAAAAAAATATAGTAAATTTACACTTAAGAAAAATTCACCAATTGCCAATCCCCGGCAATGGCGCCAAAAACTTGTTCGGTCTGTTTGGTATAGGTATTTACTACACGCAAGTGCACGTGGTCGAACAAGTAGTAAAGTGGCTTAAGTAAGCCAAGTATCGATCCCATAGGGACTGGGATAAGGTAACAAACTACTTAAGTGTTACTATACTTACTCTAAAAATGAAGACAACAGTGCAAAGAAGAGTTTGATATTTTGATTTCTAATAGTATGCTAAGTCTAAAACGAATATCTAATGTGAGTCTGAACTATGAATGTGAGCATGCTGAGGCTAAGTGAACATGTATAGAAACTAATTATCGATACAATTTTTGGTTAATCTTTCCTCCGGTTGCTAGTCAAGAATTATTGCCAATGGATTAAAACTCTCGTATTTAACCCAACTTAAGAATCATGAACCGTCCACCTACATTTCTGTCATTAAACGAAATTCATGTTCTATCCATACAAAATCGGTTCCTTAATTGACTAATACGACTTTCAGGTATATTTCTATCCTGAAGGTAAACCAATTCTCAATTTTCCCAAACTAAGAAAAGTTCATATCCTATTGATTCACAACTTTCCAATTTCTTGTTCTCTCGAGTGAAGCCGGACTTTTTAGATATACATTAACATTGGCCACACATCAATGCAGTAAGAGCAAGAACAATAGAACAACCATGGAAGAAAAGATGAAAAACCCAATTGATCAATAACTACATTTCAATACAATTGTTCTTAACCTCAGCAAGAAGAGGAATTAGCCACTCATTTGTGGATTAAACATCGTTAAATGAGTGTTAAACATACAAGCAATTGAATTAAAGAAGAAGGAGATAGAGAAAAACCCTGACAATTTCGTCCCCTCAACTGCCTGTAACCCACGTTCTTGCTCCACCAAGTCAGAATAATTAAAAATGAACCTAAGTGTTTTATTTATACTAGTGGAAATTTTTCCCGGAATAACAAGCAACGTGTCACGGAGTGCATCGCGGAGCACTGCCTCCGTGACACGCCACTGAGCAGACCCTTACTGGAAATTGATTGTCCAGGTAATAAGGCCCAACGTGGCACGACGTACAACGCGGGGCTAGGCCAACGTGCCATGGCCCCAATGTGCACCCTCACTAGATTTTGGCAAAAAATCCCTATCCAGGCAGAAGGCATCCGCGATGGCAACGTGACACGGCTCCATCGCGGAGCCCCTTTAATTTGTGCCTTCCAATGCTTTTTCCTTTGCTAACATCCGAGTCCAACCCCAATCTCTCCCAACACTCATTTTAGTTTCCCAAAATTATATTTCACCTACAAAACAATGCTAATCATGTTGGTTAGTATAAATTCACCTTTTATTATCAATCACATGAGAATGTATAAATATTGATAGCTAAACAAGGCAAAAATGACACCTTTGAGTATCACTTGGGCATATAAATTTGCCCAAGATCATTGCATGCTTTCATATGAATCACTTTTGCATTTCAAATATCATGTACAACACGCAACCAAAACTTCGCAACCATAAAGTAAGGACAGGTTTTGGGATACAAACAAACAAAAGAAAAAACTAAAAAAAATGAACAAAAGAAATCTACTCCTAACGGCTACATTACCCTTAAGACGGTCGTCATCCATCCATCATAGGGAACGATCACTAATTATGACTTTGGTTCAATGGGACTATTCTCGGTAAAAGAACCGAAAACAAACGCCGAGAAACCCAAAAATTAAAAAATTCATGAAAAATTTCAAAAATATCGATCATTTCGATAAAACAAAAATATGTACAAAACCAGCTAACAACATTCAACAGAACACAACAGCTTCACCTTAATTACAATACAGACATACACACACAAAAATCAAAGGGTCATAAGTTTATCCCAGCACAACAACAGAAAAGAGACATTAATAACAACAACAACCAACACCTAACTACTCCCACCCCACACTTAAATCGAACACTGTCCCCAGTGTTCACAAAAAAATTAGCATAGCACAAAAGTGGGTGGTGAAACTCCCTGATCAATAAAAGTATTCCAGTTCTTCATCAGGTGCCGCTGCCTCATCTCCCATGTCTGAATCGCCCCCGTCATCATCATCTGACTCAACATCGGAGTCGTCACGACGTGTCTCCTCATCTGTGGGGACATCATCATCAGTGGGCTCTACAAAAGCTGGCCCCACTCGGCATTGAGCCCTGGCATTTTTGCCAAAAGGGTAGTCTAGCTCGAGCTGCCACAGCTCATCTTCTGTTGGCGGCCTCCCGCCTATGCGCAGCTGGAGCATCTGCATCCCGAACATGCAAGCCATGTACTGATCATCTCGAGCATGTCGCTCGGCTAGTGTAAGAACTAGCCCGTGAGTGGTGTCAGGTGCCTTAGTTTTGGTGACATCTAAGGCCCGCCTCTCCATCTATGGGATGTAGTCAAGGGCCTCTTCCTCGATATCCAGGCCCCTCAGGAACATGGTTAGTAATCCACCAAACCCGTACCTATGCCCTTGATGCAAACGGGCTCTCTCATTGGCGGAGATGATCACCGCCCCAACGTTGATCTCCAGCCCTTTCATCAGAGCGTATACCAAGAACACACGATCCTGGGTGACATCTGTCATATGTAACCCCGGGATCAGGCAGGAACAAACAATTTTAAGCCATATCCTGGATTCCCTGTTCATCTGTGAGTAAGGCAATGTCTGATGGTAGCCCCTCTCCTTATGCCTGCTCCACCGTGTTGTAGACTGGGGTCCACACAATGTGCATCTGATGTCTGCATATGGTGGAGTGATATTCAGCTGACGAAGCACATGGGCATGTGTGTCCCGCACCCTCAAGATGGCATTAAGGTGATGGGGCTCAAAAGTGACTATCTGCCCCCTTATCTTTATGGTGTGACTTCTGAGTGTTGGGTTCCAGTTGGCGTAGAATTCCCGAATTAGGTGCAGATTGCACTCTTTGGGCTCGTCAAAGATAAAATTTATCCCGGCTGCCTCAATCCTGTGGACAATCCTGGGGAATTCCTGTGCCAATGGTTCCCTAGCAATGTGTTCCTCGGGGAAGTATTTGCTTTCCTTATGCTTTGCGTACCATTTCTTCCCCTCCTCTGTCACCCATCGGGTTCCGTATTGCCGACGTTGGACCCGCAGAACCACTGGTGCTGCTGGGACTGCTATTCCCAGTCTGATTCTTTTCCTTCCGGCGCCCGATGTAGATGCGCCCTTCCCTTTATCTTGCGTGCTTGCCATTGTTTATGACAAACCAAACAGACAGGTCCAATGTGATTCCAATTAAAATTAGCTTCGACTAAGGTTGGGTTAAGCTGGGCCACCCCACACTTAGTCTTTAGCCACAATCACAACATTATGGCAAGATCATACGTATTTCCAATTTACATGAAAAACAAAAACACAACAAATATGCCTAGTGCATTCAGAGAATTCGACGGTATAAATTCTATGTACTAATCAGACTTCGTACAGCTAACCACAACATTACCATCAATAACATTTCATCCCATAGCACTTAGCTCAAATTTCTATCAACAAAACCGATGTAATTCCCCCAATTTCTATGCAATTTCAACAGTTTCATTATCCCGACAATCCGTCGTGCCTTTAGCATTTTAACGTTAAACACAACATCATTTACTTCATTCAACATGCACACACTAAGAAGAATCTCACATTTCAACTCAATTTTAACTTCTTCATCTTTGAATTCTAACCCTAGCTACATTTTCGCAAGAATTTCAATCACCCATGTATTTATTGAGTTCATATAATCACAACGATACTACGAACATCAATTAACAATAGCTTACTAGAATTCAAGCTCAATTTACAATTAGGGCAAGTTTTCCTCACTTTCTATGCTCAAAATCGGAAAAATTAGACAAGAAATGAGATGAAGTTAGCGAACATACCTTCAATTCGATGATATCGAAGAAAAGTTGAAGACATTTAGCTCCTAGGTCCGTGTCATGTTGGGGAAGGGGGGATTTTGGGTTGTTTGTCGCGGAGGAGGTGAGGAATGGGAAAAATGAGGGAAAACAGGGTCAAAAGGGAGGTTTTTCGTGCGGGTCACCCGGCAACCCGGTGTGACCCGACGCAAAATTGCCTTCAACGTGTCACGAAAGGTAACGTGGAGCATGCCCTCCGTGACACGGAGCCATCGCGCCAGTACTCTGGAATTTTTCAGAAATTCCAGATTACACTTCAACGTGTCACAGAGGGTAACGCGGAGCAATCCCTCCGTGACATGGAGCCATCGTGTAGGCTTACTGTTTTGCCACTTTTTATTATTTTTCTTACCTAGATTTTTCCATTGCGATCCTTTGCATTTTTACCCTCCGTTCAACCTGAAATTCATCTCACAACAAGAAATTGGTTAGAATTTAAAGGTTTCACATAAAATACAATTTTTTTGTTTTTATTTTTTATTTTTCTCATTGTTTTTTTTCCTTTCTTTTCTACGAAATCTATTCACATTTTACAAAAATTTCACGGGTTGCCTCCCGTGCAGCGCCTGATTTACCGTCGCGGCTCGACGTCATTAAGCTTAGTCATCCTCTAGGGTGACAGACGTTTTCTCTCGACCACCGTCCTCACCCCAGTAATGTTTACATCGCTGCCCATTGACCAAGAACGTGGCACTCCGATCTTCTTGACACAACTCTACTACCCCGTGAGGGGTCATTCTCACTACCTCAAAAGGCCCTGACCATTTGGACCGCAGTTTTCCTGGAAACAGCTTCAATCTTGAATTGAAGAGCAATACTTTCTGCCCCGGCTCAAAACTACGATGCACCACATGCTTGTCATGCCACCTCTTCATTTTTTCTTTGTAGTACTTGGCACTCTCATAAGCTTGCCAACGGAACTCTTCAAGTTCACTGGGTTGCATTAGTCTCTTCTTGCCCGCTAGCTCTAAGTCCATATTCAATTTCCTCACAACCTAGAAGGCTCAGTGCTCTAACTCCACTAGCAGATGACACGCTTTACCATAGACCAATCGGTATGGAGAAGTTCAAATCGGTGTCTTGTAAGCAGTTTTGTATGCCCACAACGCATCATCCAGTTTGCTTGACCAATCATTACGTTGTGCATTCACTGTTTTCTGGAGAACCTGCTTCACTTCTCTATTCGACACCTCCACTTGCCCACTAGTTTGGGGGTGATATGTTGTTACCACCTTGTGGCACACCCCATACATGGCTAGTAGCTTCTTGAAACTTGTATTGACAAAATGAGCCCCTCCATCACTGCTAATGGCTCGGGGTGTCCCGAACCTGGTGAGAATGTGTTTTTTCACAAATTTTGTTACCACCTTGTTGTCATTCCTGGGGCAAGCTATTGCTTCAACACACTTTGATACATAATCGACGGCCACCAAAATGTAACGATTACCAAATGATGGTAGGAATGGGCCCATGAAATCTATGCCCCACACATCAAAGGTCTCCACTTCCAGTACATTCTGCAGTGGCATATCTTGCCTCCTACCTATTGTGCCGCTGACATCTATCGCACATTTTAACGTATGCCATAGAGTCTCTGAACAGTGTAGGCCAAAAGAAACCTGACTATAGAACCTTGTGTGTTGTCCGCTCACCTCCATGGTGCCCCCCATACAACGAAGAGTGACAACTCCTCAACACCTCTACAATCTAGCTCTCCGGGATGCATCTTCTCATCACCTGATCCGGTCCCTATTTAAATAAGTATGGCTCATCCCAAATAAAATGCCGGCAATCATGCCTCAATTTATTTCTCTGCTGAACTGTAGCCTTAGGTGGATAGACTCCACTCATTAGCAAGTTAACTATGTCTACGTACCATGGAACTTCCGCTTCCCCTATTGCCAAGAGCTGCTCATTCGGGAACTTCTCATTGATGTTATCACTTTCCTTCACATGCGACCGGCTTTTCAATCGCGATAAGTGATCTGCCACCTAATTTTCGCTCCCCTTTCTGTCCTTAATTTCGAGGTCGAACTCTTGCAACAACAGGATCCATCTGATCAGCCTGGGCTTTGCATCCTTCTAGTTAAACAGATACCGCATCGCTACATGATCGGTGTACACCACTACTCTTGAATCTACCAAATAGGACCTGAATTTATCAAATGCAAACACCAATGCTAACATCTCCTTCTCTATGACTGTATAATTACTTTGGGCAGTATTTAGTGTTTTGCTTGCATAATGAATAGAATGAAAGATTCTATTTTTTCTCTGCCTTAATACAGCTCCCACAGCCACATCGCTTGCATCACACATCAATTCAAATGGTTGTCCCCAATCTGGAGAAATAAGGATAGGTGCTTCTATCAATTTCTGCTTCAACTCCTCGAATGCTTTAACACACTCATCATCCAACTCAAACTTCACTTCTTTTTCTAACAATCTGCATAGTGGTCTAGAAATTTTGGAAAAGTTTCTGATGAACCGTCTGTAGAACCCTGCATGCCAAAGAAAACTGCGAACACCTTTCACCGACGCAGGTGGTGGTAACTTCTCAATAACCTCGATCTTAGCACGATCAACCTCCAACCCCTTGTGAGACACTTTGTGGCCAAGGACGATACCTTCCTTGACAAAGAAATGGTATTTCTCCCAGTTGAGTACAAGGTTGGATTCTTCGCAGCGAGCCAGCACCCTATCAAGATTCTGCAAACAAGTAGCAAACGAATTACCGAAAACAGAAAAATCATCCATAAATACCTCAACAAAATCCTCCACAATGTCGTGGAAAATAGCTATCATGCATATCTAGAATGTAGCGGGTGAATTGCATAACCCAAATGGCATCCGCCTAAAAGCATATGTCCCATAAGGATAGGTAAAAGTAGTCTTCTCCTGGTCCTCCGGAGCTATGGCTATTTGGTTATAGACAGAGTACCCATCAAGGAAACAATAATATTCCTATCTAGCCAACCTATCTAATATCTGATCAATGAATGGGATAGGCTAATGATCTTTCCTTGTGGCTTCATTAAGCTTTCTATAGTCCATGTAAATCCGCCAGCCAGTGACAGTTCGTGTAGGAATCAGCTCATTTTTCTCATTGGTGACCACAGTCATCCCTCCTTTCTTTGGAACGCACTGAACGGGGCTGACCCATTCACTGTCCGAAATCAGGTAGACCACACCTGCATCAAGCCACTTAATTATTTCTTTCCTAACCACATCCTTCATTGCTGGATTTAACCTTCGCTGAGGATGAACAGTTGGTTTTGCTCCTGTCTCCATGAAAATCCCGTGTGTGCAAAAAGCTGGATTGATGCCCTAAATATCTGACATTTACCAACCCATTGCTTTCTTCCTTTTTCTGAGGACACCCAATGATTCCCTTTCCTGTGCCTCCGTTAATTCTGCGGAGATGATGACTGGCAACGTCTCATCTTCCCCCAGAAAGACATATTTTAAATGGGGAGGAAATTCTTTCAATTCAAACTTTGGTGCTTCCTCAATGGATGGTTTCGGCAATGGTTCCAGAGACCTCATCAAAGACTGAAATTCCTGTTTCCTCGGATGCCTTTGTGACTCATTCAGCATTTGTACCACCTCATAAGCGTCTCTATCTCAAAAATGATAGGAGTTCATCAACACTCTTTTCAGTGGGTCTTCAGATTCAACAATCTGACGAAGTTCTTCTTGATCAAATACACTGATTGCTGAAAGCTCCTCATGTATGGTCGGCAGCTTCATGGCCTTAAATACATCAAATACCTCAACTTTGTCATGTGCCCACATGGTTAGCTGCCCTACAGCTACATCAATAAGTGATTTCCCGGTAGCCAAGAAAGGACGTCCCAAAATAAATGGGACTTCCGCGTCTGGCTCAAAATCCAGCACGACGAAGTCTACCGGGAAGATAAGGGAACCCATTTGCACCAGCACGTCTTCCACAATGCCATCAGGTCTGGCTAAGGAACGATCCGCCAGCTGCAAGATCACTGTTGTTGGTCTAGGACTCCCTAGCCCCAACTTCTTGAATACCGATGTCGGCATCAAGTTAATGCTCGCTCCCAAATCACATAATCCATGAGCTCGGATACTCTGCCCAATTGTAATTTGTATTGTAAAGCTCCCAGGGTCCTTGAGCTTTGTGGGAAACCTGTTTTGTATCCGTGAAGTGCACTCCTCCGTAAGAGCCACCGTAGCGTACTCACTTAACCTGCTTTTGTTCGCCACGATGTCCTTAATATACTTTGCGTACTTCGACACTCCCTGCAAAACATCAACAAGAGGTAAGTTAATGTGTACCTGTTTAAGCACCTCCATGAACTTTTTGAAACATACCTCCTCCTTGTGTTTCTTTAATCTCTGAGGGAACGGGGGTGGTGGTCTTTCTGGTTCAGCCTCCTTTTTCTTCCCCCTCTCATCACTTTGCTCCCTCTCAGTTTCTGCTGCTCCCGACTGTTGAGGTGGTCTTTCTGGTTCCACCTCTTTAAGCTATAAACCACTCATAGTGGTCACTACATTCACTTGCTTGGGGTTGGGATCAGTGTCACTCGGAAGTCCTCCTCTAAGCCTGGGGTCTTGGGCTCCAGCAAATTGCCCAAACTGATACTCCAGCGCCATGGTAGCTAACTGATTGTTCTTTACCTCGGCTGCAAATTTCACATAATTAGCCTACAATTGAGCTTGGTTAGCTATCATTGTCTTGAACATCTCCTAAATTTCTGGGTGATAGTGGTGGAAGAGGTGCATTATTGCTTTTGTATTGTAACTGACAGTTCTGCTGTCCTCCTTGATTTCTCTGCGCCCCCTGACTCGAACTTTGCCCTTGATGGTTATTGCTACACCAAGAGAAATTCGGGTGATTCCTCCAGTTGTAATTGTAGCTGTTGTCGTACTGTAGGTGGTTGTTTCTCTGTACATTTTCAACAAAGTTTACCGAACCAAGATTTGCTCCACAACACTCAGCTAAGTGTTCACTACTCCCGCACACTTCAAAACAAATCTGCTGCACTACATTCACTGGGGCTTGAGTCTAGTTCATGCTCATGTTACTGAAGTGGGTGTTGAGTTGATTCTGTAACGCAGCTATCTATGCAGCAATAGCTGTAAAACCATCCACTTCTAGGACTCCTGCTGCTTTCCTTGTTCCTCCTCTTGATGAATCAGCATTCCACTCTGGATTTCCCTGCGAAATACGATTCGACAAGGTATAAAGCTCTTCATAAGTCTTCTCGAATGCTTGTCCCCCAGCTGCTGAGTCCAGCAAGATTTTTGTGTGGGGTTCTAAACCCTCTATGAAATTATGCACCAGCACATCATTTGATTGGTGATGATGAGGACAATCCCGCAACATAGATTTGAATCTCTCCCAAGCCTGATACAGATTCTCTCCCTCTCTCATTTTAAAACTTACAATTTGACTTCTAAGTCTTGCTGTTTTACCGAATGCAAAGAACCGTATAAAGAATTTCTTTGCAAGATCATCCCACGTGGTGATGGAATTAGGTGACTCAGCTTTCAACCACCTCTTAGCTTCTCCCAAAAGTGAAAATGGGAACAATGTAAGCCTGACATAATCTGATGACACTCCAGCGGGGATGTAAGTGTCACTTATCTCCAAAAAATTTTGGAGATGTTGTTGTGGATCCTCATGAGGGAGACCTATGAATTGCCCGTTGGTGTGCAGCAATTGCACCATGTTTTCTTTAAGCTCGAACCTCCCTCCTGGATCAGGTTTGCGGATGCTAGATGTGACATTGTTAGCATGTGGGATTGCCACCTCGTGAACCGGCCTAGCTGCCATCTCCTCGGGCACTAATATTGCCCTTACAACTGGTGGATTCTGTTGTTGCTCCAGGATTGTTTGTCTGAGCAACTGCAGCTTTTTCTCTAGAACTTTTCTCTTTTGACGGTGGAATTGTCTTTCCGGCTCTACAGATGAGTCCACCAGCTCCTTGTCTCTTGCCAGAGTTCAACAAAAATTAGTATCTGAAAAATACAGGCTAAGACCAAGTTGTCAACACTAAGAAGTAATAGTAAAGTAATACTTAAGAAAAATTTACCAATTGCCAGTCCCCGGCAACGGCGCCCAAAACTTGTTCGTCTTGTTGGGTATAACTACACGCAAGTGCACGTGGTCGAACAAGTAGTAAAGTGGCTCAAGTAAGCCAAGTATCGATCTCACAGGGACTGGACTAAGGTATCAATCTAATCAAGTGTCAATAAACTTTAATTCTAAACTGCAGACAACAGTGTGAAGAAGATTTTGATATTTTGTTTCCTAATTTTATACTTAGTCAAAAACGAATATACAATTTGAGTCTGAACCTTATGTAAGAGCATGCTGAGGATAAAATAAACATGTAGAGAAATAAATTATCGATACAATTTGATTAATCTTTCCTCCGGTTGCTAGTCAAGAATTATTGCCGATGGATTAAAACTCTCGTATTTAACCCAACTTAAGAATCATGAACCTTCCACCTATATTTCTGTGATAAAACGAAATTCATGTTCTAGCCATACAAAACCGATTCCTTAAGTGACTAATACGACTTTCAGATATACTTCTATCCTGAAGGTAAATCAATTCTCAATTTTCCAAAACTAAAAAAAGATCATATCCTATCAATTCACAACTTTCCAATTTCTTGCTCTCTCGAGTGAAACCGGACTTTTTAGATATACATTAACGTTGGCCACACATTAACGCAGTAAGAACAAGAATTAATAGAACAACCATGGAAGAAAAGATGAAAAACCAATTTATCAATAATTACATTTCAAGACAAATGTTCTTAACCTCAGCAAGAAGGGAATTTAGCCACTCATTTATGTATTAAACATCGTTAAATGAGTGTTAATCATACAAGCAATTGAAATAAAGAAGAAGGAGATAGAGAAAAAACCCTGAGATTTTCGTCCCCTCAACTGCCTGTAACCCACGTTCTTGCTCCACCAAGTCAGAATAATTAAAAATGAACCTAAGTGTTTTATTTATACTAGTGGAAATTTTTCCCGGAATAACAAGCAACGTGTCACGGAGTGCATCGCGGAGCACTGCCTCCGTGACACGCCACTGAGCGGACCCTTACTGGAAATTGATTGTCCAGGTAATAAGGCCCAACGTGGCACGGCGTACAATGCGGGGCTAGGCCAACGTGCCACAGCCCCAACACGCACCTTCACTGGAATTTGGCAAAATTTCCGCGTCCAGGCAGAATGCATCCGCGATGGCAGCGTGACACGGCTCCATCGCGGAGCCCCTTTAATTCGTGCTTTCCTTGCGCTTTTTCGCTTGCTAGCTTCTGAGTCCAATCCCGATCTCTACCAACATGCATCTTAGCTCCATAACTTTATATTTTTCCTGCAAAACAACGCTAATCATGTTGGTTAGTATAAATTCAAATTTTATTACAATTCACATGAGAATGTACAAACATCGATAGATAAACAAGGCAAAATGACACATTTGAGTATCACTTGGGCATATAAATTTGCCCAAGATCAAACAACCCAATCATTTTCAAATTTTCAACCAAATTTAGCTTCTTCCTATTCAAATTCCAACCCTAGCTACCAATTTCGCACAAATCCAAACAAACATGTATTTATCGAGTTCACACAATCATAACGATATTACGAACATCAATCAATAATAACTTAAATAAATTCATGCTCAATTTACACTTAGGGCAAACATTAGTTACCTCACATGCTCAAAAATTGACAATTTCGTCCAAAATTGAGGTTAAGTTCAAGAACGTACCTTTAATTCGTTGAACTTGAAGAAAAGTTGAAAAAAATTTGATCCTAGGTCCGTGTCACGTTGGGGGAGGTGGGATTTTGGGTTGTTTGTCGCGGAGGGGAGTGAAAAATGGGAAAACATTGGGTGTTTTCGGGGTTAGAAAGAAGGTTTTTCGCGCGGGTCACCCGGCGACCCGGTGTGACCCGTCGCGAATAACACTTCAACGTGTCACGGAGGGTAACGCGGAGCACACCCTCCATGACACGGAGCCATCGCGCAGGCTCACTGTTTTGCCACTTTTTATTATTTTTCTCACCTCGATTTTTCCTTTGCGATCCTTTGCATTTTTACCCTCCGTTCAACCTGAAATTCATCTCACAACAAGAAATTGGTTAGAATTTATAGGTTTCACATAAAATACAATTTTTTTTGTTGTTTTTATTTTTATTTTTTCTCATTTTTTTTCTTTTCTTTTTTTTTTCTTCTATGAAATCTATTCAAATATTACAAAAATTTCACGGGTTGCCTCCCGTGCAATGCCTGGTTTACCGTGGCGGCTCGACGTCATTAAGCTTAGTCATCCTCTAGGGTGACGGGCGTTTTCTCTTGACTACCGTCCTCACCCATGTCATGCTTACACTTCTTCGGTGGTTTCCCCAATGGCTCCCATGACTCAACGCTCTGAGCACTATCCGCTCGATCAAGCACGTTGATCACTGAGAGTTCCTCGTACACGGCCGGAAGCTTTGTAGCCTTGTACACCTCAAACACCTCCACCTTGTCATGGGCCCTTATAGTTAGTTCCCTTGCCGCTACATCAATAAGTGCTTTCTCGATCGCCAAGAAAGGATGTCCCAAAATAAATGGGACTTCCGCGTTTGGCTCAAACTCCAGCACGACGAAGTCTACCGGGAAGATAAGGGAGCCCATTTGCACCAACACGTCTTCCACAATGCCATCAGGTATGGCTAAGGAATGATCCGCTAGTTGCAAGATCACTGTTGATGGTCTAGGACTCCCTAGCCCCAACTTCTTGAATACCGATGTCGGCATCAAGTTAATGCTCGCTCCCAAATCACATAATCTGCGAGCTCGGATACTCTGCCCAATTGTAATTTGAATTGTAAAGCTCCCAGGGTCCTTGAGCTTTGTGGGCAACCCATTTTGTATCCGTGTGGTGCACTCCTCCTTAAGCGCCACCGTAGCGTACTCAGTCAACCTTCTTTTGTTTGAAATGATGTCCTTGATATATTTTGCGTAATTTGGCACTCCCTGCAAAACATCAACAAGAGGTAAATTAATGTGTACCTGCTTAAGCACCTCCATGAACTTTTTGAAACACGCTTCCTCCTTGTGTTTCCTTAGTCTTTGAGGGAACGGTGGTGTTGGTCTTTCTGGTTCAGCTTCCTTCTCCTTCCACTTATCATCATTGTGATCCCTCTCCTTTTCACCTACTTTCGACTACTGTGGTAATCTTTCCGGTTCCACCTCCTTGAGTCGCAAACCACTCTTTGTGGTCACTGCATTTACCTACTTGGGGTTTGGATCAGTGTCACTCGAAAGTCCTCCTCTCTGCCTGGTGTTTTGAGCTCCAGCAAATTGCCTAAACTGGTACCCCAGCGCCTTTGTAGCTAACTGATTGTTCTTTACATCGGCTGCCAATTTCACGTAATCAGCCTGCAATTGAGCTTGGTTAGCTATCATTATCTTGAACATCTCCTCAATGCTGGGTGATGGTGGTGGAGGAGGTGCATTGTTGCTTCTGTATTGTGACTGATAGTTCTGCTGCCCTCCTTGATTTCTCTGCGCCCCCTGACTCGAACTTTGCCCTTGATGGTTGTTGCTACCCCAAGAGAAATTCGGGTGATTCCTCCAGTTGGAATTGTAGCTGTTGCCATACTGTAGGTGGTTATTTCTCTGTACATTACCAACAAAGTTCATCGAATTAGGATTTGCTCCGCAACACTCAGCTGAGTGTTCATTACTCCCACACAATTCACACCAAATCTGCTGCACTACATTCACTGGGGCTTGAGACTGGTTCATGCTCATGTTACTGAAGTGGGTGTTGAGTTGATTCTGTAACGCAGCTATCTGTGCAGCAATAGCTATAAAACCATCCACTTCTAAGACTCCTGCTGCTTTCCTTGTTCCTCCTCTTGACGAGTCCGCATTCCACTCTGGTTTCCCCTGCAAAATACAATTTAACAAAGTATACAGCTCCTCATGAGTCTTCTCTAATGCTTGTCCCCCAGCTGCTGAGTCTAGCATGATTTTTGTGTGGGGTTCAAAACCCTCTATGAAAGTATGCACCAGCACATCATTTGATTGGTGATGATGAGGACAATCCCGCAACATAGATTTGAATCTCTCCCAGGCCTAATACAGATTCTCTCCCTCTCTCTGTGTAAAACTTAGAATTTGACTTCTAAGTCTTGCTGTTTTACCGGATGGAAAGAACCGTATCAAGAATTTCTTTGCAAGATCATCCCACATGGTGATGGAATTAGGTGGCTCAGCTTTCAACCACCTCTTAGCTTCTCCCAAAAGTGAAAATGGGAACAATGTAAGCCTGACATAATCTGATGACACTCCAGCGGGGATGTAAGTGTCACTTATCTCCAAAAATTTTGGAGATGTTGTTGTGGATCCTCATGAGGGAGACCTGTGAACTGCCCGCTGCGTGCAGCAATTGCGCCATGTTCTATTTAAGCTCGAAGCTCCCTCCTGGCTCAGGTTTGCGGATGCTAGATGTGACATTGTTAGCATGTGGGATTGCCACCTCGCGAACCGGCCTAGCTGCCATTTCCTCGGGCACTAACATTGCCCTTTCAACTGGTGGATTCTGTTGTTGCTCCAGGATTGTTTGTCTGAGCAACTGCAGCTTTTTCTCTAGAGCTTCTCTCCTTTGACGATGGAATTGTTTTTCCGGCTCTAAAGATGAGTCCACCAGCTCCTTGTCTCTTGCCAGTATTCAACAGAAATTAGTTTCTGCAAAATACAGGCTAAGACCAAGTTGTCAACACTAAGAGGAAATAGTAAACTAACACTTAAGAAAAATTTTACCAATTGCAGTCCCCGGCAACGGCGCCATAAACTTGTTCGGCTGTTAGGAATAACTACACGCAAGTGCACGTGGTCGAACAAGTAGTAAAGTGGCTCAAGTAAGCCAAGTATCGATCCCACAGGGACTGGACAAAGGTATCAATCTAATCAAGTATCAATAAACTTTAACTCTAAACTGCAGACAACAGTGTAAAGAAGATTTTGATATTTTGTTTCCTAATTTTGCACTAATTCTAAAACGAATATACAATTTGAGTCTGAACCATAAGTACGAACATGCTGAGGCTAAAATGAACATGTAGAGAAATAAATTATCGATACAATTTGATTAATCTTTCCTCTGGTTGCTAGTCAAGAATTATTGCCTATGGATTAAAACTCTCGTATTTGACCCAACTTAAGAATCATGAACCTTCCACCTACATCTCTGTGATAAAAAGAAATTCATGTTCTAGCCATACAAAACTTATTCCTTAATTGACTAATACGACTTTCAGGTATATCTCTATCCTGAAGGTAAATCAATTCTCAATTTTCCCAAAATAAGAAAATATCATATCCTATTAATTCACAACTTTCTAATTTCTTGCTCTCTCGAGTGAAACAAGACTTTTTAGATATACATTAACGTTGGCCACACATTAACGCAGTAAGAACAAGAATCAATAGAACAACCACGGAAGAAAAGATGAAAAACCAATTTATCAATATTTATATTTCAATACAAATGTTCTTAACCTCAGGAAGAAGGGAATTTAGCCACTCATTTATAGATTAAACATTGTTAAATGAGTGTTAATCATCCAAGCAATTGAAATAAAGAAGAAGGAGATAGAGAAGAACCCTGAGATTTTCGTCCCCTCAACTGCCTGTAATCCACGTTCTTGCTCCACCCAGACAGAAATATTAAAAATGAACCTAAGTGTTCTATTTATACTAGTGGGAATTTTTCCCGGAATAACGAGCAACGTGTCACGGAGTGCATCGCAGAGCACTACCTCCATGACACACCACCAATGCGGACCCTCAGTGGAATTTGGTCGTCCAGGTATTAAAGCCCAACGTGTCACGGTGTGCAACGCGGGGCTAGGCCAACGTGCCACGGCCCCAACCTCCACCTTCACTAGAATTTGGCATATTTTCAGCATCCGGGCAGAATGCATCCGCGATGGCAGCGTGACACGGCTCCATCACGGAGCCCCTTTAATTCGTGCTTTCCTTGTGCTTTTTCCTTGCTAGCTTCCGAGTCCAATCCCGATTTCTCCCAACATGCATCTTAACTTCGTAAAATTGTATTTTTCCTGCAAAACCACACTAATCATGTTGGTTAGTATAAATTCACATTTTATTACAATTCACCTGAGAATGTACAAACATCGATAGATAAATAAGACAAAATGACACATTTGAGTATCACTTGGGCATATAAATCTGCCCAAGATCAATGCCCACATGTTCAAGTTTTATTTATGAGTTCCTAATTAAGCTTACCACATGTTTTTCGAGCAAAGACTCCTAATTATTTTTCGTCTTGTGGTATGATTTGAGTTAAAGCTTCTCATATGCATGATTTCAAATTTTGAGATGTATTTTATTATTGAGCTTCGTCAATAGACGATGTTGAGCTTCATTGAAAAATGATAGAGAGTATTTCATATTTTTGGGAGTAGTGTCTAGCACTGAGTAGGCTAAAGGTCGATCACCCTATGCCTCTGAACTACGTGCCAATGTAGGTTTATACTATTATATATATTAAATGAGACCTCCTTTGTGAGCTATCCCCTACCCCGATTGGGCCCCGAGCTTGATATCGATATCATGGTATTATCCCTAGCCCTGGCAAGGATTTGGGTGGCTCTACCCACTTGAGTGTGATAGTTAGGACCATATAAGCTTTATTGTGGTATGTCGGTTAAAAGACGAGTCTCCCATTGTTCCTCATGATTTTAGTTATGCATGCTCATCAATTATGATATTTATATATGTTCTAAAGGAGGTTTGACTCAATGTTTAGTTTTACTTATGACTATTAGATTTCAGCATTGAGTCAATCGATTAAGTTATGATGCTATGTTATGTTATGATGAGATCATGATGTCAGAAAAAATGCATGCAAGCCCTACTCTCAGATTCTTATTGATTATGCTTTACATTATCCATGTTCTTAAATGTTTTTTACTTATTTAAGTGGTTCCACATATTGATCACATACTCAATAGATTCCACGTACTGACCGCATACTCTATACTATATTGTTTCATGATACCGGACCCGACACTCAGACTCAGCCCCGTTCATGGCCAGTCTTCAGAGTTAGCACCTTACACTTGTTGGTGAGTCCTTATCTCCTGAGGACTAGACTTATTCAGATTTCTTCTATGTATTTCAGTTTCAGCTTTATTGAGTTAGTTGGGGTCTTGTCCCATCAACTCATCATGTTTAGAGGCTTTTCAATCAAAGGATGTATTCAGCTTCAGATTGTGTATTTCGATGTTATTTTTATTTTAGACTTCTGATAAGATTATCATGTCAATTCTTCGGTCTTATTGGTTGAGATAGATCTATGTTCATGCCATGGGTCAACTTGGAGTCACTCAGGGCTCCTCGTCCCGGTTGCTATCCGGGCATCTGTTTGGGTCGTGACACCAGTAGCATATAGCAAGAAAATAAATGGCTATATCTCGGCTATAAACATAGCCCTAGGCTTTCAAGGCCACTACGCAATACTTGTAGTAGATCAGCTAACCTAACAACAACAATAATATCATCCTATGCAGGCCAACAAGACAATCATGCTCCTAATAGATAACATAACTAGGCCCCACATAGCCAACAACACCTATCATAACACATATAGGCCCCACAGGGCCAATAACATATAACTAACCAAAATCTGTACTCTACAAGCCTCTAGTAGTGAAATATTGCCCAGGACAGGGCCCCGGCCTACCCAAAACCTATCTAACAAAAGGCAGGCAAGCCTCTACTATTTGGAAACTCCAAAGGAAAGGAGCTGACCGCTCTACTGACTCTGAATAGCTAATAAAGAGGTCCCGAAACTTGTCTGTCTAAACCTGTAGGCAAGTATGCAGTGCCCCATGTGTTGGCGTCAGTACAATTGTATCAAGTATATAAGGAAATAATAACAACTGAATAGAAACTGACAAAGAACTTAAAGTGATCAGCGAAAAGGGCAGAAGTTAACCTGTATGCTATCACAACCATAGCCTGCATCTAGTAAACAATTATACAAATCACAACTTAATGTTGAATGATCATACGTTCGTAAACTATATCTAGAAAACAAGGATACAAACAAGAAGTTAACCTGGACCCCATAAGCCTGGAAGGTGCAAGCAACACAAATACAACCTACCTGGGCCCCATCAGCCCCGGCAAGTGCAAGCAAACTATTACTCCTATCTATTTCATTGTAGACCTGTAGGAATGCTGTAATTGAAGCATACTCAACCTCTGAAACTGTACTAAAGCCTTCTGGGCTCCTGTAAATGTATCTGAGCCATCTAAGATCCTGTAACTGTGTTTGAGCCATCTAGGTTCCTATAACTATATATGAACCATCTGGGATCTGATAACATCCAAAATACACTCCTCTTTTGCGAAAGAGAATAAAATCTCATTGAATCAAAACAAATATCCCAATGGATGTTGTTCGGGTGTTTGGTATTGGTTAAAACTGACATGCAAGTGCACGTGGTCAAACAAGTAATAAAGTGGCTAAGTAAGCCATGTATCGAACCAAGGAGACTCTGGATAAGTAAAATTGCTTAAGTATACTATATTCTAGCTTACTTCTAATTATGCTGACAACAACGTAACCAAAAGTTAAATAATTTTTGTTTATAAATTATATACTAAAACTATTAACAAATATTTACTGTGAATTGAAACTATGGATATGAGCATGCCAAGGTTAAGAACAAGTTATGAACTTGATTATAATCATAATTTGGTTATTCTTCTCTTCCTGTTGCTAGCCAAGAACATTAGCCTAGAGATTAAAACTCTCGTATTCAATCTCACTTAAGAATCATAAACCATCCGTCTACATTTCTGTGATCAAATGCAATTTATGACCTAGCAATACAATTCCGGTTCCTAAATTGACTAATACGGCTTTCAAGTATATTTCTATCAGGAAAGCACATCAAAACACAATTTTCCCAAATCAAGTTAAGAACAATACCCTATTAATTCACAACTTTCCAATTTCGTGCTCTCTCGAGTGAAATTGGACTTTTTAGATGTACATTAATGTCGGCCACACACTAATGCAGTAGAAACAAGAATTAATAGAACAACATGGAAGAAGAAGATGAAAAACCATACAATTCAATAATCAAAATTCATCACCATTGTTCATAACCTCAGCAAGGAAGAGAATTAGCCACTCATTTGTGGATTAATCATCCTAAAACAAGTGTTAATCATACAAACAATTGATTGAAAGAAGAAAGAAAGAGAGAAAAACCCTTAGCTTTTTCGTCCCTCAACTGCCTGTAACCCACGTCCTTGCTCCACCAAGTCTGAATTAATTAAAAATAAGCCTAAGTGTTCTATTTATACTATTGGGAATTTTTCCCGGAATAACAAGCAACGTGTCACGGAGGCCAACGTGGAGCACTGCCTCCGTGACACAGCGTGGACGCGGACCCTCTCTGGAAATCCAGGGTCCGGAAATATAGCCTCAACGTGGCACGGCATGCAACGCGGAGGCTTGCCTCCGTGCCACGGAGCTGTCGCGAGGCTTCACTGGAAATTGCCAAATTAATTCATCCTCCATGCAGTGTGCCTCCGCGATGGTAGCGTGGCACGGCTCCATCGCGGAGCCCCTTTACATTGTGCATTCCAATGTCTTTTCCGTGCTCGCATCCAAGTCCAACTCCGATATTGTTCCAACATGCATTTTTGCTCCTCTAAATAATATTTTACCTACAAAACAATGCTAATCATGTTGGTTAGTATAAATTCACATTTTATTACCAATTACATGAAAATGTATACACATTGCACAACAAACAAGGCGAAAATGATACGTTTGAGTATCACTTGGGCATATAAATCTGCCCAAGATCAGATGTCGGGGTCGAATCCCACAAAGAATAGATTCGATAATTCAAGAGTTATGAACTAATTCAAACTAGAGCACATAACTGTTTAGCATCTGAAGAGTAAAATTGGGGGGAAGTTAAAAGAGAAAATAACTATCTAATTCTAAACTAAGATTAATTGGGGGGAATTCCAATTGAAGCAATAATAAGTGAGAGGCTAGGGGTATTCTATTGATAGGATCACAATTAAATTGGGAATTGACTAGCCTTAGATTCTCTAACAAGTTAAATAAGTGTAAATAATCTCAGGAATTGGGTACTCTCAACTTCTCAGTCTATTGACTACCTCTTGCTATAGTTTTATCGAAAATCAAACCACATCTTAGCTAAACCAAATTTGATTTGGATTAGAACCTTCACTATTCCTAGCTATTAATTTCCAATAGGGAACGAGAAATCAATTTCATCTATTTCTAGCCTAATTTCACAATCTTTTATCCATACCCACTACTATATTCTCTTCCAATACTTAATTATTCTCTCTCAAGCAATAATCAAGCAAGAATAAATAGACCCATATCATAATCAACGAATCTTCATTAATAGATTGAAGAGAGTTTAATAGATTTACACTTAATTGAACAATATGAAGATGAATCTAGCAATACCCATCTACAATTGATATAAGAATCAAAGAGAAATTTATCAAAATCCTAATCAAATTAACAAACTCACCATGAATATACTTCTAACTAGAAAATTAGTTAAGCATATTTTAAGATAGAGAGAAGATACCAAGAGGATTCCCCTCACATTCATTGCATTAGCTTCACAAATTTGCTTAACAAGCTCTTACAACAATGGTGGAATTCCGCCAAAATGGGTTAAAGAAAAAGAAGAAGAAAAATAGTACCTAACTCTACAAATCTGTGGAGAAAATATTCTACTAAAAATGCTATGAAGAATATAAAGTCTAATTGATAAAATTGATGAATGAATGAAATCCCCCTAGGTTGGTGTACAATGGAGGTTATATATCTGTACTTTCTTGTGTACAACTTTCCCCAAATTCCCTAAAAGATTCTACATGCTTTGGAGACCGTTTTGGACTCTTTTACCCTTCCTTTTACGATCTCTCCTATGAGGAACCGACATTTTGCCAATGGCAATTTGTGGAGAGCCAAACAGTGGCCGGTTGAAAATAGTGGCCTAGTAGGGGTGAACCGGTGGTTCAGGGGCGTTTAGCTGGTCAATTCCGTGAAGCGCCAGTTGTTTATTCGACCTGGGAAGTAGCTTCGGCATTTCGCCCGTGTTTTGCCCTTCCAGATCCGTGTTTATCCGATTCTAAGAACGTCCTTGCACCTCTTTTTGAGCTCAAATCTTCCCTTGTCTTTGGTTCCTCTCCGTCATATGCTAACTCATCAAATTTCTTCTCAAATTCCATGTGTTTTGCTCGATTTCATGCTTTCTTTTCTCACATGCAGTACCTACAAAGAATTCAAGAGAAAGGGCATAAAATCCACATAAATGACTTGAAAACAAAGCAAAAACTCATGATTAGGATCCTAATGAGTTGGTAAATTTCCAACTCATCAAACCCCCAAACTTGAAGTGTTGTCTGTACTCAAGTAATGCAATTCCTTACAGTTGAGTAAATGAACAACATGCTATACATTAGTTTTTTCATTAAGGGCCAATCAAGATATTCTTGCACATGAGGACATTACTAAAGATTAGGGCACTCTGGTAGTTGTACACCAAATCATCAATCTGCAAGACAACCCCAAACATTATACACCAACTTAGGAAAAATAGAAAAGACTCAAACCATGTTGCACAAGCTTCAATAGGTAACCACAATCATTAAACATATCTTGCATGCATTCGTTTCATTCAAAAGAGGGGCATAGTTCCTCAAAACAAGTTCACAGAGCATCTCAAGTCATTGACAATTCATATTCAAAGCTTGCCTTAAAGTTTGCTACCCTCTTGCCTTAATCATACCTCTCTTTGAAAACAATTATAAGCATGTACTCCAAGGAAGTGATGCTCCTCACAAGAAGAGAGAACCCCACACACATTTTCTTTTTCTTTTAGAATTTCACACAATGGAATTATAAGATAAGACAAATGCGCTCACTCTCACAAAGAAATTCAAGTGCATACAAATTGACCCATAGGCTTGCGCTTCATGTGTGTCTCCACTAATGTAGTGTTGCTACACTCAAAATCAATTAGGACTTGCGAGTCATAATGAATGCTAGGGGTGAGGGTAGGATAGCTGTTTGGCTTTTGGTGACTAAAGCCTCTCTAATGCCTTTACACAAACTTGTAACATCCCATCATCTTATTGCGATCACTCTACCTTATTTCTCTTTGTTCATAATCTTCATTATTAATGTATCACATGCCACCCTTATAACGCTAGTATTTTCACATTTAGCCTTGTATATGCAAGAGATAGAACCTTTGGACTATTCTTTCTCTTTTGATGACCGAGGACTTTCAACCCATCGATTCATTCATTTCATCATGATTTTTGTGCTACCTCATATTGACACTCTCATTGTTCCCCCTTCTCTCCCAAACCCCCAAACTTAGGCTTTTGCCTCATCTCACATTCATTTCCTTTTTGCTCCCCATCTTATGGGCTTCAAGCCCCATTTTTCATTATTTTAACACTAGCAATTAGGGAAGATGGGCGCCAAAGAGAAGGATTTAAAAAAAATGGTTATTAGGCCTGTAATGTGGTTTTCAATGAAAAGGGTCCAAGGCTCAAACGTTGGCTATCAAAGATTAATATTCAAGGAGGTCATTTGGGCGAAGTGACTAACAAAAGAGGGCCTAAGATCATGTTCTAAGTGAAGCCACATCTATCATTTCTCCTTGAATCACAATTAGGACAAGTTCTAGACAATCATGCATACACAAGAATTAAACCAAAAACCTCACCACACAAGGCATCACAATCCAAGGAGTTCACACACTTCCTTTGTCACATTAAGAGGATGACTTTAAACGATCTAGTTACGTATCAACAAGACAAGTAAGGAATATATAATTCATGATAAGAGCGTGCTCATTTTCACATTTAAATACCCCTCTTTTCTTTTCAAAATTCATGCACAATGCCAAGCAAGAAATGTTGGTGGTACCTTATCGAACATGTGCACAAAAGACTCTACAAGGCTCTAGACTTGACATTTTCCCTTAGGAAAGTCGCCTCTCAATCTATCATCGGAATGTACCAACCTGGTTTTACAATAAAAAGAAAAGACAAAGAAATCGCTCCTTGGAAAAGAACCGTAGTATAAAGAAAACCCTTAGAGTTTATTCAAAGACTACTATCTAAATAGGCGATACTACTAACAAGTAATGATTGTTTACCCTTAAGAATGATGTCACCCAATCTATCATAGGGCCATATCGTGCGTCACTTAACAAGTGGGCTGCTCAGACTTCACCCGGCACAAAAATAATGCATTTTCCTCGATGCCTAAGGTAGAAAAAAATGAGGAATTAATGGGTGAGATAAATCCCTAATACGGTGAAGGCATTCGTTTTATATTCATTTTCCATGCATCTCCCTTTGTCTCTTTCTTCTCTCACTGTTTTCCATATTCCACCCCTGTTCCAACCCTGTAAAATCAAAGACAACACAAGCGTAAAGTAAAACAAAATTAAAAAAATAACAAAAAAATAGAAAAGCACTTGGGTTGCCTCCCAAGAAGCGCCTTAGTTTAGGTCGTGGCTCGACAACATAAACTTAACCACTTTTCTCTCCAATTTGAGCATTTGAATTGAACCCCTAGCTTCTTATCCATTCGTCTACTCCGCTTGAGGGGTGGTGGTGTAAGCATCAAAGGACCAAGCAATGGATATTGCATCTTGTGTTTCTTGTCCCTTAAAGGAGGGAGGTGCTTTGGCCTTGTTTGCGTGGCATACTCTAAGATGAATCCACCTTGATCTTCCTCCTCAATTTCCTCCATTGACTTGGTCTCCTCAGTCTCCATTTTGTCAACCAAGTTCAATGTTGAAAAATGATAAGAGGGTGGTCTAAGTCACTCCCCTTTCAAGCATGCTTCTTGCTTGTTATCCTCCTCTTCAAGTGCACTAGATTCCTTGAGCGTGATTTGTTGGATGACATTTGGAGACTCTAGTGTCACTTCTTCAACTTTAGGATCTTGCATTTTTACAATGTTGGTTGGTTGGCACACATCTATGACTTCTTCAACACTCACCTTGACTCCTTCTTAATCATCATTTTGAGCTTCCTCCCATGAGTCAAGTTGAACTATGCCCCATTGTTCACCTCATCTTGTTATTCCCCTCAATGTCTCCTCCGCTTTTTCTTTTAGAGATTTACCGCTCTCTTCTTGAGGAGTGGATGATTCCATAGGCATGGATGGGTTGATGTTCTTTTCCGCATTAGACTCCTGTTACAAAAAGGCTTGGAGCATATCTTCTATGCACCCACATGAATTTCTCTTTCCCTCTCTTGACATGGCTTCATTCCCTTTAAACTTAGGAGCACAACTTCTTTCGTAGACAATATAGTGAGAAGTGACCCCATTTGAGTATCCATCCCAATGTCTCCAATGACTACCACTTAATGTGCATCTATACCCAGCATAGGAAGAAGAAGGTGCACTCATCTCCCTTCTAAGGGAATATTTGCAATTTTGCCAATAGTGTGGTCCTCCACAATAGGGACATGGATCATCATAATAAGGGTTGCCACCAACAAACCTCCTTTCATTCCATGATGCAATCATTCTACTACAAACAAACAAAAACAAAAACAAAAATAAAAGCAAAACAAAATGTAAAACAAAAATACAAAACTAGTTCAAATCAATAAATAACTAATGTCTTATCACAGCTCAAATCCCCGGCAATAGTGCCATTTTTGATAATGTCCAAAATATAATCCTCTTTTACGAAAGAGCGTAAACGGTTGTTGTATCAAAGTAAATATCCTGACGGACGTCAAGGTCAAATCCTACAGAAAATTGAGTCGATAATTTAAGAGTTATGAACTAATTCAAACTAGAGCGCATAATTGTTCAATATTTGAAGAAAAAAATTGGGGGGAAATTAAAAAAGAAAATAACTATATAATTCTAAACTAAGACTAATATGGGGGAATTCCAATTGAAACAATCACAGGTGAGAGGCTAGGGGCGTTCTATATATGGGATCACAATTAAATCGGGAATTGACTAGCCTTAGATTCTCTCACAAGTTCAACAAGTGTAAATAATCTCGGGAAGTGCATAATCTCATATTCTCAATCTATTGACTACCTCTTTCTAGAGATTTATAAAACTCTAGCCACAACATAGCTCATCCCAATTTGATTTGGATTAGCAGCTACACTATTCCTAGCTATTAGTTGCCAATAAGGAATGAGAAAGCTATTTCAACTATTTCTAGCCTAATTTCACAATCTCTTACCCATACCCACTACTATATTCTCTACCAATACTTAATTATTCTCTCTCAAGAAATAATCAAGCAAGAATAAATAGACCCATATCATAATCAATGGATCTTCATTAATAGATTGAAGAGAGTCTAATAGATTTACACTTAATTGAACAATATGAAGATGAATCTAGCAATACCCATCTACAATTCAATAAGAATCCAACAAAAATTTATCAAAATCCTAATCAAATTAAAAAACCCACCATGAATATATTTCTAACTTGCAAATTAGTAAAGCATATTTAAAGATAGAGAGAGGATACCAAGAGGATTACCCTCACATTTATTGCATTAGCTTCACAAGCTCTTACAACAATGGTGGAACTCCCACAAAATAGGTTAAAGAAAAAGAAGAAGAAAAGTACTACCTAACTCTACAAATCTATGGAGAAAAGATTCTACTAAAAATTCTATGAAGATGATGAAGTTTAATTGATAAAACTAATGAATGAATGAAATCCCCCTTGGTTGGTGTACAATGGATCTTATATATTTATACTTTCTTGTGTACAACTTTCCCCAAATGCCCTTGAAGATTCTAGATGCTTTGGAGACCTTTTTAGACCCTTTTACCCTTTATTAGATGGCCTCTCAAGCGAGGAACCATCATTTCACCGGTGGCAATTCGTGGAGAGACAAACTCTGTCCGGTTGAAAACAGTGGCCTGGCAGGGGTGAACCGGTGGTTCAGGGGAGTTTAGCCGGTCAATTCTGCGAAGGGCCAGTTATTTAGTCAGTCAGGGCAGTAACTTCGGTGTTTTGCCTGCATTTCGCCCTTCCAGATTTGCATTTAGACGATTTAAAGCACGTCGTTGCACCTCTTTTTGAGCTCAAATCTTCCCTTATCTTTGGTTCCTCTCTCTCATATGCTAACTCATAAAATTGTTTCTCAAATTCTATGTATTTTGCTCAATTTCATGCTTTCTTTACTCACATGCAGTACTTAGAAAGAATTCAAGAGAAAGGGATAAAATCCACATAAATGACTCGAAAACTAAGCAAAAACTCATTATTAGGACCCTAATGAGTTGGTGAATTTTCAACTCCCTATAACTGTGTCTGAGCCATCTGGGCTCCTAAAACTGTATATGAGCCGTCTGAGCTCCTGTAATTGTATATGAGCCATCTGGGTTCTTGTAACTGCATATGAGCTATTTGGGGCACTGTATTTGTACATGAGTAGCAACCAACAGGCATACTCTATGTGTCCATGGTAGCCAGTTAGTCATGGAAGTAATTATAAAATCATTTGGCTTAGAAAGGAAAGAGCGAGGTTCGAGGTGACCTGGCGACACACTGAAGGTCATACTATAACAATAATCATTCATCAGTGGACAACATAGTCGTAGGAAACCAACTATATGTCTCCCTCCCCTAGAATCACTAAAGGACTGCTAATAACTGAATATGATACTAGGAGACTAGCCACAATAGTCCTAGGGGCAGCCACAACAATTACTAACACAAAGAGTAAACCATAATACGAAGGTTCTAGGTCATAGGCATCAATTTGGTCTTTCCAAATGACATATAGCTCCTGTGAGTAATCTGCAGCCCCGTAGACAGGTATACTTAGACTTAGCCCTTCTAGGAAATATGTATGTGGGCATCTGTATGAATAGCCAGAGGTGTTAGCCCCACGTATGACAGCTACTAAGGTACTTACTTAGGATATCACATAGTGCATCAGACTTCTTGAAACTAGGGTTGTTCCCTGAGTGGCCGATACAACCAACTATAAGTTGAAAGGAGCTATACGGTTGCTGGTAGTAGGTAGGTCACCTAAAAAGCTACCACCCAGTTCATTAGGCAACCCTGGTGCCACTGACTCAAAGGTAAGGTCATTCAATCTTGACTCTAGTCCTGTAGGTGTCAAATAGGAATTTATATTGCAAAACTACACCCTATGCCACCTAACTTAAAATGCTAACAGCTAACCATAGGCCTCTTTGGCCTCATTATGGCAGCAAAACAATACTAGTCTCTCTAGACCATGAATAGCTTAACAGAGAATCTCTTTGTCGCTCCTAGCGATAGTCAAAACTGTTTATAATCTTTTCCAATCAGGGATACTATGTTACAACCTCAATTCGCCTTGTATCAGCTAACCACAACATGAATAATCATAAGTTACTACAACAATACAAGTTGTATTAACTATACGATGCGAATAACTTGCCCAAAGAAGTTAGCCTTAACATACCTCAATTGTCGAATTCAGCTCAATCAATCCTGCTACAATCAAGAACTCGTAATCCCTCTATATTCTAGATTTTACGCCAAGGGAAAAAGGATATTATAATCCAATAGCTAGGCCAACAATTCATAGCCCTGACATATAATGATGATATATCAAAACGTGTTCAAATCGACAAAATCTTCTGAATTCTTATAGATTAGAAAGGTAGAAGTACTTATTTATAACTTGTATACGTTTAGAATTTGCTTAGTAAGTGATTTCTACAACTTCTACTCGCGGGACTCCGTCAAGTCGGGCCAAATTCAAAGATTCAACTTCGTAGATATGTTCTTCGTAGGCCTAGGAATCATTACCCAACATGAATTTTAAATTAGACGAGGTTTGGTAGCGTAATTGACTTCTACTTGAAGAAATTCTCATAAATAATTTGTCCAAGCCGAGATGCTAATTTTGGGAAATGTTTAAATGAAAATCATTTCCCAACTTAACATATATATATTGAGGCGGTGACCAGGGGTGCGCAGCGTGCCTCCGATAGCGCCAGAGTAGAGGCGCGGCGCGTTGCTCCATGCATGGGAGCGTCGAGCGGTGCCCCTAGCGCCTGGCCCCTGCTCATTCAACTCGCTCGCTCTACGACACGCTCACATGTCCCATTTTTGAGCCTTCGCCAGCACATGTTATGCTCTAAACACTCTCAACAAGCACATGCCCACGTCAGTTAATCAATAGAACTGACGGGGTGTAAAAGAATGGCTCCAAGCTAACCCATGGCACATGCATAGAATATTCGAGAGAATTAACTAAGCGGTAAGGAAACATAAATATAACATGAATAGAAGATAGGATATCATAAAACGCAGGCGTAGATGATAAGTCAACAACGCTGGACCATCTATACATAACTATCTAAAAAGCCTCTAATTATATGATGAGTTGATGGGGAAACATCCCCAACTAGCTTGCTAATTCTGAAACTAAAAGACTTAAAAACCCATAAAGCTGATAAGTTTCATCGCAAGATTGGAACTCACCCAGACTGGGGCTAAACCGAACTAGATCAGAGCAGGAGTGGTGCTAATGTTAGGGCTGAGTCTGATCACCTGAACCTATATCATGAGACGATATAGCGTGAATGTATGCTGTTAGTTCTTTGAATGTACTGAGTTTGGAAGGTAAGTAAAACATGCGAGTAAAATGATAGTTAGAAAACATGAGTATAAATTAAGCATTTTACATAAGTGTAAGAACAACATGCAAAAATCATGACGGTGAGATATTAAAAAATATAAGATATTCATGATAAGCTATAGAATAATGACCCAAGGTTTTGAAGATAATATCATATGGTTTAACATGCTTGAAAATGTAAGTAAAAGCTCATAATCGTATCAATGGGACAATCATTCTATAACTTAAAATAGGAGGAACAGTGGGAGGCTTCATCGAAATTGAATCCATCATAAATTAGAAAATGATGCCCCAACTATCTTACTCAAGTGGTAAGAGTCTTCCTAGCCTTGCCAGGGCAAAGGACGATAAATGTATGATATCACTCGGGAGCGCATTGGGATGAGGAAATACTCTCTAGCGAGACCCCAAACATGAATATATATATATATATATATATATATATATATGTATGTATATATATGGTGGCACGTAGTTCTGAGACTTGGGTGCGCTGAACCCTAGCCTATTGGTGCTAGACACTACTCCCAAAACATGCATATTGCTGTAATACCCTGAAAACCCTAAGATCATACCTAAGAGTTGAAATGGGGAAAATAGAATTTTCTACACTCACAAGACGAGTCGTTCAGTGACCCGTGAGGTGCCATGAGTCGTTAAGTGACTCATGGGGAGGAGGAAGACTTGGTTTAATTTTGAGATTTGGGGGTGACCATGGGTGTGACCACGAGTCATGGTCCGCACCCTGATTCATTATGTTAGCCGTGGTCAGAAGTTGATTTGGAGGTTGGAATCTTGGACAGTGCAGGCCACGACTTGGTCACAACGATTCATGGTGTCCCACGTGGTAACCCGCAGAGGCATGATCCCAGTGATGGCAACGACAGGCAAGCAGCGAGTCGTGATGTGGGGCACGATTCGTCCATTCACTCATTGGGAATGGTAGTGAGTATTTCCTTGCGAATTTATTAAGGGCTTTTCCATAATTCCTAAGTTCCTAACAATTATACTACGCCGTTCTAAGCTCGAAAAGGTGTGTTTTAAGAGGTGTAAGCTTATTTTAAGCCTATTCTTTTCCATGCATGCAAGTATAGAAGCTCCTAAGGGTGATCAAGCTTATATTCATCAAGTTCTTCCCAAAATTTCATTGGGTTTTCAAGAGGGTTTGTGAAATCAGATTCTTACAGGTATGTAGGCTTATGAATGGGTGTAGTCATCCACACCCATTCCCAATCGCTTTTAAATTTCATGAAAAATTCTAGTTATTGAATCTGTGGGGTTTTAACCCAACATGTGAATTCTCTAAGTATCTATCATGGATATGATCTATATAGGTTTCTAATGTTGCGTTATTATTCATGAGCATATATTTACAATGTTTTCAATTACAAATTATGTTTTCATGTTTTCATAAATTATGATACCCACCCATAGAAGTTCTTGAAAGTTGAGATGAGATGTCTATGATGAAAGTATGAATTCGAATTACCCATGTCCATGTTCATGTGTTCGAATGATCAAGTCTATGTTAAGCATGTTTAAGTATTAGGCAATCCCATATAAGAAATTATGTTTCTTGATTTATCTAAATTTCATGTTATTAGCATATCACATAGATTTTGGAGTCTAGACCCCCACTGTCTTCAGCTTGTGGTATGGTTTGAGCCCAAGGCTCCTCATGTTATGATTTCAGATTATGCTTGTATGTTATGAGTCAGCTTTGTCACTAGACGATGGTTCATCTTCGTTGAATAATGATGGAGAGCATATACATGTTTTTGGGAGTATTTCTAGAACCGAGTAAGCTAAGGGTCAGTCAACCCTATGCCTCAGAACTATGTGCCAACATAGGTATGTTTAGATCATCTAGGACCTCCCTTGTGAGCTTCCCCTGCCCCCAAGGGGCCTTCAGCTTGATATCGATATCATGGTAGTGTCCTTAGACCTGGCAAGGCTTTGGACGGCTCTTCCAATTTGAGTGTAATAGTCGAGACCACGTAAGCTCTATTGTGGTAATGTCGGTTATATGATGAATCTCCCATTATTCTTCATGATATCAGTTATGCATGTTTAGTAGTTATGATATTATGTTTTCAGTAGGTTTGACCCAATGTTCAGTTTTACTTATGAATAATCAGTTTTAGCTTTGGGTTAATCGATTCAGCTATGATTTTCAGTTATGATACTCAGTTGTGTATGAATCATGTTTTCAGATAATATCATGCAAGCCTTACTCTCAAAATCTTATTAAGAAATGTTTTATGATATGCATAATCATTGATTTTACTTACTTAGCGGTTTTACTTACCTTACACACTCGGTACATTCCATGTACTGACCGCATACTCTATGTTGTTTTGTTTCATGATACAGCCTCAGATATTTAGGCTCATTCCTATCATTTGCCAAACTCTAAGTATTAGAATCTCCTAGTCTGAATTGGTGAGTCCTCATCTTCCGAGGGCCCTCTATCAGTTGTATTTAATATTTTCAATTTCAAACTACAGTGACTTAGTTAGGGTCTTGTCCAATCGACTCGTCAAAAGTAGAGGCTTATTAGACATATCATGTATTTAGTTTCGGGCTTGTATTTTTGTACTCAGATGTTATGATATTTTCATACTTCCTCTATATTATATATGTTAGACTTCCACTTGATTATGTTGAATTTAGATGTCATGCTCATGCCATGGGTTGACTTGGAGCCTCTCGGGGTTCTTTGTCCCGTGCCTCGATCCGGACCTATGTTTGGTTGTGACAAACTTTGTATCTGAGAATTAGGTTTTGAAGTGTCCTAGGGTATCTAAAAGCCGCATTAATTAGAGTCTTTCAATGGGTGTAAAACGCGCCACACTTATGACGAAGAGGCTAAGAAACGCTTTAGGAAATGTTCCCTTCTTTCATGATATATGTCATGTGATTAAAATGTCTCTCTATCCTTCTAATTCATGATAAAAACGTTTGCAGAATCATTCCTTCTAACCGAGTTAATGGAAGAAGAGACAGAAATGAAAATGGCTATAAGAGTGCCAATGGGGAGGAGCACCGGTAGGTCCCACCAGCCCTCGAGGATCATGTACCCGAGCAGGTGACCCATGCATAGTTTAGAGCAGCCATACTGATTCTAGCTCAGGAATTGACTTCCCAACTAAACCAACAGGCGGTAGCGCATGTCCCTCAGATTGGGAATGCGGAGGCGGCAAGAGTTAGAGATTTTCTTAGGATGAATCCTCTGGGGTTCCTTGGGTCAAATGTTGATGATGATCCACATGAGTTTATAGATGAGGTTATAAAGATCACCCACATCATGGGAGTGACTGGAGAGGAGTGCGCCGATCTAGCCTCATATCAATTGAAAGGGGTAGCGCACATTTGGTTCAAGCAGTGGAAAGATAGTAGGAAAGTTGGAGCAGGCCCCATTAGTTGGGATGAGTTCTATACCGCATTTCTGGATTGGTTCTTCCCTAATGAGATGAGGGAGAAAAGCAGTCGAGTTTGTGAACCTGAAGCAAGGAAAGATGATAGTTCAAGAGTATGCATTGGAGTTCACTCACCTGTCCAAGTATGCACCTGAGATGGTGACAGATTAGAGAGCCCGAGTGAGTCTGTTCGTGCATGGTATAGCAGACTATTAGGTTAAGGTTTTCTGGACCAGATGCTTTATCAAGGTATTCACTTTCCTCGGATTGTTCTATACAACTAGAGGGTAGAGGCCATACAGGTGAGTGAGCGGGAGAGAAAGGCCAAGAGGGCAGGATTGATAACTTCGAATTCTCCCAGCAAAGACCTGGTAGGCACCATCAGTAGTCCCACTAGAGATTTTCATCCCCAGCGTCGTCGGCTATGAGTGTGCCATCCAGGCATGACTAGAGGGCATGAGTATCAGGATCTAAAGGTCATAGTAACATATCAGCAAAGTCCAGCATTCTAGAGTGTGGCAAGTGTGGCCAGAGACACAGGGGTCAGTTCTTAGTAGGTTCAAGTGCTTGTTTCGGGTGTGGGAAGCCTAAACATATGCTTAGAGATTTCCCGGCAGCTAGACAGGGCCAGGACAAGGGCCGAGGCCCAGTCTCCAGTTCAGCAGCTCCACCACCAGCTCAGTAGGGGGCCTCTACTAGTGCAGGTTGTGGTCAGCACCAAAACAAATTCTATGCCCTAGCATCTCATTACGAGCAGGAGGTCTCTGCAGATGTAGTCACTGGTATGTTATGAGTATTTCACCTAGATATATATGTGTTGTTAGATCCAGGGGCTACTTTATCCTTTATGTCGCCCTATGTTGCTAGTAGTTTCGGAGTTAGTCCCAAAATCCTTTCAAAAGCTTTCTCAGTCTCTACTCCAGATGGTGTTTCAGTTATAGCTCGACGGGAATTCAAAAATTGCCCTATCACAGTTCTTCAAAAAATTATTCACCAGATTTAGTAGAGCTAGCCATGACAGATTTTGATTTTATGTTTGGCATGGATTGGATACATGGATTTCATGCCTCAGTAAATTGTAGAACCCATGTGGTAGAGTTCATATTTCCGATTGAGCCAGTCCTAGAGTTGAAGGGTAGTTCAGCTGTGCCTGTAGGTCGCTTCATTTCCTACCTTAAGGCTAGAAAGTTGATTTCTAAGGGTTGCATGTACCATCTAGTTAGGGTTAAGGATGCTACATCCAAGACCCCGACTATTCAGTCAGTTCTAGTAGTGTGCGAATATCCAAAAGTATTTCCAGATGATCTACCTAGAATTCCTCTTGAGCGGGAGATCGATTTTGGTATTGACCTTCTTCCTAATAAGCAGCCTATATCTGTTCCTCCTTACAAAATGGGCCCAGCTGAGGTAAAGGAGTTGAAGGAATAGTTGGAGGATCTATTAGACAAGGGTTTCATTAGACTAAGCAAATCCCCGTAGGGTGCACCAGTCCTCTTTTTTTGAAAAAAGGATTGTTCCCTTTGGATGTGTATTGATTACCGGCAATTGAACAAGGTCACCATCAAGAATAGGTATCCCCTCCCCAGGATTGATGCCTTGTTTGACTAACTTTAGGGTGCTAAGTGCTTTTCAAAGATAGACCAAAGATTCGGATACCATTAGCTTAGGGTTCAAGAGAGTGACATTCTGAAGACGACCTTTAGAACTTGGCATGGTCACTATGAGTTGGTAGTTATGTCTTTTGACTAAATTAATGCTCCTACAACTTTTATGGACTTGATGAACAGGGTATTCAACCCATACTTGGATATGTTCATGGATGACATCCTTATGTACTCCCATAGCAAGGAGGAGCATGCCGCTCATTTGAGGGTGCTGTTACAGAAACTTAAGGATCGCTAGTTGTTTGCTAAGTTCAGCAAATATGAGTTTTGGTTGAACTCAGTCGCATTTTCGGGTCATATGGTGTCAAGTGAGGGTGTACAAGTTGACTCTCAAATGATAAAAATGGTGAAGAATTGGCCTAGACTAGTGAGTCCTTCTGATATCAGGAGTTTCTTAGGTTTAGCCAGTTACTACCCATGGTTTGTTGAAGCGTTTTCATCCATTGCAGTACTGTTGACTAAATTGACCCAGAAGAAAGTGAAGTTTCAATGGTCGGAGGCTTGTGAGAAGAGCTTCCAAGAGTTGAAGATTCGACTCACCTCAGCACCTATGTTGACCCTACCGAAGGGTACCGATGGATTTTTGGTATATTTTGATGCTTTAAGGATCGGTCTCAATCGTGTACTCATGCATCATGGTAAAGTTATAGCGTATGCCTCCAAAAAGTTGAAAGTCCATCAAAGGAACTATCCGAGTCACAACCTCGAGTTGGAAGCGGCAGTATTTGCATTGAAAATTTGGAGACACTATGAGTATGGGGTCTACGTGGATGTATTTACGGACCACAAAAGCCTAGAATACATGTTCATCCAGCAGGATCTAAATTTACGTTAGAGAAGATGGTTGGAGCTGTTGAAGGATTATGATATGAGTGTCCTTTATTATCTGGGCAAAGCTAATGTGGTGGCAGATTCTCTTGCAGGCTTTTTGTGGAGAATATGTTCCATGTAGATGGGAAAAGGAAATAATTAGTGAAGGATATGCATCGGCATGCATGGCTAGGAGTCCCTCTTATTGACTCGATAGATGGAGGTGTCAATGTTCAGAATGGGTCAGAATCTTCCTTCGTGACCGAGGTCAAAGATACAAAAGATGAGGATCCTATTGTAGTAAAGTTGAAGAAAACCATTCATAATCATAAGGAGGAGGTCTTCTCCCAAGGGGGAGATGGTGTGCTTCAATATCCAGGTCATTTGTATGTTCCAAGTGTTGATGATTTAAGAAATTAGATGTTGCATGAAGCTCATGGTTCATGATACTCTATACTTCCAGGTGTCACCAAGATGTACCATGACCTACTGGAAGTCTATTGGTGGAATGGAATGAAGAAGGACATAGCAGAGTTTTAAGCTAAGTGTCCGAATTGTAAATAGGTGAAGGTTGAGCATCAAAGACCAGAGGTAAGATTCAAGACATTAGTATCCCTACTTGGAAGTGAGAGGAAATCAATATTGACTTCATTACAGGCTTGCCTCGCACTCGACGATAGTATAACTCTATTTGGGTGGTTGTAGACAGTTGACTAAGGTAGCTTATTTTATAATGGTCAAAACTACCGATTCAGTGGAGGAATATGCTAAGTTAGACATGCGGGAGTTAATTCAGTTACATGGAGTACCCTTGTCCATTATATCCGATAGAGGTACTCAATTTACCTCCCAGTTCTAGAGATCGTTTCAAAAGGGACTTCGTACTCAGGCCAAGCTCAGCACAACATTTCACTTGCAAATAGATGGTCAGGTGGAGCAGACCATTCATACTCTTGAGGATATGTTGAGAGCATGTGTGATTAATTTCCAGGTTATTTGGGATGTTCATTTGCCTCCCATGGAGTTTGCATGTAACAACAGTTATCATTCCAACATTTAGAAGGCTCCGTTTGAGGAACTCTATGGGCGAAGATGTAGATCACCTATTGGTTGGTTCAAAGTCATTGAAGCTGCATTGATAGGACCAGATTCATGGAGAAAGTTCAGCTTATAAGGGACAGGTTGAAAATAGCTCAGAGTCGCCAAAAGTCCTATGCGCATGTGAGAAGGAGGGAGCTTGAGTTTAAAGTTGATGATTGGGTGTTTCTGAATGTATCTCCGATGAAGGGAGTGATGAGATTTGTAAAGAAGGGAAACTTAGTCCACGTTATGTTGGCCCATACTAAATTGTGAGGCATGTTGGAAAATACTGAATTGTGAGGCATGTTGGCAAGGTGGCCTATGAGTTGGAGTTGCCCTAAAAATTGGCTTCAGTTCATCAAGTTTTCCATGTATCACTCTTAAAGAGGCGTTTGGGTGATCCAACTCTAGTTGTTCCAGTGGAGAGTGTAGGTATGAAGAATAGCCTTTGTTATGAAGAGGTTCTGGTGGAGATACTGGATCATCAAGTTCGGAAGCTAAGAAACAAGGACATAGCCTGAGTAAAGGTTTTGTGGAGGAACCAGTACGTTAAGGGAGCTACGTGGGAAGCCGAAGCAGATATGATGGCCAAATACCCCCATCTATTCCCTTCTGGCTTAGTTTCAGCTTGAGGTATCAGTTTCCCCATTAGTACTAACATAGTTTCATGTTCAGTTCATGTCCACCAGTTTCTTTCATGTCAATGTAAGTATGTGCGATTAATGAATTCAGTTCAGTCTTGTAGCTCAGCTCAGAGTCAGTAACTCTGTCAGTTTTCAGCTTAAATGTTTAGTATTTGAGTATGATGATTGCACTTCTCAGTTTTTCAGGGTTATTTCCCATATTCGAAGACAAATGTTTTCAACGGGGAGATATTGTGTTACCCCAAAAACCCTAAGATCAGACTTGAGAGTTGAAATGGGGAAAACAGAATTTTATGTACCAGGTCACATGACGAGTCGTCTATTGACCCGTGAGGTGTACCATGAGTTGTTAAGTGACTCGTGGGGATGAGGGAAGACTTGGCTGAATTTTGAGATTTTGGGGTGACCCTACGTAGGATCACGAGTTGTGGTCAGCACCACGATTCGTTATGTCAGTCAAGGTCACGAGTTGATTTAGAGGTTGGAAGTTTGGATAGTGCAGGCTATGACATGTTCATCACAAGTGGTTGGGTACACCACGAGTCATGGTGTCCCTCATGTTGACCCTCAGAGGTATGAACCCAGTGATGGAAAATACAGGCAAGCGACGAGTCATGTGTGGGGCACAATTCGTCCAGTCGCTCGCTGGGACTGGCAATGAGTACTTTCCTGTGAATTTATTAAGGGCTTTTCCGTAAATCCTAAGTTCCTAAGACCTATACTATATCGTTTTAAGCTCACAAAGGTGTGTTTTAAGAGGGGTAAGCTCATTTTAAGCCTATTCTCTTCCATGCATGCAAGTTTGAAGATCCTATGTGTGATCAAGCTTAGATTCATCAAGTTCTTCCCCAAATTTCATTGGGTTTTCAAGAGGATTTATGAAATCAGATTCATTCAGGTATGTAGGGTTTTGAATGGGTGTATTCATCAACACCCATGCCCAATCCCTCTTCAATTTCATGAAAAATTCTAGTTGCTAAATCTATTGGGTTTTAACCCAACATGTGAATTCTCTAAGAATAAATCATGGGTATGATCTATATAGGTTTCTAATGTTCAATTATGATTCTTGAGCATATTTTTACAGTATTTTCAATTACAAATTATGTTTTCAAGTTTTCATAAATTATGATCCAACCCATGGAAGTTCTTTAAAGTTGAGATTTACGATACATGTATTTAAGCTTGATGAGATGTATATGATGAAAGTATGATTTCGAATTACCCATGTCCATATTCATGTTTTCTAATGATCAAGTCTATGCTAAGAATTTCTAAGTATTGGGCAAACCCATATGATCAATTTTGTTTCATGATTTATCTAAATGTCATGTTATTAGCTTACCACATTGATTTTGGAGTCTAGACTCCCACTGTCTTCAGCTTGTGGTATGATTTGAGCCCAAGGATCCTCATGTTATGATTTCAAAATATGCATGTATATTATGAGTCAGCTTCGTCACAAGACGATGGTTCAGCTTTTCTGGAAAACGATGGACAACATATGCATGTTTTTGGGAGTAGTGTCTAGCACTGAGTAGGCTAAGGGTTAGTCAACCCTATGCCTCAGAACTACGTGCCAACGTAGGTATGTTCAGATCATTTGGGACCTCCCTTGTTAGCTTACCCTTACCCAAGGGGAAGGCTTTGGACGACTTTTCCCACTTGAGTATAATAGTCGGGACCACGTTAGCTCTATCGTGGTAATGTTGGTTATATGATGAGTCTCCCATTATTCCTCATAATTTCAGTTACGCATGTTCAGTAGTCATGATATTATGTTTTCAGTAGGTTTGACCTAATGTTCAGTTTTACTTATGATTAATCAGTTTTAACTTTGGGTAAATTGATTTAGTTATGATATTCAGTTATGATACTCAGTTATGTATGAATCATGTTTTCAGATAATAGCATGCAAGATCTACTCTCAAACTCTTATGATTAAATGTTTTATGATATGCATGATCACTGATTCTACTTACTTAGCAATTTTACTTACCTTACATACTCGGTACATTCCACGTACTAAGCGCATACTCTATGTTGTATCGTTTCATGATATAGGCTCGGATATTCAGGCTCAGTCCTGCCATTTGCTAGACTCTAAATATTAACATCTCCCAGTATCAGTTGGTCAGTCCTCATCTTTTGAAGGCCGTCTATCAGTTGTATTTAATATTTTCAGTTTCAGACTATAGGGAGTTAGTTGGGGCCCTGTCCCATCGACTCGTCGGTAGTAGAGGCTTATCAGACATACCATGTATTCAGTTTCAAGCTTGTATTATGAACTCAAATGTTATGATATTTTTAGACTTCCGCTATAGTATATATGTTAGACTTCTACTTGATTATGTTGAATTTATATGTCATGTTCATGCCCTGGGTCAACTTGGAGCCTCTCGGGGTTCTTTTTTTCTTGTCTCGATCTGGGCCTATGTTCGGGTTGTGACAATTGCTCATGTTCATACTCATGAAACATACATTGGTTTAATATGGGCTAGTTGAAAATATGAAAATCATAATCATATTTATCATACATGAACTAGACATGAAAACAATGCCACTACTCCGGCCATGATACATAAGCTTGAGATTTGTGAAATTCATGCATACTTGAATAAATAGCCATAACTTGAAATCATGGACCCATAAGCTTGAAATTCATAAAATAATGCATAATTAGGCAAAACCGTCATAAATTTGAAAATATAGATTCATGAAAGATCTTAGTATTAGACATGCATTCATAATCAAAGAACATGGATTGAATCAGAAGAGACTTGAACTCATAAGAGATTATAAGAGATTTCTTTGGAATTGTGTTTAACCCTAGAAGTTCAATACAACATTCTTGGAGACTTGAATTCATGAATTAGAGATGAAATTGGGCATGAGGGTGGAAGAATTCCCCCATCCATTACCCTACGTACCTAGGTAAAATGATTCCTTAACTTGTATTGAAGACCTAAGAGAAATCGAGATGAGAGAATCACGAATCCTAGCTTGACTTCAGGGAGAGAATCTTCAATATATGGATGATTGAAGAAATGGGGATTTATGATAAGTTAAACCCTTTAATATGACCTTAAATAAGCCTAAAACGACGTCAGGTAGGATTTAAAAGCTTATCTGTAACTATAAGAACTAATGACCAAATGGACGGGCCATTCGTTCATTGGATAGCACGTTGAATCCACTTGTGCGATCCTTCCCTGTCTTGGAATAACTCTCTGAACCTATTCCAATTACTAGAAATGACGATTACTACAATCAAATAACAGTTCATATAAGCCACTCATCGATTTCGACTGGTTTTTGTCTTTTTTCAGAAATTGATATCACTGGTCATAACCAACGACTCTTTGGTCTGATGGATGACTCTTCTTATGAGTCATTGAATGGCTTGGTGCCATATTCCTGCTATTTTTTACTGTAACTCTCAAATCTGATCCTAAATACTTCTCGGGTTATTACAAAGAGCTAGAACAAAGTGTTGAAATGCTTCCTTGTTTGATTTTTTTGTGGCTGCCTTTGGTGTGACATTTTATCTGGGAAACTTGGCTTAAAACATACTTATCTTATAGTTGTAATCTCAATGAATTGAAGAGAGCCAAACATTGGTTTTTGGAGAAAGAATGGGCTAAAGAAACACGTCGGAATTAGGGACGTAAAGTTGTCCCTATCTTGCTTTTCAAGCACGATTTTGTACTACTGTAAGGGAAAATATTTGTATATTTGGAAATCATATTGGGGCATATATGATTATTCCTGAAGGTCTATAAATACCTGTCATTAAGCTTGAATGGTTAAAAGATGTTTGGAACAATCAAAGGTGAAGGGAAAGACGCATTGTCTGCAATTGTTGTCATAGTTGTAAATCGAGTCTGTATTCACCTTATTGTGGGCACCATGAGATTTTCCTTTATTGTATGTTATGTATATGTGATGTCAAATGTGTTTAACATTCTGTTTGCAAACTGAAATTGGTAAAAAGGGCAAGACGGCGACGTGTGAACGAACTTAACACTAGAAAACTATTTTAAGCTAAACAAGAACAAATGTGGCTAACCAAATGGAATTGACTTATGATAATTGTCACCCTTTTATACACATGTTTTAAGGTACATGCAGAGAAAAAGAAAATTCCTGGATTCCTCTACCTTATACAACTACTTAGTTAACGAGTTTCTAAACCAACTAATAAGCCGAAATTAAAAAGTAAAAATTGAGTGTGTAATCTATCGATATGGCTATGAAATAAACATTATGGGTAGTTATACACATTTTATTAAAGTTAATAGGTTATACAAAACTAAGGCTATATACGCGTTCAACTTACATGCTAAGGCAACAAGAAATCTTTAGAATGACATTGTAAGTTTACTAGAACTCTTGTACTATCTGAACGTTATGTGAGTCGCCAAGGCATAAAGTAGATAGGTTACATGCTCTTAGAAAGTTATATATGTATGGGTAACCTATGTTTGAAATGTAGAAGTTGAGACATTAATAACTCAGGGAATATAAAGTGAACACTAGACCTTTTCAGGATAACATGTAAATCGCGTACTCTTTATCTGTAATTGATTCCAATGGACCTCAAAAGATGTTTAGTGTAATCCAGGCATGGCATAAGTGGTTAATCAGTAGTAAGGCACGTACATATGCAGTTAAATGAAATGGTTAACACAAGAGTAAATGTTGAAGTGTAGAATGACGTAATTTAATTAAGACATAAGTTAAGTCAATAATCAGTATGATGAACCATACGTTCTCAAGACATCTAATAATGAATTCATGAATAAGCTTTTCTAATAACGCTATGTGGTAGATCACATAATGAATATTAAGTGACGATTTCTACAAATTAATTAGAACTTAACATCTGCGAAATAGTAACTTAAGGATAAAGAAAAGTTATCCACTATTCTTCTAAATGATTATGTTTAATTATGTATTCTAAGTACTTAAATTACCTTCCATATCTTCAAAGATTAAACCTTAAATCTTCTAGATGCTTGTAATGACGTTAAGCTTTCTAATGCTCCTTAGTTAATTGCCTGGAAGATGTAAGTTATCATAATGTTGTTCGAATTCCAACTATAAGTTTTTATATGCCTATAAGGCATTACTTAAAGAATTGTTCATGAGTTTCAAAGATAAAGAACCCCAAGTTTCAAAACTTTAAGCTATGTATTCTTGTTCATAAGTTACGTTCTGAAACGTGTGATGCTAATGTAAGAAGTTTCAACTAATGATATTTTGAGAATCACATTAATGACTCAGTCAAGTGGTTGAATTTTCTTAAAGCCAATGAACTCAAGTCTTTTTAAGTTCCTCCAATGAGAAGTCTTAATGTGTACAATTCCCATGTTAAAGCATATAGTTGAACTCTCCCAGGTTTATTCAAGTCATATGTCCATATGTTCAGCTCTCATTGAGTTTTAGCTTGAGTTCTTAATTTAAAAAAACAGAGTCCTTCTCACGTATATGGGTTCTCTATGTAAACAAAGGTATAATACAAGTTTGCTAGTGATCAGTTAATTTAAGAGCTCTGATTCGATACTCTATGTAAGAGTCCTAGACATGTGTACAAATCTAACCTCTCCATTATGTCTAGTTATGTATTGGGCTAAATACTGTCACGACCCGAAAGTAGACCCAGATCGTAACGCGGGACAAGGAACTCCAAGAGACCCCAAGTCGACCCATGGCATAAGCATACATCTATCTTCATTCATTATAACAGAAGAATGAACATAAGGCATAGAGGAAACATAGCATAACATGACGTATCAAACACACCAAAACACTTATACATACATAAGCTGAATTCTAGATCCCATCTTAAAGCCTCTACTGCTACGATAGGTTGATGGGACAACATCCCCAACCAACCCGAACGAACACTGAAACATAAAAGTAACAAAATGTCTATAAAATAGCCCTCGAAACATGAGGACTCACCAATAACTGAAGGCACTCTATGAGACGATCTAGGTATGGGGGTGAGCCTGAGAGTAGGGTCCTGTATTTTGAAACGATACAACATAGAAAGTATGCGGTTAGTACGTGGAATGTACCGAGTATGCAAGGAAAGTAGAATGGACATTTTAAAAAGATGCAAAAGCTCATAAACATTATACGAATAGGACATCATGCTGATATCATAAGTACCATAACATAATATATCATGAGGCTCAAGGTTTTCAACATATTCGTAATACAATCGTAATCATGATTAAGAGAGAAAAGTTGTAGTAATAATTACTTGAGCCAACCTATGTAATCATAAACATGCATAATCATGAGGAACAATGGGAGATTCTCTTAACCGACATATCCCATATGAGTGCTCATGAAGCTCGACTTGTAACCCTAGTCGGGAGGGTGTTCATACATTGCCAAGAATAGAACCATGAAAGGAGTGAACACATATGAAAAGGGTCATTTGGGCCAGGGACAGTCACAAGGGAGGTCCCAACATACCTACGGTGGAACGTAGTTTATGAGATCCAAGGCAGAACGTAGGCCCCGAACCTACTCGGTGTTCGATACTATTCCCAAAACATATATAGTGCTTATAGTATAACATGCATGAATTCATGGGCTAGTTTAATCATGATAATCATAAAAAATACTTGTACATATTTGAACTATCCATGACATAAGGTCCGTGAGTCGATCAAAACATAATTCATGAATCATAGGTTTCATACATACTTGTAGATCATGCATATAACTTGAGAATCATTAAGTCATGTTGGGTAATTGATTAAATTCATATTTCAAATCATAAATCATGTTGGGATTGTAAATATTATAAATTGAAGTAAAGATCATAAATCGATTTATCATAGATCATGCTTAGATAGGCTCTATTTAATAAAAATCAAAATCAACAATTAAATAATCAAAATAATTATAAAATATAATCTAATTTTATAAAATATAAGGTAAATCATATTTTGGAATCACCCACTTGTAAATCATTAGTCTTTCAAAAAATTTGGATCAAAACTCCAATAGATTTGTAGTAAATTTTCATAGAATACTAAGGGATGGGCATGGGTGTGAACGAAAACACCCATTCATAACCCTACGTACCTGAAAATAACTGATTCTTACCCTCTCTTGAATTCCCAAGAAAAAATTGAAAGGATTTGAAGAAGGAAGCATTAAATCACCCTTTGATCACCTCTCTATACTCTTGCATGCATTAATGAGGACTTAGAATACGTTATCCATCTAAAAACCCACCTTTCATAGGCTAAAATGACATATCTTAGGGTCTTATAGCATGAGAAAGTCGAAAATGCCCTTAATGAATCTTCCCTGAAAACTGTCCAGGTCAATCCAACGAGTCGTACCAATGAATCGTTGGAAGAAACAATGACTCGTTATATGGCCCATCATAAGCACTGCTGAAAACTAGCCTCCGTAGTTGTACCACGGATAGAAAGGATGACTCGTCCTTTAGCCGAACGAGTCTTTAAGTCGACGGTTGTATGCCCCTTTAAATTTTTGAGCTCCCTCAAAACGGGTCTCACAACGTCTCATTGTTGCCTCCAACGGGTCGTTGTGTCCGTCCGTTAAGTCCATGGGAAATTTGATAATTTAGACGATGACTGCTCACAATGAGTCCTTATTCCTCACGATGGGTCGTTTGGTGGCCCATTATCTACCAACATGCTAAGGTCCAGTTCTCACCACGACTACAAATGACGACTCATTGTTTCCTACAATGAGTCATTACATAGGTCGTTGTATCCATTGCCACCGAGGATTCCTGAAACCATGACTGGTAACAACGGCTCGTGGTTTCCAACCACGAGTCATTACATCCCTCGTTCTCAGATATTTTTCAGCAAGTTCAGTAGTTTTCAATTTTTAACTCCCGGATCCGATCTTTGTTTTTTTCGGGGTATAACAATATCTCCCCCCTTGGGAACATTCGTCCTAGAATGTTGAAGTGAAGCAGAAAATAGAAACATGCAATCGTCATAAATCAATACTGATCATTTAAACCAAAGTTTAACGGAATGACTACCTCCGACTCATATCACATAACTTAACTGATCTCATGTATCACACACACCCATACACATAAAAGAAACTTGAACACATGAATTGAACATGAAAACTAAATGGAGTCATAGAGCAAAACTGGTATCTCAAGTCGGAACTGAGCCGGTAGAGAATAAATGTGGTTATTTAGCCATCACATCCGCTTCGGCTTCCCACGTAGCTCCTTCAACATGCTGATTCCTCCCTAATACTTTAACTGAAGCTACTTCTTTGTTCCTTAGCCTCTGAACCTGATGATCTAATATTTCCACCGGAACCTCCTCATTGCTAAGGCCATCTTTTACACCAACACTGTCCACCAGGACTACTAGAGCTGGATCTCCCAAACACTTCTTCAAAAGAGATACATGAAAATAGGATGCACAGAAGATAGCTCTGAGGGAAAGTCCAACTTATACGTTACATTACCAACTCTTCTCATAATCCGATAGGGACCAACATAACGGGGACTGAGTTTTCTTTTCTTCCCAAACTGCATGACCCCCTTCATGGGAGATACCTTTAGAAATACCCAATCATCCACCTCGAACTCTAACTCTCTCCTCCTCACATCAGCATATGACTTCTGACGACTCTGAGCGATTTTCAACTTGTTCCTTATTAACTAAACCTTCGCCATAGCCGCATGAACCAAATAAGGCCCTATTATAGCTGCCTCACCAACCTCAAACCACCAAATGGATGACCTACACTTCTTCCCATAAAGAGCCTCGAACGGTGCCATTTGGATGCCAGAGTGATAACTGTTGTTATATTCGAACTCAATCAGAGGCAAATGATCATCCCAACTACCTTTGAAGTACTGCACACATGCTCTCAGCATGTCCTCGAGAGTATGGATTGTTCGTTCTGCTTGGCAATCCGTTTGAGGATGAAAGGATGTACTGAGCTTAACACGAGTCCCAAGCCCCTTCTGAAAAGACCGCTATAACTAGGTAAAATGAGTACCTCTATTTGAAAGGATAGACAAGGGCACTCTATGTAGTCGAACCAACTCCCGAATGTACAGTTTGGCATAATCATCTACTGAGTCAGTGGTCTTCACTAGTAGGAAGTGTGAAACCTTGGTCAACCTCTCTACCACCACCCAAATGGAATCATACTATTAGTAGGTACGAGGTAATCCGATTATGAAATCCATGTTAATCTCTTCCCAATTCCAAGTAGGAATGCTAATGTCCTAAAGTACTCCACCCGGCCTTTGATGTTCAAGCTTAACTTGCTGACAGTTCGGGCACTTGGCTACAGATTTTGTAATATCCTTTTTCATGCCATCCCACCAATAGATTTCTCGTAAATCCCTGTATATCTTTGTGAAACCCAGATGAATAGAGTACCTTGTCCCATGTGCCTCATGCAATATCCGGCTCCTTAAGTCATCTATAGTCGGAACACGCAGATGACCTTGGTACCGAAGCACACCATCTCCCCATTATGAGAAAACCTCCACCTTTTGACTTCGGGTGGCTTCTTTCAGCTTTACCAACATCGTATCCTCATCTTGCCGAGATTTCACATCAGCCACCAAGGACGATTCGGATCCGTTTTGCACAACAACACCGCCATTAGCAGAGTCAACCAACCTAACTCCTAACCTAGCGAGACGATGCACATCTTTCACCAACTCCTTCTTTTCTTTCTCCACATGGGATACACTACAATCGAGAGCCTACTAAGTGTGTCTTCCACAACATTAGCCTTACCCGGATGGTAAAGAACACTCATATCATAGTCTTTGAGTAGCTCTAACCACCTCCTTTACCGTAGATTGATGTCCTTCTGCATGAACAAATATTGTAAGCTCTTGTGGTCTATGAACACATCCACATGGACCCCATAAAAGTAATTTCGTCATATCTTTAATGCAAATACCACCGCTGCCAACTCTAGGTCGTGGGTTGGATAATTCTTCTCATGGATGTTTAACTGTCTAGAGGCATATGCTATTACTTATCCCTCCTGCATCAGTACACACCCGAGTCCAATTCTCGAAGCATCACAATAAAAAATAAAACCATTCGTACCCTTGGGTAGTGTTAACATTGGCGCAATAGTGAGTCGAATCTTCAGTTCATGGAAGCTCTTCTCAAAGCCTCCGATCATTGAAACTTTACCTTTTTCTGAGTCAACCTGGTCAATTGTGTTGCAATGGATGAAAAACCCTCAACGAATCTTCGGTAGTATCCTACTAGGCCCATGAAACTCTGAATATCCCAAGGATTCACAGTTTTGGGCAAATTTTTCACTGCTTCAATTTTTTGAGAATCTAAATTTATGCCCTCACTCGATACAACATGGCCCAAAAATGCTATGGAGTCCAAACAAAACTCTCAAATGGGCGGCATGCTCATCCTCGTTTTGGGAGTATATGAGGATGTCGTCAATGAACACAATCGTGAACATATCTAGGTATGGCTTGAAGACCCTGTTCATCAGGTCCCTGAAAGCTTCATGAGCATTTGTTATCACAAAAGGCATGACTACAAACTCATAATGGCCATATTGTGTCCTGAAGGCTGTCTTCGGGATATCACACTCCCAAACCCTAAGCTGATGATACACAGACCTAACGTCTACCTTTGTGAAACACTTTGCACCCTAGAGTTGGTCAAACAAATCATCGATCCTGGGTAAAGGATACCTGTTCTTGACAGTGACTTTATTCAATTGTGGATAGTCAATGCACATCCGAAGCGAGCCATCCTTCTTTTGGACAAATAGAACCGGTGCATCCCATGGAGACTTGTTAGGTCTAATAAAGCCCTTATCTAGCAGGTCTTTCAATTGATCCTTCAATTCTTTTAGCTAAGTTGGAGCCACCCTTTACGGAGGAATAAAGATAGGCGGCGTATCGGTTAAAAGGTCAATACCAAAATCAATTTCTCTCTCTGGAGGAAGACCTGGCAAATCATCGGGAAAGACCTTTGGTTACTCACACACCACTGGGACGGACTGGATAGTTGGGGTATTGGACTCAACCCTTAGAAATTATCTTCCTAGCCTTAATGTACGAAATAAATCGACCTGCTGGTATAGCTGAACTACCCTCCCATTCCAAAATTGGTCCACTCGATGCTATACCTCGAGAATCCAAAGATCGGACTCGGAAGTTAAAATGGGAAAAAACTAGAAAATGGTGCTTCAGTTGCAAGATGAGTCGTTGGACGACTCGTGAAGAGACAGCACGAGTCGTCAGGTTGCTCGTGGGAAGGGCTAGATGAAATGAAGGTTTAGGGTCCCCACGGGCATGGGAACAACTCGTGGTCAGCCACCACGAGTCTTCAGGTTAACCATGGGGTGAAGTTGAGAAATTAATGGAAGGATCGACGAGTGTGCCTAATGGGAGGACCCCACGAGTCGTGGTCTATCCCAACGACTCGTGAGGTGAGTCGTGATCAAGCAAGGTGAATTTTCATTTGATGTTAAGGCAGTGTACATGAAGGGAGGTGACCACGAGTCGTGGTCTCGAGGAACGAATCGTTATGTCACCCGTTACGAGCCCTAAAGAATCTGTTAACCAGTGTACTTGACGAACGACTCGATGAGTCGTTGCTTCTCTTCACGAATCATTAGGACCCCTGGCAGTTATTTTCAGCGATTTTAGTAAGGGCTTTTATGTAATTTATAAATCCTAGGGGCCTATACTACATTGTTTAAGGCTCGTTTTAGGGGGTTTTTAGCAGGGGAAAACCTATTTTAAGTCATCCGTCCCATGCATGCAAGTTTGAAGGTTTGAAGAGCTGATTGAAGGCAAGATCTCAAGGTTTCCATTGCAATCTCAGCTTGGGCAATTAGAAGGTGTTAGAATTCACCATTCTCAGGTATGTAAGGCTATGAGTTGGTGCCTCCTTCCACACCTATGCCTAATTTCTATTAAATCATTATAAATTGCCTATGAGCAAGTATGGGGTTTTCACCCAATTGCATGATTCTTCTATCTCTATACATGGGTGTGATTAGATTATGTTTATATTGATGAATTGTGAAGCTTGGGCAGATGTTAAATTGTTTTCAATATGAATTGTGATTTCTAAATTATGAAATGAATGCCTATGGATAAGAAGTTCATAAAAGAAGAGAATAATATTGAATGTAAGATAATGATGAGATTTGATGATGAAAAGCTACCCATGATTAGCTACCCATAATTATGATGTTGTTTCCAAAGTGAATTGAGTAGATCTATGTTTCATAAAGCTTTGGGCAATGCTCACATGTTGATTTAAATGATGATTTTTCTGAAATAAGCTTACCACATTTGGAGCGAAGTCTCCCAAATTTCATAAATTCTAGCTTGTGGTATGTTTCAGCTTGTGGTATGTTTCAAAATAAACCTTCTCATATGCATGAATTCATAATTGAGATGTATGTCATTATTGAGATTTTTCAAAGGACAATGTTGAGCTTCATTTTCATATGATGTCGAGTCTATGCATGATTTCATGAATGAGCTTTGTCAATACACAATGTTGAGCTTCATTTCATACGATGTTGAGTTATGCATGTTTTCATATTGAGCTTTGTCATTAGACGATGTTAAGATTCATTATATACGATGTAGAGTATTGCATGTTTTGGGAGAAGAGTCTAGCATCTAGCAGGTTAGGGGTCGATCACTCTATGCCCCAAAACTATGCACCAACATAGGTTGATACTATTATGTTATTGGGACCTCCCTTATGATCTATCCCCGGCCCAATTGGCCCTTTGAGCTTGATATTTATATCATGGTAGCGTCCTTAGACCTGAGAAGATTTTGGATGGCTCTGCCCACTTGAGTGTGATAGTCGGGACAACATAAGCTCTATCGTGGTATGTTGGTTCAATAATGAGTCTCCCACTGTTTATACTACTCATATTTGTATATTCATTATTCATGGTGATTACTTGACTCATGCATGTTCTAAAAGTAAGGATTGACTCATTGTTTAGCTTTTCAAAATAAATGTTATGTCTCATCTTTGAGTCATTTGAGCCAATAATGATGCTATAAAGCTATGCATGGTCATATTATGATAAGATTATGATTTCAGAAAGAATGCATGCAGTCTCTCCTCTCATATTTGAAAGATTATGATATGTATGAAATGTTTTAAATGATTTAGTTTACTAAAGTGCTTTTACTTACCTTGCATACTCGATACATTACATGTACTGACCGCATATTTCTATGATGTATCATTTCATAATACAGGACCCAGCTCCCAGACTTAGCCCCGTTCCTAGTCGGTTGACAGAGTTAGCTTCTATGTGATTGGTGAGTCCTCATCCTTCGAGGGTTAGACAGTTAGTTCCTTATGCATTTCTTTCATTCAGTATTGATGAGTTAGTTGGGATCTTGTCCCATCAACTCTTCCAGATTAGAGGCTTTTTAGACTTATGTATGTGTAGTTTCGGATGTGATTCTAATGTGATGTTGTTTTAGACCTCCACTGAGATTATATTAATTTTTCCTTAAATTTATTGAATGAGATAGTTGTATTCTTCTTCCATGGGACAACTTGGGGTCTCTTGGGGTCCCTTGTCCCATGTCTATAATCCAACCCTCCGTTCGGATCGTGAAAAACATGGTATCAGAGCCATAGGTTTAAAGTGTCCTAGGGAGTCTGAAAGCCGCGTTAAGTAGAGTCTTTTTCTTGGGTGTGAAGTGCGCCACACTTATGAAAAAGAGGCTACTAGACATTTAGGAAATGTCCCCTTCTTTCATGGTCTATGTCATGCGATGAAAAGTCTTTATATCCTTCTAAGTTGTGCTATTCGCGATTGCAGAATCATGGAACCTCGAAGAATGAATGGAAGGAGGAAATGTAGATGGTGAAGGCCACGAGGATGGAAATGGTTATGGGCATCAGCTAGCCCCACCGGTTCAGGAGCCTCAGGCACGCTGAGTTTCGGGTCACTATTCAGATGCTCGCGTAGGCCTTGACTGCTCAGGTCAATCAGCAAGCTGTTGCGCATGTTCCTCAAAATGGCAATGCAACGGCGGCTAGGATATAGGAATTCTTGAGAATGAAGCCGCTAGATTTTCTAGGGTCCAAGGTAGATGAGAACCCGCATGACTTCATTGATGAGATTGTCAAGAACACCAGGTTATGGGGGTAGGTAGTGTTGAGTGCGCAGAGTTGGCCTCCTACCATTTGAAGGGGGTTGCGCATTTTTGGTTCTAGCAATGGAAGGATAGCAGGGTCACAGTAGCAGGTCCGATCATATGGGAGAAGTTTCCGATTGCATACCTAGATCGATTCTTCCCTCTGGAGATGAGGGAGCTCAAGGCAGCTGAGTTTGTAAACTTGAAGTAGGGGAGGATGACAGTGCTAGAGTATTCCCTTGAGTTCACTCGCCTATCAAAATGTGCCCCGGAGTTAGTGACTGACCAGAGGGCTCAACTGAGCAGATTTTTACATGGTATAGCAGGGCATTTGGACAAGGAATTCCATATTTCTATGCTTTACCAAGATATGGGTTTCCCTCACATGGTGTTGTACGCCCAGTAGATGGAGGCGGCACATTCGAGAGAGAGAGAGAAGCCAAAAGGGATAGGACCGAGGATCATAGATTCTCTCATTAGAGGTCCGGTGGTGGGTACTGATAGCAGTTCACCAGAGGTCATCAACCCTGACATCTTCGGTCGTGAGTGTGCCATCCAGGTGCAGACATGCTCTGAGACAGTGAGCGTCAGGCTCGAGGGGTCAGAGCAGCAGACCCGTAGATTCCAACATCCCATCTTGTCGCAGATGTGGTCGAGGAGCTTACTATGGTTGTGGGCCACCCGAACATATGCTCAGAGATTGTCCAGCTACGATACAGGGTCAGGTTGGGGGCCGAGTCCCAGCTTCTAGTTCAGCAACCCCTCCCCCATGCTCAACACTCCATGGGGCAACGACTAGCATAGTTGGCAGTCCGCACCAGAACAAATTCTATGCCTTAGCCACTCGTCAAGAGAAGGAGGCCTCACCAGATGTAGTCACCGGTATGTTGAGAGTTTTTCATGTTGATGTATATGCATTGCTAGATCCGGGGGCTACCTTATCTTTTGTAACACCATATATAGCCAGTAGCTTTGGAGTCAGTCTTGATAACTTGTCCGAGCCCTTCTCAGTTTCTGCTCTAGTAGGTGACTTAGTTATAGCTAGACGGGTGTATAGATGTATCCCAGTGTCAGTCCTTCATAAGGTTACCTCAGTAGATTTGATAGAGTTAGCCATGACCGATTTCGATGTTATTCTCCCCATGGATTGGCTATTTACATTCTATGCTTTAGTTAATTGTAGAACCCGATCAGTAGAGCTCAGATTTCTAGGTGAGCTAGTGTTGGAATGGAAGGGTAGTTCAGTTGTGCCTGTAGGTTGATTCATTTCCTACCTTATGGCCAGGAAGATGATTTCTAAAGGTTGTATGTACCATCTAGTTAGGGTTAAGGACGTGGAGTCTGAGACCTCAACTATTCAGTCCGTACCAGTAGTATGTGAGTATCTAGAGGTCTTTCCTAATGATTTGCCATGTGTCCCTCCCAAGCGGGATATTGATTTTGGTATAGTTATTTTCTCTGACACACAGCCTATATCTATTACGCCTTATACAATGGTCCTGACTGAGCCAAAAGAGTTAAAGGATCAGTTGAAGGACCTATCAGATAAGGGCTTTATTAGGCTGAGTAAGTCTCCATGGGTTGCCCAGTATTATTAGTCTATAAGAAGGATGGTTTGCTTCGAATGTGCATTGACTATTGGTAGTTGAATAAGGTTATCGTCAATAATGGGTACCCCTTACCCAGGATTGATAATTTGTTTAATCAGCTTCAGGGTGCCAAGTGCTTCTCCTTGATTGATCTCAGGTCCGAGTATCAGGAGCTCAGGGTTTGGGAGAGTAACATCCTAAAGACCATTTTCAGGACTTGGTATGGTCACTACGAATTTGTTGTTATGATTTTTTGACTAACCAATGCCCCTGCAAATTTTATGGATCTAATGAACAGGGTGTTCAAGGAATATTTGCACATATTTGTGATTGTGTTCATTGATGATATCCTCATATACTGTCGGAGTGAGGAGGAGCATGCCGCTCACTTGAGAGTAGTGCTTCAGACCCTCAAGGATCATCCGTTCTATGCAATTTCAGTAAATGTGAGTTTTGGTTGGACTCAGTGGCATTTCTAGGCAATGTGGTATCAAGTGAGGGAATAAAGGTAGATTCTCAGAAGATCGAGGCGGTAAAGAATTGGCCCCGACCGGTGAACCCATCAGATATCAGTAGCTTTTTGGGCTTAGCGGGTTACTACCGGAGATTTGTAGAGGGTTCTTCATCTATGGCAGCACCTTTGAGAAAGTTGACTCAGAAGAAGGTGAAGTTTCAATGGTTGGATGCTTTTGACAAAAGCTTCCAAGAGTTGAAGACTCGACTCACTTCAGCAAGAGCGTTGACCCTACCTGAGGGTACGGATGGTTTTGTTGTGTATTGTGATGCTTCAAGAATCAGATTTGGTTGTGTGTTGATGCAGCGTGGGAAAGTGATAGCTTATGCCTCGAGACAATTGAAGGTTCATGAAAAGAACTACCCGACCCTTGATCTTGAGTTTTTCGCAGTTTTAAGATATGGCAGCATTATTTGTATAGGGCCCACGTGGAAGTATTCACGGATCACAAGACCTCGCAATATGTGTTCATGCAGAAGGATCTCAATCTTTAGCAAAGTATGTGGTTGGAACTACTAAAGGACTACGATATGAGTGTCCTTTAGCACCCGGGCAAGGCTAATGTAGTAGCGGACGCACTTGGTAGACTCTCTATGGGAGTGTGTCCCACGTGGATGAGGGAAGCAAAGAGTTGGTAAAAAATGTTCATCGAGTTGCCAGGTTGGGAGTCAGGATTGTCGATTCGATTGATGGCGGCGTCGTGGTGCAAAATGGATCAGAATTGTCCTAGGTGGTGGATGTGAAAGCTAGGCAAGACGAGGATCCAGTGTTGGTAAATCTGAAGGAAGCCGTTTTGATTCAAAAGGTGGAGGTTTTCTCCCAAGGGGGAGATGGGGTGCTGCGATACTAGGGTCCTCTATGTGTTCCAGATTGTTGATAATTTGAGGGACCCGATATTGCATGAGGCACATGGGTCCAGGTATTCCATCCACCGTGTGCCACCAAGATGTATCATTACTTGCGAGAAATATATTGGTTGAACGACATGAAGCAGGATATTGCAAAATTTGTAGCCAAGTTCTCGAACTGTCAACAAGTGAAGGTCGAACACCAAAGGCGGGGAGACGTACTTTAGGATATCAGCATTCCAACTTAGAAGTGGGAAGAGATTAATGTGGATTTCATTACAGGCCTACCTCGTACTTGCCGAAACTATGACTATATTAAGGTGGTGGTCGACAGGTTGACCAAGGCTGCACACTTTCTATCGATCAAAACCATAAATTCAGCGGATGACTATGCCAAATTGTTATTCAGGAGTTGGTTCGACTTCATGAAGTGTCGTTGTCTATTATTTCAGACCGAGGTACTTAGTTTACCTCTTAGTTTTGGTGGTTTTTCCAAAAAGATCTTGGGACTCAGGTTAAGCTCAACATAACATTTCATCCGCAAACGGATGGTCAGGCAGAGCGAACAATCCAGATGCTCGAGGACATGTTGAGAGCTTGTGTGATGGAATTTAAAGGTAGTTGGGATGATCACTTTTCCTTGATTGAGTTTGCTTAGAATAACTACTATCACTCCAGTATCCAAATGACACCATTTGAGGCTCTCTACGAACGGAGGTGTAGATCGCCCATCAGATGGTTTGAGGTTGGTGAGGTAGCCATGATAGGACCTGATTCGATTCATGAGGTCATGGTAAAGGTTCAGTTGATAAAGGATAGGCTGAGGACCGCTCAGAGTAATCAGAAATCATATGCTGATTTGAGGAGAATAGATTTGGAGTTTGAGGTAGATGATTGGGTAATTCTAAAGGTATCTCCCATGAAAGGAGTCATGCGGTTTGGAAAGAAAGGAGAACTCAGTCCCCGCTATATTATTCCCTAACAATTTATGAGAAGTGTTGGTAAGGTAGCGTATGAGATCGAATTTTCCTTAGAGTTATCTTCAGTACATCCCGTGTTTCATATGTCGCTCTTGAAAACGTGCTTGGGTGATCTAGCTTTAGTAGTCCCGGTGGAAAGCGTTGGTGTAGGAGATAGCCTTAGCTATGAGGAAATTCCAGTTGCAATCATGGATCGCCTGGTTCATAGGCTGAGGAACAAAGAAGTAGCTTTGGTGAAGGTGTTAAGGAGGAACCAACATGTTGAGGGAGCTACATGGGAAGCCGAAGCGGCTATGATGGCTAAATACCCTCACTTGTTCCCTACCGGCTCAGTTCCAGTTTGAGGTTTCCATTTTTTCCCTAATTCTCTAATCAGTTTCCATGTTCAGTTTATGTGCACAAGTTTGAATTATGTTATGATAGATTTATGTGATGTCTGAACTTAGTTCAGCTGTGTAGTTCTTTTCGGAGGTAGTCATTACGTCAATTTTCGATTTAAATAATAAGCATTTGTATATGAAAATTGCATGTTTCTTTTTACTTCTTGTTTCTAACATTCGAGGATGAATGCTCCCAAGGGGGAGATATTGTTATACCTCAAGAATCCAAAGATCGGACCCAAGAGTTGAAACAGGGAAAAACTTGAAAAGGGTGCTTCAGTTGCAGGATGAGTCATTGGACGACTCGTGAGGAGACCCCACGAGTCGTCCGGTGGCTCGTGTGAAATCTTGGATGAAATGAAGGTTGATGGTCCATATGGGCGTGGGAACTACTCGTGGTCAACCACCACGAGTCGACAGGTTAACCGTGGGGTGAAGTTGAGAAATAAATGGAAGGATCGACCATTGTGCCTAATTGTAGGACCCCACGAGTCGTGGTCCGTCCCAACGATTTGTGAGGTGAGTTGTGATCAAGCAAGGTGAGTTTTCACTTGATGCTAAGGTAGTGTACATGACGGAAGGTGACCATGAGTCGTGGTCTTAAGAAATGAATCGTTACGTCACCCGTTATGAGCCCTAAAGGATCTATTAACCAGTGTACTTGATGAATGACTCAACGAGTCATTTCCTCTGTTGACGAATCCTTAGGTCCCTCTTTAGGACCCCCTGACAGTTATTTTCAGTGATTTTAGTAAGGGCTTTTCCATAATTTCTAAATCCTAGGGGCCTATACTACGTCGTTTAAGGTTTGTTTTATGAGGGTTTTAGCAGGGGAAAACCTAGTCTAAATCATTCTTCCCATGCGTGCAACTTTGAAGGTTTGAAGAGGTGATTTAAGGCAAGATCTCAAAGTTTCCATTGGAATCTCAGCTTGGGCAATTAGAAGGTTTTAGAATTCACCATTCCCAATTTCTATCAAATCATGATAAATTGCCTATGATCAAGTACGGGGTTTTCAGCCAATTGCATGATTCTTCAATCTCTATACATGTCACGACCCAAACGTACACCCGGATCATGAACATGGGACAAGGAGCCCCGAGAGACTCCTTGTCGACCCATGGCATGAGCATACATCTAATTCAATCACATGAGTGGAAGACTTAACATATAAGAATGTAATAATAACATAGCCAAAGGGAAAATCAACACAAGACTCATGCAATATTGCTGAATACAACATGCAGTGTAATAAGCCTCCAAACATGAAGGACAGATTAATGAGACAACTCCCCAACTAATCCAACATCCAGAAACTAAAAGAACAACATAGAGTATGAACATACAACCCTTGAAAAATGAGGACTCACCAAGAGCGTTGAGAGAAAATCTGAAACTATGTATAGGTGAGCATGAGCCTTAGAACTGCGATGTGTATCATGAAACGATACAACATAGAAGGTATGCGGTCAGTACGTGGAATGTACTGAGTATGCAAGATAAGTAAAAAAGACATTTAAAACATGTATAAAGTTCATAAATGATCATAAGAGTAGGACATCATGCTCGTATCATAAATTATAATAACACATCATACGGCTCAAGGTTTTTCAAAACATTTGTGACATAAACATAATCATATCATAATAGAGGAGATTTCCTTAACATGACTTGAGCCAACATACACAATCATAACATGCATAAATCATGAGGAACAGTGGGAGATTCTCTTAACCGATATACCCCATATGAGCACACATGAAGTCCAACGTGTAACCCTAGTCAGGAGGGTGTATGTACCTTGCCAAGGGTAGAGCCATGAAAGTGTGATATCACCATGAAAAGGGCCATTTGGGCCAGGGACTAACATGAAAGGGGTCCCAACATACTTATCGTGGCATGTAGTTCGTGAGATCCGGGGCTTAACCTGAGCCCTGAACCTACTCGGTTTTCGATACTACTCCCAAAAAATATATAGTACTCATAATAATACATACATGAGTTCATGGGCTTATAATAACTTGGTATTAGAGCCATAGATTTGATGTGTCCTAGGGAGTCTGAAAGCTACGTTAGGTAGAGTCTTTTTCATGGGTGGAAGCGCGCAACACCTATGACAAAGAGGCTACTAGATGTTTTAGAAAATGTTCCCTTCTTTCATGATCTATGTTGTCACGCCCCTCCTTGGGAGGCATGACTGGCACCTGGTGCCCTACTAGGACCTGGACTGCTAGACTAGCCTAAGCACTTCTGGTGGTAGGCTGGCTCTAATTCTGGATTTATGAAACAACGGGCTATATAACGGCTGTAAATACAGCCTCCAGCCGACTAGGCATATAACCACCTGTTGGAATATAACAGCTACCCAGAACAACTGAACATAAGGGAACCTATGCGGGCCGACAAGGCCACCAAGCTGACTAGTTATCACCGAAAGTAGAATCAAGTGCTAAAATGATCTGTGCCGACAAGGTCACCAACTGACAACTGAACAAGGTCCCACACGACCATCACATGCAAACATAACACATACACACGGCCCCATACGACCGGTACAACTAACCACAGGGAATATACAATCCGCAAGCCTCTAAGAATAATAAGATGGCCGGGACAGGGCCCCAGCCTACCCATATTGTACAAACAAAAAGGCAAGTAAACCTTTAGCTTTCAAGCTCCGGATGATAGGAGCTAAAGATTCTATACGCTGGCTGGAACTACGAGGGTTCTGCTCATCGTCTATGAGTACCTGAAGGAAAGTAATGCAGCGCCCCAAAATGGGCATCAGTACCACTGGTACTGAGTATGCAAGCAATAACTGAAAATAACTGAAAGAAAATAATAATACTGATAGATACTGAAGTAATAGGCGACGGGCTGAGACTGACTGAAAAGAGCGTAACTTTACTGAAGAGAGTAAGAGTCATACCTGATAACATGGAGGTCTACTTTCTTTCTATTAATAACTAACACAACTTACCATACAAGAACCTTACCAGCCCCCATAAGCCGTAAGGTACCAACCAGCACACAGTCTATACACCCCTACCCAGGCCATACCATCCACCTAGTAACTATGAGCATCTTGCCGACCCCCTGGGTATGCAACTTGGGCTCGCTAGGCCCCTGATTATAGTTGTATCTGAGTCCGGAAGACTCCTAAAATCTGAAATCTAAAATCTAAAATCTATAATCTGAAAACTGAAATCTGCACCCCGGGCGCAAGCGCTCGACAGAGGGTATGGTATAGTGTTGATCAGCCTGCTATGGGGAATCTGCATCCCATCTTCGTCCGCTGGCGGACAACATTCCACTATGTAGAGCGACGTATCCTCACCCTCTGACGGGAGAGTCAACATAGCTATTAACCCTAGGGCGGTCAAGGAAGCTCTAAGGGTTCCCAACACAGAACAATCATGTCTCCACAGATAGCAATAGGAACATGTAATATATATACTGGATTTGATTATAATTTTTATGTTCTGGTATTCTATTCTGAATCTCGTATTGAAATGTACTGAATCTAATACAGAAATATACAGAATCTGTAATAATATTGCTGGAATATTATGCTGGGAGTTATACTGTTTTACTGAATTTCATGTTGAACAATGTATTATATTTCTAACATGCTTACTAAATTTCATACTGAACATAATATACGACTTCTGAAACACTCAACTGAAATTCGTACTATTTTTCTATACTAGAACTACTAGCTTGTCGAAAGAAACTGGCTTTACATACCTCAACTGCCAACTTTCTGATTAACTGGCGTAGCTCGGCTAGTATTAAGTTATTTCTCCCAACTGTATTCATATTCATGGAAGAATAGAATTAATTCTACTATTATTTTGGAAAGAAACCATATTATGGCTCTACGTACTACCTATTCTTCGACTTATCAAAGAACGGCTAAAAACTCGTTATCTCGGGGTTCTAGAAGGGAGAATTACTCACTTTAATGCTGGGAGTATATTAACACCAGTTAGGAGCAATTCCACTTACCTTAGTTCGGCGTGACGACTATTCACCGGCCGAATTTCGGGAAACTAACTCTACAGGAATGCTCCCGGCAGCTTTATACTTCGCAACCCGAAGTTAATTTGAGTTTGGACTGCGTTTGACGGCTTAATCGGACGAAAATTAATGAAAACCCTTCGTCTCCCCTGTTTACTGGTCGTTCACTGGAAATTAAATGTAAGGAAATGATTTAGGTGGGAGGCCTTATATACTTGGGGCCTTTAAGTCGCATTTGTCGAATGCGATTTATAAGTCGCATTTTTCGAATGCGATTTATATGTCGCATTTGCCTTGCGATGCTCCGACTCGACGCTTGTCCGGTCTCTCCCTGGGCCCTTTTCTCGCACGTATGGCATTCTAAAACTTTTAACAACCATGTGAATAGGCCAACTAAGTGTCAAGAATATACGGGGTGTAACATCCTTTCCCCCTTAAGAACATTCTTCCTCGAATGTTAACTTCCGTTTACAGAAATTTTAACTTGCTCTACCTTTTCTGGAAAAATTTCGGCAGAGTTTCCCCTGTAATATGGACTATCTCAGAAATCCTAAAACGCAGAAAAGTCCCATACATGTACTCCATATAATACTATAGCATCAATTACATAATAAACTAGAGTCAACTATCTCACATACACATGAATATATTATAACTCATAAAACAGTAATAATAACATACCTCTAGCTGACTAAGTCTAAAATAACTTAGGATATCTGACTTTCATATTTTCTTCTGCTTCCCAAGTCATTTCCTCTCGGATCCTATTACGCTATAACACTTTGACAGAAGCAACATCTTTAGTTCTTAATCTGTGGATCTGCCCGTCTAGTATGGCTACTTGAACTTCTTCATAGGCCAACTCCTCTGTAACCTGAGCATCGTGGACTGGGACAATTCTGGAGGGATCTCCTATGCACTTTCTCAGCATTGATACATGGAAAACAGGATGGCCAGATTCTAACTCTGGAGGTAAGTCTAACTCATATGCCACATGGCCTATTCTTCAGCGAATCTGATAAGGCCCAACAAACCTCGGGCTGAGCTTGCCTTTCTTACCAAATCTCATTACACCCTTCATCGGCGAAACTTTCAGAAACACCCAATCACCCACATTAAATTCCAAGCTTCAGCGCTGCACGTCAGCATACGATTTCTGGCGGCTCTAAGCAGTTAGTAAACGTTCTCTGATAAGCTTTACTTATTCCTCTGACTAATGAATGATATCTTGCCCAACCAATGCTGATTCTCCTACCTTAAACCAACAAACTGGAGATCTGCACTTTCACCCATATAATGCCTCATAAGGCGCCATCTGAATAGCCGAAATGTAACTTTTATTATAGGCGAACTCAATGAGTGGTAAATGTTCATCCCAGCTACCTCTGAAATCCAACACACATGCTCGCAACTTATCCTCGAGCGTTTGAATGGTGGATTCTGCCTGCCCATCTATCTGAAGTTGAAAAGTTGTGCTCAGGTTAACCTGCGTCCCCAAGACTGTCTAAAATGATTACCAGAATTTAGCTGTAAACTGCGCCCCTCTGTCGGAGATAAAGGAAATTGAGCTACAAATTCTGCTATCCCCTTCTTCATTCTTGGCCACCAGTAGATTTCTTTTATATCGTGGTACATTTCCGTCGAACCAGGGTGGAGAGAATAACGAGCATAATGTTCCTCGCCCATAATCTGGTGGCGAATCCCTGAAACGTCTGGAACACACAGGCGATCTTTATATTGCAATACCCTATCCTCGGTTATCTGAAAATCTGTCACCTCTCCTTGCTGAACTCTGTTTCTAAGATAAACCAGGCTAGGATCTTCACACTGCCATTCCTTTACTTCCACGACTAAAGACGACACTACGGTGTTCTGGATTACCGCTCTGCCGTCCTCTATTTCTGCTACACGAACGACTAAACTGGCTAACTGATGTAATTCCCGGGTTAATTCCCGCTGCACAGGCTATAAGTATGCCAAACTCCCCATAGACTTACGACTAAGGGCGTCTGCCACCTCATTGGCCCTTCCTGGGTGATACAGAATATTCATATCATAGTCTTTCAACAGCTCTAACCAGCGATGCTGCCGCAAGTTCAGTTCTTTTTGGGTGAAGATATACTGTAGGCTCTTATGATCAGTGAAAATATCCACGTGGATGCCATACAAGTAATGTCTCCATATCTTTAAGGCGTGAATCACTGCGACCAATTCCAGGTCATGGGTAGGATAGTTCTTTTCATGTTTCCTCAGCTGTCTGGAAGCATAAGAAATTACTTTACCATGCTGCATCAACACACATCCTAAGCCAACATCCGAAGCATCACAATAAACTGCATAACCTTCTGTACCTTCTGGTAATGCTAACAATGGAGTTGATGTTAACCTGTCTTTCAATTCCTAGAAGCTCTGCTCACATGCCTCAGTCCATTGAAATTTTGCTGCCTTCTACTTCAGTTTAGTCGGAGGTGCTACTAAGGTGGAAAATCCTTCAACAAACCTTCTGCAGTACCCTGCTAACCCCAGGAAACTGCGTACCTCGGTTGGAGTGGTAGATCTGGGACATGCTTTTACTGCTTCTATCTCCTGTGTATCTACCTATATACAACATCCGACACGATATAACCCAAAAAGGCTACTGAATTCAGCCAAAATTCACATTTAGAGAACTTGGCATACAACTGACGGTCTCTGAGAACCTGGAGCACTGTCTGCAAATGACCTGGTGGTCTGCCTCTGAGCGAGAATACACCAGAATATCATCAATAAACACTATCACGAACAAGTACAGGTATGGTCTGAAAAATACTGTTCATCAGGTCTATAAACATGGCTGGAGCATTCGTCAGCCCAAAGGACATGACTAAGAATTCAAAATGGTCGTATCTGGTCCTGAAGGAAGTCTTTGTAATGTGCCTTTCACGAACCCGAACCTGATGATATTCGGACCTTAAGTCAATTTTGGAGAAATATCTGGCTCCCTGTAACTGATCAAATAGATCATCTATTCTGGGAAGCGGATACTTATTCTTGACTGTGACTTTATTCAGTTGCTGATAGTCTATACACATGCGGAGGGAACCATCCTTCTTTCTCACAAACAAAACTGGCGCACCCCAAGGTGAAGTACTCGGCCTGATAAAGCCCTTGTCTAACAAATCCTTCAACTGCTCCTTTAGTTCTCTGAGTTCAGCAGGAGCCATGCAATAAGGGGTATTGATATGGGTTTTGAGTGCCTAGCAATAAATCAATTGCAAAGTTTATTTCCCTTTTTGGGGGGATACCAGGTAACTCATCTGGAAATACATCGCGGAATTCATTAACCACTGGAACAGACTGGAGAATCGGAGGCTCTATCGGAACATCCTGAACTCTGACAATATGGTAAACGCACCCCTTGGCTATCAACTTTCTCTCCCGAAGATAGGAAAAAAACCTACCTTTTGGCATAGTTGTACTGCCATTCCACTCTCGTACTGCCTCCCCTATAAAGTGAAATCAGACCGTCTTATTCCAGCATTCTACATTTGCATAGAATGGAGCTAACCAATCCATACCCATAATGGCGTCAAAATCAACAATTTCTAAATCTACCGAATCTGATGTGGTCTGACGACTAGCAACCTCTACTGTACACCCTCGATAAACCCTTCTGGCTATGATAGAGTCACAGAAAGGTGTAGATACTAAAAAGGGTTGCCGAAGCAATTCTGGTACAATACTGAACTTTTGAGCCACTAATGGGGTAACATAGGACAAGGTAGATCCAAGATCGATTAATACATAAACAAGGTGAGAGAAAATAGTCATCATACCTGTCACAACATTTGGAGACGCCTCTGAATCTTGTCTCCCTGGTAATGCATAGGTACGGCTTGGGCCCGTACCTGAAGTAGAGGCCCCTGATCTGCCTCGGCCTCTGCCTATTAAAACTTAGGGCCTGCGCCCTACCGACGCTGCTAAGCTCATGACCCTGCTGATGCCCTAACCTGTCTATCCCGGTCACCCTGACCCCTGGCTGGACAATCTCTCATCACATGACCCTTCTGTCCGCATATATAACACCCTGTGGAGCCATATCTGCATGCTCCAGAGTGGCGTCGGCTACAAATAGAGCAAAGTGGTGGTGTATACCTGCTCTGTTCTGCCCTCCTCTACTGGGGTGAATCTACTATTCGAGAACTTCCGTCGGACTCTGACTGTCCTCGGCGACTGAATCTACCCCTCTTCTGCTGTGATGGAGGCGGGGGTCTAGGTGGCCTATTTGACAACCGTGGCCTAGCCCCTCTCCGAATCTCCCCCAGTAACTCATCTGACCTATCCCTGCAGCGCTGTTCCTACCTTTTTCATCTGCTATCCTGTTGCCGCTGTCTGAGGCCCTCAATAGTCTGAGCAAGAGCATGTACTCGAGCAATATCCATATCTTCCCGCAAAGTAGCTATCACACAGGCCTCAATATACTCTGGGTTCAGCCCCACAATAAACCGGTGTCTACAAAGGCTGGAGCATATCGGGCCAAAGAATCAAACTGCAGGGCGTATTCTCGAACACTCATCGCCCCCTACTCCAGGTGTAAAAACTAGTCCATCCGGGCCTGTCGGATCTCTCATTGTAGATAATGGTCCAGGAAGGCCTCTGAAAAGCTGGAACAGGTAGGAGGGGCAACATCTCTTCCTCGAGACCTTTCCCAACTCTCATACCACAACACAACAATATCCCGCAGTAGGAATACTGCTAATTCGATCGACTCTATAAATGTAACATGCATTACCCAAAAAATCCTCTACATCTGATCCAGGAAGTCCTGGGGGTCCTCTGTTCGATCTATCCCGGTAAACTGTGGGGGACCTAGTGCAAGGAATTCTCAAACCCTCGAACTACCAGGCCCACCTGATGATTCTGCCGCTATAGGTGGCATTAACTGGCGCTGAGTATCCATCATTTACGCTAACATAACTACTGCACTCCTGACCTCCTAGTCAGATGGTGTAGGTATAGGAACTTTCTGAGATGGTGTCGTCCTGAGTGGCTCCTGATGGGGTGGAGACTGCTGACAAGGTCGGGACAATGCCTCTGTATCGCCCTCAGATCGGGCTGATTCTAAACGAGGCTGAGGCATCCTGCTGGTGCCCTCTCCTGCTGCTATGTCCAATCTTCTTCTTGTGATAGGATATCGCTGATCTGACATTTTATCTGTAAACAAAGAGTATAATAAGCCTTAGGGACTCAACCCTATACTGTACTACTCTATGGCACGACTAAATATGAAGAAAGAGTAACCACCCTATCATGCCTTGCAGCTTCCTGCCTATGGTATGTGGTGCACAACACATCCATAGACAAGACTCTACATAGCATGGCTTACAGACTCCCTGGGATACGACCTGCTATAATACCAAGTTTGTCACGCTCCGCCTTGAGAGGCATGACTGGCACCTGGTGCCCTACTAGGACCTGGACTGCTGGACTACTGAGTCTAACCACTTCTGGTGCTAGCCTGGCTCTAATTCTTGAATTATGAATACAACGGGCTATATAATGGCTGTAAATACAACCTCTGGCCGACTAGGCCTATAGCAACCTATAGGAATATAACAGCTACCCAGAACAATTGTACATAAAGGAACCTATGCGGGTCGACAAAAGGCCACCATGCTTACTAGTTATCACTGAAAAGTAGAATCAAGTGCTAAACTAATCTGTGACCGACAAGGTCACCAACTGACAACTGAACAAGGCACCACATGTCCATCACATGCAAACTAAAAACATACACATGGCCGCATATGACCGGTACAACTAACCACAAGGAATATACAATCCGCAAGCCTCTAAGCATAATAAGATGGTCGGGATAGGGCCTCGACCTACCCATACTATGTAAAAAAAAAGGGAAGTAAACCTTTAGCTATCAAGCTCCGGATGATAGGAGTTGAACACTCTGTACGCTGGCTAGAACTACGAGGGTTCTCCTCCTTGTCTATGAGTACCTGCAGGCAAGTAATGCAGCGCCCCAGAATGGGCGTCAGTACCACTGGTAGTGAGTATGCAAGCAATAACTGAAAATAACTGAAAGCAAATAATAATACTGATAGATACTGAAGTAATAGGAGATGGGCTGAGACTGACTGAAAAGAGCGTAACTTTACTGAAGAGAGTAAGAGTCATACCTGATAACATGGCGGTCTACTTTCTATCTATTAATAACTAACACAACAGAGCATACAAGAACCTTACCAGCCCCCATAAGCCGTAAGGTACCAACCAGCACACAATCTATACACCCCTACCCAGGTCATACCATCCACCTAGTAACTATGAGCATCTTGTCGGCCCCTTGGGTATGCAACTTCGGCTCGCTGGGCCCCTGACTATAGCTGTATCTGAGTTCGAAAGACTCCTGAAATCTGAAATCTAAAGTCTATAATCTATAATCTGAAAACTGAAATCTGCACCCCGGGCGCAAGCGCTCGACAGGGGGTGTGGTATAGTGCTGATCAGCCTGCTATGGGGAATCTGCATCCCATCTTCATCCGCTGGAGGACGGCATTCCACTCCGTAGAGCGACGTGTCCTCACCCTCTGGCGGGCGAGTTGACACAACTATTAACCCTGGGGCGGTCAAGGAAGCTCTACGGGTGCCCAACACAGACCAATCATGTCTCCACAGAAAGTAATAGGCACATGTAATATATATATTGGATCTGATAATAACTTTTATGTTATGGTATTCTGTTGTGAATCTCATATTGAAATGTACTGAATCTAATACAGAAATATACTGAATCTGTAATAATATTTCTAGAATATTATGCTGGGACTTATACTGTTTTACTGAATTTCATGTTGAACACTATATTATATTTCTAACATGCTTACTAAATTTCATACTGAACATAATATATGACTTCTGAAACACTCTACTGAAATTCGTACTATTTTGCTACACTAGAACTACTAGCTTGCCGAAAGAAACTGGCTTTACAGACCTCAACTACCGACTTTCTGATTAACTGGCGTAGCTCGGCTAGTATTAATCTATTTCTCCCAACTGTATCATATTCACGAAAGTATAGAATTAATTCTACTATTATTTTTGAAAGAAACCATATTATGGCTATACCTACTGCCTATTCTTCGACTTATCGAAGAATGGCCGAGAACTCGCTATTTCTTAGGGGTCTAGAAGGGAGAAATACTCACTTTAATGCTGGGAGTATATTAACACTAGTCTGGAGCAATTCCACTTACCTTAGCTTGGCGTGACGACTATTCGTCAGCCGAATTTCGCGAAACTAACTCTGCAGGAATGCTCTCGGCAGCTTTATACTTCGCTACCCGAAGTTAATTTGATGGCTTAATCGGACGAAAATTAATGAAAACCCTTCGTCTCCCCTGTTTACTGGTCATTCACTGGAAATTAAATGTAAGGAAATGATTTAGGTGGGAGGCCTTATATACTTGGGGCCTTTAAGTCGCATTTGTCGAATGCGATTTATAAGTCTTATTTATCGAATGCGATTTATAAGTCGCATTTGCCTTGTGACCCTCCGACTTGACTCTTGTACGGTCTCTCCCCGGGCCTTTTTCTCGCATGTATGGCATTCTAAAATGCTTAACCAACATGAGAATAGGCCAACTAAGTGTCAAGAACTTACGAGGTGTAACATATGTCGTGCGATGAAAAGCCTTTCTATCCTCCTAATTCGTGCTATTCGTGATTGCAGAATCATGGCTCCTAGAAGGATGAGAAGGAGAAATGGAGGTGGTGAAGGCCACGAGGATGGAAATGGTCATGTGCATCAGCCAGCCCGACCAATACAAGAGCCTCAAGCATCGGAGCCAGCCGCTCATGCTGTGTTTCGAGCTTCCATTCAAATTCTTGTGCAGGCGTTGACGGCTCAGGTCAATCAGTAGGCCGTTGTGCATGTCCCGCAAAATGGCAATGCGGCGGCGACTCGAGTCAAGGACTTCTTGAGGATGAACACGCCGGAGTTTATAGGGTAAAAGGTAGATGAGGACGCACATGATTTCATTGATGATATTGTCAAGATCACCCAGGTAATGGGGGTGAGTAGTGTTGATTGTGCAGAGTTGGCCTCCTACCAATTGAAGGGGGTTGTGCATATTTGGTTCCGTCAGTGAAAAGACAGTAGGGTCGAAGGAGTAGGTCCGATCACATGGGAGGAGTTTCAGGTTGCATTCCTAGATCGATTCTTCCCTTGAGAGATGAGAGAGTTGAAAGCAGCTGAGTTGGTAAATTTAAAGCAAGGAAGGATGAATATTCAGGAGTACGCCCTTGAGTTCACCCGCCTATATAATTATGCCCCAGAGTTAGTGACCGACCAGCGGGTGCGGGTGAGAAGATTTCTTCATGGTATAGCAGGAAGTTGGACAAGGAGTGCAGGACAGCTATGCTCCATCAGGACATGGACTTCCCTCACATTGTGTTGTACACTAAGTAGATGGAGGCGGCACATTCGTGGGAGACGGAGGCCAAAAGGGCCAGGACTGAGGACCACAGATTCTCTCAGTAGAGGTTCGGCGGTGGCACCGACAGTAGACCAACCAGAGATCATCGGCCCCAGCATCTTCAGCTCTGAGTGTTCCATATCGGCCCAAACATGATTATTGAGGGCGAGCATCAGGCTCGAGGGATCATAACACTAGGCTCGCAAACTCCATTATTCCAGCTTGTAGCAAGTGCGGCCAGGACACACAGGCCCGTGTTTGGCAGGGTCAGGAGCGTGTTTTGGATGTGGGCAGCCTGGACATAAACTTAGAGATTGTCTCGAGGTGAGACACGATCAGGTTGGGGGTCGAGGCCAAGCATCTAGTTCAATAGCCCCACCCCCACGCATCGCATATCAGGGGGAATCCACTAGCACAGCTGGTGGTCAGTGCCAGAACAGATTGTATGCCTTATCCACTCGTCAGGAGCAGGAGGCCTCACCAGATGTAGTCACCAGTATGTTGCGATTCTTTCATGTTGATGTATATGCATTGCTAGATACAGGGGCTACCCTATCTTTTGTGACGCCATATATAGCCAGTAGCATCAGAGTCAGTCCTGATAACTTGTCCCAGCCCTTCTCAGTTTCTACTCCAATGGGTGACTCAGTTATAGCTAGACGGGTGTATAAAGATTGCCCAATCTCAATTCTTCATATGGCCACCTCAACAGACTTGATAGAGTTAGCCATGATCGATTTCAATATTTATTCTCAGCATGGATTGGCTATTTGGATGCTATGCTTCAGTAAATTGTAGAACCCGGTCAGTAGAGTTTAGATTTTTGGGTGAGCCAGTCTTAGAGTGGAAAAGTAGTTCAGCTATGCCTATAGGTCAATTTATTTCCTACCTTAAGTCCTGGAAGATGATTTATAAGGGTTGTTTGTACCATCTAGTTGGGGTTAAGGACGTAGAGTCCGAGACCCCTACTATTCAGTCCATACCAATAGTACATGAGTATCCAGAGGTCTTTCCTAATTATTTTCCAGGTGTCCCTCCCTAGCGGGAGATTGATTTTGGTAAAGATCTTATTCCCAACATGCAACCTATATCTATTATTCCTTACAGAATGGCTCCAACCGAGCTAAAAGAGTTGAAGGATCATTTGAAGGACCTGTAAGATAAGTGTTTTATTAGGTTGAATAAGTCTTTATGGGGCGCACCGGTATTATTTGTTCGAAAGAAGGACGGTTCCATTCGCATGTGTATTGACTATCGGTAGTTGAACAAGGTTACCGTCAAGAACTAGTACCCCTTACCCAGGATCGATGATTTGTTTTACCAGCTTCAGGGTGCCAAGTGTTTCTCCAAGACAGATCTCAGGTCCGGGTATCACCAGCTCAGGGTTTAGGAGAGTGACATCCCGAAGACTGCTTTCAGGACTCGGTATGGTCACTATGAATTTGTTTTTATGTATTTTGGACTAGCCCATACCCCTGCAGATTTTATGGATCTAATGAATAGGGTGTTCAAGGCATATTTTGACATGTTCGTTATTGTGTTCATTCATGACATCCTTATATACTCTCAGAGTGAGGAGGAGCATGCCACTCACTTGAGAATAGTGCTTCACACCCTCCAAGATCATCAATTGTATGCAAAGTTCAGAAAATGTGAGTTTTGGTTGGATTAGGTGGCATTTATAGGCCATGTGGTATCAGGTGAGGGCATAAAAGTAGACTCTCAAAAGATCGAGGTGGTAAAGAATTGGCCCAGATGAGTAAACCCATCACATATCAGGAGCTTTCAAGGCTTAGCAAGTTACTATCTGAGATTCATTGAAGGTTTTTCATCCATTACAGCACCATTGACTAGGTTGACAAAGAAAAAGGTGAAGTTCCAATGGTCGGAGGCTTGCGAGAAAAGCTTCCAAAAGTTGAAGACTCGACTCACTTCAGCACCAGTGTTGACTCTACCCCAGGGTACAGATGGTTTTGTAGTGTATTCTGATGCTTCCCGAGTTGGACTCGGGTGTGTGTTGATGCAACATGGGAAGGTGATAGCCCTCGAGACAATTGAAGGTTCATGAAAAGAATTACCCGACCCATGACCTTGAGTTGGTCACGGTGGTGTTTGCATTTAAGATATGGCGGCATTATTTGTATGGGGTCCACACCTGAGTACCAAGGCCCTTCTAAAATGATCTTCAAAACTCAGAGATGAACTGAACACCCATATCTAAGATGATAGACAATCGAAATCCAAGCAACCGAACTAACTCCTAAATGTAAAGTCTAGCATAATCCTCGACTGAATCTGTAATTTTGACTAGTAAAAAATATGTTGATTTGGTCAACTTGTCTACGATTACCCATATAGAGGCTTACTATCGGTGCATACGAGGCAACCCCATAATGAAGTCCATGTTGATCTCTTCCCACTTCCAATTAGAAATGCTGATATCCTGTAGCATACCTGCAGGTCTCTTATGCTCAACCTTCACTCGTAGACAATTCAGACACTTATCCACAAATTCTGTTATGTCCTTCTTCATCTCATTCCAGCAATAGACTTTTTGTAGATGATGGTACGTCTTGGTGTCACCTGGAAGGATATATTACCAAGAGCCATGAGCCTCTCTTAATGTCTACCCTCTTAAGTCATCCACAACAAAAAAACATAATTGATCCCGATAGTGGAGTACACAATCTCCCCCTAGGAGACAACCTCCACTTTCTGAGTCCGAACTACTTCCTTGAACTTCACTAAGATAGGATCCTCATATTTCTTGCCTAAACCAATACAACTAAGGAAGATTCTGATCCATTCTAAATAATGACACAACCATCTGCTGAATCTGTAAGGCGAACCCCTAAACAAGGCCCCTAAGATCATATCGAGGCTTTGCAGCTGAAACTAGTATGGAAATGGCACCAGATCCATTAAACGACTACAAGGACGGCTCTTCCTATGAACCAACGAGCCATTGGTTGTGTCTGTGGTGTTGAACATCCGAAAAATGTCAAAATCTGCATAGAACCGAGAGTGGATTGTATGACTTGTTTTTTAATTATACCAGTCTTTATTTCCAATCACTGGAGCAGGTTTAGAGAGTGATTCTGAGGTAGAGAAGGAACCAAGCGAGTGGAACCAACTGGCCGTTGTATGGACCAAAGACCCGCAGGTTTAGACAGTTGTTCTACCAGATTCTATTTTTATTTCGGCAATTTGGGGTTATTTATGTAAATCGTATGCTTCTAACTCCCAAGTGATGTCATTTTAGGCTTCCTTAAGGTCATACTAAAGGATTAAATTTATCCTACATCCTCATTCTCTTCAAACATCCGTAAGTTGAAGATTCTCTCTTAAGTCAAGCTAGGGTTCATCATCTCCTTGATCTCAATTTCTCTTGGGCCTTTAGGAAAAGTTAGGGAATCATCTAACCTAGGTATGTAGGATTATGAATGGATAGCATACACCCTCATGCCCTTTTCAAGTTCAATTTCATGATCTCTACTCTTCAAGCTTCAAATTAGCGATTTCTAAGGTTAAACCCAAATTGAATGAAAACTCTATGATTCACTTATCATTTCAACTTCCTTATGATTCAAGCCTTGTTTTATGATTAAGCTACATTTTTCTAAAAGAATCTCTCATTAATCTATGTTTTCACATTTATGATGATTTTGCTTAATTATGTATGATCTTATGAATTTCATGCTTATGGACCTATGGTTCCAAGTTATGAAAATTTATTCAAGTATAAATGAATTTCATGAATCTAAAACTTATGTATCATGGCTGGGTCAACAACATTTTTTTCATGGCTAGTTCACGTATGATAAGTATGATTATATTCTTGTGCTTTCTAAAAAGCCCATTTAAAACTAATTATGTTTCATGATTATGTCTATGAGCAATATGCATATTTTGAGAGTAATATCAATCACCATGTAGGCTAAGGTTCAGTGCACCCAAATCTCAGAACTACGTGCCACTTCAGGATAGAGGGTCCTTGCCAATAGAGAGTGTCTCCCTAGCCTCTATCCTAAGGGATCCTTGCCAATTGAGGGTTTCTCCGTTACACTACTGGGCTCATGGTTATGAGTGATATCACGCCTTTGTCTCCTTTACCCTGGAAAGACTTAGGACGGCTCTGCCAACTTGAGTGAGATATTTGGGGCATAATGCGCTTATTCATGATGGTGTCAGTTATGATGAAGCCTACCACTGTTCCTCATATTTTAACTTATTCATGTATAGGATTTATGATATTATATTTTTTAGTATAATTAACACATTAATAAGAATATGAGTTTTTGCTTATACTGTGTGTTTTTACATTCAAAACCATGGGTCATTATGCTTCAGCTTATTATTAATAGCTCATGGTTATAACTATCTCATTATCATGATTTTTGCATGTTGTCCTTAGTCTAATGCCGAATGCTTACATTATACTAATGATTTCAGACTATCTCTTTACTTGCATGCTTTTACATAACCTACATAATCAATACATTTAATGTATCGATGGCACACTTCTATGCTATATCGTTCCATGATATAGGTTTAGGTGATCATATTTAATCTCAATGTTTGCATCTCTCCCGCTCCGATTCCGTCCAGTTTTAACCTTGGTGAGTCCTCATCATCCAAGGACATCAATTTGGTTTTGTTGCATTATAACTTTCAATTTCAGAATTTAGCAAGCTAGTTGGGGGTATTGTCCCATCATCTCATCATTTTATTAGAGGATTTTTAGAAATCTATGTATTAGATGGTTCATGGTTGTTGACTTGTTGATACGCTTATGTATTATAATATGCAGTTTTCTGCTTACCTTATCTTCATGATTTCTTTTCGCTTAGTGTATGATAAAGAATATGTTGTGCATATTCCATGGGTTAGCTTAGATCCATTTGTGGTTCTAGGTCCTGTGTCTCGATCTGAGGTCCATGCTCGGCCATGACATGAGGTGACCTTATCCCCTACATTTATCTTTCTGCATGTATTGGGGACGTTGAACATTTTTTATGTTGGGGGTGGGGCATTTTTGCTTTATGCAATAGTTTCTTTTAATGAATATTATTTTTGATAATAATAATGTCATATGTATAGTTATATCTTGATTTTGTAGTTATATCTTTGAGGTTTTCTTAACAATGATTCTTTCCTATGAGGCTTAACAATACAGGACCCGGCTCTCAGGCTCAGCCCCGTTCATTGTCAGACATCAGAGTTAGCACCTTTGTTGTTGCTGAGTCCTCATTTCCAGAGGACTAGACAGATTTTATATATGTATTTTTAGTTTCCGCTTGTTGAGTTTTTTGGGGTCTTGTTCCATCAACTCGCCATGTTTAGAGACTTTTCGTATATATGATTATATTCAGCTTCAGATTTTGCATTCTGATGTTATGTTGAAACTAGACTTCTACTATGAATATCTTATTGATTCTTCTATTTTATTGATCGAGTTAGATGTATGCTTATTCCATGGGTTGACTTGGAGTCTCTCGGGGCTCCTTGTCCCATGTTACGATACATGCCTCTGTTCGGGTCATGACAACGAGGATCCACATGAGTTTGTTGATGAGATTTTGAAGATCACCCAGGTCATGGGGGTGAATGGAGAAGAGTGTGCTGATTTGGCCTCATATCAGCTGAAGGGGATCACACACATTTAGTTTAAATAGTGGAAGGATAATATGGCAGCCGGAGCAGGCCTTATATGTTGGGAGGAGTTCCACGTCACTTTTCTAGATCGGTTCTTCCCTCGTTAGATGAGGGAGTTGAAGGCGGCCGAGTTCATGAATCTAAAACAAGGGAAGATGACAGTGCAGGAATATGCTCTTGTGTTCACTCGTCTATCAAAGTACGCCCCAAAATTAGTGGTGGATAAGAAGGTGCAAGTGAGAAGGTTTGTTCATGGGGTGGCGGACTATCTAGACAAGGATTGCAGAACCACCATGATCCTTCAGGATATGGATTTTCCTCGGATAGTCTTGTATGCCCAGTTGGTGGAGGCGGCACATCTGAGGGAGAGAGAGGCCAAGACGTCCAAGATAGACAGCTATAGGTTCTCTCAACCGAGGCTAGGTGGTGGGCACCGATAGTAGTCCCACTAGAGATCTTCAGCCTCAGCATCTTCAGCGATGGGTTTGGCATCATGATCTAAGAACGACCATAGAGGACGAGCATCAGGCCCCTGGATTCCAGTATTCACTATTTTCGATAGGTGTGGTCGGAGGCATACAGGTAAGTGTTTGGCGGGTACAAGTGCTTGCTTCGAGTGCGGAAAGCCCGAACATATTCTTAGGGATTGCCCGATAGCTAGATAAGGCCTTGAAAGGGGCCGAGGCCCAGCTTCCAGTTCAGCAGCTCCACCAGCACGCAAGGGGCATCTACTAGCACAAGTGGCGGTCAGTGCCAAAACAAATTCTATGACTTAGCATCTTTTTAGGAGCAGTAGGTCTCTCCGGATGTAGTCACTGGTATGTTACTAGTTTTCCACCTTGATATATATGCTTTGTTAGATCCAGGGGCTACCTTGTCTTTTGTGACGCCCTATGTGGCTAGTAGTTACAGAGTCAGTCCGGAAATCTTGTCAAAACCCTTCTCAGTGTCTACTCGAGTAGGTTATTCAGTTGTAGCTAGATGGGTGTACAGAAGTTTCCCGGTCACAGTCCTTTAGAAAGTAACCTCAGCTGATCTAGTAAAGTTAGCCATGACCGATTTTGATGTTATCCTCGACATGGATTGGCTATTTCCATGCTATGCCTCAGTTAATTGTTGAACCCGGGCAGTAGAGTTCTGATTTCCAACTGAGCCAACCTTATGATCATTTTGTGGTGTATTCTGATGCTTCTCGAATTGGCCTTGGATGTATGTTGATGCAACATGGGAAGGTCATTGCTTATTCCTCGAGCCAGCTTAAGAATCATGAGAGAAATTACTTAAAGCATGACCTTGAGCTAGCAGTGATGGTGTTTGCCTTTATGGTTTGGAGGCATTAAATGTTTAGGTTGCATGTGGATGTGTTCATGGATAACAAGAGCCTTCACTATGTATTTACTCAAAAGCATCTGAATTTGCAGCAAAGGAGATGACTTGTAGCTCACAAGGGAGGTCCCAATGTAATATATATAATAGTATAAACCTACGTTGGCGCGTAGTTCTGAGGCATAGGATGATCGACCCTTAGCCTACTCGGTGCTAGACACTACTCCCAAAAAATGCATATGCTCTACATAATTTTTGCAACGAAGCTCAACATCGTCTATTGACGAAGTTCAATAATTAAATACATCTCAAATATTAAATCACACATATGAGAAGCTTTAGCTCAAGACATACCACAAGCTGAAAGATAATTGGGAGTCTTCGCTCCAAAACCATGTGGTAAACTTAATTCGGGAAAATCATAATTCATACTTAGACATGTGGGCATTGCCCAAAGATTTATCATACATGGAAATACTCAATTCATAACGAAAACATGATTATAAACATAGGCAGCTTTAAAACATGCTTTTTCATCATAATATCTCATGATCATGATCATCATACATTCATCACAAATCTCATCTTTCATGAACTTCTCATCAATGGGCTTTTAAATTCATAAAACTAGAAACATGATTTTTGATTGAAACAATATAAAACATGCCCATCCTTCATAATTCCATGGTAGAAACATAATTAAATCATACTCATGTAGAGAATTAGGAAATTCATGCATTTGGGTTAAAACCCCATAGATTAGACATAGAATTGTCATGATTTAGAGCGGGATTGGGCATGGATGTGAAAGAAATCACCCATTATAACCCTACATACCTGTTGGTAGCAAATTCTTGCACTTCATTAAATGCCTAATAGGAATTGAAGAGAAATATGGAGAACACTAAGCTTGATCACCCTCTCTCAACTTCTACATTGCATGCAGGAATGATAAGGCTTAAAATGAACTTAGCCCCTTTAAAAGTCATCATTCGTAACTTAAAATGATGTAGTTTAGGCCATAAGAACTTATGAATTATGAAAAGCCCTTACTAAAATCGTAGAAAATAACTGCCAGATGGTCCCAACGAGGGACCTAATGACTCGTCCTCTTTGGCCACGACTTGTGACATGATCCGTGAAGTACAATGCTAGTCAAGTCTGCTGGGCTCATAACATATGACATAATGACTCGTTAACGGGTGACCGTGACTCATGGTCACGATATGTAATGTACACCGCCTTATCCTCAATAAAATAATTCCCTGTTTGTTCATGATGGATCCCACGAATTGTGGGTACTGACCACGACTCGTGGGGTCCTCCCGTCAAGTACACTGTCTCATTAGTTTTGTTCACTAGTTATAGTTACACTCTAGAACTTGCTTAGTTATTCTACCACCCCAAAAGTTAGCATGATTTTGATCAAGTATGCATGAATCTCATGAATGTCAAGCTTATGTATTATGATCATATCTTCAGCATTATTTTTATGGCCAGTTCACATATGTCAAGCAGTTTATGAATTCATAAAGTTATTTTAAACTAGCCTATGCAAAACCCAGGTTTCTAGTATGAATGTGAGCACTATGTATATTTTTGGGAGTAGTATTTAACACTGACTAGGCCGAGTTTCAGCGCATCCAGGTCTTAGAACTACGTGCCATTATAGAATAAGGGATCCTCGCCAGTAGAGAGTGTTTCCCTTGGCTATAGCCTAAGGGGTGCTTGGTAGTTAAGAGTGTCTCCCTTATGCTATTAGGCTCTTGAGAGATATCACAACTTCATGGTTCTTACCCTTGGTAAGGTATGGACACCCTTTCGACCAGGGGTATAGGTCAGGCTCCATGATGCTCACTTGGAGTATGTCGGTTATGTGATTCTCCCACTATTCCTCATGTTTTTCAAGATTTTTCATGCTCATGTTTCTTGATGTTATGACTTATAGTATGGCTTGATCCATTGATCAGATTATGAGCTTTACTTATGATTTCAAACATGTTAAGCTTTATGACTTTGTTTTCAAATCCTTGGTTCATTATAATCTAGATAACAGTGAACAACTTATATTTTAAGACTATTACACAATTGTGATTTTAGCATGTTGTTCTTACTCTCATGTTTTATATATCGTCCATACTCTGCACATTTAATGTACTAATTGCAATTTTATGCTATATCGTCTCATGATATAGGTTCGAGTGATCACTCTTAGCCATGCTGTTAGATTTGCTCTCACTCCAGGTTCAGCATCAGCTTTTGCTGAGTCTTCATCATACAAGGACACAGCATCAAGTATTCTTTTGAATTACTAATTACAAACTTAGTACAGTTAGCTGGGGGTATCCCATCAGTTCGTCTTATGTTAAAGGATTTTCATACGATGATGTATAGATATTCAGCTGTTTTGACTTATTGTCCCAATTCATGCATTGTATGATATTATAGACTTCTGCTTATGCTATGTATTATGCTTTTTCTGCTTAGTGTATTCTTATGCTTATGTTATGTATGTACCATGGGTTATCTTGGAGTCATTCGTGGTTCTAGGTCCCGTATTACATTCGGGGTCTGTGCTCGGGTCTTGATAAACTTGATATTAGTGCATCAGGTTTAGGTGTGTCCTAGGATGTTTGAAAACTGTGTTAAGTAGAGTCTTTTAAATGGGTGTGAAGCCACAGTTATAAGGATGACGTTGCAATACATTTTAGGAAACGTCCCTTCTTTTATGTTCTATATCATGCGATGAAGTCCAACTCTCTCTATTTTTCTACCTCATACTATACGCATTTGCAGAAAGTGACTCCCCGAAAAGCCAATAGAAGAAGAAATGGATAGCAATTGTAATGGGAACCAGCTAGCTGCACCAGCTCTAGTGGACCCTTTGAATGAGCAGGCGACTCACGCTGTGTATAGGGATGATTTTTAGATGTTGCCCAAGCTAGACGCAGGTAAAGCCATAGGCAGTTGTACGTATGAACACCAATTGGAGTGCTGCAGTGACTGGAGTGTGAGAATTCACCTAGATGAACTTGCCAGAGTTTCATGGTTCAATGATAGATGAGGTTCCACAAGAGTTCGTTGATGAGATCTAGATGATTATGCAGACTATGGGTAATACTAAAGAGGAGAGTACAGACTCGGCCTCCTATCAGTTGAAAGAGTAGGTCACATATGGTTCAAGCAGTGGAAGGAAAGTTGTAGGGCAGGTGCAGCTCTTGTTGATTTGGATGAGTTCGTGATAGCTTTCCAGGAGATGTTTTTCCCCCAGGAGATGAGGGAAGCAAAGGTTGCAGAGTTCATCAATCTGAAGCAGAATAATATTATTGTTTAGGAGTACGCCTTGAAATTCACCGAACTGTCCAAATATGTTAGGGAGATGGTTGTCGAGCGGAGGGCTCGCATGAGCAAAATTGTATTGAGAGTCTCAAATTTAGTGGTCAATGAACGCAGAACTGCTATGCTTATTAGTCATATAGATATATATGGACTCATGATTCATGCCTATCGGATTGAGAAGAACAGGTAGAAGGAGAAGTAGAAGGAACAAAGAGGGATAGGACAAGGAACTTCAAGTTCTCACTACATAGGACAGGTTGTGGGCATTGCTCACAGTCTCATTGGAGATCATCAGCCCCAGCTCCATCATTAGCTAGTGTTTCATCCAGAACTAGAGGTTATCAAAGGGGTAGAGCACCAAGCTCTAAGACTCAAGGGAACATGTTCGAAGAACACACATTGCCAGTATACGAAAAGTGTGGTAGGATCCACTCTGGAGGGTGCTTGGTTGGTTCAGATGCTTGCTTCACATGTGGTATGCCTCAGGCACAGACTCATCAATTGTACTTTAGCCAGAAAAGGTGACAGTAGAGGCCGTACCCCAACCACCTCTTTAGCCACTCTAGTACCTCGCCTATCCCAGCAAAGCGCATCATCAAGTGTAGGAGGTAGACAATTTGCAGGACCATTTCTATGATGTTTTTTCATGTAAAGAGCAGGAGAGCTGACCAAATATGGTCATAGGTATGTTACGATTTTAAACCTTGATATTTATGAATTTCTAGATCTAGCAGCCACATTATCCTTTATGTCTCCCTATGTTGCTACCATTTCTGATGGTAGTCCCAAAATCCTCCCAGAATACTTTTTAGTCTCTACTCTTGTTAGGGAGTCAGTCTTAGCATGAAGGGTATACATAAACTTCCTAGTTACAGTTCTCTAGAAAGTCATCTTATTTGATCTAGTAGAACTAGATATATCTAACTTTGATATTATATTTGGCATGAATTGGTTTTATTCCTATTATGCACCAGTCAATTATGGAACTCGAATAGTAAAGTTCTAATTTCCAGATGAACTAATCCTAGAGTTAAAGGGTAGTTCAACCGTACTTGTAGGTCGTTTTGTCTGTTATCTTAAGGCCAGGAAGATGAATTTCAAGGGTAGTGTGTAGGATTTAGTTCTATTAAGGATTCTAAGTTCGAAACCTCGACTACTCAGTTAGTCCTAATTGTTTGTGAGTATCTAGAGGTGTTCTCTTATAATCTACCAAGAATCGCATCTGAGTAGGATATTGACTTTGGGATCGGCCTTCTCCCTGATAAGCAAACAATATCCATCCTTTCTTACAGAATGGCTCCAGCTGAGCTTAATGAATTGAAGGTACAATTGAAGGATCTCTTAGATTAGGGTTTTATCAGGCCTAGTAAGTCCCCATGGTATGTTCCACCCCTTTTAATGCGAAAGAAAGATGGTTCTCTCAGGAGGTTCATATCCCATTCGTGATTCATTATCTGATCGATCAGTTTCATGGAGCTAGTTATTTTTCCAACATAAACCTTAGATCTAGATATCACCAGCTAAGAGTTAAAGAGTTTGACTTTCCGAAGATAGGCTTCAGGACTCAGTATGGTCATTATAAGTTTATGGTTATGTCTTTTTGACTAACGAATGCTCCTACAGCTTTTACGAATTTGATGAATAGGGTGTTCAAAAAGTATTTTCGATATGTTTGTCATTTTCTTCATTGATAATATCCTTGTGTACTCACTTAGTGAGGAGGAATATGCTGCTCATTTGAGGATTGTGTTGCAGACTCTTAAGGAGCGTCTGCTATTTGCTAAGTTCAGCAAGTGTGAGTGTTGGATAAGAGTCAGTTGCTTTTCATGGGCATGTGGTGTCTAGTGAGAATGTGTAGGTATACTTTTAGAAGATTGAGGCAGTGAAGAACTGCCCTAGACCTGTCTATCCAACCTATGTTAGATGCGTTTCTGGTTTAGTAGGATACTACTGGAGGTTTGTAGAGGAATTTTCATCCACTGCATCACCTTTGACTAGGTTGACCCAAAAGAAGGTCATGTTTTAATGGTCTGATTTGTGTGAGAAGAGCTTGCAGGAGTTCAGGTCATTACTTATGCCTTGCTAGAGGGAACAAATGGATTTTTGGTTTATTACAATGCCTCTATAATTGGCTTCTGACATGTTTTGATGCAGCATGGTAAGGTCATCACTTATTCTTTGAGACAACTTAAGACTCATTAGAAGAATTACTTGATACACGACCTTGAGTAGCAGTGGTGGTGTTTGTCATGAAGTTATGGAGGCTCTATTTTTATGGGGTGCATTTGGATGTATTCACGGATCATAAGAGCCTTAAGTATGTTGTTACACAGAAGGATCTGAATTTGTGAGAAAGGAGATGGCTTGATCTTCTCAAGAACTATGACATGAGTGTCCTTTATCATCGGGGGAAGGCCAATATAGTGGAGGATGCTCTTATAAGGTTGTCCATAGGAAGTGTGACTTATGTGGAGGACAGGAAGAAATAGTTGGCTAGAGATGTCCATAGGCTTACTCGCTTAGGGGTTCGCCTATACGGATTTAGCAGAATGATGTGTCATTGCCTAGAATGGTTCAAAATCTTCATTGAATATGGAAGTGATAGAGAAATAGGATGAGGAGCCTATCTTAGTTATGTTGAAGGAAGAAGTCTGAAATCTAAAAGTGGAGGTTTTATCCCAAGGGGGAGATGGTGTACTCCGATGTCAAGGCCAATTATGTGTTCCGAATGTAGATGACTTGAGGAAGAGGATGTTTAGAGAGGCTCATAGATCTTGGTATTCTATCCACCCAGGTTCCACCAAGATGTACCATGATCTATGAGAAGTATGCTGGTGGAATGACATGAAAAAGGATATTGCAGAGTTTGTGGCTTTGTATCCAAATTACCAACAGGTTAAGGCTGAGAACTAGAGATCAGTAGGTATGATTAAAGATATTAGTATTCCTACATGGAGGTGGGAGGATACAAATATGGACTTCATTATAGGTTTGCCTCGTAATGTCAACAATATAATTCTATATGGGTGTTTGTAGATTGGATGACTAAGTCTGCACATTTCCTTCCAGTTAAAACTATAGATTCAGCAAAGGATAATTCTAGAAATTACATTTTGGAGATAGTCAGGTTGCACGGAGTCCCATTGTCCATCATTCAGATAGGGGTACTTAGTTCACTTCACAATTTTAGAAGTCTTTCCAGAAGAGCCTTGGTACTCAGGTTAAGCTTAGCGTAACGTTTTACCCGCAAATAGATGGTAAGAGTGAGCAGACCATTCAGATAGTAGAGGATATGTTGAGAGCTTGTATAATTGATTTCAAGGGTAATTGGGATGATTATTTACCTCTCTTTGAGATTGCCTACAATAATAGTTACCACTCCAACATTCAGATGGCTCCGTTCGAAGCTCTTTATGGGCGGAGATATGCTCACCTGTTGGATTGTCTTAGGTAGGCGAGGCTATTTTGATAGGGCCAACTTCATGAGGCTGGAGAAGGTTTAGCTTGTTAGAGAAAGGCTGAAAGCTGCTAATAGTCATCAGAAATCCTATGCGGATGCAAGGAGGAGAGAGCTCAAGTTCACAGTTGATTATTGGGTGTTTTTAAAGTTGTAACCCAAGAAGGAAGTGATAAGATTTAGCATGAAAGGGAAGCTTATTCCCTAATTAGTTGGTTCTTACAAGATTTTGAGACATGCTGGCAATGTGGCCGATGAGTTGGAGTTCCCCGCAGAGTTAGCATAATTGCATCCAGTTTTCCATGTGTCCTTGATGAAAAAGTGCATTGGTGGTCCAGCTCTAATTGTAACTTAGAGAGTATTGGTGTGTACGATAGGCTCACCTATGAAGACATTTTGGTTGAGATTCTTGACCATTAGGTTCGCATAGGAACAAGAAGCACTCTTCAGTGAAAGTCCTTTCGAGGAATCAGCTCGTCGAGAGAGCTAAATGGAAGCTAAAGCAGTTATGATGGCTAAGTACCTTCACCTCTTCCCTCCCAACTCAGCTGAGAAGGTAGCCCTTACTGGCAGGAAATGGGCTGATTTTGTCAGCCTATCAACTATTACCCAAATGGAATCATTTCTGCGTCTAGTACGGGGTAACCCTGTTACAAAATCCATATTTATTGCTTCCCATTTCCATGTAGGTATCATTATTTTTTGCGTCAAACCACCTGGTTTCTGGTGCTCTGCTTTCACCTGCTGACAATTAGCACACCTAGACACAAATTCAGCTATTTCAGTTTTCATACCAGGCCACCAGTAGATGTCTCTGATGTCGTGGTACATTTTCGTCGCCCCTGGGTGAAGGGAATAGCGAGCGTAATATACCTCGTGCATAATCTGTCCACGAAGGCCTGAGACGTTCGGGACACAAAGGCGGCCCTTGCAGCGTAGTACACCATCCTCGGTTATCTGAAAATCTGGCTCCTTACCCTTCTGAACTCTATCTCTGAGCTGGACTAAATCGTGATCCTCATACTGTCGTTCTTTTACCTCTGCAACTAACGATGATACTACAGAATTCTGAATTACAGCCCCATTATCTCCTGTTTCCATTACTCGAACGGCTAGCCCAGCTAACTGATGAATTTCTTTAGCTAATTTCTGTCTCTCGGGTCGCAAATACGCCAAGCTCCCCATTGACTTTCGACTCAGAGCATCTGCTACAACATTGGCTTTTCCCGGATGGTACAGGATGTTCACATCATAATCCTTCAATAACTCTAACCAGCGACGTTGCCGCAGATTCAACTCCCTCTGAGTAAAAATGTACTGCAAGCTCTTATGATCTGTATATATATCAACATGGACGTCGTACAGGTAATGCCTCCACATCTTCAAGGAATGAATTACTACGGCCAACTCTAAGTCATGGGTGGGGTAATTCCTTTCGTGTCTTCTCAGCTGTCTGGAAGCATATGCAATCACTCGACCATGTTGCATTAACACACAACCCAATCCGACACCTGACGCGTCGCAATAGACTGAATAACCCTCTGCGCCTTCCGGCAATGCTAATACTGGGGCGGAGGTTAACCTTTATTTCAGTTCCTGGAAACTCTGCTCGCATGCCTCCGTCCACTGAAACTTTGCTGCTTTCTGTGTCAATTTAGTTAAAGGTGCTGCAATGGTTGAGAATCCCTCAACGAATCTCCGATAATACCCTGCTAACCCCAGAAAACTACGAACCTCAGTCGGGGTGGCAGGCCTAGGCCATGACTTAACTGCTTCTATCTTCTGCTTATCTACCTGTATACCGGTGTCTGAGACAATATGCCCTAAAAAAGCCACTGAGTTAAGCCAGAATTCACACTTCGAAAACTTAGCATACAACTGGTGGTCCCTGAGAATCTGGAGCACTGTCCGCAAATGAGTCCGGTGATCTGCTTCAGAGCGAGAATACACCAGAATGTCATCAATGAATACTATCACGAACAAGTCCAGGAAAGGTCTGAAAATACTGTTCATCAGGTCCATAAAAACTGTTGGGGCGTTCGTTAGCCCGAAGGACATAACCAGAAATTCAAAATGCCCATATCGGGTCCTGAATGCTGTCTTAAGAATATCCCTCTCACGTACTCGGACCTGGTGGTACCCGGACCGCAAGTCAATCTTAGAAAAGTATCTGGCTCCCTGCAACTGATCAAATAAGTCATCAATTCTGGGGAGCGGATACTCGTTCTTTACTGTAACTTTGTTTAGCTGTCGATAATCTATGCACATTCGGAGTGAGCCATCTTTCTTTCTCACAAACAAGACTGGCGCACCCCATGGGGAAGTACTCGGCCTGATAAAACCTTTATCTAACAAGTCTTTCAACTGCTCCTTTAATTCTCTGAGTTCTGTAGGAGCCATACGATAAGGAGGTATTGATATTGGCTGAGTGCCTGGTAGCAAGTCAATAGCAAAGTCTATTTCCCTTTCTGGGGGAATACCAGGTAACTCATCAGGAAATACATCTGGGAATTCATTTACCACTGGGACAGACTGGAGTGTCGGAGATTCTGCTTGGACATCCTGAACTCTGACAAGATGGTAAATACACCCCTTAGATATCAACTTTCTCGCCTGAAGGTAGGAAATAAACCTACCTTTTGGCGTCACGGTGCTGCCCTTCCACTCCCGTACTGCTTCCCCCGGGAAGTGGAATCGGACCGTTTTGGTCCAACATTCAACATTGGCAAAGCATGGCTCTAACCAGTCCATACCCATTATGGCATCGAAGTCTATCATTTCTAACTCGACCAGATCTACTGTGGTCTGACGGTCAACAATCTCTACTGTACACCCGCGGTAGATTCGGCTAGCTGTGATAGAGTCACCAACGGGCGTAGATACTAGAAAGGGCTGCTTTAATGATTCTGGTACAATACTAAACTTCCGTGCCACAAATGGAGTAATATAGGACAAAGTAGACCCTGGGTCAATTAGCACATAAGTAGGGTGGGAGCAGATAGTTAGCATACCTGTCACGACATCAGGCGATGCTTCTGAATCTTGCCTCCCTGGCAAGGCATATGTACGGCTTGGGCCCGCACCTGTACTGGAGGCCCCTGATCTGCCCCGACCCCTGCCTGCTGAAACTGAGGGCCTGTGCCCAGTCGAAGATGTTGTGGCTCGTGACCCTGCTGATGTCCTATCCTGTCTATCGCGGTCCTCTCGACCTCTGGCTGGGCAATCCTTCATCAAATGGCCTTCTTGGCCACAAATATAACATGCGGTGGAGCCATATCTGCATGCTCCAGAATGGCGTCGATTGCATATAGGGCAAAGTGGTAGGGTATACCTACTCTGCTCTGCCCTCCTCTGTGATAGTGAATCTGCCATCTGCGAGCCTCTACCAGTCCCTGACTGCCCCCTGCGGCTGAATCTACCCCCCTGTGACTGTGACGAAGGCGGGGGCCTGGGCGGCCTGTCTGACAATCGGGGCCTGGGTCCTCCCCGGGCCCCTCCCGGTAATTCAACTGGCCTGTCCCGGCGACGCTGTTCCTGATTAACCCTTCTGACCTCTCGTTGCCGCTGTCTGATGCCCTCAATATTCTGAGCAAATGCCTGAATGCGAGCAATATCCATGTCCTCTCGCAGTGTGGCTGTAGTGCAAATCTCAACATATTCTGGATTCAATCCCGTAATGAAGCGATGCACTCTGGATGCCATAGTATCAACAAAGGCCGGTGCATATCGGGCTAAGGAATCAAACTGCAAAGAATATTCCCAAACACTCATGGCCCCCTGTTCTAGATGTAGGAACTAGTCTACCCGGGCCTGTCGAATTTCCCGCGGCAAATAATGATCCAGAAAGGCTCCTGAAAAGCTGGACCAGGTGGGAGGGGAAACATCTCTCCCTCGAGACCTCTCCCAGCTTTCATACCATAACACCGCAATATCCCGTAACCGGAATGCTGCCAACTCAACTGACTCGGCAGACGTGGCATGCATAACCCTGAAGATCCTCTGCATTTTGTCCAGAAAATCCTGAGGGTCCTCTGTCCGGTCCGTGCTTGTAAATTCTGGAGGATTCAAAGCTAAGAACTCTCGGACCCTCGAACTACCGGGCCCTCCTGATGATTCTGCAACTGTAGATGGCATTGGCTGACGCTGAACAACCATCATCTGTGCTAACAGAACTACAGCACTCCTAACCTCCTGATCAGAAGGAGTCAATATAGGGGTTGCTGAAGGTAATGTCGCCCCAAGTGGCTCCTGACGTGGTGGGGACTGCTGAGGAGGCTGGGATGATGCCTCTGTGGTGCCCTCTGATCGGGCTATCTCCAAATGAGGGGGAGGCATCCTGCTGGTGCCTTCTCCTGCTGCAATGTCTAAGTTCCGACCTATAATAGGATGGCGCTGGTCTGACATTATCTGTAACCAAAGAATATGGTAAGATTTTTGGGAATCAACCATATACTGTACCGCTCTATAGCACGACTGAATCAGAATAAAAGACAACCATCCTATCATGCCTTGCAGCCTCCTACCCATAGTATGTGGTGCACAACACATCCATGGACAGGACTCTACTTAGCATGGTTTGCAGACTCCCTGGGATACGACCTGCTCTGATACCAAGTTTGTCACGCCCCACCTTGGGGGGTATGACTGGCACCTGGTGCCCTACTAAGACCTGACCTGCTGAACTGTTAAGCCTGGGCGCATCTGGCGCCTGGCTGGCTCTAACTCAAATTTCTGGAAACAAAGGGCTATATAACGGCTGTAAATACAGCCCCCGGCCCATTGGCCTATAGCCTTCTGTACCTGTATTACAGCTGACCGGAAACAAGGTAATTCAGGGGAACCTATGCGGGCCGACAAGGCCACTATGCTATCTAGTTATCTGTAACTCAAGCATAACATACTGAAAAGCTACGTGACTGGCAAGGTCACCACTACTGACAAACTATGGCCCCACACGGCCATTACAAAAGGAAGAAGGAGTAAAGGCAACTATACAACTGCACGGCCTCACACGACCGGCTCATCTGACCACAGGGAATATAAACAGACTGCAAGCCTCTAGGAAGGATAATAGAAATGATCGGGACAGGGCCCCGACCTACCCGTACTGTACAACAAAAGGAACTGAACAACACCTCTAGAAATTCAGTCTCCGGATGACAGGAGCTGAATATTCGACCGCTGATGGGGATCACATGGTATCACCTGCGCGTCTATGGGTACCTGCAGGCAAGTAATGCAGCGCCCGACTGGGCGTCAGTACCGCTGGAACTGAGTATGTAAAGCAAACTGAATACAAGCAATATAACTAAAAATTCTGAATAGTAGGAGATAACTGAATCTGTAAGAACTGAAGGGATATCTGAAATCAATAACATAACTGTCAAAACTAAAATAAGAAGGAGTAGATAACTGTCTGATGGTGTGGATCGTACCTGTTCTTAATCATACTGAAGGGAGTAGGAATCATACCTGGAGACGTATCATTCTACTACTAATCTGCTCGTGTCTACTGTAATATAACATAACATACATAACGTAACATGGCATACACAACCTTACCCGGCCCCCATAAGCCGGGAGGTACAATCAACACAAAATCTATAGCCCTACCCCGGTCATCCCATCTCCTATACTGGCTGTAAGCATCCTGCCGGTCCCCTGGGTATGCACTTGGGCTCGCTGAGCCCCTGACCATTACTGCATCTGAGTCCGGAGGACTCCTGAATCTGCACCCGGGCGTATCCGCTCGACTGGGGTGTGTAAGGCCGATCAAGGCACAAATATGGGGAAAAACTGGCATCCCATCTTCGTCCCCTGGCGGGACGGCATGCCACTCCGTAGAGTGACGTATCCTCGTCCTCTGGCGGACGAGTCGATACAGCTATTAACCCTGGGCGGTCATGGATGCTAGGTAATCCAACCCCAAACAATACAACGGTCTCAACTGGTAATACTATCTGTGTATCTCACATGCTGAGGCTACTAGGGGTAAAGTATCATATATATTACATGCTGGGCTAATGATAGTAATTTGTACGTATTTAATTCGTGCTGAGGCAGGTAAAGATATATAAATATGAATATAGTCTCCTGCCGGGCTATACTAGGCAAATGCTATATAAGATAATGTTTCTATTGAAAACTCTATTGTTTACTAAGTTTCTATATACGCTATATGCTGGACTAGTGATAGGAATAAGTACGTACTTAATACATGCTGAGGCTAGAAGTAATATATATGTATGTACGAATATAATCTTTCTGCTAGACTACGCTGTATACTGACTTTCTATAGTAACATGATTTACTAATCCTGACATGCTTTCTGAACTTCATTTTAGTCTGCTATTCTATTTCTGAAGTGCTTTACGGGTATTGCATTACTATACGGGGTTTCAACTGAATACAACCATATCCTGACATGGCATATCACATTACATACTGACTATACTGGGCAATCTCTAACACTTGCGTTAAAATCTGTATCATACTGATAGGTTTCACATACATTACGACCCAATATTTCTCACATCATACCAATATTCATAATAACGCAATACTCGACTTCTGAACATTCTACTGGTCCGTAATTTATTACACTATACTGATATTACTTAACTTGCCGAAAGAAACTAACTTTACATACCTTATCTTTGAATATTCGTCCATCGGACGAGGCTCGGCCGGTACTTCAACTATTTTCTCCCAACTGCATTCATAAATACGTCAATCAATACTAAATACAACATTATTGTAAAGAGCGATGTTACTTTCGATTTAATTTATAGCCTAAACTTAGGCTTATCGAAAGACGGTCAAAAACTCGCTATTTTCCAGCGGCCCAAAAGGGAGAATTTTTTGCTTCTCAGCTAGGAACACATAGACATTAATTTAGACCAATTCTACTTACTTTAGTTCGGCGGCTCGCCGATTCGTCGGCCGTATTTCGCAAAACTAACTCTGTAGAAATGCTCTCTGCTGCTAAATACCTTGGTATCTAGGATTAATTTGGGTTTGGGCAGCGTTTGGCAGCGTAATCGGACGAAAATATTTAATTCCCCTTCGTTTTTCTCTGTTTACAGCTCTCTCTGGAAATTTTTATAAGTATGAATGACTTCCAACCGAAGTGGGGGCTTTATATACTTGGGCCTGGACACGGGCAACGTGTCACGGAGCCATCGCGGAGGCCTCACCTCCGTGACACGCTGCCATCGCGGAGGGGCTCTGCCTCGGCTCCTCCAGCGATGGTTCGACAGGTTTCTCATCCGATCTTTTCCCGGGCCTTTCCCTAGCACGTATGGCTTTCAAATATGCTTAACCAACGTGCGAATAGGTCATCTAAGTGTCGGGAATTCTACGGGGTATAACAAATATTTAGTCTATAGCATTCAGTTTTGGGATTGCAACTCTTTCCTTATCCTTTAAGCCTATTTAGTCTCCATTCGAGGATGAATATTCCCACAGAAGAGATAATGTAACACCCAAAAGTCCATTAGACTAGACCCTAGATTTGGAGTATGAACTAGTAGGAAATATAAAATTTTCCCTCAATAAGAGTCTCAGCACGACTCGTGATAGGGTGGTAAGAATCTTACCAAGACTCGTGAGATGGAGACCAGAGAAGCAACCAAAAATTTATCTCAGAAATCACAAGGGGATCAAATAAATTGTACTATGATGGTACGATAAATATTGAGGAGTCATGTGAAGGTGGTCAAATATTGACAAACAACGCTCTAGTGACCATGAAGGTCACTAGTGAAAATGAAAGATCACCATGAGACATGGTAAGGTTCCACGAGTAATGGTATAACTTATGGCACTGGATGGGAAAATTTTTAATGCGAGTTCCTAAGGGTATTTTGATCTTGGGCAAATTGATATGCCCAAGTGATACTCAAAAGTGCCATTTTAGCCTTGTTTACCTATCAATGTGTATACATTCTTATGTAATTGGTAATAAAATGTGAATTTATACTAACCAACATGATTAGCATTGTTTTGCAGGTAAAATGTAATTTTGGGAAGCTTAAATGCATGTTGGAAGATATCGGGGTTGAACTCGGATGTGAGCACGGGACAAGGCATTGGATAGCATAAAATAAAGGGGCTCCGCGATGGAGCCGTGTCACGCTTCCATCGCGGAGGCCTTCTGCCTGGATAGGGAATTTTCGCCCAAATTCTAGAGAGGGTACGCGATGGGTCCGTGGCACGGTGGCTTGGCTCAGCATTGCATGTCGTGCCACGTTGGGATTTATTTCCTGGACCCCCAGTTCCAGTGAAGGTCCGCGTCCGTAGCGTGTCACGGAGGCAGTGCTCCGCGATGCACTCCGTGACACGTTGCTCATTTTTCCGGGAAAAATTCCCACCAGTATAAATAGAACACTTAGGTTCATTTTTCAATATTCTGACTTGGTGGAGCAAGAACCTGGGTTACAGGCAGTTGAGGGGACAAAATTATCAGGGTTTTTCTTTCTTTCCTTCTCCTTGTATTCAATTGCTTGTATGTTTAACGCTCATTTAAAGATGTTTAATCCACAAATGAGTGGCTAATTCCTCTTCTTGCTGAGGTTATGAACAATTGTGATGAAATGTAATCATTGATTCTTTGGTTTTTCATCTTTTCTTCCATGGTTGTTCTATTAATTCTTGTTCTTACTGCAATAATGTGTGCCCTACGTTAATGTACATCTAAAAAGTCCGGTTTCACTCGAGAGAGCAAGAAATTGGAAAGTTGTGAATTAATAGGATATGATCTTTACTTGGTTTGGGAAAATTGAGAATGTTTACTTTCAGGATAGAAATATACCTGAAAGTCGTATTAGTCAATTTAGGAACCAGGTTTGTATTGGTAGAACATGAATTGCATTTAATCACAGAAATGTAGGTGGATGGTTCATGATTCTTAAGTGAGGTTAAATACGAGAGTTTTAATCTCTTGGCAAATGTTCTTGGCTAGCAACCGGAGGAAAACATTAACCAAATTATGTTGATAATTAATTTCATTACATGTTCGTTTAGCCTCAGCGTGCTCTCATTCATAGTTCAGACTCACATTAGATAATTGTTTTAGCTTTAGCATAAAAATTATAAAACAAAATATCAAACTCTTGGTTACACTGTTGTCTGCATTTTTAGAATTGAAATATAGTACACTTGAGCAGATTGCACTTCATCCCAGTCCCTGTGGGATCGATACTTGGCTTACTCAAGCCACTTTACTACTTGTTCGACCACGTGCACTTGCGTGTAGTTTTATAACCATCCAAAAGCAACCGAACAAGTTTTTGGCGCCGTTGCCGGGGATTGGCAATTGGTGAAATTTTCTTAAGTGTAAATTTACTATATTTTTTTCGAAGTGCTGACAACTTGGTCTTAGTGTTTGTCTTAATTCTTTTTTATTATTAATTTTTTTTTTCGGATACCCTTATTGACATGATATCGTGGAATCCAAATGGTTTAAATGGTGGATACTCATATTTTGGTGAATCTTGTCTGAATTGCGGAGGACACCACTCGTGGCAACACTATAACACGTGCAATATATGTGGTGGTCAAGATGGCCATTGGGATGGCTGTCCGAATGCATATTCCCCTCCCCCAAGCCCCTACTATGATCCTTCTGTTGTTTTTTCTGAATATAGGCAGGCTGAAAATGAGGACTTGGGACGCCAAGCTCGAATAGAAGACATGCTGAAACAACTCCTGGAGCAATCAGAAGCAATGAAGGAGGCGATGGCGGTATTGAGAATTCAGCAAGAAGAGAATGCAGAGGCTCTAGAAAGGATGAGCGTCAAATTCACGGAGATGATTGTTGAGGCTGAAGCTTGTGATAAATTGCAGGTAATAGTTTTAGCCGATATTCAAGAGGAACTACAAGCGGAAGACAAGGGTGAGTTTTTGGATGAAGCCCAACAATTAGAATCTTTTGAGTGTCCCCGTGATGGGATCACACTTATGGAAAATCCATTCATGGAAGAAGAGATAGAGTATCCCCCAGTTGACATTAATGGAGAGATAGATGTCGATGCTGAGAAGGTGTATACAAGTAAGGAGGTCAAGCACAATGCAGTTTCAGAGTTGAGGTGTATTGGACCACACTCGAAACATTTTTCGACATTAAGTTTGGTTGACAACATAGAACTAGAGTCTTCCAAGCTTATAGAGAAATGTCTAGAGGAGGACCAAGCCCCATATATTTTGAAATTTGCTGACTCGGAGAGACAAAATGACTTCGCTTACTTAAGGGCCAATAAGTTCAAAAGGAAACGTTTACTGCTTGGTCCTTATAATTTTTCACCACCACCCCTGGAGCATAAGAGGAAATTAGAGAAGAAATTAGGGGTGAGATTCATATCCTCAAGGTGGAGGAAAAAGTGGTGAAACTTGATACGTCGAGCCGCGATGGTAAACCAGGCGCTGCACGGGAGGCAACCCGTGGAAAAATTTTTCTCTTTGTAAAGTGTAAATAGATTTTTCTTTTTCTTCTTCTTGATTTACAACAAAATTTTTCGTTTTTGTTTTTGTTTTTATTTTTAGTTAGAGTGAAACCTATAATTCTAACCAATTTTGTGTAGTGAGATGAATTTCAGGTCAAACGGAGGAAAATATGCACGGAATCGCAAAGGAAAAGTTGAGGTATGAAAATTAACAAAAAGTGGCAAAAGAGTGAGCTAGGGCTATAGCTCCGTGTCACGGAGGTGGACCTCCGCGTTACCCTCCGTGACACGTTGAGGTATAATCCGGATTTTTTTTTAAATTTCCAGAACAGGCTCGCGACGGCTCCGTGTCATGGAGGCAGTGCACCGCGATGCACTCCGTGACACGTTGCCTTGTATATTGCGACGGGTCACACCGGGTCGCCGGGTGACCCGCGTGGTTTTTCTACTTTTTAACCCTGAAAACCCCTCCCTTTCCCTTATTTTTCAATCACTCCGCGGCCAAACTCCCCAAAACCCATCCCCCTTCAACGTGACATGGAGCAGGCCAAGAAAATCATCAAGTTTGCGTAAATTCTTCAACTTCAAGGTATGTTCTTCGATTCCACCTCAATTCTTGTCGATTTTCTTCGATATTGAGCATGTGAGGTGAGCTAAGTTTGCCCTAAGTAGAAATTAATCATGAATTCAATGGAATTGTTTTTGATGAATGTTCGGAATGTCATTATGATTGCTTGAACTCGTTAATTGCATAATTCAAATCGAATTTTCTTGATACTATCATTTCTAGGGCTTGTTTTTGAATTTGAAGTGAAAAATGTAGTGAACTTGTGAAATTCATGCCGGGATGTACATGTTGAGTGAGATGAGTCGATGTGCTAGTTGTTATCATGTTAAAAGACTGACGGATTCTCGGGCTAGGGGAATGTTGAAATTTGCAAGAATTGGGTTGGTTGTATAGGTTCGTGTATATAAATTTTTGTTGTTGTTTTCGTTTCTTTGTTTTTCCTTGCCAAGTGCGATGGATTAAAAGGTTATCGATGGTAATGATTGTAATTAGCTATACGAAGTCTGAGTAGTACGTAGCATATATACCATCGAATTCTTCGTATGCACTAAGCATGTTGGTATAGTTGGTTGTTTATTTATGCAAATAAGCATGATCTTGCTGGTAGGGTGTAACTGTAGCTAAGGACTAAGTGTGGGGTAGCCTAGCTTTACCCGACCTTAGCCGAAGTTGATATCCATTGGCTTAACATTGATCTTGTCTACTTGGGTCGACAGGTAAAATGGTGAGCAGGCAATAAAAAGGGAAAGGCGCATCAACATCGGGCGCCGGAAGGAAGCGAATCAGACTGGGCACAGCAGTCCCAACAGCACCAGCAGTTCCACGCGGCCAACGCCGCCAATACGGAACAAGATGGGTGACGGATGAGGGGAAAAGTGGTACGCAAAGCACAAAGAAAACAAATACTTCCCCGAGGAGCATATAGCACGGGAACCATTGGCACAGGAGTTCCCTAGGATTGTCCACTGGATCGAGGCAGCTGGGCTCAAGTTCATCTTTGAAGAGCCCAAGGAATGCAACCTGCACCTGATTCAGGAATTTTATGCCAACTGGAACCCGACGCTCAGAAGTCACACCATAAAAATCAGAGGGCAAATAGTCACATTTGAGCCCCACCACCTCAATGCTATCATAGGGGCGCGGGACACAGAAGCCCACGTGCTCCGACAGCTGAACATTACCCCACCATATGCGGACATCAGACGCACATTGTGTGGGACCCGATCGACATCTACATGGAGCAGACACAAGGAGATGGGCTACCATCAGACTTTGTCGTATTCACAAATGAACAGGGAAGTCAGAATCTGGCTGAAGATTGTCTGTTCCTGCCTAATCCCGGGGGTACATATGACAGATGTAACCCGGGATCGTGTATGCCGTGTGTACGCCCTAATGAAAGGGCTGGAGATCAACGTGGGGGCGGTGATTATCTCCGCCATGAAGAGAGCCCAGTTGCATCAGGGGCACAGATTCGACTTTGGTGGACTACTCACCACCTTCCTCAGGGGCCTAGATGTCGAGGAAGAGGCCCTTGACTACATCCCGCAGATGGAGCGGCGGGCCTTAGATGTTACTAAAACTAAGGCAGCCGACACCACCTACGGGCCAGTTCTAACACTTGACGAGCGACATGCTCGTGATGATCAGTATATGGCTCGTATGTATGGGATGCAGATGCTCCAGCTGAGGATAGGCGGGAGGCTAGCGACAGAGGAAGAGCTATGGCAGCTCGAGCTAGACTACCCCTTCGGCGAGAACGCCAGGGCTCTATACCGAGTGGGGCCAGCATTTGTAGAGCCCATGGATGATGATGTCCCCACAGACGAGGAGACACGTGGGGAGGACTCCGATGTGGAGTCCGATGATGACGACGGGGGTGATTCAGACATGGGAGATGAAGTAGCAGCACCTGACGAAGAAGTGGAGTACTTTGATTAATCAGGGAGTCCACCACCCAATTTTTGTGTTATTTTAATTTTTGTGAACACTGGGGATAGTGTTCGAGCTAAGTGTGGGGTGGGAGTAGTTAGGTGCTGGTTGTGCTGTTATGTATGTATGCTCTAATCTGTTGTCGTGCCTGTGAAATTTTGTTGTTCCCTGTGATTTGTGAATTGTTAAGTTGGTGTTCTGTATTGTAAATGTATGTGAAACTGATGTGTGTTGCTGAATGTGCTAGCTGATTTTGTACATATTTTTGTCTATTGAAATGATCGATATTTTCAAATTTTTTTATTTTTTATTTTATTTTTTACTTCTTGGGTTTCTCGGCGTTTGTTTTCGGTTCTTTTACCGAGAATGGTCCCATTGAACCGAAGTCTTAGTTAGTGACCGTTCCCTACGATGGATGGATGAAGACCGTCTTAAGGGAAATGTAGTCGTTAGGAGTAGTTTTTCAATTATTTTTCAGTTTTTTCTTTGGTAGGTTGCATCCCAAAACCTGTAGTTACCGTATGGTTGCGAAATTCTGGTTGCGTGTTGTACATGATATTTAAAATGCAAAGGTGATTCGTATGAAAGCATGCAACTTTGTAAATATCTTGAGATACCTAGGCCATAGAGTCGATTCAGTGTGATTGAGGCTTAATGCTTGAATTCCTGTAATTAGCTGATTGAAGAGTCTGTGAATACATCTTGAATTGAGCATGTGCAATAAGTGTGAAGTGAGGTGTTGTTATTCCATGCTGGTGTGAAATGTCTAGAACTTGCCTGGTGTGTGTACAAAACGAAATGAAAGAGGTGTATTGTAGGAAACGATGTAGGCATTTCTTTTTTTTAACCGAAAGTTTCTATTCTTCATTGTCTTACCCACCTTGATTGTCTACCCTAGTCAGCCCGTTGAGCCTTTAGCCTATTATTTTTTCTTTTGTCAAAAAGTGTAAACCGAGCTTAATCCCTTCTTTTCATTAGCCATAAAGTCTATACAAAACTCTTAAGCGCTTAAGAAGAGAAAATCATTTTCCCCAAAGTGTCAAAGAGTGAGAATGATGAAAAGAAAAGAAAAGCAGAGTGATGGAAGAAAAGAAAAGGTTGAAGGTGCACTTGTTATAAATAAACTATAATGAAGGTGCATGAATAATCTTTGTTGTTGTGTCAAGTATGCTTAATAAGATGGGCCAAACTAAAGAAAAACATCAAGAATGGGAGGATGAAAGAAGAAACAATGTCCATGAGTTGATGGGATGTGTTGAAAAGGCGCTTAAGGATGCTAGTGGCTATTATTGGCTAACCCAATATTTAGTAGTTCCGTAGCTTCCATTACAACCAGTTAAAGTCCTACGTGATCTTACATCGCACTTCTTTATATTAGTGGAGTAATACACTAAGGGCAAGCTTATGGGTCATGACATGATGCATGTGAATTCTTTTGGGAGAGAGAGCGAAATTGTGTTTACATGCCCCTGCTTGAATTTTTGTGAGTTCATATGAGCAAAAAGGGGAAGACTCTCTTGTGTTGTGAGGGCACATGCTTGATGAGAGATTAATTTTCGTGTCGGATATCTTGATCAGCTGATTTGCATGAGTTTGCCAATATCGAGAGTCGATTCTTAAGTCTAGGAGGTCTTGATGTATTGAAGGTCATTGCATTGATAGGACCATGCATGTTTTCTTGATGATTTGTTGTATTGAATAATCGGTATGACCGTAGCCTAAATTGTCGAACCAAAGTAGCGAGGTTGGGATGTAAATTGCATGAGGTGTAGGATTGTTGTTCGAGGACGAACAGAGATTTAAGTGTGGGGTAAGTGATCTTGGAAAAATTGATATGCCCAAGTGATACTCAAAAGTGCCATTTTAGCCTTGTTTACCTATCAATGTGTATACATTCTCATGTAATTGGTAATAAAATGTGAATTTATACTAACCAACATGATTAGCATTGTTTTGCAGGTAAAATGTAATTTTGGGAAGCTTAAATGCATGTTGGAAGATATCGGGGTTGAACTCGGACGTGAGCATGGGACAAGGCATTGGATAGCATAAAATAAAGGGGCTCCGCGATGGAGCCGTGTCACGCTGCCATCACGGAGGCCTTCTACCTGGATAGGGAATTTTCGCCCAAATTCCAAAGAGGGTACGCGATGGGTCCGTGGCACGGTGGCTTGGCTCCGCATTGCACGTCGTGCCACATTGGGCTTTATTTCTTGGACCCCCAGTTCCAGTGAAGGTCCGCGTCCGTAGCGTGTCACGGAGGCAGTGCTCCGCGATGCACTCCGTGACACATTGCTCGTTATTCCGGGAAAAATTCCCACCAATATAAATAGAACACTTAGGTTCATTTTTCAATATTCTGACTTGGTGGAGCAAGAACGTGGGTTACAGGCAGTTGAGGAGATGAAATTATCAGGGTTTTTCTCTCTTTCCTTCTCCTTGTATTCAATTGCTTGTATGTTTAACACTCATTTAAAGATGTTTAATCCACAAATGAGTGGCTAATTCCTCTTCTTGCTGAGGTTATGAACAATTGTGATGAAATGTAATCAGTGATTCTTTGGTTTTTCATCTTTTCTTCCATGGTTGTTCTATTAATTCTTGTTCTTACTGCATTAATGTGTGGCCTACGTTAATGTACATCTAAAAAGTCCGGTTTCACTCGAGAGAGCAAGAAATTGGAAAGTTGTGAATTAATAGGATATGATCTTTACTTGGTTTGGGAAAATTGAGAATTGATTTACTTTCAGGATAGAAATATACCTGAAAGTCGTATTAGTCAATTTAGGAACCGGGTTTGTGTGGCTAGAAAATGAATTGCATTTAATCACAGAAATGTAGGTGGATGGTTCATGATTCTTAAGTGAGGTTAAATACGAGAGTTTTAATCTCTTGGCAAATGTTCTTGGCTAGCAACCGGAGGAAAAGATTGACCAAATTATGTTGATAATTAATTTTATTACATGTTCGTTTAGCCTCAGCATGCTCTCATTCATAGTTCAGACTCACATTAGATAATTGTTTTAGCTTTAGCATAAAAGTTATAAAACAAAATATCAAACTCTTGGTTACACTGTTGTCTGCATTTTTAGAATTGAAATATAGTACACTTGAGCAGATTGCACTTCATCCCAGTCCCTGTGGGATCGATACTTGGCTTACTCAAGCCACTTTACTACTTGTTCGACCACGTGCACTTGCGTGTAGTTTTATACCCATCCAAAAGCAACCGAACATATTTCATAACTTCCTATGCTTTTAACTTCCAAACCAGGTCATTTAGGGTTTCCTAAGAGGGGTATTTAAGGGTTAAACTTAGCCTAAACTTTATTCCTCTCAAAATATCATAGATTGAAGATCAAATTCCCTTAAGGCTTTCAAACAACTAGGGTTCTTCTTCAGAATTCTTCTTGGGTCCCAAGTTAGTGTCAAGAACTCATCAAGCCAGGTATGTGGGATCATGGGGGATATCTTCCATACCAATGCCCTTTCTGAAGTCTAATTTCAAGATTTCAATTTCTTCAAGTCTCCAATTATGATTTTCATGAATTTTTAGAGTTAGAACTTTTTTATGGATAACTCTATGAACACTTATGAATTTGATTCTCCCATAATTCTACTTATGTTTTATGATTATGATTACATGATTTTGTACATTCAAGTTAGCATGATTTTTGTCAAGTATGTGTGAATCTTGTGAATATCAAACTTATGTATCATGATTGTATCTCTAGCATTATTTTCATGGCTAGTTCACGTATTTCAAGCAATTTATGATTCATCATGTTATTTCAAGCTAGCCCATGCAAAATCCATATTTCTAGTATGAATATGAGAATTATGCATATTTTTGGGAATAGTATTAAACATTGAGTAGGCTAGGGTTTAGCGCACCAAGCTCTCAGAACTACGTGTCACCATAGGACAAGGGGTCCACGCTAGTAGAGTGTGTCTCCTTTGCCCGTAGCCTAAGGGGTCCTTACTAGTTGAGAGTGTCTCCCTTACACTACTAGGCTCATGAGTGATATCACGCCTTCATTATTCTTACCCTTGGCAAGGTATGGACACCCTCCCAACCAAGGGTGTAGGTCGAGCTCCATGATGCTCGCTTGGAGTATGTTGGTCACGAGAATCTCCTACTGTTCGTCACGATTTTCTCAATTCATCATATTTATGTATCATGATGTTATGACTTATAATATTTTTACCAATTGTTAGTTTATTAGTTTTAATTATGATTTTAAATATGTTAAGCTTTATTATGTTTTTTTTCAAAACCTTGACTCATTATATTCAAGATTACAATGAACAACTTATGTTTTAAGACTATATCTTGATTATGATTTTTAGCCTGTTGTGCTTTCTCTCATGTTTTACGTATCCTCCATATTCAATACATTTAAAGTACTGATCGCATACTTTTGTGCCATATCGCCTCATGATATAGGTTGGGTGATAAGTCTCAAGCCCACTTTTAGATTCACTCTCGCTCTAGGTTCAGCATCATCTTTTGGTGAGTCCTCATCATCCGAGAACGGCAGTTTTAATTTAGGTCATCTATCATCTTTTTAGTTACAAACATACTAGATCTAGTTGGGGGTATGACTTATCAACTCATGTTATAGGGTTTTAAGACAATAATGTATAGATATTCAGTTATTTTGACTTGTTGTCCCAGTTTATGCATTGTATGATACCATAGACTTCCGTTTATGCTATATCTTTAGCTTGTTCGGCTTAGTGTATGCTTATGCTTATGTTATGCTTGTACCATAGGATAGCTTCGAGTCATTTGAGGTTCTAGGTCCCTAGTTACGTCCGGGATTATGCTCAAGTCGTGATAGTTACTTATGCTTTAACATAGAATTGATTGGGTGAGATGATCTTAGGCCTTCTTTGTGTTTCAAAAGCCCCATTTCATGAGCCTACAAATTGAGATGTATGCCTATTCTCCCCTTTTGAGCCTATGAACCTTTTTCTTCATCAATTACTGTCACGACCCGAACATAGACCCAGATCATAACACGAGAAGAGGAACCCCGACAGGCCCCAAGTCGACCCATGGCATAAGCATACAACTTCATTCTCTTTAAGCGAAAAACTGAACGTAAGGCATGGCGTTAACTTATACATATCATAACATAACATAACATAGGGAGTCACTACACATACACGCAAGCTGAGTAATACATACTGTCTGAAGGCCTCTACTACATATGATGGGTCGATGAGACAACACCCCTAACTAACTCGGCCAAGTACTAAAACATAAATAACATAAATATATAGTCAAATGGCCCTCGGAACATGAGGACTAACCAACAAGCTGAAGTGAACTATGAGATGATCTAAAGAGGAGGATGGGCCTGAGAGCCAGGTCCTGTATCATGAAACGATACAACATAGAAAGTATGTGGTCAGTACAAGGAATGACTGAGTATGCAAGGTAAGTAAAATGGACATTTAAAATACATGAAGCTCATAAAACATCGTAAGAGTAGGACATCATGCTCATATCATACCTATCGTGACATAACGTAAGGCTCAAGGTTTTCCAATCATTCGTAAACCATTCATTTTCATAATCATAAGAGAAACTTTATCAAATCATCACTTGAGCCAATATTGTAAACATAACAATGCCTAAAGACATGCGGACCAACGGGAGGACTCTTCATAACCGACACCATTATTGTAGAGACTTTCATGATGCCCCAACTATCTCACTCAAGTGGGCAGAGTCGCCCCTGGCTTGCCAGGCGAGGGACGTGTATTCTGTGATATCACAAAAACAGGGGAACATTATCATTGTAATGTATCATTATAAACCCACGGTGGCACATGGTTATGAGACACCGGCGTAGTCCCTTAAATGCCAGGCTGCTCGGTGCTAGACACAGCTCCCAAAAACATGCATATAGGCTCATACGTAAATCAATAACATCATTCATTTAGATTCATGGCTAAAATAAATCTTCATGACTTAGTGATCCCCATTAAAACATGATTAGCCAAGAATCAAAGGCCTTTCAGTTGGCCAACATCATAAATCGATAAATCATGAGATCCATTTCATAAATCGTAAATCATTCATCATCATATGTGCATTTCCCAATACTTTATCATGCTTTACAATGCTCAATTCATTCGAAAACATGCTTATAACATGGGTAACTTGGAAACATGCTTCTCATCATCAACACTTCATAAATCATAAGGCCCATGCATACTTATTATCATGCGTACAACTAATAAATCATCATATCATGTTGGGTTTTTGAATAAATCCATATTTCAAATCATGGATCATTCTGGGTTTGTAAATATCAACAATTGAAGTGTAGATCATAAATTAACTCATCATAGATCATGCATAAATATGCTTAATTTGATAGAAATTGATATCAATAACTTTATAAGTAAAATAAATTGTAAAATCTAATCAAAATCCATAAGATAGAATGTAAGTCATGAATCATAAAAGCCCATTAGAAAATCATTAGATTTTCACAAAATTGAATTTAAAACTCCATCAGATTTTTGGTAGATTTTCATAAATTAATAGAGACTGGGCATGAGTGTGAACTGAAACACCCATTTTTAACTACATGCCTGGGTAAGATCAGATTCTAAAGTTCTTGAATGCCCAAGGATGAATTGATAGGGAAAAGCTTGAGGAATAGCTTGATCTCTCAAAATTTCTCTTAATATGCATGCATGGGAATGACCTATGCAATAGGGACTTAGACTATCTTATAATGCATAGAGAAATACATGAAATGACGTAGTTTAGGGTCTTATAGCTTGTGAAGGTTGAAAATAACCTTAATGAAAAGTCCTTGAAAAACTGCCTTGGACGAACTAACGATTGATCCCACGAGTTGTTGTGTGAAACTATGAATCGTGGTATCCAGTCGTTGGATCCAATGCCTCATCAATACCTTAAGATCCTTCCCATGACTCGATAGGATTATTCGTAGCTCCAAATAACGGGTCGTTGGGTCGGTCGTTGTCAACTCCCTTCCAAACCTGAACATCCCTTACAACGAGCCTCACTACGACTCGTGATTGCTTCCAATGAGTCATGTTCTTGATCCGTTGAGTGCACCAGAAATATGACCATGTAGATAACGATAGCTAACGACGGGTCTTTGTAACTCATGACCCGTTGTTGGATGACCTGTTATTTCCCCAAATGCTAATGTCCTTTTCTCACCACGACTACAAATGATGACTTTTTGTTTCCGATAATGAGTTGTTGCATCGGCCATTGCTTACACTTTTACCCAGATTTCTTAAACCACGACTGGTAACAAAGGCTCATGGTTTCCAACCACGAGTCATAACACCTCTCGTCCTGTGATTTTTTTCCCAGTTTTAGCAGTTTTCAACTTTTAACTCCCGGATCTACTCTTAGGCACTTCTGAGGTATTACAACTACAATGTAACCGAAACCGATTCTTAGATGATCCTCATTTGAATAAATCCTCCTTGACACAATGAAATGATGTGATGATGCGAAAAGTTGTAAGTTAGGGGTGAGAAGGTGAGAAGGAAAGAAAGGGGTAAAAATGAGTAGTTTGACCACTTCCCAAGGTATATTGAGCATGAAAAGAAAAGAAAAATAAAAAGATGAAAACAAAGAGATTTAGTGAGTAAGGATTGTGCCAAAAGCAATGGAATGAAAGGAAAGAAAAAGAAGGGAATAAAAAGAAAAAGAAAGTGGGAAGGTGATTGTTCGCGCTCTGCTGCTCGGTATATATTATACACCGACACGCAAGTGTACGTGGTCAAACAAGTAATAAAGTGGCTAAGTAGTCAAGTATGGATCCAAGGAGGCTGCTCTAGATATGCAAAACTGCCTAGTTTACTATATCTCTATTCTATTTCTAACTATGTTAACAACAATCCAACCAAGATTTGAGTGAGTTTTGTTTCTAAACTAACTATCTACTAAAATTAATAACTACTATTTCGGTTGAGTTTAGACAATGGATATGCACATGCCAAGGTTAAGAACGAGTAATGAACTTGATAATCATGATAATTTGGTCATCTTCTTCTTCATATTGCTAGCCAAGAACGTTTTCCTAGAAATTAAAACTTCCGTATTTAATTTCACTTTAGATTCATAAACCATTCGTCTACATTTCTGTGATCAAATGCAATTTATGACCTAACACTACAATTCCGGTTCCTAAATTGACTAATACGGCTTTCAAGTATATTTCTATCAAGAAAGCACATCAAAACCCAATTTTCCCAGATCAAGTTAAGAACAATACCCTATTAATTCACAACTTTCCAATTTCATGCTCTCTCGAGTGAAATTGGACTTTTTAGATATACAGTAATGGTGGCCAATCAAGAATGTAATAAGCACAAGAATTAATAGAACAACATAAAAGAAGAAGAAAAAACCATATCAATTATTACCAACATTCATTACACAAGTTCAAAACCTCAGCAAGAAAGGAATTAGCCACTCATTCTTGGATTAATCATCCTAGAATGAGTGTGAATCATGCATACAATTGAAGGAAAGAAGAAGGGAAGAGAAGAAAACTCTTATCTTTTCTATTCTTCAACTGCCACAAAACCACGTTCCTGCTCCCACTTCTGAACTCAGGCTAAAAAAACTAAAACTAAAAAAAACTCCTTTAAAAATAACCTAAGTGTGCTATTTATACTAGTGGGAAATTTTTCCCGGAATAACAAGCAACGTGTCACGGAGGCCAACGCGGAGCACTGCCTCCGTGACACGGCGTGGACACGGACCCTCTCTGGAAATTGCATGGTCCGGATAATTAGCCTCAACGTGGCACGGAGGCCATCGCGGAGGCCTGTCTCCGTGCCACGGAGCTGACGCGCAGGCACACTGGAAATTGCCACTTTTATTTCTGCCAAGGCAGTGTGCTACCGCGATGGCAGCGTGGCACGGCACCATCGCGGAGCCACTGCAAAATATGCCATCCGAGGTCTTTTCCACGCTCGCATCCAAGTCCAACTCCGACATAGTTCCAACACGCATTTTAGCTCTTAAAAATCACATTATCCTGCAAAACAAATGCTAATCATGTTGGTTAGTATAAATTCGCATTTTATTACCAAATACATGATATTATATACACATTGCACAACAAACAAGGTAAAAATGATACGTTTGAGTATCACTTGGGCATATAAATTTGCCCAAGATCACTTACCCCACACTTAAATCCTTGTTCGTCCTCGAACAACACATACACAAATCAGGCACATCACATCTCAACCTTTGTCACTATGGTGCAACCATTTACGTTACGGTCATACCGATTATTCGATTTTTGCAAATCATCAAGAAAACATGCTTGGTCGTACAAGACAATGACCTTAATACATCGAGGCTTCCTAGACTTTTAAGAATTGATTCTTGATATCGGCAAACTCATGCAACTCAACTAATCAAGAAATCCGACACGAAAATCAATCTTTCATCAAGCATGTACCCTCACAACTCGAGAGAAACTTCCCCTTTTATGCTCGTGCAGCACACAAACATGCAAGTAGGGGCATATAGAAATTAATTTCACTCTCTCTCCCAAAAGAATTCACATGCATCATGTCATGACCCATAGGCCTGCCCTTAATGTATTACTCCACTAATATAAAGAAATGCAGTGTAGGATCAAATAGGACTTTTAATGGGTTGTAACTGGGCTATGGATCTAGTATATATATATTGGATTAGCCAATAATAGTCGCTAGCATCCTTAAGCGCCTTTTCAACTCATTCCCATCGACTCATGGACATTGTTCCTCTCTTTTCTCTTTTTCTCCCATTCATGTTGGTTTACTTTCATACAGCCCATTTCATCAGGCACACTTGACCCCAAACGGAAGGTTTTCATGTACCCTCAATTTCATTTAATTACAACTAGTGCCTCTTCAACATCATCTTTTCTTTCCTCACTTTGCTTTTCTTTTCTTTTCACTCTTTTCACTCTTTAACACTTTGGGAAACAATTTTCTGTTCTTTGTAAGCGCTTAAGAGCTTCTTATAGACTTTAAGGCTAATGAAAAGAAGGAATAAAGCTTAGTTCATACAATTCTGGACAAAAGAAAGAAATCGGCTAAAGGCTCAACGGGCTGACTAGGGTATACAACATATAAAAAGGTAGAATTTGACAAGAAAAAAATGGAAACTAATGGTTAAAACAAAGAAATGCCTACATCCTTTCCCACACTACACCTCCTTCATTTCGCTTTGTATACACGCCAGGCAAGTTCTAGACAATTCACAATGACATGGAATAGCAAAACCTCACTCACACTTCATGCACATGCTCGAATCAAGATGCATTCACAGACTCTTTAATTAGTCAAGTACATGAATTCAAGATTAAGCCTCAATCATAATGAACCAAATTCTATAGCCTAGGTAACTCAACATATTTACACAATTACATGCTTTCAAACGAATCACTTTCACATTTCGAACATCAATTACACACGCAACAAAATTTTAGCAACCATAAGCAACTACAGTTTATTGATGCAATCCACCAAAGAAACTAAAAACAAAACATCTACTCCTATCGACTACATTTCCCTTAAGACGGTCGTCATCCATCCATCATAGGGAATGTTCACTAACCATGACATCGGTTCAATGGGACTATTCTCGGTAAAAGAACCGAAAACAAACTCCGAGAAACCCAAAAATAAAACTTCAAAATTTTTGCAACACATCGATCATTTCGATGAAAAAAAAAATATTTACAAAATATGTTGCTAAGTGCAACATCTTTTCGCAAAAATTTTGAAAAATATCGATCATATCGATAGAGAAAAAATATTTACAAAATTTACAAAATATTTACAAAGGCAACCATAACTTTTTTAAAAACACACATCATTAGCCACAAACAAATATATACACATCATTCACAAATCAGTTCACAACAACAGGGAAAGCACAGACATAAATAAACGTCAAGGAAGAATATACAGCAGATTTAGAGCCTATGACCCAGCACCTAACTACTCCCCACCCCACACTTAAATCGAACACTGTCCCCAGTGTTCACAAAAATACAAAGCACAAAATTGTGGGTGGTGAAACTCCCTGCTCAGTCGAAATATTCGACTTCCTCATCCGGTGCTGTGGCCTCGTCGCCCATATCTGAATCAGCTCCCTTGCCGTCATCGGACTCCACATCAGAGTCCTCACGACGTGTCTCCTCATCAGTAGGGACGTCGTCGTCAGTCGGCTCCACAAAGGCTGGCCCCACCTTGCATAAAGCTCTGGCGTTCTCGCCAAAAGGGTAGTCCAGCTCCAGCTGCCATAATTCATCCTCGGTGGCTGGTCTCCCACCTATCCGTAGCTGCAGCATCTGCATACCGAACATACGGGCGATATACTGGTCGTCACGAGCATGTCGCTCGCCCAGAGTCAGCACAGGTCCGTGTGTAGTGTCGGGGGCCTTGGTCTTTGTCACATCAAGGGCCCGCCGCTCCAACTGCGGAATGTAATCCAAGGCTTCTTTCTCAACGTCGAGGCCTCAGAGGAAGGTGGTGATGAGTCTGCCAAACCCGTATCTGTGGCCCTGGTGTAGTCTGGTTCTCTTCATGGCGGATATTATAACCGCCCCCACATTAATCTCAAGTCCTTTCATAAGGGCATACACCAGGCAGACACGGTCCCGGGTCACGTCTGTCATATGTACTCCCGGGATCAAACACGAACATACAATTTTTAGCCAGATTCTGGCCTCCCTGTTCATCTGCGAATAAGGCAGAGTCTGGTGGTAACCCCTCTATTTGTGTCTACTCCATCGGGCTATGGATCGAGCCCCACACAACGTACGTCTGATGTCGGTGTACGGTGGGGTGATGTTGAGCTGGCAGAGAACGTGGGCGTCTGTGTCCCGCGCTCCAACGATGGCATTCAGCTACTGGGGTTCCAGAGTGACAATCTGCCCTCTGATTTTAATAGTGTGGCTTCTGATGGCCGGGTTCCAGTTGGCATAAAATTCCTGGACCAAATGAAGGTTGCACTCCTTGGGCTCCTGAAAAATAAAGTTGAGCCCAGCTGCTTCGATCCTCTGTACAATGCGAGGGAACTCCTGTGCGAGCGGTTCCCTTGCAATATGTTCCTCCGGGAAGTACTTGTTCTCCTTATGCTTTGCGTACCATTTCTTCCCTTCATCGGTGACCCATCGTGTCCCGTATCGGCGGTGTTGACCGCATGGAACAGTAGGTGCAGCTGGGACAGCAGTGCCCAGTCTCATTCTCTTTCTGCCGGTGCCTGAGGTAGAAGCACCCTTGCCTTTATCTTGTCTGCTAGCCATTGTAGCTGTCAATTTACACAAACAAGCACAACGTTAAGCTAAATTCTTGTTAGCTTCAGCTAAGGTCGGGTTACATAAAATTTACCCCACACTTAGTCCTTAACAATATCTACAAAATTATAGCAAGGATAACTCTATTCACAACCCCAAACACAAACAACTATACACATATTGCTTTGTGCGTTCGTAACAAAATTTCGACAGCATAACGGTTAGCGTACTACTCAGACTTCATACAGCTAATCCCAATCCTACTATCGCTAACACTTCAACCATCGCACTTCGCAACAAAAACAACAACAAAAATAAAAACAACTATAAAAACATTTTATATACAAGCTAATCTAAATAATCTAACCAATTCACACATTTTATGCATTTTCCCACAAAAATTCGAGAATTAGTCGTCTTTTAACATTTACACAATATTTACCACGACTTATCTCAAATAATAAACACACCCCGGCATCAATTTCACCAAACTATCAAGTTTCCCAAGTCAAATTCAACAACCCAAGCCCTAGAATACAATTCGACAATCAATTTCGAATTATTTACATAATCGACAAGTTCAAATGCCAAATACAACAATCCGAACATAATCAATCACAAAATAATTCAATATCATGTTTAATTTCTACCTAGGGTGATATATCTCACCTTACATGCCCAAATTTGACAAAAATCACCAAAAAATTGAGTTAGACGATGAAAACATACCTTAGAATTGAAGAATCGATAAAGACTTGACGTTTTCCTTGCCTCTTAACGTGGCACGGAGCTTGGGGGTAGGAGAATGGGTGTTTGGTCGCGGAGGGAAGAGGGAATGGGGAAAATAGGGGCGAAATCGGGGGTTTTTATTAAGAAAACACGCGGGTCACTCGGAAACCCGGTGTGACCCGGCACTGGGATAAGGGCAACGTGTCACGGAGGTTAACGCGGAGGCCCTCCTCCGTGACACGGAGCCAACGCGTTGGCTTACTGGAATTTTAAAAAAATTCCAGATTTGCCTTCAACGTGTCACGGAGGCCAACGCGGAGCATTGCCTCCGTGACACGGCGCCAACGCGCCAGTGCTCTGTTTCACTATCAAATTTTATTTTTCGTACCTCGCCTCGTTTTCTCGATTCCATGTATTTTTCCTCCGGTATACCTGAAAATCACCTCACTAAACAAAAATTGGTTAAATGACTAGATTCCCTACTAAAAGAATAAAAATTACTAATTAAAATGCACATCTAAACCTAGTCAAGAAAAAGAAAAGAAAATAAAATAAAAGAAAAACTTTACACTAAGGAAAAAGAAAGAAAAATATTTTTCACGGGTTGCCTCCCGTGCAGCGCCTGGTTTAACGTCGCGGCTCGACAGCCTTTACGCTCAATTTTCTACTTGGGAGATGGACGATTTGACCCGATCATGGTCATCTCCCCAGTAGTTCTCAACCTTGTCTGGTGGCCTACCTAGTAACTCTCGGGAATCACTCAATCCATTCGCATTCCCATGATCAATCACGTTGATCACCGAGAGTTCCTTATAGACAGTCGGGAGCATAGGTGCCTTGTACACGTCGAACACCTCAACCTTGTCATGTGATCGCATCGTGAGTTGACCCGCAGCTACATCGATCAATGCCTTTCCGGTTGCCAAAAATGGTCATCCCAAAATAAATGGGACTTCTGCATCTGGCTCAAAATCCAGAACAATGAAATCTACCGGAAAAATGAGGGAGCCTACCTGCACTAGCACATCCTCCACAATGCCATCCGGCTTAGCTAAAGACCTGTCTGCTAGCTGCAAGATCACTGTTGTAGGTCTAGGACTCCCTAGCCCTAACTTTCTGAATACCGAAGATGGCATCAGATTTATACTTGCCCCCAAGTTGCATAACCCATGAGCTCGGATACTTTGCCCAATCGTCAGCTGGATAGTAAAACTTCCAGGATCCTTCAGTTTAGTGGGCAACCTGTTCTGAATATGGGATGTGCATTCCTCCGTTAAAGCCACCGTGGCATACTCGGTCAAGCGACTTTTGTTGGCCACGATGTGTTTGATATACTTTGCATATTTTGGCACACCCTGCAAGACATCAACAAGAGGTAAGTTAACATGTACCTGTTTAAGTACCTCCATGAATTTCTGGAAACACGCCTCCTCCTTGTGTTTCTTAAGTCGTTGAGGGAACGGGGGTGGAGGCCTTGTTAGTTCAGCTTCTTTGGTCTTCCCCGTATCTGAGGTTTGTTCTCCCTCAACATCTGCTGCTCCTGACTTCTGAGGCGGTCTTTCCGGTTCCACCTCTTTTAATTGTAAACCACTCCTCGTGGTCACTGCATTTACCTGCTTAGGATTGGGATACGTGTCGCTAGGTAGTCCTCCCCTTGGTCTAGTATTTTGGGCACTGGCAAATTGCCCAAACTGATATTCAAGAGCCTTGGTTGCCAATTGATTGTTCTTTACTTCGGCCGCCAGTTTGACATAGTCAGCCTGCAATTGTGCCTGGTTGGCAATCATGGTCTTGAACATTTCCTCAATAGTCGGTGATGGTGGTGGAGGAGGGGCATTGTGATTTCTAAACTGATTTTGATAGCCTTGTTGCCCTCCTTGGTTTCTGTGCATACCCTGCCCTGAACCCTGGCCTTGTTGATTGTTGCTACCCCACGAAAAATTTGGATGATTCCTCCAATTCGAGTTGTAGCCACCACCAAACTGCTGTTGATTCCTCTGTGCATTGCCCACAAAGTTGACAGAATCAGGATTTGCACCACAGCATTCAGCTGAATGCTCACTACTACCACACACTTCACACCACATCTGTTGGACTGAATTGACTGAGGCTGACGGCTGGTTCAAATTCATATTGCTGAAGTGAGTGTTTAACTGATTTTGCAAAGCAGCTATCTGTGCAGCGATAGCTGTGAATCCATCCACTTCAAGCACTCCCGCTGCTTTCCTTGCTCCACCTCTTGAAGAATCTGCATTCCATTCCGGATTGCCTTGTGAAATTCGGTTGAGCAAAGTGTACAGCTCCTCATAAGTCTTCTCCAGCGCTTGCCCTCCAGCTGCTGAGTCTAACAAAATTTTAGTGTAGGGTTCCAAACCCTCAATAAAAGTGTGGACCAACACCTCATTTGACTGATGATGATGAGGGCAGTCCCGCAACATGGACTTGAATCTTTCCCAGGCTTGATAAAGATTTTCTCCTTCCCTCTGTTTAAAACTTAGAATCTGACTTCTAAGTTTAGCTGTTTTACCTGAAGGGAAAAATCTGATCAAGAACTTCTTTGCAAGATCATCCCACGTTGATATAGAGTTGGGTGGTTCAGCTTTTAACCACCTCTTGGCTTCACCAAGTAAGGAAAATGGAAATAAGGTGAGCCGAACATAATCAGGTGACACTCCAGCGGGGATGTAAGTGTCACTTATCTCCAAAAAGTTCTGGAGATGTTGTTGCGGATCTTCGTGAGGGAGACCGGTAAACTGCCCGCTAGTGTGCAAAAGTTGCACCATATTTTGCTTTAACTCTAATCTCCCCCCAGGCTCTGGTTTGCGGATGCTGGAATGTACATTATTAGCGTGTGGGATTGCCACCTCGCGAACCGGCCTGGCTGCTACTTCCTCAGGCACTAACACTGCCCGCACAACTGGTGGATTGGGTTACTCCATTATAGACTGTTTCAGCAACTGCAACTTCTTCCGAAGAGCTTCTCTACGTTGACTATGCAATTCACATTCTGGCTCTAAGTAAGATTCCACCAGCTCCTTGTCCCTTGCCAGTGTTCACAGAAATAAAAAATCTGCAAAATACAGGCTAAGACCAAGTTGTTAACACTTAAGAAAATAAAAATACAAATACAGTAAATTTACACTAAACAAAATTTTACAAATCGCCTAGCCTCCCCGGCAACGGCGCCAAAAACTTGTTCGCGCTCTGCTGCTCGGTATATATTGTACACCGACACGCAAGTGTACGTGGTCAAACAAGTAATAAAGTGGCTAAGTAGCCAAGTATCGATCCAAGGAGGCTGCTCTAGATATGCAAAACTGCCTAGTTTACTATATCTCTATTCTATTTCTAACTATGTTAACAACAATCAAACCAAGATTTGAGTGAGTTTTGTTTCTAAACTAATTATCTACTAAAATTAATAACTACTATTTACGTTGAGTTTAGACAATGGATATGCACATGCCAAGGTTAAGAACGAGTAATGAACTTGATAATCATGATAATTTGGTCATCTTCTTCTTCATATTGCTAGCCAAGAACGTTTGCCTAGAAATTAAAACTTCCGTATTTAATTTCACTTTAGATTCATAAACCATTCGTCTACATTTCTGTGATCAAATGCAATTTATGACCTAACACTACAATTCCGGTTCCTAAATTGACTAATACGGCTTTCAAGTATATTTCTATCAAGAAAGCACATCAAAACCCAATTTTCCCAGATCAAGTTAAGAACAATACCCTATTAATTCACAACTTTCCAATTTCATGCTCTCTCGAGTGAAATTGGACTTTTTAGATATACATTAATGGTGGCCAATCAAGAATGTAATAAGCACAAGAATTAATAGAACAACATGCAAGAAGAAGAAGAAACCATATCAATTATTACCAACATTCATTACACAAGTTCAAAACCTCAGCAAGAAAGGAATTAGCCACTCATTCTTGGATTAATCATCCTAGAATGAGTGTGAATCATGCATATAATTGAAGGAAAGAAGAAGGGAAGAGAAGAAAACTCTTATCTTTTCTATTCTTCAACTGCCACAAAACCACGTTCCTGCTCCCACTTCTGAACTCAGGCTAAAAAAACTAAAACAAAAAAAAACTCCTTTAAAAATAACCTAAGTGTGCTATTTATACTAGTGGGAAATTTTTCCCGGAATAACAAGCAATGTGTCACGGAGGCCAACGCGGAGCACTGCCTCCGTGACATGGCGTGGACGCGGACCCTCTCTGGAAATTGCATGGTCCGGATAATTAGCCTCAACGTGGCACGGAGGCCATCGCGGAGGCCTGTCTCCGTGCCACGGAGCTGACGCGCAGGCACACTGGAAATTGCCACTTTTATTTCTGCCCAGGCAGTGTGCTACCGCGATGGCAGCGTGGCACGGCACCATCGCGGAGCCACTGCAAAATATGCCATCCGAGGTCTTTTCCACGCTCGCATCCAAGTCCAACTCCGACATAGTTCTAACACGCATTTTAGCTCTTAAAAATCACATTATCCTGCAAAACAAATGCTAATCATGTTGGTTAGTATAAATTCGCATTTTATTACCAAATACATGATATTATATACACATTGCACAACAAACAAGGTAAAAATGATACGTTTGAGTATCACTTGGGCATATAAATCTGCCCAAGATCAGTGATGTAATGTTCAAAGATGGTGCTGAGTCACTAAATTCCATATATCTATCTTACCATCTCTTGGGATCAACATTACAATCACAGAAAAGCCCTTTAGTGATCTCAACCCAAATTTTCAAAAGTAGAGGCATTTGAGAATAAAGGCAAGCATATGGTATTTGTAAGTTGACTTGTGCAAATCCTTGTGAGAGTTGATTGTCTTTCTCTTACCTTTTGATCTTGTGTCCATGTATGGAGTGTAATCCTTATTGCTAAAAAATGGACAAATTCCTTTGTCTAATATGAGGGCATGTGGATGAAAATTGCTAGCGTAAGGTTCTTGTCAATCTAGGTGTCTTGCTTGTTGATATGATGTCATGAGTAGAGATTGTGCGCTTGGTATTAATGGTTGTTAGAGAATGTGTTTTTGTATGGGAGAGAGGGTGGCTTGTTTCATAAATGAAAGCTTATAGCTAGTTGCCAAAATCACTATAGACATGGCACTTTATGAGACCGAAACATGTGTCTAGGTTAGGTTTTATTTTCTTAGTTGCTTGAGGACAAGAAAAGGCTTTAAGTTGGGGGTGTTGATGTGTCGGGATTTTATGAGACATTTGTACTTCTTTTCATATATTTTTGCCTTTGAGCACTAATTTAAGTAAATTCTAATGTTATTTTACTAAGTTTCAAGTTGTCCTGTGAAATTGAGCAACAAGGTATCATTTTCAGAATTTCTACCAAAAGAGGAACAGACGAGCCATAAATCCAAAGTGTGGCTCGTGAATTCAATCGTTCTTCAATGCAGAGAATTGCAAATCTGTTAGAAAAAATATAAAGCTAGATATGACTTGTATATTCAATGTACGGACCATAAATGGTATTGCAGATTAAGAATTAGAAAGTTGGCATACAATCCACGAAGGGCAGATATGGAATGTAAATCCAATATACAATCAGCAGATTGATATACAACAACCCACATTAAAAGTTAAAGATCTAATGTACGGTGCAAAGTATAGACCGTTAATTCAAGATATGGTCCATAACTATGAACTGGGCCTGAAGAATTGAGGCTGGACTTGGGGTTTTGGTCTTAGTATAAACAACATTTTAAGTCATTTTTCTTGAGAGTTTGAACATTACCTTAGAGAATAGAGTATCGAGAGATTGACCTTTGTACTTTCAAGATATTTTAAAGATATAATTTCATACTTCCATTTTCTCTCTCTTAATTGAATTGTAAGTTGATCATGTTTAATTCTATGCCTTTTTCTTCATCTCTACTTATGAGCAGCTAAATTCGTATCTAAGGTTGTGAACCCAATGGAGTTGTGAATCCTATTGATCTTAATTAGAATGAATTGATAATAGGCTTTAAAATATTTGATTGATCTTTGATTTTTAAGTTGTAATTGGTAGTTGGAAACACCGATTCATGTCAAATTGCTCCAATTTTTCTTGTAAGAGCCAATAGAGTTTGGGTAGCATCACAACAATAACCCAAGGCATAAACCTTGTTTAATAGATTCACTTAGAATTTTGATGAATCTAATTGGAAATTTACAATTTATTTGAATTGAATTCTCATTAAGTTGAAAGAATTGATTGAGATAAATATTATTTGGTTGTTAAAAGGCACTTGGTCATTTATTTAGTGATTGTTTGCATATTTACGAGGAGACCATTAGTAACACCCCTTATAGTTTAAGCAACAAATCCGTATTTTGAGGTAAGAATAAGAGCACTTAATATTCTAAGAAGGAAAATTTTTGAGGTGTTTGAGTCACTCTATGGTCTTATGTTAAGATTGATTGTCGATCAAGTTGTAGAATGAAATTTGGCAAAAGTTACCGCAAATTTCTCTTGTAAAATTCTTTTAAATTTTGGTTAGATGTCTTGGAAATTTTCTCTCAATATATAAGGAAGTAGGGGGCCAACAACCTATCAAATTAAATGTCTATGAATCTAGTTTCCAACCCATTAACCGCTAATCAAAGCGACTTCGGAAAACTATTTTATTTGGAACAAGCTTGCTTACTCGACGTGTGAGTCCCTGTACTACTTCAAGGATCAGCAATACCATGCCTTTGTAAAGAAAGAACAAGAGAGAATTTACCAAACACTCATATTATTGAACATAGGAAATTCTTACAAACTTTTTCAAACTTTGCCTAACTTTAAAATTCTCTTTGACTCTTCTTTACAATGGACAGCCAAGCCTCCTTTTTATAGAGGTTAGGAGACTACCAAATAAGACTCCATACAAGATAGACTCAGCACACCTTTCTAGACAGCCTAACAAAATGAAAATGTCACACCTATTTACATAGCTTGATAAACAAAAATCTAGCATGCTTATTTAAACAAACTCATCTACAATGCCTAATAACAACAGACGCCTAATAAAATAAACAGACTAATAAAACGGCTAGACAAATATGTACAAGGAATCCCATGTGATGGCATGTGAAGTGGGGCCCACTTTCATCTTCATATGAGTAGTAAATTTCGACGGGTGATCTGAGGCGGTGAGCTTCTAGATTGTCGCCCACGTCTTGCACACTTCATCATCCATTATCCGGTGGAACAACGCGCAGATGCCATTTGTGGGTTTGAGCATTCTCCACTTGAATTCCATCGGAAGCCATGTTTTCCGTCAAATAAGCTCGTATCATGTAAGCTCTATTTTAATGATCTCGTAAAATAGCATTTTCTGCTTGACGTTTCTACCATGGCCTTCTCCATATTTTGAAAGCTCTGTGATGGAGTAATTAATGGGACGTTCAACCTGATCCGTGTGATGGCTTGAGTGATTTCATCTCTGGTTATCGCGTCGGGTTCCTGATATTCCTTTGCTGCTTTTCAAACTTCTTCCCAGTGAGGATGTTTATCAGTGTGGTTCCATGGTGCCCATTCTTTCAGCCAAATCTCTTTTGAAATGCATTTGCTGGAAGATAAACCCTTGTGCTTCATAGTATTCTTCTTCCAAGGACTAAATAAAGACTGGAAATTGCCAACAAAAAGAGAGTTTTGGCTCAACATGGACTTCCCCATTAATTAACTTTATCAGTCGATGCAGCATGAATACCTTCGCATCGTACGAATTCTTGAAGCATTAAACCCAATACTTCCACAGCCTGAACCACTATAAAAATATTTTCAAAGCTAGTTCAATCTTGTCAAAGTCCCCCAACACGTTGCATTTGAATTGCATCAGGATGTAATATTGGTGACATAAGTACCAGAAGAACCATAAGAGTTCCTGTAGAAAATCATTAGCAAGTGGTATGAATACGTGACAAAATGAGTATTCTAGGTTGACTCCATAAGGCTTTAGGACGGATCGTACGTTTTTTTGAAAACTTGTAGCTCATAGAAAGTCTGTCTTTCGATCAGGATGGATGGATCAAATGGGTCTACATATTGACTGAACAAGTCTGGTGGATGGCTTGATAGCCTTGACGACTTGGGACCTGGTGGGTCGGAAATCATGAATATCTAGCCAGCTAGTTCTTTCATCTTCTTGGGTTTTTCTAGAAAAAACCTTTTTGTGAATTCATCTGGTCGGGATATGAAGTCTTCCAGGAAATTATTTTTCCCTTTCTGGTGCTTCACCTGGAATTTGTATGGTGAGAACCGTTGTGCCCATCTGAGAATTTGCGGATGTGGAAGCATCTTCAAATTTAACTGGATAATCTTCGGGAATGCCTTCATATCCATCTCGATCAGGAATTCTGTGTTAATTAGGAAGAAGTTGAACTTCGTGATTCCATTCATCACATCAAGAATCTCCTTAAGGTGGAATAGTAGTGTTGTTCTAATCCTTGAATCTTCCTCTAGAATATTCGCATATCTTTCTATGGCCATCTTATCCTTCCAAAATAACTGCACTCCACTATTCATTGTTGGCATCAGTTTGCAGTATCTTCTTTCCATCTGAAGGAATATGGAGAGTCTTCATCTGTTGGGACACCTGCTCGATTCTTTGGACAGCTTAATCCTGCTCCTTACCCTATGCTTGGGCATTTTTCCTAAGCATCTTTGTAAGTGGAGAAATATATGTAGAGATTTCAAGAATAACATCTCTCACATAATTTATAATCCCTAAAATTTGTTGAAGCTGTTTTGTGGTGAAGTTGATGTCCGGAAATCTGAGTAGTTCCTAACATATGTTCGAACATGGGCTATATGCTCCATTGCAATGCATCCCTAAGAAATCAATTTCTTTTTGAACAAGGACCATTTTCTTCGTAGAGATCATAACTCCATTTGCTCTTACTATATCGTGAAAATGATGAAGTAAGGCAAGGTGTTCCTCCAGAGTATCACTGAATAATAGGATATCGTCAATGTATACTAGTGAGGTGTGGAGGATAGGCTGAAAGATTTTGATCATGGCTTTTTGGAATAGAGAGGGTGCAGGTTTCAACCTAAATGGCATAACTTTCCATTGGAAGTGTTGGTCCGGAATGCAAAATCCTGTTTTTGGTCTTTTCTTAAGGATGTATCCCCAATTGCCAAAATCCAGATTTGAGATCAAACTTGGAAAAATATCTATCTTTGGCTAAATGTGAAAATAGGGTAAGCCTATTTGGTATAGGGAATTTATCATCTTGGAGGAAATGGTTGAGCGGTTGGTAGTTTATGACTAATATAAGTTTCCCTCTTGTCTGCTCAGCTCTCATATTTACATAGAAAGCTTCACATTCCCATTAAGAATCAGACGGCTCGATCAGTCCAAACTCCATGAGTTCAGCGCACTCCTTCTTTGCAAGCTAAAGGTGCTCTGGATTCATGTTAGAGTGGCTTGCCTTGGTTGGGTTGATGTTTTCATTCTTCTTTAATGGGAGTTTGATGAATAATTCTTCATTCAGGTAGAGTGGGTTGAGACATTTCTTCATGAACTCCTTATGAGATTCAACACGTGAATGTTCCATAAACTGCTGGTCGATTTCTCCAATATGCTCATTCTCCGTGATCTGCAATAAGCGTGAGACTTCTGAGTATGGTTTAAATTTCTTTTTGAATTCTATCCCATAAGCTTCAATATGGAGTCAATCCTTGAGTTTTCTAAAAATATCGAATCCAATTATGAGATCCTTTCTTGGGACATCTGATCTGAACAACATTGTTCTGAATTTTAGTCCTAGGAAGAACTCGATTGTTATTGGATGTTTTGTGATGACCGTGGTTGTCAGGATTCCAGTTGATGCGGTGTTGATGTTCTTGAAATGGGAAATCCATTTATCATCAGGAAGTATGGATGGATTCATCAATGATAAGGCTGCACCAGTATCCATGAATGCAATGACCTGAATTGGCTTATCCCATTTGGATGGATAAACGTTCAGCTGGACTTGAGGAATATTGATAATGCTATTGATTTCTTCCTTAGCCTCTAAAATCTGGTAATGTCATGTCCATGTTCTTCATATACATCCATGGAGAAAAGGGTGTCCTTTGACGGCTCATGTTCTATTGAAAGGACTGATTCAAGGTCATTGTCCTTGACATATTCTTCTATCTCGGTAAGCAGCTGGATAGATCTTCTATCTTAAGGATAGTTCTTTGCAAAATGTCTGATCTTGTGGCAGATGAAGCATCCTTCATTCTTCTGGAATCTTCCTGGATGCTTTCTTCGAAAGTATTTTGTTCAGCTGGTTTATTTGGATCTTCCTCTAGCAGGGTTTGGCCATTTGAACTTCTTGTATTTCTTGTATCTGCTCTGCCTTCTGGCATGGAAAGAGAAACATGATTCGGAGATTAGATTAGTTTTGCTGCAAGCTTTATCAAGGGATGGATTGTTGTGCATGATCTGCTTCAGAATAAATCTCTTTGTACAGATATCTTCTAGTGCCATGAAAATTGCTTGCCTCATATAACCAACTTGAGGGATTGTGATTGACTAAAACTTTTCCTCGATAATCATCATACTTCGTCCTGCTAGCATCTTTGGCAAGGATGAAACGAAGGGCTGCTTCAAACTAGCATCTCCACCAAGGTCAAAGTATATTTTTGTCATCTTCTAGAAATGAATATCAATGACATCTCTATCGAATGATACACATTTCATCTCGAAGAATTTTCTTAGTAACTTTTCTTGCCTCTGGCCTATATCTCCACAAAAGACTTCATGCAGGATTCTGATATTGAAAGAAAAGTCATGGGACGTGAGGAAAGTATTCTTGTCATACATCCCAAGTGCGATCCACCAATCTCTGAGGATGTCGGAGAACCTTGATGTGAACTCTGACAGGATTAGATACTTCTCCCGCTCTACCAAGTGTTTCCTTATCATCTAAGTTAGGAATTCACGGATCCTTTATGGCCATTTTGAAGCCTTGATATCATTGAGAGTGAAAGTATTGAACCCGGTTCCAACCAATTTTGGCGTTGGTAGTTCTGGTCTTCTTTCTGGAATCGGGTCTTCTGTCATCCCGTCTTGATCATCATCGACTTTAGAAACTTTTGGTTCTCTTGGTCAGTTCATGTATATCGGTGGATTATCTTCCTCGAAGGTGTCTAGTGAGAGATCCTCACTTGACTCAATCTCCGTTTCTTCAATTTCATCAGTAGGATCGCTATTTGTGGTCTCTTTAGTACTGGATCCTATGCTATCATTTTCTTTCAAGCCATATAATCCCGTAATAACTTGATCTGAGATCATCAAGTTTTCTAGATCTGGCTCTTTTGAAGTTTCTCCAACCTCATTCCTTCTTTTGGCTTGTTTTCTGCTGCAAAGGAATCTTTCCTTTCCCAAACCCATTTTGCAATGTCAAACTCAGTTTCCTCTTTGGGTTTTTGAGGATAGGATGTGGGTTCATGTGGAATGAAAGGAGAGGTAGTACCTAGACGGGCGAATTTAAGTGATGAGTATGTTTGTGACGACATAAGCAAAAAGGAGGATTTTGGAGAGTGGCTTTGTGTTCTTTGTGGCTCAAAAGGTCCTTGTCTCAGTTGTTTGATTTGTTCTTTGATGTCAGCCATTTCTTTTTGCTACTCTGAAAAGAAGTGGAAAAATGAGGTGCTTGGTGGACAGATCTCATACTGCATATTCTGCAGTTGCAATTCCAAGGCTCGAATAAGACCGACATGTTGACTAGATGTCTGTTCCCCTTTCTTCTCAATGTTCTCCACCTTGCTCATCATCTTAGTATGTGTGTGAGCAACATTTTTTAGGGAAGTGTCTATGTTGGTCAGCACCTTGTTCTAGCAGATTGCATTTTCTAATTGCTAGTTGATGGTAGCCTCAATATCACTAGTAGGTGGCTTGTCTCCAATGGGCAACAAAACATTTTTCTTTGGTATTTTTGGTGCATGTATTACACCATCTATTTGAAAGGCTTCATAGAAAAATATTCGCATTTTTTCAAGACCGTGAAAGAAGGTATGCCATAGACGGTCTAAGGCAGTGGAGGACTATTTATGTCCCTTTGGTAAATTGTTGGTCATCCAAATCCATTTTCTAGTAACTCTCTTCATAATAAACCACTCTCAAACGCTTCTTTAATGTTCCAAGTGTTGTTAAGGTAGGAAGCCATGGTTCAACATGTTTCTTGATGTCAGAAAGTCGGAAACATTGTGAAGCTTGTGTTTTGGCCCTTTTCTCACGTGTTGTAGTGGCTGTTTCGTGAAGCTGCTGTTTGGTAAGATTTATATTTCATTTTCCTTGGTTATTTAGGTTGATTATAGGTGTGTTAATGTGGTATATTATTGTCTCGGAGTTTCTACCATCGAATTCATATGAATCTTGTCAGTTATGCCTTGTTTGTGCTGTCATCTTTGTTGAGTTTATTGGCTCTGTTCATGGCAGCATAATTGACTACCTTTAGGAAGTAGGTTCGTGGTGTTGAAGGCTTGAGCTCATCTATGCTTGAAGTTAAGGTAATTTTTGTGCCAAAAAAGTCGATAGCCACTCGTAGTTGCTATTTTGCTGACGTTTTTGCAATTTTTAGTTGTTGCCATTAAGGGAATCCTTGGTAAACTTCCTTGATTTTGTTTTTCTCCTTTATTTAGAGTGAAAATAAGGTTTTTGAGGTTGATGGTGGGTTTTCCTAACTTCTCCTCCAATGAATTTTTTAAAGGGCGAGTTGGTAACGTTGTTTTCATGATTGTTTCTTTTGTTGAACCTCTTTAGCAGCCTTTTTAGATGGCTGTTTCACTGTTTTAGATGTTCTTTTGATCCTTTATGAAGTAAGGTTTTAGTTAGCTCATGTTCTCCGTAGTTTAAGGTATGTTAGGATATTCTTTCAATCTTTTTAGCATGATTCTGTAGCTTAACATTAGCTTCTCTTCCTTAGATGTGTAGGCTATTTTTTGATGCTTGGTTTGAGCTAAATATGTTCTTAGTGAGCTGCTAATTGGGTTGTGTTTTGTAGTGTATGGTTGAGCTTTGAGTCTAGGTTGTGCGCTGGTGGGCGTATTTGAAAAGCAGCGAGGGTATAATAGTTGTCAATTTTTTGACATGTTTAGAACTGTTCATGGTTCCTCTCAATATATGTGTATATCATGTATGTTGTGCATTATGTGTTTAGCTGTTGCCTTGTTGCTTGTGGATACCCGACGCACGAGTGTTTTTTTGTCTCGGGGTCGAGCCCAAGGGTTAATATGGTCTATGGAGTTGATAGTTCCTTCATAGTACTGAGGCAAGACGTGACTCAAAAGTCGGTCCGGCATGTCTGAGCCTCCCTAGGATCACAATTATTCTCCTACTTAGATTGAGATTTGGTGATGAAGTTTAGCTGAGAGTGGTTACAACCATTGATTTTATACTTGTTTGCTATGTTATGTATGTTTTCTTATATTGTTAATATCATGTAATGTGTTGGGGGTTCTAGAACATACATGGTTCGAAGGTTGTGATTGTTTGGCAAGTTACGAACCGTAGAGTGATATTCCTACCTTACTCCCAATATTCTACTATTCATGCAGCTGCCTTCTATCTCTGCGATTTATATTATGTTGCCTTTCATACTTGGTATGTTGTTGTACTGATGACCTAGTTAGGTCGCTGCATTCTTGCCTGAAGGTCCTGACCATCAGGTTGATCAAGGTTAAGTGGAGTCCAAACGTGTGCAGTAAGCTCCATGCCATGACTCAAGTATAGACCCTGGACGCGGCATGGGTCCTAGAACTACAAATGACTCCAAGCTAACCCATGGTAAATCAATAACATTAGCATAAGAATACATTAAGCAGAAATAAATCATAACGGGAAGCCTAAGCGAAGGTCTAAGATACCATAAAGTATAAACGGAGACAACATGTCAAAACTGCTAAGCATCTATACATCATAGTCTGAAAAAGCTTCTAGTATATAGGATGAGCTGATAGGACAAGCCCCTAACTAGCTCTGCTAAGTTTGTAACCTAAAATACATAAATGGGATACAAGCTAAAAGCTGACGTCCTCAGATGATGAGGACTCACCTAGAGATGGGCTGAACTAAAGCGAGAGTGAATCTAATGGCGAGGCTGAGACTGATTGCCTAAACCTATATCATGAGACAATATCGTACAAAAATATGCGATCTGTACTTTGAATGTAGTAAGAGTATAGCAGAAGTAATATATAAGAGAAGGGACATTATGATAAATTCATGAACGTACAAACATAAAATATAAGATTTGCATCGTATATGAAGTGCAATGAACCAAGGTTTTTAAAATGAAATCATAAAGCTTAATAGGACTGAAATCATAAGTAAAACTCACAAACTAATCAATGGGTCAAAATAAACTATATTACATGATATCACAAGTCCTGAACATGGGGAAACATGAAACGTAAGGAACAATGGGAGATTCATATAACCGACATACTCCAAGTGAGCGTCATGGAGCCTGACCTGTAACCATGGTTGGGAGAGTGTCTATACTATCAAGGATTAAAATCATGAAGGCATGATATCACTCATGAGCCCAGTAGCACAAGGAAGACACTCTCAACTGGCGAGGACCCCTTATCGTATGGTGGCATTTGGTTTTGAGACCTGGTTGAGCTAAACCCTAGCCTACTCATTGTTAAATACTACTCCCAAAATCATACATAGTGCTCATATCTTAATTGTGAATCATAAGTTTTACATGGACTAGTTTAATAACTTGGTGAATACATAGATTCCTTGATATACATGAACTAGCCAGGAAAGAAAGTGATGCTAAAAATTATAACCATGATACATAACTTGAAATTTGTGAAATTCATGCATAATTGGATAATTCATCATAACTTGAAAGTACATATTCATGTGATTTTTTCATAGAATACTTGTAATTATAATAAAAAGACATAATCAGAATCATGAGGGAATCAATTTCATAAGATATCATGGAACTTTTCATCAGAAAATGTCTAACCCTAAAATTCATTAAAATCATAGTTAGAGACCTAAAGGGATTGAAATCATGTAATTGATCTTGGAATTGGGCATGAGGGAGTAAGAAATCCCCGATTCATGACCCCACACACCTGGTCTTTAACCGATTCTTGCTTAGACTTGAGACCCAAGAGAGTTAAAAAGAAAAAGAACCCTAGTTGATTGAGAGCCTTGAGAGTTTTGATCTTCAATCTACGGTGTTTGGGAGAGGAATGAGAGTTTAGTCTTGGGTTATCCCTTAAATACCCTCCTTAGGAAACCCAAAACGACCTCATTTAAGCGTTAAAAGCGTAGGATGTTACAGAAACATCCTTAGGAAATCTCACTTAAAAACCGCATGCTAGTTGTCATTGCTCACACCACGAGTCGGTGGTTTTCAAAATGACTCGTGGTTACCAGTAGTTATAAGCTGGGCTAACTTTTACCTCTGTGACCTTCATATAAAGGACACTCGTGAAGACTCATCAATGGATGTGACAAGTCGTCATTTAACTCGTGGTCAGTGGATCCATGTTGCATCTTTTCTAATCTTCCATCCTATGGTTCCTCATCATGACTCGTTACATAAATTCATTGGTCCTTACATCACTTGTTACATCAGCACCTTGTCAGCAGATAGGAACAATGACTCATGACCACGATTCCTACCATCCTACCACAACTTTTGGTAAGGACTCATGGTTTGAGGGATGAAACTTCTGAGGCTTACTATGAATCATCAAGTCATACCACGGCTCGTCAACTTTTGAGACTTCCCTAATGACCCATCAACTCATACCATGGCTCGTATGATGAGTCCTTCTATGAAAATTTAAGATTTTCCTATTGGTTCATACTCCATATCTAGGGTCTAATCTTAGGAACTTTTGGGGTGCTACACTGCAGCTTATCCAGAGCTACCTTTTTGGATTTTGTGTACATATTTAGTTGATTAGGATCCTTTTCCAATCAGTATAAACTTGTTGAACTCTTTAGTGGCTAGTAAATGGTACTTGTTAGGTTGTAAATGTTATAGTAGTTCATGCGAGTCTTTATATACATATCTTTTGGTCGTTTGTATCCTTAGTATCATAGTGTCTTCTTTCCATATTGTTTTAATTTCTATTGCCTTAATATTATTGTTGTGATAAACCTTTTCCGTTCTAGCTTGTTGTGGTTAAGCTTGTAGCAGGGTGTGCTTGATCAAGTGTGGCCTAGAGTGCCAGTCATGCTCCTCCTATTTTAAGTTGTGATAGACTTCGTATCAGAGTAGTTCATCCTAAGAAAAATATAAATCATCTCTAGTAGAGTCTTTATTATGTGTGTGTTCTGTAGCTTACTTATAAATAGGAGGTTGTAGGAAATCTTGGATAGTCACCTTTCCTTTTAAATCATATCATGTGACAAGTCAAGAGTTGTGGGAGTGAGGTCTATGCTTATTTTTGTGACATTTTATAGAGAATGTCAGTGACTCGTCGAACAGCGGCTGGACAGCGGCTTGATGTAGTAGCTGGCGAAGGCATTAGAAGGTTCCAATATAACACCCCAAAGGTCCCTAAGATCAGACCCGAGGATTGAAACAAAGAAAGTAGGGAAACCTGCACCAAGTCACAAAATGAGTCATTGAGTGACTGATGTGTTGTGGGTTTACAACACTTTCGATTCTTAAAACTTAGAAAATATGCATGGTCTTAGGTGTGTTTATACATATATGATGCACTTTTGCTTTGTTTCCAGGGAAATCAGGTGTTGGAGTTGAAATCTATAAAAGAAGGGAAAAGAGTGCAGAAAATGGGCTAAGTACAGGCCTTAGTATGAGCCATACCTTGATGGCATGAGTCATACTATGATTCGTGATAAAATTCAGAAGGCCTGCTCAAGACCAAGGTGAACTACGAATCTTGGTATGAGTCATACCATCCTGGTACGAGAGTGCCAGAGCATTAATTGAAAATTACAGAAGGATGCACTTTGACTAGTCTCCTGGTACAGGTAGAAACCACAATTCGTGATGACTAACTATGGCCCATACCAAGGAGTCATGGTGAACTTTAGAAAGAATGTTGAGGTAGACTCCATGGTACGAGAGGCAACCACGAGTTATAAGAGAAAGGTACGAGTCATATTAAGACATTCGTGAAAATATTTAGAGGACGCTGAATATCACAGGTTCAAACCACGACAGAGATGTACTACTCCTAGGAGCATTATACGAGTTTTACCAACTCCCAGCACTTAACCAAAATCAGGGCTGCTGAGCATTGTACGACTGGAAGCTACGACTCGTAGGTTCATGGTACGAGTAGTAGGATCTAGTAGCCACAACTAATACAGTTTCCCTACTAATTTAGGAAAGGTTTTTGATTATTTGTATAAATAGTTTTCTAGGTTATTTTTGTAGAGGAGAGGTCGTTTAATCAAACTTTTGACACTTTTGAGAGAAAATACTTTGGATATTATTCTTGAGTTTTCCGATATTCTTTGAAATTCATTCATTGTTCTTGGATTGATCATTGTTGATCTGTACAATTAATCAAGAAGTTTTATTTCAATCAGATTGCATGCTTTTAATTATGCTTTTGTCTATGAATTCTATTTCTTCTCTTATAACTATGAGGGGCTAAAACCTCCACAACTAGGCTTGTGAGAACCATGGTGAATTAACCAACTAGGGTTTGCTCTATGTGATTCTAAACCAATATTGATGCTTGTATTGTCTTCTCTTTATCTTAAACGTTTCTTAACGGAGCATAATGTTAGGATTTCCCGAATTCATTACTTGCTTGAACCTAGAGAGGTAGAGATTAGGGAAAGACAGGAGCAACAAAGCCTTGAACTTTATGATTCATTGTATAACTGGAACTGCGGTCGTAGGATCGTTAATTTGGAATAACTTGATAATGGTTAAAGTGAAATCACTAAAGAAACCTAACTGGGTAATTGAGTATAGTCATTTAATAGGGACAAATCAGTCATTTGGATGAACCTATGTTATTGTTCGGTCTGTTTGGAATAACTACACGCAAGTGCACGTGGTCGAACAAGTAGTAAAGTGGCTCAAGTAAGCCAAGTATCGATCCCACAGGGGCTGGACTAAGGTATCAATCTAATCAAGTGTCAATAAACTTTAACTCTAAACTGCAGACAACAGTGTGAAGAAGATTTTCATATTTTGTTTCCTAATTTTATACTAAGTCTAAAATGAATATACAATTCGAGTCTGAACTATAAGTATGAGCATGCTGAGGCTAAAATGAACATGTAGAGAAATAAATTATCGATACAATTTGATTAATCTTTCCTCCGGTTTCTATTCAAGAATTATTGCCTATGGATTAAAACTCTCGTATTTAACCCAACTTAAGAATCATGAACCTTCCACCTACATCTCTGTGATAAAAAGAAATTCATGTTCTAGCCATACAAAACCGATTCCTTAATTGACTAATATGACTTTCAGGTATATCTCTATCCTGAAGGTAAATCAATTCTAAATTTTACCAAACTAAGAAAAGATCATAACCTATTAATTCACAACTTTCCAATTTCTTGCTCTCTCGAGTGAAACCGGACTTTTTAGATATACATTAACGTTGGCCACACATTAATGCAGTAAGAACAAGAATCAATAGAACAACCATGGAAGAAAAGATGAAAAACCAATTAATCAATAATTACATTTCAATACAAATGTTCTTAACCTCTGCAAGAAGGGAATTTAGCCACTCATTTGTGGATTAAACATCGTTAAATGAGTGTTAATCATACAAGCAATTGAAATAAAGAAAAAGGAGATAGAGAAAAACCCTGAGATTTTCGTCCCCTCAACTGCTTGTAACCCACGTTCTTTTCCACCAAGTCAGGATTATTAAAAATGAACCTAAGTGTTCTATTTATACTAGTGGGAATTTTTCCCGGAATAACAAGCAACGTGTCACGGAGTGCATCGCGGAGCACTGCCTTCGTGACACGCCACCAATGTGGACCCTCACTGGAATCCGGTTGTCCAAGTATTACAGCCCAACGTGGCAGGACATGCAACGCGTGGCTAGGCCAATGTGCCACGGCTCCAACGCGCACCTTCACTGGAAGTTGGCATAATTTCAGCATCCAAGCAGAATGCATCCGCGATGGCAGCGTGACATGGCTCCATCGCGGAGACCCTTTAATTCGTGCTTTCCTTGTGCTTTTTTCCTTGCTAGCTTCCGAGTCCAATCCCGATTTCTCCCAACATGCATCTTAGCTTCGTAAAATTATATTTTTCCTGCAAAACCACGCTAATCATGTTGGTTAGTATAAATTCACATTTTATTACAATTCATATGAGAATATACAAACATCGATAGATAAACAAGACAAAATGACACATTTGAGTATCACTTGGGCATATAAATCTGCCCAAGATCACTTACCCCACACTTAAATTCTTGTTCGTCCCCGAACAATAATCTTACACCTCATGCGATCGACACCCAATCCTGGCTACTTTGGCTCGACAATTCAAGCTACAGTTATACCGATTATTTAATATAGCAAATCATCAAGAAAACATGCATAGTCTTATCAATACAATGACCTTCAACACATTAAGACCTCCTAGCCTCAAGAATCAACTCTCGATATCGGCAAACTCATGCAAATCAGCTGATCAAAATATCCGACACGAAATTCAATCTCTCATCAAGCATGTGCCCTCACAACACAAGAGAATTTTCCCCTTTTTAATCATATGAACTCAAAGGCCTTACATGCAGGGGCATATAAACACGATTTCGCTCTCTCTCTCCCAAGAGAATTCACATGCATCATGACATGAACCATAGGCTTGCCTTTAGTGTATTACTCCACCTATATAAGGACGCGTGATGTAAGATCACGTAGGACTTGACGGGTTGTAGTGTAAGCTACGAAACTAGCAAATACTGGCCTAACCAATAATAACAACTAGCCTCCTTAAGCGCTTTTTCAATACATCCCATCAACCTTATGAGCAGTGTTTCTTCCTTCATCCTCCCATTCTTGAAGTCTGTCTTTATTTTTGTTCCCATATCTTTAAGCACACTCGACTTAATAAAAAAGATTAGTTATACGTCTTCATTATATTTAATTTATAGCGAGTGCCCCTTTGACCTTTTCTTTCCTTTCATCACTCTGCTTTTTCTTTTCTTTTCACCATTCTCACTCCTTGACACTGTAGGAAAATTATTTTTTTTTCTTGAGCACTTAAGAGTTTTGGATCAAATTCACGGATAATGAAAAGAAGGGGTTAAGCTCGATTTACACCTTTTTCACAAAAGAAAAAAATAGGCTAAAGGCTCAATGGGCTAACTAGGATGTGCATTCAAGGTAGGTACGATAATGAAAAAAAAACTTTCGGTTAAAGCAAAAAAATGCCTACATCCTTTCCTACAATACACATCCTTCATTTCGTTTCGTACACACACCAGGCAAGTTCTAGACACTTCACAATAACATGGAAGAAACGAAACCTCACCACACACTTATTGCACATGCTCAACTCAAGACATATTCACAGACTCTTCAATCAGCTAATTACAAGAATTCAAACATTAAGCCTTAATCACACCGAATCGAACTCTATGGCCTAGGTATCTCAACATATTTACAAAGTTGCATGCTTTCATACAAATCACCTTTGCATTTTAAATATCATGTACAACACGCAACCAGAATTCCAAACCATAAAGTAACGACACGTTTGGGATACAAACGAACAAAAGAAAAAACCAAAAATAATGAACAAAAGAAATCTACTCCTATCGACTACATTTCCCTTAAGACGGTCGTCATCCATCCATCATAGGGAACGGTCACTAATTACGACTTCGGTTCAATGGGACTATTCTCGGTAAAAGAATCGAAAACAAACGCCAAGAAACACCAAAAATAAAAAAATTTCACGAAAAAAATTTAATCGATAATTTCGATAAGATCGATAATTTAAATAAAACAAAAATATTTACAAAACCATCTAGCAACATTCAACAGCACACAACAGCTTCATATTAATTACAATATAGACATACACACAAACATCATAGGGTCACAAGTTTTTCCAAGCCCAACAACAGAACAGAGACATTAATAACAACAACAACCAACACCTAACTACTCCCACCTCACACTTAAATCGAACACTGTCCCATCACAAAATTCAGCATAGCACAAAAGTGGGTGGTGAAACTCCCTGATCAATCGAAGTATTCCACTTCTTCGTCAGGTGCCGCTGCCTCATCTCCCATGTCTGAATCGCCCCCGTCATCATCATCTGACTCAACATCTGAGTCCTCACGACGTGTCTCCTCCTCTGTGGGGACGTCATCATTGGTGGGCTCCACAAAAGCTATCCCCACTCGACATAGAGCCCTTGCATTTTCACCAAAAGGGTAGTCTAGCTCAAGCTGCCACAGCTCATCTTCTGTTGCCGGCCTCCCACCTATGCGTAGCTAGAGCATCTGAATCCCGAACAAGCGAGCCATGTACTGATCATCCTGAGCATGTTGCTCGGCTAGTATAAGCACTGGCCCATGAGTGGTGTCGGGTGCCTTAGTTTTGGTGACATCTAAGGCCTGCCTCTCCATCTGCGGGATGTAGTCAAGGGCCTCCTCCTCAACATCTAGGCCCCTCAGGAACGTGGTCAGTAAACCACCAAACCCATACCTGTGCCCTTGTTGCAAATGTGCTCACTTCATGGTGGAGATAATCACCGCCCCAACATTGATCTCCAGCCCTTTCATCAAGGCATAGACCAAGCACACACGATCCCGGGTGACATCTGTCATATGCACCCCCGGGATCAGGTAGGAACAAACAATCTTAAGCCATATCCTGGCTTCCTTGTTCATCTGTGAGTAGGGAAATGTTTGATGGTAGCCCCTCTCCTTATGCCTGCTCCACCGTGCTGTAGACCGGGGTCCACACAGAGTGCGTCTTATGTCCGTATATGGTGGAGTGATATTCAGCTGCCGGAGTACATGGGCGTCTGTATCCCGCGCCCCCAAGATGGCATTAAGGTGATGGGGATCAAAAGTGACTTCCTGCCCCCTTATCTTTATGGTGTGACTTCTGAGTGTCGGGTTCCAGTTGACGTAGAACTCCCGAATCAGGTGAAGATTGCACTCCTTGGGCTCTTCAAAGATGAAGTTCTGCCTGGCTGCATCAATCCTGTGGACAATCCTGGGGAATTCTTGTGCTAACAGTTCCCTAGTAATGTGCTCCTCGGGGAAGTATTTGTTTTCCTTATGCTTTGCGTACCATTTCTTCCCCTCCTCTGTCACCCATCGTGTTCCGTATTGACGACGTTGGCTGCGCGGAATCGCTGGTGCTGCTGGGACTGCTGTTCCCAGTCTGATTCTTTTCCTTCCGGCGCCCGATGTAGATGTGCCCTTCCCTTTATCTTGCCTGCTTATCATTTTTCATGTCAAATCAAACAGACAGTTCCAATGTTATTCAAATTAAAATTAGCTTCGACTAAGGTTGGGTTGAGCTAGGCCACCCCACACTTAGTCTTTAGCCACAATCACAACATTATAGCAAGACAATCCTCGATTTCTAACTTTCAAAATAAAAAAAAAACAACAATAACAAAAATGCCTCGTGCATTCAGAGGGTTCGACGGTATAAATTCTATGTACTACTCAGACTTCATACAGCTAATCCATTATTACCATCGATAACATTTCATCACATAGCACTAAGCGAAAATTTCTATTAACAAAATCGATGCAATTCCCCCAATTTCTATGCAATTTAAACAATTTCATTATCCCGAAAATCCATCGCGCCTTTAGCATTTTAACGTTAAGCACAACATAATTTGCCTGACTCAACATGCACAAACCAACAAGAATTTCATATTTCAACTCAATTTTTACTTCTTCATATTCGAATTCTAACCCTAGCTACAATTTCACAAGAATTTCAATCACCCATGTATTTATCGAGTTCATATAATCACAACGATACTACGAACACCAATTAACAATAGCTTACGAGAATTCAAGCTCAATTTACACTTAGGGCAAGTTTTCATCACTTCCCATGCTCAAAATCGGAAAAATTAGGCAAGAAATGAGATGAAGTTAACGAACATACCTTCAATTCGGTGATATCGAAGAAAAGTTGAAGAATTTTAGCTCCTAGGTCTGTGTCACGTTGGGGAAGGGGGGATTTTGGGTTGTTTGTCATGGAGGGGAGTGAAAAATGGGAAAAATTGGGTGTTTTCGGGGTTAAAAAGGAGGTTTTTCGCGCGGGTCACCCGGCGACCCGGTGTGACCCGTCGCGAATAACACTTCAACGTGTCACGGAGGGTAACGCGGAGCATGCCCTCCGTGACACGGAGCCATCGCACAGGTACTCTGGAATTTTTCAAAAATTCCAGATTACACTTCAACGTGTCACGAAGGGTAACGCGGAGCACTCCCTCCGTGACACGGAGCCATTGCGCAGGCTCACTGTTTTGCCACTTTTAATTATTTTTCTTACATCGATTTTTCCTTGGCGGTCCTTTGCATTTTCACCCTCCGTTCAACCTGAAATTCATCTCACAACAAGAAATTGGTTAGAATTTATAGGTTTCACATAAAATACACTTTCTTTTTGTTTTTATTTTTATTTTTCTCATTTTTTCTTTCTTTCTTTTTTTTCTACGAAATCCATTCAAATATTACAAAAATTTCATGGGTTGCCTCCCGTGCAGCGCCTGGTTTACCGTCGCGGCTCGACGTCATTAAGCTCAGTCATTCTCTAGGGTGACGGACGTATTCTTTCAACTACCGTCCTCACCCCAGTAATGCTTACATCACTGCCCATTGACTAAGAACGTGGCACTTCGATCTTCTTGCCACAACTCCACTGCCCCGTGCGGGGTCATTCTCACTACCTCAAATGGCCCTGACCATTTGGACCGCAGTTTCCCTGGAAACAGCTTCAATCTTGAATTGAAGAGCAATACTTTCTGCCCCGGCTCAAAAATACGATGTCCCACATGCTTGTCATGCCACCTCTTTGTTTTTTCTTTGTAGTACTTGGCACTCTCATAAGCATGCCAACAAAACTCTTCAAGTTTGCTGAGTTGCATTAGCCTCTTCTTGCCCGCTAGCCCTAAGTCCATATTCAATTTCTTCACGGCCCAGAAGGCTCGATGCTCTAGCTCAACTGGTAGATGACACGCTTTACCATAGACCAATTGATATGGAGAAGTTCCAAACGGTGTCTTGTAAGCAGTTCTATATGCCCACAACGCATCATCAAGTTTGCTTGACCAATCATTACGTTGTGCATTCACTGTTTTCTGGAGTATCTGCTTCACTTCTCTATTCGACACCTCCACTTGCCCACTAGTTTGGGGGTGATATGATGTTGCCACCTTGTGGCGCACCTCATACTGGGCTAGTAGCTTCTTGAAACTTGTATTTACGAAATGAGCCCCTCCATCACTGATAATGGCTCGGGGTGTCCCGAACTTGGTGAGAATGTGTTTTTTCACAAATTTTGTTACCACCTTGTTGTCATTCCTGGGGCAAGCTATTGCTTCCACCCACTTTGATACATAATCAACGGCCACCAAGATGTAACGATTACCAAATGATGGTGGGAACGGGCCCATGAAATCTATGCCCCATACATCAAAGGTCTCCACTTCCAGTACATTTTGCAGCAGCATCTCTTGCCTTCTACCAATTGTGCCTGTACGCTGACATCTATCGAACATTTTGACGTATGCCATAGAGTCTCTGAACAGTGTAGGCCAAAAGAAACCTGACTGTAGAACCTTGTGCGCTGTCCGCTCGCCTCCATGGTGCCCCCCATACAACGAAGAGTGACAACTCCTCAACACCTCTGCAATCTAGCTCTCCGGGATGCATCTTCTCATCACCTGATCCGATCCCTGTTTAAATAATTATTGCTCATCCCAAATAAAATACCGACAATCATGCCTCGATTTTTTCTCTGCTGAATTGTCGCCTCAGGTGGATAGACTCCACTCACTAGCAAGTTGACTATGTCTGCGTACCAGGGAACTTCAACTTCCCCTATTGCCAAGAGCTTCTCATCCGGGAACTCCTCATTGATGTTATCACCTTCCTTCACATGTGACCGGCTTTCCAATCGCGATAAGTGATCTGCCACCTAATTTTCGCTCCCCTTTCTGTCCTTAATTTCGAGGTCAAACTCTTGAAACAACAGGATCCATCTAATCAGCCTGCGCTTTACATCCTTCTTGTTAAACAGATACCGAATCGCTGCATGATCGGTATACACCACTACTCTCAAACCCACCAAATAGGACCTGAATTTATCAAATGCAAACACCAATGCTAGCATCTCCTTCTCTGTGACTGTATAATTACTTTGGGCAGTGTTCAGTGTTTTACTTGCATAATGAATAGAATGAAAGATTCTATTTTTCCTCTGCCCCAATATAGCTCCCACAGCCACATCACTTGCATCACACATCAATTCAAATGGTTGTTCCCAATACGGCCAAATAAGGATAGGTGCTTCTATCAATTTCTGCTTCAACTCCTCAAATGCTTTAACACACTTATCATCCAACTCAAACTTCACCTCTTTTTCTAACAATCTACATAGTGGTCTAATGATTTTTGAGAAGTTTCTGATGAACGTCTGTAGAACCCTGCATGCCCAAGAAAACTGCGAACACCTTTCACCGACAAAGGTGGTGGTAACTTTTCAATAACCTCAATCTTAGCACGATCGACCTCCAGCCCCTTGCAAGACATTTTATGGCCAAGGACGATACCTTCCTTGACTAAGAAATGGCATTTCTCCCAGTTGAGTACAAGGTTGGATTCTTCGCAGCGAGCCAGCACCCTGTCAAGATTCTGCAAACAAGTAGCAAATGAATTACCGAAAACAGAAAAATCATCCATAAATACCTCAACAAAATCCTCCACCATGTCGTGGAAAATAGTTATCATGCATCTCTGGAATGTGGCGGGTGCATTGCATATCCCAAATGGCATCCGCCTAAAAGCATATGTCCCATAAGGATAGGTAAAAGTAGTCTTCTCCTGATCCTCCAGTGCTATGGCTATTTGGTTATAACTAGAGTACCCATCAAGGAAGCAATAATATTCCTGTCCAGCCAACCTGTCTAATATATGAACAATGAATAGGATAAGATAATGATCTTTCCTTGTGGCTTCATTGAGCTTTCTATAGTCCATGCAAATCCGCCAGCCTGTGACGGTTCGTGTAGGAATCAACTCAGTTTTTTCATTTGGTGACCATGGTCATCCCTCCTTTCTTTGGAACGTACTGAACGGGGCTGACCCATTCACTATCCGAGATAGGGTAGACCACACCTGCATCAAGCCACTTAGTTATTTCTTTCCTAACCACATCCTTCATTGTTGGATTTAACCTTCGCTGAGGCTAAATAGTTGGCTTTGCTCCTGTCTCCATGAAAATCCTGTGTGTGCAAGAAGCTTGATTAATACCATGAATATCTGACATTTGCCAGCCCATTGCTTTCTTTCTTTTTCTGAGGACACCCAATGCTTCCTTCTCCTGTGCCTCCATCAATTCTGCGGAGATGATGACCGGCAAAGTCTCGTCTTCCCCCAAAAAGACATATTTTAAATGGGGAGGCAATTCTTTCAATTCCAGCTTTGGTGCTTCCTCAATAGATGGATTCGGTAATGGTTCCAGAGACCTCATTAGAGACTGAAATTCCTGTTTCCTAGAATGCCTTTGCGACTCATTCAGCATTTGTACCACCTCATAAGCATCTCTATCTCTGAAATGATCGGAGTTCATCAACACTCTTTTCAATGGGTCTTGAGATTCAACAATCTGACGAATTTCTTCTTGATCAAACACACTGATTGCTAAAAGCTCCTCATGTATGGCTGGCAGCTTCATGGCCTTAAATACGTCAAATACCTCAACTTTGTCGTGTGCCCGCATAGTTAGCTGCCCTGCAGCGACATCAATAAGTGCTTTCCCGGTAGCCAAGAAAGGACGTCCCAAAATAAATGGGACTTCCGCGTTTGGCTCAAAATCCAGCACGACAAAGTCTACTGGGAAGATAAAAGAGCCCACTTGCACCAGCACGTCTTCCACAATGCCATCAGGTCTGGCCAAAGAATGATCTGCTAGTTGTAAGACCACTGTTGTTGGTCTAGGACTCCCTAGCCCCAACTTCTTGAGTACCGATGTCGGCATCAAGTTAATGCTTGCTCCCAAATCACATAATCCGCGAGCTCGGATACTCTGCCCGATTGTAATTTGAATTGTAAAGCTGCCAGGTTCCTTGAGCTTTGTGGGCAACCTATTTTGTATCCGTGAAGTGCACTCCTCCGTAAGCGCCACTGTAGCGTACTCAGTCAACCTGCTTTTGTTTGCCACGATGTCCTTGATATATTTCGCGTACTTCGACACTCCCTACAAAACATCAACAAGAGGTAAATTAATGTGTACCTGCTTAAGCACCTCCATGAATTTTTTGAAACACGCTTCCTCCTTGTGTTTCCTTAGTCTTTGAGGGAACGGGGGTGGTGGTCTTTCTGGTTCAGCTTCCTTTTCCTTCCCCCTATCATCATTGTGCTCCCTCTCCTTCTCCACTGCTCCCGACTGCTGTGGTGGTCTTTCAGGTTCCACCTCCTTAAGTTGCAAACCACTCCTCGTGGTCACTGCATTTACTTGCTTGGGGTTGGGGTTAGTGTCACTTGGAAGTCCTCCTCTCGGCCTAGTGTTTTGAGCTCCAGCAAATTGCCCAAACTGGTACTCCAGCGCCTTTGTAGCTAACTGATTATTCTTTACATCGGCTGCCAATTTCACGTAATCAGCCTGCAATTGAGCTTGGTTAGCTATCATTGTCTTGAACATCTCCTCAATGCTGGGTGATGGTGGTGGAGGAGGTGCATTGTTGCTTCTGTATTGCGACTGATAGTTCTGCTGCCCTCCTTGATTTCTCTGCGCCCCCTGACTCGAACATTGCCCTTGATGGTTGTTGCTACCCCAAGAGAAATTCGGGTGATTCCTCCAGTTGGAATTGTAGCTGTTGCCATACTGTAGGTGGTTATCTCTCTGTACATTACCAACAAAGTTCACCGAATTAGGATTTGCTCCGCAACACTCAGCTGAGTGTTCGTTACTCCCGCACACTTCACACCAAATTTGTTGCACTATATTCACTGGGGCTTGAGAATGGTTCATACTCATGTTACTGAAGTGGGTGTTGAGTTGATTCTTTAACGCAGCTATCTGTGCAGCAATAGCTGTAAAACCATCAACTTCTAAGACTCCTGCTTCTTTCCTTGTTTCTCATCTTGACGAGTCCGCATTCCACTCCGGATTCCCCTGTGAAATACGATTTAACAAGGTATACAGCTCCTCATAAGTCTTCTCTAATGCTTGTCCCCCAGCTGCTGAGTCTAGCAAGATTTTTGTGTGGGGTTCCAAACCCTCTATGAAAGTACGCATCAGCACATCATTGTATTGGTGATGATGAGGACAATCCCGCAACATAGATTTGAATCTCTCCCAGGCCTGATACAGATTCTCTCCCTCTCTCTGTTTAAAACTTAGAATTTGACTTCTAAGTCTTGCTGTTTTACCGGATAGAAAGAACCGTATCAAGAATTTCTTTGCAAGATCATCCCACGTGGTGATGGAATTCGATGGCTCAACTTTCAACCACCTCTTAGCTTCTCCCAAAAGTGAAAATGGGAACAATGTAAGCCTGACATAATCTGATGACACTCCAGCGGGGATGTAAGTGTCACTTATCTCCAAAAAATTTTGGAGATGTTGCTGTGGATCCTCATGAGGGAGACCTGTGAACTGCCCGCTGGTGTGCAACAATTGCACCATGATCTGTTTAAGCTCAAACCTCCCTCCTAGCTCAGGTTTGCGGATGCTAGATGTGACATTGTTAGCATGTGGGATTGCCACCTCGCGAACCGGCCTAGCTTCCATTTCCTCGGGCACTAACATTGCCCTTACAACTGGTGGATTCTGTTGTTGCTCCCAGGATTGTTTGTCTAAGCAACTGCAGCTTTTTCTCTAGAGCTTCTCTCCTTTGACGATGAAATTGTCTTTCCGGCTCTAAAGATGAGTCCACCAGCTCCTTGTCTCTTGCCAGTGTTCAACAGAAATTAGTATCTACAAAATACAGGCTAAGACCAAGTTGTCAACACTAAGAAGAAATCGTAAACTAACACTTAAGAAAAATTTTACCAATTGCCAGTCCCCGGCAACGGCGCCAAAAACGTGTTCGGTCTGTTTGGAATAACTACACGCAAGTGCACGTGGTCGAACAAGTAGTAAAGTGGCTCAAGTAAGCCAAGTATCGATCCCACAAAGACTGGACTAAGGTATCAATCTAATGAAGTGTCAATAAACTTTAACTCTAAACTGCAGACAACAGTGTGAAGAAGATTTTGATGTTTTCTTTCCTAATTTTATACTAAGTCTAAAATGAATATACAATTCGAGTCTGAACTATAAGTATGAGCATGCTGAGGCTAATTTGAACATGTAGAGAAATAAATTATCGATACAATTTGATTAATCTTTCCTCCGGTTGGTAGTCAAGAATTATTGCCTATGCATTAAAACTCTCGTATTTAACTGAACTTAAGAATCATCAACCTTGCACCTACATCTCTGTGATAAAAAGAAATTCATGTTCTAGCCATACAAAACTGATTCCTTAATTGACTAATATGACTTTCAGGTATATCTCTATCCTGAAGGTATTCAATTCTCAATTTTCCCAAAATAAGAAAAGATCATATCCTATTAATTCACAACTTTCCAATTTCTTGCTCTCTCGAGTGAAACCGGACTTTTTAGATATACATTAACGTTGGCCACACATTAATGCAGTAAGAACAAGAATCAATAGAACAACCAAGGAAGAAAAGATGAAAAACCAATTAATCAATAATTACATTTCAATACAAATGTTCTTAACCTCAGCAAGAAGGGAATTTAGCCACTAATTTGTGGATTAAACATCGTTAAATGAGTGTTAATCATACAAGCAATTGAAATAAAGAAGAAGGAGATAGAGAAAAACCCTGAGATTTTCGTCCCCTCAACTGCCTGTAACCCACGTTCTTGCTCCACCAAGTTAAAATTATTAAAAATGAACCTAAGTGTTCTATTTATACTAGTGGGAATTTTTCCCAGAATAACAAGCAACGTGTCACGAAGTGCATCGTGGAGCACTGCCTCCGTGACACGGCACCAACGCGGACCCTCACTGGAATCCGGTCGTCCAAGTATTACAGCCCAACATTGCACGGTATGCAACGTGGGGCTAGGCCAACGTGCCATGGCCCCAACGCGCACCTTCATTGGAAGTTGGCATAATTTCAGCATCCAGGCAGAATGCATCCGCGATGGCAGCATGACACGGCTCCATCGCGGAGCCCCTTTAATTCGTGCTTTCCTTGTGCTTTTTTCCTTGCTAGCTTTCGATTCCAATCCCGATTTCTCCCAACATGCATCTTAGCTTCGTAAAATTATATTTTTCCTGCAAAACCATGCTAATCATGTTGGTTAGTATAAATTCACATTTTATTACAATTCACATGAGAATGTACAAACATCAATAGATAAACAAGACAAAATGACACATTTGAGTATCACTTGGGCATATAAATCTGCCCAAGATCAGTTATCAGTTCTACAAGCTAAGTATTATAATGGATCACAAGTGTAATACCCGAAGTTGTTATGAAGCCATGGGGAACACCTCCCTAGTTAATTTCATAAACTTGACAACAACATTAATTTACCATACTCTTACTTATTTCTTTCATTGAAAACCCCCATTAGGAAATAATTTCACTAAAAGTGTAAATACTAGCGTTATTCTACATCTTTCCATATTCCCTGTGGGATCGACCCCAGCCTTTGTTGGGTTATTTATTGAAAATGTCTACGTCATACTTTTATAGGAGTGTGATTTGAGAATTATCAAAAGTGACATCGTTGGTGGGGAATACGGCTTGGAATTAGATTAACTGCTTGTGTTTGAGCTTTAATAATTATTTCCTCATATATGTTTTTCTATTTGTTTTTGTTCTATTCAGGTTACAACAAGGAAACCCTAACAAGATCATCCTCTGTAAGCACCAAGTTGGAGAATGTGAGACTTCTAGTGCCTCTAATGGCACGAATGAGTGTTGAGATATTGGAAGCCATCCTAATGAATTATGATGGTGATGATGTCCAAGGGTACACAGAAAGGGTCAATGCCCTAGAGGGAATGGGATCCTAACACTTCAAGCCAAAGAAGTTGGACCTTCATTTAAAAAAGGGCAACCCCTCCAGCGAAACCGTCAATCGAGGTACCATCAGTTTTGGAGCTTAAAGTTATACCCCCATATTTTAAATATGTTGTTTTGGGGGTGAAAAACACCCTTCCAGTGATTATAGCAGTAGATATTATCGACTAGAAAGTGGAGGCCCTAGTTTCAGTGTTGAGGAGATACAAAATCGCAATTGGTTGGACCATTACTGATATAATCAGTATTCCCCCAGGCATTTGCACCCATAAGATCTATCTTGAGCCGAATCTTGTATCGAGCATAGAGCAGCAGAGATGACAGAATCCATCTATGCAAGATGTGATGAAGAAATAGATTATCAAATGGCTAGATGCGGGTGTAGTTTACCCTATTGCTGGCAGTAAATGGGTGAGCCCAATGTAGTGTGTCCCAAAGAAAGGCAAAATCACAATAGTGCCAAATTAGAGGAATGAGTTGATACCAACAAGGCCAATTACAGGGTGCCGTGGTTGCATGGACTACTGAAAACACAATCATTGGACCCAAAAGGACCACTTCTCGATGCCCTTCATGGATCAGATGCTTGACAGGTTGGCAGGTAGAGGATGGTACTATATTTTTTGTGGATACTTGGGGTGTGGTCAGATCTCAATAGCCCTAGAGGATGAAGAGACACCACCTTTACCTATCCTTATGGGACTTTCGGTTTTAGGAGGATTCCCTTTGAGCAGTGCAATGCATCGGCCATATTCCAGCACCAGATGATGTCTATCTTTTCATACATAGTGGAGGAAACCATAGAAGTGTTTATAGATGGCTTCTCAGTTATGGGTGACTCATTTCAAGATTGCCTTGAGCATCTGAGTAAAGTGCTGAGAAAATGTAAAGAAACCAATCCGGTCCTAAATTGGGAGAAATGCCATTTCATGGTCAAGGAGTGGATTGTGTGTTAGGCCACAGAATTTTAGGAAAAGGGATAGAGGTGGACCAACCAAAAATCGAGGTAATAGCAGGATCGCCACCACCTATTTCTATCAAAGGTGTCAGGAAATTTTTGGGGCATACAGGATTTTATAGGAGATTCATCAAAGACTTCTCAAAAATTGCACAACCATTATGCAAACTACTTGAGAAGGAGATGAAGTTCATGTTTGATGAAGCATGTTTGAAACCCTTTGAATGCCTAAAGGAAAGACTCACCTTAGCACCTATTATCATAACTCCATATTGGTTTCTTCCATTTGAGGTAATGTGTGATGCCAGCGGGGGGCCCTCGGTTCTTTTTTAGGCCAAAGGAGAGTAAGAATATTTCACTCAATCGATTACGCCAGTAGATCACTCAATGTAGCTCAGAAGAATACATAATATAGCTCAGAAGAATTACACAGTGACTGAACAGGAGTTGCTAGTAGTAGTCTTTGTATTCGAAAAGTTTCCAGCATACTTGCTTGGAGCTAAGGTGATTGTCCATGCAGACCATGCGAAACTGTAGTATCTAATGTCAAAGAAGGATGCTAAACCAAGGCCAATCAGATGGGTATTTCTCTTATAGGAATTTGAGTTTGAGGTAAAAGATCGAAAGGGGAGTGACAATCAGGTGGCTGATAACTTATCTGGTTGGAGGAAAAGGCAAGACTAAATGATGAGGTTGACATAGATGATGCCTTCCCAGATAAGCAGGTGATGGCTGCATCGCAAGATCTAATCCCATGGTTTGCAGACTATGCAAACTACTTGGTAAGTGATATGATTTCGGCAGATTTCACTTTGCAGCAAAGGAAGAACTTCCTGTTTGACACACGAAGGTACTATTGGGATGAGCCTTATTTATTTCATATTTTTGTGGATGGGATGATTCATAGGTGTGTGCTAGAGGTCTGAGATGTTCAATATATTTGAGGACTGCTAGTTGTCTCCGGCTGGGGGTAATCACAGTGGTATCCGAACATCACATAAAATTCTACATTGCAGATACTCTTGGCGCACAATCCATAAAGATGCATATGACTTTGCCAAGTCTTGTGAATAATGCCAGCGATAAGGCAGCATCACTCACAAGAATGAGCTATCATTAACCCCAATTCTGGAAGTAGAACTGTTTGATATATGAGGTGTTGATTTCATGGGCCCATTTATGATATCGTATGGGATGAAGTATATGTTGGTGCGGTGGATTATGTCTCAAAATAGGTGGAAGCCACTACACTCCATAACAAAGAAGATAAAACTGTTATAGCATTCTTAAAAAAGCATATATTTTCTAGATTCTATACTCCCAGAGCCATCATTAGTGACCGTAGATCACTCTTGGGTAATATCCTCTTCAGAACACTACTTGTGAAATACGACGTAAAGTATAAAGTGGCAACACCCTACCATCCTCAGTCAAGTGGACAAGTGGAAGTTTCAAATAGGGAGATCAAGATGATTTTGGCAAAAACATTAAACACCAATAGGACAGACTAGTCTAGGAAGCGGGATGATGCACTTTGGGAGTATCAAGAAGCTTATAAGACACCTATTGTCTCTTCACCATATCTGTTGCTATATGTCAAGTTGTCAGGTGCTTTGGTTAGGGGTTAAAAACCAACACGCAAGTGCACGTGGTCAAACAAGTAGTAAGTGGCTTAAGTAAGCCAAGTATCGAACCAAGGAGACTCTGGATAAGTAAAAATTGCTCAAGTATACTATATTCTATCTTACTTCTATATATGCTGACAACAAAGTAACCAAAAGTTAAATAATTTGTTTATAAATTATATACTAAAACTAATTAACAAATATCTACTTTGAATTGAAACTATGGATATGAGCATGCCAAGGTTAAGAACATGTAATGAACTTGATTATAATCATAATTTGGTTAATCTTCTCTTCCTGTTGCTAGCCAAGAACATTGGCCTAGAGATTAAAACTCTCGTATTTAATCTCACTTAAGAATCATAAACCATCCGTCTACATTTCTGTGATCAAATGCAATTTATGACCTAGCAATACAATTCCGGTTCCTAAATTGACTAATACAGCTTTCAAGTATATTTCTATCAGGAAAGCACATCAAAACTCAATTTTCCCAAATCAAGTTAAGAACAATACCCTATTAATTCACAACTTTCCAATTTCGTGCTCTCTCGAGTGAAATCGGACTTTTTAGATGTACATTAATGTCGGCCACACACCAATGCAGTAGAAACAAGAATTAATAGAACAACATGGAAGAAGAAGATGAAAAACCATAAAATTCAATAATCAAAATTTATCACCATTGTTCATAACCTCAGCAAGGAAGAGAATTAGCCACTCATTTGTGGATTAATCATCCTAAAACAAGTGTTAATCATACAAACAATTGATTGAAAGAAGAAAGAAAGAGAGAAAAACCCTTAGCTTTTTTGTCCCTCAACTGCTGGTAACCCACGTCCTTGCTCCACCAAGTCTGAATTTTGAAAAATAAATCTAAGTGTGCTATTTATAGTAGTAGGACTCTTTCCCGAAATAACAAGCAACGTGTCACGGAGTGCATCGCGGAGCACGGCCTCCATGACACGCTACGAACGCGGAAGCCCTCTGGAAAATCACCCAAAAATGGCCCAGGCAGCACCCTGCCGCGTTGGCAGCGTGTCACGCTGCCTGGGCAGCGCGTTGGTGACGTGCCCGATTCGCGCGTCCGCAAGTGTACGGGTCGTGCAAGTAATATAGTGGCTCTTTTTAAGAACCGGATTGTCGAACCCACAGGGACTGGACCCATTCCTCTAACTATCCATTTCTAGTGTGATCTTAAATACCTCAAGTGTTGGTTATAGACATTTTCGATCAAGATTAATTAAGTCTAAGTTTGGGTCAACGAAGTATTCTGAAATTACTCTAGGAGCAACATAGAGTTAAAACCAATTAATCATGCGATACTACGATTTGAAATGGGTTAAGCATGGGACTATCAATTGTTATTTCACATAATTAGAATTGCATGTTTATGGTCTTTCGAGCCTCTAAACACGGCAATCTAGCCTCACTGCATCATTGTGACCGAGGAGTTTAATTTTCTAGTCGCGGGCAATCAATTATGTTGTGGTTTATGGGGAAACGATTAAGGACTTTCGTACGTCTAACCATTTAACTCAACTTAGCCTCACAACTACTTCTTCGAGTGGTGATGTGACATCCCAAGTTGGTCTTTCATAACCCCCGTGTGTCAACCAAGCAAGGTGTGAGGTATATTTCTATCCTAACACAATATCTCTCCCTAGAGACAAACATGCACCTTACATTCTCATGTCCTGACCTAGGTAATGCTTTCTCAAGCTATTACTCAAGCTAACAAATATGCTTTCATGGTGATCAATCATAAAAACAACCAACAATCCAGAATGCAAGATGAAAACAACAATCAATAACTTAATTCCAAAACAAATTCATAAAAGCACAATCATAATTCATGGCTTCAACCCTAGAGGAAGGGTTCTTGCCATTCATGTTCGTAAAACTACAATTAACTAATACTAAACTAACATACTTACATGAATTTGGTAGATGAGAAGGGAATTTGATAAACCCTAGATGAGTTCTCCCACTTCTCCCTTCACTCCTAGGTGGTTTTTCAGAATAAAATCGTGACCCAATGATTTTAGGAGCTAGGGGTCCTATTTATAGTAAATGGAAAACGTGCATAATTTAGCCTGTCATGGAACGGCTCCGTGTCATGGAGTGTATCGCGGAGCAATGACTCCGTGACACGGAGGCAACGCGAAAGCTCTCTGGAAAGTGCCTCTGAAAATCAAGCTGCCGAGGGTCACCGCGCTAGCCAATGTGGCACGCTGCTCATGTAGCGCGTTGGCATGCTGCTGTCGCGCAGATGGCCTGGCGTGGCACGGCGATGGCGCGCTAGTTTACTGCCTGCTTCTGCCATTTGCTGCCTTCTCTCGTGTGCTTGGCAAGGGCGTGGCACGGCGCTGGGCGCGGCGCACGCACAGCGTGGCACGCTGCCTGGCGCGGCCAGCCTTGCCAAGGCATGCTCCTTGCCGACTTTCGCCACTTGCTTCCACTCCATTCCTTGCTATTCATCAACTTGTGAATTAGTTCCTCAAATGCATTATTAACCTACAAAACAAGGACTAATCATGTTGGTTAGCACATATATTCACATTTATATAAAATCACATGAAAGTATGTAAAATAACTTAGATAAACAAGACTACATTAAGGTATAAAGCGTATCTCGGGCATGCTATTTTGCCCGTGATCACAACCCCACACTTTAAAGCCTTGTTCATCCTCGAACAACCTTTTACATCTCATACATATGGAGACTCCCACATAACTAATTTGGCAAGATAATTCAAGCTACGGCTATAATGATTACGTAAGATAACAAGCTAAAGATAGAGCATACACAATTTAATCACCGAGATGAAATACAACGATGCTAAGACTTCTTAACCTCAAGAATCGACTCTCAATCTTAGCAAACTCGTGCAAATCAACTAATTAAGAAATCCACCATGAATTATATCCTTCATTCAACATGTGCCCCTCACAGAAATAGAGTTACCCAATCACACGCAAAAATCATTTGTACATCATAACATGTGTGGGTGAATAAATAGAATTTCACTCACTCTCACAAAGAATTCACATGCATCATGTAATGACCCATAAGCTTGCCCTTAGTGTTTTATTCCACTAATTTAAAGATGTGTGAATGTAAGATCAAGTAGGACTTAATGGGTTGTAATGTAGGCTAAGGGACAGGTAGGTACTATTATGGCCAGAAATAGTGACTATCTTTCCTAAACGCTTTTAATACATTACGCCCTCCTTACGAACTTCCCTTCCCTTACTTCACCTTTTTCTCCTTTCATCTTTCTTGTTCCTCTTATGTTCCCCCATTTCTTTAGGCACTTTTAACTTATTAGTAAGGAGCTCTATAAATAATTTTTCATTAATTTGTTTTCTTGCTCCTTACTAATAATCAACCATTTTCACACAAGTGCACCTTTGTCCTTTTCTCACTTCTACAACTTGCTACTTTTCCTTTCTTTTCATTCTTCTCACTCCTTTACTCCTTCGGATTTTTTCACTCAAGCGCTTAGGAGTTTTGGATCAAATTCAAGGCTAATGAAAGAAAAAGGATTAAGCTTATGTTGCAGCTGTAAAAGAATAGTCTCAAGGCTCAATGGGGCTAACTAAGATTAATTTTTCAAGGTAGGTAAAATGAGGGATAAACAATTTGGTTCATTCAAAGAAATGCCTAAATCATCTTCTACAATTCACATCCTTCATTTCGTTTTATAAACACACCAGGAAAGTTCTAGACAATCCACAATAGCACAGAATACTCAAAAACCTTACACTCATGGCACATGCTCAATTCTAGATACATTCATCAGACTCTTACGCAACTAATCACAAGAATTTAGAATTAAGCTTCAATCATATTGAGTCAAATTCCAGAGCTTAAGTGTCTCAAACAAAGTTATACATTTGCATGCTTCACACTGAACATACTTGCATCTTACAATCATGCATAGCACATAACAAGAACATCAAGCACCAATTAGTTATGGTTTAAACAAAACCAAACACCTACCGACTAATTTTTCCTCAAGACGGTTGCCATCCATCCATCATCGGAAACAGTCCCTAACTATGACTAGAAACACTATATACAGACAAAGGAAAGAAAGAAAAAGAATATTTTTATTCTTCGGTTCAAAGACCCCCCGTCGAAAAAGAACCGAAAAGAAAAACCAACGGGTGATGAAGTCATGCTTAATTCAGAAAAATTTTCAAATTTTTCAAATTTCTCAAGCATTAGCATTACATTCACCACAAACTTGTTAAGCGCAAAATTTTTTTTTAACTTCCCTTGAAATTTCCCTCACCCCACACTTAAATAATGCTATGTCCTCATAGCATCAAATAAAAAGTTAGAAAGGGTGAGAAATACTCCCTGAGGCCTTTAGGCCTAGCTAATAGCATGATTTTCTTCACTTTGCACAAGTGTGTGTCGACCCCACACTTTTTCTCTTCCATGCTTGTTAGCTTCATCCTCCACGGGTACTCAGACTTCCCCTCCATCTATGGTTAACTTTCCACCAAAAACAACACAAGATGAAAAATAAATAAAATCAACAAAAATGCAAGAAATTAAAATGGTACCTGTGGTACCCTTGGGTTGCCTCCCAAGTAGCGCCTTATTTTACGTCGTGGCCCGACGTGGACTATCCTTTTCAGGACATCCTCCTACCTGGGTTCTCTTTCGAGAACCATCTCCTTTTCTTTTGCTGTTTAGAGGAAACAGCCTCCACTCTGTTCCTCTCTTTCTCCAACTTCCTCTCAATTTGAAGCCCTTTATCAGACTCGGCCTGAACACTTGTAATTTCCGTTGGCCCTGCACCTATGGAATCCTCCACCCCACACTTATCCTCTGCCAACACACTAACCTGACAAAGGTTTCTATAGTGTGCAGATGGGTTCATTTCTTGGTAAACGCGGAAGATTTCTTCTTCATCCTCGACCCTCATTTTCAGGGTCCCTGCTTTCAAATCAATCACCGCTCCTCCAGTGGCCAAGAATGGCCGTCCCAAGATCAGGGGTACCTGGTCATCAACCTGAAAATCCAAGACAATAAAATCAGCAGGTATAATGAACTTACCTACTTTGATGAGAAGGTCCTCTATTATTCCATCAGGTGTCACTCGCGACTTGTCAGCCAGCTGCAGCATCAACCTTTTTGGCCTCGGTTGTCCCAACCCCAAGGTGTTGAATAAGGATAGGGGCATTAGATTGACTGCTGCCCCTAAGTCACACAAAACTCGTAGCACCTCAGCTTTACCAATTTGTATGGGGAGGGTAAAACTCCCTGGGTCTTTGAGTTTCTTTGGCATTTTGCTCAATACCCTGTGACTACACTCCTCAGTCAGTGCTACAGTCTGGACATCCACCAATCTTACTTTGTTCGCCATCACGTCCTTCAAGTATTTAGCATACTTGGGCATTCCCTGCAAAACATCAAGAAGAGGCAAATTTATGTGAAGTTCTTTGAAGCTCTCAAAGAACTTTTTGAAGCATTCCTCCTCCTTGCTCTTTCTGAATTTCTGAGGGAATGGTGGTGGTGGTCTTTGTGCTGGCTGCAATGGAAGTTGTGCATTTTGTTGCCCAGCACTCTGCTTATCTCCTATGTTGATGGATGGTCCTGGTCTAACCAACTCCGGCTGCACCTCCTTGCTCAGCTCTTTTGACACTGCATCAGCTAATTGCTTACCGCTCTCAGACTGATGGCATTGATCTGCCGGGGGTTAGGATCTGTGTCGCTTGGTAATCCCCCCTGCGATCTCACGTTTTGAGCAGCTGCTATCTGACCCACTTGTTTTTCAAGATTTCGGGTGGCTACTTGCTGATTCATTAAGTCTGTTGCCATCCTCGCTTTATTTTCCATTAATTGAGTCTGGGTCTCCATGATTTTCTGCAGTGTTTCCTCAATGCTGCTACTCATTTGCCCATCATTCTGCCTATTCTGCTGATGCTGCTGTTGTTGAGGTTGCATATAATTTTGCTTTTGGTTACCACCCCAAGAAAAATTCGGGTGGCCCCGCCAATTTCTGTTGTAACTGGTTTCAAAATTCTGATTGTTGCGCTGCACATTACTAACAAAATTGACTGACTCCGGATTGGCTCCACAAGATTCTGCATGGTGCCCGTTATTACCACAAATTTCACACCAACTCGGAGCTTGCTGAACTGCATTAACCTGGCCCTGGTGTTGGTTCATACTCAGTTTATTGAACTGAGTCATAATTTGATGTTGGAAAGAAGCTAACTGTGCTGCCAAGGCATTCAAACCATCTACTTCTATCAACCCCGATCTGTTTCCTGCCCTTCTAGATGACTCGCTGTGCCACTCTGGATTTCCTTGTGCAATTCTATTCAACAAAGTGTACAACTCATCATATGTCTTATCTAAGGCTTGCCCACCCGATGCAGAGTCTAGTAATATTTTTGTGTGTGGGTCTAGACTTTCTACAAAGGTATGAGCCAGCACTTCATTTGATTGCTGGTGATGGGGGCAATCTCTCAACAATGACTTGAATCTTTCCCAAGCCATATATAAGTTCTCATCAGGCCTCTGCTTGAAACTGAGTATTTCACTTCTCAACCTTGCAGTTTTGCCTGAAGGGAAGAATCTGATAAGGAACTTCTTAGCCAAGTCATTCCATGAAGTTATGGAGTTCGGTGGCTCAGCCTTCAGCCACTTTTTCGCCTCTCCCAATAGTGAAAATGGGAAGAGGGTCATTCAGACATAATTTGTGGACACGCCGGTGGGGACAAACGTGTCACTAATCTCTAAAAAGCTCTGTAGGTGCTGCTGCGGGTCCTCATGTGCCATCCCAGTGAATTGACCACTAGAATGTAACAGCTGCACCATGTTCTGTTTAAGCTCAAAGTGCCCTCCAGGCTCCGGTTTACGAATGCTTGAGGTCACATTTGTCGCTAGTGGGATTGCCACTTCGCGAACTGGTCTTGCTGCCATTGCTTCGGATGACAATTGTACTTGTCCCGCGGGTGGTTGTTGTTGTACCTTTTCTTGAAGTCTCTTCAACTTATGCTCTAGAGCTATTCTCCTTCGCAAATGGATTTGACGTTCAGGATCAAGCAACGGTTCCACAAGCTCTCTATTTCTAGCCAGCTCGGAAGGACAACCTGTTACCTGCAATAATCAGACTAAGACCAAGTTTCTCAACACTTAAGAAAATTTAAAAATCACACAAAAATAGATAAATTATCAAAACTTCGCCGAGTCCCCGGCAACGGCGCCAAAAACTTGACGTGCCCGATTCGCGCGTCCGCAAGTGTACGGGTCGTGCAAGTAATATAGTGGCTCTTTTTAAGAACCGGATTGTCGAACCCACAGGGACTGGACCCATTCCTCTAACTATCCATTTCTAGTGTGATCTTAAATACCTCAAGTGTTGGTTATAGACATTTTCGATCAAGATTAATTAAGTCTAAGTTTGGGTCAACGAAGTATTCTGAAATTACTCTAGGAGCAACATAGAGTTAAAACCAATTAATCATGCGATACTACGATTTGAAATGGGTTAAGCATGGAACTATCAATTGTTATTTCACATAATTAGAATTGCATGTTTATGGTCTTTCGAGCCTCTAAACACAGCAATCTAGCCTCACTGCATCATTGTAAGCGAGGAGTTTAATTTTCTAGTCGCGGGCAATTAATTATGTTGTGGTTTACGGGGAAACGATTAGGGACTTTCGTACGTCTAACCATTTAACTCAACTTAGCCTAACAACTACTTCTTTGAGTGGTGATGTGACATCCCAAGTTGGTCTTTCATAACCCCCGTGTGTCAACCAAGCAAGGTGTGAGGTATATTTCTATCCTGACACAATATCTCTCCCTAGAGACAAACATGCTCCTTACATTCTCATGTCCTGACCTAGGTAATGCTTTCTCAAGCTATTACTCAAGCTAACAAATATGCTTTCATACTGATCAATCATAAAAACAACCAACAATCCAGAATGCAAGACGAAAACAACAATCAATAACTTAATTCCAAAACAAATTCATAAAAGCACAATCATAATTCATGGCTTCAACCCTAGAGGAAGGGTTCTTGCCATTCATGTTCGTAAAACTACAATTAACTAATACTAAACTAACATACTTACATGATTTTGGTAGATGAGAAGGGAATTTGATAAACCCTAGATGAGTTCTCCCTCTTCTCCCTTCACTCCTAGGTGGTTTTTCATAATAAAATCGTGACCCAATGATTTTAGGAGCTAGGGGTCCTATTTATAGTAAATGGAAAACGTGCATAATTTAGCCTGTCGTGGAACGGCTCCGTGTCACGGAGTGTATCGCGGAGCAATGACTCCGTGACACGGAGGCAACGCGAAAGCTCTCTGGAAAGTGCCTCTGAAAACCAAGTTGCCGAGGGTCACCGCGCTAGCCAACATGGCACGCTGCTCATGCAGCGCGTTGGCATGCTGCTGTCGCGCAGATGGCCTGGCGTGGCACGGCGCTGGCGCGCTAGTTTACTGCCTGCTGCTGCCGTTTGCTGCCTTCTCTCGTGTGCTTGGCAAGGGCGTGGCACAGCGTGGCACGCTGCCTGGCGCGGCCAGCCTTGCCAAGGCATGCTCCTTGCCGACTTTCGCCACTTGCTTCCACTCCATTCCTTGCTATTCATCAACTTGTGAATTAGTTCCTCAAATGCATTGTTAACCTACAAAACAAGGACTAATCATGTTGGTTAGCACATATATTCACATTTATATAAAATCACATGAAAGTATGTAAAATAACTTAGATAAACAAGACTACATTAAGGTCTAAAGTGTATCTCGGGCATGCTATTTTGCCCGTGATCAGTTGGCAGCCCTTGGTCGCGGAGGCCACCTACCGTGGAACGTTGCCAACGCACAGGTGGGCTGTTGTGAGCGGCCTGCCTGCCGTGGCACGTTGTCGACGCGCCGGTGGGCTGTTTTGTGCCTCCTCTTCGCCGACGTTCGCTTGTTAATTCCGTTTCCAAGCCTCTACTTCACCAACTCATGGATTAGTTGCTCGAAAGTCATCAAAACCTACAAAACAAAGGCTAATCATGTTGGTTAGCACATATCTTTCCTTCATCTAAAATTACATGAAAATGTATACCATAATCTTAGATAAACAAGACTAATTTAAGTCATAAAGCGTATCTCGAGCATATATTTTTGCCCTTGATCACAAGTCATGCCACTTTCTAGTAGAACTTGAGTATAAGGCATTATGGGCATTGAAGAAGTTGAACTTGGACTAGAATGAAGCAGCCAAGTTAAAGCTAGATTAGCTAAATGAATTGGATAAGATTCGGCTTTGAGCTTATGTGAGTTCAACCATCTATAAGGAGAGAATGAAAATATATCCTGACTGAAAGATTGCAAAAGTAGAGTTCAATGTTGATGATCTGATACTCATGTTTAATTTGAGGCTCCGCTTGCATCTAGGTAAATTAATGTCTAGACGGATGGGACCGTATTGAGTGATACAAGTATCCCCATATGGTGCTATTGAACTTTAGAATAAGGATGGTAAGAGGTTCAAGGTAAATAGATAGAGAGTAAAGCTGTATATGGGAAACACCGAGGAGGTAAGAGGAATTGAATATGTGTATCTTGACGAAGCCTAAATAGTAAAGGATGTTACATCGTGACACGATGTTAAATCAGGCGCTGCGTAAGAGGCAACAAATGAATGGTCAATGAAGTCTGAGTAGCTGACAAGAGTGCTTAGAGCGCCACATGTATGTCCCTCATCTAGTTCTTACTTTTTTACTTATTTGGGGAAAAAGCATGTTTTTACAAGCGGGTGTACTTGTTTTTGGTTTTTGTTTTCGTTTGAGAGTTTTTCCTATCATGTTTATTTTCCCTAGGACATGATATCTAGTACAGCTAGCATGTTTAGAATTTTGTGATTTTTTTAACTAGAAGTAGCTTAGGAGTACCTTACAACTAATAATTGCACTTGTTTTTGGATTTGTTGAAAGAATGACCCTTTTTAAAATTTTGGTCTAGCTGTGTATGTTAATTACAAAGCATGACTACTATGGATCTTAGTATGGCATTTGATAGCTTAGCATATGTAGTTGTAGCCTAGTTGTGCATGAACCAGATAGATAGAATAAATGCAAACATGTATCATGTGAGAGTGAGGATTCTTGCCTTGTTCAATACTGTGTAGAGGATCTAGAACTTTCCTGATTGGTCTTTACATAGGTTGTAGGACAGTTGGTTAGGAAAGGATCATAGACCGTTTTTGATATAGCCATATTTTAGCTTAAACTACCCTACCAAATAAAAATGAATTCCTCGATCCTATGTATGAGCCTAAAATTAACCTTTTTGTTGATTAGCCTATTCACCTTCCCTATTTTGTTTACAATGAGCCTGGTTTAGCCCTGGTCCCTCCTTGGACATTGTAAACCTCAACTCAGGCAAAATGCTTAAGTTGAAGATGGCTATTGTAGGGGTGCATAGATGAGTTGGGGGAGAAAAATATAAAATTTGGTCAATGAAAGGTTTGGTGTGGTAAAGAAAAATGAAAAAGAAAGAGACCAAAAGAAAAATGCAACAAATGACAGTTTAATGGAGAAAAACAGAGGAAAAGTGAAAAAAGGAAAAAACAAGGGTAAAAGGTAAAAAGAGAAGCCAAAGTGTTCAGAGCCAAGGAGGGTTAGTCACTATCTCCATATCTATCATATCCTCCCCAAAGCCTATATTACAAGCTGATAAAAGTCCTACAGTGATCCTAGCCTGACTGTCTGAAAAACTGAAGTAGAGAAAATGAGAGCACGCCTATGGTATTCGCTGTGCAGTATTTGGAACTTCTTTCTGAGTGTGAGAGTCATCTTGACTAGTCCTAGGATTCATTTATATATATATATGTGAGTGTTAGGGACTTCATTTGTTGTAAAGGTGCATGGTTTATATTGCATTCTGCCTGTTATCTATGTAAATAACATTAATGTTGGCTCAGTTCTCTGCTAATAGTTGGATGCCATATCTAGATCCCTGTATGTCATGATTTGCAGTTGCATGGATTCGTAGTGACTTGGTTTTGAATGAAAAAGGGTCCAATATCTGATAATGGTTGTATGTGTAAATTTTGTTGTGTTGGTTGTAGGTATTCTACTTTACTTTCTAGTTAAAAGTCGTTTATAATTTTATGTTGTTTTCCCGAGGACGTGCAAATAAGTTGAGGGTGTTGATGTTCTATGGGTTTACAACACTTTTGATGCTTACAACTAAGAAAATATGCATGGTCTTAGGTGTGTTTATACATATATGATGCACTTTTGCTTTCTTTTCAGGAAAATATGGTATTGGAGTTGAAATTTGTCAAAGAAGGGAAAAGAGTGCAGAAAATGGGTTAAGTATAGGCCTCAGTACGAGTTGTACCTTGATGATACAAGCCGTACTATGATTCGTGATAAAATTCCGAAAGCCTTCTCAAGACCAAAGCAAACTACGACTCTTGGTATGAGCCTTACCATCCTGGTACAATTCGTAATAAAGTAGTCGTGGAAAATTATAGAAGGGTGCACTTTGGTTAATCTCCTGGTACAGGTAGAAACCATGATTCGTGATGACTTCCTACGGCAAGTACTAAGGAGACATGGTGAACTTCAGAAAGAATGTTGAATGGCAGACCCCATGGTACGATAGGCAACCATGAGTCATAAGAGCAAGGTACGAGTCATACGAAGACACTCATGAAAATATTCCGCTAATGCCAGAGATCATAGGTTCGAACCACAACAGAGATGTATGACTTGTAGGTGCATTGTACAAGTTGTACCAACTCCCAACACTTAACCAAAATCAAGGTTGTTGAGCATTCAAGGAGTAGAAACTAAGACTCATAGGTTCATGATACGAGTCGTAGGATCTGGCAGCGACAGTTAATAAAGTTTCCGTGTTAATTTAGGAAAGGTTTCTGATCATTTGTACAAATGCTTTACTAGGTTATTTTTGTAGAGAAGAGGTTGTTTAGTCAAACTTTTGACACTTTCGAGAGAAAATACTTAGGATATTCTTCTTGATTTTTCCAATTTTCTTGGAAATTCATTCATTGTTCTTGGAATGATCATTGTGACTTGCGCAATCAATCAAGAGGGTTTTATTTCAATCAGATTGTATGTTTTTTATTATGTTTTAGTCAATGAATTCAGTCAATGAATTCTAATTCTTCTCTTAAAATCATGAGAGCCTAAAACCTCCACAACTAGGATTGTGGGAACAATGGTGAATTAACCAAGTAGAGTTTACACAACATGATTCTAAACCAATATGAATACTTGTATTGTCTTCTCTTCATCTTGAATGTTTCTTACCAAAATGCAATGTTAGGACATGTGCGAATTCTCTACTTTCTTGAACCTAGAGAGGTAGAGATTGGGAAAAGAGAAGAACAACAAATCCTTGAACTTTATGGTTCATTATATAACTTGAGTTGTGGTCGCAGGATTGTTAATTTGAAATTAGTCGATAAAGGTTAAAGTAAAATCACTCTAGAGACCTAATCCGGTAATTGAGTATAGTCATTCAATTGGAATGAACCTATGTAATCAGTTCTACAAGATAAGTATTGGAATCGATCACAAGTGTAAAAGCCGAAGTAGTTATGAACACATAGGGAACACCTCCCTAGTTGATTGTATAAACTTGACAACAACATTAATTTATATTACTCTTACTTAATTATTTCACTGAAATCCCCCATTAGGAAATAATTGCACTAAAAGCATAAATACGAGTGTTATTCTATATCTTTATCAGACTCCCTGTGTGATCGACCCCAACCTTTGTTGGTTTTTTATTGATAACGTCCGCATCATACTTTTATAGGAGTGTTATTGAGCATTATCAGTGACACTCAAGTGACTTAACGGGTCGGCAAGTGACCGACTAAGTGTGTAGTAGTGGAGAAAATGTTAATTATCTATGGATTGAGGGACGAGTCATTAAGTCCCCTGACAACCAATTAAGTGACTGGTTTATTGTGATGTCTTGGGTAAAACTTGGGATTCAGAGAGTCTTAACGAGTGGTGAACCAATTCGGTAAGTGTCGTGATAAATAAGTTAAGTGGAGGCGTTAAGTTTAGCTCAGAATGTTGGAAAATTTTCTAGTAGCAATGGATGGCACCTAATGACTCATTGAGGGACCTAATGAGTCATTAGGTGAGTCATTGGGTTGGGCGGTGTTGATTTTCTGTCGGATCATTAATGGTATTTTCGTAATTTCCTAAGTTTCTAACTCCTAAACTAAGTCTTTTTGAGCATAAGAAGAAGGATTTGGAGGGTTTTATTCATCCTAAGCCCTCATTCTGCTCTTAACACTCACATTAGAAGATCAAGCTCTCAAGTGAAGCAAGGATTTCCCATCTTCATGCTCTTCAATCTCTTGTGGGTATCAAACCCTAGCAAGAATTCTTCAAGCCTAGGTATGTTGGGTTATCAATGGAGGATTTCTTCCATCCTCATGCCCCTTTGTAATCGAAAACATATTTTTTTCAAATCATCATGCCCTAATTCAAAATTCTAGGGTTGGGTTGGATGTTATTGAAATTCCTTCATGTTCATTAATGAGTTGGTAATTTACCAACTCACTAGGCTCTTAAACATTAATTTTTGCTTAGTTTTCAGGTCATTTATGTGGATTTATGACCTTTTTCCTTGATCCTTGCATATACTTAACTTGAATAGGAAAAACATGAAATTGAGAAAAAAACATGGAAAAAAATGATGAGGACCAGCTCTTTACCGGAGGACACCGGCGAAATGACGGTTGATCGCAGTTCCCTACTATGCTTATAAAGAAAATCTATTGGTGGGCCACAAATCAACATCGATGAAATACCGATGCCAATGCTGAAGTTCTCTGGAACTCACTAACCATTAGCCAAAACCAATCGACGGACCGTGGAATGAGCATCAGCAAACCGGCGGTGAATTGCAAGTGACACCCATCAGTAAAAGGGTAAAAGTGTCCAGCTCAGAAAAAGAGGAGAAAGAATGTACCCTATTTTTGCACATCTCAAAAAGGAATGGAACTTTCTGTTATTCTAGATAACTTTTCATTATTCTATTGTCTTTTTATTAAATTAGAGATAGAAGTAGAGAAAGAAACCCTCATCTTCTTCTTCCTTGAAAAGGTAGAGAACTCCATTGCAGATCAGACCTTTGAGCTTGAATTTTTCTTACTCATTTTGTTTAATTGTTATTGAATGCAATTGTCTTCTTCTACTTATATGAGTAGCTAAATTCCTTGCTAGGGGTGTATGGATGATTGGGGTTGATTTGGATTAGGTATTGTTCAATTTTTCTTAGATTTGCTCAATTAGTATAATTGTAATATTTCATATAAGTTTTATTCTAAATACTCATAGTTGCAAATATGGGTTATTTTTACTTACTCTAATATTGCTTGAAAAATCAGGTGATGAAATATTAGCGGGTAATTGGGTGTTGATCATGTGGGGTTGGTCTAGAAATAGCCAAAACCCATTGTCAAATGCCCATTAAGAATCAAAGATAGAAATAGTTGATTCTTACCAAAGTTGATGTGGCTATTGTGAAAAAGGCTTTGGGGTTTGAGAAAACTCGAGGTATAAGGCATCTAGTTGGTTGAGACACGTAGGATGCCATCTTGTACACAACTCATCATACAATTTATTAATGCTAGGAGATGTTAATAATTCCAACCGAATGATGCTCCGATAATTTCACACCCCTAGTAGTATCTCTTTTTGTATTTTCTACACTTTGTCCTTGTTTTCGTGAGAAAATTTTGTAGTTAAATTGGCAAGTTGTGATTCCCCAATTTTTACTTTATTATTGTAAAGACATTGATGCAAGTTATTTCAATTTGATAGACAACTCTTGGGTGATCACCTCATATTCCCCGTGGGATTCGACCCCGACAGCCATCGAGTTTATCTTTTTTGCCAATGACCATTTACACTCTCTCGTTAAGAGGAGTGAATTTGGGCGTTATAATAAATGGAACCATTTCCGTGGAATGTAGTTTGATAGCCTTTAGCTTTTTGTTATTCTGAATTGATTTATTGCATCTTGATTAGTTTGGCTTTACTCTTGTGATTGGTGCTATTTGGTTGATTTTGATATGAGTCAACACTCACAAGAAAGAGAAGGTTCGGTAGGTGGGCACATGGATCATCAGGATGATGATCCCATGATGCCTAATGCAACAGATGCCATTCTCCTACCTCCTATGGTAGGGAATCCAATATTTTATGTGATAAGTACAATGCTGCACTTACTCCAAATGAAAGGGCTCTTCGGAGGAATGCCATGTGAGGATGCAAATAGGCATCTCTAAAATTTTCTTGATATTTGTGAACGCTTCAACATTGCAACAAATATAAGTCGAGTTGATTAGATTGAGGCTCTTTCCATTTTCACTAAATGGGGAAGCAATCGCTTGGTCGGAGGAGTTGCCTCCTGGATCTATTACCTCTTGGAATGAACTCATGGAAGCATTTTTGGACAGGTTCTTCCCTCTCTCAAGGATGCTATAGCAAAGGGATGACATTACCAAATTTCAAAAAAATTTTGGGGAACAACGCCATGAAGCATGGTTGAGATTCAACAAAAAGTTCCATTTTTCCGAACCATGGTTTGCCCGATAGGGTTCTATTTCAGAGCTTCTATCATTCATCGGATTTTAGCAATAAGTCTGTGGCAAATAATTTTGCAGGTGGTTCCATCATGGATCACCCTATGGAATAGCCCGAGTACTTATTGACAGAATGACTAAGACCAATCGATCATGGCATTCTAGAGAAGCAGTGGTATCTTCTAGTGGTATTGCTCCCAATCTTGTGATTGTTGAGATAAGAATAAGGGATGAGGATAGAGATGAAACTCTTGCTAAGATGATGACCTAGCTAGAGTTAATGACGAAACATGTGGTGGGAGCTGGTGCAGAGAGTGTGAATGTTGTATATGCCCAAAGTCATCTTCAATTTGATGATGAAACTTCGCCCCCATGATATGAGGAGGAGTGCCAATACATGGCTGGTCAATTAGGGGGTTCTAACCCTTGTTATCAAGGTGCCAGTAAAGGTCCTTTGCACCCAAGGGAGGAAAATCAAGGTTGGAGAAACCTTGATAATCAAGTATGCGGGGTTGGAAATGATCGATGGGTGACTAGAGATCAAAATCACAATGAAGAGCGATACCACCGAAGTGCTAACTCCTATGTGCCTCCTTCAAAAGAAGAAACATCTCAAGGGCAGCTAGGAGTGAGTGATGTGGGCAACTCAAAGATTTAAGACATGATGTCTCGGGTGTTGAAGAAGGTAGAATCCACCGACAGTGGGGTTAAAGTATTAAAAAGGCAGGTGTCTAACCTTGCCAAAGCAATAAGTTCCCACTCAGCATTGATCAAGCATCTTAAAGCCAAAATGAACCATCTATCTTCACAAATGAACCCCCGTATGAAGGGTGTACTCCCATGAAGCATTTTTCCCAACCAAAGGAAAGATTCCCATTCAATGGCAATCGTGACTAGGAGAGGCAAGATATGTGGGCTTGAAGCCCAAGGATGTTGTTTCCCCGAAGGCAAAGGATGATGATGTTGTGGAAGAGGTGCCAAAAGCACCAAGTGTTTGTGCTAATGATGAAGGTAAGGATGAGGGGAAATTGGATTTGACTCCGTCATATGATGTGATTGGAAATGAAGGAAAGAAGGCCTCCAATGACAAAGACACGAAATAAACGTTCCACCTCCATATCCACAACGACTGACCAAGAAAAAGGAAGATACTCAGTTTCACAAGTTTATCAACATGTTTAGAATATTATCCATCAATATACCACTTATGGGTGCTTTGATTCAAATTTGAGATCTGCGAAGTTTACAAAGGTGCTCTTGAAGAAAAAAAAGGTGGTGGATACGGGCACCAATAAGGTGACCCGTCATTGTAGTGCTATCATGACTAGCAACCTTGCCCCAGCACGTGAAGATCCTAGTGCATTTACCATTCCTTTCACAATTGGCTTATGCATATTCAATAAATCTCTTTGTGACCTCGGTGCTATTATTAACTTGTGCCTCTGGTCCTTTTCGGGAGACTCAGAGTAGGGGGTCCCAAACCAACATCCATGAGGCTTTTAATGGTAGATAGGTTAGCTAAACAACCTGTTGGTATGTTAGTTGATGTCCTTGTGAGAGTGGAAAAATTCATACTTCCAGATGATATTGTTGTGTTGGATTATGAGATGGACAATGAGGTGAAAATTATCTTAGGGAGCCCACTTCTAGAATCGGGAAGAGCTTTGATTGATGTAGATCTTTGAGAGCTTAAGTTTTGAGTAGGTGATAATGAGATCACCTTCAATGTCTGTCAAACAATCGAGCCCTCGGATCAATGTAAGGTCATGGAAGTGTTTGATGGTGAAGTGGAGCATTATAAATCGTTTGATGATGAGATTGAATCAGAGGATGACCCTTCGGAGTGTTGAAGATGGAGAAGATATCTGTCATGCCACGAAGTTAGCTAAACCTCTTCTTGGGAGGAAACCCAAGCATTTTTACTTTAAGAACTTTAATGTTCTTGTTGTTTTAGATTTTGTAGGAAAATTAGATGAAAAACATGGAGAAGAAGAACAGGGCAGGTACGACACTTGATCGGTGAACCCCTGGTCCACATGCGCAAATTGCCGCTTCAATAGGAGTCAAGAGCAGTAGGCTGGGAAGCAGAGGGGAAAACCGTGAGCCATTGACGAAACGCCGGATGTGACACTGGTGCACAACAGAACACCTAGTAGTTGAAGCATAGTTGGTGACAAAACCGATGAAACGCAGGTGCAAATCTGTGAACCGCCACGTACAAGGCAGTGATCTGGAAAGTGTGTTGGTCACCTGCGTTAAGGGGGCGAAACGCCGGTGCCCACTGGTAATTGTCGGTTAACAGCAGGCCAAAGTACGCAATTGGATTAAAATATTGACCAATCCGAGATTTAAAAGTCCGGTCAAAACTACTATAACTCCCCGTAAACCCTTTTCTACACCATTCCATTTCCCCATTTACACTTTTTAACTTCCTCATACATCACCTTTCCACCTTCCCACCATTAAACCTATCTCCTCACTGACCACTCCTATCCACTTCTTCTCTCCTATAAATCCTACACTCCTACTCCATTCATTTCATCAATCCTCACTCATCTTTCCCTACACTAAGGCAAAAAGAAAAAAATCTCATGGAAACTCCATTGATGGGCAACTCAAAGCTTTGATCTTTCTTTGCTCTTTGTTCACAAATTCATTCGGTATGTTTCTTCTACTTTGATTTTTATTATTTTTTGAAGATGTGAATCACTTTAACCATGTGAAAGTCGAATTTTCCCCATCATGTGTCCCTATTACCCTGTTATTATACTTGTCATTACTTTTATATTATTCATATTGTGGGTATGTGGGAGTGGTGTTAAAATGTTGAACAATGTAGGTATCCTCTATGGCAAAATGCTTGATTCTTGATGTGTTTGATTCTAGTTGGGGTGAAGTCTGAGTAGGCCCGTGTGCGCTTAAAATGCACTATTTACCCGATGATAGATGGAGTGACATATTTCTTAAGGGTAAATTGTCACTTTTACTTGTTTTTGTTGTTGTTTTTATGTTGGTTGAGTGAATATTGGATATGAAAGCTTTCTTGATTTCAGTGAGTTTGGAGATGAAGTCCAATGGATGGCGTTCATCGGCGAAACATCGGATGAAGCACAGGTTGGGGTACAAGGCTTCAGGCCACTATCCCAGACTTGCGTTACACCGGGGCTTTTTCACGAGTCACGACTGGCGAAATGCCGGTGTGGCACCGGTTGAGTTATGTGTTTCCCAGTTCTCTCTAAATGACTAGCGGCTAACCGGCGGTTCGCGGGTCTACACCTGCATTTTGTCTGTGTACCGCTGGTCCAGCCAGTGCTAAACCTCTGAAATCTTCAACTTGTTTGCCATCCAATTGTTATAATTCCTTGCCTTAGCTTAGAATAGATGTCAATTTTTATTTTTCATTGGAAAAAAATACAAATAGAAATATTGTTGTATGACACTAACATGGTCTTGCAGAGTACGACTTTATCTAGGAAACCAAGTAAGGGAAAGGCCCTGGCCTCATCAAAAAGGAAAGGAAAGGGGAAAGCAAGGTCGACCCCAGCCCAAAACACTAGATAGGCCATTATATTTTTCATGCTCTAAATGGAAGGGCGCTACTGTACCCACCCGGCTTAAAATTAGGGCCCCAGGATGTTCTAGAAGGGTCTAGGGTGTTCTTGAGTATTCTTGAGTGATCTAGCATGACCTAGAACATTCTAGGAAATGCTAGGAAGCAGAAAAACGCCCCAACACTCCCTAGAACCTTCTAGGCTAGTCTAGAACACTCTAGGCAAGTCTAGGCATCTCTAGAATATGCCATCATATAAATATCTAGCTATGTTCTAGGATGTTCCATAGAGTAGTATAAATAGGAGGGATGGCATTCATTTGCAACCATCCACAAGCAAGCAAACAAATTCCTTCTCTTGTAAAGCATTCTTTGTGATATAATGAGTTCTTTGGCATTTGCCACCAATCCTCTCTTCTTACAAATTTCTATACTTGAGTTTGTGTGAATAGAAAAACATAAAGGTTCTTAGCTATCAAAGCTAAGTGTTAGAGCTGAACCCTTTCTATGTGAAGTCAAGGCAACGATTGGGTGCTCCACGTGGTCTAAAATTTAACCCCGTGACAACTGGTATCAGAGCTTTGGTCGTTTAGTGCGCAATGGCTAAAGAATCACACCGTGTCGAGGAGGAGGTTCGTGAGGGAGAGGTCGTGGAAGCCAAGTTCTCTAAGAAGGACAAGGCTAAGGGTCGTGGTAAGAGTAAAACCAAGGACCCAACTCTCCCTCCGATCACCGACGTCAGGGCCACAGAGGCCGAACCTTCTTCAGGCATCGACTTGTCCGAAGAAAGGATACTTGGTGTTGAAACCTTTCTTGGACAACAAGAACAAAGGATAGAAGCGGTGGAGAGCAACTTAAACAACCTTGAGTCCACAACATTTGATGGGTTGGACGATATCAAAGAAACTGTTACAGAGCTGGCCGAAGAATATCGCGAGGGCATTAGGGCCCTAACAGTGGAGCAGAAGGAGGGCATGACGGCCCTTTAATGCATACTCATGACAGCTCTCTCTTCTTTGAGGGACGAGTTTGAAGCCAAGTTGGAAGCCTGCAAGAAGGAGTTAAAAAGCAGGCTCATATGGAGTAGAATGTGCCCCAGCACCTCGTGTGACAGCTCCTCTGCCCAAAGAGTTTAAGGACGAAAGGAGTGTTCAAGAGATAGAGAACTTCATCTGGCAGATGGAGACATACTTCGAGAACCTCTCTATTGAGGATGAGGCTGCCAAAATCCGCACGGCAGCCATATACTTGGGAGATATGGCCATGTTGTGGTGTCGAAGGAAGAAAGCAGAGATGGACAGAGGAGACTGCACCATAGGGACATGGGGGCAGTTCAAGGAAGAACTCAAGAGGCAATTCTATCCACACAATGCCATCAGGGAGGCACGACAAAAGCTGAGGTAGCTAAAACAGACGTCCACTATTCGAGAGTATATGAAGGAGTTCACTAGACTCTCTCTTCAAGCGCCCAGCATGACCGATGACGACTTGCTATTCTTTTTCTTAGACGGCCTACAGAATTGGGCCCAATAGGAACTAGAAAGGCGACAAGTACGGTCACTTGACGAAGCTATTGCAGTAGCGGAGTCATTAAAGGATTATCGCTCGGAGTCCACTAAGGCCAATGATATGGCCAAGTCTGCCTCTGCCAAGGCAGAAATGGGGGACAGGTATAGAAGCAAGGCCAGCATCAATAAACCAAACCGGAGTTCAACGTCAGACTTCCACAAAAGCTACTTGGACAAGAAGAAAACGGCCCCCTCACAATTCAAAGGGTGCTATCTTTGTGGAGGAGACCATTTTGCCCGACAGTGTTCCAATTGGGGCAAACTCGGAGCCATGATTGCTTCTAACCAGCAACAAAAGGCACAAAAATCAGAAGAACAAGTAGGGAATTCAAACAAGGGCTTCCCAAATCAGATGACTCTCAATGGTCACATGAAGCTGATGGCCATGGCGGCTCAGCCGCTTCGTGCCCAGTCGAGAGAGTCACTGTTTGTTGAGGCTTTAGTCAATGGGAAACCCACACGCATCCTTGTTGATACAGGGCCAACACACAACTTTGTGACCAAAGACAAAGCCGAAGCTCTTGGGCTGCGATATGGTGCAAGTGATGGCATGATGAAAACTGTTAATGCACCACCATCAACAGTCAGAGGCATCGCTCCTCAAGTACAGATTGCTTTGGGAGACTGGAAGGGGCATGCTAACTTTGTCATAGGGCCAATGGATGTGTTCGACATTGTACTCGGACTGGACTTATGGTACAATGTGGACGCATGGATTTCGCCATGCCGCAGCCAAACTCCTAATCCTTGAAAAGGGAGTTTCCTGCGTCGTGCCGCTTGTCCGTGTTCCACAAGACGGAATGCGTCTGTCGGCCATGCAGCTGGCTAAGGGCATTAAGAAGGGTGAGCCAACCTTTCTTGTTTCCATAAAGGAGATTTCAAAGGAATCCCAAGATGCTGAAGCAATACCTCCATGTGTGCTGCAAGTTTTGGAGGAAAACAAGGACGTTATGCCAGAAGAACTTCCCAAGAAGTTGCCGCCAAGGAGGGAAGTAGATCATAAGATTAAGCTTGTTGCAGGGGCTAAGGCACCTGCCATGTCCTCTTATCGCATGGCTCTACCAGAATTAGAGGAACTCCGAAAGCAACTGTAGGAGTTACTTGAGGTCGGCCATATTCGACCATCGAAAGCACCGTTTGGAGCACCAGTGCTATTTCAAAAGAATAAGGAGGGTACTTTGCGACTATGTATTGACTACCATTCCCTTAACAAAGCCACAATCAAGAACAAGTACCCCATTCCGCTCATTGCCGATTTGTTTGACAAATTTGGGCAAGCGAAGATCTTTTCGAAGATGGACTTGAGAAAAGGGTATTATCAAGTCCGCATAGCTAAAGGGGACGAAGCCAAGATGACTTGTGTCACCCGGTATGGAGCTTTTGAGTGGTTGGTCATGCTATTTGGACTAACCAACACCCCGCCACATTCTGCACATTGATGAACAAGTTGTTCTATCCTTACTTGGATAAGTTCGTGGTCATCTACTTGGATGACATTGTTATTTACAGCAACAGCTTGGAGGAGCATTAGGAGCACCTGCAGAAGGTTTTTGAGGTGCTAAGGCAGAATGAGTTGTTCGTAAAGCGGGAGAAATGCAGCTTTTCCCAATCGTCAATACAATTCCTTGGGCACACGATTTGCCATGGGCAAATCAAGATGGATAGCGATAAAGTTAAAGTTATCTGCAGTTGAGAGGCCCCGACAAAAGTAGTTGAGTTAAGATCATTTCTTGGCCTCGCCAACTACTACAGGAGGTTCATAGCAGGATACTCTACCATCACCGCTCCGCTCACCGATTTGTTACTGCAGGATCGAGAATGGGTTTGGTCTGATGCCTGTGAAAAGGCATTTCAAGGACTCAAAGACGCTATCACCAAGAAACCAGTGCTAGCATTGCCAGACTTTTCCAAGGTGTTTGAGGTGCAAACAGATGCGTCAGAGTTTTCCATTGGAGGAGTTCTTATGCAGGACGGCCATCCTATCGCTTTTGAAAGCAGAGAGTTGAATGATGCCGAGCGGAAGTATACCGTCCACGAAAAGGAGATAAAGGCCATAGTCCATTGCCTACGGACTTGGCGCCATTATCTTTTGGGCGCACACTTCATAGTGAAGACGGACAATGTAGCAACTAGTTATTTTCAATCCCAAAAGAAGTTGACTCCAAAGCAGGCTCAATGGCAAGATTTTCTGGCGGAATTTGACTTCACTTTGGAATATAAGCCGGGAAGAGCCAACGTGGTAGCGGATGGGCTAAGTCGCAAGGCAATCTAGCGCCTATAGTTAGTTCAGCAAGTAGCAGTATTATAGACACCATCAGAGAGGGCATGCTGAACGATCCTGTCGCAAAGAAACTTCTTGACTTTGCCAAGCAAGGAAAAACCAAGAGGTTTTGGCACGAGGAAGGCCTGTTATACACAACAGGTAGGAGGATTTATGTCCCAAAATTGAAGAACTTAAGACATACATTGATGAAAGAGGGACATGACTCCGCTTGAGCAGGGCACCCAGGACAAGAACGTACGACAGCTCTGATCGAGGCATCATATTACTGGCCCCAAATGCGAGACGACATCGAGAAGTATGTACGGAATTACCTTGTTTGCCAACAAGACAGGACCGAGAATAAAGTTCCCGAAGGCCTATTGGAACCATTGCCTATTGCAGAAAAGCCATGGGACAACGTGACGATGGACTTCATCACCTGTCTCCCCAATTCAGATGGCTTTGGCACCATTATGGTCGTGGTGGATAGATTTTCAAAATATGCAACATTCACTCCCACCACTGCCAGTTGTAAAGCCAAGGAAGCTTCCCGCTTATTCTTAAGGGACGTGGTGAAGCACTGGCGTGTGCCCAAACACATCATTAGAGACAGAGATACGAAGTTCACAGGGGCATTTTGGAAGGAACTCTTCAGCCTTCTAATTTTTCGACAAGCTTTCACCCTCAGACAGATGGGCAAACTGAGCGGATCAATGCTTTGTTGGAGTGCTAGTTGCGGTACTATGTGAGTGCCAACCAGAAGGATTGGGCCAAGTTTCTTGATGTTGCCCAGTTCTCATATAATTTGCAAAGGAGCGAGGCGACTGGCAAGAACCCATTCGAGTTGGCTATGAGGCAGCAACCTAACACCCCGCAGTCATTACCCACACAAGTTGGGATGAGAAACCCAGGCGCATATTACATGGCCAAGGCTTGGGAAGAGCAGCTAGACATGGCCAGGGCTTATCTTGATAATGCAGCCAGCAAGATGAAGTGGTTTGCCGATCGAAAAAGGCGTCCCATGCACTACCAGATCGAGGACAAGGTCATGGTGAAGTTGAACCCTTGCCGGTTCAAGTCGTTAAGAGGCGTCAATCAGAATCTAATCCGGCGCTATGAGGGTCCCTTCGAGATTATTGCCAAGGTTGGCAACATCTCTTACAAGCTTGATATGCCTCGACATTTGAAGATCTACCCTGTCTTTCATGCAAGCCAACTCAAGCCATTTCATGAAGACCGGGAAGACACAAAGAGGGGTCAATCTAGAAGAAGCCAAATTTTCAATACCCTGCCTGCCAAAGACAAGCAAATAGAGGCAATCATGGACTATCAGCTGGTTCGAGGGAAGGGATGGAACAATCATGCAGAGATGTTCCTAGTACATTGGAAGGACCAGTCTCTGGAAGAGGCAACGTGGGAACGCTATGAAGATTTGTGGCAATTCAAGGATCAAATAAATACGTTCTTGAGGCAGTAACAACAGTCACAACAGCAGCACGGCACCGAGGACGTCGCCGATTCAGGTGGGGGAGTCTGTACCCACCCGGCTTAAAATTAGGGCCCCGGTCTATTCTAGAAGGGTCTAGGGAGTTCTTGAGTATACTTGAGTGATCTAGCATGACCTACAACATTCTAGGAAATGCTAGGAAGCAGAAAAACGCCCCAACACTCCCTAGAACCTTCTAGGCTAGTCTAAGACACTCTAGGCAAGTCTAGGCATCTCTAGAATATTCCATCTTGTAAATATCTAGCTATGTTCTAGGATGTTCCATAGAGTAGTATAAATAGGAGGGATGACATTCATTTTCAACCATCCACAAGAAAGCAAACAAAGTCCTTCTCTTGTAAAGCATTCTTCGTGATATAAAGAGTTCTTTGGCATTTGCCACCAATCCTCTCTTCTTACAAATCTTCTATACTTGAGTTTGTGCGAATAGCCAAGCATAAACGGTTCTTAGCTATTAAAGCTAAGTGTTAGAGCTGAACCCTTTCTAAGTGAAGTCAAGGCAACGATTGGGTGCTCCGCGTGGTCTAAAATTTGACCCTGTGAAACTATGCTATTTGCAAGGGCCGCTCTATCACGGTAGAGAAGCGCTTCGATTTGGTGGAGCTGAGGGGTGATTTCCCCAACATCACAACGTAATTAACTGACTGCCAATGACACATCTTTGCCGATCCTCAGCTCGACTTCTACTATAGCCTAGTGCCCAAGTTTTACACCTCATACCAGGCTAGGCAAGAGAACATGCACCACAGAGGCAAGGTTGGAAAATTCCCCTGCATTCTCTCAATTATGGTGATGGGTGTAGAAGTGGACATCACATCGGCGGCCTTCAATTCTCTAATATAGGAGGATGAGATTGACACTGGCTTTGAGTATTCTGCCAGCATTGCTTACAAAGAGAACAGTTGGGTAGCTCCCATTATTGCCGCCGACACACCTTTTTAGGCCTCTATGGGTGGCGATATCTCTCGACATGATGTAATGTTTGAAGCCAAGTTGTGGCTGGATTTCATTTCTAGCTGGATTATGCCTTTGATGAATAAGTAGAGGGTAACTTTGAAAGCGACCATCCTCATCATTTGCATCATGACAAGGGTCCCCATGAATTTTGGAAAAATAGTGGCCATTCAGATGAAAAGAAAGGCAAGGAAATCTGGCACTTTAATGCCCTATGTTATGCTTATATCTCAGTTGTGCCTTCAATCTGGAGTGCCACTTTTCCCATATTAAGCCCCTAGCTCCACTACAGGTGTGATCACACTGGATAGGAAAAGGGATGCGGAAGCTCCCAAGAGAAAGTGGAAGAATTTTCTAGCATTTGAAGTCCCCGAGGAATCCATCTCTATGGATTAGAGCAGGCTCTAGTAGCCCCCAATCTCAATATGCCACATCCAAAGGCGTCGTTCCAAGCTTCAGGAGAAGCACCTACTTGGGTAGCCTCACCTCCTCCCACATAGTCCCAGCCAAGTAGCCTCCACAAAATTGCAAAGATGACACATCCCATGAGAGACTGTTTTTGAAATTGGCTAAAAGTCTCCCTACCCTGATCGCCAAGACGATGAAAAATGATATGAAGTCAATGTATGATAACTTTACCAAGCTATGCTCGCATGTGGATGTCGTGGAGGGGGCTGTCACCTCTCTCCGAGTTGAAGTAAGGGAATGGAAAGTTTGGACGTCAATTGGGGTGCCCGACATGAGCGTTATAGATGCAGTTACAACTGCCCTTCTGTAGTTCGAGGCCCCCATTGATGACTTGTTCAGGTCTTGGCAGATAATGAGGATGACCTGGGAAATAAAGGCCATGATAGAGATGTTGAGACCACGATGAATGACCACTTCAATGAGTTCTTACCCTCATTTTTTTGTATGCATACATTGGGGACAATGTATTGTTTTAGTTGGGGGTGGGATGAGTGTTTCTTTTGTTGTGGTCTTTGTTATTGATGATTGATGTTGCCCTTGTCGGGATTTTGTTTTTGTGTTGTGATGATTAGTGAGCCTTTGACAGCCTAGGGATGCCTTTGTCAGGATTATTTTGTTGATGATTGATGTTGCCCTTATCGGCCTGTTGTTTTGATATTTGTTGAATAGTTGTGGGCCTTTGTTGGGCTCGGAATGTATGAAAGAAATTTTTTTTTTTGAATTGTTAGTGCAAGTCTAATTTTTGCCTTTGTACATAGTAGGTAGTGAATAAACTCTAAGAGTTTTCTTTATACCACAATTCTTTCCCGAGGAGCAAATTCTTTTTCTTTCTTTTTCTATTGTCGAATCAGTTGACATTTTCCAATGATAGATTATAAGGCAATTTTCTTAAGGGAATATTCCATGTCTTTGAGTCTTGTTGAAATTAATTTTTAGGGGTACCACTAAAAATATTTTTGTGTGGCATAAAAAATGAGTTTTGAAGAAAGGGGGCATTTGAAATGTAAAATGTAGCACTCTCTTATTATATATTGCACATTTCTTGTTTGCCTTATTGATTCACATTCTTAATTGGTGTAAAATCGTAATCTAGCTGTGGCGATGTATTGTGTGAACTCCTTGGAGTGTGATGCCTTATGTGGTGAAGCCGATTGAATTATTTCCATGCATATATGTTTGTCTAGAACTTGCCTTAAGTGTGATTGAAGGAGAAATCCTAGAGGTAGTTGCACTTGGAACATGATTTTAGGCTTTCTATCGATAGTCACTTCACCCAGAAAGACCTCCTTAAACATCTTCCTTTCCTAGCCAATATTGAGCCTTTGACTCTTATTATTGGAAACCACATTACAAGCCAATGTCCCCTTGTAATCCTATCTTTTGGCACACATCCTCCCTAATTGCTTCTTTTTTTGATGAATGAATGAAAATGGGTCTTGAAGCCTATGAAATAGGAAGAGATAAGGAAATCAATGGAAATGAGGCTAAAAGCATAAGTTTGAGGGTTTGCAAGAAGGGGAGAAATGTGATGAGCTTCAATGTGAGGTAGCACCAAATTGTGATCAAAATGAATGAAATAATGGGTTGAGAAACCTAGAATCATCAAAAAAGAAAGAATAGTGGAAGGTGGTACCTCTTCCTTAGAGGAGGCTAAATCTAAAACCAATAGTTGTTATAAGGGTGGATCTTGATTAACAAAAGATGAAGATTAAGAAAAAGGAGAGATAAGGGGGAGTGATTTAAAGAGTGTGATGGGATGTTAAAAGTGTTCAAAAAGTGCCATTAGGGAGGTTCTAGTCACTAGAGCTAAATAATTGTCCTACTCTTACCCCTAGCCTTCATTATGACCCCCAAGTCCTAATTTATTATGAGTATAGAAACTCTAGATTACTGGCGAGTTACACAAAGGGCATGCCTATGGGTCAATCTGTGTGCATGGAGAATTCCTTTGTGAAATTGAGCATTATTGTCCTATTTTGTAATCCCTTGTCTGTGCACTATTTGATGATAAAAAAATGGGATTCTCTTTTCTTGGTAGTGGCATCACCCCCTTAGAGAACATACTTGCATTAGTGTGAAAAACTGATTGGGACATTTGTGTTGCGAGTTTCAAGGAAAGCTTTGAATGTGAAATTATAATCATTTGAGATGCTATGTGTGCTTGTTATATATTCCATGCCCTGGTTTTGATGAATGAAAACATTTGTGAACCATGCCTATTCATTGTGGTTACCTTTTGAAACTTTTTCATATTTTGGGGATTCTTTTCTCTTTTTCCTTGAGTTGTTGAGAATTTTTGGGTTGTCTTTGGCTAATTCATCCCTAATGCATAGATTCATATATGACATGTTGTTCCATTTTCTCAAATGTAAAGAATTGCATTACTGGAGGACAAGAAATGGTTCAAGTTTGGGGGGGTTGATTAGTGGTACATTACCAACTCAATAGGCTCTTAAACATGAGTTTTGCTTAGTTTTCATGACATTTAGGTGGACTTTATGCTTTTTTTTCCTTGATCATTGCAGGTTCTTAACTTGAATAGCAAAAACATGAAATTGAGCAAAAACCATGGAAGAAAAGGAGATAAGGACCGACACTCCAGCAGAGGACACCGACGAAATGCCGGATGGTCGTAGTTCCCTACTATGCTGATGAAGAATAGCTACCGATGGGTCACGAATCAGCATTGGCAAACTACCGGTGCCAAATTGCCTAGGTGCTTTGGAACACACTGACCATCAACCAAAACCGATCGGCGAACCGCCGGTGAATCGCAAGTGACGCTCGTCGGCAAAATGGTATAAATGTCTAGCTCAACAAAAAGAGGAGAAAGAATGTACCCTATTTTTGTACATCTCAAAAAGGAAATAAACCATCCATTATTTCAGATCAATTTTCATTATTCTATTAGCTTTGTATTGAATTAGAGAAAGAAGTAGAGAGAGAAGAAATCTTCTTCTTCCTTGAAAAGGTAGAAAACTCCATTGGAGATCAGACCTTTGAGCTTTAATTTTTCTTACTGATTTTGTAGAATGGATGTTGAATTGTTATTGAATACAATGTCTTCTTCTACTTATACCAGTAGCTAAATTCCTTTGTAGGGGTGTGTTGATGATTGGGTTTGATTTGGATTGGGTATTGTTCAATTCATATTATATTTACTCAGTTAGTGTAATTCTAATTTTTCATCTATGTTTTAATCAAAATACTCATTGTTGCAAATGTGGGTTGTTTTTACTTACTCTAACTTTTCTTGAAAAAGGAATTTAGAGTATAGGTGATGAAATATTAGTGGGTAATTGGGTGTTGATCATGTAGGGTTGGGATATAAATAGCCAAAACTCATTGTCAAACACCCATTGACTAAGCTAGAAATAGTTTATTCTTACCCAAATCGATGTGGTTGTTGTCAAAAAGGCTTTGGGGTTTGAGAAAACCCGAGGTATAAGGCATCTTGTTGGTTGAGAAACGTAGGATTCCATCTTGTCCACAAATAATTATACTACCTAGTAAGACTAGGAGATGTTAATAATCCTAATCCAATGATGTCCCGATAATTTCACACCCCTAGTAGTCTCTCCTTCTATAATTTCTACACTTTGTCCCTATTTTTGTGAGCATTTTGTAGTTAAATTGACAAGTTGCCATTCCTCAATTATTACTTTATTTTTTTTGAGACATTGATCCAAGTAAATTCAGTTTGATAGAAAACTCTTGCATGATCAACTAATATTCCCTGTGGTATTCGACCCCGACAGCCTTCGGGTAAATTTATTTTTTCATCGACCATTTACACTCTCTCTTCAAGAGGAGTGAATTTAGATGTTATCATTCATCTATGAAATCAGCTAGTCCACTATCCAACACATGTTCATATGATTAGAGTTTCATGTTTCTATCAAATCTCTCATGAAATTATGAATTTTAAGTTGAAGCATGGTTATGAATTCCTAAGGTTGTATTTGAATTGAGTTAGATTCTATGGTTCTCTTGAGGATTCAAGTCCCTCAAGTTTTATATTATGTTTTATGATTATGATGCATGATTTTCACAAGAACCCTTCATGAATATATGAATTTCAAGATATGGTGATTTACTCAAGTATGCATCGCTTTCACGAAAATCATGTTTATGTATCATGACCAATTGTGCCATTATTTTTCATGGATAGTTCACGTATTACAAGTATGATTGTGATATCATGGTTTAAAACTAGACCATGCAAGATTAAGTATGTTCATGAAAATAATTATGAGCCATGTTCATGTTTCTGGGAGTAGTGACTAGCATCGACTTTGCTAGGAGTTCAGGAAAACCCCGAATCTCATAACTACATTCCACCATAGGATTATATACATATATGGGGCCTCGCTAGAGAGTGTCCCCCCAGCCCGACGGGGCTTATGAGTGATATCACGTCTTATCGTTCTTTGCCCTAGAAAGGCTTAGGATGGGTATTCCCACTTAAGCGAGATAGTTGGGGCATCATGTAGGCTCTATCAAGATGGTGTCGGTTATGAAGAAGCCTCCCATTGTTCCTCATATTTTCAGTACTCATGTTTATATCTTATAATATCAAGTCTTATAACATATTTTACCCATTGATTAGTTTTACGAATTCTCATTGATGATTTCAAGTATAATATGCTATATGAATTCTATTTCTAAACCTTGGGTCATTATGTTAAGCTTATGATGAATAGCTTATGATTATGTAATATTTCAAATGTATGGCCTTTAATATGTTGTCGTTAGTCTAATGATCTATCTTGATTTACATTCATGATTTCATACTATTGTTTTACTAGCATGGTTTACTTTCTCTACATACTTAGTACATTCAAAGTACTGATCGCGTACTCTATGCTATATCATCTCATTATATAGGTTCGGGTGATCCTTCTCAGTCTCGATGTTAGTCACCCTGCACAGACCATCTCTGTTCCCAGTTTTGGTGAGTCCTCATCATCCGATGACGTTTATCAATTTATATTGTCATATCCTTTTTTAGTTTTAGACTTGAACGAGCTAGTTGGGGTGTTGTCCAATCAACTCATCTTACGACTAGAGGCTTTTCAAACAGACATGTAGTAGATGACTCCGAATTGTGACATTATCACTCTTACATATGCTCTATGTTATATAGATTTCAGCTTATCCATGCTTATGTTTTAAATTCCTCTTTAGTTCATTCTTGTTAGTTGCTATGCACGAGCCATGGCTTAGGGACATTCATGGTTCTAGGTTTCGTGTCTCGATCTGAGGTCCCAGCTCGGGTCGTGACAAACTTCATATCAGAGAAAAGGTTTAGAAGTTTCTTAGGGTGTCTAAAAGTCACATTAAGTAGAGTCTTTTCCATGGGTGTGAAGTGCGCCACACTTATGGGGAAAAGGTTATGAGACATTTTAGAGAAGTTCCCTTCTTTCATGATCTATGTACATCTCTCTACTCCTCTAACTCGTGCTAAAATGGCCATTGCAGTGGCAATAGAGACGAGCATCAGCCAGCTATAGCATCTCCAGTGGATCCCTTGCTAGAGTAGGTTATTCACGTCGAGTTCATGGGTGCATTTTAGATGTTGGACTAGGTTATGACAGCCCAAGTCAGCCAGTAGGCAGTGGCAATGTCCACCAGAATGGGAATGCGGAAGCGGCGAGACTGCAAAACTTCCTCAAGATGAACCCACCTGAGTTTCTTGGGTTGAAGGTGTACGAGGATCCACGTGAGTTCATAGAGGAGGCTTAAAAGATCATGCTGATTGTGGGGATGACTGGAGAGGAGAATGCAGATTTAGCCCTCTATCAACTAAAGGGGGTTGCTCATATATGGTACCAATAATGGAAGGAGAGTAGGGGAGGTTGTGTTGTTCCCGTTTGTTAGAATGAGTCTTTTACTACTTTCTTGGATAGGTTCTTTCATCGAGAGTTAAGGGAGGCTAAGGTAGCCAAGTTCGTCAACCTGAAGCAAAACAACATGAATGTCCAGGAGTATGCCTTGGAGCTTACTCGATTGTCCAAGTATGCATCAGTGATGATTGTTGATCCAAGGGCTCGAATGAGCACATTTGTTAATAGGGTGGCGAATTCATTGGTCACAGAGTGCAAGACTGCCATGTTGATTAATGATACAGATATCTCTAGACTGATCATATATTCTCAGCAGATTGAGGCAGAGCAATTGAAAGAGAAGGAGAGAGAGGCCAAAAGGGCTCGGACAGGGAGTTATGGGCATTTCCAGTAGAGATCTGGTGGCAGAAATCGCCCTCAGTGCCACAAGAATTCTTCAACACCAGCCCCGTCATCAACTAGTGTTCCATCCAGACACAAGCATGATTAGAGGGATAGAGCATCAGGCTCTAGAGGCTAGGGGAGCATGGAGAGAGAGTGCACCTTCCCAGTTTGCAGGAAATGTTATAAGAACCACCCAGGAGAGTGCTTGGTTGGATAAGATATTTACTTTGGGTAGGGGAAGCCTAGGCACATGTGCAGGAATTGTCTTGTGGCTAGGTTAGGCGATAGTAGAGGCCGTGCCCTAGCCACCACTTTAGCAGCTCCAGTGGCTCGCCCATCTCAGCAGGTCGCCTCTTCTATTGCAACAGGTGAATAGCAGCAGAAAAGCTTCTACATACTATCATCTCGGTAGGAGCAGGAGGTCTATCCCAATGTGGTCACTGATATGTTATGAGTATTCCATCTTGATGTGTATGCATTGTTAGATCCTGGGGATACTTTATCTTTTGTGACTCCTTATGTTGTTGTTAGTTTCAGTGTTAGTCCTGAAATCTTTTTAGAACCCTTATCAGTCTCTACTCATGTCGGTGATTTAGTTTAGCTCGATGGGTGTATAGAAATTGCCCTGTCATGATTTTTTAGAAAGTCACCTCAACCAACATATTGGAGTTAGATATGACCGATCTCGATGTTATATTCGGTATGGATTGGTTACATGCTTGTTATACTTCAGTCGATTGTAGAACCAATATAATAGAGTTTTGATTTCTGTATGAACCAGTCCTAGAGTTGAAGGGTAGTTTAGCTGTGCCTGTAGGTCACTTTATTTCCTACCTCAAGGCCAGGAAGATGATCTCTAATCATTCTATGTATCATCTAGTTCGGGTCAAGGATTCTACGTCTTAAACCCCATGACTCTTCAGTTATTTCCTGTTGTATGTGAGTATCCATAGGTATTCCCAGATGATCTACCAAGAGTCCCTCCCCAGTGGGAGATTGAATTTGGTATTGATCCTTTCCCTGATACACAACCAATATCCATTCCTCCTTACAAAATGGCTCCAGCCTAGCTAAAGGAGTTGAAAGAACAATTGAAGGATCTCCTAGATAAGGGTTTTATCAGTCCAAGTAAGTTCCCATGGGGTGCTCCAGTTCTCTTTGTTCGAAAGAAGGATGGTTTCCTTTAGATGTGCATTGATTATCGGCAATTGAACAAGGTCACGATCAATAATATGTATCCCATCCCGAGGATTGATAACCTATTTGACTAGCTTCAAGGTGCTAAGTGCTTTTTGATGATAGATTTCAGATCTGGTTATCACCAGCACAGAGTTAGGGAGAGTGACATCCCAAAGACAACCTTTAAGACTTGGTATGGTTACTATGAGTTCATAGTTATGTTATTTGGACTAATGAATGCTCCTACATCTTTTATGAACTTGATGAATAGGGTGATCAAGAAATATTTTGACATGTTCATGATTGTCTTCATAGACGATATCCTCATATACCCTCGGAGTGAGGAGTATCATGTCGCTCATTTGAGGATTGTGTTGTAAACTCTCAAGGATTGCCATCTATTTGCTAAATTCAGTAAGTGTGAGTTTTGACTAAACTGATTAGCATTCTTGGGTCATGTGGTGTCTAGTGAGGGTGTATAGGTGGACTCTCATAAGATAGAAGCGGTAAAGAATTAGCCTATACCACTTAGTCCTATGAATATTAGGAGCTAATTTTGTTTAGCTGTCTACTACAGAAGTTCATAAAAGGAACTTTATCCATTGTAGCACCATTGACTATGTCGACATATAAAAAGGTTAAATTTTAATGATCGGATGCTTGTGAGAAGAGTTTTTAGGAGTTAAAGATTCAACTATATTTAGCCCTAGTATTGACCCTATCAGAGGGCTCAAATTGCTTTGTTTTGTATTGTGATGCTTCCAGGATTGGTCTTTGTTGTGTGCTGATATACCATGGTAAGGTCACTGCTTATGGCTCTAGACAATTTATGACTCATGAGAAGAATTATCTAATGCATGACCTATGATCTTTGGCAAATTTATATGCCCAAGTGATACTCAAATGTGGAATTTTAGCCTTGTTTATTTATCAATGTGTATACATTCTCATGTAATTGGTAATAAAATGTGAATTTATACTAACCAACATGATTAGCATTGTTTTGCAAGTAAAATGTAATTTTGGGAAGCTTAAATGCATGTTGGAGGATATCGGGGTTGGACTTGGATGCGAGCGAGGGACAAGGCATTGGACAGCATAAAATAAAGGGGCTCCGCGATGGAGCCGTGTCACGCTGCCATCGCGGATGCCTTCTGCCTGGATAGGGAATTTTCGCCCAATTTCCAGAGAGGGTACGCGATGGGTCCGTGGCACGGTGGCTTGGCTCCGCGTTGCACGCCGTGCCACGTTGGGCTTTATTTCCTGGACCCCCAGTTCCAGTGAAGGTCCACGTCTGTAGCGTGTCACGGAGGCAGTGCTCCGCGATTCACTCCGTGACACGTTGCTCGTTATTCCGAGAAAAATTCCCACCAGTATAAATAGAACACTTAGGTTCATTTTTTAATATTCTGACTTGGTGGAGCAAGAACGTGTGTTACAGGCAGTTGAGGGGACGAATATTCAATTGCTTGTATGTTTAACACTCATTTAAAGATGGTTAATCCACAAATGAGTGGCTAATTCCTCTTCTTGCTGAGGTTATGAACAATTATAGTTAAAAGTGATTGTTGATCATATTGGTTTTTCATCATTTCTTCCATGGTTGTTCTATTAATTCTTGTTCTTACATCATTAATGTGTGGCCTACGTTAATGTATATCTAAAAAGTCCGGTTTCACTCGAGAGAGCAAGAAATTGGAAAGTTGTGAATTAATAGGATATGATATTTACTTGGTTTGGGAAAATTGAAAATTGATTTACTTTCAGGATAGAAATATACCTGAAAGTCGTATTAGTCAATTTAGGAACCGGGTTTGTATGGCTAGAACATGAATTGAATTTAATCACAGAAATGTAGGTGGATGGTTCATATTTCTTAAGTGGGGCTAAATACGAGAGTTTTAATCTCTTGGCAATAGTTCTTGGCTAGCAACTAGAGGAAAAGACTAACCAAATTATGTCGATAATTTATTTCATTACATATTCGTTTAGCCTCAGCATGCTCTCATTCATAGTTCAGACTCACATTAGATAATTGTTTTACCTTTAGCATAAAAATTATAAAACAAAATATCAAACTCTTGGTTACACTGTTGTCTGCATTTTTAGAATTAAAATATAGTACACTTGAGCAGATTTCACTTCATCCCAGTCCCTGTGGGATCGATACTTGGCTTACTTAAGCTACTTTACTACTTGTTCGACCACGTGCACTTGCGTGTGAGTTTTATACCAACAAACAGACCGAACAAGTTTTTGGCGCCGTTGCCGGGGACTGGCAATTGGTGAATTTGTTTTAAGTGTTAATTTACTGTATTTTTATTTTCTTAGTGTTGACAACTTGGTCTTAGCCTGTATTTTGCAGATTTAATTTCTGCTGAACGCTGGCAAGAGACAAGGAGCTGGTGGACTCGTATTTAGAGCCAGAAAGAATATTTCATAGTAAGCGGAGAGAAGCTCTAGAAAGAAAGCTGCAGTTGCTCAGACAGACGATCATGGAGCAACAATAGAATCCACCGGTAGTACGAGCAGTGTTAGTGCCCGAAGAAGTAGCAGCTCGGCCAGTTCGCGAGGTGGCAATCCCACATGCTAATAATGTCACATCTAGCATTCGCAAACCTGATCCAGGAGGGAGGTTCGAACTTAAGCAGAATATGGTGCAATTGTTGCACACTAGCGGGCAGTTTACCGGTCTCCCTCATGAAGATCCACAGCAGCATCTCCAAAATTTTTTGGAGATAAGTGACACTTATATCCCCGCTAGAGTGTCATCAGATTATGTCCGGCCTACATTGTTCCCATTTTCACTATTGGGAGAAGCCAAGAGGTGGTTGAAAGCTGAGCCACCGAATTCTATTTCTACGTGGGATGATTTTGCAAGGAAATTTTTGATACCGTTTTTTCCCTCCGGTGAAACAGCAAGACTTAGAAGTCAAATTCTAAGTTTCAAACAGAGAGAGGGAGAGAATCTATATCAGGCCTGGGAGAGATTCAAGTCCATGTTGCGGGATTGTCCTCATCATCATCAGTCCAATGATGTGCTGGTGCACACTTTTATAGAGGGTTTGCAACCCCACACAAAAATATTTCTAGACTCAGCAGCTGGAGGACAAGCGCTGGAGAAAATTTATGAGGAGCTGTATACCTTGTTGAACCGCATTTCACAGGGCAATCCGTAATGCAATGCTGATTCATCAAGAGGCGGGACTAGGAAAACAGCAGGAGTGCTAGAAGTGGATTGGTTTACAGCTATTGCTGCACAGATAGCTGCATTGCAAAATCAACTTAACACCCACTTCAGCAACATGACAATGAACCAGCCTCAAGCCCCAGTGAATGCTGTGTAGCAGATGTGGTGTGAAGTGTGTGGAAGCAGTGAGCACTCAGCTGAGTGTTGTGGAGCAAATACTGACTCGGTAAACTTTGTGGGAAATGTGCAAAGGAACAACCACCAACAGTATGGTAATAGCTACAATTCCAATTGGAGGAATCACCCAAATTTCTCCTGGGGTAGCAACAACCATCAGGGGCAAAGTTCGGGTCAGGGTGTGCAAAGAACCAAGGAGGGCAGCAGAATTATCAAGCACAATTCAGAAACAACAATGCACCTCCTCCACCACCATCACCTAGCATTGAGGAGATGTTCAAGACCATGATAGCTAACCAAGCTCAATTGCAGGCTGACTATGTGAAATTGGCAGCCGAAGTGAAAAACAACCAGTTAGCTACCAAGGCACTTGAATATCAATTTGGGCAATTTGCTGGAGCCCAAAATACAAGGCCTAGAGGAGGACTTCCGAGCGACACAGATCCCAATCCCAAGCAGGTGAATGCAGTGACCACAAGGAGTGGTTTGCAGCTGAAAGAGGTGGAACCAGAAAGATCACCTCAACAATCGGGAGTAGCAGAAGTCGAGAGGGAGCAAAGTACTGAAAGGGGGAAGACTAAGGAAGCTGAATCAGAAAGACCACCACCCCCATTCCCTCAACGATTAAAGAAACACAAGGAGGAGGCGTGTTTCAAGAAATTCATGGAGGTGCTGAAACAGGTACATATTAAATTACCTCTTGTTGATGTTTTGCAGGGAGTGCCGAAATATGCCAAGTATATAAAGGACATCGTGGCAAACAAAAGTCGGTTGACTGAGTATGCTACGGTGGCTCTAACGGAGGAGTGCACTTACCGCATTCAAAATAGACTGCCCACAAAGCTCAAATACCCTGGGAGCTTTACTATATAGATTACTATTGGGCAGAGCATCCGAGCTCGTGGATTGTGTGATTTGGGAGCGAGCATAAATTTGATGCCGTCATCGGCATTCAAAAAGTTGGGTCTAGGGAGTCCTAGACCCACAACAGTAATCTTGCAATTGGCGGATCTGTCCTTAGCCAGACCTAATGGCATTGCGGAGGACGTTCTGGTGCAAGTTGCCTCCCTGATTTTCCCGGTAGATTTTGTCGTGCTGGATTTTGAACCAGACGCGGAAGTCCCATTTATTTTGGGACGTCCTTGCTTGGCGACGGGGAAAGCACTAATTGACGTAGCTGCGGGGCAGCTAACAATGCGAGCACACGACAAGGTTGAGGTGTTAGATGTGTACAAGGCACCCAAGCTCCCGATGGTGCACGAAGAACTCTCGGTGATCAATGTGATTGATCAAGGTGATGATGAGCAGATAAAGGATTCACGAGAGTTAATGGGAAAGCCACCGGAACGGTGTGAGCACTACTGGGGGGAGGACGGTGATCGAGAGAAATTGTCCATCACCCTAGAGGACAACTGAGCTTAACGACGTCGAGCCGCGACGGTAAACCAGGCGCTGCACGGGAGGCAACCCGTGAAAAAAAAATTTTTTCTCTTTGTAAAGTGTGAATAGATTTTTCTTTGTTTTTTTTCCTTGATTAACAACAAAATATTTAGTTTTAATTTTTGTTTTTAGTTTTATTTAGAGTGAAACCTATAATTCTAACCAATTTTGTATAATGAGATGAATTTCAGGTCAAACGGAGGAAAATATGCATGGAATCGCAAAGGAAAATTCGAGGTATGAGAATTAACAAAAAATGGCAAAACAGTGAGCTAGGGTGATAGCTCCGTGTCACGGCGGTGGACCTCCGCGTTACCCTCTGTGACACGTTGAGGTATAATCCGGAGTTTTTAAAAATTTCCAGAACAGGCTCGCGACAGCTCCGTGTCACGAAGGCAGTGCACCGCGATGCACTCCGTGACACGTTGTCGTGTATATCGCGAGGAGTCACACCGGATCGCCGGGTGACCCGCGCGATTTTTCTACTTTTTAACCCCGAAACCCCCTCCCTTTTCCTTATTTTTCAATCACTCCGCGACCAAACTCCCCAAAACCCATCCCCCTTCAACGTGACACGGAGTAGGCCAAGAAAATCATCAAGTTTGCTTCAATTCTTCAACTTCAAGGTATGTTCTTCGATTTCATCTCATTTCTTGTCGACTTTCTTCGATATTGAGCATGTGAGGTGAGCTAAGTTTGCCCTAAGTAGAAATTAATTATGAATTCAATTGAATTGTTGTTGATGAATGTTCGGAGTAGCATTATGATTGCTTGAACTCGTTAATTGCATAATTTAATTGAATTTTCTTGATACTATCATTTCTAGGGCTTGTTTTTGAATTTGAAGTGAAAAATATAGTGAACTTGTGAAATTCATACCGGGATGTACATGTTGAGTGAGATGAGTCGATGTGCTAGTTGTTATCATGGTAAAAAACCGACGGATTCTCGGGCTAAGGGAATATTGAAATTTGCAAAAGTTGGGTGGGTTGTATAGGTTCGTGTAGATAAATTGTTGTTGTTATTTTCGTTTCTTTGTTTTTCCTTGCTAAGTGCGATGGATTAAAAGGTTATCGATGGTAATGATTGTAGTTAGCTGTACGAAGTCTGAGTAGCACATAGTATATATCCCGTCGAATTCTTCGTATGCACTAAGCATGTTTGTATAGTTGGTTGTTTATTTATGCAAATAAGCATGATCTTGCCGGTATGTTGTAACTGTAGCTACGGACTAGGTGTGGGGTAGCTTAGCTTAACCCAACCTTAGCCGAAGTTGATATCCATTGGCTTAACATTGATCTTGTCTACTTGGGTTGACAGGTAAAATGGCAAGCAGGCAAGAAAAAGGGAAAGGCACATCAACTTCTGGCGCCGGAAGGAAGCGAATCAGACTGGGCACAGCAGTCCCAGCAGCACCAGCAGTTCCACGCGGCCAACGCCGCCAATACGGAACAAGGTGGGTGACGGATGAGGGGAAGAAGTGGTACGCAAAGCACAAAGAAAACAAATACTTCCCCGAGGAGCATATAGCACGGGAACCGTTGGCACAAGAGTTCCCTAGGATTGTACACCGGATTGAGGCAGCTGGGCTCAAGTTCATCTTTGAAGAGCCCAAGGAAAGCAACCTGCACCTGATTCGGGAATTTTATGCCAACTGGAACCCGACGCTCAGAAGTCACACCATAAAAATCAGAGGGCAAATAGTCACATTTAAGCCCCACCACCTCAATGCCATCATAAGGGCGCGGGACACAGACGCCCACGTGCTCCGACAGCTGAACATTACCCCACCGTATGCGGACATCAGACGCACCCTGTGTGGGACCTGATCGACAGCTAGATGGAGCAGACACAAGGAGAGGGGCTACCATCAGACTTTGCCGTATTTACAGATGAACATGGAAGCCAGAATATGGCTAAAGATAGTTTGTTCCTGCCTAATCCCGAGGGTACATATGACAGATGTAACCCGGGATCGTGTATGCCTGGTGTACGCCCTGATGAAAGGGCTGGAGATCAACGTGGGGGCGGTGATTATATCCGCCATGAAGAGAGCCCGGTTGCATCAGGGGCACAGGTACGACTTTGGTGGACTCCTCACCACCTTCCTCAGGGGCCTAGATGTCGAGGAAGAGGCCCTTGACTACATCCCGCAGATGGAGCGGCGGGCCTTAGATGTTACTAAAACTAAGGCACCCAACACCACCCATAGGCCGGTCTTACACTTGGCGAGCGACATGCTTGTGATGATCAGTATATGGCTCGCATGTATGGGATGCAGATGCTCCAGCTGAGGATAGGCGGGAGGCCGGCGACAGAGGAGGAGCTGTGGCAGCTCGAGCTAGACTACCCTTTCAGCGAGAATGCCAGGGCTCTATGTCGAGTGGGGCCAGCATTTGTAGAGCCCACGGATGATGACGTCCCCACAGACGAGGAGACACGTCGGGAGGACTCCGATGTGGAGTACGATGAGGACGACGGGAGCGATTCAGACATGGGAGATGAAGCAGCAGCACCTGATGAAGAAGTGGAGTACTTTGATTGATCAGGGAGTTCCACCACCCAATTTTTGTGCTATATTGATTTTTGTGAACACTGGGGACAGTGTTCAAGATAAGTGTGGGGTGGGAGTAGTTAGGTGTTGGCTGTGTTATTATGTATATATTCTAATTTGTTGTCGTGCCTGTGGAATTTAATGTATGTGAAACTGATGTGTGTTGCTGAATGTTGCTAGCTGATTTTGTATATATTTTCGTTTATTGAAATGATCGATATTTTCAAAATTTTTTATTTTTTATATTTTTTTACTTCTTGGGTTTCTCGGCGTTTGTTTTCGGTTCTTTTACCGAGAATGGTCCCATTGAACCGAAGTCTTAGTTAGTGACCGTTCCCTATGATGGATGGATGACGACCGTCTTAAGGGAAATGTAGTCGTTAGGAGTAGATTTTTTAGTTGTTGTTTTTTCTTTGGTGGGTTGCATCCCAAAACTTGTAGTTACTGTGTGGTTGCGAAATGTTGGTTGCGTGTTGTACATGATATTTAAAATGCAAAGGTGATTCGTATGAAAGCATGCAACTTTATAAATATCTTGAGATACCTAGGCCATAGATTCGATTCAGTGTGATTGAGGCTTAATGTTTGAATTCCTGTAATTAGCTGATTGAAGAGTTTGTGAATACATCTTGAATTGAGCATGTGCAATAAGTGTGAAGTGAGGTGTTGTTATTCCATGCTATTGTGAAATGTCTAGAACTTGCCTGGTGTGTGTACAAAACGAAATGAAGGAGGTGTATTGTAGGAAAGGAAGTAGGCATTTCTTTGTTTAACCGAAAGTTTCTATTTTTCATTGTCGTACCCACCTTGATTGTCTACCTTAGTCAGCCCGTTGAGCCTTTAGCCTATTATTTTTCTTTTGTCAGAAAGTGTAAACCGAGCTTAATCCTTTCTTTTCATTAGCCGTAAAGTCTATACAAAATTCTTAAGCGCTTAAGAAGAGAAAATTTTCCCAAAGTGTCAAAAGAGTCAGAGTGGTGAAAAGAAAAGAAAAGCAGAGTGATGGAAGAAAAGAAAAGGTTGAAGGTGCACTTGTTATAAATAAACTATAATGAAGGTACATGAATAATCTTTGTTGTTGTGTCATGTGTGCTTAATAAGATGGGCCAAACTAAAGAAAAACATCAAGAATGGGAGGATGAAAGAAGAAACAATGTTCATGAGTTGATGGGATGTATTGAAAAGGCGCTTAAGGGTGCTAGTGGCTATTATTGGCTAAACCAATATTTACTAGTTCTGTAGCTTCCATTACAACCAGTTAAAGTCCTACGTGATCTTACATCGCACTTCTTTATATTAGTGGAGTAATACACTAAGGGCAAGCTTATGGGTCATGACATGATGCATGTGAATTCTTTTGGGAGAGAGAGCGAAATTGTGTTTACATGCCCCTGCTTGAAATTTTGTGAGTTCATATGAGAAAAAAAGGGGTAGACTCTCTTGTGTTGTGAGGGAACATGCTTGATGAGAGATTAATTTTCGTGTCGGATATCTTGATCAACTGATTTTCATGAGTTTGCCAATATCGAGAGTCGATTCTTAAGTCTAGGAGGTCTTGATGTATTGAAGGTCATTACATTGACAGGACCATGCATGTTTTCTTGATGATTTGCTGTATTGAATAATCGGTATGACCGTAGCCTAAATTTTCGAACCAAAGTAGCGAGGTTGGGATGTAAATTGCATGAGGTGTAGGATTGTTGTTCGAGGACGAACAAGGATTTAAGTGTGGGGTAAGTGATCTTGGGCAAATTTATATGCCCAAGTGATACTCAAATGTGGAATTTTAGCCTTGTTTATTTATCAATGTGTATACATTCTCATGTAATTAGTAATAAAATGTGAATTTATACTAACCAACATGATTAGCATTGTTTTGAAGGTAAAATGTAATTTTGGTAAGCTTAAATGCATGTTGGAGGATATCGGGGTTGGACTTGGATGCGAGCGAGGGACAAGGCATTGGACAGCATAAAATAAAGGGGCTCCGCGATGGAGCCGTGACACGCTGCCATCGCGGATGCCTTCTGCCTGGATAGGGAATTTTCGCCCAATTTCCAGAGAGGGTACGCGATGGGTCCGTGGCACGGTGGCTTGGCTCCGCGTTGCACGCCGTGACACGTTGGGCTTTATTTCCTGGACCCCCAGTTCCAGTGAAGGTCCGCGTCTGTAGCGTGTCACGGAGGCAGTGCTCTGCGATGCACTCCATGACACGTTGCTCCTTATTCCGGGAAAAATATAAATAGAACACTTAGGTTCATTTTTCAATATTCTGACTTGGTGGAGCAAGAACGTGGGTTATAGGCAGTTGAGGGGACGAAATTATCAGGGTTTTTCTCTCTTTCCTTCTCCTTGTATTCAATTGCTTGTATGTTTAACACTCATTTAAAGATGTTTAATCCACAAATGAGTGGCTAATTCCTCTTGTTGCTGAGGTTATGAACAATTGTAGTGAAATGTGATTGTTGATCATATTGGTTTTTCATCTTTTCTTCCATGGTTGTTCTATTAATTCTTGTTCTTACTGCATTAATGTGTGGCCTACGTTAATGTATATCTAAAAAGTCCGGTTTCACTCGAGAGAGCAAGAAATTGGAAAGTTGTGAATTAATAGGATATGATCTTTACTTGGTTTGGGAAAATTGAGAATTGATTTACTTTCAGGATAGAAATATACCTGAAAGTCGTATTAGTCAATTTACGAACCGGGTTTGTATGGCTAGAATATGAATTGCATTTAATCACAGAAATGTAGGTGGATGGTTCATGTTTCTTAAGTGGGGATAAATACGAGAGTTTTAATCTCTTGGCAATAGTTCTTGGATAGCAACCGGAGGAAAAGACTAACCAAATTATGTCGATAATTAATTTCATTACTTGTTCGTTTAGCCTCAGCATGCTCTCATTCATAGTTCAGACTCACATTAGATAATTGTTTTACCTTTAGCATAAAAATTATAAAAAAAAATATCAAACTCTTGGTTACACTGTTGTCTGCGTTTTTAGAATTAAAATATAGTACACTTGAGCAGATTGCACTTCATCCCAGTCCCTGTGGGATCGATACTTGGCTTACTTAAGCCACTTTACTACTTGTTCGACCACGTGCACTTGCGTGTGAGTTTTATACCCAACAAACAGACCGAACAACCTTGAGTTGGCAGCGATGGTGTTTGCTTTGATTATTTAGAGGCACTATTTGTATGGGGTGCATGTGGATGTGTTCATAGACAAAAATATCATTCAGTACGTTTTTACTAAAAAGGACCTGAATTTGCAGCAAAGGAGATGGCTGAGCTTCTCAAGGACTATGACATAAGTGTCTTTATCATCTTGGAAAGGCCAATGTAGTTGCCGATGCTCTTAATAGGCTGTGTATGGAGAGCGTGTCTCATGTCAGGAATGGGAGAAAGGAGTTGGTGAGGATGTCTATAGGCTTTCTTATTTAAGGGTTCGTCGTACTGATTCGACGGATAGTGGTGCCATTGTTCAAAATAGGTTGGAATCTTCATTGGTGATAGAGGTTAAAGAATGGAATGATGAGGATCATGTCCTAGTAAAGCTAAAGGATGTTTTTTGGAATTAGAAAGTGGAGGTTTTCTCCCAACGGGGAGATGGTGTACTATGATATCAAGGTCGATTGTGTGTGTCGGCTGTAGATGGTTTGAGAGATTGGATGTTGATTGAGGCTTATGGCTCCCAGTATGCTATACATCCAGGTGCCACCAAGATGTACTGTGATCTACGGGAAGTCTATTGGTGGAATGTTATGAAGAAGCACATAGAAAAGTTTGTGGCTAAGAGTACGAATTGGCAATAGGTGAAAGTTGAGCATCACGAACCTGGAGGTATACTTCAGGATATTAGCATTCCTATTTGGAAGTCGGAAGAGATCAATGTGGATTTCATTATAGGCTTGGTTCATACATGCCTACAGTATGACTCTGTGTGCATAAATTTTGACAAAATACTGAGGCAAGACGTGATTTAAGAGTTGGTCTGACATATCTGAGCCTTTATGGGATCGCGATAGTTCTCCCAGTTGGATTGAGTTTTGATGATAATGCATAACTGAGAGTGGTTCCAGCCGTGCATGATTTTGTACTTATTTTCTATGTTATGTATGTTTTCTTACATTGTTAATATCATGTGACGAGTCAAAGGTCTAAACAGCCCTAGTACGAAGGTTGTGATTGTTGTGGTGAGTTATGAATGGTAGATTGATATTACTTCCCTTACTCCCATTATTCAGCTATTTTGATAGCTTCCTTTTATCTCTGATCTTTTAATTAGTCTCCTTTCATACATGGTACGTTGTTGTACTAACGCCCTAGTTGGTGGTGCTACATTTATTCCCACAGGCCTTGACCATCAGGTTGATCGATATTGAGTAGAATCTAGACATGTGTGGTAAGCTCAAACTTGTCTGGAGATACCTCTTTGGATTTTGTGTACGTATTGGGTAGGTCAGGGCCCTATCCTGATCAGTATAAACTTGTTGAACTCTGTATAGGATCGTACACCTTAGTATAGTGTCTATTTTCTATGTTTTGTCAATTTCTATTGCCTTTATATTATTATCATGTCGAACCTCATCGGTTCTGGCTTACTATGGTTAATCTAGTGGAAGAGTGTGCTCGATCAAGTGTGACCCAGAGTGCTAGTCATGCTGTAACACCCTAAAACTTTCCTAGACCAAACTTAGACCTTGCATGAAAAACCGGTATAAACTAGAAAACTTTTTCCATAGAACGAGCCGTGGAACGACTAGTCAAGTGACTAGACGAGTCATGGTCAGACTCGTGGCTTGAAGCAGTGAATTTTCATCCAGGTGCCCAGAGGTAATGACCCACATGACGACTCGTTGGGTCAACTAACGAGTCGTCGTGATGAGTCATAGAGTGGAAGCTCATGGTAAAGGTTTCAATGGTAACGACAGACAAGATGAGTTGTTAGGTCAGGAAATGAATCATTGTGTTAGTCATCGGAGTATCCCCCATGAAGCTTAACCCCAAGGCACTGCCGACGATGAGAGTAGGGGACAAGTCATTAGGTCAAGTAACGACTCGTTGTGACTGTCGTGGGGGCGAAAAGAGAAATTTTGGTTCAATGACAATAGAGGACATCATGAGTCGTTAGGTCTCCTAACGACTCGTGAAATCAGTCCTTGGCCAGGCGAGGAATTTTGGGGATTTTCCAGACATGTCCACGACCTGGCACCACGAGTCGTTCCAAATCCCATGACTCGTGGAGTGCCTCGTGGGGACTGGCAGTAGGTTTCTTTCCTGTGATGCTCCAAGGGTATTTTCATAACTTCCATCTATTTTTTTCCCTATATTACGTCATTTTGGGGCATGTTTTGGAGAGAATTAAAGGGGTAATCGACTAAGTCCCTCTCATTTCACTCAGCTCACAATCTTCAGAGCAAAGAAGTTCCTGACAGTTCTCTCAGAAGCTAGGGAATTCAATCTTCTTCTCAATTTCTCAAGATTTTCTCATGAATCCTCCACCAAGTATGTGGGAATTCAACAAGGGGATTGTTCTTCGCTTGTGTGCAAAAACCCTTCCATAAATTTCTTATCAGTTCTAGCCCTGAAGTTCACTATTAAATCATCAATAAATTGTGTAATTTCTTCCTGTTATAATTCTCTTGAGTATTGAGGATTGTTGTTAGTGATAATTCTGGTCATTATCTCCTTACATGAATTATGATGATTTTAGCCCTAGTTCTTGAAAGCAGTAATGTGGGTGTTGCATAATTGATTAGATGTAAATGTTTCTTGACTCTATCAGTGTTGAAATTACCATGTTATTATTACCATATGAATTCTCAGTCAGTTGCATGCTAGTTCAGTGTCAATTAGAATGTTAGTACCTTCAGTATTTTTTCAGAAATGCCAGCTGATCAGTTTAGCTATAGTCAGTTCTTGAGGTGTCAGTGATGCCTCCACTTATCAAATCGGAGTTGTCAGTTACCAGATATCAGTTAGTTCTATAGACGGTTACGACTCTTCTAGATAAGTAGCTCTGGCCAGTCTTACAACACCAGTAACAGTTATATGGTCCAATAAGAGTCTCAAGGTACTTCTAGATATCTTCCTAACTTATTCTTGGGCCCCAACTTTGTGCTATCTACTTAGTAGTCAATTTAGGATTATCCAGTGGGAGTAATACTTAGCACCGAGCTGATCGGGGTTCCAACGCACCCAGGTTGCCGGAACTACATTGGCCCATCAGGCTCCAGATTTGTAATCACCCAGTTCATTCCTTTATACCTTTACAAGGTATATTGGGTCCTATCAATAAGGCGTATACATCGAACTCCATGTTTAGCTCACATGGTTATATATCGATTATAGACTCTCCCACTTGTCAGTTTAGTTCAGTTCAGTACAGTTTAGTTTAGCTCATCTCAGTATCTCAATTCCAGGACATGTTTATTACCATCAGCCAGGGTCATTATTGACCATATCAGTTATAGTTCAGATTTACTAGTTTACAGTATTTTGTTGGTCATATCATATTATTTAAGTATAGTTACTTATTCTTTCATGCTTATTGTATTTCTCACTTACTCAGTACATTCAAAGTACTGAGGTATACTTTCCATGTTGTATCGTATTATAATGCAAACGTAGGTTCTCAGTCCTCATCTTCTGAGGGCAGTATTTGCTTTTCAGCCAGTTTCTTTCCAGCCAGATTTTAGAGTTAGCTGGGGGCTTGTCCCAGCAACTCATCAATTAGTAGTTGGCTTTTAGGAATAGTTGATCAGTAGTGTATCTAATCGTGTTTACTTTCATCAGTATTGATTATTTTTTAAAGATTTCGCTTATGTTTTATTCAGTTACCAGTGTAGTGATAGACCATGGGTTAGCTTGGGGTCACTTGTGGCACCAAGTACCGTGTCTCGTCTAGGGTATTGACTCGGGTTATGACAAACTTGATATCAGAGCACCAGGTTTAGAGTATCCTAGGATAACGGAAAGCTGCGTCATGTAGATTCCTTTTCATAGGTGTGAAGCGTGCCACACTCATGATGGGGAGGCTACAAGACATTATTAGGAAAACTTCCTTTTGTTCATATTCTTTATCGTGCATTGAGTATAATTCCAGGAATGTCCTCCTAACTCATACTCTATTCGTTTCAGTGAAACTATGCCTCCAAAGTGAGGAAATGAAAGGAGGGCTGTCAACGCTAACTGACCTGCCCCACCAGCTCCAGCATCCCCTCAAGATGACCAAGTGTGCTCAGCAGAAATTTGAGCAGTAATCCAGCTGTTGGCTAAAATAGTGACTAACCAAGTGAACCAGCAAGTGGTTCCAGTGAATACAAATGGGTCTGAATACCTAGGGTTGGAGGTTTCACCTGAATGAACCCTCTAACTTTTCATGGATCCAAGGTGGGAGAGGACCCATAGGAGTTTGTAGATGAGGTGTGGAATATCCCCCGGATTATGGGTGTTTGTTCTGCGGAGAGTGTTGATCTAGCTTCCTACTAGTTGAAATGGTTGGCTCAGATTTTGTATGACCAATGGAAGGAAGGGAGACCAGCACGAGCACAACCAGTAGAGTGGGATGAGTTCACCACAACATTTCTATAAAAAAATTTCCCTCGGGAGTTGAGGCATGCTAAGGTCGCAAGTTCATGAACTTAAAGCAGGGTAACAGGACCATGGAGGAATATGCATTGGATTTCACTCGGTTGTCGAGATATGCTCCAGAGATGGCAGCTGAGCCAGGGGCTCACATGCTTAAATTCATCAACATGGTATCAAACCTGGTACTTAAGGCATGTAGGACCGCAATGCTCATTATGTACATTGACATCTCAAGCCTTATCGTTCATGCCTAGCAGATTGAGGCAAAAATGCTGAAGGATATAGAGTGGGAGAATAAGTGGTCTAGAATGGGTAAACATGATATGGCCACCAGAGGTCTGGAAGTAGTAGCCGCTCACAACAGCAGCAACGAAGGACTCCAGCACCCACCTCAGCTAGCACCCCTTCTTTCTGGTCCCGCAAGGATTAGAAGGGTGGAGCATCTGACTCTCAGTCCTAGAGTCACAACGCCAGCAACCGCTACCTAGCTTGTCCTAAGTTTAGCAAGAACCATCTAGGTGAATGCCTCTTGGGCAAAAAGGGTTGCTTTGGATATGGAAAGCTAGGTCATAGGCTAAAGGAATGTCTGTCAACCGGACAGGGGAGATCACAGTCTACCACTTCAGCAGCCCTAGTAGGTCTTCAAGCTCAGCAGGGTAACACTTCAGGTACAGATGGCGGTCAGTGCCAAAATCACTTTTATGATTTGTTCTCTCGTCCGGAGTAGGAGAGCTCACCTGACGTGGTCATGGGTATGCTACGTCTCTTCCATCTAGATTTGTATGCCCTACTAGATCTAGGAGCCACACTATCATTCGTGACTCTGTATGTAGCTTCACAGTTTGAAATCAATCCAGAAGTCCTCTCAGAACCATTCCCAATCTCTACCCCAGTTGGTGAGTCAGTTAGAGCCAGTCGGGTGTATAGAAAATGCCTAGTATCAGTATTGAGTAAAGTCATTCCAGTTAATCTAGTAGAGCTAGACATGGTTGATTTTGGCCTCATTCTTTGCATTGATTGGTTACACTCTAGTTTTGCCTCAAACGACTACAGAACTAGAGTCGTCAGATTTCAGTTTCCAATGAGCTAGTCTTAGAATGGACGGGTAGTGTTTCAGCACCTAAGGGTCATTTTATTTCCTACCTCAAGGCAAGGAAGCTCATTTAAAAAGGGTGCATCTATCACCTAGTTTGGGTCAAAGATTCTATCTCTTAGACCCAAACTATTCAGTCAGTTCCAGTTGTCAGCGAATTCCCTGACATATTTCTTGAAAATCTTCTCGGAGTCCCTCCTAAGAGAGAAATAGACTTCGGCATAGCCTTCTTCCAGACACTCAGCCCATCTCTATTCCTCGTTATAGAATAGCTCCAACTAAGCTTAAGGAGTTGAAGGAATAGCTAAAAGACCTTCTTTATAAGGTTTTCATTAGACACGGCATCTCTCCATGGGGTGCTCCAGTGTTGTTCATGCGTAAGAAAAACGGTACTCTCAAAATGTGTATGGACTACCATCAACCATATAAGGTTATAGTTAAGAATAGGTATCCCCGACCCAGGATTGACGACTTGTTCGATCAACTTCAAGAAGCTAGTTGTTTCTCCAAGTATACCTCGGGTCTGGATAACATTAGCTTATAGTTAGGGAATGTGACACACAAAATATAGCTTTCAGAACTCCGTATGGCCACTATGAATTCATGGTTATGTCCTTTGGAATAACTAATGCCCCTACAACTTTCATGGACTTGATGAACAGAGTATTCAAACAGTATCTGGATATGTTCATCATTGTATTCATAGACGACATTCCGGTGTACTCCAAAAATGAGGAGGAGCATGCTAACCATATAAGGATAGTGTTGCAGACTCTCAAAGATTGCCAGTTATTTGCTAAATTTAGCAATTATGAATTCTAGCTTAAGTCTGTGGCTTTCCTTGGTTATGTAGTTTCAGGTAGATCCTCAAAAGATAGCATCAGCGAAAAGCTAGCTGAGACCTACTTCCCCAATAGATATCAGAAGTTTTCTGGGTCTAGTCGGTTACTACCAATGGTTTGTATAAGGATTTTCCTCTATTGCGTCTCCTCTGACTAAACTAACTCAAAAAAAGGTGAAGTTTTAGTGGTCAAATGCACGTTAGAAGAGCTTCCAAGAGTTGAAGACTCAACTCACTACAACTCCAGTGTTGACCTTACCATAAGGAACAGATGGATTTGTAGTCTACTATGATGCTTATAGAGTTGGCCTCGGTTGTATCCTGATGTAGTGGGGTAAGGTGATAGTATATGCCTCCAAATAGATCAAGGTGCATTAGAAGAACTATCTGACTGATGACCTTGAATTAGCAGCGGTAGTGTTTGCTTTAAAGATATGATACATTACCTCTATGGGGTTCACATGGATGTTTTCATCGACCACAAGAGCCTTCAGTATGTGTTCAGTCAGAAGGACTTGAATCATCATCAGAGAAGGTGGTTGGAGCTATTGAAGGATTATGACATGAGTGTGTTGTACCATCCAAGCAAGGCAAATGTGGTAGCAGATTCTTTGGGTAGAAGGTCCATGGGAAGCGTTGCCCATGTTGAAGAGGGCAGAAAAGAACTGGCAAAGGATATTCACAAGTTAGCTCGGTTGGGAGTGCAGTTGGTGGATTCAGCTGAGGGTGGAGTATTAATGCAAAATGGGTCAGATTCCTTGTTAGTTGTTAAGGTTAAGTCAAAGAAGGATCAAAATCCCATATTGCTTAAGCTGAAAGAACCAGTTCTATGAAAGAAGTGAAGGCTTTCTCCAAAGGGAGAGATGATGTGCTTCGTTACCAGGACAAACTATATGTACCAGACGTAGCTGACTTGAGATAGCATATTCTGGCGGAAGTCCACAACTCTAGATATTCTATCAACCCATGTGCCACTAAGATGTATCGTGACCTATGGGATATCTACTGGTCGAACGACATGAAAAGAGACATTGTAGAATTTGTGGCTAAGTGCCTCAACTGCCAGAAGGTTAAGGTGGAGCATCAGAGACCTGGGGGTATGACTCAAGATATCATCATACCGACATGGAAGTGGGAAGAAGTGAATATGGACTTTATTACAAGTCTACCTCATACTTGCTGGCAGTATGACTCAATTTGGGTGATAGTAGATCGAATGACCAAGTCAGCACATTTCTTCCTAGTAAAGACTATGGACTCAGCTGAGGATTATGCTAGGTTGTACATCTTGGAGTTAGTCAGACTGTATGGGGTGCTCTTGTCCATCATTTTAGATAGAGGCACACAGTTTACCTCGCATTTCTTGAAGTCATTTCAGAAAGGACTCGGTACTCAAGTCAAGCTCAGCACAACTTTTCACCCTTAGACGGATGGACAAGCTGAGCGAACTATTCAGACCTTAGAAGATATGCTGAGAGCTTATGTGATCGACTTCAAGGGAAATTGGGATGATCACTTCCCTCTCATCGAGTTTGCATACAAAAACAGCTACCGCTCCAGTATTTAGATGGCCCCGTTTGAGGCATTATATGGTGGGAGGTGTAGGTCTCCTATAGGGTGGTTTGAAGTTGGAGAAGCTACCTTGATAGGACCAGACTCAGTTTATGAAGCTATGTAGAAAGTGCAACTGATCAGAGAAAGGTTGAAAATAGCTCAAAGCTGGCAGAAATCGTATGCTGATGTGAGGAGAAGAGAGTTAGAATTTGCTGTAGATGATTGGGTTTATCCGAAAATTTCACCCATAAAAGGGGTGATGATGTTTGGAAAGAAAGGGAAACTCAATCCGAGTATGTAGGACCCTACAGGATTCTGAGGCGAGTTACAATTACCTTCGGAGTTAGCATCAGTGCGCCCAGTCTTCCATGTGTCACTGTTGAAGAAGTGCATCAATGATCTGAGCTCAATTGTACCACTAGATAGTGCAGGAGTGAAGGATAGTCTCTCTTACGAAGAAGTCCTAGTTCATATCCTTGATCATTAGGTTCGTAAGTTGAGAAACAAGGAAGTCGATTCAGTGAAAGTCTTGTGGAGGAACCAACTAGTTGAGGGAGCCATATGGGAAGCAGAAGCAGACATGATTGTTCGATGGTTTGCTATATGGGTTAGAAACCGACACGCAAGTGCACGTGGTCAAACAAGTAATAAAGTGGCTAAGTAAACCAAGTATCGAACCAAGGAGACTCTGGATAAGTAAAAATTGCTCAAGTATACTATATTCTATCTTACTTCTATATATGCTGACAACAACGTAACCAAAAGTTAAATAATTTTTTTTTATAAATTATATACTAAAACTATTAACAAATATCTACTTTGAATTGAAACTATGGATATGAGCATACCAAGGTTAAGAACAAGTAATGAACTTGATTATAATCATAATTCAGTTATTCTTCTCTTCTAGTTGCTAGCCAAGAACATTAGCCAAGAGATTAAAACTCTCGTATTTAATCTCACTTAAGAATCATAAACCATCCGTCTACATTTCTGTGATCAAATGCAATTTCTGACCTCGCAATACAATTCCGGTTCCTAAATTGACTAATACGGCTTTCAAGTATATTTCTATAAGGAAAGCACATCAAAACCCAATTTTCCCAAATCAAGTTAAGAACAACTTTCCAATTTTGTGCTCTCTCGAGTGAAATCGGACTTTTTAGATGTACATTAATGTCGGCCACACACTAATGCAGTAGAAACAAGAATTAATATAACAACATAGAAGAAGAAGATGAAAAACCATACAATTCAATAATCAAAATTCATCACCATTGTTCATAACCTCAGCAAGGAAGAGAATTAGCCACTCATTTGTGGATTAATCATCCTAAAACAAGTGTTAATCATACAAACAATTGATTGAAAGAAGAAAGAAAGAGAGAAAAACCCTTAGCTTTTTCGTCCCTCAACTGTCTGTAACCCACGTCTTTGCTCCACCAAGTCTGAATTAATTAAAAATAAGCCTAAGTGTTCTATTTATACTATTGGGAATTTTTCCCGGAATAACAAGCAACATGTCACGGAGGCCAACGCGGAGCACTGCCTCCGTGACACGGCGTGGACGCGGACCCTCACTGGAAATCTGGGGCCCGGGAATAAAGCCTCAACGTGGCACGACATGCAACGTGGTGGCTTGCCTCCGTGCCACGGAGCTGTCGCGAGGCTCCACTGGAAATTGACAATTAAATCACCCTCCAGGCAGTGTGCCTCCGCGATGGTAGCGTGGCACGGCTCCATCGCGAAGACCCTTTACATTGTGCAGTCCAATGTCTTTTTCGTGCTCACATCCAAGTCCAACTCCGATATAGTTCCAACATGCATTTTAGCTCCTCAAAATCATGTTTTACCTACAAAACAATGCTAATCATGTTGGTTAGTATAAATTCACATTTTATTACCAATTACATGAAAATGTATACACATTGCACACTAAACAAGACGAAAATGATACGTTTGAGTATCACTTGGGCATATAAATCTGCCCAAGATCAATGATAGCCAAATATCCTCATCTATTTCCTTCCAGTTCAGTTTTGGCATCAGGTATTAAATTCCTCCTCAATACTCTTATTCAGTTCAGTACTCATTAGCTCTATTCAGTTTTTCAAAGTGCATTCTAGTTGAATTAACTTAGTTAGTATGGTTAAATCAGTTCGAAGTCACTCAATCCTTCAGAAATCAGTTTATAGATTCAGTCTAGGAATTGCAGCTCTTTTCCTAATTTTCTAGCAGTTTTAACCTTGATTTGAGGACGAATGATCCCAAGGGGGAGATATTGTAACACCCCAAAACTTTCCTAGACCATACTCAAACCTTCCATGAAAAATCGGGAGGAACTAGAAAATTCTTTCCACAGAATGAGTCGTGGAACAATTTGTCAAGTCACTAGATAAATCATGGTAAGACTTATGGCTTTAAGAAGTGAATTTTCATCCAGGAGCTCAGGGGTAACGACCCACATGAGGACTCATTGGGTAAAGTAACGAGTCATCATAGTGAGTCATGGAGTGGAAGCTCATGGTAAAGGTTTTAGTGGTAACGATGGGCATGACAAGTCGTTAGGTCAAGCAACGACTCATTGTGTTAGTCATCGGAGGAGTCCAGCTGAAGCTTAACCCCAAGGCAGTGTTTATGACGAATGGAGGGGAGGAGTCATTAGGTCAAGTAACGCCTCGTCGTGACCAGCCGTGGGGGAGAAAGGAGAAATTTTGGTTCAATGACAATGGAAGATGTCATGAGTCGTTAGGTCTCCTGACGACTCGTGAAGTCAGTCATTAGCCAGATGAGGAATTTTGGGGATTTTCTTGACGTGGTCACGACTTCGCATCACGAGTCGTTCCTAACTCCATGACTCGTGGAGTTCCTCGTGGGGACCGGCAGTAGGTTTGTTTCTGGCATTGATCCAAGGGTATTTTCATAACTTCCAGCTATTTTTATTTACGTCATTTTGGGGCACGTTTTGGAGAGATTTAAAGGGGTAATCGACTAAGTCCCTCTCATTTCACTCAACTCATGATCTTCAGAACAATGAAGTTCCTAACAGTTCTCTCAGGGCAAGCTAGCGCATTCAAACTTCTTTTCAATTTCTGAAGATTATCTCAGGAATCTTCTACCAAGTATGTGGGAATTCAACAAGAGGATTGTTTTTCTCTTGTGTCCCAAAACCCTTCCATAAATTTCTTACCAGTTCTAGCCCTAAAGTTCACTGTTAGGGTTAAATCATCAGTAAATTGTGAAATTTCTTCCTATTATAATTCTCTTGATTATTGAGGATTGCTATTAGTAATGAGTCTGGTCATTATCTCCTTATATAAATTATGATGATTTTATCCCTAGTTCTTGAATGCAGTAATGTGGGTCTTGCATAATTGATTAGATATAAATGTTTCTTGACTCTATCAGTGTTTAAATTCCCATGTTGTTATTATCATATGAATTCTCAGTCAGTTGCATGCTAGTTCAGTCTTAGTCAGAATGTTAGCACCTTTAGTATTTTTTCAGAAATGTCAGCTGATCAGTTTGACTATAGTCAGTTCTTGAGGTGTTAGTGATGCCTCCCAGTTATAATATTGCAGTTATCAGTTAGTTCTATAAACGATTACAGCGCTTCCAGATAAGCAACTCTGGCCAGTCTTAGAACACAAGTTACTGTTATTTAGTCCGAAAAGAGTCTCAGGGTACTTCTAGATAAGTATTTCTAACTTAGTCTTAGGCCTCAACATCGAGCTATAAACTTAGTAGTCAATTTAGGATTATCCAATGAGAGTAGTACTTAGCACCTAGCAGACCGGGGTTCCAGCGCACCCAGCTTCTGAAAAATACGTCGCCGCAGTAGTTATTGGCCCCAGATTTGTGATCATCCAGTTCATGCCTTTATACCTTGGAAAGGTATATTGGGTCCTATCAGTGGGCCTTATTAATCAAACTCCACGTTTTGCTCACGTTGTTATATGTCAGTTATAGACTTTCCCACTTGTCACTTCAGTTCAATTCAGTACAGTACAATTTAGCTCAGTTTAGTATATCAGTTCCAGGAAATGTTTATGACCATCAGCCAATGTCATTATTGATCAGATTAATTAAAGTTCAATTTTATCAGTTTACAGTATTCTATTTGTCATTTTCATGTTATTTCTATACAGTTGCTTATTCTTTCATGCTTATTGTATCTCTCACTTACTCACTACATTCAAGTACTGACGCATACTTTCCATGTTGCATCGTATTATGATACAGGTGCAGGTTCTCAGTCACATCATTTTCATTAGTCCCCTCTGACAATCTTAGCAGCAATATTAGTTGGTGAGCCCTCATCTTCCGAGGACAATATTTGCATTTTAGCCAGTTTCTTTCCAGTGAGATTTTAGAGTTAGCTGGGGGCTTGTTCCAGCAACTCATCAATTAGTAGTTGGCTTTCAAACATAGTTGATCAGTACTGTATCCAGTCATATTTACTTTCAGCAGTATTGAATATTTTATAAACCTTCCACTTATGTTTTATTAAGTTACCAGTGTAATGATAGACCATGGGTTAGCTTGGTGTCACTTGTGGCACCAATTGTCGTGTCTCATCCAGGGTATAGACTCGGGTCGTAACATATGCCCCTCCGATTTTGGGTGTGACACCATTATTGATGAACCTAATTGAGTGATCCAAGTGGTTCAATCTAATGCACAGACACATCCGTAGTGTTTTCTCCCATTGTTTAACCCATTACATTATAGATCTAGCATGTTAGTTTAGTTCTTCCTTTACTAGTTAACTTGACTAGTATCTTAAAGCACTCAATCATATTTGCTTAACTTAGAAGCTTCGATCAATATTAAGTCCTCGTGGATACCATCCCAACTCATTATTAGGTAAATTATATTGCAAAGGATCGTTTACACACTCTTAATTAGAGGTGGATTTAGGCGATAGCAGTATTGTTGGCGTAGACCATTGATCACACCGAAATTACTCTTTGCAATTGAAGAAACAATCATTGTCAAATATAGTAACCCAACATAGGTTGGGATCCATCCCACAAGGAATGGGGAATAAATAATATGTTAACGATGATTAAATTAACCTGTGAATAAAAAGGAAAAGTAATTCTAACAATAATTAGGTTGATTATCAAATTATTTAGTCAAAACTAGGATTTTGTTCCCCTTGATTTCATAACATAGTAGACTTATTTTATTAGTGATCTATCCTGGTGAATATTGTGTAAGACTTACTATTAAGTTCATCTAACATCTCTTGACCTACACAGATTAATTTTACCTAAATCCTCTAAGACTTTAGGTTTGTATATTTTACCCTCGCCATTAGTCTTGGTTTAACTATCTTGGGTTAGAGCTCAAGTTAATTAGAAAAGTGATGGTAGACTCAAATTACCACTATTATTCTCTTTTCCTAATGTCAACCTCTTTGGTTGAGCAAGTTGAAGATACAAGCAATTAAATATTAAAACGAAGAGAATAATAATCCACCCAATTCACCATTCAAGAATCACTATTTTATTAAGCCTACTTTCGTTAATCCGTTATGGTTTTCACAACCCTAGTTTAAGAGCTTTAGCTCATGTTTATGAAAGCAATAACATAAGATGTAGAAGAAATTATAATGAAATACTTACAATATTATGAAATTGTTTAACAAATCTTCAAAGCTAAATTAAATCACAAGAACTTGATGAATTCTCTAACAAATATTCGATTAAGCTATTTCACCAATACGTTGTTGGACAATAATTGGTCTATCTAAAAAAGGGCACAATATTTTACTCAAATTGGACAATGTTCGACGCCTAACACATGCGAACCAAGGGTATATATAGTAGTAGATTAAGCCTTCATTGTTCCTGCTTTGATTGAAATTGAGTTTTGTAGCTTTTGTTCCTAGTCGAATTGGGATTGGACTCTCTGGCTGTTTGCACACCGCTTGTGTGCTACGCTGCTCCATGCACTATCTCTGCCTGCGTGTTCCCAGACCATAACAAAGGTGTGCATGCATAATGCCAATTTCTGCCACACTTGTTTCCTCAACCCACACTTAAACTTTTGTTCATCCTAGAACAATCTACTACTTTCCTTCTCAAATTCAACGACAAAATTCATCCTATGAACAGGTCTATTTACACTTAGGATCATTAGATAATTTAATGAAGCTCTAACAACTCAATCAACATGTATAAAGATCAATATTCAAAGGTCAAAGTTGAAATCATTTAGCTTCTAAAACTAACTCTACAAGATAAATTTGGGCCAATATGAATCACATGTAATTTAGCAATCAAGATAAACCAAATTCTTACCATTATGTGCCCTAACCAATTATAGATATACCCTTACACACTCAATATATATATATATATATATATATATAACAATATAAACTTGGACATAATTAGAGCATTATCAGTTAATCTCCCAAGAACTCAACATGTATGCAAACGACGATCATAGGCTTTCCCATACTGTAATACTCCACTAATACAGAACATCAAATCAAGGATCAAATAGGACATAATGTAGGCTAAGGGACGGGCAGGATTTATTTTGCAAGATAGTGACTAATCTCCCTAAGCACTTTAATACTTCACAACTCTTGATTTCGCACATTCTTCCATCTCTTAGTTTTCTCCTCATACATCCTTTGATTTTTCAATTTTGCAGTTAGATGACTAGTAAGGAATTGTCAACATTAAGTTCATTCACAATTTTTCTTTCATTCTTGATTCATTCATTCAATTTTTTAAACTTTTTCTCTTTTTCTTTCACCCACTACATCACCTTCCTTATTTAGCAATTTTTCACCCTTTTTGTTTCTTCTAATTTTCACACTTTTCGATTTTTTCCTCTTTTCTCCACTTATGGTCCATTCTTGAAAATTAATCAATTAAAGTGCTCTAGGAGTCATTTTGATTAAATAAAGGTTAATAGAACAAAATGGATTGAGCTTGTAATATGGCTATCAAAAGAATAGCCTATGTTTCAAAATGGCTAACTAGGACAACTATATCAAGTTAGGTAAAAATTGGACACAAATAGGCTACCAAAGAAATGTCTATATCACTTTCTAGATTCAATATCCTCATTTTGTTTTGCACACGCAACAGGCAAGTTCTAGACATCAAATTGCAAGCCTGGAGTATACAATAAAAATCTCACTGACACAATGGGACAAATGGTTCAATAATGGCAATAAAGATTACATAAATACATATATACATATTGAATGTTTCACATTATTAAGTCCAACTTTTCCAAGCATGGGAGTGAAGTTCCAAAAGTCTAAGTGTTTCTACCTTTTTCATGTATTTTTTAATAATTATATTAAGTCTTAATGATACCCTAATTGAAGCACCTACCATTCGTAAGGTTTCAAGTTCTTGTTCTCTTATTGATAATTTTCCCTTACTACGGTCATCATCCATCCATCATGGGGAACAGTCATGACTATGACCCAAAAAAATCAAGACGTTCTAGTTGGTTCTAAGCGACTATCCACCGGAAAAGTATTAAAAATAAAAATTGGGGGTACCCAAATAAAGACAAAACCAAGAACCTCACAAAATACTACAAGCTAGCAGAAATAACTCATGCATCACAAAAAACCTAGGCCCACTATGAACAAATTTAGCAATCAAGGCATACAAGGTATAAGAAAATTTACTTATCCTACCCCACACTTAATCAATAGCATTATCCTCAATGCTAAAACAATAATGCACATGTAAAAAGAGTGAAAGAAGAACTTCCTGGGCCTAATCCTCATCATATGTGGGATAAAAAATTTGCCTGAAAACAAACTCTGCGTCATGGACCTGAGTGTAGAGGTTTTGCTCTGCGTGGTGGAATACTCTACCAAATTTGAGATTTTCTTCCTTCATACTTGAGCACACAAATCAAATCTTAAAATTCCCAAAATTACGACAAGAAACTAAGTTACCTTAGGTTGCCTCCCAATTAGCACCTGATTTAACACTGCGGCATGATGTGGCTATCTTGATTACTTAGAATTCATCAAGATACCCCTTCGGTTGCCTCCCAAGAAGCGCGTCATTTAACGTTGTGACACAACTCTGGCCATTACACAATCAAGGACAACTACAACAAGAAAAATAGGAAATAAAACTACAAGAAGAGTTTAAACACCAATTAACTATTTCTACATTGTATTCCCCAACGATGGTGCCAAAATTTGATCACGCCCAAATTATACGTAGCAATTAAAGTACAAAGCGGTCACTGTCAAATATAGAAACCAAATATAGGTTAGGGTCGATCCCATAAGAAATAGGGAAGAATTAATATGTTAACGATGATAAGATTAACCTGTAGTCAATATTTCTGAAGGGGATTCTATAAATAAAAAGGAAAAGTAATCCTAACAATGATTGGGTTGTTTATTAAATTATTGAGACAAAACTTGAATTGTGTTCCTATAATTTGATAACATAGTAAACTTATTTTATTGGTGTCTATCCTGGTGAATTTTGTGTAAGACTGACGATTAAGTTTATTTAACATCTCTCGGCTTACATAGATGAATTTTACCTAAATCGTCTTGGACTTTAGGTGTGTATACTTTGCCCTCACCATAAGTCTTTGTTTAACTATCCTCAATTACAGCTCAATTTAATTAGATGAGGGTTGGTAGCCTCAAATTACCACTCTTATTCTCTTTTTCTAACTTCAACCTCTTTGGTCGAGCAAGTTGAAGATACAGGAAATTAAATATTAAAACAACGAGAATAATAATCCACTCAATTCACCATTCAAGAATCAGTAATTTATTTTGCCTACTTCCATTAATACATCATGGTTCCCCCAATCCTAGATTAAGAGATGTAGCCACTCGTGTTCATAAAAACAATAACATAAGATGTAGAAGAAATGATAATGAAATAGTTACAATAGTATGAAATTGTTTAATAAATCTCTAAAGCTAAATTGAATCACATGAACTTGATGAACTCTTTAACAAATATTCGACTAAGCTATTTCACCAATTCTTTGTTGGAAAATAATTGGATTATCTCCAAAAGTGCATAATATTTTACTCAAATTGGACTATGTTCGTCGCCTATGACATGCGAAGAAAGGGTATATATAGTAGTAGATTAAGCATTCATTGGTCCTACTTAGATTGGAATTAGGTTTTGCAGCTTCTTTTCCTAGTCAAACTGAGACTGGACTCTCTGGCCATCTGCACACTGCCCGTGCACCATGCTGCTCATAACACAATAATCTTGGCGCATCATGCTGCTCAATGTACTGTCTCTGCCAGCATGTCGTGCAGGCCATAACACATGTGTTCCTGCACAATGCCAACTTCTACCACACTTGTTTTCTCAACCCCGTTTTGCCATACTTCCTATTTTTAGCCATAACTAAGCCCAAATCTAGTACTTGAATTCATGTAAACATATAATCATGTGTGTTAGCTCTTTTACACATAATTCACATAGTGCACAAGAAAACACACATAATTTATTCTCAGAACATAGCTAAGCATGGGTAAATTATTTTTAATAAATACACCTTATATCAACCATTAACCTAAATATATGTCATGCCCCACCTTGGGAGTTATGACTGGAACCTGGTGCCCTACTGGTCTGAACTAATCTGACTGAACTGGGGCAGGTTTTACACTTAATTCAAGAAACAAACGGGTTATATCCCGGCTGTAAGTACAGCCTTTGGCCGACATGGCCTCCTGTAAAAGAAGACAACTGACCAAAACACGCAATAACAGGGATCCTATGGGGGCCGACAAGGCCACCATGCTGTCTAGTTATAACTAAAAAGTAAGTCAGGCAGTAAACTATGCTATGGCCGACAAGGCCGCCAACTAACAATAAAACAAGGCCCCTCACGGCCAACACCCGAAATAAGCATACATGGGCCCCACACAACCGATAGCAACTAACCACAGGGAAGGTACAATAGTCTGCAAGCCTCTAGGAGTGATATAATGGTCTAGCCAGGGCCCCGACCTACCCAAAAACTGTACATCAAAAGTATAAACCTCTACTATCTTTCAAATCTGAAGGGAAGGAGCTGAATAAACTACTGACTTCAACTGGAGGCTAAGAACGTCCCGAAATGAGTCTATCCGTACCTTCAGGCAAGTAGTGCAGTGCCCCAAGTGGGCGTTAGTACAACATGTACCGAATATGTAAGGCAGAAAGATAATAACTGACTGAAAGCTGGTAGAACTGTAGTAATTAAAGGAAGAGAGTAAGGATTTAACCTGAATACCTTTACTGTCTGAATTATCTAAACAACAAGTCTATATAAGCAAACAAGAACCTAACCGGGCTCCCATAATCCTGGAAGGTGCAAACAACACAGAAGAACCTACTTGGGCCCCCATAAGCCCTGGAAAGTGCAAAAAAGGTCCACTCCTACTACCTGAGTACTAAGGATGGTGTATATACTGTAAATCAGGATAGCCCTCATGGCCTCAATCTGGTGTAACTCATTATGGCCCTCGCAGCCTTAATCTTTTGGAACATAATACGACCCTGACAGCATCAGTAAATGGAACTCTGTATGGCCCTCGCGGCCTCAATAAATTGAACACAAAATGGCCCTTGCGGCCTCAGTAAATGGAACTCTGCATGGGATAAAATCTAACTATTCAACATCGAAGTAAGACAATTCTATCTAGGATAACTCGGACAAGAAATACTATTTTGTCACCATAGGCTCAATTCAGTTTATAACAGCTGACACCAATAGGTTTACTCTGAACTATAGACACACGGGTCGTACTAACTTTACAACGAACTTAACTTGCTGAAGGGATAGCCTTACATACCTCAAGTCCCGACTTTCTGTCTAGCAGGTGAGTTTCGACCTATATTCCACAGCCCCTCGCAACTGTAATCGTACTAGTGGAAGAATGAGACTAATTTCAGTACTAAATTCGGTGAAAACAATAACTTTTAATAATAATCTCAACAATACTTCAACTTGATGAAATACGGACAAAAACATATAATTTCCAGAGGGTTCAGTTGGGAAAAATACTTACTTAAAGACTATGATCGTATAGAAATTAGTTTGGAGCAATCTTGAGAGCTACTACTCGATGGGGTTACGATTCGTCGGGTGAATTTCACGAAAATAACTCCGTAGTAATGTTCCCTGCGGGCTTAGAACTCCATAACCAAAGTTAATTTGACTTTGGAGGGCATTTGATAGCATAAATGGATGAAAAATACTTCACTTCCTCGTCTCACACTCTCTTTAGCCGAAGCTCTCTTTGAAAATTAAATAAAATTTAATGGAAGGACTACATATATACATTAGTGCGGTGGACTAGGGAGGAGCCTCGTTCCAGCCATCGCGGCAGCCCTAGTATCATGCTGTGCAACCCCTCGTGTGTTAGGGATGCTCCCGCGTCGCGCCTGTCATTGCGCCAATGGGCTCGCGTGCCGCACAGGCTAGTGTCCTATCGGCTGGACCGTTGCGCTGGCCCTTCGCAGCCTGGCCTCGCTCGACCCGACTTTTGAGACTTCTCTACACGCATTGTACTCTCTTTATTTATCTTAAATCCATGCATACGCTTACTAATCATTAATTTTTACGGGGTGTAATATCCTCCCCCGGTTAGGAACATTCGTCCTTAAATGTCAACTACAATTCACAGGAGTTTAACTCTTTTAACTATTATTCTAGAAAAATTTAGGTAGAGTCTCCCCTGTAATATGGTCTAACTTAAAAATCCTAAAATGCAGAAAAGTCCAATACAAATATATCACATGAAACTGTAACAACTTTTTCACAACAAAATGGCGGTCAACTGAATAGTATAAATTACATGAATCATAGAACAAAAATTGAATAAACAACTTCACTTAACTGCATAATCAGGACTAATCTTGGAACAACTGAGGATATCTGGATCTCATGTCGTCCTTAGTTTCCCAGGTCATTTCTTCTTTATTTTTGTTTCTCCACAATATTTTAACAAAAGAGACATCTTTGGTTCTCAACCTGCAAACCTGCCGATCTAATATGCCCATTGGAACCTCTTCATAGGACAACTCATCAGTAACCTGGATGACCTCAATTGGCACAATATGGGACGGATCCCTTATAAACATCCGTAACTTTGATACATGAAAGTCTGGGTGGCAGACTCTAACTGTGAAGGCAACTCTAACTCGTATGCCACATGGCCTATTCTCCGGAGGATCCGATACGTCCCAATAAACCTTGGGCTAAGTTTTCCTTTCTTGCCAAATCTCATTATGCCCTTTATTGGCGATACCTTAAGGAATAACTAGTCACCAATACTGAACTCTAAGTCTCTATGTCGAACATCAGAGTAGGACTTTTGACGACTCTTGTCTGTCAATACACATTCTCTGATAAGCTTTACCTTTTCCTCTGATTGGTGGATCATGTCTGGTCCAATTAGTTCTAATTCACCTACCTCAAACCAACCAACTGGGGATCTGCACTTCCGCCCATATAAAGCCTCGTGCGGTGCCATTTGAATTGCCGAGTGATAACTATTATTATAAGAAAACTAAATAAGGGATAAATGTTCATCCCAACTGCCACCAAAGTCCAGCATGCACGCCCTTAGCATATCCTCGAGCGTCTAAATTGTACGTTCTTCCTGCCCGTCTATCTGAGGATGGAATTTTGTACTCAAATTAACTTGCGTCCCTAAACCTATCTGAAATGATTTCTAGAACCTAGCTATATATTGTGCTCCTCTGTCAGAAATAATGGATACTGGGACACCATGAAGTCTATTATTTCTCTAATGTATAATTCGGCATAATCCTCGGCTGAAAAAGTGGTCCTGACGAGCTGACTTCATCAATCTATCGACAATCACCCAGATGGAATCAAATTTGCGCCTGGTGCGGGGTAGTCCTATCACAAAATCCATATTAACCGCCTCCCAATTCCAAATAGATATAGCTATTTTCTGAGTTAGGCCGCCGGGTTTCTGATGCTCAGCTTTTACCTGTTGACAATTAGCACATGTGCTACAAATTCAGCTACAACTTTCATCATTCCAGGCTACAAATATATCTATTTTATCTCATGGTACAACTTCATTTAACCTGGATGAAGAGAATAATGAGATTAATGTACCTCTTCTATAATCTGCTGGTAGAGTCCCGCTACATCCGGGACGCAAAGGCGACCTTTGTACCTCAAAACTCCATCTCCAGCTACTTCAAAAACTAATATTTCACCCTATTGAGCTCTATCTCTGAGCTATGCTAAATAAGAATCTTCATATTGCTGCTCTTTTACCTCTACTACCAGGGATACCACAGCTGTATTCTGAATTATGGCTCCATTATCCTCTGTATCAACTACTCGAACTGCTAAGCTGGCTAGCCGGTGCAATTCTTGGGCCATTTCCTGCCTTTCCGGCCTCAGATATGAAAAACTGCCCATAGCTCGACGGCTAAGAGCATCCGCCACAATATTAGCTTTCCCTAGGTCATACAAGATGTTCACATCATAATCTTTCAACAATTCTAACCACCGGCTTTGTCGCAAATTCTTCTCTTTCTGTGTGAAAATGTACTGAAGACTTTTATGGTCAGTAAAAATATCCACATGCACCCCATATAAGTAGTGCCTCCATATATTTAAGGCGTGAACCACTGCAGCTAACTCCGGATTATGGGTGGGATAGCTCTTTTCATGTTTTCTCAATTGCCTCAAAGCATACACTATTACCTTTCCATGTTGCATTAAAACACACCCTAACCCGACGCCTGAAGCGTCACAATACACCGCATAACCTTCTGAACCTTTCAGCAAAGCTAACACTGGTGTTGATGTCGATCTATTTTTCAATTCCTGGAAACTCAGCTCACAGGCTTCGATCCACTGAAACTTTGTTGCCTTTTGGGTCAATTTAGTCAAAGGTGTTGACAGAGTACAAAACCCTTCCACGAACCTTCTGTAATACTCTGTTAACCCCAAGAAACTACGAACTTCTATTGGGGTCGTAGGTCTAGGCCACGTTTTCACTGCCTCAATTTTCTGTGAATAAACTTGAATACCAGCCTCTGATACAATGTGGCCCAAGAAAGCTACTGAATTCAACCAAAACTCACATATAGAAAACTTTGCATTTAACTGGCAGTCTCTGAGGATCTGAAGTACTGTCCGAAAATGATCTTTATGTTCTGCTTCTGAGTGGGAGTAGACTAGAATATCATCAATGAACACTATTATAAACAGATCCAAATACGACTAGAAGATACTATTCATTAGGTCCGTGAACACTATTGGCGCATTTGTCAACCCGAAGGAGATAACTAAAAACTCAAAATGGTCATACCTAGTCCTGAAAGCTATCTTCGGGATATCTTTCTCCCGAACTCGAACTTGGTGGTACCAAGATCTTAGATCAACTTTAGAGAATTATTTTTCCCCTTGCAACTGATCAAACAAATGATCTATTCTCAGAAGAGGATACTTATTCTTAACAGTAACTCTATTCAATTGCCGATAATATGTGCACATGTGTAGAGACCCATCCTTCTTTCTCACAAATAAGACTGGTGCACCCCACGGTGACGTACTAGGTTTGATGAAACCCTATCTAACAAATCTTTTAACTATTCTGTTAATTCTTTTAATTCAGCAGGGGCCATTCGATACGGGGTTATGGATATAGGCTGAGTATCTTGTAGAATCTATAGAGAAATCTATTTCCCGCTCTGGGAATACCGGGAAGTTCATCTGGAAACACATCCGGGAACTCATTAACAACTGGGATAGACTAGAGAGTCGGGGATTCTGCTTGCATATACTGAACACTTACAATATGGTAGATATAACCCTTTGCTATTAACTTTTTTTCTCGAAGATAGGATATAAATTTACCTTTCAGCGTAGTTGTATTAGCTCTCCACTCTCGCACTACCTATCCTGGAAAGTGAAATGGGACAATTCTGGCACAACACTCTATAGTAGAATAACATGGTGCCAACCAGTCCATACCCATAATCACATCAAAATCAATCATTTATTATTCTACCAAATCTGTTGAGGTCGGACGACCCACAACCTCTAATGTACAATCCCGGTAAATTCTTTAGCAATAATAGAGTCACCAATAGGAGTAGATACTGAAAAGGGTTTCTGAAGAAATTCTGGTGCTATATCAAACTTTCGGGCTACTAACGGGGTAACATACGACAAAGTGGAGCCCAGATCTATCATAGGATAAACTGAGTGAGAACAAACATCTAATATACCTGTCACAACATCTGGCGATGACTCTAACTCCTGTCGCCCTTGTAATGCATATGTGCGATCCTGGCCGCTACCTAAACCAGATGCCCCTGATCTACCCCAGCCTCTGTCGGCTGGAGTTGAGGACCCGCGCCCTGCGGAAGGTGCTGGGGCATACGAACCTATTGAGGATCTTTTCTACTGGTCCTAACCACCCTGGCATCTAGTCGGACAGTCTCTCATCATGTGCCCCTCCTGCCTGCAGGTATAATAGGGGTGGAACCATATTTGCACCTCCCCAGATGTTGTTTATGGAAAGTACTCCATCAGGGAATTGCTAACTCTATCTGGTCTGGCCCCCTCTGCTGCTGCGAGTTGGGCACTCGTGAACTTTTGTCGGCACCTGACTGCCTCCGACGGTCTGATCTTTTGTCCTACTGTTGCTGAAATGGGGGCCTGGCAGGCCTGCCAAAAAAATAGGGTCTGGGCTAGCCTTGAAAATCTGCCTGGAAATCTACGGGTCTAGCCCTTCGACGCTGCTCCTGACCTGACCTTTCCATAGAATATTGCACTATCTGAGCTCTTCTATATTATAAACAAAAGCCTAGAATCGTGAAATATCTGTATCCTCTTGCAGAGTGGCTGTAATGCAAAATTCTATATATTCTAGCATAAGCCCCATCATGAACTGGTGCACCCTAGCTGGAATAGTGTCAACAAACAAGGGTGCATACCAGGCTGAGTCAAACCTCTCATTCGGCCCTGCTCTAGATGCAAAAACTGCTCTACTTTGACCTATCGAATCTCTCGAGGAAAATAATGATCTATGAAAGCCTCAGAAAAGATAGGCCACATAGGTGGAGGTGCATCCCTGCCTAGGGATCTCTCCCAACTCTCATACCACAAAATCACTACATCTCGCAATCCAAATACTGCTATGTCATGACCCGAACGGCAGCCCGAATCTTAGACATAGGACAAGGGACCCCGAGAGACCCCAAGTTGACCCATGGCATAAGCATACAACTAACTAATTCAATAAACCAAAGAAAACATGAATATAATCTTAGCGAAAGTATAAAACAACATCAGATAAGAATAATATCCAAAGCTACCCATACATAAGTTTGAAAGCCTCTAATCTGGACGAGTTGATGGCACAAGACCCCAACTAACTCAACAATACTAAAACTAAATCATACATAAGGAACAAATGTCTAGACCTTGAAGGATGAGGAATCACCAATCAAGTAGAAACTAACTCTATCAATCGAATACGCATGGGACTGAGCCTCGGAGTTGGGTCATGTATCATGAGATGATACAACATAGAAAGTATAAGGTCAGTACATGGAATGTACCGAGTATGCAAGGTAGGTAAAACCGCTTAAGTAAAGTAAATCATTTGAAACGTTTCACACATATCATAAGCTTCCAAATATGAGAGGAGAGGCTATATGCATTTTTTCTGAAATCATAGTCTTATCATAACATGACCATGCATATGTTTATAGCATCATGACTGACTCGAATGACTCAAAGTTGAAACATAACATTTATATTAAAAGCTGAACAATGAATCAAACCATACTTTTATAACATGCATGAGTAAAGTAATCACCATCAGTAATGAATATGCATATTTGAATAGTATAGACGGTGGGAGACTCGTCACTTAACTGACATACCACGATAGAGCATACGTGGTCCCGACTATCACACTCAAGTGAGCAAAGTCGTCCAAAATATTGACAGGGCTAAGGACGTTACCATGATATCGATATCAAGCTCAAAGGGCCAATTGGTCCGGGGATCGCTCACATAGGAGGTCCAAATAACATAATAGTATCAACCTACATTGGCGCGTAGTTCTAGGGCATAGTGTGATAGACCCTTAACCCGCTTGGTTCTAGACTCTTCTCCCAAAACATGCAATGATCTACATCGTATATAATGAAGCTCAACATCGTCTACTAATGAAGCTCAACATCGTCTAATGACGAAGGTCAATATGAAATCATGCATAACTCAACATCGTATGAAATGAAGCTCAACATTGTCCATTGACAAAGCTCATTAATTAAATCATGCATAGACTCGACATCATATAAAAATGAAGCTCAATATTTTTCTTTGACAAAACTCAATAATGACGTACATCTCCATTATGAATTCATGCATATGAGAAGATTTATTTTGAAACATACCACAAGCTCAAGTATAATTAGGAGCATCTACTCCAAATTATGTGGTAAGCTATATGTAGGAATATTTAACTCATCATACCATAAGCTAGAATTTATGAAATTTGGGAGACTTTGCTCCAAACAGTGCAGTAAGCTTATTTTGGGAAAATCATCATTTTAAATCAACTTGGGGCATTGCCCAAAGCATTATCAAACTTAGATCTTCTCAATTCATTTTGAAGACAACATCATAATCATGGGTAGCTTTAGAAACATGTTTTTCATCATCAAATCATCATACATTGAACATCATTCGCTTCTTTCATGAACTTCTCATCCATGGGCATTAAATTTTATAATTTATAAATCACAATTTGTATTGAAAACAATTTAAAATATGCCCAAGATTCACAATTCACCAATATAAACATAATCCAATCATACCCATATATAAAGATTAAAGAATCATGCAATTGGGTGAAAACCCCATACTTCATCATAGGCAATTTATCATGATTTGATAGAAATTGGGCATGGGTGTGGAAGGAGTCACCCACTCATAGCCTTATATACTTGGGAATGGTGAATTCTAACACCTTCTAATTTCCCAAGCTGAGATTCCAATGGAAACCTTGAGATCTTGCCTTCAATCACCTCTTCAAACCTTCAAACTTGCATGCATGAGAAGAATGACTTAGAATAGATCTTCCCTTGCTAAAAACCCACTAAAACGAGCCTTAAACGATGTAGTATAGGCCCCTAGGATTTAGAAATCATGGAAAAACCCTTACTAAAATCGCTGAAAATAACTGTCAGGGGGTCCCAACGAGGGACCTAACGATTCATCAAGAGAGGCAATGACTCGTCGAGTCGTTCGTCAAGTATACTGCTATCAGATCTCTTAGGGCTCGTAACGACTGACTTAATGATTCGTTCCTCCAGACCATCACTCGTGGTCACCTTCCGTCACGTACACTGTCTCATTCCCAAATAAAGTTCCCCATACTTGCTCATGACTCACCCCATGAATCGTGGGGACTGACCACGACTCGTGGGGTCCCTTCCGTTCAATACAACGGTCGATTCTTCTATTTATTTCATAAACTCACCCCACGGCTAACTTGACGACTCGTGCTGGCTGACCACAAGTCGTTCCCACGCCCTTGGGGACCTTTAACCTTCATTTCCTCAAGCCTACCCACAAGTCACCTGACAACTTGTGGGATCTTCTCATGAGTCGTCCAATGACTCGTCCTGCAACTGAAGCAGCAGTTCCCCGTTTTTCCCCGTTTGACTCCCGGATCTGATCCTTGGGTTCCTTGGCTATTACAATATCTCCCCCTTGGGAATATTCATCCTCGAATGTTAGAAACAAGCAAAAAATAGAAACATGCAATTTTTATATGAAAATACTAATTATCTAAATCGAAAACTAACGGAATGACAACCTCCAAAAAGAACTACATAGCTGAACTGAATTCAGACATCACATACATCTATCATAACATAATTCAAACTTGTGCACATGAATAGAAAATGGAAACTGATTAGAGAATTAGGGAAAAAACGAATACCTCAAACTAAAACTGAGCCGGTAGGGAACAGGTGAGGGTATTTATCCATCATAGCTGCTTTGGCTTCCCACGTAGCTCCCTCAACATGTTGGTTCCTCTATAAAACCTTCATCGTAGCTACTTATTTGTTCCTCAGCCTCTGAACCTGGCGATCAAAAGTTGTAACTGGAATTTCCTCATAATTGAGGCTATCTCCCACACCGACGCTTTCCACCAGGACCACTAAAGATGGATCACCCAAGCACTTTTTCAAGAGCGACACATGAAACACGGGTTGTACTGAAGATAACTCTGAGGGCAAGTCCAACTCATACGCTTCCTTACCAACTCTCTCATAACCCGGTAGGGACCAATATAGTCGGGACAGAGCTTTCCTTTCTTTCCAAATCACGTGACTCCTTTCATGGGAGATACCTTTAGAAATACCTAATCACCTACCTCAAACTCCAAACCTCTTCTTCTCACATCTGCATATGACTTTTGATGACAATGAGCATTTTTCAGCCTATCCCTTATCAACTGAACCTTCACCATAGCCTTGTGAACTGAACCTGGCCCTATCATAGCTGCCTCACCAACCTCAAACCATCTTATGGGAGATCTACACCTCCACCCATAAAGAGCCTCAAATGGTGCCATTTGGATGCTGGAATGATAGTTTATACTGTAAGCAAACTCCATCAACGGCAAGCGATCATCCCAACTACCTTTAAAATCAATCACATAGGCTCTCAACATGTCCTGGAGAGTCCAGATTGTCCATTCTGCCTGATCATCCATTTGCGGATGAAATATCGTGCTGAGCTCAACCTGAGTCCCAAGCCCTTTTTGGAAAGAACGCCAAAATTGAGAGGTAAACTGAGTACCCCAGTCTGAAATAATAGACAAGGGCACTGCATGAAGTCAAACCAACTCCCGAATATACAATTTGGCATAATCATCTGTTGAATCTGTGGTTTTGATTGGTAGGAAGTGTGCAGCCCTAGTTAACTTGTCGACCAATCCGAATAGAATCATAGTGTCAGCGAGTATGAGGTAGGCCTGTAGTAAAATCCATAATAATCTCTTCCCACTACAAGTAGGAATGCTAATATCCTGAAGTACGCCTCTCAGCCTTTAATGCTCGACCTTCACTTGCTGACAGTTCGGGCACTTAGGTACAAATTCTGCAATATCCCTCTTCATGTTGTTCCGCCAATATATTTTCCGCAAATCATGATACATATTGGTGGCTCCCAGATGAATAGAATACCTGGACCCATGTGCCTCAAGCAAGATCCGATCCTTAAAATTATCAACACCTAGAACACATAGGAGACCCTGGTACTGTAGCACCCCATCTCCCCCTTAGGAGAAAACCTCCACCTTTTGACTCCGAACAGCTTCCTTCAGCTTTACCAACATCGGATCCTCATCTTGCCTAGCTTTCACATCCACTACCAAGGATGATTCTGATCCATTTTGCACAATAATGACGCTATTGGTAGAGTTGACCATTCTACTCCCAACCTCACAAGTTGATCGACATCTTTCACCAACTCCTTCTTCCCCTAATCCACGTGGGACACACTCTCTATAGAGAGCCTACTAAGTGCATCCTCTACTATATTAGCCTTGCTCGGGTGGTAAAGGACACTCATATCGTAGTCCTTTAGTAGCTCCAACCACCTCCTTTGCTGAAGATTGAGATCTTTCTGCGTGAACACATATTACAAGCTCTTGTGATCCGTGAATACATCCACATGGACCCCATTCAAGTAATGCTGCCATATCTTCAATGCAAACACCACTGTGGCCAACTCAAGATCATGGGTCGGGTAGTTCTTTTCATGAACCTTCAACTGTCTCGAGGCATATGCCATCACTTTCCCATGTTGCATCAACACACCCCCAAGTATGATTCTTGAAGAATCACAATACACCTCAAAACCATCGGTACCCTCAGGTAGGTTCAACGCTGGTGCTGAAGTGAGTCGAGTCTTCAACTCTCGGAAGATTTTCTCACAAACCTCCGCCCATTCAAACTTCACCTTCTTCTGAGTCAACTTGGTCAAAGGAGCTGCAATAGATGAAAAACCCTCAACAAATCTCCGATAGTACCTCGCTAAAACCAAAAAGCTTCTGATATCTGATGGGTTCACCGGTCTGGGCCAATTCTTTACCGCTTCAATCTTTTGAGAATCTACCTTTATGCCCTCACTCGATACCACATGGCCTAAGAATGCCACGGAGTCCAACCAAAATTAACACTTGCTGAACTTTGCATACAATTGATGATCCTTGAGGGTCTGAAGCACTACACTCAAGTAAGCGGCATGCTCGTACTCGCTCCGAGAGTATAAGACGATGATATCAATGAACACAATCACGAACATGTCCAAATATGCCTTGAACACCCTGTTCATTAGATCCATAAAAGTTGTAGCGGCATTGGTTAGTCCAAAAGACATCACAACAAATTTATAGTGACCATATCGAGGCCTAAAAGTAGTTTTCAGTGTGTCACTCTCTCGAACCCTGAGCTGGTGATACTCGGATCTGAGATCGATCTTTGAGAAATACTTGGCACCCTGAAGCTGATCGAAAAAATCATCGATCTAGGTAAAGGATACCTGTTCTTAATGGTGACCTTAGTCAACTACCGATAGTTAGTGCACATCTGAAGCGAACCATCCTTCTTCCGGGCAAATAACATCGGTGCACCCCATGGAGACTTACTCGACCTGATAAACCCTTATCTAATAGGTCCTTCAACTGATCCTTCAACTCTTTTAGCTTGGCTAGAGCCATTTTGTAACGCATAATGGATATAGGCTGCGTGTCTGGAACAAGATCTATACCGAAATCAATCTCCCGCTCGGGAGGGACACCTAGAAAACCATTAGGAAAGACCTCTGTATAGTCTCGTACTACTGGAACAGACTGGATGGTCGGGGTCTCGGACTCCACATTGTTAACCCTAACTAAATCGTACATGCATGTTATACCCCGGAAGCTTAAATATCAGACCCGAGAGTTAAAATGGAAAAATTCTTGAATTTATGTTACAAGCACAGGAAGAGTCATGGGACGAATCGTAAGGAGACCCCATGAGTCGTCAAGTGACTCGTGGGCAGGCCTGGAATAAAGGAAGGATCGAGGTCCCCATGAGAGAGATAACAACTCGTGGTCAGTCCCCACGAGTCGTCATGTCACTCGTGGGGTGAGGTTGGGGTTAAGTTAGAAAAAGCTCCCAGTGTACCTAACAGATGGGACCCCATGAGTCTTTGCCTGTCCCAGCGACTCATGATGTGGTTCATGAGCAAGAGACTCATGGGGTCCCATCTGTTAGGTACACTGGGAGCTGCCTTGCGCCAGGAGTAGGAGACTTTGCCAGACGTGGTCACTGGTATGTTGCGTGTCATTCATATTGATGTTTATGCCTTGTTAGATATGGGAGATACCTTGTCTTTCGTGACTCCTTACATTACTAGTAGCCTTAGAGTTAGTCCCAAGACCTTGTCAGAACCGTTTTCAATTTAGAACCCTGTTGGTGATTTGATCATAGCTAGACGAGTATATAGAGAATTTCCAGTTAATGTGTTGCATAAGGTTACCTCCGTAGACCTTGTAGAGTTAGCCATGACTAACTTTGACATTATTCTTGGCATGGATTGGTTGTTTTCATGTTATGCTTCGATTAATTTAGGACTCGTACAGTGGAATTTCATTTTTCAGGTGAGTAAATTTTGGAGTGGAAGGGTAGTTCGGCGGTACCAGCAGGTCGGTTTATTTCATATCTTAAGGCGAAAAGGATCTCTAAAGGTTGCATGTACCACCTAGTTAGGGTTAAGGATGTGGAGTCTGAGACCCCGACTATTCAGTTAGTCCTAGTGGTGCACAAATATCTGGAGGTGTTTCCTGATGATTTGCCATGTGTTCCTCCGGAGAGGGAAATTGATTTCGATATTGATCTATTACCCGATACGTATCCTATCTCTATTCCTCCCTATAGGATGGCTCCAGCCGAGCTAAAGGAATTGAAGGATAAGTTAAAGGATCTGTTGGATAAGGGTTACATTAGACCGAGCCATTCTCCATGGGGTGCACCAGTTCTATTTGTTTGAAAGAAGGATGGTTCCCTTCACATGTGTATTGACTATCGAAAGTTGAACAAGGTCACTGTCAAGAATAGGTACCCTTACCCAGGATTGATGATTTGTTTGACCAGCTTTAGGGTGCCAAAATTTTCTCAAAGATAGACCTCTGGTCGGGGTACCATCAGCTCCGAGTCCGGGAGAGTGATATTTTGAAGATAGCCTTCAAGACACAGTATGGACATTATGAGTTTGTGTTTATGTCTTTTGGACAAACAAATACTCCTGCAGCTTTTATGCACTTGATGAACTGGGTGTTCAAACCATATTTGGACACATTCGTGATCGCGTTCATTGATGACATCTTGATATACTCACGGAGCGAGGAGGAGCACGCCGCTCACCTGAGAGTAGTACTTCAGACCCTCAAGGATCATTAGCTATATGCAATGTTCAGTAAGTGTGAATTTTTTTTGGACCCGATGGCGTTCTTGGTTCTTGTGGTGTCAAGCAAAGGCATAAAGGTGGATTCGTGGAAAATTAAAGCAGTGAAGAATTGGCTCAGGCCGGTGAACCCTTCGAAAATTTAGAGTTTCTTGGTCTTAGCAGGCTACCACCAAAGATTTGTTGAGGGATTTTCATCAATTGTATCCCCATTGACCGGGTTGACTCAGAAAAAGGTGAAGTTCCAATGGTCGGATGCTTGTGCGAAAAGCTTTCGAGAGTTGAAGACCCGACTCACTTCAGCACCAGTGTTGACTTTGCCCGAGGGTGCTGATGGCTTTGTTTTATATTATGATTCTTCGAGAGTTGGACTAGGATGTTTGTTGATGCAGTGTGGGAAGGTAAAAGTATATACCTCGAGAAAGCTGAAAATTCATGAAAAGAATTATCCTACCCATGATCTTGAGTTGGCCGCGATGGTGTTTGCATTGAATATATGGCGGCATTAATTGTATAGGGTCCACGTGGATGTATTTACGGATCACAAGATCTTGCAATATGTGTACACGTAGAAGGATCTAAATCTTCAGTAAAGGAGGTGGTTGGAGTTACTAAAGGACTATGACATGAGTGTCCTCTACCATCCGAGCAAGGCTAATGTGGTTGCGGATGCGGTTAGTAGGCTCTCTATGGAGAGTGTGTCCCACGTGGATGAGGATAAGGAGTTGGTGAGAGACGTCCATCGAATTTCAAGGTTGGGAGTTAGATTGATCGACTCGAACGATGGCGGCGTTGTTGTACATAATGGGGCAGAATTGTCCTTTGTGGTTGATGTCAAGTCTAAGCAAGATGAGGTCCGACTTTAAGGAAGATGATGGAAGCAGTGCGGAGTCAAAAGGTGGAGTTTTTCTCCCAAGGGGGAGATGGTGTACTACGATACCAAGGTCGACTATTTTTTCTGGACGTTGATAATTTGAGGGTTCGGATATTGCAGGAGGCACATGGTACTAGATATTCCATCCATCCGGGATCCATGAAGATGTATCCGGTCTTTCGAGAAATCTATTGGTGGGATGGTATGAAGAAGGATATCACAGAGTTCATAGCGAAATGTCCTAACTGTCAGCAAGTGAAGGTCGAGCATCAAAGATCGGGAGGCATACTTTTGGATATTAGAATCCACACTCGGAAGTGGGAAGATATTAATATGGACTTCATTACAGGCCTACCTCGCGCTCGCCGATACCATGACTCCATTTGAGTGGTGCTATACAGGTTAACTAAGGCTGCACACTTCCTACAGGTCAAGACCACGGATTCAGCGGATGATTATGGTAAGTTGTATATTTGAGAGTTGGCTCGACTTCATGAAGTTCCCTTGTCTATTATTTCAGACCGAGTTACTCAGTTTACCTCGCAATTCTAGCATTTTTTCCAAAAAGGACTTGGGATGCAAGTTATGCTCAAAACAACCTTCCATCCAAAAACAGACGGCCAGGCAGAACGAACCATTCAGACCCTCGAGGATATGTTGAGGGCTTGTGTTATGGATATCAAAGGTAGTTGGGATGATCATTTTCCCTTGATCGAGTGACTCGTGGGCAGGCCTGATAAATGAAGGATCGAGGTCTCCAAGAGCAGATAATGACTCGTGGTCAATCCCCAGGAGTCGTCATGTCACTTGTGGGGTGAGGTTGGGGTTAAGTTAGAAGAAACTCCTAGTGTACCTAACGGATAGGACCCCATGAGTCGTGGCCTATCACAACGACTCGTGAGGGGGTTGTGAGCAAGCCTATACACTTTTAATGGAGGATGAGGCAGTGTACTTGATGGGCAACATGAAGAGTCGTTACCCGTCCTGACGAGTTGTCAGGTCACCCGTTAGGGTCACCGGGCAGTTATTTTCTGCGAATTAGTAAGGGCCTTCTAGTAATTTCCTAAACTCCTAAGGCCTAAACTATGTCGTTTTAAGGTCGGAATAGGGTCTTTAAGGTGAGTTAAGTCCCAAATGCACACCCATTCCCATGCAAAAGCTTTTATAGAGGTTTTAGGGAGATTCAAGGTCTTCTCCTCCAAGTTTCCCTCAATTTCTTGTAGGTTTTCAAGGAACATCGAAATCAGTCCATCCCCAGGTATGTAGGGTTTTAGAATGGGTGAAATTCTTTCACACCCATGCCCAAATTTCGATTTAAATCATGGATTTTCCTATTCAATTCCAAGGGTTTTTACCCAAATACATGAAAATGCGATTTCTCTATATTGGTATGATTTCATTGAGTTTTAATTATTGAATTATGAATGATGCGCAGGTTTTATATTATTTTATTTTAAATCATGTTTCAAGCTTTTTGAATCTAAAATGCTCATTGATGAGAGTTCATGAAATTTATAATTTATGATGAATATTCAATATTTTGAATTTATTGATGACGGAAAAGCATGAATTCAAGTTACCCAAGTTTATGAGCATATTTTAAAAGAATTGAATATGATGAAGTATTGGGCAATGCCCACATGTTGAAGAATGATATATGATTTATGAAGCGAATTACATGATTTATCAATTTATGATGTTGGCCGATGAAAAGGGCCTATGATTCTTGGCTAAGCATATTTTAAAGGGGATCAATGATGATAAATGTTATATTTTAGCCAATGAATCGTAATGCATGATGTTATTGATTTACGTACAAGCCTATATGCATATTTTTGGGAGTCGTATCTAGCACCGAGTAGCCCGACGTTCAAAGGACTACACCGGTGTCTCATAACCACGTGCCACCGTGCGTTTCTAAATTTTATGATGTATTGATTATAATCCCCTCAAATGTGATATCACGCCTAATGCACTAGCATCACCTGGCAAGCCAGGGTCGGCTCTGCCCACTTGAGCGAGATAGTGGGGCATCATGAAAGGCTTTACCATGATGGTGTTGATTATGATGTGTCCTCCCATTGTTCCGCATGTCTTATGCATAATTATGTTTATGTTATTAGATCAAGTTATGTTTTGATAAAGTTTACTTATGATTATGATAATGAATGATTTATGAATGATTTGAAATTCTTGAGCCCTATATTTTCTTATGAAGTTTATGATACAAGCATGATGTCCTTCTCCTATGTTTATTTATGAGTTTATTTTACCTTTAAATGCCCATTTTACTTACCTTGCATACTCAGTACATTCAACATACTGACCGCATACTTTCTATGCTATATCATTTTATAATATAGGGTCCGGATCTCAGACTCATCATCATCCTTATGTTATACCCCGTAGAATTCCCGGCACCTAAATGACCTATTCGCATGTTGGTTAAGCATATTTGAAGGCCATACGTGCTGGAGAAAGGCCCGGGAAAAGATCGGACAAGAAACCTGTCGAACCATCGCGGAAGGAGCCGAGGCAGAGCCCCTCCGCGATGGCAGCGTGTCACGGAGGAGAGGCCTCCCCGTTGGCTCCGTGACATGTTGGCCTTGTCCAGGCCCAAGTATATAAAGACCCACTTCGGTTTTAAATGATTAAAACACTTGTAAATTTCCAGAAAACGGAGCAAATCGGCAGAGAAGGAAAAAGGAACGAAGTAGTAATATAATTTTCGTCCGATTACGCTGCTAATCGTTGTCCAAACTCAAATTAACCTCAGATACCAAGGTATTCAGCAGCAGAGAGCATTCCTACGGATTTAGTTTCGCGAAATACGGCCGACGAATCATCGAGCCACCGAGCTAAGGTAGGTGGAATTGCTCTAAACTGGTGTCTATGTGTTCCTAGCTATGAAGTGAATATTTCTCCCTTCTGGACCTCTGAAAAATAGCGAGTTTTCGACCGTCTTTCGATAAGCCTAAGTTTAGGCTATAAACTATATCGAAAGTGACGTTGCTCTTTACAATAAAGCTATATTTAGTATTGATTGACATATTTATGAATGCAGTTGGGAGAAAATAGTTGAAGTACCGGCCGAGTCTCGTCCGACAGACGAATAGTTCAAGGATAAGGTATGTAAAGCTAGTTTCCTCGGCAAGTTAGTAATCTTGGTATGGTAAGGTAGTTTAAAGGCCAGTAGAATGTTCAGAAATCAGGTGTTATGCTTATTATGAATGTTGGTACGATATCAGAAGCATCGAGTTATAACTTGCGTGCAACTAGCTAGCATGATATGGATTCTAATATAAGTATTAGAAACTGCACAGCATGCTCAATACGTGATGTGACACAGAACGTTAGGATAATATCGTATTCAGTTGAAACCCAGTAAAGCAATGTAATATCTGTAAGACATCTCAGAAATAGAATGATAAGTTAAAATGAGGTTAGAAAGCATATTAGGAATAGTAAATCATGTTACTATAGAAACTCAGTATACAGCATAGTTTTCAGCAGAAACATTATATCTTGTTCAGCATTAGCCCCAGTATAGTCTGGCAAAAGACTATATGTATATATATATACTATTACCAGCCTCAGCATGTACTAAGTACGTACATATCACTATCACTAGTCCAGCATATAGTATATACAATACTTTACCACTATTAGCCTCAGTATGTGAGACATGCAGATAGTATTACTAGTTGAGACCGTTGTATTGTTTGGGGTTGGACTACCTAGCATCCATGACCACCCCAGGGTTGATAGCTGTATCGACTCGTCCGCTAGAGGACGAGGATACGTCACTCTACGGAGTGGTATGCCGTCCCACAGGGGACGAAGATGGGATGCCAGTTTTCCCCATATTGTGCCTTGGTCGGCCCTTATACACCCCCGTCGAGCGGATACGCCCGGGGTGTTGATTCAGGAGTCCTCCGGACTCAGGTACAGTTATAGTCAGGGGCTCAGCGAGCCCAAGTGCATACCCAGGGGACCTGCAGGATGCTTATAGTTATTATAGGAGATGGGACGATCGGGGTAGGGGTATAGATTGCGTGTTGGTTGTACCTCCCGACTTATGGGGGCCGGGTAAGGTTTGTGCGTGCTATTTATGTTATGATATGTTGTGCTGTGTTATAATAGATACGAGTAGATCGACAGTAGAATGATAAATCCTCAGGTATGACTCCTGCTCCTTCCGGTATGATTAAGGGAATGTATGACTTACATTATCAGACAGTTAATCTATTCCTTCCTACTTCAGTTTCATCAGTTATATTGTTGTTTTCAGATATTTCTTTCAGTTATTGCTTTACATACTCAGTACCAGCGGTACTGACGCCCGATAGGGCGCTGCATTACTTGCCTGCAGGTACTCATAGACGAGCAGGCGATACCACGTGATTCCTGTCAGCGATCGAGTATTCAGCTCCTGTCATCCGGAGACTGAATTCCAGAGGTGTATTTCATTTTCTTTTGTTGTATAGTACGGGTAGGTCGGGGCCCTATCCCGATCATTTCTATTGCTATTCCTAGAGGCTTGCAGTCTATATATGTTTTCCTGTGGTAAGATGAGCTGGTCGTGTGCGGCCGTGCAGTTGTTTAGCTGTTAGTACTTGTGTTTCTTTTATGTTGGCCGTGTGGGGCCATAGTTCGATAGTAGTGGTGACCTTGCCGGTCACGTAGCTATCCAGTACTTCATGGTTAAGTTATAGATAACTAGACAGCATGGTGGCCTTGTCGGCCCGCATAGGTTTCCCTATATTGACATGTTTCTGGTCAGCTGTTAGTGCAGGTACGGGAGGCTATAGGCCAATGGGCCGGGGGCTGTGTTTACAGCCGTTATATAGCCCTTTGTTTCCAGAAATGTGAGTTAGAGCCAGCCAGGCACCAGATGTGCCCAGGCTTAGCAGTCCAACAGTTCAGGTCCTAGTTAGGGCACCAGGTGCCAGTCATACACCCCAAGGCGGGGTGTGACAAACTTGGTATCAAAGCAGGTCGTATCACAGGGAGTCTGCAAGCCGTGCTAAGTAGAGTCCTATCCATGGATGTGTTGTGCACCACATACTATGGGTAGGAGGCTGCAAGGCATGATAGGATGGTTTTCTTTTATTCTTATTCATTCGTGCTGTAGAGTGGTACAATATAGGGTTGAGTCCCTAAATGCTTACCATACTCTTTGGTTACAGATAACGTCAGACCAGCGACATCCTATCACAGGCCCGAGCTTAGATATTGCAGAAGGGGAAGGCACCAGCAGGATGCCTCACCCTCATTTTGAAATAGCCCGATCATAGGGCACTACAGAGGCATTGTCCCAGCCTTCTCAGCAGTCTCCACCACGTCAGGAGCCACTTGGGGCGACACTACTTCCAGCAGTTCCTATACCGACACCTTCCGACCAGGAGGTTAGGAGTGCTGTAGTTATGTTAGCACAGATGATGGCTGCTCAGCGTCAGCCAATGCCGTCTACAGTTGCGGAGTCATCAGGAGGGCCCGGTAGTTCGAGGGTCCGAGAGTTCTTAGCTCTGAATCCCCCACAATTTACAGGTACGGACCGGACAGAGGACCCTCAGGATTTTCTGGATCAAATGCAGAGAATCTTCAGGGTTATGCATTCCACGCCTACAGAATCAGTTGAATTGGCAGCATTCTGCTTACGGGACATCGCCGTGTTATGGTATGAAAGCTGGGAAAGGTCCCGAGGGAGAGATGTTTCCCCTCCGACCTGGTCCAGCTTCTCAGGAGCTTTTCTGGATCATTATCTGCCGCGGGAGATTCGACAGGCCTGGTTAGACCAGTTCCTACATCTGGAGCAGGGGGCCATGAGTGTTCGGGAATAGTCCTTGCGGTTTGATTCTTTGGCTCGATATGCACCGGCCTTTGTTGATACCATGGCATCCAGAGTACACCGCTTTATCATGGGGTTGAATCCAGAATATGTTGAGACTTGTATTACGGCCACACTGCGAGAGGACATGGACATTGCTCGAATTCAGGCATTTGCCCAGAATATTGAGGGCATCAGACAGCGACATCGGGAGATCAGAAGGGTCAATCAGGAACAGCGTCGCCGGGACAAGCCAGTTGAGTTACAGAGGGAGGCCGAGGGAGGACCCAGGCCACGATTGTTAGATAGGCCGCCCAGACCCCCGCCTCCGCCACAGTCGCAGGGGGTAGATTCAGCCGCAGGGGGCAGTCAGAGACTGGTAGAGGCTCGCAGATGGCAGATTCACCATTACAGAGGAGGGCAGAGCAGAGTAGGTATACCCTACCACTTTTCCCTATATGCAGTCGACGCCATCCTGGAGCATGCAGGTATGGTTCCACCGCATGTTATATTTGTGGCCAATAAGGCCATTTGATGAAAGATTGCCCAGCCAGAGGCCGAGAGGACCGAGATAGACAGGATAGGGCATCTGCAGGGTCACGAGCCACAGCATCCTCGACTGGGCGCAGGCCCTCAGTTTCAGCAGGCAGGGGTCGGGGCAGATCAGGGGCCTCCAGTACAGGTGCGGGTCCAAGCTGCACATATGCTTTACCAGGGAGGCAAGATTCAGAAGCGTCACCTGATGGTGTGACAGGTATGCTAACTATCTGCTCACACCCTGCTTATGTGTTGATTGATCCAGGGTCTACTTTGTCCTACATTACTCTATTTGTGGCACGAAAGTTTAGTATTGCACCAGAATTATTGCAGCAGCCCTTCTTAGTATCCATGCCCGTCGGTGATTCTATCACAGCTAGCCGAATCTACCGCGGGTGTACAGTAGAGGTTGCTGACCGTCAGACCACAGTAGATCTGGTCGAGTTAGAAATGATAGATTTCGATGCCATAATGGGTATGGATTGGTTAGTACCATGTTTTGCCAACGTTGAATGTTGGACCAAGATGGTCCGATTCCACTTCCCGGGAGAAACAGTGCGGGAGTGGAAGGGTAGTACCGCTACGCCAAAAGGTAGGTTTATTTCCTACCTTCAAGCGAGAAAGTTGATATCTAAGGGATGTATTTACCATCTGGCCAGAGTTCAGGATGTCCAAGCAGAATCTCCGACACTCCAGTCTGTTCCAGTGGTGAATGAATTCCTTGATGTGTTTCCTGATGAGTTACCTGGTATTCCCCCGGAAAGGGAAATAGACTTTGCTATTGATTTATTACCAGGCACCCAGCCGATATCAATTCCTCCTTATCGCATGGCTCCTGCAGAACTCAGAGAATTAAAAGAGCAGTTGAAAGATTTATTGGATAAAGGTTTTATCAGGTCGAGTACTTCACCGTGGGGTGCGCCAGTTTTATTTGTGAGAAAGAAAGATGGCTCGCTCCGAATGTGCATAGATTATCGGCAATTAAACAAAGTTACAGTAAAGAACAAGTACCCACTCCCCAGAATTGATGACTTATTTGATCAGTTGCAGGGAGCCAGATATTTTTCTAAGATTGACTTGCGGTCCGGATATCACCAGGTCCGAGTACGTGAGAGAGATATTCCTAAGACAGCGTTCAGGACCCGATATGGGTATTTTGAATTTCTAGTTATTTCCTTCGAGTTAACGAGTGCCCCAGTAGTCTTCATGGACCTGATGAACAGTATTTTCAGACCTTTCCTGGACTTGTTCGTGATAGTATTCATTGATGACATCTGGTGTATTCTCACTCTGAGGCAGATCACCGGACTCATTTGTGGACAGTGCTCCAGATTCTCAGGTACCGTCAGCTGTATGCTAAATTTTCTAAGTGTGAATTCTGGCTTAACTCAGTGGCCTTTTTAAGGCATATCGTGTCAAACGCTGGTATACAAGTTGACAAGCAGAAAATAGAAGCAGTTAAGTCATGGCCTAGGCCTACCACTCTGACTGAAGTTCGTAGCTTTCTGGGGTTGGCAGGATATTACAGAAGGTTCGTTGAAGGGTTCTCGACCATTGCGGCACCTCTAACCAAATTGACACAGAAAGCAGCAGAGTTTCAATGGACAGAGGCATGTGAGCAGAGCTTCCAGGAACTGAAAGACAGATTAACCTCCGCCCCAGTGTTAGCATTGCCGGAAGGCACAAAAGGTTATTCGGTCTATTGCGACGCGTCAAGTGTCGGGTTAGGTTGTGTGTTGATGCAGCATGGTAAAGTGATTGCATATGCTTCCAGACAGCTGAGGAAACATGAAAGGAATTACCCTACCCACGACCTGGAATTGGCCGCAGTAGTCCATGCCTTAAAGATGTGGAGGCATTACCTGTACGGCGTCCATGTTGATATTTACACAGATCATAAGAGCTTACAGTACATCTTCACTCAGAGGGAGTTGAATCTACGGCAAGGCCGCTGGTTGGAGCTATTAAAAGATTATGATGTGAATATTCTGTATCACCCGGGAAAAGCTAATGTAGTGGCGGATGCCCTGAGCCGTAAGTCAATGGGGAGTTTGGCGTATTTGCGACCTGAGAAACGGAAGTTAGCCAAAGAAATTCATCAGTTAGCGGGTTTAGCCATTCGAGTAATGGAAACAAAAAATAATAGAGTAGTAATTCAGAATTCTGCTGTGTCATCATTAGTTACAGAGGTAAAAGAACGACAGTATGAGGACCCTGATTTAGTTCAGCTCAGAGATAGAATTCAGAAAGGTAAGGAGTCAGATTTCCAAATGACTGAGGATGATGTGCTACGTTGTAAGGGCCGCCTCTGTGTCCCGAATGTTTCAGGACTTCGTGGGCGGATCATGCATGAGGTACATTACGCTCGCTATTCCCTCCATCTAGGAGCGACGAAAATGTACCATGACATTAGAGACATCTACTGGTGGCCAGGTATGAAAGCAGAGATAGCTGAATTTGTATCTAGATGTTCTAACTGTCAGCAGGTGAAAGCGGAGCACCAGAAGCCGGGCGGTTTGACGCAAGAAATAACGGTGCCTACGTGGAAATGGGAAATGATAAACATGGATTTTGTAACAGGGTTACCCCATACTAGACACAGGAATGATTCCATTTGGGTAATAGTTGACAGGCTAACAAAATCAGCTCATTTCCTGCTAGTGAAGGCTACCTTCTCGGCTGAGGACTATGCCGAATTATATATCAGAGAAATAGTTAGATTGCATGGAGTGCCGGTATCCATCATTTCAGATAGGGGAGCACAGTTTACAGCTAGGTTCTGGCAGTCGTTCCAGAGAGGTTTGGGAACGCAGATTAACTTGAGCACAACATTCCATCCTCAGACAGATGGGCAGGCTGAACGTACAATTCAGACGCTCGAAGATATGCTACGAGCGTGTGTGCTAGATTTTGGGGGTAGCTGGGATGAGCATCTTTCGTTAATTGAATTTGCTTATAATAATAGCTATCATTCAGCCATCCAGATGGCGCCTTTCGAGGCATTATACGGGCGAAAATGCAGGTCGCCGATTGGTTGGTTTGAAATAGGAGAATCAGCATTGGTTGGCCCAGACATTGTTCGACAGTCAGAGGAAAAGATAAAGCTTATCCGAGAACGTTTACTGACTGCTCAGAGCCGCCAGAAGTCTTATGCAGATATGCGGCGCAGAAATCTAGAATTTGCGGTAAATGACTGGGTATATCTGAAAGTGTCTCCGATGAAAGGGGTAATAAGATTTGGAAAGAGAGGCAAGCTTAGCCCGAGATTCATTGGGCCATATCAGATTCGGCGAAGAATAGGCCGAGTTGCATACGAATTGAACTTGCCTCCAGAGTTAGCATCTGTTCACCCAGTATTCCATGTATCTATATTGAGGAAGTTCGTAGAGGACCCTTCTGCAGTAGTTCCAGTTCAGGACGTCCAGGTCACAGAAGAGTTAGCATATGAAGAGGTTCCCGTAGCTATCTTAGACAGACAGATTCGCAAGTTGAGGACTAAAGATGTTGCGTCTGTCAAAGTATTGTGGCGTAACAGGAACCGTGAGGAAATGACGTGGGAAGCTGAAGAAGATATGAAAGCCAGATACCCTCACCTATTTCAGGCCTAGTCAGGCGACAGGTATGTCCATATTATTACTTATGCAGTACCTTATAGTTGTATGTGTGTGAATGAGAAAGATTGATACTTAGTTATCCATTGGATCTTAAAATATTACGTGCAGTGCTTGTGTTGGACTTTTCTGCATTTCAGGTTTTTGCTATAGTCCATAGTACAGGGGAAACTCTGCCGAAATTTTTCTAGAAAGCAAGTGAGTAGTCCTCCAGATAACAGTGTACATTCGAGGACGAATGTTCTTAAGGGGGGGAGAATGTTATACCCCGTAGAATTCCCGGCACCTAAATGACTGATTCGCACGTTGGTTAAGCATATTTGAAGGCCATACGTGCTGGAGAAAGGCCCGGGAAAAGATCGGACGAGGAACCTGTCGAACCATCGCGGAAGGAGCCGAGGCAGAGCCCCTCCGCGATTGCAGCGTGTCACAGAGGAGAGGCCTCCGTGTTGGCTCCGTGACACGTTGGCCTTGTCCAGGCCCAAGTATATAAAGCCCCACTTCGGTTTTAAATGATTAAAACACTTGTAAATTTCCAGAAAACAGAGCAAATCGGTAGAGAAGGAAAAAGGAACGAAGTAGTAATATAATTTTCGTCCGATTACGCTGCTAAACGTTGTCCAAACTCAAATTAACCTTAGATACCGAGGTATTTAGCAGCAGAGAGCATTCCTGCGGATTTAGTTTTGCGAAATACGGCCGACAAATCATCGAGCCACCAAGCTAAGGTAGGTGGAATTGCTCTAAACTGGTGTCTATGTGTTCCTAGCTGTGAAATGAATATTTCTTCCTTCTGGACCTCTGAAAAATAGCGAGTTTTCGACCGTCTTTCGATAAGCCTAAGTTTAAGCTATAAACTATATCGAAAGTGACGTTGCTCTTTACAATAAAGTTGTATTTAGTATTGATTGACATATTTATGAATGCAGTTGGGAGAAAATAGTTGAAGTACCGGCCGAGTCTCATCCGACAGACGAATAGTTCAAGGATAAGGTATATAAAGCTAGTTTCCTCGGCAAGTTAGTAATCTTGGTGTGGTAAGGTAGTTTAATGGCCAGTAGAATGTTCAGAAATCAGGTGTTATGCTTATTATGAATGTTGGTACGATATCAGAAGCACCGAGTTATAACTTGCGTGCAACTAGCTAGCATGATATGGATTCTAATGTAAGTATTAGAAACTGCACACCATGCTCAATACGTGATGTGACACAGAACGTTAGGATAATATTGTATTCAGTTGAAACCCAATAAAGCAATGTAATATCTGTAAGACATCTCAGAAATAGAATGATAAGTTAAAATGAGGTTAGAAAGCATATTAGGAATAGTAAATCATGTTACTATAGAAACTCAGTATACAGCATAGTTTTCAGCAGAAACATTATATCTTGTTCAGCATTAGCCCCAGTATAGTCTGGCAAAAGACTATATGTATATATATATACTATTACCAGCCTCAGCATGTACTAAGTACGTACATATCACTATCACTAGTCCAGCATATAGTATATACAATACTTTACCACTATTAGCCTCGGTATGTGAGACATGCAGATAGTATTACTAGTTGAGACCGTTGTATTGTTTAGGTTGGACTACCTAGCATCCATGACCGCCCCAGGGTTGATAGATGTATCGACTCATCCGCCAGAGGACGAGGATACGTCACTCTACGGAGTGGTATGCCGTCCCACAGGGGACGAAGATGGGATGCCAGTTTTCCCCATATTGTGCCTTGGTCGGCCCTTATACACCCCCGTCGAGCGGATACGCCCGGGGTGTTGATTTAGGAGTCCTCCGGACTCAGGTACAGTTATAGTTAGGGGCTCAGCGAGCCCAAGTGCATACCCAGGGGACCAGCAGGATGCTTATAGTTATTATAGGAGATGGGACGACCGGGGTAGGGGTATAGATTGCGTGTTGGTTGTACCTCCCGGCTTATGGGGGCCGGGTAAGGTTTGTGCGTGCTATTTATGTTATGATATGTTGTGCTGTGTAATAATAGATATGAGTAGATCGACAGTAGAACGATAAATCCTCAGGTATGACTCCTGCTCCTTCCAGTATGATTAAGGGAAGGTATGACTTACATTATCAGACAGTTAATCTGTTCCTTCCTACTTCAGTTTCATCAGTTATATTGTTGTTTTCAGATATTTCTTTCAGTTATTGCTTTACATATTCAGTACCAGCGGTACTGACGCCTGGTGGGGCGCTGCATTACTTGCCTGCAGGTACTCATAGACGAGCAGGCGATACCACGTGATTCCTGTCAGCGATCGAGTATTCAGCTCCTGTCATCCGGAGACTGAATTCCAGAGGTGTATTTCATTTTCTTTTGTTGTATAGTACGGGTAGGTCGGGGCCCTGTCCCGATCATTTCTATTGCTATTCCTAGAGGCTTGCAGTCTATATATGTTTCCCTGTGGTCAGATGAGCCGGTCGTGTGAGGCCGTGCAGTTGTTTAGCTGTTAGTACTTGTGTTTCTTTTATGTTGGCCATGTGGGGCCATAGTTCGACAGTAGTGGTGACCTTGCCGGTCACGTAGCTATCCAGTACTTCATGGTTAAGTTATAGATAACTAGACAGCATGGTGGCCTTGTCGGCCCGCATAGGTTTCCCTATATTGACATGTTTCTGGTCAGCTGTTAGTACAGGTACGGGAGGCTATAGGCCAATGGGCCGGGGGCTGTGTTTACAGCCGTTATATAGCCCTTTGTTTCCAGAAATGTGAGTTAGAGCCAGCCAGGCACCAGATGTGCCCAGGCTTAGCAGTCCAACAGTTCAGGTCCTAGTTAGGGCACCAGGTACCAGTCATACCCCCCAAGGCGGGGTGTGACACCTTAGTTCATCTCAGTTCTCGCTCTCAGCTTATTGGTGAGTCCTTATGTTCCGAGGGCCGTTTGACAGACTTTCATGTAATTTATGTTTCGGCATTGGTTGGGTTAGTTGGGGATGTTTTCCCATCAACCCATCTTATGTAGTAGAGGCTTTCAGACAGGATGTAGAACTCAGTTTATGTATATGTCTAGCATTTCCGATTGTTATACTATGATTACATTTCCTCTATGTTTTATGCTGAGTTTTCTATTTTATTAAACGAGATTAGTTGTATGCATGTGCCATGGGTCGACTTCGGGTCTCTCAAGAACCCTTGTCCCGTGTCTACAATCCGGGTGTACGTTCAGGTCGTGATAATGCAACCCTTAGAAATCATCTTCCTGGCCTTAAGGTAGGAAATGAATTGACCTATAGGCACAACTGAACTACCCTTCCATTCTAATACTGGCTCACCCGGGAATATGAGCTCTACTGATCGGGTTCTACAATTTACTGAAGCATAGCATGCAAGTAGCCAATCCATGTCGAGCATAACATCGAAATTGGTCATGTCTAACTCTATCAGGTCTGCTGAGGTGATCTTATGCAGGACTGAGACTGGGCAACCTGTATACACCTGTCTAGCCATAACTGACTCACCTACTGGAGTAGAAACTGAGAAAGGCTCTGACAAGACATTGGGACTGACTCCAAAGCTACTGGTTGCATATGGTGTCACAAAAGATATGGTAGCCCCCAGATCTAGCAATGCATAGACATCAACATGATAAACTCTCAATGTATCGGTGACTACATTTGGTGAGGCCTCCTGCTCTTGACGAGTGGCTAAGGAATAGAATCTGTTCTGGCGCTGACCGCCAGCTGTGCTAGTAAATGCCCCCTGGTGTGGTGAGCATGGGGGAAGGGGTGCTGAACTAGAAGCTGGGCCTCGGCCCCCAACCTGATCCTGTCTCACAGTTGTACAATCTCTGAGCATATGTTTGGGCTACCCACAACTATAACAAGCTCCTAAACCTGCCGAACACTGGCATGTGTGCCCCCGACCACATCTGCTACAAGCTGGGATGTTGGAATCTGCGGGTCTGCTGCTCTGACCCCTCGAGCCTGACGCTCGCCCTCTCTGATCATGTCTAGGCCTGGATGGCACACTCAATGCCGAGGATGCCGGGGCTAATGTCCTCTGGTGAGTCTACTGTCGGTACCCATCACTGAACCTCTACTGAGAGAATTTGTGATCCTCGATCCTGGCCCTCTTGGCCTCCCTCTCTCTCAAATGTGCCGCCTCCATCTGCTAGGCATAAAACACCATGCGAGGGAAATCCATATCCTGGTGAAGCATAGAAATCGGAAACTCCTTGTCCAAATACCCTTCTATACTATGCACAAATCTGCTCACCCATGCCCTCTGGTCAATCACTAACTCCGGCGCATATCTCGATTGGCAAGTGAACTCAAGGGAATACTCTAGCACTGTCATCCTCCCCTGCTTCATGTTTACAAACCTAGTTGCCTTGAGCTCCCTCATTTCCCGAGGGAAAAACCGATATGGGAATGCAATCTAAAACTCCTCTCACGTGATCGGACCTGCTACTGCGACCCTGCTATCCTTCCATTGCTGGAACGAAAGATGCGCAACCCCCTTCAACTGGTAGGAGGCCAACTCTGCGCACTCAGTAGTACTCACCCCCATAACATGGGTGATCTTGACAATCTCATCAATGAAATTATATGGGTCCTCATCTACCTTGGACCCTAGAAACTCCGGCGGGTTCATTCTCAAGAAGTCTCGGACTCTGGCTACCGCTGCATTGCCGTTTTGAGGAACATGCGCAATGACCTACTAATTGACCTGAGCGGTCAAGGCCCACGCTAGTATCTGAATGGAAGCTCGGACTCAGCATGAGCGACTGCCTCCAGTGCCTGAGGCTCCTGAACTGGTGGGGCTGGCTGATGCCCATAATTGTTTCCATCCTCATGGGCTTCACCACCTCTATTCCTCCTTCCATTCATTCTTTGAGGCGCCATGATTGTGCAATCACGATTAGCACAAATTGGAAGGATAGAAAGACTTTTCATCGCACGATATAGATCATGAAAGAAGGAAAAATTTCCTAAATGTCTAGTACCCTTTTCGTCATAAGTGTGGCGCGCTTCACACCCATGAAAAAGACTCCACTTAACGCGGCTTTCAGACTCCCTAGAAAACTTCAAACCTATGGCTCTAATACCAAGTTTGTCATGACCCGAACGGAGGCCCGGATCGTAGACACGGGACAAGGGACCCCGAGAGACCCCAAGTCGACACATGGCATAAGCATACAACTAACTCATTCAATAAACTATAGAAAACATTAAGTAATCTCAGCGCAAGTCTAAAACAACATCACATCAGAATAATATCCAAAGCTACCCATACATAAGTCTGAAAACCTCTAATCTGGACAAGTTGATGGGATAAGAACCCAACTAACACAACAATACTGAAACTGAATCATACATAAGGAACTGAATGTCTAGCCCTCGAAGGATGAGGACTCACCAATCAAGTAGAAACTAACTCTGTCAATCGACTACACAAGGGGCTGAGCCTGGGAGCTGGGTCCTGTATCATGAAATGATACAACATATAAAGTATGTGGTCAGTACATGGAATGTACCGAATGTGCAAGGTAAGTAAAACCTCTTAAGTAAAGTAAATCATTTAAAACATTTTGCACATATCATAAGCTTCCAAATATGAGAGGAGAGGCTACATGCATTCTTTTTGAAATCATAGTCTTATCATAACATGAGCATGCATAGTTTTATAGCATCATGATTGGCTCGAATGAATCAAAGATAAAACATAACATTTATATTAAAAGCTGAACAATGAGTCAATCCTTACATTTAGAACATGCATGAGTAAAGTAATCACCTTGAGTAATGAATATGTAAATTTGAATAATATAGACAGTGGGAAACTCATCACTTAATCAACATACCACAATAAAGCTTATGTGGTCCCGACTATCACACTCAACTAGGCAAAGCCATCCAAAACCTTGCTAGGGCTAAGGACACTACCATGATATCGATATCAAGCTCAAAGGGCCAATTGGGCCATGGATAGCTCACAAGGGAGGTCCCAATAACATAATAGTATCAACCTATGTTGGCGCATAGTTTTGGGGCATAGGGTGATCGACTCTTAACCCGCTCGGTGCTAGACTCTTCTCCCAAAACATGCAATGCTCTACATCATACATAACGAGCTCAACATCATCTAATGACGAATCTCAATATGATATCATGCATAACTCAACATCATATGAAACAAAACTCAGCATTGTCCATTTACAAAGCTCATTACTGAAATCATGCATAGACTCAACATCATATGAAAATTAAGCTCAACATTGTCCTTTCACAAAGCTCAATAATGACATACATCTCCATTTTGAATTCATGCATATGAGAAGCTTTATTTCGAAACATACCATGAGCTCAAGTATAAATGGGAGCATCTACTCCAGATCATGTGGTAAGATATATGTAGGACTATTTAACTTATCATACCATAAGCTAGAATTCATGAAATTTGGGAGACTTCGTCCCAAACAATGTCGTAAGCTTATTTCGGGAAAAATCATCATTTTAAATCAACATGTGGGCATTGCCAAAAGCTTTATCAAACTTAGATCTACTCAATTCATTTTGAAAACAACATCATAATCATGGGTAGCTTTAGAAACATGTTTTTCATCATCAAATCATCATACATTCAACATCTTTCTCTTTTTTCATGAACTTCTCATCTATGGGCATTAAATTTCATAATTTAGAAATCACAATTTGGACTGAAAACAATTTAAAGTCTGCCCAAGCTTCACAATTCACCAATATAAACATAATCTAATCATACCCATATATAGAGATTGAAGGATCATGCAATTGGGCGAAAACCTCATACTTGATCATAGGCAATTTATCATGAGTTGATAGAAATTGGGCATGGGTGTGGAAGGAGGCACCCACTCATAGCCTTACATACCTGGGAATGGTGAATTCTAACACCTTCTAATTGCCCAAGATGAGATTCCAATGGAAACCTTTAGATCTTGCCTTGAATCACCTCTTCAAACCCTTCAAACTTGCATGCATGGGAAGAATGACTTAGTGTTATACCCTGAGAATACAAAGATTAAACTTGGATGTTGAAATGGGGAAAACTAGAAAATGGCACTCCAATTGCAGAATAAGTCGTTGGACGACTAGTGAGGAGACCCCACGAGTCGTCAGGTGGCCCGTGGGGAGGCCAAGAGGAAATGCAGGATTGAGGTCCCCATGAGTGAAGTAACAACTCGTGGTCAGCCACCATGAGGCGTCATTTCAATCGTGGGGTGGAGTTGGGGTATTTATAGGAGAATTGTCCAGTGTGCCTAACAGATGGGACCCCACAAATTATGGTCAGTCCAAACACCTCGTGTGGTGAGTCGTGATCAGGCAAAGTGGGTTTTCACGAATGTGAAGGTAGTGTACTTTATGGGAGGTGACCACAAGTTATGGTCAGGGGGAATGAGTCGTTAAGTCATCCGTTATGAGCCCCAGCAGTCATGTCATCCAGTGTACTTGAAGAGCAACCCACCGAGTCGTTGACCATGGCAACGAGTCATCAGGTCATCCGTTGGGACCCTCTGATAGTTAATTTCAGCATTTTTAGTAAGGGTTTTTCCATAATTCCTATGTTCTAGAGGTCTATACAACGTTGTTTAAAGCTTGTTTTAGTGGGTTTTTAGCATGGGAAAACCTATCCTAAGCCATTATTCTCATGCATGCAAGTTTGAAGGTTTGGAGAGGGGGTTCAAGGTGAAATCTCGACGTTTCCAATTGGAATATCAGTTAGGCAATTAGAGGGTGTTAGAATTCACCATTCCTAGGTATGTAAGGCTATGAGTGGATGTCTTATTCCAAACCCATGCCCAATCCCTATCAAAATATGATAAATTATCTATGATCAAGTATGGGGTTTTACCCAATTGCATGATTCTTCAATCTCTATACATGGGTATGATTAGATTGTATTATATTGGTGATTTGTGAAGCTTGGGCGGATTCTAAATTGTTTTTCCTTATAAAATATGTTTTCTGAAATTTCAATCTAAAATGACCGTGGATCATGTGTTTATAAAAGAAGGGATTTAGGATAAATGTGTGGTGATGATCAGATTGATGATGAAAAGCATGTTTATAAAACTACCCATGAGTATGTTGTTGTTTACAAAATAAAATTTATTAGATCCAAGTATGATAAAGCTTTGGGTGATGCCCACATGTTGATTTAAAGTGACGATTTTCCTGGCATAAGCTTACCACATTGTTTGAAGTGAAATTTCCCAATTTTTATTATAAACTCTAGTTTGTGGTATGTTGAGTAATTATTTCTACATGTAGCTTACCACATGATTTGGAGTAGATACTCCCAACTATGATTGAGCTTGTGTATGTTTTGAAATAAAGCCTTCTATATGCATGGATTCATAGTTGAGATGTATGTCACTATGAGCTTTGTCGATAGACAATGTTAAGCTTCATTTTCATATGATGTTGAGTCTATGCATGATATCATTATGAGCTTTGTTAGTAGACAATGTGGAGCTTCGTTTCATATGATATTGAGCATTATCAATAGATAATGTTGAGATTTGTCGATAGACGATGTTGAGCTTCATCATATACTATGTAGAGCATTGCATGTTTTTGGGAGAAGAGTCTAGCACCGAGCGGGTTAAGGGTCGATCACCCTATTCCTCAGAACTACATGCCAACGTAGGTTGATTGGCCGATTGGCCCTTCATATAGATATTATATTATTGGGACCTCCCTTGTGATCTATCCCCGGCCCGATTGGCCTTTCATATAGATATCGATATCATGGTATTGTCCATCGCCCTGGCAAGGTTATGGATGGCTCTACCCACTTGAGTGTGATAGTCGGGACCACGTAAGCTCTATCATTGTATGTCGGTTAAGTGACGAGTCTCCCACTATCTATATCATTCGGATTTGCATATTCATTACTTATGATGATTACTTATGCATGAATGTTCAAAAATCAGGTTTGACTCATCGTTTAGCTTTTAATATAAATGTTATGTTTCAGCTTTGAGTCATTCGAGTCTGTCATGATGTTCTATAGTTATGCATGATCACGTTATGATAAAAGTACGATTTTAGAATGATTGCATGTAGCCTTCTACTTATACTTAAAAGCTTTTGATATGCATGATTTGCTTTAAATGATTTATATTAATAAAGCAGTTTTTCTTACCTTGCATACTCGGTACATTCCAAGTACTAACCACATACTTTTTATGCTTCATCTTTTGATGATGCATGATCCGCTTCCCAAGTTCAGCCTCGTTCGTAGTTGCTTATGAGAGTTAGCACCTACATGATTGGTGAGTCCTCATATTTTGAGGACTAGACTTTTAGTTATCTTGGATGTATTTTTAGTTTCAGTATTGTTGAGCTAGTTGGGGGTGTTGTCCCATCAGCTCATCCAGATTAGTGGCTCATCAAGATTAGACGTGTATTTAGCTTCGGATGTTATTCTGTTGTTATATTAAGTTCATCATCCGCTAAGTTTATAATTATTTTTCCTTCCTATTATTGAATGACGTAGTTGAATGCTTATTCCATGAGTTGACTTGGGGTCTCTCGGGGTCCCTTGTCCCGTGTCTTCGATCTAGGCCTCCATTCGGGTCATGACAAACTTGGTATCAGAACCATAGATTTGAAGTGTCCTAGGGAGAATGAAAGCCACGTTAGGTAGAGTCTTTTTCATGGGTGTGAAGCGCGCCACACCAATGACGAAGAGGCTACTAGACGTTTTAGGAAATGTTTCCTTCTTTCATGATCTATGTCGTGCGATGAAAAGCCTTTCTATCCTTCTAATTCATGCTATTTACAATTGCATAATAATGGCACCTCGAAGAGTGAATGCAAGGAGGAATGGAGGTGGTGTGGGCCACGAGGATGGAAACGGTCATGAACATCGGCCAGCCCCACTAGTTCAAGAGCCTCAGGCACCGGAGCCAGTCGCTCATGCTAAGTTTCGAGCTGCCATTCAGATGCTTCTGCAGGCCTTGACCGCTCAAGTCAATCAGCATGCCGTTGTGCTTGTTTCGAAAAATTGCAATGTGGCGGCAACTCGAGTCAAGGACTTCTTGAGGATTAACCCGTCGGAGTTTCTGAGGTCCAAGGTGGATGAGGACCTGCATGACTTTATTGATGAGATTGTCAAGATCACCCAAGTTATGGGGGTGAGTAGTGTTGAGTGCGCAGAGTTAGCCTCCTACCAGTTGAAGGGGGTTGTGCATATTTGGTTTTGTCAGTGGAAGGATAGCAGGGTCGCTGGAACAGGTCCGGTCACATGGGAGAAGTTTCAAGATGCATTCCTTGATCGGTTCTTCCCTCGAGAGATGAGGGAGTTGAATGGGAGGGTAGTTCAGCTGTGCGTGTAGGTCGATTCATTTCCTATGTTAAGGCCAGAAAGATGATTTGTAAGGGTTGCATTTACCATTTAGTTAGGGTTAAGGACGTGGAGTTCGAGACCTCGACTATCCAGTTCGTACTAGTAGTACGTGTATCTAGAGGTCTTTCCTGATTATTTGCCAGGTATCCCTTCTGGGCGGGAGATCAATTTTGGTATAGATCTTCTTCCCAACACACAACCTATATTATTTCGCCTTACAAGATAGCTCCAGTTGAGATAAGAGAGTTGAAGGACCTATTAGATAATGGCTTTATTAGGCCGAGTAAATCTCCATGGAGTGCACCAGTATTATTTGTCTAGAAGAAGGATGGTTCGCTTCGGATATGCATTGACTATCGACAGTTGAACAAGGTCATCGTTAAGGACATGTATCCTATCCCCAGGATCCATGATTTTTTTACCATCTTCAAGGTGCCAAGTGTTTCTCCAAGATTGATCTCAGATCCGGGTATCACCAGCTCAGGGTTCGGGAGAGTGACATCCCGAAAACCACTTTTAGGACTCGGTATAGTCATTAAAAATTTGTTGTTATGTCTTTTGGACTAAGCAATGCCCCTGCAGCTTTTATGGTTCTAATGAACAGGGTTTTCAAGGAATATTTGGAAAAGTTCATGATTGTATTCATTAATGACATCTTTGTTTATTCTCAGAGCGAGGAGGAGAATGCCGCTCACTTGAGAGTAGTGCTACAGACCCTCAAGGATCGTCAGTTCTATGCAAAGTTCAGCAAATGTGAGTTTTGGTTGGACTCTGTGGCATTTTTGGGTCATGTGGTATCGAGTGAGGTAATAAAGGTGGATTCTCAGAAAATCGAGGCGGTGAAGAACTGGCCCAGACCGGTGAATCCATTAGATATCAGGAGGTTTTTGGGCTTAGCAGGTTACTATCGGAGATTTGTGGAGGGTTTTTCATCTATTACCGCACCATTGACCAAGTTGACTCAGAAGAAGGTGAATTTTCAATGGTCGGAGGCTTGTGAGAAAAGCTTCCAAGAGTTGAAGATCTGACTCATTTCAGCACCAGTGTTGACTCTACCCGAGAATACAGATGGCTTTGTAGTGTATTGTGATTCTTTGTGAGTTGGACTCGGGTGTGTGTTGATGCAACATGGGAAAGTGATAGCATATTCCTCGAAACAGTTGAAAGTTCATGAAAAGAACTACCCAACCCATGATATTGAATTGGTTGCGGTGGTGTTTGCATTGAAGATATGGCGGAATTACTTGTATGGGGTCCACGTGGATGTATTCACGGATCACAGGAGCTTGCAATATGTGTTCATGCAGAAAGATCTCAATCTTCAGCAAAGGAGGTGGTTGGAGTTACTAAAGGACTATGACATGACTGTCCTTTACTACCCGGGTAAGCCTAATGTGATAGCGGACACACTTAGTAGACTCTCTATGTAGAGTGTGTCCCACGTGGATGAGGAAAAGAAAGAGTTGGTGAAGGGTGTCCATCAACTTGCGAGGTTGGGAGTTATTGTGCAAAATGGATCAGAATCATCTGTGGTGACGGATGTGAAGGCCAGACAAGATAAGGATCCAATTCTAGTATAGATAAAGGAAGTCGTTGGATGTCAGATGGTGGAGGTTTTCTCCCAAGGGGGAGATGGGGGTGCTACTATACCAGGGTCATCTATGTGTTCCAGATGTTGATAATTTGAGGGACCAGATACTGCATGAGGCACATGGTTCCAGGTATTCCATCCATCCGAGTGCCACCAAGATGTATCATGATTTGCGGGAAATATATTGGTGGAACGGCATGAAGAAGGATATTGTAGATTTTGTGGCCAAGTGCCCGAACTATCAGCAAGTGAAAGTTGAGCATCAAAGGCCGGGAGGCGTATTGCAGGATATTAACATTCCTACTTGGAAGTGGGAAGAGATTAATATGGATTTCATTAAAGGCCTAACTCGTACTCGCCGACACTATGATTCCATTTGGGCGGTGGTCGACAGGTTGACCAAGGCTGCACACTTTCTACCAGTCAAAACCACAAATTCAGGGAGAATATGCCATATTGTATATTTGGGAGTTGGTTCGACTTCATGGAGTGCCCTTTTCTATTATCTCATATGGAGGTACTCAGTTTACCTCTCAGTTTTGGTAGTCTTTCCAAAAAGGGCTTGGGACTCAGGTTAAGCTAAGCACAGCATTCCATCCGCAAACAGATGGCCAGGAAGAACAAACAATCCAGAACCTCAAGGATGATCACTTGCCCTTGATCGAGTTTTCTTACAATAACGGCTATCACTCCAGTATCCAAATGGCATTGTTTGAGGCTTTTTACGACGGAGATGTAGATCGCCCATCAGATGGTTTGAAGTGGTGAGGCAGCCATGAAATGACCTGATTTGGTTCATCAGGCCATGGTAAAGGTTTAGTTGATAAGGGACAGGCTGAAAACTTCTCAGAGTCATTAGAAGTCGTATGCGGATGTGAGAAGAAGAGATTTGGAGTTTGAGGTTGACGACTGGGTATTTCTAAAGGTATCTCCCATGAAGGGAGTCATACGGTTCGGGAAGAAAGGAAAACTCAGTCCCCGCTATATTGGTCCCTATCGGGTTATGAGGAGAGTTGGTAAGGTAGCATATGAGTTGGAATTTCCATCAGAGTTATCTTTAGTTCATCCCGTATTTCAAGTGTCGGTCTTGAAACAGTTCTTGGGTGATCAAGCTTTAGTGGTCTCGGTGGAAAGTGTTGGTATGGGAGATAGCCTCAATTATGAGGAAATTCCAATTGCAATCTTGGATCGTCAGGTTCGGTGGCTGAGGAACAAAGTGGTAGATTTAGTGAAGGTGTTGTGGAGAAACCAGCATGTTGAGGGATCTACGTGGAAAGCTGAAGCGGCTATGATGGCTAAATACCCCCACCTATTCCCTACCGGCTCAGTTTCAATTTGAGGTATCAATTCTGTCCTATGACTCTATTTAAAATTCCTGTTCAATTCATGTGTTCAATTTTCTTTTATGTGTATGAATGTGTATGTGAGATCTGAATTCAGTTCAGCTATGTGGTTCTTTTCGGAGGTAGTCATTCCGTGAAAATCTAGGTTAAAATAATAAGTACTAGAGTATGATAATTGCATGTTTCTGTTTTCTGCTTGTTTCTAACATTAAAGGATGAATGCTCCCAAGAGGGATATATTGATATACCCCAAGAATTCAAAGATCGGACCCGGAAGTTGAAATGGGGAAAAACTGGAAAATGGCACTCCAGTTTAAGAACGAGTCATTGGACGACTCATGAGCGACCCCATGAATCGTCAGGTGGCCCGTGGGGAGGCCTGGAGTAAATTCAGGATTGAGGTCCCCACGAGTGAAGTAGTGACTCGTGGTCAGCCACCATAAGGCATCATGTCAATCGTGGGGTGGAGTTGGGGTATTTATAGGAGAATTGTCTAGTGTACCTAACGGATGGGACCCGATGAGTCGTGGTCAGTTGCAACAACTCGTGAGGTGAGTCATTATCAAGAAAAATGGTTTTTCATGAATGTTAAGGCAGTTTACTTGACGGGAGGTGACCGCGAGTCATGGTCACGGGGGATGAGTCATTAAGTCATCCATTACGAGCCCCAATAGTCATGTCATCCAGTGTACTTGACGAGCAACCGAAAGAGTCGTTGGCCATTGTAAAAAGTCATCAGGTTGTTCATTGGTACCCCCTGACAGTTAATTTCACTATTTTTAGTAAGGACTTTTCCATAATTCCTATGTTCTAGAGGCCTATACTACGTCGTTTAAAGCTCGTTTTTAGTGGGCTTTTAGTAGGGGAAAATGTATCCTAAGCCATTATTCTCATGCATGCAAGTTTGAAGGTTTGAAAAGGAGGTTTAAGGTGAAATCTCAAGGTTTCCAATTGGAATCTCAGCTGGGCAATTAGAGTGGGTTAGAATTCACCATTCCCAAGTATGTAAGGATATGAGTTGGTGTTTTCTTCCAAACCCATGCCCAATCCCTATTAAAATGTGATAAATTATCTATGATCAAGTATGGGGTTTTACCCAATTGCATGATTCTTCAATCTCTATACATGGGTATGATTAGATTGTATTATATTGGTGATATGTGAAGCTTGGGCAAATTCTAAATTGTTTTCCTTAGAAAATTTGTTTTCCAAAATTTGAATCTTAAACGCCCATAGATGATGAGTTTATAAAAGAAGGGATTTATGATAAATGTATGGTGACGATCAGATTGATGATGAAAAGCATGTTTCTAAAACTACCCATGATTATGTTGTTGTCTACAAAATGAATTGATTAGGTCCAAGTATGATAAAGCTTTGGGTGATGCCCACATGTTGATCTAAAGTGACGATTTTCCTGGCATAAGCTTACCACATTGTTTGAAGTGAAATTTCCCAATTTTTATTATAAACTCTAGTTTGTGGTATGTTGAGTAATTATTTCTACATGTAGCTTACCACATGATTTAGAGTAGATACTCCCACCTATGATTGATCTTGTGGTATGTTTTGAAATAAAGCCTTCTATATGCATGAATTCGTAGTTGAGATGTATGTCACTATGAGCTTTGTCGATAGACAATGTTAAGATTCATCTTCATATGATGTTGAGTCTTTGAGTGATATCATTATGAGCTTTGTTAATAACAATGTTGACCTTCATTTCATACGATGTTGAGCGTTGTCAATAGACAATGTTGAGCTTTGTCGATAGACGATGTTGAGCTTTGTTATATACGATATAGAGCATGCATGTCTTTGGGAGAAGAGTCTAGCACCGAGCGGGTTAAGGGTCGACCACCCTATTCCTCAAAACTACGTACCAACATAGGTTGATATTATTATATTATTGGGACCTCCCTTGTTAGCTATCCCTGGCCTAATTGGTCCTTCAGCTAGATATGAATATCATGGTATCGTCCATTGCCCTGGCAAGGTTATGAAGGACTCTACCCACTTGAGTGTGATAGTCGGGACCATGTAAGCTCTATCGTGGTATGTCGGTTAAGTGACGAGTCTCCCACTATCTATATCATTCGAATTTGCATATTCATTACTTATGATGATTACTTATGCCTACATGTTAAAAAAGAAAGGTTTGACTCATCGTTTAGCTTTTGGTATAAATGTTATGTTTCATCTTTGAATCATTCGAGTTAGTCATGAGGTTTTAAAACTATGCATGATTACATTTATGATAAAAGTACGATTTCAGAATGAATGCATGTATCCTTCTACTTATACTTAAAAGCTTATGATATGCATGATTTGCTTTAAATTATTTATATTACTAAAGCAGTTTTACGTACCTTGCATACTCGGTACATTTCACATACTGATCAAATACTTTCTATCCTGCATTATTTCATGATGTAGGATCTGCTTCCCAGGTTCAGCCCCATTCGTAGTCGCTTATCAGAGTTAGCACCTGCTTTATTGGTGAGTCCTCATCTTTCGAGAACTAGAATTTCAGTTATCTTGGATGTATTTTAAGTGTCAGTATTGTTGATCTAGTTGGGGGTTTTTTCCCATCAGCTCATCCAAATTTGAGGCTTATAAGACTTAAACGTGTATTCAGCTTCGGATGTTATTCTGTTATTATATTAAGATCAACTTTCGATGAGTTTATAATTATGTTTCCTTCTCGTTATTGAATGAGGTAGTTGAATGCTTATGCCAAGGGTCGACTTGGGGTTTCTCGGGGTCCCTTATCCCGTCTATACGATCCAGTCCTCCGTTCAGGTCGTGACACTTAGAATACATTTTTCCCTGCTAAAAACCCGCTAAAAAGAGCCTTAAAAGACGTAGTATAGGCCCCTAGGATTTAGAAATTATGGAAAATCCCTTACTATAATCGCTGAAAATAATTGTCAGGGGGTCGTAATGAGGGACATAACGATTCATCAAGAGAGGAAACGACTCATCGAGTCGTTCGTCAATACAATGGTTATCAAATCTCTTAGGGCTCGTAACGGGTGAGTTAATGATTCGTTCCTCCATACCACGACTCGTGGTCACTTTTCGTCATGTACACTGTCTCATTCCCAAATAAAGTTCACCCTGCTTTCTCACGACTCACACCAGGAATCGTGGGGGCTGACCACGACTCGTGGGGTCCCTTCCGTTAGGTACACTGGTCGATTCTTCTATTTATTTCTCAACCTCACCCCACGGCTAACTTGACGACTCATGGTGGTTGACCACGAGTCATTACCACGCCCGTGGGGACCTCTAACCATCATTTCCTCCAGGCCTCCCCACGAGTCACCTGACGACTCGTGGGATCTTCCCAGGAGTCATCCAATGACTCGTCCTGCAACTGAAGGACCAATTCCCAATTTTTTCCCGTTTGACTCCTGGGTCTGATCCTTGGGTTCCCGGGGTATTACATGCTCGCTCGACTGATTCTGTGGATATGGCATGCATGACCCTGAATATTCTCTGCAGCCGGTCTATAAAATTCTGGGGGTCCTCTCTTCGATCTATCCCTGTAAACTGCGGGGGACTCAAAGCCAGAAACTGACGAACTCTCGAACTACCGGGCCCCTCAGCGGGCACAATGGCAACTAGTACTACCGGCTGAGGCTGACGTGGGGCATCCATCATCTGTATCAACATGTAAAAAGCACCCTGAGCTCCTGATCTGATGGCACAAGTATAGTTGGGGGTGGTGTTGATATATCTGCTGCCCTAGCAGGCTCTAAATGTTGTGGTGGGTGCTGGGGAGTTCGAGGTGTTGTCCCTCTATAACCCTCAGATCAGGTTGACTCTGCCTATGGTCCCTAATAGTGCCCTCTTCTGCTACCACATCCAACTCTCGACCAGTCGCAGTCTGCCGTGTGTCTGACATTTCTCTGTAAATAAATAGGATAACATATGTTCAGGAAGTTACCCTATACAACACAACTCTATAGCACGACTGGAGGAGAAAGAATAGTAACCACACTATTATGCCTTGGAGCCTCCTACCTATAGAATGTGTTGCACAACACACCCATAGACAAGACTCTACTTGGCACAACTTGTAGACTCCCTGGGATATGACTTGCTCTGATACTAAGTTTGTCATGCCCCACCTTGGGAGATATGACTGGCACTTGATGCCCTACTGGTCTGAACTAACCTAACTAAACTGTGGCACGTTTCACACTTAATTCAAGAAACAAACGGGATATATCTCGGCTATAACTACAACCTCTGGCCGACAAGGCAACCTGTAGAAGAAGACAGCTGACCACAACCATGCAATAACAGGGATCCTATGCAGGCCGACAAGGACACCATTCTTTCTAGTTATAATTGAAAAGTAAGTCAGGCAGTACATTACGCTATGGCCGACAAGGCCGCCAACTAACAACAAAAAAATGCCCCACATGGACAATACAAGAAATAAGCATACACGGTCCCCACACGGCCAATAGCAACTAACCACGGGGAAGGTACAACAATCTGCAAGACTCTTGGAGTGATATAATGGTCAAGACAGAGGCATGACCTACCCAAAAACTGTACATCAAAAGTACAAACCTCTACTAACTTTCAACTCCGAACGGAAGGAATGGAATAAACTATTGATTTTAGCTGGAGGCTAAGAACTTCCACAATCGTGTCTATCCGCACCTGTAGGCAAGTAATGCAACACCCCGGGTGGGCGTCAGCACAACATGTCCCGAATACGTAAGGCAAAAAGGAAAGCTGGTTGAACTGTAGTAATTAAAGGAAGATAGTAAGGATTTAACCTGAATACCTTCACTGTCTAAATTATATAAACAACAAGTCTATATAAGCAAACAAGAACCTAAGCGGGCCCCCATAAGCTTGGAAGAAACTAACAACACATAAGAACCTACTTGGGCCCCCATAAGCCCCGGCAAGTGCAAACAAGGTCCACTCCTACTACCTAAGTACTAAGGACGGTGTGTATACTGTAACTCGAGATGACCCTCGTGGCCTCAATCTGGTGAAACTCATTACAGTCCTTGCAGCCTCAAGCTAATGGAATTCCATATGGCCCTTGTAGCCTCAGTAAATGGAACTCTTTAATAATTGGAACTCAAAATGGCCCTCGCGGCCTTAGTAGATGGAAATTTGTATGGCCCTCGCGGCCTCAAAAATGGAACTCAAAATGGCCCTCACGACCTTAATAAATGCAACTCAAAATGGCATTCGCGGCCTCATTAAATGGAACTCTTCATGGGATAAGATATAACTACTCAACATCGAAATAAGACCATTTTATCTAGATTAACTCAGACAAGAATTACTATTTTGTCACCATAGGCTCAATTCAGTTTATAACAGCTGACACCAATAGGTTTACTCTGAAGTACTATAGACACATGAGTTGTATTAACTTTATGACGAACGTAACATGCCAAAAGGATTTCCTTACATACCTCAAGTGCCGACATTCCGTCTAGCCAGCGAGTTTCGATCTGTATTCAACAACCCTTCCCAACTGTAATCATATTACTAGGAGAACGAGACTAGTTTAATTACTAAATTTGGCGAAAAAAATATCTTTTAATAATAAGCTCAACTATACTTCAACTTGATGAAATACGTCAAAAAACGTATAATTTCTCGAGAGTTCCGAAGGGAGAAATACTTACTTTAAGCCTGTAATCGTATAGAAATTAATTTGGAGCATTCTTGAGAACTTCAACTCGGCAGGCTTATGATTCACCAGGGGAATCTCACAAAAATAACTCCATAGTAATGTTCCCTGACGCCTTAGAACTCCATAACTGAAGTTAATTTGAATTTGGACGATGTTTGATAGCATAAACGGATGAAAAATACTTCATTTCATCGTCTCACACTCTCTTTGGCCTAAGCTCTCTTTGAAAATGAAATAAAATTGAATGGAAGGACTATATCTATATATATATATATATATATATATATATATACATTAGGGCGGTGGACTATGGAGGCGCCTCGCGCCAGCCATCGCGACCGCCCTAGTGCAACGTTGCCCCCCCCCCATGCGCCAGGGATGCCCCCACGTCGCGTCGATCATCGCGCCAGTGGGATGGCACGCCACGTTGGCTGGTGTCCTGTCGACTGGCGCGTCGTGCTGGCTGGTGTCCTATCGACTGGCGTGTCGCGCTGGCCCTTCGCGGCCCGGCCTTGCTCGACCCGACTTCTAAGACTTCTCTACATGTGTCGTACTCTCTTTATTTATCTCAAATCCATGTGTACGCTTACTAATCATTAAATTTTATGAGGTGTAATAATATATCCATGTCTGGATGTAGAAATGTTGTTGTACACTCAATTGCCACATGCTTCCCTAGGACATACACAAACTGACGCATCCTGGTGCTCATGGTGGAGAAATCTCTGGGGAAAATTAGGCGAACTTAGCGAACTTGAGGCATACTCCCTTACATTCATGCTACCCTATGTAAGATTGATAAACATCTGGACCTTGGCCTCCCTCAGCTCTAGGGGTAGAAAGTGATCTATAAAAGCTTCCATAAAATCATCCCACACTATTGGGGATACCTCATCCTCTCAGGACATTTCCCACTGCTCAAACCAAGTGTTAGCAACACACTTCTACTGATAAAAGGCAAGCTCAACTCTCTCTATTTCGCTAACATGCATAACCGAAATAATTTTATGGATCTCTTCTATGAAATCTTGAGGGCCTCTTATACTCTGGTCCTGGTGAATATTGGAGGGCTCATATTGAGAAACTCCCGTATTCGGGAAGTGTTAGTCTAATTCTATGCGCTAGCATAAAAAGAGCTAATTTCTATCACTAAGACTGAGCTGCTATGAGTTGGGTGAGCATCTGAATGTTTCCCTGTACTCGGCATCTGAAGAATGGGGCTGCTGAGGGGAGAAGGACTCATGGTTTCCCAATAGAGTAACTGTAGGGGGAGGAGATGATGGTCTGGTGGACTAACCTTCTAGGTGACCTTAGGATCTTATCTGCATCCCCTTGGTCTGAGGCAACTATTTGGGCTCTCTATCTATGGCAGCATTAGCACCACTACTAGTCTTCTGGCCTGTTTTCATCTTTCCTTTTAGAGGTATTCTCAAGATCGAAAGTTGAAATTCATAGTAACGCACGATTTTGATTTCAATTCTTAGAGCTTAGGTTACAGCATGATCAAGAGCACAAAAAAGGATAAACATTTCCTGAATGTCCTATAGCCTCCCAAATATAAGTGTAGCATGCAACACACCTATAAGTGGTAATCTACTTAAGGTGGCTTCATAGACACCCCAGGATACATCAACCTAGGGCTCTGATACTAAATTTTTCACGCCCCCAATTTAGGGCCTAGACGAGACTGGCACCTAAAGCCATTTTTGGCCCGAGTGTACCACTATAATGGGCATGAAACTGTGAGACAACATCTATACATGAATGAACATACTGAACATATATCTAAAAATTGAGGTGAAATATAAAGCTGAGATGGTTTCATAAAATAAAGGTTTTGTATATAAGTGACACATCGGTCAAAATTAGAGTTAAGGCAAGAACGTACTATCCAACTATCTATGAAGCCTCTACTTTATAAAGCATCTAAATTACCAGGATAAGGTTCCCAACAAAACCTCTATAAAAAACTAGACAAATTTGAGGCACGATTACCCTAAGAGAGAGAGTGGGCCCCACTAAAAGCTGGTTGAACTAGATCTACTGAGCTGCTCATCTGAAAGTGTTTGTACCTGAGATTGCATTATAAAACAATCCAGTTTCCCTGACAAGAAGGGTCATTTGGACATGGAATCATACTGACAAAAAAAATTGAAACATAGGACATAGATAGAGGAACAAAGCATGCAAATCACAATAAAAACTTGCATAAAAACATCATTGGATTTTGAAAGAAAAACATGCAATTTTCTTTTCAATACCTATGCCCATACTGTATCTGAAAGTATATTGTGTGATAATGCTGACTGAATATATTGTGGAGGTTTATGGCATAACCGACAAAGTTCACCATTTAAACATGGAGTTCGATCCTACTGCCCCATTGGTGAAACCACCACCCTACCTTGACGGATAAGTACCTGTGACTTGCTAGCAAGATTTGTTGAATCATTCTCTATGAGGGAGTAAAATCTAGCGATGCGACTGGCCCCATGATATGATCCACTCTTACATCGGCAAATGTAGCTTCTGCTACATGCCTTGAAGGGCTAATGTCATCTCGATTAGCCATTTACTTTATTTCTTAAAATAATGAGAAAATACTTGAGCTTAAAAGAAATTCGGTTGATAATTGTTTCGAAAGTTTGGCCTTATATCAAGGCTCTAATTTTGAGGATATATATATATACACACGCACACACACAAACACTTTTTTTGGAGCTAAATAATTTATAAGCACATGCAAAGATAATGAATTCTTAACTCAAGTAAATCATATGCGTGGCCTTGGAAAAATATCTAAGACAATATTAATCTTCAAAATAAGCATATATGGCCTTTTACATATACATAATAGCAGTCTCAAGGTGTATCATAAAAATCTGCACTTTTGACTCATAAGAGCAAAACAATCATTTTTAACATTGTCATGCGTACGCATAAGATTAATATAAGTTCATTCATAAGAGGATTTGACCTAAATCATGTTATATACAAAAGGTTCTTGAAGCTTTAGTCCTGGAATCATCAATTCATGGAACAACTTCTCAACATCATTAGTTAACTTTAAATAGGTTTAGGCGTAAAGAAATAGTAGGAAGAGCATAATGTCCCACGTTTTAGGGTTACTTTACATTCCTTAATTCTCTAAAAGTAAAGGAAGAACACAAATACAAGCTTGGGAAGAACAACTACCACACTTCCTTGAACTAGATAATTGTCACGACCCAAGCCAACGCCCTGGGCGAGACACAATGCTTAGAACCGCAAGTAACTCCAAGATAACCCATGGCATGGCATGACATGTTACTAACACAATCTGAATTATATATAAACTAAGTGGAAGCTACCTAAGTTGGTAAAACAATTAGTTATTAATCATGAAATTATATAGTCTGAGTTTAAATAGATAGATGAATACAAAGTTTAACCCCAAGACAGAAAGCTGCAAACACTAAGTCTTTGTCTGAAAGATTGTACTCACTAAAGAGTTATTGGGATAAGCCCCCAGCATACTCTAAATTTCTGAAATTGAAAGTAAGACTAGGAACAACTGAAGTAAATATAACTCTAGCCCTCAAATGATGAGGACTGACCAATAGGTCGTTGATTAAGTAATGGAACATGTCTACCCGTGGGGCTATGTCTGAGTACCTAAATCTATATCATAAAACTATATTACACAAGAAGTATGCATTCAGTACTTTGAATGTACTGAGTATATGAGATATGCAGCTGAAGTATAAGACATACTGATAATATGAAAGGTTGTATGAAATTCCTAAATGAATGCATAAACTAAATTGAAGTACAATGACCTTATCTGAGATGCATAACTATTAATATGAAACGGTAGTCTGAAACTACATAATGAAAGTACAAGTAAAGATGATTTAAGGGTCAAGTACATGCACTAAAAGCTATATCTTTGACTATGATTGAAACTGTAACTGAACTGAATAGTATTATGGGAGAGTCTGTTAACTAACATAACCATATGAGCTAAATGCGGAGTTTGATGTATACGCCCAATTGATAGGACCCAATATACCTTGCTAGGATATAAAGGAATGGTTGATGTGATCACTAACCGATGCCCATTCAGCTAAGACCTACAATTGCACGTACTTCTAGGACCTGAGTGCACTCAATCTGGCCCACTCGATGCTAAGTGCTACTCCCGATGATAATATACTAGTAGCTCAAAAACTAATAACCTAAGACTAAGTTAGAAACTACTTTATTTTAAAGTGTTCTGAGAGTCTAAAGCACCTGATAATACTAGTTATACTATTAAAATGTTTATACTGAAATCATATAAGATCATATACTTTTAACAAAACAACTTTTCTGGAGCAATTCTATCATGTATACTGAACTTGAAATCATGCTAAAATCATGGTCATGAATGTACAATATGTAATTGGATATAAGATCAAGAATCTAACATAATAACATTCATGGGACTCTTAAAACATTGAGATAATCAGGGAATTTATAAGCTGACTGAAAAACCTTAAGACATGATTTTCTACAGATATATGAATTTTAGGTTTTATGAAAGCATTAGGGACACAAGGGTGAAAGGATGGCCCTTGTTGAATTCCGACATACCTGGAGTAGGAGAATTTCTGTCTAGAACTTGAATCTAGGAAATCTTGGAGAAGAACCCTAGCTTTACACATAAGAGAATTGATGCCTTCAACGTTCTATTTTGTTGAGAGTTTAGGAGAAAATGAGAGTAATGATCAACTAAACCCCTTTAATCATTTTTTAAAAGAACCCAAACTGACATAGTTTAGGAGTTAAAAATTTAGGAAGTTATGAAAACACCCTTGGGAAAATGTACTGAAAATTGGCCATCCAATCCTGACAGTTCGTACCATGACTGGTGGTGTCCTACCATGGCTCGTGTGTCCATTCATGGTAACTGAGGCCAACTTGACTATATTCTAAAACTCAGATCATGGTTCAGGACTGTAACAATCCGAGCATAGACCCCGGACGTAACACGGGATCTAGAACTACGAATGACTTCAAAGTAACCCATGGCACATGCATGATATAATTAGAGCATAAACTAAGCAAAAACCAACATAATATAAGGAATAAGCGAAAGTCTAGATATCATAAAACATAAACTAGACTACAAGTCAACACTGCTGAAACATCTAAACATAGTTGTCTGAAAAGCCTCTAGTCATGAGATAAGCTGAAGGGACAAGACCCCCGACTAGCTCTACTAAGTCTAAAACTAAAAGACATAAAAGCATAACATAAGGTTAAACTGATGTCCTCGAAAAATGAGGACTCACCCAAAGATGATCTCGAGTCTCATTATTTCCCTATAAAATTTCCCTAGTCAAAAAGTCTGCGAGAGAATTATTTTCTCCTTATATAAATCCAATTTGAAAATCAAAGATTGATAAAATAGCCTGCCACCTAGAAAATATTTGTTAAATCAGGTTTTTTACATCCTTTTGTAAAACATCTTTGGTCACTTCACAGTGTACTCTTAGTAAAAATTCATTATTTATTAAATCATCTTGAAGTTTTGTAATACATAGTAATATAGCTAAACTTTCCTTTTTAATGGTGTTGTAGTTTTTTTGAGTATTATTCTAGATTCCCGAAATGAAGCTTACTAATTGATTTAGGTTTTCTTGGGAAATTCTCTATCTATGGATGGCTCTATATCCTCTGTCCAATGCATCAGTTTCCATAATCATGAATGCCTCTGGATGTGGTATTCCTAGGCATGAAAGTTTTCGACTACTGATTTAATCCTTTGGACTGTCTTAGTCTGCTCTAATTCCCATGGGACGGGATCGTTTTTAAGACGCTGATAAGGAGGCCTGCAAACTTGTCTAATATTTAAAATAAAATCTGCAACATAATTGAGACTTTCGAGAAATCTTTGGAGTTGAGTTTTATCAATTAATTCATATGAAAATTTTGATGAGAACTCTATGGCTCTATAAATAGGTTTATAGGTTCCCTGATATAAGTCATGGCCAAGAAATCAAATGGCAGTCTGGAATAACATTATCTTTTTAGCACTTACTACTAATCCATTTCATTTAACAACCTTTAAAAAGGTTTGGATATGTTTGAAGTGTTGGTCAATATCTTCTGAATATATTACAACACCATCTATATAAATCATAGAAATGTGACCATATTGATTAAATATGTTGTTCATTATATTCAGAAATTTGGACGGTGCACTTTTAGTTCGAATGGCACTACATTCCACTCAAATTGTCCAAAAGGTACATTAAAAGATATTTTATATTTATCTTTTCTCATGATTTATATTTGCCAAGATCCTGACTTCATATTGAATTTACTTTAAATGTTAGATTTATACGTTATTTTAAGAAGGTCCCTCTTATTGGGTATTGGGTACCTAATCCATTTTAAAACTTTGTTAAGGGTTTTATGATTGATAATCAACATTTTGCTGGGATAATTATCTCACTAAAGATAATAGATAGAGCATAACAAAAGCTACATCCATTACTCATGTTATTAAGACTGAATCTACGGGACAAACTTCTGAAAATCAATGCGTAGAAGATGCCATCGCTATCTTAATTTATAATATAGCCAAACATATTATAGGAGAACCCCAACAGTTCCAAGATAGAAGTTTAGAAATATTATCTAATTTATCTTTCCCAAAGTTAGATGATTTAGATGGTATAAGGATGTTTTTCTGAAAAGGTTATGGTCAGAGAAGATCGTCGATATAACTTAATACTAATTACAAGGGTGGGAGTAAAATGAAAATTAAACAAGTAAAATACTACATATAAATAATAAAGCAGAAGTGAAACAAAATAATTATAAAGAGCTGTTTATTGAAAAGAAGAAAAGAGAAAGAACATAGAGGCAATGATAAAGGGATTTGAGTAATATGAAAGTAAGTACAATGTTTTCCGAATGCCCCGTATTCTCCAAATTATAGATGTGTCACGTTTAAAACCTATAATAAAGACACTAGTTGTTATGCCCCAAAAGTGGGGGAGGGCGCAACTAGCACTCAATACTAAGCTGATCGAGACACCAGCTATAACACATCTGTAACTATAACACCTAAGCCTTTCAGGACACCTGTCATAATCAGCTAGACTAAACATCTGGACCTATAAGGTTTGAACTACCACAAATAAAAACTTAAATACCGACAGGACCATGACTATGCTAAACTAAGCAACGAAAAGACGACAAGGTGTCACGACCGGAGTCTACACCCTGGACGCAGCACGATACTTGGAGCCACAAGTGAACCCAAGCTAACCCATGTCTTAACATCACACTGATATACTGAATTAACTCCAAGTAGAAGTTGGGGAAACATCATAACTAAATAATACTTTTCTAAAAAGAAGAAATATCTGATAAGATATTGAAATTTATGCGACAACTGCAAAACATACTGAAATAATACATTGTCAGAAAGCCATATAGGAACTGACGAGTTACTGGGACAAGCCCCTAGCTAACTATAAAAGTCTAAATCAAAAGAAAATTGAACTGAAAGGATACTCTCATCCTCGGACTCACTAGTTGTACTGCTGCTAAAATCGTTGAAAGGGAACTAATGTCGATGCTGAGACTGGGAACCTGTGCCTACATCATAATATGATACAGCATGGAAAATATGCATTTGTACTTTGAATGTACCAAGTATGTGTTATATAAACAAACAAGTATTAATACTCTATTGAACTGATAACCACTTAATATAACTGTAACAGTGTAACACAGGTACTAACTAAGGATCACAGCTATATCCTGTAATCTAAATAAACTGAGCTGAACTGAAACTAAGACTATACTGAACTAAACTATAATAACAAGTTTGAGAGTCTACAACCGACATGTAACCATGTGAGCTAGACATGGAGTCCGATGTATGTACTCCATCGGAGAAAGCCCACTGTATCGTGCCAGGGTATAGTGGTTGAGCTATGTGATCACTATTTGTGGCCCGTTCTTGCTAATGACATATGGTGGCAATGTAGTTCTGGAAAGCTGGGTGCACTGAATGCTGGCCCGCTCTGTGCTAAGTCCTACTCCCACTGCAAATCCTAACTATAATTGCTAGGCTGATAGCTCGAACCTAATGTCCGAAGACTTAAGTCCGGAATACTTATCTAGAAGTACTGTGAGAGTCTGAAGGACCTGATAACTGAAAACTAAGTGTTCTAAAACTAGCTAGAGCTACTTTATTTGGGAGCATCATAACCGTCTAAAGAACAACATGATGACCGATAAATTGAGATAATGGAGTTTATTGAACTCCTCAAGAGACTGAATATTGTCGAATTTATCAGATGATATTTCTATAAGGCATTGAGAGAGATAAGTACTGACTGAGATTGAACAAGCAATAAGCAAGCTATTGTTCACATAACTGTACTATCATTGTGATTAAAAGAACTATCAAAATCAAGCAACATATGTATCTGGACAATTATGCTCGACTCTATCAATTACATTTAAAGATTAGGACTAAAACACATATTTCATGGGAAAGATATCAACATGAATCATAGCTATTAATAACCTTCAAGATTTCACAAGAACCCTAACAAGAAGGATGATTCATAATCTAACTGAAGGATAACCCTAGCTTTCATATTTAGAGAACTAAATTGATAGCATTTCTGTAAGATTTATGGGGCACAAGGGAAGAGCAATTCCCTTGTTGAAAACCCATATACATGGGGTAGAAATTCCCTTGACAAATTACTTGGGAAGTTTGAAAGCCCTAGCTTTGCTCTGGGCGAACCGTTTGAGTTCTTCATGAATTCTTCTAACTAGTTCGCAAAGAATGAGGGAAAAGGTCGACTATTTCTCTAAAATACCTCCTAAATAATCATAATACGATGTAGTTTAGGAGTTAGGATGATAGGGTTTTATAAAAATGCCCCAGAACCTTTAATAAAAAGTTTTGCCCATCGGAAGTACGACTCAACCTAAGAGTCGTACGAAGATACTATGATCCGTACCACCACTCGCTGTTAGGGACTCTGCTCCAAACCACTTCTCTGAAGATTTGTGGGGATACCTACTACGAATCATACCAACATCCTTTGACCCATATTATGATCCGTAGTTTAGTCCTGAGTCTTCCTCTAAGCTCTTGCATGACTCATCCTACAAGTCGTATCGCTGCACCATGAGTCGTACTATGACTCGTGGTTAGCCTGAATTTTCCTGACCATATTTTTGAATTATTCCACGACTGGTCAGTATAATGCTTATCAGGATAGTATGACTCTTACCCTAAAGTCATGGTTCCTCCCACTTCATTCACTATTCTTCTCCATCCTCCAGTTAAGAGTATAGGCATAATCCATACCTCCATTGTACGAGTCGTATTGTGACTCGTACTGTGATCTTTTTCCCAGTTTTCTGCATAATCAAGTTTTAAATCTAAAGTCTAGTCCTAGGGAGATCTGGGGTGTTAAATATCTTCCCCTTGGGAATATTCATCCTCAAACGGAGATTAACTAAGCTGAAAGGATAGGGAAAGAGCTGCAATCTCATAACTGAAACCATAAACTAATTACTGGAGGAGTGACTTACTCCGGAGTGAGATAACCACACTAACTGAACTTTTGCAACTAGGGTGCACATTTATAAAGGGAAAGAACTTAAGGGTATTGAACTGAATCAAATACTAAAGAGAATTTAATACCTGATACTGAAGCAAACTTTGAAGGAAATAAGTAAGGATATCTAGCCATCATGTATGTTTCTACTTCCCGTGTAGCTCTCCCTACTAGCTGGTTACTCCATAAAACCTTTACTGAGGCGACCTCCTTGTTTCTCAGCTACGAACCTTCAGGTCCAGATTTTGAACTAAAACTTCTTCATAAGAGAGACTATACCTTACATCCATAATGTATAGTGGTACTACTGAGGTTGGATCACTAATGCATTTCTTCAACAAAGACCCATGGAAGACTGGATTCACCGATGCTAACTCTGCGGGTAACTCTAACTCATAGACCACATTGCCAAGGCATCTTAAGATTTTGTAAGGTCCTACATAGCTCAAACTGAGTATTCCATTCTTCCCAAACCTCATCAAATCCTTTCATAGGTGAAATATTTAGGTAAAGCCAGTCATCCACAACAAACTCCAGCTCCCTTCTCCTTACATCTGCATAAGATTTTTGTCGGCTTTGTGCTGTCTTCAACCATTCTCTGATAAGTTGAACTTTCTTCATAGCCTCATGAACTGAGTCTTGTCCTATCATGGTAGCTTTACCAACATCAAGCCATCCTATAGGAGATCTACACCTCCTACTATCCAATGCCTCAAACGGGTCCATCTGGATGCTGGAGTGGTAGTTGTTGTTGTATGCAAACTCAATGTGAGATAGGTGATCATCCCAACTGCCTTTGAAATCGATCACACAAGCTTTTAACATGTCTTCCAAAGTTTGTGTAGTTCACTCAGCTTTCCCATCCGTCTGTGGATGAAAAGTTGTATTGAGCTTGACCTGAGTGCCAAGTCCCTTTTGAAATGACTTCCAGAAATCTAAGGTTAACTGAGTACCTCTATTTGAAATAATGGACAAGGGAACTCGGTGTAGTATGACTAACACCCAGATGTATAGTCTAGCATAATCCTTAGCTAAGTCTGTAGTATTAACTGGTAGGAAATGTGCTGACTTAGTCATCTAGGCTACAACCACCCAAATTGAGTCATACTACCGATGAGTGCGAGGTAAACTTGTGATGAAGTCCATATTCACTTCTTCCCACTTCCAAGTAGGAGTACTGATTTCCTAAGCCATACCCCCGGGTCTGTAATGTTCAACCTTGACCTATTGGCAGTTTAGACACTTGGCCACAAATTCAGTAATGTCCTCCTTCATGCCATTCCACCAATAGATTTCCCGCAGGTCACAGTACATCGTAGTGGCACTTGGATGAATAAAATACTTGGAGCTATGTGATTCTGCCGGTATTCACTATCTCAAGTCATCTACTTCTAAAACACACAATCTGCCCTAGTAACGAAGTACACTCTCCCCCTTTGGTGAAAGCCTCAACCTCTTTTCTTAGAGTTGTTTCTTTTAGTTTCAGTAGTATGAGGTCTTCATCTTGCTTTGAATTAACCTCTACTACCAGTGAGGATTCTTACCCACTCTGGATTACAACTCTGCCCTGAGCTAAATCAACTAGTTGCACTCCTAATCGAGCTAACCTATGGATATCCTTTGCAAGTTCCTTTTATCCCTCTTCAACATGAGCAACGCTTCTCATAGACATCCTTCTTAGGGCAACGGCCACAACATTGGCCTTGCCTGGGTGGTATAGCACACTCATGTCATACTCCTTCAATAATTCCAGCCGCCTCCCCTAACAAAGGTTCAATTCCTTCTGACTGAACACGTACTGAAGGCTCTTGTGGTTAGTGAAAACATCCACGTTAACCCCATGCACTGAAACAATGCCCTTCCATTCTATGGCCCGTTAGGAGACTGAAATCTAATGACTCTAGTTCTGCAATCAACTGAGGCATAATAGGAATGTAACCAATCCATGCTAATAATAAGGTCAAAGTCGACCATTTCTAGTCTACTAGATTAACTAGGATAACTTTACTCAACACAGAGACTGGGAAATTTCTGTACACCCGACTGGCACTAACTGACTCATCAACTAGGGTAGAAACTGAGAATGGTTCTGTGAGGATTTTTCTACTAATAGTAAACTAAATAGAAATATATGGAGTCATGAAGGAAAGTGTGGCTCCTGGATCCAAAAAAGTATACACATCAATGTGGAAAATGCGCAACATACCCGTAACCACATAAGGTGAGTTCTCCTGATCCTGACGACAAGATAAAGCATAAAAATGGTTTTGGTACTAGTCATATCCCATACCTAAAGCAATACCCTGTCGACCTGAACGACCTGCTGGGGCTGCTGAGGTAGTAGACTAAGTCCTCCCCATCCTAATGACAAACAATCCCTCAATTTGTGACCCAACTAGCCACATCCAAAACTACTACACTTTCTCATTCGGCACAAACCTATATGGTTCTTGTCATATTTAGGACAAGTTGGAATGAGCGGATGCTAGAGATGTGACTCTGGAACTGGGAGCCTGATGCTCTACCCTTTTGGTCCTTGCGGGATCGGAAAGAAGGGGAGCTAGCTGATGAGGGTGCTGGAGGTCTCTATTGCTACTGTTGTGGTCAACTACCCCTACCTAATCTCTGTTGGCCATACTCAAACTATCCTGTTCTCACCTGTTTGTTCTCCCTCTCAATCTCTTTCAACTTCTCTAACTCTATCTGTTTTACATGAATAATGAGGCTGGAGAGGTCACTGTCTTTGATAAGCATCACAGTTTTGTATTCCTTAAGCACAAAATTCCAAACTCCATTAATGAATTTGAGCATATGAGCCCTCAGCTCAGCGACCAATTCCTGAGCATACCTCAACAATCGAGTGAACTCCAATGCATACTCCTCTATTGTAATATTATTCTTTCTCAGGTTCATAATTTCGGCAACCTTCACCTCTTTGAGTTCCCGAAGAAAGAATCTGTCAAGGAACGCTGCAATAAATTTTTCCCACACTATTAGTCCCATTCCATTAAGCCTTCTCTCCTTCCATTGTTTGTACCAAATCTGAGCCACCCCTTTCAACTGGTAGGCACCTAGATCAACACTCTCCATAGAAGTAAAACCCATGATTTGGTTGATCTTCTACACCTCATATATGAACTCGGACGGGTCCTCATCATGTTTAGACCCGTGGAATGAAGGAGGGTTCATCCGTGTAAAATCTCGAACCCTGGCCGCAGCTGCAGACCCATTGGTGTTGATTAGCACCACTACATGCTGGTTAACCTGACTGGTCACTACCTTATCCAACATTTGAATCGCCGCCTAAAATTTCACAGGAGACACCTGGTCATCCGGAGGGGTTTCAGGAGCTGGTGGGCCAGCCGGTTAGTATTTTCGATCCTTCTTCCATTTTGTCTTTTTGTAGGAATCATTATCGCTGAAAAGAATAGAGCATGAGTGATGTGTTGTTAGTTTATAGAACTTTCAATGCTTAAAACTAGGAAAATAGCATTGACATAGGGGTGTTTATATAGATATGATGCACTTTTACTTTGTTTTAAGGGAAATTATGCATTGGAGTTGAAATGAGCAAAAAAAGAGAAAAGAGTGCTGAAAATTGTAAAGTTGCAGACTTCAATACAAGTCGTACCTTGGAGGTACTAGTCGTACGCAGCATCATGATAAATTTTAGAGGAACTGCACAAAACAATGGCCATGTACGACTCTTGGTACGAGCCAACCATAATAGTCGGGGAAAACTATAGAAATATTGCACTTGTCTGAGCTCATGGTACAAATGGAAGATACGAGTTGTGATGACCAAATATTATTCAAACCAAAGAGCTGTGGTGAACTTCAGAGAAAATGTGATTGGAAAATCCTAGGTATAAGGCAGTCACGAGTTGTGATATCAAGGTACTAGTCATACTTCAGCACTCGTGAAAATATTCAGAGGATGCTTGACTTCACAAGGTCAGACCATGATAGGCATTGTATGACTTGTAAGGGCATTGTATGAGTCATACAAACGTCAAGGACATAACCAAATACAAGGTTGCTGAGCATTGTATAAGAGGAAGCTATGACTCTTAGGTTCATGGTACGAGTCTTAGGATCAGGCGGCTGCAGTTAAATTAGTTTCCCTGTTAAATTTAGGAAAAGTTCTAATTATTTGTATAAATACTTTTCTAGGTTATTTTTAGAAAGTCTAATCCCACTTCAACTAGGAAAAGGAGTAATGAATCCCAATTCTAGTCCATGAAGGCAAGGAAGGCTTATGCTACTATTATAAATACCCTTTATTTCTATGTAATAGGGAAGCGCATTGAAGAGGAGAGGGCAGTAGATGTGTGATTACATTGAGAAAAGTTTTATTTCTGAAATATTATCATGTTTTCGAAGAGCAATTCTTAGGATCAATACTTGGTTTTATTAATTTTTCATTATTTTGTTCATCAATATTCGAAACAGGTTTTCTTCCAATTATTATTGTAAGTATTTAATTATGTGTTTTTCTATGAAGTCTAATTATAATCTTACAACCATGAGAGTCTAAAACCTCCACAACTAGGATTGTGGGAACCGTGGTGGAATAATGAAATAGGGTTAAACAAAAGTGACTCAAAACAAATGCTAAATGCTTGTATTATATTCTCTTCATCTTTAAACGTTTCTTAATGGTGTACAACGTTAGGACTTGCCCGAATTCTTTACTTGCTTGAATTTAAACAAGTAGAAATTAGGAAAAGAGAACTATAACAAAGCCTTGATTTTTATGATCATTGTATTAACTGGAGATGTGGTTGCAGGATAGTTAATTTGGAACATATTCATAATGGTTAGTTTGAAATCGCTCATCAGACCTGACCTGGTGATGGAGTATAGTCATCCAATAGGGACGAACTAGTCGTTTGGATGAACCTTAGTTATCAATTCTACAAGTAAGCATTAGGATTGATCACATATGTATGCTCAAACTAGTTATGAACTCATGGGGAACACTCACCCTAGTTATTTGAAAATATTGATAACAACCACAATTATAATTTTTCTTTAATATTGTTTTTCTTTGAAACCTCCCAATTTGGATATAACTTAACTACGAGTCTAAGTACCGGCATTAGTCTAGGTCTTACCTTATTCCCTGTGAGTTTGACCCCAACCTCTTTATTGGGTTTTTTATTGACAACGTCCGCGTCATAATTTTCCAGAAAGTGTGAGTTCGAGCATTATCAAAAAGTGTCGCTGTCGCCGGGGAATACAACTTAAGATTAGATTATTTGATGTATTTAACTTTTGGTTCTTATTTCCTCTTTTACGTTTTTGTTTGTTTTGTTTTGTCTCATCCAGGGCACCTCTTGGCAAAGCCAAGCATTTAAGACAGTGGAGGATGAATCCAAGTTTCTTGATGAATTCTATATAATTAAGAGCTCTGCATCGTGTCACAAAGTTAAATCAAGCGTTGTACAGGAGGCAACCCATGAATGGATGGTGAATTCTAAGTACCCACGGGTATGTCCCTCTCCTAGTTTTTAAATTCTTGATTTCTTTGGGAACAAAGCATATTTGTGAGGGGGGTGTATTTGTTTTTGGATATTCGCCCGAGGGTTTTACTTGTTGTGTTTCTTTTCCCTCGGGCATGCTATCCAGTACAACCGTCATGTTTAGGATTTTATTTTATTTTGAATTTTTGTTTAACTAGAAGAAGCTTAGGATTACTTTGCAACCAATAAATGCACTTGTTTTTAAGTTTTGAAAAAAAAGACATGTTTCAAATTTTTGATGATTAGTTGTGTACTTGTTGATTGCAAAACATGATTTTTGTGGATCTTTTTTTTTATTGAGTGTATTAGCATGAGCTTTTATAGCTGGCAATGTATGAACCGTACAGGTAGAATGAATGCAAAACATGTACCATGAGTGAGCGAGGCCATATACCTAGTTCAATACTGCATATAGGATCTAGAACTTTTCCGGTTGGTCTTTACGTAGGTTTTCGGATGGTTGGTTAGGAAAGGATCGTAGGCCCTTTTTTTAAGCCCATTTTAGCTTAAATTACCCTACCAGAATGATATGATTCCCTTGCACCCAATTTTGAGCCTTAAATGAATAGTTTTTCTTTGATTAACTGATTAACGTTACCCACTTTTTATAATGAACCTATTTTGGCCATGGTTCCTCCTTGGACTTTGTGAACCTCAATCCAAGCAAAATGCCTAAGTTGCAGGTGGCTAGAGTAGGGGTGCATAGATTATGGGGAGGTGAAAAAGGAAAAGAAAGGAAAAATAGTTTAAAATGAGGTGTGGTTTAAAGAAGAGCTGAAAAAGAAAATTGAAAAGAAAATACAACAGAAAAAAATAAATTAAAAGTTGAAAACACACCACACCCATACATTACATAAAAATGGTGAAAAGGGAGGAAAAAGTTGAAAAAGAAAAAAGGGTGAAAAAAGTTAAAAGTGGAGCCACATGTATGTAGTGCCATGGAGGGTTTAGTCACTAAAAAAATTTCATATTTACCATACCTAGCCAGAAAGCCTACATTACTCGCCAAGTAAAGTCCTATAGTGATCCTAACCTGACTGTCCGAAGACCTAAAGTAGAGAAAATAAGTGCAAGCCTATGGTATTTGATGTGCATTATCTGGAACTTCCTAGTGATAATGAGAGTCTTACTTGTTCAGTCCCACGTTTCATATTTTAATATATCTGGAATTTAGGGACTTCATTTGCTGTGAGGGTACATTGTTTGTGTTTTATTCTATTAGTTGTCCATGTAAAAAGCATTGGTAATGACTTGATTCTCTGCTAATAACTAGATGACATATCTTGATCCCTATTTATCATGGTTTGTGGTTACATGATTTGCATATGCTGATGGTTTACATGGAGAAGGGTCAAAAGCTGTTTTTGTTCATAGTGCATGTTTTGATTGGTGTTGGTTGTAGTATCCTAGGTTTATTTTCTACTTAAATGTTGTTTTTTTGTTTTTGTTAACTTTGCCTGAGGACATGCAAAAGTCTTATGTTGAGGTTGTTGATGTGTTGTGAGTTTATAGCACGTTCAACTCTTAAAACTAGGAAAATAGCATGGATTTAGGGGTGTTTATACATATATGATGCACTTTTACTTTTTTTTCAGGGAAATAATGCATAAGACTTGGAATGACAAAAAGAAGAGAAAAGAGTGCTGAAAATGGTGAAGTTGCATACTTTAGTATGAGTCATACCTTGGATGTATGAGCCGTACGTAGCATTCATGATAAAATTCAGAGGAACTGCACAAGGCATTGGCCATGTACGACTCTCGGCATAAGCCGTACTGTAGAAGTCATGGAAAATTACAGAAATATTGCACTTGTCTGAGCTCATAGTATGAATGGAAGATACGAGTCGTGATGACTACATATGACTCGAACCAAAAAGCCATGGTTAACTTTAGAGAAAATGTGATTGGCTGATCCTAGGGTGCAAGGCAGTCATTAGTCGTGATACTGTTGCGCCCCGGAGCACGCGCAAGCATACGCGGTCTTACAAGTAATACAGTGGCTCTTTTAAGAGTCGAATGTCGACCCAACAGAGACTGGACTATTTAAGAGAATATTCGAGTTCAAGTGCTAAATTAAATTTCAAAAGTGTTGATTGTAGAGATTTTGGTTGTTTAAACTAAATCTAAGTGATGATCACAAAATACTCGGGAAACAATAGTAAGAAGCATCTAGGGTTAAGGCCTGACAATCATGCAATGCTACAATTCACATTGGTTCAAATATATGAAATTCAATTGTTGTCTCATAGAGTTAACATGCAATGTCCATGGTCTTTCAAGCCTCTAAACAAAACAAAGTAGTCTAATACCTACATCGTTAAGCGGGGATGTGATGTCCTAATTCGTGAGCAATTTAACACTATGGATGTGGTTTACGGGGTTATTGCCCTTGATTATGAACTTTTGTACCTCTAATCATCTAAGCCCACTTAGCTTCAAAACTAGTTCTACTAGAGGTGATGTGACAATTTATGTCATTGTTTAATTGTCGTCCCGTTTACTTAACCAAGAAACACAAATTAGGTATAGTTTCTATCCTAACCGCGAATCCTATCCTAAAGACAAGAACTTCTACCTGCATTCTTTCATTCTAGCCTAGTGTTACTCTTTCGAGCTTTTTCCTAAGCTTAACAAGTTTGTTTTCATTGTAATCAAGCATAAAAACAATGATAATTAAGAATGCAAGACAAAAAAACAACTAAAACTTGAACCAAAGATGAATTTCAAGCAATTATATTCATATCATGTGGCCTCAACCCTAGAAGAAGGGTTTTAGCCACTCATGTTCATAAAATTACTCAAAAACATGTTTAAAGTAAAGTACTTAAAAGCATGGTAAAAGAGAATGGATGTTTTTGAACCTTAGGTAGAGTTTCTTTAGTTCTCCCTTCGCTCCTTTCTGTTTCTCCAAAAATATTTCGTGACAAATGATTGTAGGATCTACGTGTTTAATTTATACTAAATGGAAATTTGCAAATTTTGGTCGGTCATGGAACAGCCCCATTCCACGCTACCTCTCGCGCAACAGCAGCTCCGTGGAACGGAAGCATCGCGCATGCCCATTGGAATGTGGCTTATCGGCCTGTCCCTGCACTGCACTGGTGCACGTCACCCAACATGGCATGCCACTAGTCGCGTTGATGAAAGAGCGTGGTATGGCCTGGACGCGTAGGCTTCCTGCCTTGGCATGTTGTCGCGTGCGCGCACACACTGTGTGGCACGATGCCTAGTGCGTTGCTTCCCTAGCGTGGCACACTGGCACGTCCTGGCAGCCTTCCCCTTGTGCTTTCTTCATGTGACTTCTTTGCAATCACTTCCATGCTTTCCTGTTGTGCAATAAACATAATTTTCAGTCCCTCCTAAGCATAATTCACCTACAAAACATGGGCTAATCATATTGATTAGTTCATGGATGAAATTATACAAAATCACATGAGAATGTAATCAATTTAATTAACAAACATGACTAAGATTAAGTTATAAAATAGTACTTGGGCATGTAAATATGCCAAAGATCACCACCCCACAGTTAAATTATTGTTCGTCCTCGAACAACTCTATTACATCTCATGCACCTGACACATTCACACATAACTAATTAAAGCAAGACAATTCAAGCTAAGTCTTTAATGATTGTTTCATATAGCAGGTTAAAAATAGAGCATTTAATATATAACCTCTGAAATCACATATAATTAAGTTAAGACTTCCTAGCCTTAAGAATTTACTCTTAAACTCAGCAAGTTCATGCAAATCAACCAATTAAGACATCTGTCATGAATTTTATCCTTTATCAAACATGTGCCCTCACAACAAGAGAGATACCCATCTTTCACTCACAAATTTTCAAATTATAACATGTATGGGTATATGAACAAGAAATAAGCTCACTCTCACAAAGAATTCACATGCAATATGTATTGACCCATAAGCTAGCCTTTAGTGTTTTACTCCACTAATGTAGGAATGTTTTAATGTAAGATCAAGTAGGACTTATTGGGTTGTAATGTTGGTTAAAGGATGGGTAGGTACTATTCTGGCCTGTAATAGTGACTATCTTCCCTAAGCACTTTTAATATATCACACTTTCAGTACAAATATCTAATCCTCTTACTTCACCATTATTCTTTTCAACTCCCAATTTTCTCTTTGTTTCCCCATTACATTAGGCATACTTAGGCTATTAGTAAGGAGTACTTAAGCAATTTTTTTTGCTCTTTTCTTCTTTTACTCCCTACCAACACTTATGCATTTTTGAACAAGTCCACCTCTAGTCTTTTCTTCAACTCCCACAACCACTACCTTCCTTCTTTTTCTTACTTCTCACTCCTTAACTTATTTTGCATTTTCACTAAAGTTCTTAGGGATTTTGGATCAAATTCAAGGCTATTGAAAAGAAAGGATTAAGCTCATCTTGTGGCAACCAAAGAATAGGCTAAAGGCTCAATGGGGCTAACTAGGATCATATATCAAGGTAGGTAAAGTGATGGATAATAATTAGGCTCATTGAAAGAAATGCCTAAATCATCTCCTACAATTAACATCCCTCATTTCATTTTGTATACACACCAAGAAAGTTCTAGACACTACAAAATAGCATGGAATATTCAAAAACCTTACACTCACAACACATGCTCAACTCAAGACAAATTCAATAGACTCTTAGCTTAGCTAATCACAAGAATTCAAAATTAAGCTTTCAAGTATACAGACTCATATTCAAGAGCCTAGGTGTCTCAGACCGAGTTATACAATTGCTAGACATGCTTCCAACTTTACAACACTTGCATCTCACAATCGTGTATGGCACAGAACAAGAATATCAAGCTATCAATCAACTATGGGTTAAAAAACAAAAATCTATTGACTAATTTTCCCTCAAGACGGTCGTCATCCATCCATCATCGGGAAAAGTCCCTGGCTATGACTGAAAAGTCATGTACAAACAAAGAAAAAATTTTATTTCTCGGTTCAAGGTGCCCCTCTTCGGAAAAGAACCAAAAGGAAAAACCAAAGGGTGGGTGAATTGTGCTAAACTAACCAATTTACACTAAAACATCACACCCAACACCACATTCACCCAAATTCACTAAGCAAAAAATTCAAAATTTGAAATTTCCCTCACCCCACACTTGAAATATGCTATGTCCCAAAAGCATCAAATAAAATTAACACAAGGACGAGAAATACTTCCTGAGGCCTCTAGGCCTAGCTGACATCATGTTTTTCTCCATTCTTCAACATGTGGGTCAACTACCCCACACTCATCTTTTGTCATTCTCGTTAGATTCTGCTTCTAAGGGTACTCATACTTCCCCTCAATCTATGCTTAACAAACAAAACAAACAATAACAAGTGACAAATGACAAAATATGAAACAACTAAAAAGAAAATGTACATGTCGTACTCTTGGGTTGCCTCCCAAGTAGCACCTAATTGTATGTCGTGGCACGACGTGAACTATCTTTCTTATGACATCCTCAAACAAGTGTTCCCTTTCGAGAATCATCTCCTCCTCTTTTTGTTTTTAGAGGGAACAACCTCCACTCTATCCCTCTTTTCTTCCATCTTCTTTAATTACCGCCCTCCATCAGACTCGGGATGAAGTATCAACATGTCCTGCAGCAGTGGACCAATGGAATCTACCATCCCACACATAGCATCAGACAACACACTAATCTTACAAAGATCTTTGTAGTGTGTGGGTAGGTTGATCTCCTGAGAAACTCTGAAGAGCTCTTCTTCCTCATTAACCCTCATTTTAAGGGTACCTACTCTCACATTTATGATAGCTCCTCCAGTTGCCAAGAATGGTTGTCCCAGGATCAAGGGTACCTTATCATCCACCTTAAAATCAAGAATTATAAAGTTAGCAGGTATAATGAATTTACCTACTTTGATGTGAAAGTCCTAGATTATTCCCTCTAGTGCCACTGTGGACTTGTCTGTCAGCTGCAGCATACTCTTGTAGGCCTCGGCTTACCCACTCCCAAGGTGTTAAACAGATATAGGGGCATTAAATTGACTTCTGCCTCTAAATCACACAAAGCCCTTATGATGTCAACTTCACCAATTTGTACGGGGAGGGTGAAACTCCCTGGGTCCTTGAGCTTTTTCGACATCTTGCTCATCACCCTGTAGCTGCACTACTTAGTCAGTGCCACCGTCTGTGATCACGGGCAAAATAGCATGCCCGTGATACGTTTTATACCTTAATATAGTCTTGTTTATCTAAGTTATTTTACATAATCTCATGTGATTTTATATAAGTGTGAATATATGTGCTAACCAACATGATTAGTCCTTGTTTTGTAGGTTAATAATGCATTTGAGGAACTAATTCGCAAGTTGGTGAAAGGAAGGAATGAAGTGGAAGCAAGTGGCGAAAAGTCGGCAAGGGGCATGCCTTGGCAAGGCTGGCCGCGCCAGGCAGCGTGCCACGTTGTGCGTGTGCCGCGCCCAGCGCCGTGCCACGCCCTTGCCAAGTGCACGAGGAAAGGCAGCAGCAGGCAGCAGGAGGCAGAGAACTAGCGCGGCAGCGCCGTGTCACGCTAGGCAGCCTGCGCGACAGCAGCTTGCCAACGCGCTGCATGGGCAGCGTGCCACGTTGGCCAGCGCGGCAACCCTCGGCAACTTGGTTTCCTGAGGCAATTTCCAGAGAGCTTTCGCGTTGTCTCCGTGTCACAGAGGCAGTGCTCCGTGATGCACTCCGTGACACGGAGTCGTTCCCTCTCAGGCTAAATTATGCACGTTTTCCATTTACTATAAATAGGACCCTTAGCTCCTAAAATCATTGGTCACGATTTTATTCTGAAAAACCACCTAGGAGTGAAGGGAGAAGTGGGAGAACTCATCTAGGGTTTGTCAAATTCCCTTCTCATCTACCAAATTCATGTAAGTATGTTAGTTTAGTATTAGTTAATTGTAGTTTTACGAACATGAATGGCAAGAACCCTTCCTCTAGGGTTGAAGCCATGAATTATGATTGTGCTTTTATGAATTTGTTTTGGAATTAAGTTATTGATTGTTGTTTTCGTCTTGCATTCTGGATTGTTGGTTGTTTTTATAATTGATCACCATGAAAGCATATTTGTTAGCTTGAGAAAGCATTACCTAGGTCAGGACATGAGAATGTAAGGAGCATGTTTGTATCTCGGGAGAGATTTTTGTGTCAGGATAGAAATATACCTAACACCGTGCTTGGTTGACACACGGGGGTGATGAAAGACCAACTTGGGATGTCACATCACCACTCGAAGAAGTAGTTGTGAGGGTAAGTTGAGTTAAATGGTTAGACGCACGAAAGTCCCTAATTGTTTCCCCGTAAACCACAACATAATTGATTGCCCGCGACTAGAAAATTAAACTCCTCGCTCACAATGATGCAGTGAGGCTAGATTGCCGTGTTTAGAGGCTCGAAAGACCATAAACATGCAATTCTAATTATGTGAAATAACAATTGATAGTTCCATGCTTAACCCATTGCAAATCGTAGGATCGCATGATTAATTGGTTTTAACTCTATGTTGCTCCTAGAGTGATTTCAGAATATTTCATTGACCCAAACTTAGACTTAATTAATCTTAATCGAAAATGTCTATAACCAACACTTGAGGTATTTAAGATCACAATAGAAATGGATAGTTAGAGGAATGGGTCCAGTCCCTATGGGTTCGACAATTCGGTTCTTAAAAAGAGCCACTATATTACTTGCACGACTCGTACACTTGCGGACGCGCGAATCGGGCACGTCAAGTTTTTGGCGCCGTTGCCGGGGAGACTTGGCAATTGGTGAAATTGTTTTAAGTATAAATTTACTGTATTTTTCTTTTATTTTCTTAAGTGTTGACAACTTGGTCTAGTGTTTGTTTTAATTCTTCTTTATTTTATTTTATTTTTCTGCTTGTTCGTATACCCTTATTGACATGACATCGTGGAATATAAATGGTTTCAATGGTGGATACTCATATTTTAGTGAATCTTGTCTGAACTGTGGAGGACCCCACTTGTGGCAAAACTGTAATACGTGCAATATATGTAGGTGTCAATATGGCCATTGGGGTGATTGTCCAAAGGCATATTCCCCTCCCCCAAGCCCCTACTATGATCCTTCTGTTGTTTTTTCTGAATATAGGCATGCTGAAAATGGGGACTTGGGACGCCAAGCTCGAATAGAAGACATGTTGAAACAACTCTTGGCGCAATCAGAAGCAATGAAGGAGGCGATGGCAGTATTGAGAAATCAGCAAGAAGAGAATGCAGAGGCTCTAGAAAGGATGACCATCAAATTCACGGAGATGATCGCTGAAGCTGAAGCGTGTGATAAATCACAGACAACAGTTTTAGCCGATATTCAAGAGGAACTACAAGAGGACGACAAGGGTGAATTTTTGGATGAAGCCCAACAATTCGAATCTCTTGAGTGTCCCCGTGATGGGCTCACACTTATGGAAAATCCATTCTTGGAAGAAGAGTTAGCGTATCCCCCAGTCGACTTTAATGGTGAGATAGATGTCGATGTCGAGAAGGTATATACAAGTAAGGAGGTCAAGCAAAATGCAGTTTCAGAGTTGAGGTGTATTGGACCACACTCTACGCATTTTTCAACATTAAATTTGGTTGACAACATAGAAATAGAGTCTTCCAAGTTTGTAGAGAAATGTCTAGAGGAGGACCAAGCACCATATATTTTGAAATTTGCTAACTCAGAAAGACAAAATGACTTCGCTTACTTAAGGACCAATAAATGCAAAAGGCAACATCTACTGTTTGGTCCTTACAATTTTTCACCACCACCCCTGGAGCATAAGAGGAAATTAGAGAAGAAATTAGGGGTGAGATTCATATCTTCAAGGTGGAGGAAAAAGTGGTGAAACTTGGTACGTCGTGCCGCGACGTAAAATTAGGCGCTTCTTGGGAGGCAACCCAAGGGTACCACAGGTACCATTTTAATTTTCTTGCAATTGAGTTGATTTTTGTTTATTTTCATCTTGTGTTGTTTTGGTGGAAAGTTAAGCGCAGCTGGAGGGGAAGTCTGAGTACCCGTGGAGGAGGAAGCTAACAAGCATGGAAGAGAAAAAGTGTGGGGTTGAACAACCACTTGTGCAAAGTCGAAGAAACGCATGCTGTTAGCTAAGCCTAAAGGCCTCAGGGAGTATTTCTCACCCTTTATAACCTTTAGTTTGATGCTATGCGGACATAGCATGATTTAAGTGAGGGGTGAGGGAAATTTCTAGGAAATTTCAAAATTTCTGTGCTTAATGATTTTTGGTGAATGTAATGCTTGTACAAAAGTTGGTGAGAAATTTGAAAATTTGAAAAATTTGAAAAATTTTTGTGAATTAAGCATGACTTCATCACCCGTTGGTTTTTCTTTTCGGTTCTTTTCCGACGGGGGGTCTTTGAACCGAAGAATAAAAATTTTTTTTCTTTCTTTCCGTTGTCTGTAGATAGTGTTTTAGTCATAGTTAGGGACTGTTTCCGACGATGGATGGATGACGACCGTCTTGAGGAAAAATTAGTCGGTAGGTGATGGGTTTTTGAAACCATAACTATGTGGTGCTTGATGTTCTTGTTATGTGTTATACGTGATTGTAAGATGCAAGTATGTTCGGTGTGAAGCATGCAAATGTATAACTTTGTTTGAGACAATTAAGCTCTTGAATTTGACTCAATATGATTGAAGCTTAATCTGAATTCTTGTAATTAGCTGAGTAAGAGTCTGATGAAGATGTCTTGATTTGAGCATGTGCCATGAGTGTGAGGTTTTTGAGTATTCTGTGCCATTGTGGAATGTCTAGAACTTGCCTGGTGTGTTTATGAAATGAAATGAAGGATGTGAATAGTAGGAGATGATTTAGGCATTTCTTCGAATGAACCAATTCTTATCCCTTATTTTACCTACCTTGGAAAAATTAATCCTAGTTAGCCCCATTGAGCCTTGAGCCTATTCTTTGACAGCTGCAACATAAGCTTAATCCTTTTTCTTTCATTAGCCTTGTGTTTGATCCAAAACTCCTAAGCGCTTGAGAAAAAAAAAACCCCGAAGGAGTAAGGGAATGAGAAGAATGAAAAGAAAGGAAAAGTAGCAAGTTGTAGAAGTGAGAAAAGGACAAAGGTGCACTTGTGTGAAAATGGTTGATTATTAGTAAGGAGCAAGAAAACAAATTAATGAAAAATTATTTATAGAGCTCCTTACTAATAAGTTAAAAGTGCCTAAAGAAATGGGGGAACATAAGAGGAACAAGAAATATGAAAGGAGAAAAAGGTAAAGTAAGGGAAGGGAAGTTCGTAAGGAGGGCGTAATGTATTAAAAGCGCTTAGGAAAGATAGTCACTATTACTGGCCATAATAGTACCTACCTGTCCCTTAGCCTACAGTACAACCCATTAAGTCCTACTTGATCTTACATTCACACATCCTTGAATTAGTTGAATAAAACACTAAGGGCAAGCTTATGGGTCATTACATGATGCATACGAATTCTTTGTGAGAGTGAGTGTAATTCTATTTATTTACCCACACATGTTGTGATGTAAAAATGATTTTTGCGTGTGATTGGGTAACTCTCCTTCCGTGAGGGCACATGTTGAATGAAGGATATAATTCATGTGGGATTTCTTACTCAGTTGATTTGCATGAGTTTGCTAATATTGAGAGTCGATTCTTGAGGTTAAGAAGTCTTAGCATTGTTGTATTTCATCTCGGTGATTAAACTATGTATGCTCTATCTTTAGCTTGTTATCTTACGTAATCATGATAGCCGTAGCTTGAATGATCTTGCCAAATTAGTTATGTGGGAGTCTCCATATGTATGATTTTTAAAATGTTGTTCGAGGACGAACAATGCTTTAAGTGTGGGGTTGTGATCACGGGCAAAATAGCATGCCCGTGATACGTTTTATACCTTCATATAGTCTTGTTTATCTAAGTTATTTTACATAATCTCTTGTGATTTTATATAAGTGTGAATATATGTGCTAACCAACATGATTAGTCCTTGTTTTGTAGGTTAATAATGCATTTGAGGAACTAATTCGCAAGTTGGTGAAAGGAAGGAATGAAGTGGAAGCAAGTGGCGAAAAGTCGGCAAGGGGCATGCCTTGGCAAGGCTGGCCGCGCCAGGCAGCGTGCCACGCTGTGCGTGTGCCGCGCCCAGCGCCGTGCCACGCCCTTGCCAAGCGCACGAGGAAAGGCAGCAGCAGGCAGCAGGAGGCAGAGAACCAGCACGGCAGCGCCGTGTCACGCTAGGCAGCCTGCGCGACAGCAGCTTGCCAACGCGCTGCATGGGCAGCGTGCCACGTTGGCCAGCGCGGCAACCCTCGGCAACTTGGTTTCCTGAGGCAATTTCCAGAGAGCTTTCGCGTTGTCTCCGTGTCACGGAGGCAGTGCTCCGCAATGCACTCCGTGACACGGAGCCGTTCCCTCTCAGGCTAAATTATGCACGTTTTCCATTTACTATAAATAGGACCCTTAGCTCCTAAAATCATTGGTCACGATTTTATTCTGAAAAACCACCTAGGAGTGAAGGGAGAAGTGGGAGAACTCATCTAGGGTTTGTCAAATTCCCTTCTCATCTACCAAATTCATGTAAGTATGTTAGTTTAGTATTAGTTAATTGTAGTTTTACGAACATGAATGGCAAGAACCCTTCCTCTAGGGTTGAAGCCATGAATTATGATTGTGCTTTTATGAATTTGTTTTGGAATTAAGTTATTGATTGCTGTTTTCGTCTTGCATTCTGGATTGTTGGTTGTTTTTATGATTGATCACCATGAAAGCATATTTGTTAGCTTGAGTAATAGCTTGAGAAAGCATTACCTAGGTCAGGAAATGAGAATGTAAGGAGCATGTTTGTATCTCGGGAGAGATTTTTGTGTCAGGATAGAAATATACCTAACACCGTGCTTGGTTGACACACGGGGGTGATGAAAGACCAACTTGGGATGTCACATCACCACTCGAAGAAGTAGTTGTGAGGCTAAGTTGAGTTAAATGGTTAGACGCACGAAAGTCCCTAATTGTTTCCCCGTAAACCACAACATAATTGATTGCCCGCGACTAAAAAATTAAACTCCTCGCTCACAATGATGCAGTGAGGCTAGATTGCCGTGTTTAGAGGCTCGAAAGACCATAAACATGCAATTCTAATTATGTGAAATAACAATTGATAGTTCCATGCTTAACCCATTGCAAATCGTAGGATCGCATGATTAATTGGTTTTAACTCTATGTTGCTCCTAGAGTGATTTCAGAATATTTCGTTGACCCAAACTTAGACTTAATTAATCTCAATCGAAAAATGTCTATAACCAACACTTGAGGTATTTAAGATCACAATAGAAATGGATAGTTAGAGGAATGGGTCCAGTCCCTGTGGGTTCGACAATCCGGTTCTTAAAAAGAGCCACTATATTACTTGCACGACCCGTACACTTGCGGACGCGCGAATCGGGCACGTCAGTCTGTACATCCACCAGCCTCACTTTGTTAGCCACCACATCTTTTAAGTACTTGGCGTACGTTGGCATTCCTTGCAAAACATCAAGTAAATGCAAATTGATGTGATGTTATTTGAAAATATCAAAGAACCTTTTGAAACATTCTTCTTCCTTGCTCTTCTTGAGCCTTTACGGGAATGGTGTGGTGGTCTATGTGATGGTTGCAATGATGATTGTGCATTGTGTTTTGCAGCCCTCTGATCATCTTCTCTACCGGCTGACGGACCCTATCTGACTAGCTCTGTCTGCACCTCATTTTTCTTTTCTTTCGGTGGTGCATCATCCAACTGCTTGCCACTCCTCAGACTGATGGAATTTACCTGTCGGGTGTTTGTATCGATATCACTGGGTAACCTTCCCTGAGGTATGGTATGCTGCTAGCTAACCCATATGCTTCTCTAGATTTTAGGTGGCCATCTGCTGGTTTTTCAAATCTGAAGCCATCCTTTCCGGATTCTCTACCAGTTGGGTTTGAGTAGCCATAATTTTCTGTAACATCTCCTCAATGTTGTTCCTGCTTGGCTGGACACTATTCTGCCTGTTTTGTTGCTGATACTGCTGCTGCTAAGGCTGCTGGTAGCTCTAACTCTGATTGCCACCCCAAGAAAAATTTGGGTGGCTCTACCAATTTTTGTTGTAGGTGTTTCCATAGTTCTGATTGTTTCTCTGAACATTTCGTACAAATTTGACTGATCAGGATTGGCCCCGAAAAATTCTGCATTATGCCCATTATTACCACAAATATCGCACCGGCTAGGAGCTTGTTGAATTGCATTAACTTGTCCTTGTGTCTAGTTCATACTCAGTTTGCTGAACTGAGTCATCATTTGGTGCTGTAGTGATGCTAGTTGTGCTGCCAAGGCATTGACTCTGTCCACTTTTATTAGCCATGCTGCTCTTCCCCGCCCCTCTTGATGATTCGCTATGCCACTCAAGATTTCCTTGAGCAATTCGGTTTAGTAGAGTGTACAAGTCATTATATGTCTTTTTCAGTCTTGCCCACTCGATGCAGAGTCTAATAAGATTTTTGTATGTGGGTCTAGACTCTCTACAATGGTGTGAGCTAACACCTCATTGGACTACTGGTGATGGGGGCAGTCTCTCAACAATGACTTGAACCTTACCCAAGCCAAATACAAATTCTCCTCCGGCCGCTGCTTGAAAACTTAATATTTCACTTCTGAGATTGGTAGTCTTGCTTGAGGGGAAGAATCTGATGAGGAACTTCCTTGCTAGGTCATCCCAAGAAGTAATGAAATTCGGTGGCTAAGCCTTCAACCACCTCTTTGCCTCTCCCAACAGTGAATATGGGAAGAGGGTGAGTCGGACATAATCAGTTGACACTCTGATGGGGACAAAAGTGTAATTGATCTCCAAAAAATTCTATAAGTGTTGTTGGGTCCTCAGGTATCATTTCAGTGAACTTGCCATTAGAATGTAACAGTTGCACCATATTCTGCATAAGATCAAAGTTTCCTCCGGGCTCCTATTTGCGGATACTGGAGGTCACATTCATCACTAGTGGGATTTCCACTTCGCGAACTGGCCGGGCTGCCATTGGTTCAGGCAACAACTCTGTTTGCCCAACTGGTGGATGTTTTTTTAACTACTCCTATAAGCTCTTTAGCTTCCACTCTAGAGTTTCTCTCCGGAGCAAATGTAATCGACGTTCAGGCTCCAACAAAGGTTCCACAAATTCTCTATTCCTTGCTAGTTCTGCAAGGATAACTTGTTACCTGCAATAGAATAGACTATGACAAAGGTTTTTCAACACTAAAGAAAATTAAAAATCACATGAAAACTAAAAATTCACCAATATTTCCAGTCCCTGGCAATGACACCAAAAACTTATTACGCCCCAGTGCACGTGCAAGCATACACGATCGTACAAGTAACATAGCGGCTCTTTTAAGAGCTGGATGTCGAACCCATAGAGACTGGACAATTTCAATGAATATTCGAGTTGAAGTACTACATTAAATTTCACAAGTGTTGATTGTAGAAATTTTGGTTGTTTAAACTAAATGTAAGTGATGATAAAAAAAATGGGAAACAATAATAAGAAGAATCTAGAGTTAAGGACTGACAATCATGCAATGCTACAATTCACAATGGTTCAAGTATATGAAATTCAATTATTGTCTCATAGAGTTAACATGCAGTGTTCATGGTCTTTCAAGCCTCTAAACACAACAAACTAGTCTCACACCTACATCGTTGAGCGAGGATGTGACGTCCTAATTCTTGAGCAATTTAACACTATGGATGTGGTTTACGGAGTTATTGCCCTTGATTATGGGCTTTCACACCTGTAATCATTTCACCCCACTTAGCTTCACAACTACTTCTATAAGCGGTGATGTGACAATCTAAGTCTGTGTTTAATTATCGTCCTGTTAAATAAACCAAGAAAGAAAAATTAGGTTTAATTTCTATTCTAACCGTGAATCCTATCGCAAAGACAAGAACTTGTTCCCTGCATTCTTTTGTTCTAGCCTAGGGTTACTCTTTCAAGCTTTTGCCTAAGTTTAACAAGTTTTTTTCAATGGTGATCAAGCATAAAAACAACGATAATTTAGAATGCAAGACAAAATAACAACTAAAACTCTAACCCAAGATGAATTTCAAGCAATTACATTCATATCATGTGGCCTCAACTACAAGAAAAAAGGTCTTTAGTGCGGGAAGATATGGTCGTTAAAAGTCCAAATTCGGTCCCTATAAGTTAATAACGACCGTAAAATATTCGATCGTCGACTGTCGCTAAAAGCGTTGACGTTAAAAGTTCACAACCGGATTTCTAATCCGATCATTAAACATTCTTTAGCGACGATACAAATTTCAGTCGTTATATTTCTTTTTTAGCAACAATATTTTCCCTTCGTTAATCATAATTCTGGTCGTTAAAATCATTTAATGGAAATAACAAATCTATCGTTACAAGTGCTTTAGCGACTTAAATTTACCTTCTTTGATTCTTTGTGAATTACTTTTAAACATCCAAAATAAAGTAATTACTCTATCATATGAATTCATTCACTAAACACAATTATTTAAAGACAAAAAAAGTTATAAATTTTCATTTAAATTTCAGTTAATTGTAATTAACTAAAGCATTACATTGGAAAACAAAATATCCATCAAAACTACACAACATTCTATCTGTCAATCCTAACAAAAGAGGAAAAAAGTTGTAGCGTGTGCAAAAAAGAAAATCTTAAAAACAATTCTAAAAAAACATAAAATAGATTATGCTTGTGCTTCCACTTGTTCTGTAAAATTTTTAGTTGTTTCAACATGCTCAGCACATTCAAGTTCAAGCTCTTCAGACTTCAGTATCTTAATCTGTTAGAAAGCAATTCCATGTCAGTTTAAAATTTATATTGATGTATAGTAAATATAAGGTGTTTGTAATAAAACATGAAATTCATTCTAGGAAAGGTAAAAGGTTTATATGAAATGTCTACTTAATCACCTTTCTGCAAAAAAAAGGACTCTAAATTAATAGTGCATCCAGGCAGTCTTGACAGCAAACCTCATAAAATTATTATCCAGATTGTATGTCTGTAGTTTCCTTCTAGAAAGCCACGAGCATCTCCTTTAACTTCTTGCTCTATTGAAGTTTATCTATCTTCTTTATAGCTTTCTGGGGAAGGATATCTTAGGAACATCAAATTTGATAGTTTCAAAATCATACAATTTCCTAAATGGTAAAGCTTTACATGTTCCCTAAATTAAATGTCCCAACTTTATTTGACTGGTGCATATGCATAGGTTCCTAAACAATAATTATCACGGGCACCACGACATTAGATTACATGTCAATGCAAATAACCACAAACTAAGAAATAGACATTAAAGTTAATTTTCTACAAGAAAATTATAAGCATCATCTCATTGCTTTTTCCCTCAACACAGATTCTATATTAAAACTTCAATTGGAAAAACTACAAAAATTCAATATTCAGGAGTAAACTAGCGGTCCAAGCATGAACATAAAAAGAAAACAGAAGAAGACACACAAAAATTATCAGTGCACGTATTTAAAACTGATGCGAAGTACCAAAAACCCACCCCCGGTACCATCACAGAGAAATTTGTTCCTAAAAGCTTACAACTTTCCGTCACCATGATTCATGACCGCTGTATGCTCTCTTCTATCCTTTAATTTATATATTTATACATAGTTATATATAAAGACAAACCAGTAATTTATAGAAAGTTAAGCATAATTTACATATTACATAAATAATAGGAGAAAGAAGAATGGGAACAACAAGAAATCAAATAAGTCAACCATAAAACAACACAGATCAATATATACCAACGTTAGAAATGATTTTTTTCTTATCAATTTATTTATTAGTTTAAACATAGAGAGAAATGGTGTAATGGAGCAATATTAAAGTGATCTAACTATTTTTTTATTTACTTCAGTTGCAGATTATAAAAAGATACATAACAATGCAGATAGGGGGATATAGAAATGCAAGTTGGGGAACATTACTGAAACCATTCCATTACTGGCTTATGCTTCTCCAACTACTAGAATATAGTTATATTATGCCACTTAAATATCTCTTACCTACATATACATTGACATCTATTAACAAGCACTTCTTTTTAACCGGCCAACAAAAATTTGGATTTTAGATTGAACTTGTATTTTTTTGAGAGAAAAAAATATCAGATCTTCAATCAGATAGCTTCAGAGTTGAATGCAATATGTTGATTCAATTGCAGTCATTCATGCTTTAGAGTTTAGAGTACAGGATCCGATATACAATTTTTTGTTCATATTTTACCTATTACTCTATAGACATATGTTACATCCTTTTTTTTTCTATTTTTCAGTCCTTTTGGTAACCTTTCTGAAGCTAGATATAGTTTTAAAGATTCACGAAAATAGCAGTCTTTGTCAATCCTTAATATGCCACTAGTCCAGTCACAAATGTACATAACCATAGTTTATCTTAGTTGATACATCAACCAAAGGACTTAAGAAAATATACTATTTGTTATTCGAAGGATCTCAGTCCTTCATGTTAAGTGAATCTTCAAACAGACTTTGCTTATGTTACACCCCATGGGAGATTCTTACATACAAGTATATAGATCCTCTTACCTGATAAAAAGGTTGGTAGATCCACTTTACAGAAGAGAAATTGATAAAAAAATTATCCATAATTGAATTTGAAAAAAATTCAAAGGGTAATACGACTAAGTTTCTGTTGAAAATTATAATATCAAGTTGACCATAGTAATGATTTCAATAGTGCATTACATAAAAATTATCCATTATTGAATATGATGGAAAAAATAAGTGCATACACCTATTTTTCCGTCACAAACAATAAGATCAAGTTGACCATCCTAATGATTTGACTGTAATAGGTCAAGTTTTCTAGATTTGTAGACCATCTATTAAGAATAATAGCTTCATTTCCTTTTTATAAAGTAAGCTATCCAACAAACAGGAATATCTTTATTAGTTCGTCCTTACTCCTAAATATTACTATAGATTAATGACAAGTTCAGATAACAATTTCTAAGTAACATTAAAGTTGAGTGAATCAAACATGCATTACCTAATATACTAGATTAACCACTAACTTTTTTATGAGTTATCCTATCACTAGTATCAACATCAACATAATAGCCAACATCATGTATCCGCTCCTGTAGCTGAATAAAAGATAAGCAAAAGGTTAATGCAATTTCATAATGGACACGAAACAATAATTCATGAAATGCTATTCGTTAGATGAAGTACATAGATGTAAGTACTTCCAACCCATAAGACCGAAATTTTTGGGAAACATGACAAACCATCGCTTGATGTGGACTAAGCCAGAAAGGTCACTTCCCCTTGAAATGCTCCAACAGAGTAGCGAACATATGCTCAACAGACCAAGTATAGCTCTAAATACCAGAACTGGTCTCTCCCTCGTACTTTCATCTTCTGCTGAGTATGATAAGTTGAGTCATTGACGAAGTTGGAAGTCAAACTGAAATAGAGAGCACTCAGATGATACTTCAAACTAGATGCAAATGATCTTGCTAAAAGCTTGAAGGTAAACATGACAACTACAAGAAGGTGTTTCTCGAAGAACGTCAAAAACATTCTTGAAAAAGATTCTAGAAATTCTATGCGTTGAAAGGCTAGAAATAGATGCCCTCTTCCTTTATACATTAGGAAATAATTAAAAATAAATGCAAAAACTAGAAAATATATGATAGGTGTTACATTCAAATAAATCTCATAGGAAATCTGCAGTTGGTGAAGAATCGATACTCTAGTGCAGCACAAAATAAAATTCAATGGAGAGTTACTTGAAGCTTGTATCACTTTGAATCATAGATGCCAATTTTTGTATGGAGCTTGTAAACATCAAGACTTTCGAAGCGCAAACCTGCAAGCGGGATATGATAAATACTAGTAAAGGATAGTCATATAAGAGTGAATTTTATTAATTTCCTAGGGTTATGCCTAAGTTTGACTAGAGAAGTAACCTTTAATTTACTTTATTGCAGCTGCAGTTTAGCATGTTGTAATCTTTTTGAAGCAAGAAGCCTTCATCTATGAAACTCCAAGTTCAACAAGTTCACCTTTTCTTCTACTTTTTAACACATCAAAATAAGAAATAAATAGACCTTGTATAATGATATTGGGACTATAAAAGCAAATAAACTAATTGGGTATGCAAGAATGTCGCACCAAATAATATTACCTACACCAATTTAGTCCCAGTTCATCATTGGACCAATTTCTATTCATTTCTTCTCAGTTGATTGTCCTACTTTTTTCTCTTCAATTTTTGTTTCTTCAATCTCCCCCAATACAAAAATTCAAACAACACATACTCTCTCAATCTGTTGCACAAATGAAAAAAAACTAAAATCTTTTAATTTTCTAATGGGACCTTCTAGATTAGGCTACAAAAAGAAAATAAAGTTATATTTATGACGTTCCACCGAAATCACTAAAAGATGAAAGTAAGTCTAAACATCGAAATTATAGAAAAAGAAAGAGATAAAAACCATATTTTTTCTGAATTCAAAGTGTATAAGACTTCATATCCTTCAAAATCATTTGTGAATTCTCTTATAGTAAACGGAAATTTGAGATTAGGAGAAAAGAAACAAAATAAATACAGATTAAAACGGAAAAGTAAGCAAATGACTCAAACTCACTGAAGTTTTTTATCGCCACTGTCAATATGTCGCATGACGAAATTTAGATATAAATTTTAATTCCTATTTGTCTAGAAAAAAGACAGAGAGATTGGAACTGAATGTCGCTGGAAAATTAGGCTTTATACTTCAAAAAGAATCTTCTATCGTCACCAATTTGAGGGTCGCTCCCTAGACGTACTCTATGTGAGGATTTTCTTTGGAGTTGGGAGAAAGAGGGGTGGGGTTAATAGTTGGAGAGTCAGAAAAATTAGGAGGGAAAAGTCGGCGCCTTACTTACTTTTGTTTAAGTATGTTTTTAACAACTAAATATTATAATTTCTAATGGTCAAATATTAATTTTTTGATTTTAACGACCGAAAAGAAATGTAGTCTCTAAAAATACAGAAATAACACCGAATTCATATCCTTTCATTATATAATGGTCGTTAAAAATCTAATTTCTTGTAGTATCCTAGAAGAAGGGTTTTAGCCACTCATGTTCATACAATTACTCAAAAACATGTTTAAAGTAAAGTACTTACAAGAATGGTTAAAAAGAATGGAAGTTTTTGAACTCTAGGTAGAGTTTCTTTCGTTCTCCCTTCGTTCCTTTCCATTTCTCCAAAAATATTTCGTGAAAAATGATTTCAGGAGCTAAGTGTTTAATTTATACTAAATGGAAATTTGCAAATTTTCGCCGGTCATGGAACAGCCCCGTGCCATGCTGCCTATCACACAGCAGCAGCTCCGTGGCACGAGGCGTCGCGCATGCCTACTAGAATGTGGCTTATCGTCTTGTCCTCGTGCTACACTGGTGCGCGTCGCCCAGTGTGGCACGCCACTGGTTGCACTAATGGAAGGGCATGGCACGGCCTGGACGCGTAGGCCTCTTGCTTGGCATGTCCTCGCGCGTGCGCACGGCGTGGCACGACGCCTAGCTTGTTGCTTGCCTAGTGTGGCACGCTGGCATGTGCTAGTAGCCTACCCTTAATACCCTGGAAGATCCCAGGAGTAGACCCGAGATTAAAAAATTAAAAGTGGCAGAAATTTGGAAAAACTTCTCAGAACGGGTCGTGGTACAAGTCGGGGGTGCCACTAATGACCCGTTGGATGTGTTTGTGGTGAGGCACTACAGGTTTGGAGTTAGAAGTAACAGGTCTAGGAATGACTCATTGTTCAGTGTAATGAGTCGTTCGATGGTGTGATTATGAGACTGGTCCTTGGTGAAGGAGGAAGTAACAAGTCGTAGCACGACCCATTGCAGGTAATAATGGGCCGTGGTCAGCAACCATTTAATGGGATCCCCAGGTAAAGGCAGTGGTGACAATGACTGACAGCAACAAGTCGTTTAAGCTGGCAATGACCCGTCCTGTCCGATCGTGGTGAGGGATCAGAGACCTGGATTCAGGGAGTAGCAATGAGTAGTAAAAACGGCTAGGAGCTAACAACAGATCATACTGACGTCCGTTGTCACTGGCAATTCAGTTTTCCCAGGATTTTCATTAAGGGTATTTCCATAATTCCTAAGCCCTAGAGTCCTAAAATACGCCGTTTTAAGCTTGAAATAGGCAGTTTTATTAGGGGTAAGTTCATTCTAGGCTCATTCACATTCATGCATGCAAGTTGAAGGCTTAGAAGGTGATCAATCTTAGGTTTTCTACAAGTTTTCCTTCAATTCATCATTGGGCAATCAGGGAAGTGGTAGAATCAGATCCTATCATTTATGTAGGGTTTTGAATGGGTGAATTTGTTCACACCCATGGTCAATCCCTCTCTAAATCATGAAAATTCATATGTTGATCCTATGGGGTTTTAACCCAATGTGTGAAATTCCTAGTTTTCTATATGGGTATGATCTAAATATGTTTCTACTATTGAATTATGATTTATGGGCAAGTTTTACATTATTTTCAATGATAATCATGTTTTCAAGCCTTATATATTAAAATGCACATTTATGAGAAGTTCATGAAAGTTGAGATTTATGATTAATTCTCAAGTATGATGAGATATTATTCATGAAAAGCATGTTTTCAAGTTACCCATGTTTATGATCATGTTTTCAAGTGGATTATGTATTTTCAAGCATGATTAAAGTATTGGGAAATGCACATATGTTCAAGTATGATTTATGATTTCAGGAATTAGCTTACCACATGGTTTTGGTGTTAAGACTCCCAGTTATGTTCAGCTTGTGGTATGGTTTGAGCTAAAGCTCCTCATATATGATTTCAGATTTAATATGTATTCGATTATTAAGCTTCGTTGAAACGATAGACAGCATATGCATTTTTTTGGGAGTAGAGTCTAGCATCGAGTAGGCTAAGAGTCGATTAACCCTATGCCTCAAAACTATGTGCCAACGTAGGTTTACATATCATATATATACACTTTTGGACCTCCCTTGTGAGTTATCCCCTGCCCCGAATGGGCCTCGAGCTTGATATCGATATCATGGTATCATCCTTAGCCCTAGCAAGGCTTTGGATGGCTCTACCCACTTGAGTGTGATAGTTGGGACCACATAAGCTCTTACGTGGTAATGTCAATTATATGGCGAGTCTCCCACTGTTCCTCATGATTTCAGTTATGCATGTTTCTCATTCACTATATATATATATATATATATATATATATATATATATATATGTTCTAAAGCAGGTTTGACCCAATGTTCAGTTTTACATATGATTATCATATTTCAGCTTTGGGTCATTCAATTCAGTTTTGATGTTCAGTTATGTTCAGATTATGATTTAACAAAATAGCATGCAGGCCCTACTCTCAGATTCTTGTTTTGATTATGTTTTAAATAATGCATGTTTTAAATGATTTTACCTATTTAAGCGGTTTGACTTACCTTGCATACTCGGTACATTCCACATATTGATCGCATATTCTATGTTGTATCGTTTTATGATACATGCCCCAATCTTCAGACTCAGCCCCGCCATTAGCCAGTTCCGGAGTTATCATCCAGCTTAATGGTAAGTAAACTCACCATTTCCCAAGGACCATTTTCTATCATATATCTTTGTACTTTCAGTTTTCATACTTGTTGGGTTAGTTAGGGTTGTTGTCCCATCAACCCATTAGTTATATAGAGGCTTTCAGACGGTATGTAGTAATCAGCTCGTCATGTATTATGTGGATCCCAATTTCGATGTCATGTTATGTTCGAAGTTCTGCTATGTTATTATGAAAAACCTTCCACTTTATTTGGTTGAGATAGATGCATGTTCATGCCATGGGTCAACTTGGTGTCTCTCAGGACTCCTTGTCCCGTGTCTTAATCCGGGCCTATGTTCGGGTCGTGACAAACTTGGTATCAAAGCATTAAGTTTTGAAGTGTCCTAGTGTGTCTGAAAGTCACGTTAAGTAGAGTCTTTTTCATTGGTGTGAAGCGCGCCACACTTTTGATGAAGAGGCTACGAGACGTTTAGGAAATGTTCCCTTCTTTCACGATCTATGTCGTGTGGTGAAATGTCTCTCTATCCTCCTAACTCATGCTATTCGTGATTGCAGAATCATGCCTCCCCACAGAGTTAATGGCAGAAGAAATGGGAATGGAAATGGCCACGAGGATGGCATTTGAGACAGGTACCAACAAGCCCTACCAGTCCATGAGCACTATCCACCGGAGCCAGTTGCCCACGTTGAATTTAGGGCAGCCATTCAGATGCTAGCATAGGCTTTGATCGCCCAAGTCAAATAGTAGGCAGTAGTGCATGTCCCGCAAAACGGGAATGTGGCAACAACACGACTCAGAGATTTCTAAGGATGAATCCATCAGAGTTTCTTGGGTCGAAGGTGGACGAGGATCCACATGAGTTTATCGATGAGATTGTGTAGATCACCTAGGTCATCGGGGTGAGTGGAGAAGAGTGTGCGGATTCAGCCTTATATTAGTTGAAGATTGAGTCACACACATTTGGTTTAAATAGTGGAAGGATAGTAGGGCAGCCAGAGCAGGCCTTATTAGTTGGGAGGAGTTTCACATTGCTTTTCTAGATTTATTTTTCCCTGGTGAGATGAGGGAGTTGAAGGTAGCCGAGTTTGTGAGCCTAAAGCAGGGGAAGATGATGGTGTAGGAGTATACCCTAGAGTTCACTCATCTGTCAAAGTACGCCCCAGAGTTAGTGGTTGATCAGAGGGCGCAAGTGAGTAGGTTTATTCATGGGGTGGTGGACTATCTTGACAAGGATTGCAGAGTCGCCATGCTCCATCAGGATATGCATTTCCCTTGAATAGTTCTTTATGACCAGCAGATGTAGGCGGTCCATCTGAGGGAGAGAGAGGCCAAGAGGGCCAAGACAAACAACTATAGGCTCTCTTAACCGAGGCTTGGTGGTAGGCACTGACAACAGACCCACCAGAGATCTTCAGCCGCAACATCTTCAGTGATGAGTGTGCCATCCAGAACTAGGAACGACCAAATAGGACGAGTATCAGGCTCTAGAGGTCAGAGCATAAGGCCCGCGGATTCCAGTATCCTAGTTTGCGGCAGGTGTGGTTGAGGGCACATGGGTCAGTGTTTGGCGGGTACAAGTGCTTGCTTCGGGTGTGGGAATCCAGGAAATATGCTCATAGATTGCCCAGTAGCTAGATAGGACTATGATAGGGGCCGAGGCCCAGCTTCCAATTTAGTAGCTCCACCCGCACGCCCACCTTAGGAGGGGGCATCTACTAGCACAAGTGGCGGTCAGCGCCAAAATAGATTCTATGCCTTAGCATCTCGCCAGGAGCAGGATGTCTCCCCGGATGTAGTCCCTGGTATGTTATGAGTTTTCCATCTTGATGTATATGCTTTGTTAGATCTACAGGCTACCTTGTCTTTTGTGACACCTTATATGGCTAGTAGTTTTAGAGTTAGTCTCAAAATCTTTCTAGAACCCTTCTTAGTCTCTACCCCAATGGGTGATTTAGTTGTAGCTAGACAGGTGTATAGAAGTTGTCCGGTCACAGTCCTTCAGAAAGACACCTCAGCAGATCTAATAGAGTTAGCCATGACCGACTTTGATGTTATCCTCTGCATGGATTGGTGATCTTGGGAAAAATGGCATGCCCAAGTGATACTTTATAACTTAGTTTTCGTCTTGTTTATCTACTTATTTATATACATTTTCATGTAATTTTATGTAAATGTGAATATATATATATATATATATATATACTAACTAACATGATTAGTCTTGTTTTTGTAGGTTTGAAATGAATTTGAGGAACTAATCTATGAGTTGGTGAAGTGGAGGAATGGAATCGGAAGCGAAACGCGAAAGTCGGCAAGGAGGACAGGCGAAGCAGCCCACCTGCGCGACAGCAACGTGCCACGGCCAGCCAGGCTGCGCGACAAGAGTGTGTCACGGCCCCAAACACGCTGCTCAAGCAGCGTGCCACCCTTCCATCGCGGCAAGGGGCTGCCTGGCGTGTGTTTGATGCAAATTCCAGATTGCTTCCGTGATTCCTCCATGTCACGGAGGTAAATTGGCGCGACCACCTCCGTGCCACAGAGCTATTCCATGCCGGGCATAATTTTATACACCTCTGATTTACTATAAATAGGTCCCTTATCTCCTAAAAACATTTTGTCACGTAATATTTCTGAAAAACTACCAAGGAGTGAAGGAGAAGTGGGAGAACTCACCTAGGGTTCTTAAATTTCATTTTCTCTTCTACCAATTCTTGTAAGTATGTTACTTTAATTATATTTTCTTGTAATTATATGAACTTGAGTGGCTATAATCCTTCCTCTAGGGTTGAAGCCACAAGGTATGATTGTGATTATGCGAATTTGTTTTAGTTTTAAGTTATTAATTGTTGTTTTATCTTACGTTCTTAATTATGGTTGTTTTTATGATTGATCACCATGAAAAAACACACGTTACACCTAGATAAAAGCTTGAGAAAGTACACCTAGGCAAGAACAAAAGAATGTAGGGAGCAAGTTTGTATCTTACGATATAATTCGCGGTTAGGATAAGAAATTATACCTAATTTGCCTTGCTTGGTTGATAAAACGAGATGATAATAAGAAATCAACTTAGAATTGTCACTCCACCACTCGAAGAAGTAGTTGTGAAGCTAAGTTGAGTTAAATGATTAGAGGCACGAAAGTCAATAATCAAGAGCATAAACCCTGTAAACCACATTCCCATAATTGAATTGCCCAAGAACTAGAATGTCACATCCCCGCTCAACGATGTAGTTGTGAGGCTAGTTTGTCATGTTTAGAGGATCGAAAGACCATGAACATGCAATTGTAATTATGTGAGACGACAATTGATAATTCCATACTTAAACCATTACAAAGCGTAGTATCGCATGATTATCGGGCCTTAGCTCTAGTTTCTCCTTGAATTACTTCAGAGTATTTCTGTGACCACCCCTAGACTTAATTAAACTTTATTGAGAAAGTCTATATCAACACTTGAAAAAGTTAATATCACACTTGAACTTGATAATTAGCTAAATTGGTCCAGTCCCTGTGGGTTCGACATCCGGCTCTTAAATAGGGCGACTGTATTACTTGTAAGACCACGTACACTTGCGTGTGCGCTTGGGCGCAGTCTCAACAAGTTTTTGGCGCCGCTGCCGGGGACTCGATGAAGTTTAGTAAATTTGTTTGTTTTTGTGTGATTTTTAATTTCCTTAAGTGTTGAGAAACTTGGTCTTAGTCTGACTTATTGAATGTGACAGGTTGTCTTGCCGAGCTGGCTAGGAATAGGGAGCTTGTGGAACCGTTGCTTGAACCAAAACGTCAAATTCATTTGCGAAGGAGAGTAGCTCTTGAGCAAAAGTTGAAAAGACTTCAAGAAAAGGTACAACAACAACCACCCGCAGGACAAACACAATTGTCACCGAAAGCAATAGCAGCCAGACCAGTTCGCGAAGTGGCAATCCCATAAGCGATGAATGTGAAATCTAGTATCCGTAAACCAGAACCTGGAATGAACTTTGAATTGAAACAGAACATTTTGCAGGTGCTACATTGTAGTGGTCAATTCACTGGGATGGCACATGAAGACCCGCAGTAGCACCTACAAAACTTTTTAGAGATTAGTGACACTTTCGTCCCCACCGGAGTGTCCATAGACTATGTCTGACTTACCCTCTTCCCATTTTCATTGTTGGGAGAGGCAAAAAGGTGGTTGAATGCTTAGCCACCAACTCCATAACTTCTTGGGACTATTTGGCGAAGAAGTTCTTGATTAGATTCTTTCCTTCAAGCAAGACTGCAAAACTGAGAAGTGAAATACTAAGTTTCAAGCAGAGGCCTGATAAGAATTTATATTTGGCTTGGGAGAGATTCAAGTCATTATTGAGAGACTGTCCCTATCACCAGCAATCCAATGACGTGCTGGCCCATACCTTTGTATAAAGTCTAGACCCACACACGAAAATTTTGCTAGACTCTGCATCGGGTGGGCAAGCCTTAGAGAAGACTTATGATGAGTTGTACACGTTGTTGAATAGAATTGCACAGGGAAATCCAGAATGGCACAGTGAGTCATCGAGAGGGGCAGGAAAAAGAGCAGGGTTGATAGAAGTAGATGGTATTAATGCCTTGGCAGCACAGTTAGCTTCATTACAACATCAAATGATGACTCAGTTCAATAAACTGAGTATGAACCAACAACAGGGCCAGGTTAATGCAGTTCAGCAAGCTCCGAGTTGGTGTGAAATTTGTGGGAATAATGTGCACAATGCAGAATCTTGTGGAGCCAATCCAGAATCAGTCAATTTTGTTGGGAATGTACAGAGGAACACTCAGAATTTTGGAAACAATTACAACAAAAATTGGCAGAGCCACCTGAATTTTTCTTGGGGTGGAAATCAAAAGCAAAGTTCTCAACAACCTCAACAGCAGCAGTATCAGCAGAATAGGTAGAATGATGGCCAGTTGAGCAGCAACGTTGAGGAAATATTGCAGAAAATCACGGAGACCCAGACTCAATTAGCAGAAAATCAGGCGAGGATGGCATCAGACCTGAAAAATCAGCAATTGGCCACCCGCAATCTAGAAAAGCAGATGGGTCAGATAGCAGCTGCTCATAACATGAGACCGCACGGAGGACTACCAAGTGACACAAATCCTAACCCCCGTTAGGTCAACGCCATCAGTCTGAGGAGCGGCAAACAATTAGCTGATGTAGTTTCAAAAGAGAAAAGAAATGAGGTGCAGCTGGAGTTGGTTAGACAAGGACCATCCAGTGACAAGGGAGAGAATCAGAGTGCTGTGCAATAAAATGTGCAATCTTCATTGTATCCAACACAGAGACCACCACCACCATTTGCTCAGAGATTCAGAAAGAGCAAGGAGGAGGAATTCTTCAAAAAGTTCTTTGAGATTTTCAAAGAACTTCACATAAATTTTCCTCTTATTGATGTTTTGCAGGGAATGCCCAAGTATGCTAAATACTTGAAGGATGTGATGGCTAACAAAGTGAGATTAGTGGATGTCCAAACAGTAGCACTGACGGAGGATTGCAGTCATAGGGTATTGAGCAAGATTCCTAAGAAGCTCAAAGACCCAGGGAGTTTTACCCTCCCCATACAAATAGGTAAAGCTGAAGTGCTACGAGCGCTATGTGATTTAGAGGCAGTAGTTAATCTAATTCCCCAATCTTTATTTAACACCCTGGGGTTGGGAAAATCGCAGCCAACAAGATTGATGCTGCAGCTGGCGGACCAGTCGCGAGTGGCACCGGATGGAACCATAGCGGACCTTCTCATCAAAGTGGGTAAGTTTATTATACCTGATGATTTTATTATCTTAGATTTTCGTGTTGATGACCAGGTACCCTTAATCTTGGGACGACCATTCTTGGCCACCGGAGGAGCGGTAATTGACTTAAGAGCAGGGACCCTGAAAATGAGGGTCGAGGATGAAGAAGAACTCTTCCGAGTATATCAAGAGATTAACCCACCCACACACTACAGAATCCTTTGTAAGGTTAGTGTGTTGTTAGAGGATAAGTGTGGGGTGGTGAATTCCACAGGTCCACAACCAAAGGTAATGATAAGTGTTCAGCCCGAGTCTGATAAAGAGCTTCAGAGTGTGAAGAATTTGGAGGAAAAGAGGAATAGAGTGGAGGCTGTTTCCTCTAAAAATCAAAAGAAAAGAAGATGGTTCTCGAAAGGGAACCCAGGTATGAGGATGTCCTATAAAGGATAGTCCACGTCGTGCCGCGACGTAAAATAAGCCGCTTCTTGGGAGGCAACCCAAGGGTACCACAGGTACAATTTATGATTTTTGTTTATGTGATTTTGGTTACTTTCAACTTGTGTTGTTTTTGTGGAAAGTTAGGCACAGATGGAGGGGAAGTCTGAGTACCCGTGGAGGAGAAAGCTAACAAGTATGGAAGATAAAAAGTGTGGGGTCAAACACCCACTTGTGCAAATTTGAAGAAAAGCATGCTATTAGCTAGGCATAGAGGCTGGGGAGTATTTCTCACCCTTTTGAATTTTAATTAGATGCTTTGGGGACATAGCATGATTCTAGTGTGGGGTGAGGGAAATTTAAAAAATTTTGTTCTTAATGATTTTGGTGAATGTAGTGCTTGATACATATTGGAAAAATTGTTGAGTTGAGCATGACTTCACCACCCGTTGGTTTTTATTTTCGGTTATTTTCCGACAGGGGGTCTTTGAACCGAATAATAATAAAAAAAATTTCCTTGTCTGTATATAATGTTTTTAGTCATAGTTAGAGACTATTTCCGACGATGGATGGATGATGACCGTCTTGAGGAAAAATTAGTCAATAGGTTTTGGGTTTTGAACCCGTAGCTAATTTATGGCTTGATGTTCTTGTTATGTGCTATACATGATTGTAAGATACAAGTGTGGTTAGTGTTGAAGCATGTAAGAAGTGTATAACTTTGTTTGAGACACCTAGGCTCTTGAATTTGACTCAATGTGGTTGAAGCTTAATTCTGAATTCTTGTGATTAGCTGAGTAAGAGTCTGCTAAATGTGTCTTGAATTGAGCATGTGCTGTGAGTGTAAGTTTTTCTAATATTCCGTGCTACAGTGGAATGTCTAGAACTTGTCTGGTGTGTATATAAAACGAAATGAAGGATGTGGACTGTAGGAGATGATTTAGGCATTTCTTTGAATGAACCTAATTTTTATCCCTCGCTTTACCTACCTTGAATGTTAAATCCTAGTGAACCCCATTGAGCCTTAAGACTATTCTTTGATAGCTACAATAATCCTTTTTCTTTCATTAGCCTTGAATTTGATCCAAAACTCCTAAGCGCTTAAGGGAAATATCCGAAAGAGTGAAGGAGTGAGAAGCAGAAAAAGAAGGAAAAGTAGCAGTTGTAAAAGTTGAAAAAGGTCAAGGGTGCACTTGTTTGAAAATGCCTGAGTATTGGTAGGGAGTAAGAAATAAATGAATGAAAAAGTTGCTTAAGTACCCCTTACTAATAAGCTGAGTGTGCTTAAAGAAATGGAAACAAGAAAGAGAAAATTCGAGAGTGAAAAGAATGAGGAGGAAGTAAGAAAAGAGATGTCCTTAATGAAGGTTGAAGTTATTAGAAGCTCTTGGGGAAGATGGCCACTGTTATTATCCATAGTATTACCTACCCATCCCTTGGCTTACATTACAACCCATTAAGTCCTACTTGATCTTACGTTCATACATCCTTAAATTAGTGGAGTAAAACACTAAAGGCAAGCTTATGGGTCACTACATGATGCATGTGAATTCCTTGAGAGAGCGAGCGTAATTCTATTCATATACCCATACATGTTGTGCTTTGAAAATTGTGAGTAAAAATGGGTAACTCTCTTGTTGTGAGGGCACATGTTTAATGAGAGATAACATTCATGTCGTATTTCCTGATCGGTTGATTTGCATGAGTTTGGTAAGATTAAGAGTCGATTCTTGAGGTTAGGAAGTCTTAACATAGTTGTATATCATTTCATTGATTAAATCGTGCATGCTCTATTTTTAACTTGTTATCTCAAACAATCATTGTAGCCATAGCCATAATTTTCTTTCTAAATTAGTTATGTGTGAGTCTTCATTTACATGAGATGTAAAAGGGTTGTTCGAGGACGAACAAGGCTTTAAGTATGGGGTAGGTGGATCTTGGGCAAAATGGCATGCCCAAGTGATACTTTATAACTTAGTTTTCGTCTTGTTTATCTACTTATTTATATACATTCTCATGTAATTTTATGTAAATGTGAATATATATATATATATATATATACTAACTAACATGATTAGTCTTGTTTTTGTAGGTTTGAAATGAATTTGAGGAACTAATCTATGAGTTGGTGAAGTGGAGGAATGGAATCGGAAGCGAAACGCGAAAGTCGGCAAGGAGGACATGCGAAGCAGCCCACCTATGCGACAGAAACATGCCACGGCAGGCCAGGATGCACGACAAGGGCATGTCACGGCCCCAAATGCGTTGCACAACAGCGTGCCACGCTGCCATCGCGGCAAGGGGCTGCCTGGCGTGTGTTTGATGCAAATTCCAGATTGCTTCCGCGATTCCTCCGTGTCACGGAGGTAAATTGGCGCGGCAACCTCCGTGCCATGGAGCTATTCCATTCCGGGCATAATTTTATACACCTCTCATTTAATATAAATAAGTTCCTTAGCTCCTAAAAACATTTTGTCACATAATATTTCTAAAAAACTACCAAGGAGTGAAGGGAGAAGTGGGAGAACTCACCTAGGGTTCTTAAATTTCATCTTCTCTTCTACCAATTTTTGTAAGTATGTTACTTTAATTATGTTTTCTTGTAAATATACGAACTTGAGTGGCTAGAACCCTTCCTCTAGGGTTGAAGCCACAAGGTATGATTGTGATTATGCGAATTTGTTTTGGTTTTAAGTTATTAATTGTTGTTTTATCTTACGTTCTTAATTATGGTTGTTTTTATGATTGATCACCATGAAAACACACACGTTACACCTAGATAAAAGCTTGAGAAAGTACACCTAGGCAAGAACAAAAGAATGTAGGGAGCAAGTTTGTATCTTACGATATAATTCGCGGTTAGGATAAGAAATTATACCTAATTTGCCTTTCTTGGTTGATAAAACGGGATGATAATAAGAAATCAACTTAGAATTGTCACTCCACCACTCGAAGAAGTAGTTGTGAAGCTAAGTTGAGTTAAATGATTAGAGGCACGAAAGTCCCTAATCAAGAGCATAAACCCCGTAAACCACATTCCCATAATTGAATTGCCCACGAACTAGAATGTCACATTCCCGCTCAACGATGTAGTTGTGAGGCTAGTTTGTCGTGTTTAGAGGCTCGAAAGACTATGAACATACAATTGTAATTATGTGAGACGACAATTGATAATTCCATACTTAAACCATTACAAAGCGTAGTATCGCATGATTATCTGGCCTTAGCTCTAGTTGCTCCTTGAATTACTTCAGAGTATTTCTGTGACCACCCCTAGACTTAATTAAACTTTATCGAGAAAGTCTATATCAACACTTGAAAAAGTTAATATCACACTTGAACTTGATAATTAGCTAAATTGGTCCAGTCCCTGTGGGTTCGACATCCGACTTTTAAATAGGGCCACTGTATTACTTGTAAGACCATGTACACTTGCGTGTGCGCTTGGGAGCAGTCTCAACATTTGGCTATTTACATGTTATGCCTCAGTTAATTGTAGAACCCAGGTACTAGAGTTCAGATTTCCGAGTGACCCAGTCATAGAGTGGAAGGGTAGTTCAGTTGTGCTTGTAGGTCGTTTCATTTCCTACCTTAAGCCTAGAAAGATTATCTCCAAAGGTTGTGTATACAATCTAGTTAGGGTTAAGGATGCTACGTCCGAGACCACAACTATCCAGTCAATTCCAATAGTATGTGAGTATCAAGAAGGCTTCCCAGATGATTTACCGTGAATCCCTCCCGAGTACGAGATTGATTTTGGCATTGACCTTCTTCCTGATATGCAACCTATACCTATTCCTCCTTATAGAATGGCTCCATCCGAGTTAAAAGAGTTGAAGAAGCAGTTAAAGGACCTGTTAGACAAGGGTTTCATTAAACCGAGCAAATCCCCATGGGGTGCACTGATAACGGGCAAAAATATATGCCCGAGATACTCTTTATTACTTCAATTAGTCTTGTTTATCTAAGTTATTGTATACATTTTCATGTAATTTTATATAATGTGGAGATATGTGCTAACCAACATGATTAGCCTTTGTTTTGTAGGTTTTGATGATGTTTGAGTAACTAATCCATGAGTTGGTGAAGTAGAAGCTTGGAAACGGAATTAACACGCGAACGTCGGCAAGGAAGAGGCACAAAACAGCCCACCGGCGCGTCGACAAGGTGCCACGGCAGGCAGGCCGCTCAAAACAGCCCACCTGCGCGTTGGCAACGTGCCACGGCAGGTGGACTCCGCGACCATGGGGCTACAACGCGCTGCCCAAGCAGCGTGACACGTTGCCAACGCGGCAAGGTGCTGCCTGGGCCGGTTTAGGGTGATTTTCCAGAGAGCCTCTGCGTTCGTAGCGTGTCACGGAGGCCGTGCTCCGCGATGCACTCCGTGACACGTTGCTTGTTAATCCGGGAAAGATTCCTACTAATATAAATAGCACACTTAGGTTTATTTTTCATAATTCAGACTTGGTGGAGCTAGGACGTGGGTTAGCAGCAGTTGAGGGACGAAAAAGCTAAGGTTTTTCTCTCTTTCTTTCTTCTTTCAATCAATTGTACGTATGATTTACACTCATTTGAGGATGATCAATCCACAAATGAGTGGCTAATTCTCTTCCTTGCTAAGGTTTTGAACATGTGTATTGAATTTTGATTGTGAATTATATGGTTTTTCATCTTCTTCTTTCATGTTGTTCTATTAATTCTTGTTCTTACTGCATTAGTGTGTGGCCAACATTAATGTACATCTAAAAAGTCCAATTTCACTCGAGAGAGCAAGAAATTGGAAAGTTGTGAATTAATAGGGTATTGTTCTTAACTTGATTTGGGAAAATTGGGTTTTGATGTGCTTTCCTGATAGAAATATACTTGAAAGTCGTATTAGTCAATTTAGGAACCGGAATTGTATTGCTAGGTCATAAATTGCATTTGATCACAGAAATGTAGACGAATGGTTTATGATTCTAAAGTGAGATTAAATACGAGAGTTTTAATCTCTAGGCTAATGTTCTTGGCTAGCAACATGAAGAGAAGAATAACCGAATTATGATTACTATCGAATTCATTACTTGTTCTTAACCTTGGCATGCTCTTATCCATAGTTTCAATTCAAGTAAATATTTGTTAATAGTTTTAGTATATAGTTTATAAACAAAATTATTTAACTTTTGGTTACATTGTTGTCAACATAATTAGAAGTAAACTAGAATATAGTATACTTAAGCAATTTTACTTATCTAGAGTCTCCTTGGATCGATACTTGGCTTACTTAGCCACTTTATTACTTGTTTGACCACGTGCACTTGCGTGTCGGTTTTTAACCCCTACCGAACCAGCCGAACAAGTTTTTGGCGCCGTTGCCGGGGAGGCTAGGCGATTTGTGAAATTGTGTTAAGTGTAAATTTATTGTATTTTTGTTTTATTTTCTTAAGTGTTGACAACTTGGTCTTAGAATTTGTTTTAATTCTTTGTTTATTTTAATTTTTCTCTCTTTCGGATACCCTCATTGACATGACATCTTGGAATATAAATGGTGGATACGCATATTTCGGCGAATCTTGCATGAATTGCGGAGGACCCCACTTGTGGCAAAACTGTAACACTTGCAATATATGTGGGTGTCAATATGGCCATTGGGGTGATTGTCCAAAGGCATATTCCCCTCCCCCAAGCCCCTACTATGATCCTTTTGTTGTTTTTGCTGAATATAGGCATGTTGAAAATGAGGACTTGGGACGCCAAGTTCAAATAGAGGACATGATAAAACAACTCCTAGAGCAATCAGAAGCAATGAAGGAGTCGGTGGCAGAATTGATAATTCAGCAAAAGGAGAATGCAGAGGCTGTAAGCAGGATGAGCGTCAAACTCACAGAGATGTGTGCTGAGGCTGAAGCTTGTGATAATTTGCAGGTGATAGTTTTAGCCGATATTCAAGAGGAACTACAAGAGGAATACAAGGGTGAATTTTTGGACGAAGCCCAACAATTAGAATCTCTTGAGTGTCTCCGTGATCGGCTCATACCTATAGAAATTCCATTCATGGAAGAAGAAAAAGAATATCTCCCATTTGACCTTAATGGAGAAATAGATGTCGATGTTGAAAAGGTGTACACAAGTAAGGAAGTCAAGCACAAAGCAATTTCAGAGTTGAGGTGTATTAGACCACACTCTACGCATTTTTCGACGTTAAGTTTGGTTGACAACATAGAAATAGAGTCTTCCAAGTTTATAGAGAAATGTCTAGAGGAGGACCAAGCCCCATATATTCTGAAATTTGCTAACTCAGAGAGACAAAATGACTTCGCTTACATAGGGGCCAATAGGTTCAAAAGAAAACATCTACTGCTTGGTCCTTACAATTTTTCACCACCACCCCTAGAGCATAAGAGGAAATTATAAAAGAAATTAGGGGTGAGATTCATATCCTCAAGGTGGAGGAAAAAGTGGTGAAACTTGGTACGTCGTGCCGCGACGTAAAATTAGGCGCTGCTTGGGAGGCAACCCAAGGGTACCACAGGTACCATTTTAATTTCTTGCAATTGAGTTAATTTTTGTTTATTTTCATCTTGTGTTGTTTTGGTGGAAAGTTAAGCGCAGATGGAGGGGAAGTCTGAGTACCCGTGGAGGAGGAAGCTAACAAGCATGGAAGAGAAAAAGTGTGGGGTTGACCACCCACTTGTGCAAAGTCGAAGAAACGCATGCTGTTAGCTAAGCCTAAAGGCCTCAGGGAGTATTTCTCACCCTTTGTAAATTTTAATTTGATGCTATGAGGACATAGCATGATTTAAGTGTGGGGTGAGGGAAAGTTCAAGGGAAATTTCAAAATTTTCTGTGCTTAACGATTTTGGTGAATGTAATGCTTGTGCAAAAGTTTGTGAGAAATTTGAAAAATTTGAAATTTTTTTGTGAATTAAGCATGACTTCATCACCCGTTGGTTTTTCTTTTCGGTTCTTTTCCGACGGGGGGTCTTTGAACCGAAGAATAAAAAAAAAAAATTTCTTTTTCTTTGTCTGTATATAATGTTTTTTTTAGTCATAGTTAGTGATTGTTTCCGACGATGGATGGATGACGACCGTCTTGAGGAAAATTAGTCGATAGGTTTTGGGTTTTTGAAACCATAACTAATTGGGGCTTGATGTTCTTTTTATGTGTTATACATGGTTGTAAGATGCAAGTATGTTCAGCATGAAGCATGCAAGTGTATAACTTTGTTTGAGACACTTAGGCTCTTGAATTTGACTCAATATGTTTGAAGCTTAATTCCGAATTCTTGTGATTAGCTGAGTAAGAGTCTACTGATTGTGTCTTGATTTGAGCATGTGCCATGAGTGTAAGGTTTTTGAGTATTCTATGCTATTGTGGAATGTCTAGAACTTGCCTGGTGTGTTTATAAAACGAAATGAAGGATGTGAATTGGAGGAAATGATATAGGCATTTCTTTGAATGAACCAACTTTTTATCCCTCATTATACCTACCTTGAAAAATTAATCCTAGTTAACCCCATTGAGCCTTGAGCCTATTCTTTGACAGCTGCAACATAAGCTTAATCCTTTTTCTTTCATTAGCCTTGAAATTGAACCAAAACTCCATAGCGCTTAAAGGAAAAATCCGAAAGGGTAAAGGAGTGAGAAGAATGGAAAAGAAGGAAAAATAGCAAGTTGTAAATAGTTGAGAAAAGGAAAAAGGTGCATTTGTGTGAAAATGGTTGGTTATTAGTAGGGAGTAAGAAAAGGAATGAATGAAACATATTGCTTAAGTACTCCTTACTAATAAGCTAAAAGTGTCAAAAGAAACGGGGGAACAAAAGAGGAAAAAGAAAACTAAAAGGAGAAAAAAAGTGAAGTGAGGGAAGGGAAGTTTGTAATGAAGACGTGATGTATTAAAAGCGCTTAGGAAAGATAGTCACTATTACTGATCATAATAGTACTTACCCGCACCTGAGTTACATTACAACCTAAAAAGTCCTACTTGATCTTACATTCATACATCCTTATATTAGTGGAATAAAACACTAAGGGCAAGCTTATGGGTCATTACATAATGCATGTGAATTCTTTGTGAGAGTGAGCGTAATTCTATTCATGTACCCACACATGTTGTGATGTAAAAAATTGTTTTTGCGTGTGATTGGGTAACTCTCTTTCCGTGAGGGGCACATGTTGAATGAAGGATATAATTCATGTGGGATTTCTTAATCAGATGATTTGCATGAGTTTGCTAAAATTGAGAGTCGATTCTTGAGGTTAAGAAGTCTTAACATGGTTGTACTTCATTTCAATGATCAAATCAGGCATGCTCTATTTTTAGCTTGTATCTTACGTAATCATTATAGCCGTAACCTGAATTATCTTGCTAAATTAGTTATGTAGGAGTCTCCATTTGCATGATATGTAAAAGGTTGTTCGAGGACGAACAAGGCTTTAAGTGTGGGGTTGTGATAACGGGCAAAAATATATGCCCGAGATACTCTTTATTACTTCAATTAGTCTTGTTTATCTAAGTTATTGTATACATTTTCATGTAATTTTATATAATATGGAGATATGTGCTAACCAACATGATTAGCCTTTGTTTTGTAGGTTTTGATGATGTTTGAGTAACTAATCCATGAGTTGGTGAAGTAGAAGCTTGGAAACGGAATTAACACGCGAACGTCGGCAAGGAAGAGGCACAAAACAGCCCACCGGCGCGTCGACAAGGTGCCACGGCAGGCAGGCCGCTCAAAACAGCCCACCTGCGCGTTGGCAACGTGCCACGGCAGGTGGACTCCGCGACCATGGGGCTACAACGCGCTGCCCAAGCAGCGTGACACGTTGCCAACGCGGCAAGGTGCTGCCTGGGCCGGTTTCGGGTGATTTTCCACAGAGCCTCCGCGTTCGTAGCGTGTCACGGAGGTCGTGCTCCGCGATGCACTCTGTGACACGTTGCTTGTTAATCCGGGAAAGATTCCTACTAATATAAATAGCACACTTAGGTTTATTTTTCATAATTCAGACTTGGTGGAGCTAGGACGTGGGTTAGCAGCAGTTGAGGGACGAAAAAGCTAAGGGTTTTTCTCTCTTTCTTTCTTCTTTCAATCAATTGTACGTATGATTTACACTCATTTGAGGATGATCAATCCACAAATGAGTGGCTAATTCTCTTCCTTGCTAAGGTTTTGAACATGTGTATTGAATTTTGATTGTGAATTATATGGTTTTTCATCTTCTTCTTTCATGTTGTTCTATTAATTCTTGTTCTTACTGCATTAGTGTGTGGCCAACATTAATGTACATCTAAAAAGTCCAATTTCACTCGAGAGAGCAAGAAATTGGAAAGTTGTGAATTAATAGGGTATTGTTCTTAACTTGATTTGGGAAAATTGGGTTTTGATGTGCTTTCCTGATAGAAATATACTTGAAAGCCGTATTAGTCAATTTAGGAACCGGAATTGTATTGCTAGGTCATAAATTGCATTTGATCACAGAAATGTAGACGAATGGTTTATGATTCTAAAGTGAGATTAAATACGAGAGTTTTAATCTCTAGGCTAATGTTCTTGGCTAGCAACATGAAGAGAAGAATAACCGAATTATGATTACTATCGAATTCATTACTTGTTCTTAACCTTGGCATGCTCTTATCCATAGTTTCAATTCAAGTAAATATTTGTTAATAGTTTTAGTATATAGTTTATAAACAAAATTATTTAACTTTTGGTTACATTGTTGTCAACATAATTAGAAGTAAACTAGAATATAGTATACTTAAGCAATTTTACTTATCTAGAGTCTCCTTGGATCGATACTTGGCTTACTTAGCCACTTTATTACTTGTTTGACCACGTGCACTTGCGTGTCGGTTTTTAACCCCTACCGAACCAGCCGAACATGCACCAGTTCTCTTTGTCCGAAGGAAAGATGGTTCTCTTCGTATGTGTATTGATTATAACAATTTAACAAGGTCACCATCAAGAACAGGTATCCTCTACCCAGGATTGATGATTTGTTTGCCCAGCTCCAGGGTGCCAAGTTCTTTTTGAAGATAGACCTCAGATCTAGGTACCATCAGCTCAGGGTTCGGGAGAGTGACATCTCGAAGATAGCCTTCTGGATGCGGTATGGTCATTATGAGTTTGTAGTTATGTCTTTTGGACTAACGAATGCTCCTGCAACTTTTATGGACTTGATGAACAGGGTATTCAAGCAATATTTGGATATGTTCATGATCGTGTTTATTGATGACATCCTGATATACTCTCGGAGCAAGGATGAGCATGCCGCTCATTTGAGGGTGGTGGTACAGACTATCAAGGATCACCAACTATATGCTAAATTCAGCAAGTGCGAGTTTTGGTTGAACTCAGTGGCGTTTTTGGGCCATGTAGTATCAAATGAGGGCATAAAGGTGGTCTCTCAGAAAATAGAAGCGGTGAAGAACTGGCCTAGACCGGCAAATCCTTCAGATATCAGGAGCTTTTTGGGCTTAGCTGGCTATTATCGGAGATTTGTTGAAGGCTTTTCATCCATTGCAGCGCCATTGACCAAATTGACCCAAAAGAAAGTGAAATTCCATTGGTCGGATGCTTTTGAGAGGAGCTTTCTGGAGTTGAAGACTCGACTTACCTTTGCACCAGTGTTAACCCTACCTGAGGGTACCGATGGGTTTGTGGTGTATTGTGATGCTTCTAGAATTGGCCTTGGTTTTGTATTGATGAATCATGGTAAAGTGATAACATACGCTTCTAGATAGTTGAATGTTCATGAAAAGAATTACCCGACCTATGATCTTGAATTAGCGGCGGTGGTATTTGCATTGAAGATCTGGAGACACTATCTGTATAGGGTCTATATAGATGTGTTTACGGACCAAAAAAGCCTTCAATATGTGTTTAGGTAGAAGGATCTAAATCTACGCCAAAGGAGGTAGTTGGAGCTACTCAAGGATTATGATATGAGTGTCCTTTACCATCCGGGAAAGGCCAATATAGTAGCAGACGCACTTAATAGACTCTCTGTGTAGAGTGTGTCCCATGTGGATGAGGGGAGAAAGGAGCTGGTGAAGGATGTGCATCGACTTGCAAGGTTGGGAGTTCATTTGATTGACTCCACCGATGGCGGTGTTAGCGTGTAGAATGAATAAGAATCATTCTTGGTGACTTATGTAAAAGCTAGGCAAGACGAGGACCCTATTTTGGTAAAGTTAAAGGAAGGTGTACAGAATCAAAAGGTAGAGGTCTTCTCCAAAGGGAGATATGGTGTGCTTCGGTATCAGGGTCGTTTGTGTGTTTCGGACGTTGATGATTTGAGAAATCAAATATTGCACGAGGCTCATGGTTCTAGGTATTCGATACATACAGGTGCCACCAAAATGTACCGAGACTTAGGGGAAGTCTATTGGTGGAATGGCATGAAGAAAGATATCGCAGAATCCGTAGCTAAGTGTCCAAACTGTCAGCAAGTGAAGGTTGAGCACCAGAGTCCAGGAGGTGTGTTTCGGGACATCAGTATTCCTACTTTGAAGTGGGAAGAAATCAATATGGACTTTATCGCAAGGTTGCCTCACACTTGTCGACAATATGACTCCATTCGGGTTGTTGTAGACAGGTTGACCAAAGCTGCTCATTTTCTACTGGTCAAAACCATTGATTCAGTGGAGGATTAAGCCAAACTATACATTCGAAAGCTAGTTCGGTTTCATGGAGTGCCCTTGTCCATCATATCAGTAAGTGGTACTCAGTTTACTTCTTAGTTTTGGAAATTATTTCAAAAAGGTCTTGGCACTTAGGTTAAGCTCAGTACAACATTTCACCCAAAAATGGATGGTCAAGTGGAGCGAACAATTTAGACTCTAGAGAACATGTTGAGAGCATGTGTGATTGACTTCAAGGGTAGTTGTGATGGCCATTTGCCTCTTATTGAGTTTTCATACAATAATAGCTGCCATTCCAGCATCCAGATGGCTCCATCTGAGGTTCTCTAAGGGCGGAGATGTAGATCGCCTATTGGTTGGTTTGAAGTCAGTGAAGCTGTGATGATAGGACCAGATTCATCCATGAGTCCATGGAGAAGGTTCAGCTCATACGGGACAAGTTGAAAATAGCTCAATGTCGCCAAAAGTCTTATGCCTATGTGAAAAGGAGGGAACTTAAGTTCGAAGATGATGATTGGGTGTTTCTAAAGGTGTCTCCCATGAGAGGAGTGATGATATTTGGAAAGAAAGGAAAACTCAGCCCTCGTTATGTTGGCCCTTATCGTATAGTGAAGCGGGTTGGCAAGGTGGCATATGAATTGGAGTTGCCCTCAGAATTAGCTTCCGTGCATCCTGTTTTTCATGTATCTCTCTTAAAGAAGTGTTTGGGTGATCTAGCTCTAGTTGTCCCAGTTAACAGTGTCGGTGTGAAAGACATCCTTCGTTATGAGGAGGTTCCGGTGGAAATACTGGATCGTCAGGTTCAAAGGCTAAGAAACAAATAAGTAGCTTCAGTTAAAGTTTTATAGAGGAATCAGCATGTTGAAGGAGCTACATGGGAAGCCGAAGAAGATATGATGGTTGGATACCTACATTTATTTCCTACCGGCGCAGTTCCAGCTTGGGGTATCTTCTTTTTCCCTAAAACTCTATTCGTTTTTGTGTTCAGTTTAGGTATCCCAGTTTCTATCATGTATATGGATATGTGTATGATTCATAAATTCAGTATAGTCATGTTGTTTAAATCGGAGTTAGTCATTCCGTCAGTTTTCAGCTTATATGATCAGACATTGAGTATGATGATGGCATTTCTCTGTTTCTCGTATGTTTTCCCACATTCGAGGATGAATGTTCCCAAGGGAGAGATATTGTAATACCCCAGAAGTGCCCAGGACTAGACCCGAGATTTAAAATGAAAAGTTGTAGAAATCTGGAAAACCTTCTCAGAACATCGTGGTATGAGTCGTGGGTGCCACTAATGACCCGTTGGATGTGTCTTTAGTGAGGCACTGTAGGTTTGGAGTTGGAAGTAACGGGTCTAGGAACGACCCGTTGATCGATGTAACGAGTCCTTGGATAGTGTCGTCATGAGACTGGTCCATTGTCAAGGATGAAGTAACGAGTTGTAGCATGACCTGTTGCAGGTAACGATGGGCCATGGTTAAAAAGGGATCCCCAAGTTAAGGCAGTGGTGACGATGACTGGCAGCAATGAGTCATTTGAGCTGGCAACGACCCGTCCTATTTGGTTGTGGTGAGGGATCAAAGACCTGGATTCAGGGAGTAGCAATGAGTGGTAACAACGGATCGTAGGAGCTAACAACGAATAGTAGGAGCTAACAACGGATCGTATTGACGTTCGTTGTCACTGGCAGTTCAGTTTTCCCAGGATTTTCATTAAGGGTATTTTCATAATTACTAAGCCCTAGGGTCCTAAACTACGTCGTTTTAAGCTCGAAATAGGCAGTTTTATGAGGGGGGAAGTTCATCCTAGGCTTATTCACATTCATGCATGCAAGTTGAAGGCTTAGAAGGTGATCAATCTTAGGTTTTTTACAAGTTTTCCTTCAATTCTTCATCGAGCAATCAGAGAAGTGGTAGAATCAGATCCTATTAGGTATATAGGATTATGAATGGGTGAATTTATTCATACCCATGCCCAATCCCTCTCTAAATCATGAAAATTAATATGTTGATCCTATGGGATTTTAACCCATGCATGAAATTCCTAATTTTCTACATGGGCATGATCTAAATATGCTTCTACTGTTGAATTATGATTCATGGGCAAGTTTTACATTGTTTTCAATTATAATCATATTTTCAAGCCTTATAAATTAAAATTTCCATTTATGAGAAGTTCATGAAAGTTGATATTTATTATGAATGTTCAAGTATGATGAGATATTATTGGTTAAAAGCATGCTTTCAAGTTACCAATGTTTATGATCATGTTTTCAAGTGAATTATGTATTTTCAAGCATCATTACAATATTAGGCAATGCCCATATGTTCAAGTACGATTTATGATTTCACGAATTAGCCTACCACATGGTTTTGGAGTTAAGACTCCCAGTTATGTTCAGCTTGTTGTATGGTTTGAACTAAAGCTCCTCATATGTTGTCACGACACAAACATACACCCGGATCATAGACACGGGATAAGGAGCCCCGAGAGACCCCAAGTTGACCCATGGCATGAGCATACATATAATTCATTCACATGAGCAGAAGACTTAACATAAAGCATATCGGAAACATATCGAATCATGACATATCAAACCGGAGAATCACTTAGACATACATAAGCTGAATTCTAAACCTTGTTTGAAAGCCTCTACTACAACGATGGTTTGATGGGACAACATCCCCAACTAACCCGAGCATGTACTGAAACATAAAGTAGCAACATGTCTATCAAATAGCCCTTGGAACATGAAGACTTACCAATATGCTGAAAGCAAACTCTAAGACGATCTAAGGATACGGGTGAGCCTGAGATTTGGGTCCTGTTTAATGAAACGATACAGCATAGAAAGTATGCGGTCAGTATGTGGAATATACCGAGTATGCAAGGTAAGTAAGACGGACATTTAAAATAGAGAGAATACATCATTACCTCCCTAAACTAAGACCTTTATATTAAGAAGACACTTGAACTTTTCGGGGGTCCTAAATACCCCCTTATTCTTATTGAGAGTGAATTTATCACCCCCTGACGAGCCCACGTGGCACAAAGAGTGTACTATACTCTCCAAGAGAGCGTGAGATGAGCAAAAAGTAATTTTTTATTTTATTTCAACATTTTATTTATTAGAAATACTGTTTTTTTTACTTTATTTGTTTTTACTTCTTCAATTCTTTTTCCTCACTTTCCTTACAACAATTACCTTACCCATTTTTTTTCTTTTCAGTGGTTCAAGATATCCTGGACATCCATCATCATTCTTCTTCATTTTTCTTTTTCTTTTTCTTTTTCCTTTCTAGTTATTGCAGTGAACTTTAGGAACCCATGGTCTTTCATACTAGGCTCTTGAAACCCATTTCAATTGGTAGTGCTGGTGATGGATAAATACTTAGAAATTACGGGTGTAATTGTTCGGTCAGAAACGTACACAATAATTTTCATATTTACGTTTAGCTCTGTTGAATCGATGATTGTTGATTTTTTTTTGAAAAAGCAATATCATTGTTTTATTTCTTATTCATCTTTTTAAAAAAGAAATAGTTCAGTGGCTTTTTCTCCTCCTACAAATGGAGATTGGAAATGGTGAGGTTATGAGATACTCAATTTAGGATAAAGGTGTTGAAGAAGATGGTGATTTAAGTTTCATATTTTGATTTGCTGGTAGTTTGAGTATTAGATTTTGATTATTTGGTGATTTTGATTTTCATAAATTAATTTTTGATATCTATTTGATGGTGCTATGACAAATTTGGTGGTTGTTGCAGTGGCAATGGTGGATGTGTCTAAGCCAGAAGAACTTCTACAGAACTTGAGATGAAGAAGATAGGAAAAAAATTAAAAAGAAAAAGAAAAGGAAAAGGAATCAAATAAGTAAAATAAGAAATAGTTCAAAAATTACTTTGACACGTGGTAAGAAACAATTGGTGCGTGACTTGCAAATATTTTCTTATAGATGGTGTTGGCTGAAAAAGGGGGTATAAATACTATTTTAAAGTTGTTCGAGGGGGTTATAGGACTCCCGCAAAATTGAAGTGACTCCTTAAAATTAAGGTATAAGTATAGGAGGGTCTTTATGTATTCTTTAAAACTCATAAATGATCATAAGAGTAGGACATCATGCTCATCTCGTAAACATCATAATATAAAATAGGCTCAAGGTTTTCAAAAACATTCATAATACAACATAATCGTAAACATAGGAGGAAAACCTTAACATAATCATGACTTGACCCAAAATACATATTCATAAGCATTCATAAATCATGAGGAACAGTGGAGATTCTCTTAACCGATATACCCTATATGAGCACACAGGAAGTCCGACTTGTAAACCTAGTCGGGAGGCCATTTGTACCTTGACAAGGGTACAAACATGAAAGGGAGTGATATCACCATGAAAAGGTCCATTTGGGGCAGGGGACAGTCACAAAGGATGTCCCAACATACCTACGGTGGCATGTAGATTATGAGATCCGGGGCTTAAACTGAGCCCCGAACCTACCGGTGTTTGATACTACACTCAAAACGTATATATAGTGGTTTAGTATAACATACATGAATTCATGGGATAGTTAAATCATGATAATCATAAACATTCTTGTACATACGTGAACTAGCCATGACATAGCGCCGGTGAGTCGGCCAAAACATAATTCATGAATCATAAAGTGCATACATACTTGTAGATCATGTATATAACTTGAAATTCATTAAATCATGATCGGTAATTGATAAAATCTATAATTTAAATTATATTTCATGCTGGGCTTGTAAATGTAATTATAGGAAAAAGTAGATCATAAATCGATTCATCATGGGTCATGCATAAATAGGCTAAATTCAAAAGAAATTGAAATCGATAAGATGATAAATAATTTGAATCATAAAAGTTGATCAAAAACCTTTAGAATATGATAAGATTCAAAAATCACAAAGCCCATTAATAATCATTAGCTTTTATGTAAATCTACGTCAAAACCCCATAAACTTTTTGGAAGAACTTTCATGAAATCGTATGGAATTGACATGGGTGTGAAAGGAACACCTATTGATAGCCTTACATACCTGAAAATAACATATTCTACAATCCCCTAGATTGCCTAAGAGAAAATTGATGAAGAACACCATGAAATCACCTAGATCATTGTTTTATCACCTTCTCAAACCATTGCATGCATGAGTGAGGACTTAGGCTAGTCTATTTCCTCTTAAACCACCCTTTCTGATGTTAAAACCACGTAGTATAGGCCCCTAGGACTTATGAATTACGGAAAAGCCCTTACTTAAATCGCAGAAAATAACTGTCAGGTGGTCCTAACGGACGACCTAATGACTTGTCACTGGGGCCAACGACTCGTCATATTGCCCGTCAAGTACACTACCTACCTGATCTCCTAGGCTCATAACGACTGGCATAACGACTCGTTAGGGGTGACCAAGACTCGTGGTCACCAATCGTCAAGTGCACTTCCTCAACTTCATCACTTCACACTTATATCACCCCACAACTAACACCACGACTCGTTACCACACCCAACGAGTCGTGGTCAGCTTCCGTTAAGTGCACTGTCCTACCTTCTTCTATTTTTCCTTCTCCCTTACCCCACGGCTGACCTAACGACTCGTGGTGTCTAACCAAGAGTCGTTCCCATGCCCATAGGGACCCCTTTTCCTCCAACTTCCCAATTCTTTTCCTAACCTCCCCATGAGTCACTTGACGACTCATGGGTTGTCCTCACAAGTCATCCAACGACTCGTTCTGTGCCTACAACACCAGTTTTGCATTTTCTCCATTTTGACTCCCGGGTCTGATGATTGGGTTCCCGAGGCATTAAGATATCTCCCCCTTGGGAACATTCATCCTTGAATGTTCGAAACACACATAAAACTCTGAAACATGCAATCATCATATGCTAATACTGATCATTGAAACCGAAAACTGGTGGAATGACTACCTCCGAAAAGGACTACATAGCTGAACTAAATTCAGACATCACATACATTTGTCATAACATAAATAAAACTTGCACACAGGAACTAAACATGGAAACTAATTACAGAATTAGGGAAAAACTGATACCTCAAACTGAAACTGAGTCGGTAGGGAACAGGTGAGGGTATTTATCCATCATAGATGCTTCGGCTTCCCATGTAGCTCCCTCAACACACTGATTTCTCCATAACACCTTCACCGAAGCTACTTCTTTGTTCCTCATCCTCCGAACCTGATGATCCAAGATTGCAACTGGAATTTCCTCATAACTGAGGCTATCTCCCACACCAACGCTTCCCACCGGGACAAATAAAGCTGGATCACCCAAGCACCTTTTGAAGAGCGATACATGGAAGATGGGATGAACTGAAGATAACTCTGATGGCAAGTTCAACTCATACGCTACCTTACCAACTCTTTTCATAACCCAGTAGGGACCAACATAGTGGGGCCTGAGTTTTTCTTTCTTTTCGAACAGCTTGACTCCCTTCATGGGAGACACCTTAAGAAATACCCAATCGTCCACTCTGAACTCCAACTCTCTCCTCCTCACATCAGTATATGACTTTTGACGACTTTGAGTGGTTTTCTATCTGTCCCTTATAAACTGAACTTTTATCATAGCCTCATGAACCGAGTGTGGCCCTATCATAGCTGCCTCACCAACCTCAAACCATCCGATGGGCGATCTACATCTCCGCCCATAGAGAGCCTCAAATGGTGCCATTTGGATACTGGAGTGATAGCTGCTATTGTAAGCAAACTCGATCAAGGGAAAGTGATCATCCCAACTACCTTTAAAGTCCATCACACAAGCTCTCAACATGTCCTTGAGAGTCTGGATTGTTCGCAACGCCTGACAATCTGCTTGTGGGTGAAATGCTATGCTGAGTTTAACCTGAGTCCCAAGTCCTTTCTGAAAAGACCACCAAAAATGAGAAGTAAACTGAGTACCTCAATCTGAGATAATAGAAAAGGGTACTCCATGTAATCACACAAACTCTCGGATATACATTTTGGCGTAATCATCCGCTGAATTTGCAGTTTTCATCGGTAGGAAGTGTGCAGCCTTGGTCAACCGGTCTACCACCACCCAAGTGGAATCATAGTGTCGGCGAGTACGAGGTAGGGATCTAATGAAATCCATATTAATATCTTCCCACTTCCAAGTGGGAATGCTAATATCCTGTTGTACGCCTCCCGGCCATTGATGCTTGACTTTCACTTGCTAACAGTTCGGGCACTTGGCTATAAATTATGCAATATCCTTCTTCATGTCGTTCCACCATTATATTTCCCCAAAATCATGATACATCTTGGTGGCACCCGGATGGATAGAATACATAGATCCATCTGCCTCATGAAATATTCGGTCCCTTAAATTATCAATATTTGGAATACATAGATGACCCTGGTACCGCAACACCCCATCTCCCCCTTGGGAGAAAACTCCCACTTTCTGACTCTGAATGACTTCCTTCAGTTTTACCAATATCGGATCCTCATCTTTCCTAGCTTTCTCAGTCTCCAAGGACGATTCTGATCCATTTTGCACGACAACGCCGCTATCGGTCGAGTCGACCAATCTAACTCCGAATCATGCAAGTCTATGGACATCTTTCACCAACTCCTTCATTCCCTCATCCACGTGGGACACACTCTCCATACAGAGCCTACTAAGTTTATCCGCAACCACATTATCCTTACCCAGGTGGTAAAGAACACTCATATCGTAGTCCTTGAGTAGCTCCAACCACCTCCTTTGCCAAAGATTGAGATCTTTCTGTGTGAACATATATGGCAAGCTCTTGTGCTCCATAAACACATCCACATGGAGCCCATATATATAATGCCACCATATTTTCAACACGAACACCACCACTGCCAACACTAGATCATGGCTTGGGTAATTGTTCTCCTGGACTTTCAATTGTCTTGAGGCATATGCTATCACTTTCCCATGATGCATCAATACACACCCAAGTTCTATTCTCTAAGAATCACAATACACCACAAAACTGTCGGTACCCTCGGGTAGGGTCAATACTGGTGCTGAAGTGAGTCGAGTCTTCAACTCTAGGAAGCTTTTATCACAAGCCTCCGACCATTGAAACTTTACCTTCGTCTGAGTCAACTTGGTTAAAGGTGCCGCAATAGATAAAAAACCCTAAAAATATCTCCGATAGTAACCCTCTAAGCCCAAAAAACTCCTAATATATGATGTGTTCGCCGGTCTTGCCCAATTCTTCACTTCCTTGATTTTCTGAGAATCTACCTTTATGCCCTCTCAATACCACATGGCCCAAAAATGCCATAGAGTCCAGCCAAAACTCACACTTGCTGAACTTTGCATACAACTGATGATCCTTGAGGGTCTAAAGCACTACTCTCAAGTGAGTGACATGCTCCTCCTCACTCTGAGAGTATATAAGGATGTCATCAATGAACAAAATCACGAACATGTCCAAATATGCCTTGAACACCCTGTTCATTAGGTCCATAAAAGCTGCAGGGGCATTGGTTAGTCCAAAAGACATAAGCTGACTAGTGGGAGAGTCTTTAACCGATATGTAACAACGTGAGCTAAACGTGGAGTCCGATGTGTACACCCCACTAGATGACCCAATATACCTTGCCAGGGTATAAAGGAATGAACTGGGTGATCACAAAGTCTGGGGCCAATCAGGCCAATAATGGTATCAATAAATACTAAAACCTACGTTGGCGACGTAGTTCTGGGAACCTGGGTGCGCTGGAACCCCGATCCGCTAGGTGCAAAGTCCTACTCCCACTAGAAAATCCTAAACTGAATACTAAGTTGATATCTCAAAACTGGGGTCCAAGACTAGTCAGGGATACATGACTGAAAGTACCCGGAGAGTCTTATCACACCAGATTCTTAAACTGGGTTCTAGACTAGTCAGAGCTGCTTATCTAGAAGTGTTGTAACTGTCTAAGAACAAACCATAATTAGTCTGGGGTCCTGAGGCTAGTCAAAGTTGTTTATCTAAATGTCATGACCGCCTAGTGGACCAATGAAACTGAGTTCTGAGTCTGATTATGCTAACTAGGAGGTATCAGAGAAACCTCAAGGAATTCTGTAGTCAAACTGATCAGTTGAAAGGTTTTGAATGGTTTTTAGAAGATTCTAGCTCTAACTGAACTAAACTACTAAGCAGCTAACAGAGAATTCAATTTATTCTTACAACACGGGAATTTCACAATATCGCAAAATTTTAAGAAAATAGGGAATTTTCATCCGACAAGCTAAATAAGAATTTTCTTATTCGTGCCAGGGCTGGAATCACTCTTATCATGGGAATAATTACTCAATATCTAATTAATATGGAATGCTAGAAAATCAGCCCAAACACACTTCAGAAACTATGAGGAATATAATATATAATTATACGCATTTCATTCGAGAATATTAGGGCTCAAATTTCACTTTTTGCAGGATTATCAATAGTCTGTTCATGAACTGACGAAGATCATATCAACAATAAGCATGAACATTATTCTTGGTGAAATCAACGAAAATAACATGAAATCCTTTCATACTCGAAAACTCAGGGCTAAGAATGACAAAGAAATTATGAGGGGGTTTTGGGGGACACAAGGGAAGAACTATTCCCTTGTTGAATTCCCACATACCTAACTAAAAATTCTAAGAAGAAGACTCCAACTGTTGCAATGGAGGAAAACACTAAGCCTTTTTGAGAGTTTCTTGAGAGAACTTTCGATCTTTTTCTGAGAATGAACGTGGGGAATGAGGGGAGAGGCCATTCATTCCCACTAATAGGTCTGAAATTACGTCCAAAGAGACGTAGTTTAAAGTTTAGGAGAGTAGGGACAATAATGGTATCAATAAATACTGAAACCTACGCTGGCAACATAATTTTTGGAATCTGGGTGTGTTGGAATCCCAGTCCACTCAGTGCTAAGTCCTACTCCCACTGAAAAATCACTCCCACACTATCCAATGGCACAACTGAAGTTGGATCACCAATGCACTTTTTCAAAATTGACACATGGAATAAGGGGTGTACAGATGCCAACTCCAAAGGTAGCTCCAGCTCATAAGCTACCTTGCCAATTCGCCTCAGAATCCTATAAGGTCCCACATATCTCGGCTTAACTTTCCCTTCTTCCCAAACCTCATCACCCCTTTCATGAGAGAAATTTTCATATAGACCCAATCATCCATAGCATACTCCAATTCTCTTCTCCTCACATCAGCATAAGATTTCTGACGACTCTGAGTTGTCTTCAATCTTTCTCTGAGTAGTTGTACCTTATGCATAGCTTCATGAATTGGGTCCGGCCCGATGATAGCATCTTCACCCACTTCAAACTACCAAATAGGAGATCTGCACCTCCTACCATACATAGCTTCAAATGGGTCATTTGGATACTGGAGTGGTAGCTATTGTTGTACGCGAACTCAATCAGAGGAAAATGGTCATCCCAACTGCACTTGAAATCGATCACGCATGCTCTCAACATATCTTCCAGGGTCTGAATAGTCCGCTCTTCTAGCCCATCTTTCTGCGGGTGAAAAGTTGTGCTGAGCTTGACCAGAGTGCCTAATCCCTTCTAAAAAGACTTCCAAAAGTATGAGGTGAGCTGAGTACCTCTGTCTGAAATAATGGATAATGGCACCCCATGGAGTCTGACAAACTCTCGGATGTAAAGTCTGGCATAGTCCTTAGCTGAGTCCATGGTTTTAACTGGAAGAAAGTGAATTGACTTAGTCATTTGGTCTACTATTACTCAGATTGAGTCATGCTGCCGACGAATTTGAGGTAGACCCGTAATGAAGTCCATGTTTACTTCTTCCTACTTCCATGTAGGTATACTGATATCCTGAGTCATACCTCCTGATCTCTGGTGTTCTACTTTAACTTGCTGGCAGTTCGGGCACTTGGCTACAAATTCAGCAATATCTCTTTTCATGTCGTTCCACCAGTAGATATCCCTTAAATCATGGTACATTTTGATAGCACCAGGGAGGATGGAATATCTAGAATTGTGCACTTCAGCTAATATCTGTTGTCTCAGCTTACCAACATCAAGTACATATAATCTGCCCTAGTAATGGAGCACCTTATCTCCCCTTTTGGAGAAAGCTTCTATTTCCTTTTGGAGAACTGCTTCCTTAAGCTTAAGTAATATGGGGTCTTCATCCTATCTGGACTTAAATTCCACAACTAATGAAGAATCTGACCCGCTTTGCATTACTATTCCACCCTCAGCTGAATCCACCAACTATACTCCCAACCGGGCTAGTCTGTGAATATCCCTTACAATTTCCTTCTTTCCCTCTTCAATCTGAGCTACGCTCCCCATAGACAATCTACTTAGGGAATCAGACACCACATTTGCTTTACCCAGGTGATACACTCATGTTGTAGTCTTTTAGTAGCTCCAACCACCTTCTCTGATGCAGATTTAGGTCCTTATGACTGAACACATATTGAAGGCTCTTGTGATCTGTAAACACATCCACATGAGCCCCATATAGGTAATGTATCCATATTTTTAGCGCAAACACCACTTCCACCAACTCTAAGTCATGAGTTGAATAATTCTTCTCAAGAACTTTGAGCTGTCTGGAGGGGTAGGCTATCACTTTGCCCCTCTGCATCAGAACGCAACTGAGTCCAACTATGGGAGCGTCACAATAGATAGCCAACCCATCTGTTCCTTCTGGCAAGGTTAATACTAGAGCGATACTGAGTCAAGTATTCAACTCTTGGAAACTCTTCTCACACTCATCCGACCACTGGAACTTCACCTTTTTCTGAGTTAACTTAGTCAGAGGAGATGCTATAGAGGAGAAACCTTCTACAGACCATCCGTAATAACCAGCTAAGCCCAGGAAGCTTCTGATTTCTGTAGGAGAGGTAGCTCTAGGCCAATCTTACACTGTTGCTATCTTGTGAGGATCTACCTGTATTTCCTCACACGAGACCACATGACCTAAGAAATTCACAGAATTTAACCAGAATTTAAACTTGCTGAACTTGGCGAACAACTGGTGGTCTTTGAGTGTCTGTAGTACTAATCTCAGGTGATTAGCATGCTTTTCCTCATTTCTGGAGTATACCAGAATGTCGTCAATAAATACAATGATGAATATATCCAGATACTGTTTGAAGACTCTATTCATCAAATCCATAAAGGCTACAAGGGCATTGGTTATCCCGAAGGACATCACCACAAACTCGTAGTGACCATACTGAGTTCTGAATGTTGTTTTCACTATGTCACATCTATGACCCTTAAATGATGGTACCCCCGACCTGAGATCAATTTTTGAGAAACAACTGGCTACATGAAGTCGTCAATTCTGGGGAGGGGATATCTGTTCTTAATTGTGACTTTGTTCAGCTGACGGTAATCTATGCACATTCTGAGGGTACCATCTTTCTTATGCATGAATAGTACTGGAGAACCCCAGGGAGAGTTGTTGGGTCTAATAAAACCCTTATCAAGAAGATCTTTTGCTTGTGCTTTCAAGACCTTAAGCTCAGCTGGAGCCATTCTGTAAGGAGGGACGGAGATAGGCTGAGTATCTGGGAGGAGGTCTATTCCAAAGTCTATTTTCCATTCAAGGGGAACTTTGGGAAGATCCTCAGGAAATACATTTGGGAACTCACTGACCACTGGAACTGACTAAATGGTTGCGGTCTTAGAGTTTGAATCCTTGATCTGAACTAGATGATACATACATCACTTGGAAACGTGTTTCTTGGCCTATAGGAAATAAACCTACCCTTAGGTGCTGACTACTTCCTGACCATTCTAACATTAGTTCATTAGGGAACTGAAACTTGACAACTCTAGTTCTGCAGTCAACTGAGGCATAACCGGAGTGTAACCAGTCCATGCTGAGGATAAGGTCAAAATAAACCATGTCTAACTCTACGAGATCAGCGCGAATGACTTTATTCAAGACTGAGAATGGGCAGTTTCTATACACCCAGCTGGCTCTAACTGACTCGCCAACAGGTGTAGAGACTGAGAATGGTTCTGAGAGAACCTCTGGATTAGTATTGAATTGGACTGCTATGTGGGGAGTCACGAATGAAAAAGTGGCTCCTAGATCTAGGAGGGCATACACATCCAGATGATAGAGGCCTAACATACTCGTGACTACATCGGGTGAGCTCTCCTGATCTTGACGGGAAGACGATGCATAAAATTGGTTTTGGCGCTGATCACCATCTGTACCTGTGGTGTTGGCCTAATGAGCTAGTCGTCCTGCTGGAGCTGATGACATGGTGGATGGTGCTCTCCCTTACCCTGCTTATGGGCACTCCCTAATCTGATGACAAAGCTACCCACAACCAAAATTGCACTAACGACCCTGAAGACACTCCCCCGGGTGGTTCTTGCCAGACTTAGGGCAAATTGGATATTTGTTCCTCACACTGTAGTTTTGAGACTGAGAGCCGGATGCTCCTCCCCTCTGATCCAGGAGGGACCAGAAGGTTGGGGCACTGGCTAAGCTGGGTGCTGGGGCTCTCTGCTGTTGTTGTTGCTACTGGGGGTGGCTACTACCGCTAGACCTCTGATAGCCATAATCTGACTGACCAATCCTTGCTCGTTTGTCTTTTGCTCCATGTCCTTTAATTTCTGTACCTCAATCTACTGGGCATAGACAATCAGGCTGGAGAGGTCCATGTCTTTAATCAGCATCGCGATCCTGCACTCTCTAAGGACCAGGTTCGACATGCCGTTCACAAATTTCAGCATGCAAGCCCTTGGCTCGGCTATCATCTCTGGAGAATATTTGGACAACCTGGTGAACTCTATAGCATACTCTTCCACTGTCCGATTTCCTTGTCTTGGGTTCATGAACTCCGCTACCTTTGCCTCCCTGAGTTCTCGAGTCAAGAATCTATCCAGGAAGGCTGTAGTGAACTCCTCCCACTCCATTGGTCCTACTTCTGCTGGCCTTCCATCCTTCCACTACTTGTACAAGACTTGGGATACCCCTTTTAGCTGGTAGGCAGCCAAGTCAGCACTCTCGAAGGGACTGACACCCGTAATTTGGGTTATCTTCTTAACCTCATCTACAAACCATTGTGGGTCCTCTCCCACCTTTGTTCCATGAAAATCTGGCGGGTTCATCCGGGTAAAATCCCGCATAGGAGCAGTTGCTACAGACCTGTTTGTGGCTACCGGAACCACCTGCTGATTCACCAGGTTGGTGACTATCTGAGCGAGCAGCCGGATAGCGAGTAGCCGTATGGCTGCCTTGAACTCTGTGGTGGACACTGTGTCATTTTGAGGGGCTACTGGGGCTGGTGGGGCAGGTTTGTCGATGTTGTCGTCCCTTGTTCTATTATTTCATTTGGGAGGAATGATACACTGAAATGGAACAAAGCACAAGTTAGAGAAAATGTTTCTTAAATTGCAATTTAACGCACGATAAAGTGTATGAACAAAAAAGAGTTTTCCTAATAACATCTTATAACCTCCTTGTCATAAGTGTGGCACACTTCACACCCATGATAAGGACTCTACTAGATGCGGCATTCAGACATTCCGAGGATACTCTAAACCTAGTGCTCTGATACCAAGTTTGTCACGCCCCGAGTGTACACCCTGACGGGACACGGTACTTGGAGTCACAAGTAACCCCAAGTTAACCTCTATTCTATCATACACTGGTATTCTGAGTACAACATGCATAGAGGAAGCTAGAAATATTATCATAAAACATTTATGGAACTAAACCTAAAACATAATGTTTAAAACATCTGAAAGTCTTAAATCAATTCTGTGTCTGAAAGCCATCTAGCTGATGAGTTGCTGGGACAAGCCCCTAGCTAACTCTAAGTCTAACTGAAAGTACTGTAATTACTGAATGAAATGAAATAACTCCCTCAAAATATGAGGAATCACAATTCTGCTGCTATTAAGGATCCGAACTGTAGCGGCTAATGACGTTGAGTCTGAGAACATGAGGCTATATCATGAAATGATATAGCATAGAAGTATGCATCAGTACTTTGAAAGTACTGAGTAAGTGAGAGAAACATGATTAATATAAAAGACCGAGCTTAAAATGACATGTAATGACTAACTGATATACTGAACTACATAATTGTAATAAACTGAGATGGTCAAGATGACCCTTGCCTAATGGTAAAAGGCATGACCTAAGTTTGAAAGTTCTGAGTCTATGATACTATACTAAACTGATCTAAACTAATAGAGCTGAAACTGAACTGAACTGCTTATATTGAGACTGGATTGTGCTTACTAGTTGGAGAGTCTTTAACCAACATGTAACCACGTGAGCTAAACGTGGAGTCTAATGTATACACCCAACCGGTAGGACCCAATATACCTTGCCAGGGTATAAAGGCATGAACTGGGTGATCACAAAGTATGGGGCCAATCGGTCCAATAATGGTATCCATAAATACTGAAACCTATGCTGACAATGTAGTTTTGGGAACCTGGGTGCGGTGGAACCCCATTCTGCTCAGTGCTCAGTCCTACTCCCACTGGAAAATCCTAAACTGAATACTAAGCTAATAGCTCGAAATTGAGGTCCAAGACTTGTAAAGGATACATGACTAAAAGTTCCTGAGAGTCTTATCGGACCAGATTCTGAAACTGGGTTTTAGACTGGTCAGAGCAGCTTATCTAGAAGCATCGCAATTGTCTAAGAACAAACTGTAATCTATCTGGGGTCCTGAGGCTAGTCAGATCTGTTTACCAAAAATTTCATGACCGCCCAGTGGACCAATGAAATTGAGTTCTACGTCTGATTTTTCTATTTGGGAAGTATCACAGACACCTCAAGGAATCTGTAGTCAAACTGATCAGTTGACAGGTTCTGAATGGTTCTGAGGAGATTCTACGTTCTAACTGAACTGAACTATTAAACAACTAATAGAGAATTCAATTTATTCCGACAACAAGGAAATTTCACAATATCGCAAAATTTCAAGAAAATAGGGAATTTTCATCCGACAAGCTTAATAAGAATTTTCTCATTTGTGCCAGGTCTGGAATCACTCTTATCAAGGGAATAATTACTCAACATCTAATTAATATGGAATGCTAGAAAATCAGCCCAAACATACTTCAAAAACCATGAGGAATTTAATATATAATTATACGCAGTTCATTCGAAAATATCAGGGCTCAAATTTCACTTTTTGTAGGATTATCAATAGTCTGGTCATGAACTAACGGAGTTCATATCAACAATAAGCATGAACATCATTCTAGGTGAAATCAACGAATATAAACATGAAATCCTTTCATACTCAAAAGCTCAGGGCTAAGACTGATAGAGAAATTATGAGGGGGTTTTGGGATACACAAGGGAAGAAATATTCCCTTGTTGAATTCCCACATACCTGACTAAAAATTCCCTGAAGAAGAAGACTCGAACTGCTGCGATGGAGGACAATTGTAACCATGCTTGAGAGTTTCTTGAGTGAACTTTCGATGTTTTTCTGAGAATGAACGTGGGGAATGAGGGGAGAGGCCGTTCATTCCCACTAATAGGTCTGAAATTACATCCAAAATGACATAGTTTAAAGTTTAGGAGAGTAGGGAACAACCCTTAGAAAATCGCAGTGAAAAACTGTCAGGTGGTCCTAATGAGTAGTGCCTAGTGAGCACGACTCGTGGTCACACTCATTGAGTACGCTGCCCTGAAATCCATGAAAATCACCACGAGGGACATAATGAGTCGTGGTGAGTGACCATGACTCGTGGTTACCTATCGAGGACCACATTGCCCAAAAGCTCTAAAGATCCCCACAGGTGACACAACGACTCATGGTCACACCTTAACATTTGACCAGGTCTGACCACGAGACACCTAATAGGTCTAGGTGCCTGACCACGACTCGTGAGGTCTTCCATTGGGTACACTGTCTCTCCCTTTTTATTTCTCAATCCCCCTTCCCACAACTGACCTAATGAGTCATTTGGTCTCATAACGACCCGATAGGTGAGTCATTCTATGACATTTTCTATAGTTTTTCAGATTTTCTTATTTAAGTGCTGGATCTAGTCTTTGAATTTTTGGGGTATTACATGGGACAACCTTTATACACCCGTCTAGCTACAACTGAATCACCGACTGGAGTAGAGACTGAGAATAGTTCTGACAGGATTTCTAGGCTAACTCCAAAACTGCTAGCAATATAAGGGGTCACAAATGACAAAGTAGCTCCTGGATCTAACAAGGGATATGCATCAATATGGAAGACTTGCAACATAACAGTGACCGCATCTGGTGAAGCCTCCTGCTCCTGGGGGATACTAAAGCATAAAACTTATTTTGGTGCTGACCGCCCGCTGCACTAGTCGAGGCACCATGCTGAGGAGGACGTGCTGCTGGAGCGGAAGAAGTGGTTGCTTTCACATGGGCTCCACCGATCCCTAATCTAGCTGAGGGGAAATCCTTAAGTCAGTGTGCAGGTTTGTCACACCTGAAGTAAGCATCCAAGCTAAGTAAGAACCTCCCAGGGTGATTTTTGCTGCACCCCGCACAAACTGGGAAAGAAAGCTCTATCTGCATGCTACCCCGGCCTCTCGACTCTAAAGCTCTGCTCCTCCGATTTCCCCGTAACCTTATGACATGATGGCCGATGATGAAGCTGGAGCTGTGCTGGGATTGCTGATGCTGTCCACCCCTTATCCTAACCTGAAAATTCTCGTAGCTGTCGGTCCTAGCCCTCTTGGACTCCTTCTGCCTCTGGTAGACCAACTCCATCTGCTGAGCATGTAACATAATGTGGGGAAAGTCGATATCCCGATATAGAATGGTGATCCTGCTATCCTTATCTAAATAATCCGCCACCCCATGCACCATATGACTCCCCCGAGCCCTAGTCTACCACCAACTCTAGAGCATACTTGAATAGTCGGATGAACTCCAATGCGTACTGTTGAACGGACATGTTACCCTATTTCAAATTAAAAAACTTGGTCGCCTTGAGCTCCCTCATCTCCCGAGGGAAGGATCGATCCAAAAATGACATGTGGAACTCTTCCAAACCTATCGGGCCTGCACCCACTGCCCGAGCATCTCTCCAGTGCTTGAACCATATGTGAGCCACTCCCTTAAGCTGATAAGAGGTCAAGTCAACACACTCCCCATTGTTCACCCCCTTGACCTGAGTGATCTTCAAAATCTCCTTAATGAAATTGTGTGGATCCTCGTCCACCTTCGACCTCATGAACTCAGGAGGGCTTATCCTCAAGAAATACCTCACCTTAGCTGCCACCACATTCCAATTATGAGGTTAATGAGCCACCGTCTGATTATTAACTTGGGCAGCCATAGCCTATGCCAACAACTGAATCACTTCCCTAAACGCAGCGTAGGCAGATGGCTCTGGTGCGTGCTCTTCGTGGATGGGTGGGGCTGGCTGATGCTCATCACCCTTATGGTCATTTCCATTACCATTTTTTCTGGCGATCACTCTGCATGGAGGCATGATTCTGCAAATGTAATTAGAACAAATTCGAAAGGTAAAGGACATTCATCGCACAACATAGATCAAGAAAGAAGGGAACATTTCCTAAACGTACCGTAGCCTCTTCGTCATGAGTGTGGCGCGCTTCACACCCATGAAAAAGACTCTACTTAATGCAGCTATCAGACACCCCAGGAAACTTCAAACCTACGGCTCAGATACAAAATTTTTCACGGCCCGAACGTATACTCGGATCGTAGACACGGGGAGAAGGAGCCCCGAGAGTCCTCAAGTCGACCCATGGCATGAGCATACATCTGATTCATTCACATGAGTGGAAGACTTAACATAAAGCGTATCAGAAACATATCGAATCATGAGATATCAAATCGGATGAATCACTTAGAGATACATAAGGTGAATTGTAAACTTTATATAAAAGCCTCTACTACAATGATGGGTTGATGGGACAACATCCCTAACAAAGCCGTGCATGCACTGAAACATAAAGTAGCGACATGTCTATCAAATAGCCCTCAGAACATGAGGACTCACCAATACGCTCACAGCAAACTCTGAAACAATCTAAGGATGTGGGTAAGCCTAAGAGACGGGTCCTGTGCCATGAAATGATATAGCATAGAAAGTATGCGGTCAGTATGTGGAATGTACCGAGTATGAAAGGTAAGTAAGATGGATATTTAAGATATTTAAAACACATAAATGATCATAAGAGTAGGACATCATGCTCATATTATAAACATCATAACATAACATAAGGCTCAAGGTTTCCAAAAATATTTGTAATACAACATAATAATAAACATAGGAGGAAAGCTTAAATTAATCATGACTTGAGCAAAAATACATATTCATAAGCATTCATAAATCATGAGGAACAACGGAAGATTCTCTTAACCGACATACCCCATATGAGCACACATGAAGTCCAACTTGTAAACTTAGTCGAGAGGCCGTTCGTACCTTGACAAGGATAGAACCATGAAAGGGTGTGATATCACCATGAAAAGGGCCATTTTGGGTCGGGGACAGTCACAAAGGAGGTCCCGATATACCTACGGTGACACGTAGTTTATGAGATCCGGGGCTTAACCTGCGCCTCGAACCTACTCGGTGTTCTATACTACTCCCAAGACATATATATAGTGCTCATAGTATAAAATATATGAATTCGTGGGCTAGTTAAATCATGATAATCATAAACATGCTTGTACATACGTGAACTAGCCATGACATAGGGCCCGTGAGTCGGCCAAAACATAATTCATGAATCACAAAGTTCATACATACTTGTAGATCATGTATAGCTTGAAATTAATTAAATCATGATGGGTAATTGATAAAATCCATAATCTAAATCATATTTCATATTGGGCTTGTAAATGTCAATATAGGAAAAAGTAGATCATAAATGGATTCATCATGGGCCATGCATAATTAGGCTAAATTCAAAAGAAATTTAAATTGATAAGATTATAAATAATTTGAATCATAAAATTTGATCAAAAACCTTTAGAATATGATCAAATTCAAAAATCACAAAGCCCATTAACAATCATTAACTTTTATGTTAATCTACTTCAAAACCCCATAAACCTTTTTGGAAGAAATTTCATGAAATCATAGGGAATTGACATGGGTTTGAAAGGAACACCCATTGATAGCCTTAAATACCTGAAAACAACTGATTTTACAATCCGCTAGATTGCCCAAGAGAAAAATGATGAAGAACACCTTGAAATCACCTAGATCACCCTTCTATCACCTTCCCAAACCTTTGCATGCATGAAGGAGGAATTAAGCTAGTTTATTCCCTCTTAAACCACCCTTTATGATGTTAAAACGATGTAGCATAGGCCCCTAGGACTTAGGAATTACAGAGAATCCCTTACATAAATTGCAGAAAATAACTGTCGGGTGGTCCTAACGGATAACCTGACGACTCGTCATATTTCCCGTTAAGTACACTGCCTTCCCGATCTCCTAGGCTTATAACGACTCGTTAGAAGTGCATGCCTCAACTTTATCACTTCACACTCATATCACCCCACGACTCGTTGCCACACCCAACAAGTCCTGGTCACCTTCTGTTAAGTGCACTGTCCTGCCTTCTTCTATTTTCCCTTCTCCCTTAACCCACGGCTGAGCAAACGAATCATGGTGTCTAACTATGAATCCTTTCCACGCCCGTGGGGACCTCATTTCCTACAACTTCCCAATTCTTTTCCTGACCTCCCCACGAGTCGTCCAACGACTTGTTCTGTGCTTGCAATACCAGTTTTGCATTTTCCCCATTTTGATTTCCGGGTCTGATCCTTGGGTTCCCAGGGCATTACATATATGATTTCTAATTTTATTTGTATTGGATTAATAAGCTTCGTCAATAGACGATGGTAAGATTGTGGACCCTATGCCTCAGATTTACATTCCAATGTAGGTTTACATATCATATATATACACTTTTTGGACCTCCCTTATGAGCTATCCCCTGCCCTAAATGGGCCTTGAGCTTGACATCGATATCGTGGTATCGTCCTTAGTCCTGGGAAGGATTTTAATGGCACTACCCACTTGAGTGTGATAGTTGGGACCACGTAAGCTCTATTGTGGCAATGTCGATTATATGGTGAGTCTCCCATTGTTCCTCATGATTTCAGTTATGCATGTTTCTCATTCAAGATACTTATATACATATGTTCTAAAGTAGGTTTGACCCAATGTTCAGTTTTACATATGATTATCAAATTCAGGTTTGGTTCATTCGATTCATTTATGATGTTCAGTTATGTTCAGATCATGATTTCAGAAAATAGCATGCAGGCCCTAATCTCAAATTCTTGATTTGATTATGTTTTATATTATGCATGTTTTAAATGATTTTACTTATTTAAGCGGTTTTACTTACCTTGCATACTCAATATATTCCACGTACTGACCACACACTCTATGTTGTATTGTTTTATGATACAGGCCCCGTTCTTCAGACTCAACCCTGCCATTAACTTGGTCTGGAGTTAGCATCCAGCTTAGTGGTGAGTCCTCATCTCTCGAGGACCATTTGCTATCAGATATCTTTGTACTTTCAGTTTCCAGACTTGTTGGGCTAGTTGGGGGTGTTGTCCCATCAACCCATCAGTTATGTAGAGGCTTTCAGACTGTATGTAGTAATCAGCTTGTCGTGTATTATGTGGATCCCGATTTCGATGTTATGTTATGTTCAAATTTCCACTATGTTATTATGTTAAGCCTTCTGCTTTATCTGGTTAAGATAGATGTATGTTCATACCATGGGTCGACTTGGAGTCTCTCGAGGCTCCTTTCCGGTGTCTCGATCCGAGCCTATGTTCGGTTCATGACACTAACCCTTGTGCTTTCTTTATGAGACTTATTTGCAATCACTTTCATGCTTTCCTTTTGTGTGTTAAACATCATTTTGAGTCCCTCCTAAGCATAATTCACCTACGAAACATGGGCTAATCTTATTGGTTAGTTTATGCATAAAATTATACAAAATCACATGAGAATGTAAGCAGTTAAATTAACAAACATGACTAATATTAAGTTATAAAATAGCCCTTTGGCACATAAATATGCCCAAAATAAGATACCAATGTAGGAGTCGTACCACAACACTTATGAAAATATTCAGAGGATGCTTCACTTCACAAGATCAGACCACGATATGCAATGTATGACTCGTAAGGGCATTGTATGAGTCGTAAAAACTTCCAAGACTTAACCAAATTAAAGGTTGTTGAGCATTGTACGAGAGGAAGCTACGACTTGTAGGTTCATGCTACCAGTCATAGGATCAGGTGGAAACAGTTAAATTAGTTTCCCTATTAAATTTATGAAAAAGTTCTAATTATTTGTATAAATACTTTTCTATTTATTTTTAGAAATTCCAATCCCTCTAAAACTAGGAAAAGGAGTTTTGAATCCCAATTCTAGTCCATGAAGGAACAAGGAAGACTTATACTACTATTACAAGTACCCTTTATTTCTATGTAATAAGGAAGCGCATTGAAGAGGAGAGGGCAATAGACATTTGATTATATTGAGAAATGTTTTATTTGTGAATTATTATCAAGTTTTGGAGAACAATATTTAGGATCAATACTTGGTTTTATTAATTTTTTTTGATTTTGTTCATCAATATTTGAAGCAGATTTCTTCCAAATATTGTTGTAAGTATTAATTATGTGTTTGTCTATGAATGTTGATTACAATCTTAAAATTATGAGAAGCTAAAATCTCTACAACTAGGATTGTGGGAACCATGGTGTAATAATGAAACAGGGTTACACAAAAATGATTCAAAACCAATGCTAAACGCTTGTATTATATTCTCTTCATTTTTAAATGTTTCTTAGCGGTGTACAGCGTTAGGACTTTCCCAAATTCATTACTTTCTTGAATCTAGAGAAGTAAAGATTAGGTAAAGAGAATTACAACAAAGCCTTAATTTTTATGATGATTGTGGTCGCAGGATAGTTAATTTGGAACAAATTGATAACGGTTAGTTTGAAATTGCTCATGAGACCTAACACGATGATTGAGTAAAGTCATCCAATAGGGAGAAACTTTTATACCCCGGAAGCCCAAAGATCAGACCTGGGAGTTGAAACGGGGAAAATTTTGAAATTTTGCAGTAGAAACAAGGCGATTCGTGGGCAGACTCATGAGATAAACCCATGAGTCACGATGTGACTCGTTGGGAAGGCTAGAGAAGGAAATTAAAAACTTGAGAAGTGAGACCCCTTGGGCATGACCATGACTCATGGTCAGGCCCCATGAGTCATCAAGTTAGTCGTGAGGAGGGTGAATAGAAAAGAAAAGAAAAAGGGGGCAGTGGACTTGATGGAAGGTCCCCACAATTTGTGGGGTGATTCGTGATCAAGCAGAGAAGATTTTTCTCAAGGCCAAGGAAGTGTAAATCACGGATGAACCCAGGAGATCAGGAAACCAGTGTACCTAACAGATGACTTCACGAATCGGGACCTTGAGCAATGAGTCGTTAGGTCACCCGTTAGGGCCACCGGGCAGTTATTTTCTGCGAATTTCGTAAGGGCTTTTCCATAATTCCTGTGTTCTTAAGGCCTAAATTACAACGTTTTTGGTTATGAATAGTGGCTTTTAAAAGGGTTAATTTCATTTTAGACATTATTCATACATGCATTCAAGGTAGACAAGTTTGAGAGGGTGATCAAGTTATTGTTCTTCAATTTCCTTTAATTCCCTATTGGGCATTCAAAGAAGTGTTAGAATCAGCTACCAACAGGTATGTAGGGTTATGAATGGGAGATTTCTTTCACACCCATGCCCAATCCCTCACTAAAGTATGAAATTCATTGTATTATCTATGGGGTCAAATTCATGAATCTTCGATTTGTATACATGGGTATGATTTGATTACGATTATACTATTGAATTATGAAGCATGGGAAATTTTATAATGTTTTCAATTAAAAATCATGTTTCTAACTTATTGAACTTAAAATCCCATCGATGAGATGTTCATAAAATGTGATATTTATGATGAATGCATGATGATGATGAGATATTATGATGAAAATCATGTTTTAAAGCTACCCATGTTTACAGTTATTCTTTCGATCAGAATTTAGTATTTCTGTGTATGATAATGCTTTGGGCAATGCCCACATTTTAAGTATGGATGATGATTTTCCCGAATTAAGCTTACCACATTGTTTTGGAGCGAAGACTCCCAATTATATTCTTAGCTTGTGGTATGTTTTGAGTTAAGTCTTCCTATGCATAGCTTACCACATGGATTTGGAGCAAAGGCTCCCAATTATGTCTTCAGCTTGTGGTATGTTTTGAACTAAAGCTTCTCATATGCATGATTTCAAATTTGAGATATATTTGATTATTGAGCTTTGTCATTAAATTATGTTGAGCTTTCTTATATACGATGTAGAGCATATGCATGTTTTTGGAAGTAGTGACTAGCATCGAGTAGGCTTAGGGTCGATCACCCTATGCCTCAGAACTACGTGCCAACGTAGGTTGATAATATTATATATTACTTGGGACCTCCCTTGCGAGCTATCCCTGGCCCTAATGGCCCATGAGCTTGATATCGATATCATGGTATCATCCCTAGCCCTGGAAAGGCTTCGGACGACTTTTTCCACTTTAGTGTGATAGTTTGGACCATATAAGCACTATCGTGATATGTCGGTTAAAAGATGAGTCTCCCATTATTCCTCATAATTTTAGATATGCATATTCATTATTTATGAGATTTATGTAAATGCATGTTCCAAAGTAGGTTTGACTCAATGTTAAGATTTACTTATAAATGTCAGAATTCATCTTTGAGTCAATCGATTCAGTTATGATGTTATGAATTTATGTTATATCATGTTATGAAGAGATCATGATTTCAGAAAGAATGCATGACAACCCTACTCTCAGATTATGGATGTTTATGTATTACTTAATGCATGGTCTTTGAATGATTTTACCTACTTTAGCGGTTTTACTTACCTGCATACTCGGTACATTCCACGTTCTGACCGCATACTCTATTTTGTATCACTTCATGATACAGGACCTGACTCGTAGGTTTAGCCCCACTCGTAGTCAGCTTATCAAAGTTAGCATTCTTATTATGTGTGAGTCCTCATCTCCCGAGGACTAGACTATTAAGATTTTCTTTATGTAATTCAGTTTCATCTTGTTGAGTTAGTTGGGGTCTTGTCCCATCAACTCATCATGTTTAGAGGCTATTCAGACATGTGTATATATTTAGCTTTGGATTTTGTATTTTGATATTATGGTTAAGTTAGACTTCCGCAATGATTATATTGTTGATGATTCAGTTTCTTAATTGAGTTAGATGTATGCTTATGCCATGGGTTAACTTGGGGTCACTCGGGGCTCCTTGTCCCGTATTACGATCTGGGCCTCTGTTCGGGTCGTAACAAATTTGGTATCAGAGCAATAGGTTTGAAGTGTCCTAGGGTGTCTGAAAGCCGTGTTAAGTAGAGTCTTTTTCATGGGTGTGAAGTGTGCAACACTTATGACGAAGAGGCTATGAGACATTTAAGAAATGTTCCCTTCTTTCATGATCTATTTCGTGCAATGAAAAAGTCTTTCTATCATTCTAATTCATGCTATTTGCAGTTGCAGAATGATGGCTCCTCGAAGAATGAACGGTAGGAGAAATGGGAAGGGTGAAGTCCATGAGGATGGCAATGGTAATGGGCACCAGCAAGCCCCACCAGCTCAGAAGCATCAGGCATTGGAGCCAGCTGCTCACACTGAGTTCCGAGCCGTTATTTAGATACTTGCGTAGGCCTTGACCGCTCAAGTCAATCAGCAAGCCATTGCGCATGTTCTGGAAAATGGAAATGTAGCGGCGGCTTGAGTCAGAGACTTCTTGAGGATGAACCCTCCGGAGTTCCTTGGGTCCAAGGTAGATGAGGACCCGCATGAGTTCATAAATTAGATTTCCAAGATCACCCAAGTCATCGAGGTGAATGGGATTGAGTGCGCAGAGTTTGCCTCTTACCAGTTGAAAGGGGTCGCGCATATCTGGTTTCACCAATGGAAGGATAGCAGGGTCGCCGGAGCAGGTCCTATCACTTGGGAAGAGTTCCATGTTGCATTTCTAGACCAGTTCTTCCCTTGTGAGATGAGGGAGCTAAAGGCAGATGAGCTTATAAATCTGAAGCAAAGAAGGATAACGGTGCAAGAGTATGCTGTTGAGTTCACTCGTTTGTCAAAATATGCCCCAGAGTTAGTGGTTAATCATAGGGCGCGGGTGAGCCGATTTGTTCATGGTGTGGAAGGCTATTTGGACAAAGATTGCAGGACTGCCATGCTTCATCAAGATATGGACTTTTCTTGTATGGTGTTGTACCCCCAGCAGATGAAGACGACACATTCAAGGGATAGGGAGGCCAAGAGGGCTAAGATCGATGACCACAGATTCTCTCAGCCGAGGTTCGGTGGTGGGCATAAACAACACTCACCAGAGATCATCAGCCCTAGCATCTTCATCACTGAGTGTGCCATCCAGGCCTAGACATGATCAAAGAGGGCGAGCATTAGGCTCGAGGGGCCAGAGTAGCAGACACGAAGATTCTAGCATCCCAACTTGTCGTAGATGTGGTCGGGGGCACACAGGCTAGTGCTTGGAAGGTTCAGGTTCTTGTTTCGGGTGTGTCCAGCTCAGACACATGTTTAGAGATTTCCAGTTGCAAGACAAGGCCAAGGCCCAGCTTCTAACTCAGTAGCCCCTCCTGCACGCTCAGCACATCAGGGGGCATCTACTAGCACAGTTGGCGGTTAACGCAAAAATAGATTCTATGCTTTAGCATCCCGTCAGGAGCATGAGGTCTCCCCTAATGTGGTCACTGGTATGTTGCGAGTTCTCCATATTGATGTTTATACTTTGTTAGATCCAGGGGCTACCTTGTCTTTTGTGACACCTTATGTGGCCAATAGCTTCAAAGTCAGTCCCGAAGTCTTATCAGAACCCTTCTCAGTTTCTACTCCAGTAGGTGATTCAGTTATAGCTAGACAGGTGTGTAGAGGTTGCCCAGTCTCAGTCCTTTATAAGGTCACCTTAGAAGATTTGATAGAGTTATCCATGACCGAATTTGATGTTATTCTCGACATGGATTGACTATTTTCATGCTATGCTTCAGTTAGTTATAGAACCCAAGCAGTTTAGTTTAGATTTCTGTGTGAGCCAGTCTTAGAATGGAAAGGTAGTTCAGTTGTGCTTGTAGGTCATTTCATTTCCTACCTTAAGGCCAGAAAGATGATTTCTAAGGGTTGCATGTACCATCTAGTTAGGGTTAAGGATGTTCAGTCCGAGACCCCCGACTATCCAGTTAGTTCCAATAGTACGTGAGTATCCAATGGTCTTTCCTGATTATTTGCCAGGTGTTCCTCCCAAGCAGGAGATTGATTTCAATATTGACCTTCTTCCCGACATGAAGCCTATATCTATTCCTCCCTACAGAATGGCTCCAGTGCAGCTAAACGAGTTGAAAGAGAAGTTGAAGTATTTGTTAGATAAGGGTTTCGTTAGACCGAGCATGTCCCCATGGGGTGCACCAGTTCTCTTTGTTCGAAAAAAGAATGGCTCTTTTTCCATGTGTATTGATTATCGTCAATTAAACAAAGTCACCATCAAGAACAGGTATCCTCTACCCAAGATTGATGATTTATTTGACCAGCTTTAGGGTGCCAAGTGTTTCTTAACGATAGATCTAAGGTCTGGGTATCACTAGCTCAGAGTTCGGGAGAGTGACATCTCGAAGACAGCCTTCAGGACGCTGTATGGTCATTATGAGTTTTTAGTTATGTATTTTGGACTAATGAATTCCCCTGCAGCTTTTATGGACCTGATGAATAGGGTGTTCAAGACATATCTGTACATGTTCGTGATCGTGTTCATTGATGACATCCTTATATACTCTCGGAGTGAGGAGGAGCATACCGCTCATTTTTGAGAGTAGTGCTTCAAACTCTCAAGGATCGCCAATTGTATGCCAAGTTTAGCAAGTTCGAGTTTTGGTTGGACTCCGTAGAGTTTTTGGACCGTGGGGGTATCAAGTGAGGGTATAAAGGTGGATTCTCAAAAAATCAAAGTGGTGAAGAATTGTCCTAAACTGGTGAATCCTTCGGATATCCAGAGTTTCTTCGGATTAGCTGGCTACTATCGGAGGTTTGTTGAGGGCTTCTCATCTATTGCAGCACCTTTGACCAAGTTGACTCAAAAGAAGGTGAAATTCCAATGGTCGGAGGCTTGTGAAAAGAGCTTCCAAGAGTTGAAGACTCCGCTTACTTTAGCACTGGTGTTGACCCTACCCGAGGGTACTGATGGGTTCGTAGTGTATTGTGATGCTTCAAGAATCAGACTCAGGTGTGTGTTGATGCAACATGGGAAAGTGATAGTATATGCCTCTAGATAGTTGAAGATCCATGAGAGAATTACCCAACCCATGATCTTGAATTAGTCGCGGTGGTGTTCGAGTTGATGGTATGGCGAAATTATTTGTATGGTGTCCACGTGGATGTGTTTATGGACCACAAGAGCCTACAATATGTGTTCACGCATAAAGATCTCAATCTTCAGCAAAGAAGGTTGTTGGAGCTACTCAAGGACTATGATATGAGCGTCCTTTACCATCCGGGTAAGGCTAATGTGGTAGCGGACGCACTTAATAGACTCTCTATGGAGAGTGTGTCCCATGTGAAAAAGGGGAAGAAGGAGCTAGTGAAAGATGTACATCGACTCGTAGGGTTGGGAGTTAGGTTGGTCGACTCGACCGATGGCGATGTTGTTGTCTAGAACGGATCAGAATCGTCCTTGGTGACTGGTGTGAAAGCTAGACAAGATGAGGACCCTATTTTGGTAAAGTTTAAGGAAGCCGTTAAAAGTCTGCAGGAGGAGGTTCTTCTCCCAAAGGGGAGATGGTGTGCTTCGGTACCAGGGTCGCCTATGTGCTCCGGATGTCGTGATTTGAGTAGTCAGATATTGCATGAGGCTTATGGATCCAGTTATTCTATCCATCCAGGTGCCACCAAGATGTACCGTGACTTATGGGAAATCTATTGGTGGAATGGCATGAAGAAGGATATTGTAGAATTCTTAGCCAAGTGTCCGAACTATCAAGAAGTAAAGGTTGAGCATTAGAGACCGGGAGGTGTACTCCAGGATATCAGCATTCCTACCTGGAAGTGGGAAGAAATTAATATGTATTTCATCATAGATCTGCCTCGTACTCGTCGACAATATGATTCCGTTTGGGTTGTGGTAGACAGGTTGACCAAGGCTGCACATTTTCTACTGGTCAGGACCACAGATTCAGTAGAGGATTATGGAAAACTCTATATTCGGGAGTTGTCCAATTTCATGGAGTGCCCTTATCCATCATTTCAGATCGAGGTACTTAATTTACCTCTCAATTTTGGAGGTCATTTCAAAAGGGACTGGGTATGCAGGTTAAGCTCAGTATGGCATTCCACCCGCAAACGGATGGTCAAGCGGAGCGGACAATTCAGACCCTCGAGGACATGTTGAGGCATGCGTGATTGACTTCAAAGGTGGTTGGGATGATCACCTACCCTTGATCGAGTTTTCCTAGAATAACAACAACAACTCTAGTATTCAAATGGCGCCATTCGAGGCTCTCTACGAGTGGAGATGTAGATCATCCATTGGATGGTTTGAGGTTGGTGAGGCGGCAATGATAGGGACGGACTCAGTTCATGAGGCAATGGAGAAGGTTCCATTGATAAGAGACAGGTTGAAAACTGCCCATATTCATCAAAAGTCCTATGTGAATTTAGAAGAAGAGAATTAGAATTTGAAAACGATGACTGGATAGTTTTGAAAGTATCTCCCATGAAGGGTGTGATGCGGTTCGGAAAGAAAGGAAAACTCAACCCTCGTTATGTTGGCCCCTACTGGATTGTTAGACGGGTTGGTAAGGTGGCATACGAGTTGGAGTTTCCCTCAGAGTTATCTTCGGTGCATCCTTTGTTTTATGTATTGCTTTTGAAGAAGTGTTTGGGTGATCCAACTTTAGTTGTCCCGATGGACAGTGTTGGTGTAAAAGACAACTTTAACTATGAGGAGGTTCCGGTGGAAATATTGGATCAATAGGTTTGAAGTCTAAGGAACAAGGAAGTAGCTACAGCTAAAGTGTTATAGAAGAATCAGCTTGTTGAAGGAGCTATGTGGGAAGCCGAAGCGGATATGATGGCTAGATAGCCATATTTATTCTCTACCAGCTCAGTTTCAGCTTGCGGTATCAGTTTTGACCTAAAATCCTATTTAGTTTTCATGCTCTATTCATGTGCGCAAGTTTCCTTTATGTATGTGGATGTATATATGATTCGTGAATTCAATTCAGCTGTGTAGTTTGAATCGGAGGTAGTCATTCCATCAGTTTTCGGATTAAATGATCAGTATTTGAATATGATAATTGCATATCTCTGCTTTTCTGTGTGTTTTCCAACATTTGGGGACGAATATTCCCAAGGCAGAGATATTGTTATCCCTGGAAGCCCAAAGATCAGACTCGAGAGTTAAAACGGGGAAAAAGTTGAAATTTTGCAGCAGACACAAGACGTGTCGTGGGGAGACTCGTGAGATCAACCCACGAGTCATGATGTGACGTAGGGAAGGCAAGGGAAGGAAATTGAAAATGGGAGAATTGAGACTCCACGGGCATGACCATGACTCGTGGTCAGGCTCCACGAGTCGTCAGGTTAGCTGTGGGGAGGGGGAATAGAAAAGAAAAGAAAAAGGGGGCAGTGGACTAGACAGAAGGTCCCCACAAGTTTTTGTCATCCCCCACGATTCATGGGGTGAGTCATGATCAAGCAGAGAATATTTTTGTCGAGGCCAAGGCATGTAAATCATGGATTGTGACCACGACTCGTGGTCACCAGTAACATGCCGTGAGGTTTCTCGTGACAAGCCCAGGAGATCAGACAAGCAGTGTACCGAACGAACGACTCCACGAGTCATGAACCTGAGCAACGAATCATTAGGCCACCCGTTAGGGCCACCTGGCAGTTATTTTCTGCGAATTTAGTAAGGGCTTTTTCGTAATTCCTAAGTTCTTAAGGCCTAAACTACGATGTTTTGGGTGATGAATAGTGGCTTTTATAGGTGTTAAGTTCATTTTAGACATTATTCTTTCATGCATGCAAGGTAGACAAGTTTGAGAGGGTGATCAATTTATTGCTCCTCAATTTCATTCAGTTCTCTACTGGGCATTCAAAGAAGTGTTAGAATCAGCTACCAACAGGTATGTAGGGTTATGAATGGTGATTTGTTTCACACCCATGCCCAATCCCTCACTAAAGTATGAAATTCATTGTCTTATCTATGGGGTTTTAACCAAAATTCATGAATCTTCAATTTCTATACATGGGTATGATTTGATTACGATTATACTATTGAATTATGAAGCATGGGAAATTTTATAATGTTTTCAGTTAAAAATCATGTTTCTATCTTATTGAACTTAAAATCCCATTGATTAGATGTTCATAAAAGATGAGATTTATGATGGATGCATGATGATGATGAGATACTATGATGAAAAGAATGTTTTAAAGCTACCCATGTTTACAGTTCTGCATTCGATCAAAATTTAGTATTCCTATGTATGATCATGATTTGGGCAATGCCCATATGTTAAGTATGAATGATGATTTTCTCGAATTAAGCTTACCACATTGTTTTGGAGCGAAGACTCCCAATTATATTCTTAGCTTGTGGTATGTTTTCAGTTAAGTCTTCCTATGCATAGCTTACCACATGGTTTTGGAGCAAAGGCTCCCAATTAGGTCTTCAGCTTGTGGTATGTTTTGAACTAAAGCTTCTCATATGCATGATTTCAATTTTGAGATGTATTTGATTATTGAGCTTCGTCATTAGACGATGTTGAGCTTTTTTATATACGATGTAGAGCATATGCATCTTTTTGGAAGTAGTGTCTAGCATCGAGTAGGCTAAGGGTTGATCACCCTATGCCTCAGAACTACGTGCCAATGTAGGTTGATAATATTATATATTACTTGGGACCTCCCTTGTGAGCTATCCCCGGCCCTAATGGCCTATGAGCTTGATATCGATATCATGGTATCATCCCTAGCCCTAGCAAGGCTTTGGACGACTTTACCCACTTGAGTGTGATAGTTGGGACCACGTAAGCTCTATCGTGGTATGTCGGTTAAAAGACGAGTCTCCCATTGTTCCTCATAATTTTAGATATGCATATTCATTATTTATGAGATTTATGTAGATGTATGTTCCAAACCAGGTTTGACTCAATGTTCAACTTTACTTATAAATGTCAGAATTCATCTTTGAGTCAATCGATTCAGTTATGATGTTATGAATTTATGTTATATCATGTTATGGAGAGATCATGATTTCAGAAAGAATGCATGACAGCCCTACTCTCAGATTATGGATGTTTATGTATTACTTAATGCATGGTCTTTGAATGATTTTACCTACTTAAGCGGTTTTACTTACCTACATACTTGGTACATTTCACGTTATGACCGCATACTCTATTCTATATCACTTCATGATACAGGACCCGACTCTCAGGTTCATCCCCGCTCGTAGCCAGCTTATATGAGTTAGCATTCTTATTGTGGGTGAGTCCTCATCTCCCGAGGACTGGACTATTCAACTTTTCTTTATGTAATTCAGTTTCATGTTGTTGAGCTAGTTTCGGTTTTGTCCTATCAACTTGTCATGTTTAGAGGCTATTCAGACATATGTATGTATTTAGCTTCGAATTTCGTATTCTGATGTTATGGTTAAGTTAGACTTCCGCTATGAGTATATTGTTGATTATTTAGTTTCTTGATTGAGTTAGATGAATGCTTATGTCATGGGTCAACTTACGGTATCTCCTGAGCTCCTTGTCCCATGTTATGATCCGAGCCTCCATTCGGGTCATGAAACAAACGAGTCGTTTGGATGAACCCTAGTTATTTGAATTCTTCGTGAATTATTCTAACTTATTTTGAAAGAATGAGGGAAAAGGTTTACTATTCCTCTAAAATGCCACCTAAATAATCCTAATATGATATATTTTTGGATTTAAGATGATAGGGTTTTATAAAAATGCCACTGGAGCCTCTAGTTAAAATTTCTTCCCATCAGGTAGTACGACTCAACCTATGAGTCATATCAAGATACTATGATCCATACCACTACTCATGGTTAGGGACTCTACTCTAAACCATTTCTTTAAAGTTTTCCATGGATGCCTACTACGACTCATACCAGCATCGTATGACTCATGTTACAATCCATAGTTCAATCCTGAGTCTTCCTTTGAGCTCTCGCATGACTCATCCTGCTGTCATACCCCTATACCACGAGTAGTACCATGACTCATTGATAGGCTGAATTTTCCTTACCACAATTCTGAATGATTCCTTGACAGGTCAGTACTATCCATACTAGGATAGTACGAGTCTTACCCTAAAGTCGTCGTTCCTCCCACTTCATTCACTATTTTCTCCATCCTCCAATTATGAGTCTAGGTACGATCCGTACCTCCATTTTAGGAGTTGTATTGTGACTCCTGCTGTGATCTTTTTCCCACTTTTCTATATGATCATGTTTTAAATCTAAAGTCCAGTCCAAAGTTACGGGGTGTTACACAAGGCCACCAACTGAATAATACTATACATACTAAATCCATAAACCCTCTAATGAGTAAACTGAACTGATTGTCGGAATAGGAATCCAACCTACCCATAACTATAACTCAAAACTCAAGATGAAATAACTAAACCCTAGCTCCAGGAAGAAAGGAACGCATATATTGATCTTACGAACCGCTACTGCAACTGGCAATCCTGGACACTACTTGTATCTGCAGCACGAATGCAGGTCCTCAAGCAAAGGGACATCAGTACGAATGAAATGTACTGGTATGTAAGGCTGAAACTGTAAACGTGAGACAACAATCATATAATAACTTAGTCAAAGGCATAATCATATATGTACGGAGATAAATTGGAACTCTAGAAGCTGATATCTGAACAAGATATGATACATCAAGTCAATACAACCAAGTAAGCACATATACAAGTCATACTATACTATCCATAAACTATACAATCCCTAATCAAACAATGACCTAGTCTGGTCAATCAATACTGCCCTACCTAGATGGCAGTCTCGGAGGTATCATAACTAAAGGGACATCTACCTACCTGACATAACCGCATAGGTGGTAAGGTTATAGTCTCATATTTAAAATACAACTGTGCACCTAACATAATTGCGTTGGTGGTAAGGTCATAGTCCTATATCTGAAGGAGAACTGCCCACCTAATATAAATGCATCGGGGGTAACATCATAAGTCTCGTATAGAAAATATGTCAAAGGACATATTCCCACTGGACGTACCAGGTCTATGGTAATGTCATAGTCTCATATCCGGAGCCGACTGGGCTCATATTATGTCTATCTAACACATATGGCATAAAAATAACTCATTTCGAGACTGCGGCCTAAATAGGCCTCTTTCATAATTCATAGTTGCATATAAGCACATATATCACATAACCCTTTCAAGTTACACTTATATGCACGTACTTAATGACTTTCACAGTTAAAAGACGGTTCAAATGACGTAAGGAATTTAACAAGCTCTGTTGACAAACTTAGGCACATTTAGGGTTCAGGAACTTGATAACTTGACGTTTATCCTAAGGGAGGGAATCATGGAATATCCCTTTAGCCTACCATGCCTGATAACATGTACATAATATAAAGGAAAATCATGATAAGGAATTTCTACTTTGACAAGCTCATTTACCCTTACTAGATGGTGACATCGACTTTTAGCTTCGATTCGCTTATGCGTCTCTTAGCTTCCAGAAATTCATAATGTGAATAGAGAGTGTACCTCTTTCATTCAACATAATGTCACAATTCAACATAACTTATGAATAGGAAAACATAGCTCGTGTATCACAAATTTGGAGCTCTTTAACAAAAAAACTCGTAGGCTACCTGGGGCTACCTTAAGAAAAATAATGACACGTAGTCATGAGTTAGACAACATATGGATGGATAGCATGAAACTTTATAGTATTTGAGGAGCTTAGAGAAACTTAATGGCGTTATAAGCAGTTTAGCAAGTTCCAGAATAATCGTTTACAACTTGAAAAATAATCCAACACTTAGGACAAATTATGAAAGTTAGAAAGTACAATGAAGAATTTCTCTTTAACTTAAGTTACTATATCAAAAACATTTGATTCTAATCATTTCATAAGAAGTTAAATCTTTACTCTCCATTGTTCAACTTAACATATATTGTGACATAAATAACTTTGTTTATCACTCTCTTGCTAAACGTCTTTAGAATAGGGTCAATTTTGCTAGCCGTTTATCTAACATGTTCACTATCGTAACCTGATCGTCTTAAGTTAACAACCTTAGTTCTACTTACCTTATTCATCATAACTTCTTTTCCAAACATGATTCATTAATCCATACGTAAGTCTTCACTGTCATGCTCACTGTTCTATCAATTAGTATATGCACTTATCCATTTACCTAATCAAAAACTTTATCTCTTATGTAACACCCCGAAAATCCCTAAGATCAAACCTAAGAACTGAAATGAAGAAATCAGGAAAAGCTGCACTAGGTCACAGAATGAGTCATGTGACCCAATGAGTCGTTAAGTGACCCCTCGTGTTGATCTTGGGCAGATTTATATGCCCAAGTGATACTCAAACGTATCATTTTTACCTTGTTTGTTGTGCAATGTGTATATAATATCATGTAATTGGTAATAAAATGCGAATTTATACTAACCAACATGATTAGCATTTGTTTTACAGGAAAATGTGATTTTTAGGAGCTAAAATGCATGTTGGAACTATGTCGGAGTTAGACTTGGATGCGAGCGTGGAAAAGACCTTGGATGGCACATTTTATAATGGCTCCGCGATGGAGCCGTGCCACGCTGCCATCGCGGTAGCACACTGCCTGGGCGTGAAATAAATTGGCACTTTCCAGTATGCCTGCGCGTCAGCTCCGTGGCACGGAGATAGGCCTCCGCGATGGCCTCCATGCCACGTTGAGGTTAATTCTACGGACCATGAAATTCCAGAGAGGGTCCGCGTCCACGCCGTGTCACGGAGGCAAGGCTCCGCGTTGGCCTCCGTGACACGTTGTTTGTTATTCCGGGAAAAATTTCCCACTAGTATAAATAGCACACTTAGGTTTATTTTAAGTAGTTTTTAGTTTTTAGACTGAGTTCAGAAGTGGAGAGCAGGAACGTGGGTTAGTAGCAGTTGAAGAACAGAAAAGCTAAGAGTTTTCTTCTCTTCCTTTCTTCTTTCCTTCAATTGTATGCATGATTTACACTCATTTTAGGATGATTAATCCAAGAATGAGTGGCTAATTCCCTTTCCTGCTGAGGTTTCGAACTTGTGTAATGAATTTTGATGATAATTGATATGGTTTCTTCTTCTTCTTGCATGTTGTTCTATTAATTCTTGTTCTTACTACATTATTGATTGGCCAACATTAATGTATATCTAAAAAGTCCAATTTCACTCGAGAGAGCAAGAAATTGGAAAGTTGTGAATTAATAGGGTATTGTTCTTAACTTGATTTGGGAAAATTGGGTTTTGATGTGCTTTCTTGATAGAAATATACTTGAAAGCCGTATTAGTCAACTTAGGAACCGGAATTGTAGTGCTAGGTCATAAATTTCATTTGATCACAGAAATGTAGACGGATGGTTTATGATTCTAAAGTGAAATTAAATACGAAAGTTTTAATTTCTAGGCAAACGTTCTTGGCTAGCAACATGAGGAAGAGGATAACCAAATTATCATGATTATCAAGTTCATTACTCGTTCTTAACCTTGGCATGTTCATATCCATTGTCTAAATTCAAAAGTAATTAAGTGTGATTAATTGTAGTATACGTATAGTTTAGAAACAAAAACTCAAAATAACTCTTGGTTGCATTGTTGTTAACATAATTAGGAATAGAATAGAGATATAGTAAACTAGGCAATTTTACGTATCTAGAGCAGCCTCCTTGGATCGATACTTGGCTACTTAGCCACTTTATTACTTGTTTGACCACGTGCACTTGCGTGTCGGTTTTTAATATATACCGAGCAGACCGCGAACAAGTTTTTTGCGCCGTTGCCGGGGAGGCTAGGCGATTTGTAAACTTTTGTTTAGTGTAAATTTACTGTATTTGTATTTTTATTTTCTTAAGTTTTAACAACTTGGTCTTAGCCTGTATTTTGCAGATTTTTATTTCTGTGAACACTGGCAAGGGACAAGGAGCTGGTGGAATCTTACTTAGAGCCAGAATGTGAATTGCATAGTCAACATAGAGAAGCTCTTCGGAAGAAGCTGCAGTTGCTTAAACAGTCTATGATGGAGCAACCAAATCCACCAGTTGTGCGGGCAGTGTTAGTGCCCGAGGAAGTAGCAGCCAGGCCGGTTCGCGAGGTGGCAATCCCACACGCTAATAATGTACATTCCAGCATCCGCAAACCAGAGCCTGGAGGGAGATTTGAGTTAAAGCAAAATATGGTGCAACTTTTGCACACTAGCGGGCAGTTTACCGGTCTCCCTCACGAAGATCCGCAACAACATCTCCAGAACTTTTTGGAGATAAGTGACACTTACATACCCGCTGGAGTGTCACCTGATTATGTTCGGCTCGCCTTATTTCCATTTTCCTTACTTGGTGAAGCCAAGAGGTGGTTAAAAGCTGAACCACCCAACTCTATATCAACGTGGGATGATCTTGCAAGGAAGTTTTTGATCAGATTTTTCCCTTCGGGTAAAACAGCTAAACTTAGAAGTCAGATTCTAAGTTTTAAACAGAGGGAAGGAGAAAATCTTTATCAAGCTTGGGAAAGATTCAAGTCCATGTTGCGGGACTGTCCTCATCATCATCAGTCCAATGAGGTGTTGGTACACACATTTATTGAGGGTTTGGAACCCCACACTAAAATTTTGTTAGACTCAGCAGCTGGAGGGCAAGCGCTGGAGAAGACTTATGAGGAGCTGTACACTTTGCTCAACCGAATTTCACAAGGCAATCCAGAATGGAATGCAGATTCTTCAAGAGGTGGAGCAAGGAAAGCAGCGGGAGTGCTTGAAGTGGATGGATTCACAGCTATCGCTGCACAGATAGCTGCTTTGCAAAATCAGTTAAACACTCACTTCAGCAATATGAATTTGAACCAGCCTTCAGCCTCCGTCAATGCAGTCCAACAGATGTGGTGTGAAGTGTGCGGTAGTAGTGAGCATTCAGCTGAATGCTGTGGTGCAAATCCTGATTCTGTTAACTTTGTGGGCAATGCACAAAGGAATCAACAGCAGTTTGGTAGTGGCTACAACTCGAATTGGAGGAACCATCTGAATTTTTCGTGGGGTAGCAATAATCAACAAGGCCAAGGTTCAGGACAGGGTATGCACAGAAACCAAGGAGGGCAAAAAGGCTATCAGACGCATTTCAGAAATCACAATGCCCCTCCTCCACCACCATCACCGACTATTGAGGAGATGTTCAAAACCATGATTGCCAACCAGGCACAATTGCAGGCTGACTATGTCAAATTGGCAGCCAAAGTAAAGAACAATCAATTGGCAACCAAGGCTCTTGAATATCAGTTTGGGCAATTTGCTAGTGCCCAAAATACTAGACCCAGAGGAGGACTACCTAGCGACACGGATCCCAATCCTAAGCAGGTGAATGCAGTGACCACGAGGAGTGGTTTACAATTAAAGAAGGTGGAACCGGAAAGACCGCCTCAGAAGTCAGGAGCAGCAGATGTTGAGGGAGAGCAAATCTCAGATAAGGGGAAGTCTAAAGAAGCTGAACCAGCAAGGCCTCCACCCCCGTTCCCTCAACGACTTAAGAAACACAAGGAGGAGGCGTGTTTCCAGAAATTCATGGAGGTACTTAAACAGGTACATGTTAACTTACCTCTTGTTGATGTCTTGCAGGGTGTGCCAAAATATGCGAAGTATATCAAAGACATCGTGGCCAACAAAAGTCGCTTGACTGAGTATGCCACGGTAGCTTTAACGGAGGAATGCACATCCCGTATTCATAATAGATTGCCCACAAAACTGAAAGACCCTGGAAGTTTCACTATCCAGCTGACTATTGGGCAAAGTATCCGAGCGCGTGGATTATGCGACTTGGGGGCAAGTATAAATCTGATGCCATCTTCGGTATTCAGAAAGTTAGGTCTAGGGAGTCCTAGACCTACAACGGTAATCTTGCAGCTAGCAGACAGGTCTTTGGCTAAGCCGGATGGCATTGTTGAGGATGTGTTAGTGCAAGTAGGCTCCCTCATTTTTCCGGTCGATTTTATTGTTCTGGACTTTGAACCAGATGCTGAAGTCCCATTTATTTTGGGACGACCCTTTTTGGCAACCGGAAAGGCATTAATTGATGTAGCTGCGGGTCAACTCACGATGCGAGCACATGACAAGGTCGAAGTGTTTGACGTGTACAAGGTACCTAAGCTCCCGACTGTTTATAAGGATCTCTCGGTGATCAACGTAATTGATCATGGGAAGGCTAACAGATTGAGCGATTCCCGAGAGTTACTAGGTAGGCCACCGGACAAGGTTGAGAACTACTGGGGGGATGATCATGATCGGGACAAATCGTCCATCTCCCTAGTAGATAAATGAGCTTAAAGGACGTCGAGCCGCGACGTTAAACCAGGCGCTGCACGGGAGGCAACCCGTGAAAAATATATTTTTTCTTTTTTCTCTTTCTTTAGTGTAAATTTTATTTTATTTTATTTTATTTTCTTTTTCTTGACTAGGTTTAGATTTGCATTTTAATTAGTAATTTTTATTTTTTAGTAGGGAAATCTATTAATTTAACCAATTTTTGGTTAGTGACGTGATTTTCAGGTATGACGGAGGAAAAATACATGGAATCGAGGAAACGAGGCGAGGTATGAAAAATAAAAATTGTTGGTGAAACAGAGCACTGGCGCGTTGGCGCCGTGTCACGGAGGCAATGCTCCGCGTTGGCCTCCATGACACGTTGAAGGCAAATCTGGATTTTTCAAAATTCCAGTAAGCCAACGCGTTGGCTCCGTGTCACGGAGGAGGGGCTCCGCGTTACCCTCCGTGACACGTTGCCCTTATCCCAGTGCCGGGTCACACCGGGTTTCCGGGTGACCCGCGTGTTTTCTAAATAATAAAAGCCCCCGATTTCGCCCCTATTTTCCCCATTCCCTCTTCCCTCCGCGACCAAACACCCATTCCCCTCCCCCTATATGACGTGCCACGTTAATAGGCAAGGAAAACGTCAAGTTTCTTCGGTTCTTCAAATCCAAGGTATGTTTTCATCGTCTATCTCAAATTTTTGGCGATTTTTGTCAATTTTGGGCATGTGAGGTGAGATATATCACCCTAGGTAGAAATTAAACATGATGTGAATTATTTTGTGATTGATTATGTTCGGATTATTGTAGTTGACGTTTGAACTTATCGATTGAGTGAATAATTCAATTTTGATTGTCGAAGTGTATTCTAGGGCTTGGGTTGTTGAATTTTAACTTGGGCAACTTGATAGTTTGGTGAAAATTGATGCCGGGGTGTGTTTATTATTTGAGATAAGTCGTGGTAAATGTTGTATAATTGTTGAGAGACGACGAATTCTTGAATTTTTGTGGGAAATTGCATAATGTATGAATTGGTTAGATTGTTTAGATTAGTTTGTATATAAATTGTCTTTTTAGTTGTTGTTTTTAGTTTGTTGTTGTTTTATTGCGAAGTGCGATGGTTGAATTGCTAGCGATAGCAAGATTGGGAATTAGCTGTATGAAGTCTGAGTAGTACGCTAACCGTTATGCTGTCAAAATTTTGTTACGAACGCACTTAGCAATATGTGTATAGTTGTTTGTGTTTGGGGTTGTAAATAGAGCTATCCTTGCTGAAGTTTTGTAAATATTGTTAAGGACTAAGTGTGGGGTAAATTTTGTGTAACCCAACCTTAGCCGAAGCTAACAACTATTTAGCTTAACGTTGTGCTTGTTTGTGTAAACTGACAGGTACAATGGCTAGCAGACAAGACAAAGGCAAGGGTGCTTCTACCTCAGGCACCGGCAGAAAAAGGATGAGACTGGGCACTGCAGTCCCAGCGGCACCCGCTGTTCCGCGCGGTCAACACCGCCGATACAGAACACGATGGGTCACCGATGAAGGGAAGAAATGGTATGCGAAGCACAAAGAAAACAAGTACTTCCCCGAGGAACATATTGCTAGGGAACCACTCGCACAGGAGTTCCCTCGCATTGTACAGAGGATTGAGGCAGCTGGGCTCAACTTTATTTTTCAGGAGCCCGAGGAGTGCAACCTTCACTTGGTCCGGGAATTTTATGCCAACTGGAACCCGGCCATCAAAAGCCACACTATTAAAATCAGAGGGCAGATTGTCACTCTGGAACCCCAGCAGCTGAATGCCATCGTTGGAGCGCGGGACACAGACGCCCACGTTCTCCGCCAGCTCAACATCACCCCACCGTACGCCGACATCAGACGTACGTTGTGTGGGGCTCGATCCACAGCCCGATGGAGTAGACACAAAGAGAGGGGTTACCACCAGACTCTGCCTTATTCGCAGATGAACAGGGAGGCCAGAATCTGGCTAAAAATTGTGTGTTCGTGTTTGATCCCGGGAGTTCATATGACAGACGTGACCCGGGACCGTGTCTGCTTGGTGTATGCCCTTATGAAAGGGCTTGAGATTAATGTGGGGGCGGTTATAATATCCGCCATGAAGAGAGCCAGACTGCACCAGGGCCACATATACGGGTTTGGCGGACTCATCACCACCTTCCTCCGAGGCCTCGACGTTGAGGAAGAAGCCTTGGATTATATTCCGCAGTTGGAGCGGAGGGCCCTCGACGTGACAAAGACTAAGGCCCCCGACACTACACACGGACCTGTGCTGACTTTGGGCGAGCGACATGCTCGTGACAATCAGTACATGGCCCGTATGTTCGGCATGCAGATGCTGCAGCTACGGATTGGTGGGAGACCAGCCACCGAGGAGGAGTCATGGCAGTTGGAGCTGGACTACCCCTTTGGCGAGAACGCCAGAGCCTTATGTAAGGTGGGGCCAGCCTTTGTGGAGCTGACAGACGATGATGACCCTACTGATGAGGAGACACATCGTGAGGACTCTGATGTGGAGTCCGATGACGACGATGGAGCCGATTCAGACATGGGAGACGAGGCCGCAGCACCGGATGAGGAAGTCGAATATTTCGACTAAGCAGGGAGTTCCACCACCCAAAAATTTTGTGATTTGTATTGTTGTGAACACTGGGGACAGTGTTCGATTTAAGTGTGGGGTGGGGAGTAGTTAGGTGCTAGGTCAAGGCTCTAAATTGCTGTATAATTTTTCCTTGCTGTTTATGTATGTTGTGCTTTCCCTGTTGTGGTGAACTGATTTGCGAGTTATGTGTATATATTTGTTTGTGGCTAATGATGTGTGTGCTTTGAAAGTTATGGTTGCTAGTGTAAATATTTTGTGAATTTTATAAATATTTTTTTTCTCTATCGACATGATCGATATTTTTCAAAATTTTTTCAAAAATATTTTGCACTTGTAAATATTTCCTTTCTATCGAAATGATCGATGTGTTGCAAAATTTTTTGCGATTTTTATTTTTGGGCTTCTCGGAGTTTGTTTTTGGTTCTTTTACCGAGAATAGTCCCATTGAACCGATGTCATAGTTAGTGACCGTTCCCTATGATGGATGGATGACGACCGTCTTAAGGGAAATGTAGTCGGTAGGAGTAGGATTTTTATTTGTTTTTTTTTTAGTTTTCTTTGGTGGATTGCATCAATAAACTATAGTTGCTTATGGTTGCTAAAATTTCGTTGCGTGTTGTAATTGATGTTCAAAATGTGAAAATGATTCGTTTGAAAGCATGCAATTTTGTAAATATGTTGAGTTACCTAGGCTATAGAATTTGGTTCATTATGATTGAGGCTTAATCTTGAATTCATGTAATTGACTAATTAAAGAGTCTGTGAATGCATCTTGATTCGAGCATGTGCATGAAGTGTGGAGTGAGGTTTTGCTATTCCATGTCATTGTGAATTGTCTAGAACTTGCCTGGTGTGTGTACGAAACGAAATGAAGGAGGTGTAGTGTTGGAAAGGATGTAGGCATTTCTTTGTTTTAACCGATAGTTTCCATTTTTTTTCTTGTCAATTTCTACCTTTTTATATGTTGTATACCCTAGTCAGCCCGTTGAGCCTTTAACCGATTTCTTTCTTTTGTCCAAAATTGTATGAACTAAGCTTTATTCCTTCTTTTCATTAGCCTTAAAGTCTAAAAGAAGCTCTTAAGCGCTTACAAAGAACAGAAAATGTTTCCCAAAGTGTTAAAGAGTGAAAAGAGTGAAAAGAAAAGAAAAGCAAAGATGACGTTGAAGAGGCACTTGTTGTAATTAAATGATAGTGAAGGTACATGAAAACCCTCTGTTTTGTGTCAAGTGTGCCTGATGAAATGGGCTGTATGAAAGTAAACCAGCATGAATGGGAGAAAAAGAGAAAAGAGAGGAACAATATCCATGAGTCGATGGGAATGAGTTGAAAAGGCGCTTAAGGATGCTAGCGACTATTATTGGCTAATCCAATATATATATACTAGATCCATAGCCTTGTTACAACCCATTAAAAGTCCTATTTGATCCTATATTGCATTTCTTTATATTAGTGGAGTAATACACTAAAGGCAAGCCTATGGGTCATGACATGATGCATGTGAATTCTTTTGGGAGAGAGAGTGAAATTAATTTTTATATGCCCCTACTTGCATGTTTGTGTGCTGCACGAACATAAAGAGGAAGTTTCTCTCGAGTTGTGAGGGTACATGCTTGATGAAAGATTGATTTTTGTGTCGGATTTCTTGATTAGTTGATTTGCATGAGTTTGCCGATATCAAGAATCAATTCTTAAAGTCTAGGAAGCCTTGATGTATTAAGGTCATTGTATTGTACGACCAAGCATGTTTTCTTGATGATTTGCAAAAATTGAATAATCGGTATGACCGTAGCGTAAATTGTTGCACCATAGTGACGAAGGTTGGGATGTAATTTGCATGATTTGTGTATGTGTTGTTCGAGGACGAACAAGGATTTAAGTGTGGGGTAAGTGATCTTGGGCAGATTTATATGCCCAAGTGATACTCAAACGTATCATTTTTACCTTGTTTGTTGTGCAATGTGTATATAATATCATGTAATTGGTAATAAAATGCGAATTTATACTAACCAACATGATTAGCATTCGTTTTGCAGGAAAATGTGATTTTTAGGAGCTAAAATGCATGTTGGAACTATGTCGGAGTTGGACTTGGATGCGAGCGTGGAAAAGACCTTGGATGGCACATTTTATAATGGCTCCGCGATGGAGCCGTGCCACGCTGCCATCGCGGTAGCACACTGCCTGGGCGTGAAATAAATTGGCACTTTCCAGTATGCCTGCGCGTCAGCTCCGTGGCACGGAGATAGGCCTCCGCGATGGCCTCCGTGCCACGTTGAGGTTAATTCTCCGGACCATGAAATTCCAGAGAGGGTCCGCGTCCACGCCGGGTCACGGAGGCAAGGCTCCGCGTTGGCCTCCGTGACACGTTGTTTGTTATTCCGGGAAAAATTTCCCACTAGTATAAATAGCACACTTAGGTTTATTTTAAGTAGTTTTTAGTTTTTAGACTGAGTTCAGAAGTGGAGAGCAGGAACGTGGGTTAGTAGCAGTTGAAGAACAGAAAAGCTAAGAGTTTTCTTCTCTTCCTTTCTTCTTTCCTTCAATTGTATGCATGATTTACACTCATTTTAGGATGATTAATCCAAGAATGAGTGGCTAATTCCCTTTCCTGCTGAGGTTTCGAACTTGTGTAATGAATTTTGATGATAATTGATATGGTTTCTTCTTCTTCTTGCATGTTGTTCTATTAATTCTTGTTCTTACTACATTATTGATTGGTCAACATTAATGTATATCTAAAAAGTCCAATTTCACTCGAGAGAGCAAGAAATTGGAAAGTTGTGAATTAATAGGGTATTGTTCTTAACTTGATTTGGGAAAATTGGGTTTTGATGTGCTTTCTTGATAGAAATATACTTGAAAGCCGTATTAGTCAACTTAGGAACCGGAATTGTAGTGCTAGGTCATAAATTGCATTTGATCACAGAAATGTAGACGGATGGTTTATGATTCTAAAGTGAAATTAAATACGAAAGTTTTAATTTCTAGGCAAACGTTCTTGGCTAGCAACATGAGGAAGAGGATAACCAAATTATCATGATTATCAAGTTCATTACTCGTTCTTAACCTTGGCATGTTCATATCCATTGTCTAAATTCAAAAGTAATTAAGTGTGATTAATTGTAGTATACGTATAGTTTAGAAACAAAAACTCAAAATAACTCTTGGTTGCATTGTTGTTAACATAATTAGGAATAGAATAGAGATATAGTAAACTAGGCAATTTTACGTATCTAGAGCAGCCTCCTTGGATCGATACTTGGCTACTTAGCCACTTTATTACTTGTTTGACCACGTGCACTTGCGTGTCGGTTTTTAATATATACCGAGCAGACCGCGAACACATGTATGCATCAGTTGGTAAAAAGATGGGATCTCCTAGGTACTTAACGACTTGGGGGATGAGTCGTAGTGCCACTTCAAGACTCGCCAAGAGAGTCATTGTCTTGAAAGGGTGGTCGTATGGGAAATTTCCTGTGGCAACAGCAAGTCAAGGTGACGGGTTGTTTATTACCTAATGATTCGTTAGGTGACTCCTCTGGTGTGATGCATGGATGACAACCTGAAGCTCACATAGACTTAATGATTAGTGGAATGAGCCGTTAGTTGCATGATGAATCATTTGGGGACCCATTAAGTGGAGGTGCAAAAACTTGGAATTTCTTCCCAGAGACATTGAGTGAAACCAACGACTCATTGGTTTGCCTAATAGGTCATTGTTCCCATCCATTGTCCAATTCTAATGACTGGGATTTTGAGACCCAAGACCAACGAATGGTCAGAATGACTCATGGTCTCAACCAACGACTCGTTGTATGACCCGTTGGGTACGAACGGGTAGTTTTCCAAACTTTTTGTCAGGTGTATTTTTGTAAATTTCCTTTATTTTAATGCCTAAACTATGTTGTTTTTGGATTATATTTCACGGATTAATAGGGATGCATGACATTCCTCCCTCATTTTCAGCTCACACAATTAGAATTCCTCTATGAAAACTCAGACAGAAAGTGCCAGGCAAGAACAAGGGTTTCAGTTTCTTCTCAAATTTTCGACGATTTTCTTATAGGGAATCTTCTTCTGTTATATGGGAATTCAACAAGAGTTTTTTTCTCCTTGTGTCCAAATTTAATTCAGAAGAATTTTTAAATTCTAGCCCTGCACAATAGTTGAAGCTAGGGTTTTTAGTTATTAAGGAACTCTTTAATCAGGTTAATTTCCTTAGATTATATGAGTATTCCTAATGGAAATCCATGCCCTAGTTTTATTGTTCAGTTTCTTTCTTAGTTTTAATCTTTAGCATAAATTCGAGTAAAACTTGCATGATTAAGACTCAATCAGAAATGTTATTTTTTATTGTAGATTTTACTCTAATTATGAATGATATGTACAGATACTCGAACAGAGGTAAATCTTTTAGTATAGGTAGTCTCAATGATTCAGTAATTACTCAATATACTTAGCATTCTCCAGAAATGGCAATTGATCAGTTTGACTATTATAAATCTTTTGATAAACTTAGTAAACTCAATAGAATAAGTTTATCAGTGTGTTAGATGTTCTTTAGACCGTTACAATGCTTTCAGATAAAGCAGCTCTGATGAGTCTTAGAACAAGTTTATTTCAGGTCGTTAGACTTTCAAAACACTTCCAGATAGGTAGTTCCAACCTAAGTCTTAGGAAATCAGTTTGAGCTATCAGCATAGTTAGACACAGTTAGGATTTTTACTAGGAGTAGTACTTAGCACCGAGGGGGTTGGGGTTCAGTGAACCCAGATTCCAAGAACTATGTTGCCATCGTAGGTTATTAGCCCGAATGGGCTTCAGATAGTGATCACCCAGTTCAGCTACTATACCCTGGCAAGGTATAGTGGGCCTTCTCCGATAGGAGGTATACATCGGACTGCACATTTAGCTTAGGTGGTTACATGTCAGTTATAGTCTCTCCCACAGAATATCTCAGCCAAGTATAGTTATAGTCTCTAGTTCCATTAGTTCAGTTCAATTTTGATTCTTAGTCAGTTTAGTTATGATTTTTAGCTAGTTCAGTACAACTTCTTTAGATTTTAGTTTATACATACAGTATTTTAAAATTACGATGTAGCTTTCTATTACTCAGCTTATGTATGGTTTTTCTCGTTCTCGTACACTGAGTTCATTCAAAGTACTGACGCATACTTTTCATGCTATATTATTTTTATGATATAGACTTAGGTACCTAGCCTCAGCACTACGGTTAGAGCCTCTTAGTGATATCCTAGTAGCTTTTGTGGTGAGTCCTCATCCGCCGAGGGCCGGAGTCCCATTTCCAATTTTATTCTATTGATTCCGTTCAGAAATTAGAGTTAGCTGAGGGTTTGTCTCAGCAACTCATTAGTTCATATTAGAAGGGTTTCAGACAATATTTACAAATTCAGCTAGATTTTTTGACTATTTCAAAATTTTCCATTTGTTCTTTAAGAATTATTTAGTTTATCAGCTTTTGCTCTTTTATGATTATTCTCAGTAGATCTTTTTTAGTAGAATATGTTCTACCAGGCTTTGCTTGGCATCACTTGTAACTTTAAGTATCGTGTCGCGTCTAGGTTGTGAACTAAGTCATGAGAAACTTGGTATTAGAGAAAGGTTTAGAGTGTCGTAGGATGTCTATAAGTTGCGTCAAGTAGAGTCCTTTTCATGGGTGTGAAGTGCGCCACACTTATGAGGGGGAGGCTACAAGGTGTTCTTTAGGAAAATTTCCTTTATTCATGATTATTATCGTGCCTAGAGGTTTAGACTCTAAGATATACTCCTAACTGGTGTTGTATCCTTCTCAGATAATGATGCCTTCCAAAGAGAAAACAAAAGGAGGACCGAAATGCTAACCGTCCCGTCCCACCAACTCCAACAGCCCCTCAAGACGACCAGGTGTCCCACGCCGAATTTGGGGCTGCTATTCAGATGCTGGCCTAGGCAATGACCACTTAGGTGAATCAGCAGGTTGTGGTGCCAGTAAATACAAATGGTCCAACTTCTGCCATGGATAGAGATTTTACTCAGATGAATCCCCTAGTATTTCACGTGTCTAAGGTTGATAAATAAACCATGTCAAAACGTTCAACATACAAATGACAATGCACAATTTCGGTTCGCACGTTTACACACCTTATGTTTTAAGAATTCAAATAACTATCAAGAGGATTTTGTCACGACCCGAACATAGGCCCAGATCTGACACGAAACCTAGAACCATGAATGACACCAAATTGACCCATGGCATGAACATGATAATTAAAGATCATCATTAAAAAACATGATCACTGAATTCTGAAATAGTGGAAGTCTGAATAACAAAAGGTCTAGCCAATGGTAATATCATAACATTGAGTTTGAAGCTGAATCTAGTTATGAGCCACCAGCTATCACTAAGTCTGAAAAGCCTCTACAAACTGATGAGATGCTAGAATAAGCCCCCAGTAATCACTAGGTCTGAAATAAACTAACATAATGATACTAAAAGATAGATGTACTTAGAGGATGAGTAACCCAAGACAGGGTCTGAATTGGAATGAGAGTAGGACTAATGGCGTGGCTGAGTCAGGTCGCTAGGACCTATATCATGAAACGATATATAATAGAGTATGTGGTGAGTACTTGAAATATACTAAGTATGATAGGTAAGTAAAATAGGTTGAGAAAGTATAAATGAAATAATGTATATTAACGTAAGTCATAATATCATAAGAGTAGGGACTACAGGCTGATATCTGAAACATGAATAGTCATAAACTGGATCTCATAGCTGAATCAAATGACCAAAAGCTAAAACTGAAATTCATAAGTAAAACTGATAACCTGATCATTGGGTCAAACACGCTGAAAACATAATATCATAACTGATAAACATGCATAACAGAGATCATGAGGAACAATGGGAGACTCGTCATATAATCGACACTATCACGAAAGAGCTTATGTGAACCCAATTATTAAACTCAAGTGGCCAGAGACGTCCAAAGCCTTTCTAGGATTAAGGGCACTACCATAATATCGATATCAAGATGAAAGCCCTTTAAAGATAGGGGAAGATGAAAAGATAGGTACTAAAGTAAATGGATAATTGTACATTAGCGCGTAGTTCTGATACCCGGTTCATGAACCCCTAACCCACTCGGTGTTAGGCATTGCTCGCAAAAACATGCAAAGTACTGACCATCATTTCTCAATGAAGCTACAACCATACCATAAGATGAAAATGGAAGTATAGATGCCAAAACTATATGGTAAGCTAATTTATAGAACTAAACTAAATCATGAAAACATGCTAAATCTAAGTGGAATTACCCAAAATCCGAAGATCATGCATACTTGAAATAGACTTCACTAGTCAAAATCATAGATTCATAAATGGGTAATTTGTAAACATAGATACATGCTTGCTACTTCATCATACATGAAATCATCAATCGTAGACTAAACTTTTTCATGAACTTGCATAATCTGGGCAGAATCTTCTTAAACTTGAGCCCGTGAATTTAAAATCAAAACATGTATACAATCTTCCCATTAATAATCAAGCATAATTTAAAACATACAGGAATCGACCCATAAATAATTTGTAAGAATTCTATGAAATTAGATTGAAATTCCTTTTTGATCATGATATGCATTGACACTTGATTAATGAAATTGACGGTAATTATGAGCATCAGAGTGAAAGGAACCCTCATTCATGGCCTCACATACTTGTAAGAACTAAATCTACACTTTCCCTAGGAAGCGCAAAGGATTTGTAGAAGAACATGAAAGATTCTAGGCTTGATCTTCAATGGAGAGGTCTAGACTTGCATGCATGGGAGGGGAATGGTTTGGAATCAGTTTAACCCTCTTAAAACCCTCCTAATAGAGCTTAAAATGACGTAGTTTAGGGCTTATGAATTATGAAAGCACCCTTACTAATTTCACAGGAAAACTAATACTGCCATTCCTAACGAGGGACCTTACGAGTCGTTGGGACCACTAACGACTTGTGGTCCCCACTCGTTACCTATACTGAAAAAATCTTTTGTTACAGAAATTCTTCAACTAACGACTGATACAATGAGTGGTTAATAGGGACAATGACTCGTTACCTCCTATTATTTTCACTACTAGAAATCCCATCCTTCAATATCAGCCATCCCGACAACGACCAACTTGACGAGTCGTGAGGTGACACCACAACTCGTGCAGTGTCTTTTTAGGTCTCCTGGTCTGCAACTTCCTCGCCACATAACATGTACCCTAATGACTCGTTGTTTCAAACAATGAGTCGTTACACCATCTGAGGTGACCTCCTAACAACGACTCCTTACCAGCCTGGCATCCCTTAATGAGTCACTGAATAATTCATCGGGTGACTTGATGAGTCATTTGTGGCCTATGTAGAGTTTCCCTGATTTTGTTGATTAAACCCGCGAGTCTAATCTTATATGCTTCTAGGGTATTACAATATCTTCCCCTTGGGAACATTCATCCTCGAAAGTGGATAAACATACTAAAAACCTGGGGAAAGGAACTAAAATCTTAAATATTGAACATCTGACCTGAAAAATGATAGAGTGAATGACTCTGGACTGATATACATAACTGAACTAAATTCATGAATCACACATACATGCACTAACATAACGGAACTAAGAGACATAAACTTGACATTACACTGAATTGGGTATTAGAGAGGAAACTGATACCTCATGTTGGAACTGAGTTGGTAGGGAAAAGGTGAGGATATTCAGCCATCATATCTGCTTTGGCTTTCCATGTAGCTCCCTCAACAAGATGATTTCTCTACAAAACCTTTACTGAAGGTACTTCTTTGTTCCTCAAATTCTGAACCTGATGATCAAGGATCTCAATGGTAACCTCAGTATTTATAAGGTTATCATTCACACCTACGCTCTCCAACAGGACAACCAATGTCAGATCACCAACGCACTTCTTTAACAATGATACATGGAAAATTGGATGTACCAAAGACAACTCCGCTGGTAGCTCCAACTCATAGGCCACCTTGCCAACCCATCTACAATCTTATAGGTACCAATATATCAAGGACTAAGTTTCTCTTTCTTTTCGGACCTCATCACTCCCTTCATGGGAGAAACCTTCAAGAACACCCAATCATTGGCATAAAACTCAAGCTCTCTCCATATAACATCTACATAGGATTTCTGTCAACTCTGAGCTGCTTTCAGCCTTTCTCTAATAAGATGAACCTTCTCCATAGCCTCGTGAACTAAATTTGGCCCTAGCAATGTAGCCTCAGCTACATCGAACCATCCAATAGGGGATCTACATCTCTGCCTATAAAGAGCCTCAAATGGAGCCATTTGGATACTGAAGTGGTAACTATTATTGTAAGAAAACTCGATAAGAGGTAAATGATCATCCCAACAACCTTGAAGTCAACAACACATGCTCTCAACATATCCTCAAGAGTAAGAATGGTCTGCTCGGCCTGTCCATCTGCCTGAGGGTGAAAAGTTGTGCTAAGCATGACCTAAGTACCAAGTCCCTTATGAAACAATCTCCAAAACTATGAGGTAAACTGGGTACTCTATCCGAAATTATGGACAAGGGGAAATCATGCAACTGAACTAACTCTCAAATGTATAATTTAGCATAGTCCTTAGTTGAATCGGTAGTCTTGACCGGTAAGAAATGAGCAACCTTAGTCAATCTATCTACAACCACCCAAATAGAGTCATTTTGTTGGCAAGTGCGAGGCAAACCTGTATTGAAGTCCATATTGGTTTCCTCCCACTTCCATAAAGGTATACTAATGTCTTGTAGCACACCACCTAGTTGTTTGATGCTCCACTTTTACTTATTGGCAATTCGTACACAGCCATAAATTCCGCTATGTCCTTCCTCATGCCATTCCACCAATAGACTTCCCGTAGGTCATGGTACATCTTTGTGGCACCAGGATGTATAGAATATTGGGAACCTTGAGCCTCATGCAACATCTTCTCTCTCAAATCATCGACATCCGTAGCACATAGATGACCCTTATATCGAAGTAAACCATCTCCCCCTTGGAGAAGATCTCTACTTTCTGTTTCTAAACCACTTCCTTCAACTTTACTAAAATAGGATCCTTATCTTGCGTAGCCTTGAACGCACTCACCTAAGAGGATTCTGAATCATTCTGAACAATGGCACCACTATCTGCCGAATCCACGAGGAGAATTCCTAATCATGCAAGTCGATGTACATCCTTCACCAACTCTTCCTTTCCATTCTCCACATTAGAAACACTCTCCATAGACAATCTGCAAAGGGCATCTGCCACTATATTTGCCTTGCCCAGATGATAAAGGACACTCATTTCATAGTCCTTGAGCAGCTCTTACCATCTTCACTGTCTCAATTCAAATCCTTCTAGGTGTACACATACTGTAAGATCTTGTGGTCCGTAAACACATCCATATGGACCCCATACAAATAGTGTCTTGAAATGTCCAACGTGAACACCACCACTACCAACTCTAGGTCATGCGTGGGGTAATTCTTCTCATGAGTCTTAAGCTGTCTAGAGGCATATGCAATTACCTTACCATGATGCATTAACACACACCAAAGCCCGTCCATAGGGGCATCACAATACACCACAAATCCATCCTTACCCTTAGGTAGGGTCGATACTGGGGTTGAAATGAGTCAAGCCTTCTCATAGGCATCCGACCGTTGAAATTTGACTCTCTTCTAGGTCAACTTAGTCAACAGTGCTTTAATGGATGAAAATTCTTCAACAAACCTCCTATAATAGCCAGCTAAACCTAAGAAACTCCTGATATCTGAAGGATTAACTGGTCTTGGACAATTCTTTATAGTTTATATCTTTTGAGAATCCACCTGCACAATCTCGCTTGACACCACATGGCCCAAAAATGCTACTAAGTCCAACCAAAACTCACATTTGTTGAATTTTGGGGACAGCTGGCGATTCGTGAGAGTCTGTAGCACAATCCTCAAATGAGCGGCATGCTCCTCCTCACTGCAGGAGTATATGAGGATGTCTTCTATGAAGACAAACACAAATATATCAAAATATGGCCTGAACACCCTGTTCATCAAATCCATAAAATCTATAGGAGCATAGTTTAACTACAAACTCATAGTGACCATACCGAGTCCTGAAGGCTGTCTTTGGAATGTCACTCTCCCTAACTCTGTGTTGATGATACCTGGATCTGAGGTCTATCTTTGAGAAGCACTTAGCATCCTGATGTTGGTCAAGCTAGTCATCAATTCTTGGGAGGGGATATCTTTTCTTAATGGTGACCTTGTTCAACTGCCGATAGTCAATGCACATATGAAGAGACCCATCCATTTTCTTAACAAAGAGAACTGGTGCACCCCATGGGAACTTGTTCGGCCTGATGAATCCCTTATCAAAGAGATGCTTCAACTTCTCCTTCAACTCCTTTAGCTCGACTGGTGCCATTCTATAAGGAGGAATGTCTATAGGCTGTGTATCGGGAAAAAGGTCAATGCCAAAGTCAATCTCTCACTCCGGAGGGACTCCGGGTAGATCATCTCGGAAAACCTACAGATAATCATACATTATATGAACTGATTGGAGAGTCAGGGTTTCAAACATTGCATCCTTAACCCGAACTAGATGGTACATGCAATCCTTGGAAATCATCTTTTTAGCCTTAAAGTAGGAAACAAAGCGACCTACAGGCACAACTGAACTACCCCTTCATTCTAAGACTGGCTCACCTAAAAGCTGAAACTCTACCATATGGATTCTACAATTCACTAAGATATATCATACATGCAACCAATCCATACCAAAGATAACATCAAAATTAGTCATGTATAACTCTACTAGATCGGCTGAGGTGACTTTCTGAAGAACTGTGGCAGGGCAATTTTTTTATACCCGTCAAGCTATAACTGAGTCACCGATTGGAGTAGAGATTGAGAAGGGTTCTGATAGGATTTCCAAACTAACTCTGAAAAGAAACATAAGGAATCACAAAAGATATCCCCTAGATCTAACAATGCATATACATCAAGATGGAATACTTGTAACATATCCGGGGAGACCTCCTGCTCCTGACGTGATGATATGGCATAAAACCTATTCGGATGCTAACCACCGCCTACACTAGCGGATGCATACTACTGAGTTGAGTATGCTGATGGAGCTGCTAAACTGTTAGCAGGGTCACGTTCTCTACCATGGCCATGTTTGGCTGCTGGATAATATCTAAGCATGTGGTCAGACTTCTCGCAGCTAAAACATGCACCTGAACCTGGTAAGCACAGTCTGGTGTGCCTCCTGTCATACCTGCCACAAATTGGAATGCTGAGCTCTATTGACCTGCTCCCCTAAACTCGAGAGCTTGATCTCCTTCCCCTCTGATCACTCCTAGACCTGGATGACACACTGGCTGATGACAGTGCTGGGGCTAATGATCTCTGGTGTGATTGCTGATGATGTCCGCCAATAGAACTCTACTGGAAAACCCAAAGTTGTCTGTCCTAGCCCTCTTGTCCTCTCTCTCCCTCTCCCATATCTATACTGCCTTTATCTACTAGGCATACAAGACCAATCGGGAGAATTCAATGTCCTGATGTAGCATGGCGGTCCTGCAATCCTTCACCAAGGAATCTTCTACTCCATTCACAAATCTGCTCATCCTAGCCCTCTGATCGGCCACCATCCCCGGTGCATATTTGGAAAACTGGTGAACTCTAGAGCATACTCTGGGATGGTCATGTTGTTCTGTTTCAAATTCACGAACTCGGCCACCTTGGTTTCCATCATCTCTTGGGGAAAGAATTTGTCTAAAAATGCGGTGAGGAACTCATCCCAACCAATGGGACCCGCTCCAACTCAACGGCTATCCTTCCACTGCCTATACCATATATGAGCGACCTATTTCAACTTATAAGAGACTAAGTCTGCATAATTATCTCCCATCACACCCGTAATCTAGGTGATCTTTTGGATCTCCTCAATGAATTCATGTAGGTCCTCATCCACTCTCGACCCAAGGAACTCAGGGGGATTCATTCTGTGGAATTCCCGAACTCTATCTACCGCTACGTTCCTATTCTAGGGAACATGAGTCACTGCCTGCTGATTAACCTGAGAGGTCAATGCTTGTGCCAACATCTGAATGGCTGCTCTAAACTCCGCATGGGCAACCTGCTCGAGCACGGGATCCGCTGAGGCTGGTGGGGCATGTTGGTGCCTATCTCCATTTTCAGTTCCATGGCCATTCCCATTGCCATTCCTTCTTTCACTAATTCGGCATGGAGGCATGATTCTGCAAATGCATAAAGAAAGAGTTAGAGGAATATAGAGAGTTGAACTCATAGAACGAGATAGAATCATGAAAGAAGGGAAGTTTCCTAAAATGTTTTATAGCCTCTTCGTCATATGTATGGCGCGCTTCACACCCATGAAAAAGACTCTACTTAACATGGCTTTTAGACACCCTAGGACACTTCAACACCTAATGCTCTGATACCATGTTTGTCACGAAGCAGACTTAGGCCCGGATCTAGATACAGAACCTAGAACCATGAACGGCTCCAAGTTGACCCATAGTATGAACATGATAACTAAAAGATAAACATTAAACAAAACTAATAACTAAATTCTGAAATAGCGGAATCCTGAATAACAAAACATTTAGTCAATGGTAATATCATATCACTGAGTGTGAAGTTGAATATATAAATCTATGTCTGAAAATCCTCCACAAACTGATGAGATGCTGGGACAAGCCCCCGACTATCTCTAAGTCTGAAACAAACTAACATAATGATACTGAAAGATAGATGTCCTCGAAGGATGAGGAATCACCCAAGGCAAGGTCAGAATTGGAATTAGAGCAGGACTAATGGCGCGACTGAGTCTGATCGATATTACTTGTATCATGAAATGATATAGCATAGAGCATGTGATCAGTACTTGAAATGTACTGAGTATGCAAGGTAAGTAAAACAAGCTAAGAAAGTATAACTGAAATCATGTATATTAACATAAGTAATAACATCATAAGCGTAGGGACTACAGACTGATATCAAAAAACATGAATAGTCATAAACTGGATCTCATAACTGAATTAAATGACCCAAAGCTGAGAGTGAAATTCATAAGTAAACTAATAACCTAATCATTTGGTCAAACCTGCTGAAAATATAATAACATAACTGATAAACATGCATAACTGAGATCATAAGGAACAATGGGAGACTCGTCATATAACCAACACTATCACGATAGAGCTTACATGATCCCAACTATTACACTCAAGTGGGCAGAGTCGTCAAAAGCCTTCACAAGACTAAGGAAGCTACCATGATATCAATATCAAGCTAAAAGCCCTTTCAAGTTAGGGGAAGCTCAAAAGAGAGGTCCCAAAGTAAATGGATAATCCTATGTTGGCGCGTAGTTCTGAGACTCGATGTTTTTGTGAAGCCCTAGCCTACTCGGTACTAGACACTACTCCAAAAAAATGCAAAGTATTCACAATCATTTTTCAACGAAGCTGCAACCATACTATGAGCTGAAAGTGAGAGTACAGACTCCAAAACTATATGGTAAGCTGATTTATAGAACCAAACTGAATCATAAAAACATGATAAATCTTAGTGGGATAACCCAAACTCTGAAGATCATGCATACTTGAAATAGACTTCACTAGTCAAAATCATAGATTCATAAATGGGTAATTTGTAAACATATATACATGCTAGATACTTCATTATACTTGAAATCATCAATCATAGACTCCTTCCCAGCCTGGCACCCCTTAACGACTCACTCGACCCTTCATCAGGTGACCTGACGAGTCACCTGACGAGTCTAGTCCATGGTCTGTGCGGATTTTTTATATTTTCTCTGATTAAACCCTCGGGTCTAATCTTAGGGGCTTTTGGGATATTATAGATTTTCACTCACCTTTCTTGGTTTTTAACCTTCATACAAGTGGGGCATAACTTTAGAACATATATATCTCCATAAGCTTCCCCAAACAATAGCAACTTCACTTCATAACACATACAAGACAACACCACAACTTGCTAACTTTAAACATAATTCCATAGACTTTTTAGAGGATTCAAGAGAGCAAAATCACTTACACTTTCTTGTGGCCAATTACCCTATTTATAGAGTATATTCCCAGAAAAACACAGCCGCACCAACTATCACAAAGGAGCAGCTACAACACAGTAACTTCACACGGAAACAACACTAAAAATTAGATTCAAGGTCTAGTTTTTAACATGTGTTTTCTTGAAAGTTCAAGGAGGTTAAACTCTTACCTATTTATTGCTTTAATCCCTGTGAAGAAGGAGTATATATGAAGCTTGTTACTTTCCAAAAATTCAGCCAAGAACACCAAAAACACCCTACCAAAATGCAACAAAAACAGCCACAAACAGACTACACACAACTTGCTAATGACCTCCTTCACTTAACATGTGTTTTGGTTGGACCTTGTTTGATGATTTGCCTTGATTTACTCACGTTATATATTATGGAAAGTAGAGAGAGTATAAGTTCTTGAGCAAGCAACTCACTTCATCAAGTTCTACAAAAACTAGGTAGCAATACACCTAAGAACATACAATAACCACAACTCAATACAACAACTTTTCTCCAAATTTCCATTTTCAAGACTCAAGGAATTCAAAGGTAAGACTTATTAGCTTCACTTGGATTATATATTCACCAATATAGGAGTGGTTTCCTCCCTCCTTTCTGCCCAGAAAAAATCTCAAAATATAGCAACACAACAAAGTAATCTGGTGGAAACAATCCTAGAAGCTTCACAATCTTCTTCCTGGAATTTGTCTTGAGATTCCATGGTGTTTCAATGGATTGATTGCCTTCACCTTTGCTGGAAAATGGAGAGGAAATAAGGTCCTCAGCAAGCTGCTCTCATTTGGATATGTTTAAAATGAATTGGGCAACTTGTGAGTTGGAATAAATAAGAAGTGGGGCAGTGGGTGGCGCTCCTACCATTACTGCTTGACAGTGCCTCAGTAAAATGAACATAATTATTTATACTAAACACTGATTGATGATCTATTTGATGTTATCAAAACTACATTCAAAGATCATTAATTTGATAGGTCGTAGGTCTCTTAACTCACTATAGAATAGGTGATATGACCATTTAAAATTGACCCTTACTTGTGAACTTCACATAGTCTTCACTCTTTCCTAAGTACATGTTTTCCTCCTCACCTATGACCAATATACAACCTGTGCTCCCTTAACATAGCATACAAAAATCAAATAATTATTGAAAAAAGTTTAGGGTGTAACACTACTAAATGTGACACACTACGACTCTTTAAACTGAAAGCTCTAACACCAAGTTTATCATACCTTGAGTATAGACCCTGGACGTGGCCAACACTTTGACCATCAAGTGATTCAAGTGAACATTTGGCGTGGCTTACTTGTCATGCCCCACCATTGGAGCATGATTGGTACCTGGTGCCCTACTAGGATCTAAACAGATCTAGCTAAGCCTATGCATTCCCAGTGTAGGATAACTCCTAAAATTAAGAAAACAACAGGCTATATCCCGGCTGTAAACACATCCCCCAGCTGACAAGGCCTTATAACCACTTGTAAAAGAAAATAGCTAACCAGAAACAGGTGATAACAGGGAATCCTATGCAAGCCAACAAGACCACCATGATGTCTAGTTATGGCTGAAACATAAATCATGCAACTATACTACTCTATAGTCGACGAGGCCACTATACGACAACTAATCAAGGCCCCACACGACTGTCACATGGAATAAAACACATAAAGGACCCACACGACCAACAACAAGCTAACCACAAGAATCTAAAACAATCTGCAAGCCTCTAGGAGTGGTATAGTGGTCGGGACAGGGCCCCAGCCTACCCAAAAACTATACAATCAAAGGAAGTAAACCTTCTATCTACAAGCTCTAGAGAAAAAGGAGTCGACTATTAAGATAACTCTGGCTAGAGGTTAGAGGGACCTGCTCCTCGTCTATCCTCACCTGCAGGCAAGTAATGCAGCACCACGAGAAGGGCATCAGTACAATATGTACCGAATATGTAAGGCAATAATTGTAAATAACTAAATAAATGAAATGAAAGTGATAATAACTGAAAGGAAAGGGTAGAAATAATACCTGGATAGACGAACTTTCTACTATCTAACTTATCTATAACTAATGCAAAAAAGTACCTTACTTGGCCCCCAGAAGCCGGAAGGTACAACTAGCACAGAATAACCCACCTAAGGCTCCCATAAGCCATAGTGAGTACACCTCAATCTATATACCCCTAGCAAGGTCACACTGGGTCAATTAATAGTTATAATCGTCGCACCAGTCCCCTGGGTCTACAACTGAGCTCGCTCGGCCCTTGACAATAGCTGTGTCTAAGTGTAGTGGACTCTTGATATCTACACCCTAGGAACCAGGCTCGACGGGGGTGTGGTGCCGATATGGCATATAATAGTCCAGCCATAGAATGGATTGTATGAGGACCAAGGAGCCTATCCCTCGCGGATGACATACCGCTCCGTGGAGCGACGTCATCTCACCCCTGGCGGGTGTCGACTTAGCTAGTATCCCTAGGGTTGGTCATGGAAGGCTATACAAGGCGTAGTCAATCCCAAACTAATCATAGATTACTGGTCTCAGCTAATAAAAACCGCTAATCAAAATTGATATGCTTTTGGTTCTCTTACTGGATTTAAATTGAGTTATAATGCTAAAGAAACTAACATGCTAAAGGAATTTGCCTTAACATACCTAGATTGCCATTCCTGATTAACTGGCGAGTTCAGATTATATTCAACAACTCTTCTCAACTGAAATCATATTACTGGGAGAATAAAACTAGTTTCAGTTCTAAATTCGGCAAAAATGATAACTTTCTATATAAATATTAACTATAATTCAACTAAAAGGAACACGGTCAAAAATGTATAATTTCTCGAAAGTCCAAAAGGGAGAAATGCTTACGTGAAGCCTGTGATTGTATAGAAATTAGTTTGGAGCAATTCTGACAACTTTTGCTTGGTGGGGCTACGATTTGCCGGGCGAATTTCGCAAAACTAACTCCTTAATAATACTTCCTGCAGCCTTAAACTTCGATACCTGAAGTTAATTTGAATTTTGATGGCATTTCGTAGCATAAACAGACAAAAATTACTTGATTCCCTTGTCTAACACTCTCTCTGGCCGAAGTCTCTTGTTCCAAATTATTTAAGAATCAAAGGAGGGGCTTTATATAATGCTTGGGCGGTGGCAGGGGGTGTGCGGTGCGTCCCCCATTGACCCTCATCGCGCCTCCCATTGAGGAAGCAGGCATGATGCCCCGCGCCTCTCAAAGTGCCAGTAGGCCTGGCCCCCCGCCCTGGCCAATGCACTGCTGGCTAGCGTGTCGCGCTGGACCTATGCGCTCTAGTCCCGTCCGACCTCGCTTCCGAGGATTTTTCCCACATGTGTCAAGCTCTTCTTACTCGTCTCCAATACACGTGTATGCTACTAATCATTAACATTTACGGGGTGTAACATCCTCTCTCCTTAGGAACATTCGATCTCAAATGTCAATTTTAACTTACAGGAGTTCAATTCTTTTGACTATTATTTTGGAAAATTTTCGGCAAAGTCTCCCTTGTAATATAGACTATCCAAAAATCCTGAAACGCAGAAAAGTCCAATACAAATATCTTATATGACACCACAATAACTCTTATATCACCAAATTGTAATCAAATGACAATGTATGTAACATAAACCATAAAACAACAACTAAATCGACATTTTTACCTTAACTACATAATTTAGACTAAGCTTGGAACAAATGAGGATATCTGGATTTCATGTCGTCCTCAGCTTCCCAAGTCATTTCTTCTCTACTCTTGTTTCTACACAGTACCTTAACAAAGGCAACATCCTATGGCCACTGGAATTTCATCATAGGCTAACTCCTCAGTAATCTGAACATCCTCAACTGGCACAATTCAGGATGGATCTCCTATGCACTTCCATAACATCTACACGTGAAAGACCGGGTGGATAGATTCTAATTTTGAAGGCAAATCTAGCTCGTATGCCGCTTGGCCTATCCTCCATAGAATTCGATACGGTCATATAAACCTCAGGCTAAGTTTTCCCTTTTTACCAAACTCATCACACCCTTCATCGGCCAAACCTTCAGAAATACCCAGTGACCTACATTGAACTCCAGGTTTCTACGTCGTGTATCAGCATAGGATTTCTGGCGGCTCTGAGCTGTCAGTAGGTGATCTCTGATAAGCTTCACTTTCTCTTCTGACTGATGGATTATATCTGGTCCGATGAGCTCTAATTCTCCAACCTCAAACCAACCAACTGGGGACCTATATTTCCGCCCATATAAAACCTCATAGGGCGCCATCTGGATAGCTCAATGATAATTGTTGCTATAAGAAAACTCAATAAGGGGTAAATGTTCATCCCAGCTGCCCTCGAAGTCTAGCACGCATGCCCGTAACATATCCTCAAGCATTTGAATTGTACATTGCCCGTTTGTTTGAGGAAGGAAGGCCGTGCTCAGGTTAACCAGCGTGCCTAGGCCCTTTTGAAAGGACTGGGAGAATTCAGCTGTGAATTGCGCTCCTCTGTCAGAAATGATAGACACCGGGACACTAAGTAATCTAACTATTTCCCTGATGTAAAGCTCAACATAATCCTCAGCTAAGAAAGTGGCCCTGACTAGAAGAAAATGAGCTGACTTCGTCAATCTATCAACAATAACCCAAATGGAATTAAATCTACGCCTGTACGGAGTAACCCTGTCACAAAATCCATATTAATTGCCTCCCATTTCCACATAGTCACTGCTATTTGTTGCAACAATCCGCTGGGTTTTTGATGTTCTACTTTCACTTGCTGGCAATTAGGCAATTGCACTACAAACTCTACCACACTCTTTTTCATTCTCAGCCACTAGTAAATTTCTTTTATGTTGTCATACATCTTTGTCAAACCTGGGTGCAAAGAATAACAGGAGTAATGTACCTCCGCCATGATCTGCTGGCAAAGTCCTGCCATATCTGCAACGTAAAGGTGATCCCTACATCTCAAGATCCCATCTCTGGTCACCTCAAAAGCTAATACTTCCTCCTGTTGTACCTTATCTCTAAGTTGTACTAAATGAGGATATTTATACTGTCATTCCTTTACTTCCATTACTAGGGACGACACTGCTGTATTCTAAATCACTGCCGCACTATTACCCGAGTCTACTACCCGAACGGCTAAGCTGGCTAACCAGTGCAACTCTCGAGCCATATCCCATTGTTCCGGCCTCAGGTATGCTAAACTCCCCATGGATCTCTGGATGAGGATATCTGCTACGATGTTAGCCTTCCCTGGATGATACAAAATATTCACGTCGTAGTCCTTCTACAACTCTAACAAACGACGCTGCCGCGATTCAACTCTTTCTGTGTAAAGATATACTGGAGGCTCTTATGATCAGTAAAGATGTCCACGTGCACCCCATATAAGTAATTCCTCTAGATTTTCAAGGCATGAATCACTGTCGCTAAATCCAGGTAATGAGTGCGATAGTTCTTTTCATGCTTCCTCGGCTGCCTTGAAGCATACACAATTAACTTACCGTGTTGCATCAAAACACACTCTAACCCAACACCTGAAGCATCACTATATGCCGCATAACCCTCTGAACCCTCTGGCAAAGCTAGGACTGGTGCCGATGTCAATCTATCTTTTAGCTTTTGGAAACTCTGTTCACACACTTCTGTCTAGTGAAATTTAGTTGTTTTCTGAGTTAACTTAGTTAGAGGTGCTGCTAAGGTGGAAAACCCTTCTACAAACCTTCTGTAATACCCAGCTAACCCCAGGAAACTACGTACTTCAGTTGGGGTTGTAGGCCTGGGCCATGTCTTTACTACCTCAATCTTCTGTGAATCTACCTGAATACCAGCATCCGACACAATATGACCCAAGAAGGCTATTGAATTCCACCAAAACTCACATTTAGAAAACTTCACATACAATTAGTGATCCCTGAGAATTTGATGTACTATTCGCAAATGATCTCGGTGCTCTGCTTCTTAACGGGAATACACCAAGATGTCATAAATGAATACTATCACAAACAAATCAAAATACAGCCGGAAGATGTTGTTCATCAGATCCATAAACACTGTTAGGAGCATTCGTCAACCCGAAATACATGACTAATAATTCAAAATGTCCATACCTAGTCCTAAAGGCCATTTTCGGGATATCTCTCTCCCGAACCCGCACCTGGTGGTATCCAGAACATAAATCAATTTTTGAGAAATACTTCGCTCCCTGTAGCTGATCAAACAAATCATTTATCCTGGGAAGCGGGTACTTATTCTTGATGGTGACTTTATTCAACTGCTGGTAGTCTATACACATGCGGAGGGAGCCATCCTTCTTTCTCACAAATAGGACTGGCGCACCCCATGGTGAAGTACTCATCATGATGAAGCCCTTATCTGACAGATCTTTCAACTTTTCCTTCAATTTTCTGAGCTCTGCAGGAGCCATTCGGTATAGAAGGATGGATATAGGCTGAGTACCTAGTAATAAATCAACTGCAAAATCAATCTCCCATTCTAGGGGAATTCCAGGAAGTTCATCTAGAAATACATCTGGAAATTCATTGACTAATGGAATGGACTGGAGAGTCGGGGACTCGGCTTGAACATCCTGAACCCTGATAATATGATAGATACAACCCTTTGTTATTAATTTCCTCACTCGCAGATAGGAAATAAACCTACCTTTTGGTGTGGCTTCATTACCTTTCCACTCTCGTACTACCTCCCCTGGAAAGTGGAATCGCATAGTTTTGGTCTAACATTCCACATTAGCATAACATGGCGCTAGTCAATCCATAACCATAATTGCATTGAAGTCAATCATTTCTAATTCCACTAAATCTGCTAAAGTCTGGCAACCAACGATCTCTAATGTGCACCCTAGGCATATTCTTTTAGCTATGATGGAATCACCGACGGGTGTGGACACTGAAAAAGGTCGCTGAAGTAATTCTGGCGTGATGCCGAACTTTCGGGCCACTAATGGTGTAACATAAGACAAAGTGGAGCCTGGGTCTATCAAAGCATACACAAAATGAGAGTAGAGGTCTAGCATATGTGTCACCACATCCGGCAATGACTCAGACTCCCGTCGTCCCGGTAAGGCATAAGTGCGATCTAGACCGGTACTTGAGCTAGATGACCCGGATCTGCTTCGTCCCCTGCCGGATGGAGCTAAGGGCCTACGCCCTGCTAGAGATGCTGGGGCACCTGACCCTACTGAATATCTGTCCTATCCGTCCCAATCAATATGACCCCTGGTCGAATAGTCCCTCATCCGATGACCCTCCTGTCCACACGCATAACATGCCGTGGAACCATACCTGCATGCCCTAGAGTGACGTTGGATGCAGATAGGGCAAAGTGGTGAAGTAAATCTACTCTATTCCGACCCTCTCTGCTATTGCGAACCTACTGGTCGTGAGCTCTCGCCGGGTGCTGACTTCCCCCGATTTTATAATTTCTTTTACAAAACAACCTTTTGGAGATAACATATTTAAAAGGCTTAAATACTAGTGTTATTCTAGACCATGACCTTATTCCCTGTGGGATCAACCCTAACCTTTGTTGGGTTCTTTATTGACAACATCCACTTCATGCTTTATCAAGAGTGTGAGTTTGAGCGTTATTAATGTGGTTGAGGGAGTTGTCTCTTCTCTCCAAGCAGAGGTGCAAAAGTTGAGAGACCGAGCACCAATGGCAGACCCAGACTTGAGTTCCTACAAATATGGCTGCCCCATCCACATCCCGAGGCCTCATTTTGATGATCTATTTGAGGGCATAGGTGGGTAGGATTAACTATACTTGGGCATCCTTAATGAAGAGAAGAGGCCAATGATTAGGAAGATGAGTAGCTGCTTCAGGGAGTTCCCACCACCCTTTCTGTCTAGATGTTTACATTGGGGACAATATACATTCATGGTTGGGGGTGGGGTGTATACCCCTTTTATTGGTCTTTGTGTTGCCCTTGTAGGGCTAAACTTCTTATGCTCTTGTTGATTATTAGTTTTTAATTGTGATTGAGTGCCACTGTCAGGCTTTTTGTTAAAAGAATTGTTATTTGTTGAAGTGTTAGTGCCAATGATGGATTGTTTTAAATTGCAAAATAGTATTGACCCATGTTTTGATTATCTCCTTTGTTTATAGTAGTCAGTAAATAAACTCCAAGGTTTTTCTTTATGCCACAGTTCTTTCCCAAGGAGCAATTTTCTTTTATCTTCTTTTATTATTGAACTGGGTGGCATTTCCGAGTGATGGATTGAGAAGTGACTTTCTTAACGTAAAATTCCAAGTTTAGAGTTATTTTTAAGTCAATGGCTTTTGAGAGGTATCACCAAAAATTTTCTAAAATGGCATTGAAAAGAAAAATGAATTTTGAAGAAAAGGAGCATTTGAAACTAAAAGTTGAGTATTCTTTTGTCATAAGTTGCACATTCCTTGTTTGGATTTTGAGTCACATGCTATCGTGTTTTAAGTCATACTCTTATTATGGTTATGAAAATGGTATGAACCCCTTGAAGGTGATGCTTTGTGAGGTGAGGTGTTAGCTGAATTCTCATGCATTCATGGTTGTCTAGAACTTGCCCCAAGTGTGAGTCAAGGAAAAATCCTAGATGTAGTTACACTTAGAACATGATTTTAGTCTTTCTTTTGATAGCTACTTCACCCATAGGACCTCCTTGAGCATGAATCCTTTCTAGCCAATGTTGAGCCTTTACCCTTTTTCCTTGAAAACCATACGACAAGCCTATTACCCCTTTTGTAATCTTGCATTGGGACCAATCCTCCCTAGTGCTAGTTGAAAGAAATGCAAAAATGATGCTTGAGTCCCAAAAGTGTGGGAATAGAAAAGTTAAAGATGAGGCAAAAGCCTAAGTTTGGAGGTTGCAAAAAGGAAAATGGAAAAAATGATGTGAAACTTCAATGTCAGGTGGCACCACTTTATAAATAAATGAATGAATTGGTTGGGTGAAAAGAATCAAATTATGGAAAGGTGCTACCTCTTGCTTAAATGAGATTAAGAGTTGTAACCAAGGAGAGATAAGGATGGCTCTTGTGTCAAAAGTGAAAATTTTTTTCAAGGAGAGAAAAAGTGGGGGTGATCTCAATAAAAAATGGAGTATGCACTAAGGTTCACAAAAAAAGCATTAGGGAGGTTCTAGTCACTAGAACTAAAAAGTCGTCCTATCTTTACCCCTAGCCTTCATCATGACCTCCAAGTCCTAATTGATTTTAAGTATAGCAACTCTAAGTTAGTGGCGAGTTACACGAAGGGCAAGCCTATGGGTCAAGTAATGTGCACGAGAATTTTTCTATGAGAGCAAGCATATTTGTTTCATTCTATAATTGATTTGAGTATGAATTGTTTAGAAATTAAATGGGATTCTCTCTTGATGTGAGGGGTATCACTTCCTTGGGGAACATGCTTGCATGTACCAAAAGAGGTGATTGAGGTAAGAATTTAGTGAGCTTTGAGACAAACTTTGAATGTGAATTTTTAATGACTTAAGATTCTATATAATCTTGCTTTGATCAACCATGCCCCCTGTTTGGAATGAAGGAATCAACTGGAAATCATGCCAATTGATTGTGGTCATATCTTGAAGCATTTGCATATAGTGTGGAGTCTCCTCTTTTCTTTTGAGTTGGTGAGCGACTTTGGGGTTGTCTGAGTCCTAGTGGTCCCTTGTGCAAAATCTCATGTTGAATGACATTCTTACTCCAATGGTTCATCTGTAAAGAATTTCCTTGCTTGAGGAAATGAAATGGTTCAAGTTTGGGGATTTGATGAGTTGGTAATTTACCAACTCATTAGGCTATTAAACATGAGCTTTTGTTTGGTTTTCAAGTCATTTATGAGGATTTTATGCTCTTTGCCTTTTGTTTTTGTAGGCATTCAACTTAAAGAGAGAAAGCAAGGAATTGGACAAAAGCATGGAACTAAAAAAGGGACTGGTGTTCTACCGGATGGGACCGACGAAGCGCCGGCCAACCGCAGCAGCCCAAGTGTTGAAGTGAAAGGTGCATCGGTGACACGTGGATTAGCACTTGAAAACTGCTGATGCTAACAACAAACCATAGCAGGAGTCATTAGCGCCCACCTGCATTAATTAGGCATCCCGTGGATGGGCACCGGCAAAATGCTGGTGTCTCACAAGTGAGGATGTCGTCAGAAGGGCAGATGATGAGTTGGTAATTCACCAACTCATTAGGCTCTTAAACTTGGTTTTTTTGCTTACTTTTTGAGTTATTTAAGTGGATTTTATGCCCCTTTTGCTTTTTTTGTGTGCAAATGCCTAATGTGATGAAAAGAGGAAGAAATGGAGCAAAAAGAACGAAGTGGGAGGAAATTCGGCGTTCCATTGAAGAAGACTGGCTAAACGCTGGTCAAAAGTCGATCACCATTGCCTCTGGGAAACAAGACATCGACGAAACGAGGGTTGCCAATGGCGACTCACTGAATGACACCTGACTTTCTAGATTGAAGAGAAAAGCATCGGCGATGTGCGGATGGAGATCAGCGAAACACTGAATGATCAGTCGGATTGTTACTGAAATTTGTCAAAGTCCCAGAAAGTGTAACCAGCGGCCTGTGAATTAGAACCGGTGAACCGCCAATACTTTCATTGATTCCAGAATGCTACTATGGGGAAAAATTATCCAACATGGAGGAAAAGATAGAAGATGCCCTATTTTCTTGGATATATAAACTCTAGAGAAAGTACTGTGTATGGGACACATCATATCAGATCATATCATATCATCTTTTTCCTTTGCTAGCTTTAGAACATTCCTTTGGAAGAGAGGAGGAGAATTTGATTGGTAGAATTTGAAAAGTATTATTCTCTTCTTCTTCTTCTTAATAGCAAGGTACTGCCATCGTTGAAGACTACTTGTGAACTTGATTTTACTACTCTTGTTATTGAATTCAATGAGTTTATTATTAAATGTGCTTTTGAATTTCTTAATTATGAGTAGCTAAATCATTAACTAGAGGCGTGTGATGATGAATAACTAATTAGAGTGGGTATTGCTAGAGTCGTCTCAATATAAGTGTAAATCTGTTAGATTCTCTTCAATCTTTAATGGATGATCCATTGATTATGATATGGTTCTAATTGTTCTTACTTAATTGTTACTTGCAAAAGAATAATTAAGTATTGGAAGATAATTTAGTGGTGGGTATGGATGAGAGATTGTGAAATAGGGCTAGAACTAGCCAAAATTACATTCTCTCTCCTAATTAGTAGATAATAGCTAGAAATTAGTGCAACTATTAATCCCAATCTGATTGGGTTGAACTAATGGTGGCTAGAGGTGTGATAAAACTCTAGTAAGAGGTATTTATAAAGCTGAAAAGTAGTAAATACCCATTTTGCCGAGATTATTTACGCTAATTGAACTTATGAGATGACCTAGCATGTCCCTATCTAGTTGGTTTATCATCTACACCACACCTATAGTCTTTCACATTCTTGTCAACAACCTTGGTAATTTTGCTATCGTAGGAAACATAATTAGCAATCATAATCTATTATAAATTCCAATATCACCCAACTTGTTTATTTTTATGTTATTTCTAAGTGGTGCAAGCTAACTTCAATTTCTCAACCAACACTTGTAACTATCACTCAGTAGTCCTTATAAAATTCTACCCCGATATCTTTTGGGTTACTTTTTTTAATATAGCGACCGTGTATATTATCAAAAATGGCACCGTTGTTGGGGACTAGTGCTTCATATTCTTGTGTTGATTGTTAACTTTAATTAGTTTCACACCACAGTTGTGGCTGCTAATCTGTCACTGTGTGGCTCATGAGAAGCTTCAGAGGGTGGTCACGAAACCCTGAGAGGGTGCCTTGTGTGGAGACTATCAAGCTAGTAGACAAAATGTTGCGTAGAGAGGGGAAGAAAGATGCCATGTTGCTGGTCATGTTGAAGTAGAGGAGTTGTTGACGAACTCTACAAAGGGTTTCCATGCAAGATACATCAAGCTAACCATGGCTATGAGTATGATTATCATGGAAATCATGGTCAAAATAATGTTTTGTTAGTTGATACGAGTAGCCAAGAGAGCAATGAGTCAGTCCCACCCCACATGGAAAGTACTCTCGAAGTGGTTCTTGAAATGGTCCTTTCAACTAAGGAAGGAATTCAGGACTTGCGGAGTAAACTATTGGACCTTACAACCACCGTGAAGAGTCATGAGGTAATAGTTCAACAATTGGAGGATAGGATGAATGAGTTACCATCTCAGGTGGCAGCTCAAACAAAAGAAACCAACACTTCCTCAACTCAGGCCATCCTGGACAATGACATATTCTAGTGGGAAATGGATGAAGAGGTTGTAGGAGAACTAATTTCCGATGTCTTTTTGAAAGGTGAAGAACTCGAGGAGGTTCGACAAGAAGTGCATAAGGAGATAAGAAATTATCCTTTCCCACCACGGAAGCTTGACCTCAATTTAAAAAATTGTACAACTTCTCCATCACAGCCATCTATTGTGGCGCCACCAAAGCTGGAGCTCAAACCCTTTCCTACCCACCTGCAATATGAATATCTGGGGGAGAATACAATGCTCCTGATTATCATTTCAGCAAATCTTACCCCTTCCCAAGTAGAAAAACTCATTGTCATATGGAAGAGGCACATTCGAGCTATAGGGTGGTCAATAACTGATATCATTGGTATTCCTCTGGGGATTTGCACTCACAAGATTAATCTTCAAGAAAATTTTAGACCATCAGTTGAACATCAAAGGCATTTGAACCCACCTATGCAAGAGGTGGTCAAAAAGGAGATTATTAAATGCCTAGATGTAGGTGTGGTATATCCTATTGTAGACAGCAGTGGGGTAAGCCCTGTGCAGTGTATGCCAAAGAAAGGAGGCATCACATTTGTCCAAATGAAAAGAAGGAATTAATAGCCACTCGCCCAGTCACTAGATGGAGAGTTTTCATGGATTACCATAAGTTAAACTCCTGGACAAAGAAATATCATTTCCCGGTGCCATTCCTTGACCAAATGTTAGACCGATTGACTTGTAAGGAGTACTATTGTTTCTTGGATGGATACTCGGGATAGAATCAAATTTTGATTTCATCTGAGGATTAAGAAAAAACCACGTTTACATGTCCCTATGGCACTTTTGCATTCAAGAAGATGCCTTTTGGTCTTTGCTATTGTAATACCTCGAGAACCCAAGGTTCAGACCCGGGAGTCAAAATGCGGAAAATATAAAACTGGTGTTGTAGGCACAGAACGAGTCATTGGATGACTCGTGCGGAGGCCAGGGGAGAGCTCGAAAGTTTTGAGGAAAAGGGTTCCCCACGATCATGGAAATGATTTGTTGTCAGACCCCATGAATCGTCATGTCAACCGTGGGGTGAGGTAGAAGGAAAAGAGATGTAATTAAGGCAGTGTACTTAACCGAAGCTGACCACGACTCGTTGAGTGTGGTAACGAGTCGTGGTGTGAGTCATGGTTTGATATACGTGCGAAGTGATGAGTTGAGGCAGTGAACCTGACGATTGGTGACCACGAGTCGAGGTCACACCTAATGAGTTGTTATGTCAGTAGTTGTGAGCCCAGGAGATCAGGCAGGTAGGATACTCGAAGAGCAACATGACGAGTCATTTGCCCCAGTGACAAGTCATCAGGTCATCCGTTAGGACCACCTGACAGTTAAATTATGCGATTTTAGTAATGGATTTTCCATAATTCCTAAGTCCTAGGGTACTATACTACATCGTTTATGGCTCGTTTTAGTGGGTTTTTTATGTGGGAAAAACCTATTCTAAGTCATTCATTACATGTATACAGGCTTGAGAGGTTGAAGAGGTGATCAAAGTCTAGTATTCAAGGTTTCCATCCAATTTCCTCTTAGGTAATCAAAGATTTGGCGGAATCAATTCCTTATAGGTATGTAGGGTTATGAGTGGGTGCTTCTATCCACACCCATGCCCAAATCTCTAGCTAAGTATGAGAAATTCCTATGATCAAGTTATGGGGTTTTTACCCAATAGCATAATTCATCAATTTCTATACATGGGTACGATTAGATTATGTTTCTATTGATGAATTATGACGCTTGGGCATATTTTAAATTGTTTTCAATCAAAATTGTGTTTTCTAATTTATGAAAATAAAATCCCATGGATGAGAAGTTTATGAAAGAAGAGAATGATGATGTTGAGATTTGATGATGAAAATCATGTTTCTAAAGCTACCCATGATTATGATATTGTTTTCAAAATGAATTGAGTAGACCCAAGCATGATAATGTTTTAGGAAAAGCACTTATATCGAGTATGATGATGTAGTATCTCTAAAGTAAGCTTACCACATGGTTTTGGAGTAGATGCTCCCACTTATCTTTGAGTTTATGGTATGTTTCGAAATAAAGCTTCTCATATGCATGAATCCATAATACAGATGTATGTTATTATTGAGCTTCATTTTCATATGATGTCGGTTCTATGCATGATTTTGTTATTGAGCTTTGTCAAATGGAAATGTTGAGTTTCATCTCATACGATGTTGAGTTTATGCATGATTCCATTGTTGAGCTTCTTCAATAGACGATGTTGAGCTTCGTCATATACGATGTAGAGCATTGCATGTTTTGGAGAAGAGTCTAGCACCAAGCGGGCTAAGGGTTAATCACCTGATGCCCCAGAACTACGCGCCAACGTAGGTTGATAGTATTATATTATTAGGACCTCCCTTGTGTGCTATCCCCGACCCTAATGGCCCATGAGCTTGATATAAATATCATGGTAGCATCCTTAGCCCTGGCAAGATTTTGGATGGCTCTTCCCACTTGAGTGTAATAGTCGAGACCATGTAAGCTCTATCGTGGTATGTTGGTTAAGTGTCGAGTCTCCCATTGTCTATATGATTCAGATTTGCATATTCATTACTCATGGTAATTATTTTGCACATTCATGTTCTAAAATCAATGTTTGACTCATTATTCAACATTTCTTATAAATGTCATATTTCATCTTTGAGTCATACGAGTTAGTTGCATTGTCATATTATGAAAATATTACGATTTTAGAATGAATGCATGCAGTCCTTCCTCTCAGATTTGAAAGCTTATGATATGTTATGAAATGTTTTAAATTATTTGTTTTACTTAATCGGTTTTACTTACCTTGTATACTCAGTACAATCCACGTACTGGCCGCATACTTTCTATGTTGTATCGTTTCATGATACAGGACCCTTCCCAGGCTGAGCCCCTCTCATAGTCGGTTGTTAGAGTTAGCACATACTTGGTTGGCGAGTCCTCAACCTTTGAGGGCTAGACTTTCAGTTTCCTTATGTATTTTCAGCTTTAGTATTGTTGAGATAGTTGGGGTCTTGTCCCATCAACTCGTCCAGATTAAAGGCTTTTCAGAAATATGTATGTGTTAAGCTTCGGATGCATATTCTAATTTGATGTTGAGTTAGACTTCCTCTGAGTTTATATCATTGATTCTTCAGTATATATATATTGAGTTAGATGTATGCTTATTCCATGGGTCGACTTGGGGTCTCTCGGGGCTCCTTGTCTCGTGTCTACCATCCGGGCCTCCATTCTGGTTGTGACAAACTTGGTATCAAAGTAATAGATTTGAAGTGTCCTAGGGTGTTTGAAAGACACATTAAGTATAGTCTTTTTCATGGGTCTGAAGCGCGCCACACTGATGGAGAAGAGGCTACAAGACGTTTAGGAAATGTTCCATTCTTTGATGATCTATATCATGTGATGAAAAGTCATTCTATCCGTCTAATTCGTGCTATTTGATATTGTAGAATCATGGCTCCTCGAAGAATGAACGGAAGGAAGAATGGAGGTGGTAAAGGTCACGATAATGGAAATGGTTATGGGAATCATCTAGCCCCACCAGTTAGGAGCCTCAAGCACTAGAGCCAGCTGCTCATGCTGAGTTCCGGGCCGCTATTCAAATGGTTGCGCAGGCCTTGACCGCTCAGATCAATCAGCATGTCGTTGCACATATTCCCAAAAATAGCAATGCAGCGGCGGCTCGAGTCAGAGACTTCTTGAGGATGAACCCGCCAGAGTTCTTGGGGTCCAAGGTAGTGAGGACCCGCATGATTTCATTGATGAGATTGTCAAGATCACCCAAGTCATGGGGCGAGTTGTTTTGAGTGCGTAGAGTTGGCCTCCTACCAGTTGAAGGGGGTTGCGCATATCTAGTTTCGCTAATGGAAGTATAGTAGGGTCACAAGAGCAGGTACGATCATGTGGGAGGAGTTTCAGATTGCATTCCTAGATCAGTTCTTCCCTCGGGAGCTAAGGGAGCTGAAGGCAGCTGAATTTGTAAACTTGAAGCAGGGAAGAATGAAATTGCGAGAGTATTCCCTTGAGTTCACTTGCCTATCGAAATATTCCTCGGAGTTAGTGGATGACCAGAGGACGCGGGTGAGCAGATTTGTGCATGGTATGGCAAGGTATTTGGACAAGGAGTGTCGGATTGCTATGCTTCACTAGGATATGAACTTCCATCGCATGGTGTTGTATGCCAAGCAGATGGAGGTGGATCATTTGAGAGAGAGGGAGGCCAAGAGGGCCAGGACTGAGGACTACAGGTTCTCTCAGTAGAGGATCGATGGTGGGCACGAACAGCAGACTCACCAGAGATCATAAGCCCCGACATATTCGGCATTGAGTGCGCCATCCAGGCCTAGACATGATCAGAGAGGGAGAACATCAGGCTCGAGGGGTCAGAGCATCATACTCACAAGTTCTAGCATCCCAACTTGTCACAAGTGTGGTCGGGGGCACACAGGCCAGTTCTTGGCAGGTTCAGGTGCTAGTTTCGGGTATGGGCAGCCCAGACACATGCTTCGAGATTGTCCAGCTGTGAGGCAGGATCAAGTTGGGGGCCGAGGCCCAGCTTCTAGTTTAGCAGCCGCTCCTCCAGGCTCAGCACATCAGGGGGCATCTACTAGCATAACTGGCAATCAGCGCCAGAACAAATTCTATGTGTTAGCTCCCTTCAGGAGAAGGAGGTCTCCCCGAATGTGGTCACTGTTATGTTGCGATTTTTCCATATTGATGCTTATGCTTTGCTAGATGCAGGGGCTACCTTATCTTTTATGACACCATATGTGGCCAGTAGCTTCGAAGTCAGTCCCGATCTCTTGTCAAAACCCTTATCAGTTTTCACTCCAGTAGGTAACTCAGTTATAGCTAGATGGGTGTATAGAGGTTGCCCAGTCTCAGTCCTTCATAAGGTCACCTCAGCAGACTTGATAGAGTTATCCATGACCGATTTCGATGTTATTCTCGGCATGGATTGTCTATTTGCATGCTATGCTTCATTTAATTGTAGAACCCAGGCCGTAGAGTTCAGATTTCTGGGTGAGCCTGTCATAGAATGGAAGGGTAGTTCAGTTGTGCTTGTTGGTCGATTCATTTCCTATCTTAAGGATAGTAAGATGATTTCTAAGGGTTGCATGTACCGTCTAGTTAGGGTTAAGGATGTCGAGTCCAAAACCCCGACTATCCAGTCAGTTCCAGTCGTACGTGAGTATCCAAAGGTCTTTCCCGATGATTCGCCAGGTGTCCCTCCCAAGCGGGATGTTGATTTCGGTATAGATCTTCTTCCCGACATGCATCCTATATCTATTCCTCCCTACAGGATGGCTCCAACTGAGCTAAAAGAATTGAATATCTCAGATTTGGGTATCACCAACTTAGGGTTCAGGAGAGTGACATCCCGAAAATTGCCTTCAAGACTCGATATGGTCTACGAATTTCTCATTATGTCTTTTGGACTAACCAATAACCCTACATATTTGATGGATCTAATGAACATGGTGTTCAAGGCATATTTGGACATGTTCGTGATTATGTTTATTGATGACATCCTTATATACTCTCGGAGCAAGGAGGAGCATGCTGCTCACTTGAGAGTAGTGTTTTAGACCCTCAAGGATCATCAGTTGTATACAAAGTTCAGCAAGTGTGAGTTTTGGATGGACTCTGTGTCATTTTTGGGCCATGGTTATCGAGTGAGGACATAAAGGTAGATTCTCAAAAAATTGAGGCGGTGAAGAATTGGTCGAGACCGGTGAACCCATCAAATATCAAGAGCTTTTTGGGCTTAGTGGGTTACTGTCGGAGATTTGTTGAGGGATTTTCATCTATTGCAGCACCTTTTACCAAGTTGACTCAGAAGAAGGTAAAGTCCAATGGTCAGAGGCTTGTGAGAAAAGCTTCCAAGAGTTGAAGACTCGACTCACTTCAGCACTAGTGTTGACCCTACTTGAGGGTACCGATGGTTTTGTGGTGTATTCTGATGCTTTGAGAATCGTACTTGGGTGTTTTTTGATGCAGCATGGGAAAGTGATAGCATATTCCTCAAGACAATTGAAAGTCCATGAGAATAATTACTCGGCCCATGACCTGGAGTTGGCTGCGGTGGTATTCGCATTGAAGATATGGCGGCATTACTTGTATGGGGTCCATGTGGATGTATTCATGGATCATAAGAGCTTGCAATATGTGTTCGCGCAGAAAGATCTCAATCTTCGGCAAAGGAGGTGGTTGGAGCTACTAAAAGACTACGACATGAGTGTCCTTTACTACCCGGGTAAGGCTAATGTTGTAGCAGACACACTTAGTAGGCTCTATGAAGAGTGTGTCCCACGTGGGTGAGGAAAAGAAGGAGTTTGTGAAAGATGTCCATCGACTTGCAGGGTTGGAGGTTAGATTGGTTGACTTGACTGATGGTGGTGGTGTTGTGCAAAATTGATCAGCATCATCCTAGGTGACGGATGTGAAAGCTAGAAAAGATGAGGATTGATCTTGGGCAGAATTATATGCCCAAGTGATACTCAAATGCTTCATTTCGTCTTTGTTATCTATCGTTATTTATGCATTCTCATGTGATTTGTAGTTAAAATGTGAATTTATACTAACCAACATGATTAGTGTTGTTTTGCAGGTAAAATGGAATTTTGGGAAGCTAAGATACATGTTGGTAAAAATCGGAAATGGACTTGGAAGCAAGGAGTGAAAAAGGTCAAGGAAGAGCAACAAAAATAAGGGCTCCGCGATGGAGCCGTGTCACGCTGCCATCGCGGAGGCATTCTGCCTCGGGTGATTTAATTTTGGCCATTTCCAGTGAAGCCTCGCGTTACCTCCGTGACACGGAGGCAATGCCACTCGATGCAAGCCATGGCACGTTGAGTACAATTACCTGGGACATCAATTTCCTGTGTAGGTGCGCGATATCACCGTGGCACGTTGGCCGGGCTCCGCGATGCAGGTCGTGGCATACCAAGGTGAAAATTCTGAGGAGCCTAATTCTTGAGAGGGTCCGCAATACCCCCGTGGCACGAAGGGAGTGCTCCACGATACACTCCATGCCACGTTGCTTGTTATTCCGGGAAAAATTCTCAATAGTATAAATAGCACACTTAGGTTTATTTTTAAACATTCTGACTTGGTTGAGCAAGAACGTGAGTTACAAGCAGTTGAGGGATGAAAATTCTAGGGTTCTTCTCTATCTCTTTCTCTTTTATCTCAATTGTTTGTATGATTTATACTCATTTGATGATGTTTAATCCACAAATGAGTGGCTAAATTCACTTCTTGCTGAGGTTAAGAACAATTGTGTCACGCCCCACCTTGGGGGGTAGGACGCTCAATAAGGTGCCCTCACGCCATATCAAGTCTCAACAAACAATAGCACATATAAATAGAAAGCATGTATAACTGAAAAAGGCTATCTGAAATCTGATTTCTTATTCTGATCTCTTTCTGTATTATACTGATTCTTTCATGATTATGCTGATTCTGGAATCTTTATTTAACTGTGTGGCTAATCTGTAGCCAGGATACTATCTGTCTGAATGGCTAATCTGCATCCACAACTGTCTGTCTATCTGATCTTTCTTTACTAACTTTTATTCTGAAAATCTGTCTCTTTTTATTCTACAACATGCTTGCTAATCACATAATAAGCTATACTGAATCTGGAATACTAACTTGCCCTTTGGCGCATGCTTTACTGAGTTTCAGACTGAATACGATATGGCAACACAACTCAGAATCTACTAGACTTACTTAATTCTCAACATTCAACTCTGAGAGTTACAAATATGGAGTTTACTATGATTTACCAAGCTAAGGCTTACTAACTTGCCGAAGAACAACTTCACATACCTTAACCTCGAGTTATCCAACTGTCGGACGAGGCTCGGTTAGTACTCCAGCTATTTCTCCCAACTGCATTCATATATACGTCAATTAATACTAAATACAACTTTATTCTAAAGGACGACGTCATTTTCGATATAATTATAGCCTAAACTTAGGCTTATCAAAAGACGGTCGAAAACTTGCTATTTTTCAGAAGTCCAGAAGGGAGAAGTATTCACTTCACAACTAGGAGCACATAGACACTAGTTTGGAGCAATTCTACTTACCTTAGCCCGGTAGCTCGACGATTCGTCGGCCGTATTTCGCGAAACTAAATCCGTAGGAATGCTCTCTGCTTCTAAATACCTTGGTACCTGAGGTTAATTTGAGTTTGGACTACGTTTGGCAGCGTAATCGGATGAAAATATATTTACCCTCTTCGTTCTCCTCTGTTCTTCTGTGTTTTCTGGAAATTTCATATGTTTTAAATGGAAATAAACCGAAGTGGGGCTTTATATACTTGGGCTTGGACAGGGCCAACGTGTCACGGAGCCAACGCGGAGGCTCCACCTCCGTGATACGTTGCCATCGCGAAGGGGCTCTGCCTCGGCTCCTTCTGCGATGGTTCGACAGGTTTCTTGTCCGGTCTTTTCCCCGGGCCTTTTTATAGCACGTATAGCTGTCAAATATGCTTAACCAATGCGCGAATAGGCCATCTAGGTGCCGGGAATCTTATAGGTTATAACAAATTGTAGTGGAATGTAATTGTTAATCATTTCAGTTTTCATCTTTTCTTCAATGGTTGTTCTATCAATTCTTGTTCTTACTGCATTAATGTTTGGCCAATGTTAATGTATATCTAAAAAATCCAATTTTGATTTTGAAAAGGAAAGAAATTGGAAAGATGTGAATTGGTAGGATATGATCTCTTCTTAGTTTGGAAAATTGAGAATTGATTTACATTCAGAATAGAAATATATCTGAAATTCTTATTAGTCAATTAAGGAATCGGGAATGTATGGCTAGAACATGAAATTCTTTTATCACAGAAATGTAGATTAAGACTCATGATTCTTAAGTTGGATAGGAGTCGAAAGTTCCAATCCATAGGCAATAATTCTTGACTAGCAACCGAAGGAAAGATTAACTGAATTGTATTGATAAATTAATTCCCTGCATGTTCGTTTTAACCTCAGCTTGCTCATTACTATTGTTCAGACTCACTTTATAATTTTGCCTTAGATTCGTATTAATTAGTAAACTCAAACTCTCAAAATATTATTTATTTGGTTGTTTGCATTCTTAAAGATATAGTTCATTAACACTTAAGTTAATTAGTACCGTAGCTCAGTCCCTGTGGGATCGACACATGGCTTTACTTAAGCCACTTTACTACTTGTTTGACCACGTGAACTTGCGTGTAGTCACCACAGAAGCCGAACAAGTTTTTGGCGCCATTGCCGAGGACTGGCAATTGGTAAAATTATTTTCTTAGTGTTAGTTTACAATTTCTATATAAGTGCTGACAACTTGATCTTAGCCTGTCTTTTGCAGATATTGAATTCTGTTGAACACTGGCAAGAGACAAGGAGTTGGTGGATTCATACATAGATATGGAAAGACAATTTCATCGTCAAAGAAGGGAAGCGCTAGAGAAAAAGCTACAGTTGCTTAGACAGAAAATCCTGGAGCAACAGCAGAATCCACCACTTGTGAGGGCAGTGTTAGTGCTCGAGGAAATGGAAGCTAGGCCGGTTCGCGAAGTGGCAATCCCACATGCTAACAATGTTACATCAAGTATTCGCAGACCAGAGCCAGGAGGGAGGTTTGAGCTTAAACAGAACATGGTGCAATTGCTGCACACCAGCGGGCAATTCACAGGTCTCCCTCATGAAGATCCACAACAACATCTCCAAAACTTTTTGGAGATAAGTGACACTTACATCCCCACTGGAGTATCTTCCGATTACGTAAGGCTTACATTATTCCCATTTTCATTATTGGGGGAAGCAAAGAGGTGGTTGAAAGCTGAACCACCTAACTCTATCACCACGTGGGATGATCATGCAAGAAAATTTTTGATACGGTTCTTTCCATCCGGGAAAACAGCAAGACTTAGAAGTCAGATTCTAAGTTTTAAACAAAGAGAGGGGGAGAATCTATATCAAGCTTGGGAAAGGTTCAAATCATTGCTAAGGGATTATCCTCACCATCACCAGTTCAATAATGTGCTGGTGCATACTTTCATAGAGGGTTTGGAACCCCACACAAAAATTTTGCTAGACTCAACACCTGGGGGACAAGCACTAGAAAATACTTATGAGGAGCTGTATACTTTGTTAAATCGTATTTCGCAAGGAAATCCAGAGTGGAATGCGGACTCTTCTAGAGGAGGAACAAGGAAAGCGGCAGGAGTCTTTGAAGTGGATGGCTTTACAGCGATCGCTGCACAGATAGCTGCATTGCAAAATCAACTCAACACCCACTTTAGCAATATGAGCTTGAATCAACCTCAAGCCCCAGTTAATGTAGTGCAGCAGATTTGGTGTGAAGTATGCGGTAGTAATGAACACTCAGCTGAGTGTTGTGGTGCAAATCTAGATTCAGTGAACTTTGTTGGGAATGTACAAAGAAATAATCACCAGCAGTATGGCAACAACTACAACTCGAATTGGAGGAATCATTCGAATTTCTCTTGGGGTAGTAACAGCCATCAAGGGCAGAGTTCGAATCAGGGTGCACAGAGAAATCAAGGGGGGCGGTAGAACTATCAGTCTCAATACAGAGGCAACAACGCACCTCCTCCACCACCCACCAGCATTGAGGAAATGTTTAAAACAATGTTAGCTAACCAAGCTCAAATGCAGGCTGATTATGTGAAATTGGCAGCAGACATAAAAACAACCAGTTAGCTACAAAGGAGGACTACCGAGTGACACTAACCCAAATCCCAAGAAGGTTAACGCAGTGACCACAAGGAGTGGTTTACAACTCAAGGAGGTGGAACCAGAAAGACCACCTCAGCAGTTAGGAGCAGTGGAGAAAGATAGGGAACATGATGATGAGAGGGGGAAGGAGAAGGCAGCTGAAGCAGAAAGACCACCACCCCCGTTCCCTCAAAGATTAAAGAAACACAAGGAGGAAGCTTGTTTCAAAAAGTTCGTAGAGGTGCTTAAACAGGTACACATTAATTTACCTTTGGTTGATGTTTTGCAGGGAGTGCCTAAATATGCAAAGTATATCAAGGACATTGTAGCTAACAAAAGAAAATTGACGGAGTATGCTACGGTGGCACTTATCGAGGAGTGCACTTACCGGATACAGAACAGGTTGCCAACAAAGCTCAGGGACTCTGGGAGCTTTACAATTCAAATAACAATTGGGCAAAGTATCTGATCTCGCGAATTATGCGATTTGGGAGAGAGCATTAACTTGATGCCGACATCGATGTTCAAGAAGTTGGGGCTAGGCAGTCCTAGACCAACTACAGTGATCTTGCAGTTAGCGGACCTCTCTTTGGCCAGACCAGATGGCATTGTGGAGGACGTGCTGGTGCAAGTGGGCTCCCTTATCTTCCCAGTAGATTTCATTGTCTTAGATTTTGAGCCGGATGCGGAAGTCCCATTTATTTTGGGACGTCCTTTCTTGGCAACTGGGAGAGCTTTGATTGATGTAGCTGCAGGGAAGCTAACCATGCGAGCGCATGACAAAGTGGAGGTGTTTGATGTATATAAGGCCATGAAGCTTCCGGCCATATATGAGGAGCTTTCAGCAATCAATGTGCTAGACCAAGCAGAAATTCTTCAGACTGATGATTCTCGAGATCTATTGGAAAGAGTGTTGATGAGCTTCGATCATTTCGGAGATAGAGATACTTATAAGATGGTGCAAATGTTGAATGAACCAAAGTGGTATCTCAGGAAGCATGACTTTCAGCCTTTAATGAGGTCCCTGGAACCATTGTCGAAACCATCTATTGAGGAAGCACCAAAACTGGAGTTGAAAACATTACCTCCCCATTTAAAATATATCTTTTTGGAAGATGACACTTTGCCAGTCATCATATCCGCAGAATTGACGGAGGCACGGGTAAAGGAAGCATTGGTGGTTCTCAAAAGAAGGAAGAAAGCGATGGGCTGGCAAATGTTAGATATTCGGGGTATCAATCCAGCTTTTTGCGCACACAGAATTTTCATGGAGGAAGGAGAAAAGCCAACTGTACAGCCTCAGCGGAGGTTGAATTTGATGATGAAGGATGTGGTTAGGAAAGAAGTAATTAAGTGGCTTGATGCAGGTGTGGTCTATCCTATTTCGGACAGCGAATGGGTCAGCCTCGTTCAGTGTGTCCCAAAGAAGGAGGGATGACCGTTGTCACCAATGAGAAAAATGAGTTGATTCCTACACGCACCGTCACAGGCTGGAAGATTTGCATGGACTACAGAAAGCTCAATGAAGTCACAGGGAAAGATCACTATCCTATCTCGTTCATTGATCAGATATTGGACAGATTGGCTGGACAACAATATTATTATTTCCTTTATGGGTACTCTGGCTATAACCAAATAGCCATAGCACCGAAGGACCAGGAGAAGACTACTTTCACATGTCCTTATGGGACAATGCTTTTAGGCGGATGCCATTTGGTTTATGCAATGCACCCGCCACATTCCAGAGATGCATGATAGCGATCTTTCACGACATGGTGGAAGATTTCGTCGAGGTATTTATGGATGATTTTTCTATTTTCGGTAATTCATTTGCTACTTGTTTGCAGAATCTTGACAAGGTGCTAGCTCGCTGTGAACAATCCAACCTTGTACTCAACTGGGAGAAATGTCATTTCTTAGTCAAGGAGGGTATCGTCCTTTGCCATAAAGTGTCTTGCAAGGGGTTGGAGGTCGATCGTGCTAAGATCGAAGTTATTGAAAAGCTACCACCACCTGTGTCAGTGAAGGGTGTTCGCAGTTTTCTCGGGCATGCAGGGTTCTACAGACGAATCATTAAGAACTTCTCTCAAATTTCTAGACCAATATGCAGGTTGCTAGAAAAAGAGGTGAAGTTCGAGTTTGATGAAGATTGTGTCAAAGCATTCGAGGAGTTGAAGCAGAAATTGATAGAAGCACCTATCCTTATTTCTCCGGATTGGGAACAACCATTTGAACTGATGTGTGATGCAAGCGATGTGGATGTGGGATCTGTATTGGGGCAGCGGAGGAATAGAATTTTTCATTCTATTCATTATGCAAGCAAAACACTGGACGCTGCCCAAGTTAATTATACAGTCACAGAAAAGAAGATGTTAGCATTGGTATTTGCATTTGACAAATTAAGGTCCTATTTGGTGGGTTCTAGAGTAGTGGTGTATACCGATCATGCAGCGATTCGGTATCTGTTTAACAAGAAGGATGCAAAGCCCAGGCTGATCAGATGGATCTTGTTGTTGCAGGAGTTTGACCTAGAGATTAAGGACAGAAAGGAGAGCGAGAATCAAGTGGCAGATCACCTATCGCGATTGGAAAGCCGGTCGCATGTGAAGGAAGGTGACAACATCAAAGAGGAGTTCCCGGATGAGCAGCTCTTGGCAATAAGGGAAGCTGAGATCCCTTGGTATGCAAACATAGTGAATTTGCTAGTGAGTGGAGTCTATCCACCGGAGGCTACAGCTCAGCAGAGAAAAAAATTGAGGCATGATTGCCGGTATTTTATTTGGGATGAGTCGTACTTGTTTAAGAAGGGAACGGATCGGGTTATGAGAAGATGCATCCCGGAGAGCTAGATTGCAATAGTTTTGAGGAGTTGTCACTCTTCATTGTATGGAGGGCACCACGGAGGCGAGCGGACATCGCACAAGGTGCTACAGTCAAGTTTCTTTTGGCCTACCCTGTTTAGAGACTCTATGTCATACGTAAAAATGTTTGATAGATGTCAATGGACAGGCACAATTGGTAGGAGGCAAGAGGTGCCGCTGCAGTATATATTAGAAGTGGAGATCTTTGATGTATGGGGTATTGATTTCATGGGCCCGTTCCCACCGTCATTTGGTAATCGTTACATCTTGGTGGCCGTTGATTATGTATCAAAGTGGGTTGAAGTAACAGCTTGCCCTAGGAATGACAACAAGGTGGTAACGAAATTTGTGAAAAAGCACATTTTCACCAGGTTAGGGACACCCCGAGCCATTATCAGTGATGGAGGGGCTCATTTTGTAAATGCAAGTTTCAAGAACTTCCTAGCTAAGTATGGGGTGCGCCACAAGGTGGCAATAGCATATCATCCCCAAACTAGTGGGCAAGTGGAGGTGTCGAACAGAGAAGTGAAGCAGATTCTCCAGAAAACAGCGAATGCACAACGTAGTGATTGGTCAAGCAAACTCGACGATGCATTGTGGGCTTATAGAACTGCTTACAATACACCAATTGGGACTTCTCCATACAGATTGGTCTATGGAAAGGCGTGTCATCTGCCGGTGGAGCTAGAACACCGAGCTTTCTAGGCTGTGAGGAAATTGAACATGGATCTAGAGCTAGCGGGTAAGTAGAGGCTGATGCAACTCAGCGAACTTGATGAGTTTCATTGGCATGCTTATGAAAGTGCCAAGTTCTACAAAGAGAAAACAAAGAGGTGGCACGATAAGTATATGGTGCATCGGATATTCGAGCCAGGGCAGAAAGTGTTGCTTTTCAATTCAAGATTGAGGCTGTTTCCAGGAAAATTGCGGTCCAAATGGTCAGGGCCGTTTGAGGCAGTGAGAATGACCCCGCACGGGGCAGTGGAGTTATGGCAAGAAGATCGAAGTGCCACGTTCTTAGTTAATGGGCAGCGTTGTAAGCATTACTGGGGTGAGGACATTATTCGAGAGAAGACACCCATCACTCTAGAGGATGATTGAGCGTAAATGACATCGAGCCGTGATGGTAAACCAGGCGCTGCACGGGAGGCAACCCGTGAAATTGTTGTAATAGATTAGTAGAATTAGTTGAGAAAAAAAGAGGAAAAAAAGGAAAAAAGAAAAAAATAAATAGAAAAAAATTATTGTTGCATTGAAACCTATGAATTCTAACCAATTTCTTGTTGTGAAATGATTTTCAGGTGGAACGGAGGGCAAAAATGCAATGAAGCGCAAAGGAAAAAAATCGAGGTGAGAAAAGTAAAAAGTGGCATGACAGTGAGCCCAAGCGTTGGCTCTGTCACGGAGGAGGTGCTCCGCGTTACCCTCCGTGACACGTTGAAGCCTATTCCGGAATTTTTAAAAATTCTAGAACAGGGGCGTGATGGCTCCGTGTCACGGAGGGGGTGCTCCGCGTTACCCTCCGTGACACATTGAGTGTTATTTCGCGTCGGGTCACACCTGGTCGCCGGGTAACCCGCGCGAAAAACACTTTTAAAACCCCAAATCCCCTCAATTTTTTCCTCAGTTTCCATTCCCTCCGCGACCAAAACCCCAAATTCCCTCCCCCCCCAATGTGACACGGACCTAGGCATCGATTTTCTTCAAGTTTTCTTCAATTTCATCAAAGAAAAGGTATGTTCTTGAACTTAACCTCATTTTTTCTTGAATTTTCGATTCTTGAGCATGGGTAGTGATTGAAACTTACCCTAAGTGCAAATTAAGCTTCAATTCATTTAAGTTATGATTGATTGATGTTCATAGTATCGTTCTGTGTATATGAACTCGATGAATGCATGTTTTAGTGAATTTTTGAGAAATTGGTAGCTAGGGTTGGAATTTGAATAGGAAGAAGACAAGATTTGTTTGAAATGTGAAAAAAATTGGGTTGTGCATGTCGGGTGATGTGAATTATGTTGTGATTATTGTTGAATATGCTAAGTAGACAAGGGAATTTCGAAAAAATGAAATTGGTGAATTGCATAGTTTGTTGAGAACAAAAATTTGGCTAAGTGTTATGATGATATAATGGAATCGATGGTGATATTGTTATTCGTTGTACGAAGTCTGAGTAGTACATAGTAATTTTTCCATCGAATTATATGAAGGCACTAAGAATGTTGAATGTAAAGATTGTGAAATCATGAATGTCTTGCCGAATTGTTTTAATTGCGGCTAAAGACTAAGTGTGGGGTGATTCAATTAAACCCAACCTTAGTCGTAGCTAGTTATGATTTGAATAACATTAGGATTGTATGGTTATATGTGCAGGAACAATGTCAGGCAGACAAGACAAGGGAAAGGGCGCATCCACATCGGGCGCCGGCAGAAAAAGAATAAGATTGGGAACAGCAGTTCCAGAAGCACCAGCGGTTCCGAGAGGCCAACGCCGACAATACGGAACCCGATGGGTGACTGATGAAGGGAAGAAATGGTATGCAAAACACAAAGAAACCAAATACTTCCCGGAAGAGCATATATCAAGGGAGCCGCTGGCATAGGAATTCTCGAGGATCGTACACCAGATTGACACTGTCGGGCTGAACTTCATCTTTGAAGAGCCCAAGGAGTGCAATCTCCATCTGATTCGGGAGTTCTATGCCAACTGGAACCCGACCCTCCACAGTCACACAGTTAAGATAAGAGGGTAGGTTGTCACGTTTAAGCCCCATCACTTGAATGCTATATTGGGGGAGCGAGAAACAGACGCCCATGTACTCTGGTAGCTGAACATAACTCCACCTTATGCGGACATCAGACGCACTCTATGTGGAGCCTGTTCGACAGCACGGTGGAGCAGACACAAAGAGAGGGGCTACCATCAGACACTGCCCTACTCTCAGATGAACAGGGAAGCTAGGATCTGGCTAAAAATTGTGTCTTCCTGCCTGATCCCGGGGGTACACATGACAGATGTCACCTGAGATCAAGTGTGCTTGGTGTATGCCCTGATGAAAGGGCTTGAGATAAATGTTGGGGCGGTAATCATCTCCGCCATGAAGAGAGCCCGCTTGCATCAAGGGCACAAGTACGGGTTCGGAGGTTTGCTTACCATGTTCCTGAGGGGCCATGATATCGAGGAGGAGGCCCTAGATTATATCCCACAGATTGATAGGCGTGCCTTGGATGTTACCAAAACCAAGGCACTTGACACTACTCATGGGCCTGTTCTCACACTAGCTGAGTGACATGCTCAGGATGATCAGTATATGGCCCGCATGTACGGGATACAGATGCTGCAGTTGCGCATTGGCAGGAGGCTAGCAATAGATGATGAGCTTTGGAAGCTTGACTTGGATTACCCCTTCGGTGAAAATGCTCGGGCTCTATGCAGAGTGGGGCCAGCATTTGTGGAGCTGGTAGATGATGATGTCCCCACCGATGAGGAGACCCGCCATGAGGACTCAGATGTTGAGTCAGATGAGGACAGCGGGGGCAATTCGGATATCGGAGACGAGGCAATGGCACCTGATGAAGAAGTTGAATACTTTGATTGATCCGGGAGTTTCACCACCCACCTTTGTGATATGTTGAATTTTGTAAACACTGGGGACAGTGTTCGGTTTAAGTGTGGGGTGGGAGTAGTTAGGTGCTAGCTGTTTCGTTGTTGTTTTTGTTTATGTGGATGTGTTGTGTTGTTGTGCCAGTGAAAAATGTGACCCTGTGACTCTGTGTGATGTGTTCTGTAATTAAGTGGTGTTGTAATGAATGTTAAGCTGTTGTGAGTTGTGTGAGTTGTTGTTGAATGGTTGTTGTGTAAATATTTTTGTTTTCTATCAAAATTATCGAAATTTTTAAAATTTTTTGTTAAATTTCTTTTATTTTGGGTTTCTCGGCCTTTGTTTTCGGTGCTTTTACCGAGAATAGTCCCATTGAACCGAAGTCGTAATTAGTGACCGTTCCCTATGATGGATGGATGAAGACCGTCTTAAGGGAAATGTAGTCGATAGGAGTAGTTTTTCTTTATTTTCTTTCTTTTGTTTGTTTCCCAAACGTGTCGCTACTTCATGTTTCGAAATTCTCCTTACGTGTTGTACATGATATTAAGTTGCAAAGGTGATTCGTATGAAAGCATGCAAATGCATAAACACATTGAGATACCTAGGCCATAGAGTTCGATTCAGTGTGATCGAGGCTTAATAGTGAATTCTTGTAATTGGCTGATTGAAGAGTGTGTTAATATGTCTTCAGTGGAGCATGTGCAATGAGTGTGAGGTGAGGTTTCGATTGTTCCATGCTATTGTGAAGTGTCTAGAGCTTGCCTGGTGTGTGTACAAAACGAAATGAAGGATGTGTATTGTAGGAATGATGTAGGCATTTCTTTGATTAAACCAAAAGTGTTTCCATTATCATACCTACCTTGAATGTACATCCTAGTTAGCCCCATTGAGCCTTTAGCCTATTTTTTTCTTTCTTTGATGAGGTACAAACCGAGCTTAATCCCTTCTTTTCATTAGCCTTGAATTTGATCCAAAACTCTTAAGCGCTCAAGAAAAACAATTTTCCCACAGTGTAAAGGAGTAAGAATTGTGAAAAGGAAGGAAAAGCGGAAGTGGTGAAAGTTAAAGAAAAGGTCAAAGGTGCACTTGCTGAAATTAAATAAAATAAAGATGTATAACTAATCTTGGTTATTAAGTCGAGTGTGCTTAAAGAAATGGAAACAAAAACAAAGAAACATTTCAAGAATGAGAGGATGAAGGAAGAAACAATGCCCATAATGATGGTGAGATGTATTGAAAAGTGCTTGAGGAAGCTAGTTGCTATTATTGGTTAGCCCAGTATTTACTAGTTCCCTAGCTTACACTACAACCCGTTAAGTCCTACGTGATCTTACATCACGCGTCCTTATATTAGTGGAGTAGTAAACTAGAGGCAAGCCTATGGTTCATGAAATGATGCATGTGAATTCTTTGGGAGAGAGAGCGAAATTGTGTTCATATACCCCTACATGTAATGCTTTGGAAATCGTCTGATTGCAAATGGGGAGATTCTCTTGTGTTGTGAGGGCACATGCTTGACGAGAGATTAAATTTCGTGTCGGATGTCTTGATCAATTGATTTGCATGAGTTTGCCGAGATCAAGAGTCGATTCTTGAGTGTAGGAGGTCTTAATGTGGGGTATGTCATTGTATTGATGAGACCATGCATTTTTTCTTGATGATTTGCTAGATTAAATAATTGGTATAGCCGTAGCTTAAATTGTTGAGCCAAAGTAGCTATGCGTGGGTGTCAATTGCATGAGATGTGAGAGTATTATTCGAGGACGAACAAGGTTTTAAGTGTTGGGTAAGTGATCTAGGGCAGAATTATATGCCCAAGTGATGCTCAAATGCTTCATTTCGTCTTTGTTATCTATCGTTATTTGTGCATTGTCATGTGATTTGTAGTTAAAATGTGAATTTATACTAACCAACATGATTAGTGTTGTTTTGCAGGTAAAATGGAATTTTGGGAAGCTAAGATACATGTTGGTAAAAATCGAGAATGGACTTGGAAGTAAGGAGTGGAAAAGGTCAAGGAAGAGCAGCAAAAATAAGGGCTCCGCGATGGAGCCGTGTCACGCTGCCATCACGGAGGCATTCTGCCTCGGGTGATTAATTTTGGCCATTTCCAGTGAAGCCTCGCGTTACCTCCGTGACACAAAGACAATGCCACGCGATGCAAGCCGTGGCACGTTGAGTACAATTACCTGGGACATCAATTTCCAGTGTAGGTGCGCGATAGCACCGTGGCACGTTGGCCAGGCTCCGCGATGCAGGCCATGGCACGCCGAGGTGAAAATTCTGAGGAGCCTAATTCTAGAGAGGGTCCGCGATACACTCCGTGCCATGTTGCTTGTTATTCCGGGAAAAATTCTCAATAGTATAAATAGCACACTTAGGTTTATTTTTAAACATTCTGACTTGGTTGAGCAAGAACGTGGGTTACAGGTAGTTGAGGGGATGAAAATTCTAGGGTTCTTCTCTATCTCTTTCTCTTTTATCTCAATTGTTTGTATGATTTATACTCATTTGATGATGTTTAATGCACAAATGAGTGGCTAAATTCACTTCTTGCTGAGGTTAAGAACAATTGTAGTGGAATGTAATTGTTAATCATTTCAGTTTTCATCTTTTCTTCAATGGTTGTTCTATCAATTCTTGTTCTTACTGCATTAATGTTTGGCCAATGTTAATGTATATCTAAAAAATCCAATTTTGATTTTGAAAAGGAAAGAAATTGGAAAGATGTGAATTGGTAGGATATGATCTCTTCTTAGTTTGGTAAATTGAGAATTGATTTACATTCAGAATAGAAGTATATCTTAAAGTCTTGTTAGTCAATTAAGGAATCGGGAATGTATGGCTAGAACATGAAATTTATCACAGAAATGTAGATTAAGACTCGTGATTCTTAAGTTGGATAGGAGTCGAAAGTTCCAATCCATAGGCAATAATTCTTGACTAGCAACCGAAGGAAAGATTAACTGAATTGTATTGATAAATTAATTCCCTGCATGTTCGTTTTAACCTCAGCTTGCTCATTACTATTGTTCAGACTCACTTTATAATTTTGCCTTAGATTTGTATTAATTAGTAAACTCAAACTCCCAAAATATTATTTATTTGGTTGTCTGCATTCTTAAATATATTATTCATTAACACTTAAGTTAATTAGTACTGTAGCTCAGTCCCTGTGGGATCAATACTTGGCTTTACTTAAGCCACTTTACAACTTGTTCGACCATGTGCACTTGCGTGTAGTCACCACAGAAGCCGAACAAGGATCCAATTTTGGTAAAGCTGAAGGAAGTCGTTGGAAGTTAGAAGCTAGAGGTCTTCACCCAAGGGGGGGATGGGGTGTTGTGGTACCAGGGTCGTCTATGTGTTCCAGATGTTGATAATTTGAGGGGCCATATATTGCATGAGGCACATGGATCCTGGCATTCTATCCATCCGGGTGCCACCAAGATGTATCATGATTTGCGGGAAATATATTGGTGGAATGGCATAAAGAAGGATATTGCAGAATTCGTAGCCAAGTGTCCAAACTGTCAGCAAGTGAAAGTCGAGCATCAAAGGCCGAGAGGCGTAATTCAGGATATTAGCATTCCCACTTGGAAGTGGGAAGAGATTAATATGGATTTCATTACAGGCCTACCTCATACTCACCGGCACTATGATTCTATTTGTGTGGTGGTAGACAGGTTGACCAAGGCTGCACACTTTCTACCGGTCAAAACCACAGATTCAGCGGATGATTATGCCCAACTGTATATCAGGGAGTTGGTGAAATTACATGGAGTGCCCTTGTCTATAATCTTAGAACGAGGTACTCAGTTTACCTCTCAGTTTTGTCGAACTTTTCAAAAAGGTCTTGGGACTCAGGTTAAACTCAGCACAACATTTCATTTGCAATTGGATGGTTAGGCAGAGCGAACAAACCAGACTCTCAAGGACATGTTGAGAGATTGTGTGATGGACTTTAAAGATAGTTGGTATGATCTCTTGCCCTTGATTGAGTTTTCTTTCAATAACAGCTATCACTCTGGTATCCAAATGGCACCGTTCGAGGCTCTCTAAAGGCGGAGATGTGGATCGCCCATTGGATGGTTTGAGGTTGGTGAGGTAGCTATGGTAGGGCAAGATTCGATTCATGAGTCTATGGTGAAAGTTCAGTTGATAAGGATAGGCTGAAAACTGCTCAAAGTCATCAAAACTCATATGCTGATGGGAGGAGGAGAGAGTTGGAGTTCGAGGTGGACGATTAGGTATTTCTGAAGTTGTCTCCCATGAAGGGAGTCATGCGATTCGAAAAGAAAGGAAAACTCATCCCCCAACTATGTTGGTCCCTACTAGGTTATAGAAGAGTTGGTAATGTAGCATATGAGTTGGACTTGCCATCAGAGTTATCTTTAGTTCATCTCGTCTTTCATGTATCGCTCTTGAAAAAGTGCTTGGGTCATCCAACTTTAGTTGTCCCGGTGGAAAGTGTTGGTGTGGGAGATAGCCTCAGTTGTGAGGAAATTCCAGTTGCAATCTTGGATCGTCATGTTCGGAGGCTAAGGAATAAAGAAGTAGCTTCGATAAAGGTGTTATTGAGAAATCAGCAAATTGAGGGAGCTATGTGGGAAGCCGAAGCAGCTATGATGGCTAAATACCCTCACCTGTTCCCTACCAGCTCAGTTTCAGTTTGAGGTATCAGTTTTTGCCCTAATTCTCTAATTAATTTCCATGTTCAGTTCATATGCACAAGTTTGATTTATGTTATGATGGATGTATGTGATGTCAGAATTCGGTTCAGCTATGTAGTTCTTTTCGAAGGTAGTCATTCCATCAGTTTTCGGTTTAAATAATCAGTATATGCCTATGATGATTGCATGTTTTTTAGTTTTCTAAGTGTTTCTAACATTTGAGGACGAATGTTCCAAAGGGGGAGATATTGTAATACCCCGGTAACCCAATGATCAGACCTGGAAGTCAAAATGGGGAAAATGTAAAACTGGTGTTGCAGGAACAGAACGAGTCGTTGCATGACTTGTGAGGACAGCCCACGAGTCATCAGGTGACTCGTGGGGAGGCCAGGGGAGAGTTGGGAAGTTTGGAGGAAAATATTCCCCACAGGCATGGCAACGACTTGTGGTCAGATCCCATGAGTCGTCAGGTCATCCGTGGGGTGAGGTAGAAGGAAAAGAGATGTAATTACGGAAGTGTGCTTAACGGAAGCTGACCACGACTTGTTGGGTGTGGTAACGAGTCGTGGTGTGATTCATGGGGTGATATAAGGTTGAAGTGATGTGCTGAGGCAGTGAACCTGACGACTGGTGACCACGAGTCGTGGTCACCCCTGACGATTCGTTATGTCAGTCGTTGTGAGCCGAGGAGATCAGGCAGGCAGGGTACTCAAAGAGCAACATGATGAGTCGTTTGCCCCAGTTACAAGTCGTCAGGTCGTCCGTTAGGACCACATGACAGTCATAATCTGCGATTTTAGTAAGGGCTTTTTCTGTAATCTATGTCCTAGGGGCCTATACTACGTCGTATAAGGCTCGTTTTAGTGGGTTTTAAGTGGGAAAAACCTATTCTAAGTCATTCATTACATGCATGCAAGCTCGAGAGGTTGAAGAGGTGATCCGAGGCTAGTATTCAAGGTTTCCATCCTATTTCCTCTTAGGTAATCAAATATTTGGTGGAATCAATTCCTTCCAGTAGTGTAGGGTTATGAGTGGGTGTTTCTTTCCACACCCATGCCTATATCTCCAGCTAAGTATGAGAAATTCCTATGATCATGTTATGGGGTTTTTACCCAATTGCACAATTTTTCAGTTTCTATACATGGGTACGATTAGATTATGTTTCTATTGATGAATTGTGACGCTTGGGAAGATTTTAAATTGTTTTCAATCAAAATTGTGTTTTCTAATTTATGAAATTAAATGCACATGGATGAGAAGTTCATGAAAGAAGAGAATGATGATGAATTGTCATGACACGAACCTATACCCGGATCGTAGACATGGGACAAGGGACCCCGAGAGACCCGGAGTCGACCCATTGCGCATGCATACACCTAATCTGATTTAATAAAGCAGAATACTTAGCATATCATTGGTCTCGCGCAAAATAGCATGCCCGAGTAACGCTTGATAACTTAATTTAGTCTTGTTTAGCTAAGTAATTGTATACATTTTCATGTGATTTTATATAAATGTGAATATATGTGCTAACCAACATGATTAGTCCTTGTTTTGTAGGTTTCAATGGTTTTGAGGAACTAATGTATAAGTTGGTGAAGTAGCGGAATGGAGTCGGGAGCAGATGCGGCAAGCAGGCAGCATTAGCGTGCCAACAACGTGCCACGCCGTGCCAGCTGCGCGACAGAGCAAGGCCAACATGCTGCCCAAGCAGAGTGATGATCTTGGGCAAATTTATATGCCCAAGTGATACTCAAAAGTACCATTTTCGCCTTGTTTATCTATCAATGTGTATACATTCTCATGTAATTGGTAATAAAATGTGAATTTATACTAACCAACATGATTAGCATTGTTTTGCAGGTAAAATGTAATTTTGGGAAGCTAAAATGCATGTTGGAGGATATCAGGGTTGGACTTGGATGCGAGCACGGGACAAGGCATTGGACAACATGAAATAAAGGGGCTCCGCGATGGAGCCGTGTCACGCTACCATCGCGGAGGCCTTCTGCCTAGATAGGGAAATTTCGCCCAAATTCCAGAGGGTACGCGATGGGTCCGTGGCACGGTGGCTTGGCTCCGCGTTGCACGCCATGCCACGTTGGGCTTTATTTCCTGGACCCCCAGTTCCAATGAAGGTCCGCGTCCGTAGTGTGTCACGGAGGCAGTGCTCCGCAATCCACTCCGTGACACGTTGCTTGTTATTCCGGGAAAAATTCCCACTAGTATAAATAGAACACTTAGGTTCATTTTTTCAATATTCTGACTTGGTGGAGCAAGAACGTGGGTTACAGGCAGTTGAGGGGACGAAATCGTCAGGGTTTTTCTCTCTTTCCTTCTCCTTGAATTCAATTGCTTGTATGTTTAACACTCATTTAAAGATGTTTAATCCACAAATGAGTGGCTAATTCCTCTTCTTGCTGAGGTTATGAACAATTGTAGTGAAATGTGATCATTGATTCTTTGGTTTTTCATCTTTTCTTCCATGGTTGTTCTATTAATTCTTGCTCTTATTGTATTAATGTGTGGCCTACGTTAATGTACATCTAAAAAGTCCGGTTTCACTCGAGAGAGCAAGAAATTGGAAAGTTGTGAATTAATAGGATATGTTCTTTACTTGGTTTGGGAAAATTGAGAATTGATTTACTTTCAGGATAGAAATATACCTGAAAGTCGTATTAGTCAATTTAGGAACCGGGATTGTATGGCTAGAACATGAATTGCATTTAATCACAGAAATGTAGGTGGATGGTTCATGATTCTTAAGTGAGGTTAAATACGAGAGTTTTAATCTCTTGGCAAATGTTCTTAGCTAGCAACCGGAGGAAAAGATTAACCAAATTACATTGATAATTAATTTCATTACATGTTCGTTTAACCTCAGCATGCTCTCATTCATAGTTCAGACTCAAAGTAGATAATTGTTTTAGCTTTAGCATAAAAATTATAAAACAAAATATCAAACTCTTGGTTACACTGTTGTCTGCATTTTTAAAATCGAAATATAGTACACTTGAGCAGATTGCACTTCATCCCAGTCCCTGTAGGATCTATACTTGGCTTACTTAAGCCACTTTACTACTTGTTCGACCACGTGCACTTGCGTGTCGTTTTATATACCCCACAAATCACGCGAACAAGTTTTTAGCGCCGTTGCCGGGGACTGGCAATTCGTGAATTTGTTTTAAGTGTTAATTTTCTATATTTTTATTTTTTAGTGTTGACAACTTGGTCTTAGCCTGTATTTTGCAGATTTAATTTCTGTTGATCGCTGGCAAGAGAAAAGGAGCTGGTGGACTCGTATATAGAGCCAGAAAGAATATTTCACAGCAAGCGGAGAGAAGCTCTAGAAAGAAAGCTGCAGTTGCTCAGACAGACGATCATGGAGCAATAACAGAATCCACCGGTAGTACGGGCAGTGTTAGTGCCCGAAGAAGTAGCAGCTCGGTCGGTTCGCAAGGTGGCAATCCCACATGCTAATAATGTCACATCTAGCATCCGCAAACCTGAGCCAGGAGGGAGGTTCGAACTTAAGCAGAATATGGTGCAGTTGCTGCACACTAGCGGGCAGTTTACTGGTCTCCCTCATGAAGATCCACAGCAGCATCTCCAAATTTCTTTGGAGATAAGTGACACTTATATCCCCGCTGGAGTGTCATCAGATTATGTCCGGCTTACATTGTTCCCATTTTCACTATTGGGAGAAGCCAAGAGGTGGTTGAAAGCTGAGCCACCGAATTCTATTTCTACGTGGGATGATCTTGCAAGGAAATTTTTGATACGGTTTTTTCCCTCCGGTAAAACAGCAAGACTTAGAAGTCAAATTCTATGTTTCAAACAGAGGGAGGGAGAAAATTTATATCAGGCTTGGGAGAGATTCAAGTCCATGTTGCGGATTGTCCTCATCATCATCAGTCCAATGATGTGCTGGTGCACACTTTTATAGAGGGTTTGGAACCCCACACAAAGATATTGCTAGACTCAGCAGCTGGAGGACAAGCGCTGGAGAAAACTTATGAGGAGCTGTATACCTTGTTGAACCGCATTTTGCAGGGCAATCCGGAATGGAATGCTGATTCATCAAGAGGTGGGATAAGGAAAGCAGCAGGAGTGCTAGAAGTGGATGGGTTTACAGCTATTGCTGCACGGATAGCTGCATTGCAAAATCAACTTAACACCCACTTCAGCAACATGACAATGAACCAGCCTCAAGCCCCAGTGAATGCTGTGCAGCAGATGTGGTGTGAAGTGTGTGGAAGCAGTGAGCACTCAGCTGAGTGTTGTGGAGCCAATCCTGACTCGGTAAACTTTGTGGGAAATGTGCAAAGGAACCACCAACAGTATGGTAATAGCTACAATTCCAATTGGAGGAATCACCCAAATTTCTCATGGGGTAGCAACAACCATCAGGGGCAAAGTTCGGGTCAGAGTGTGCAAAGGAACCAAGGAGGGCAGCAGAATTATCAAGCACAATTCAGAAACAACAATGCACCTCCTCCACCACCATCACCCAGCATTGAGGAGATGTTCAAGACCATGATAGCTAACCAAGCTCAATTGTAGGCTGACTATGTGAAATTGGCAGCCGAAGTGAAAAACAACCAGTTAGCTACCAAGGCACTTGAATATCAATTTGGGAAATTTGCTGGAGCCCAAAACACAAGGCCTAGAGGAGGACTGCCGAGCGACACGGATCCCAATCCCAAGAAGGTAAATGCAGTGACCACAAGGAGTGGTTTGCAGATGAAAGAGGTGGAACCAGAAAGACCACCTCAGCAATCGGGAGCAGCAGAAGTTGAGAGGGAGCAAAGTACTGAAAGGGGGAAGACTAAGGAAGCTGAATCAGAAAGACCTCCACCCCCGTTCCCTCAACGATTAAAGAAACACAAGGAGGAGGCATGTTTCAAGAAATTCATGGAGGTGCTGAAACAGGTACATATTAACTTACCTCTTGTTGATGTTTTGCAGGGAGTGCCGAAATATGCCAAGTATATAAAGGACATCGTGGCAAACAAAAGTCGGTTGACTGAGTATGCTACGGTGGCTCTAACGGAGGAGTGCACTTCCCGAATTCAAAACCGACTGCCCACAAAGCTCAAAGACCCTGGGAGCTTTACTATATAGATTACTATTGGGCAGAGCATCCGAGCTCGTGGATTGTGTGATTTGGGAGCAAGCATAAATTTGATGCCGTCATCGGGATTCAAAAAGTTGGGTCTAGGGAGTCCTAGACCCACAACTGTGATCTTGCAATTGGCGGATCGGTCCTTAGCCAAACCTGATGGCATTGTAGAGGACGTTCTGGTGCAAGTTGGCTCCCTGATTTTCCCGGTAGATTTTGTCGAGCTGGATTTTGAACCAGACGCGGAAGTGTCATTTATTTTGGGTCGTCCTTTCTTGGCGACCGGGAAAACACTAATTGACGTAGCTACGGGGCAGCTAACAATGCGAGCACATGACAAGGTGGAGGTGTTCGATGTGTACAAGGCACCCAAGCTCCCGATGGTGCACGAAGAACTCTCGGTGATCAATGTGATTGATCAAGGCGATGATAAGCAGATTAAGGATTCACGAGAGTTAATGGGAAAGCCACCGGAACGGTGTGAGCACTACTGGGGGGAGGACGGTGATCGAGAGAAATCGTCCATCACCCTACAGGACAACTGAGCTTAACGACGTCGAGCCGTGACGGTAAACCAGGCGCTGCACGGGAGGCAACTCGTGGAAATTTTTCTTTTTTTGTAAAGTGTAAATAGATTTTTCTTTTTCTTCTTCTTGATTTACAACAAAATTTTTCGTTTTAGTTTTTGTTTTTATTTTTATTTAGAGTGAAACCTATAATTCTAACCAATCTTGTGTAGTGAGATGAATTTCAGGTCAAACGGAGGAAAATATGCACGGAATCGCAAGGGAAAATTTGAGGTATGAAAATTAACAAAAAGTGGCAAAACAGTGAGCTAGGGCGATAGCTCCCTGTCACGGAGGTGGACCTCCGCGTTACCCTCCGTGACACGTTGAGGTAAAATCCGGATTTTTTAAAAATTTCCAGAACAGGCTCGCGACGGCTCCGTGTCACGGAAGCAGTGCACCGCGATGCACTCCGTGACACGTTGCCGTGTATATCGCGACGGGTCACACCGGGTCGCCGGGTGACCCGCGCGATTTTTCTACTTTTAACCCCGAAAACCCCTCCCTTTCCCTTATTTTTCAATCACTCCGCGACCAAACTCCCGAAAACCCATCCCCTTCAACGTGACATGGACTAGGCCAAGAAAATCATCAAGTTTACTTCAATTATTCAACTTCAAGGTATGTTCTTCGATTCCATCTCATTTCTTGTCGATTTTCTTCGATATTGAGCATGTGAGGTGAGCTAAGTTGGCCCTAAGTAGAAATTATTCATGAATTCAATGGAATTGTTGTTGATGAATGTTCGGAATGTCATTATGATTGCTTGAACTCGTTAATTGCATAATTCAATCGAATTTTCTTGATATCATCAATTCTAGGGCTTGTTTTTTTAATTTGAAGTGGAAAATGTAGTGAACTTGTGAAATTCATGCCGGGATGTACATGTTGAATGAGATGAGTCGATGTGCTAATTGTTAGAATGTTGATAGAACGATGGATTCTCGGGTTAAGGGAATGTTAAAATTTGCAAGAAGTGGGTTGGTTGTATAGGTTCGTGTAGATAAATTTTTGTTGTTGTTTTCGTTTTGTTGTTTTTCCTTGCTAAGTGCGATGGATTAAAAGGTTATCGATGGTAATGATTGTTGTTAGTTGTACGAAGTCTGAGTAGTACATAGAATATATACCATCGAATTCTTCGTATGCACTAAGCATGTTTGTATAGTTGGTTGTTTATTTATGCAAATAAGCATGATCTTGTCGGTATGTTGTAACTGTAGCTAAGGACTAAGTGTCGGGTAGCCTAGCTTAACGCGACCTTAGCAAAAGTTAATACTCAGTGGCTTAACATTGATCTTGTCTACTTGGGTTGACAGGTAAAATGGCGAGCAGGCAAGAAAAAGGGAAAGGCGCATCAACTTCTGGCACCGGAAGGAAGCGAATCAGACTGGGCACAGCAGTCCCAGCAGCACCAGAAGTTCCACGCGGCCAACGCCGCCAATACGGAACAAGATGGGTGATGGATGAGGGGAAGAAGTGGTACGCAAAGCACAAAGAAAACAAATATTTCCCCGAGGAGCATATAGCACGGGAACCATTGGCACAGGAGTTCCCTAGGATGGTCCACCGAATCGAGGCAGCTGGGCTCAATTTCATCTTTGAAGAGCCCAAGGAATGTAACTTGCACCTGGTTCGGGAATTCTATGCCAACTGGAACCCGACTATCAGAAGTCACACCATCAAAATCAGAGGGCAAATAGTCACACTTGAGCCCCACCACCTCAATGCTATCATAGGGGCGCGGGACACAGACGCCCACGTGCTCCGACAGCTGAACATTACCCCACCGTATGCGAACATCAGACGTACATTGTGTGGGACCCGATCGACAGCTAGATGGAGCAGACACAAGGAGAGGGGCTACTAGAATCTGGCTGAAGATAGTCTGTTCCTGCCTAATCCCGGGGGTACATATGACAGATGTAACCCGGGATCGTGTATGCCTGGTGTACGCCCTGATGAAAGGGCTGGAGATCAATGTGGGGGCGGTGATTATATCCACCATGAAGAGAGCCCGGTTGTATCAGGGGAACAGGTATGGCTTTGGTGGACTACTCACCACCTTCCTCAGGGGCCTAGATGTCGAGGAAGAGGCCCTTGACTACATCCCGCAGATGGAGCGGCGGGCCTTGGATGTTACTAAAACTAAGGCACCCGACACCACCCACGGGCCGGTTCTTACACTTGGCGAGCGACATGCTCGTGATGATCAGTATATGGCTCGTATGTATGGGATGCAGATGCTCCAGCTGAGGATAGGAGGGAGGCCGGCGACAGAGGAGGAGCTATGGCAGCTCGAGCTAGACTACCCCTTCGGCGAGAACGCCAGGGCTCTATGCCGAGTGGGGCCAGCATTTGTAGAGCCCATGGATGATGATGTCCCCACAGACGAGGAGACATGTCGGGAGGACTCCGATGTGGAGTCCTATGATGACGACGGGGGCGATTCAGACATGGGAGATGAAGCAGCAGCACCCGACGAAGAAGTGGAGTACTTTGATTGATCAGGGAGTTCCACCACCCGATTTTGTGCTATTTTGATTTTTATGAACACTGCGGACAATGTTCGAACTAAGTGTGGGGTGGGAGTAGTTAGGTGCTGGGATGTGTTGTTATGTATGTATTCTCTAATCTGTAGTCGTGACTGTGAAATTTTGTTGTTCCCTGTGATTTGTGAATTGTTAAGTTGTTGTTCTGTATTGTAAATTTATGTGAAATTGATGTGTGTTGCTGAATGTGCTAGCTCATTTTGTACATATTTTTGTTATCGAAATGATCGATATTTTAAAAATATTTTGTACATATTTTTTCTATCGAAATGATCCATATTTTCAACATTTTTTTACTTCTTAGGTTTCTCGTTGTTTGTTTTCGGTTCTTTTACCGAGAATGGTCCCATTGAATCGAAGTCATAGTAGTGACCGTTCCCTATGATGGATGGATGACGACCGTCTTAAGGGAAATGTAGTCGTTAGGAGTAGTTTTTCCAATTATTTTTGAGTTATTTTCTTTGATGGGTTGCATCCCAAAACCTGTAGTTACTGTATGGTTGCGAAATTCGGGTTGCGTGTTGTACATGATATTTAGAATGCAAAGGTGATTCATATGAAAGCATGCAACTTTGTAAATATCTTGAGATACCTAGGCCATAGAGTCGATTCAGTGTGATTGAGGCTTAATGCTTGAATTCCTGTAATTAGCTGATTGAAGAGTCTGTGAATACATCTTGAATTGAGCATGTGCAATAAGTGTGAAGTGAGGTGTTGTTATTCCATGCTGTTGTGAAATGTCTAGAACTTGCCTGGTGTGTATACAAAACGAAATGAAGGAGGTGTATTGTAGGAAAGGATGTAGGCATTTCTTTGTTTTAACCGAAAGTTTCTATTTTTCCTTGTCGTACCCACCTTGATTGTATACCCTAGTCAGCCCGTTGAGCCTTCAGCCTATTATTTTTTTCTTTTGTCAGAAAGTGTAAACCGAGCTGAATCCCTTCTTTTCATTAGCCGTAAAGTCGATACAAAACTCTTAAGCGCTTAAGAAGAGAAAATAATTCTCCCAAAGTGTCAAAAGAGTGAGAATGGTGAAAAGAAAAGAAAAGTAGAGTGATGGAAGAAAAGAAAAGGTTGAAGGTGCACTTGTTATAAATAAACTATAATGAAGGTGCGTGAATAATCTTTGTTGTTGTGTCTAGTGTGCTCAATAAGATGGGCCAAGCTAAAGAAAAACATCAAGAATGGGAGGATGATGAAAAAAGAAACAATGTCCATGAGTTGATGGGATGTGTTGAAAAAGCGCTTAAGGATGCTAGTGGCTATTATTGGCTAAACCAATATTTACTAGTTCCGTAGCTTCCATTACAACCAGTTAAAGTCCTACGTGATCTTACATCACACTTCTTTATATTAGTGGAGTAATACACTAAGGGCAAGCTTATGGGTCATGACATGATGCATGTGAATTCTTTTGGGAGAGAGAGCGAAATTGTGTTTACATGCCCCTGCTTGAATTTTTGTGAGTTCATATGAGCAAAAAAGGGGAAAACTCTCTTGTGTTGTGAGGGCACATGCTTGATGAGAGATTAATTTTCGTGTCGGATATCTTGATCAGCTGATTTGCATGAGTTTGCCAATATCGAGGGTCGATTTTTAAGTCTAGGAGGTCTTGATGTATTGAAGGTCATTGCATTGATAGGACCATGCACGTTTTCTTGATGATTTGCTGTATTGAATAATCAGTATGACCGTAGCCTAAATCGTTGAACCAAAGTAGCGAGGTTGGGATGTAAATTGCATGAGGTGTAGGATTGTTGTTCGAGGACGAACAAGGATTTAAGTGTGGGGTAAGTGATCTTGGGCAAATTTATATGCCCAAGTGATACTTAAAAGTACCATTTTCGCCTTGTTTATCTATCAATGTGTATACATTCTCATGTAATTGGTAATAAAATGTGAATTTATACTAACCAACATGATTAGCATTGTTTTGCAAGTAAAATGTAAATTTGGGAAGCTAAAATGCATGTTGGAGGATATCGGGGTTGGACTTGGATGCGAGCACGGAACAAGGCATTGGACAACATGAAATAAAGGGGCTCCGCGATGGAGCCGTGTCACGCTGCCATCGCGGAGGCCTTCTGCCTGGATAGGGAAATTTCGCCCAAATTCCAGAGAGGGTACGCGATGGGTCCGTGGCACGGTGGCTTGGCTCCGCGTTGCACGCTGTGCCACGTTGGGCTTTATTTCCTGGACCCCCAGTTCCAGTGAAGGTCCGCGTCCATAGCGTGTCATGGAGGCAGTGCTCCGCGATGCACTCCGTGACACGTTGCTCGTTATTCCGGAAAAAAATTCCACTAGTATAAATAGAACACTTAGGTTCATTTTTTCAATATTCTGACTTGGTGGAGCAAGAACGTGGGTTAGAGGCAGTTGAGGGGACGAAATTATCAGGGTTTTTCTCTCTTTCCTTCTCCTTGAATTCAATTGCTTGTATGTTTAACACTCATTTAAAGATGTTTAATCCACAAATGAGTGGCTAATTCCTCTTCTTGCTGAGGGTATGAACAATTGTAGTGAAATGTGATCATTGATTCTTTGGTTTTTCATCTTTTCTTCCATGGTTGTTCTATTAATTCTTGTTCTTACTGCATTAATGTGTGGCCTACGTTAATGTACATCTAAAAAGTCCGGTTTCACTCGAGAGAGCAAGAAATTGGAAAGTTGTGAATTAATAGGATATGTTCTTTACTTGGTTTGGGAAAATTGAGAATTGATTTACTTTCAGGATAGAAATATACCTGAAAGTTGTATTAGTCAATTTAGGAACCGGGATTGTATGGCTAGAACATGAATTGCATTTAATCACAGAAATGTAGGTGGATGGTTTATGATTCTTAAGTGAGGTTAAATATGAGAGTTTTAATCTCTTGGCAAATGTTCTTGGCTAGCAATCGGAGGAAAAGATTAACCAAATTACATTGATAATTAATTTCATTACATGTCCGTTTAACCTCAGCATGCTCTCATTCATAGTTCAGACTCGAAGTAGATAATTGTTTTAGCTTTAGCATAAAAATTATAAAACAAAATATCAAACTCTTGGTTACACTGTTGTCTGCATTTTTAGAATCAAAATATAGTACACTTGAGCAGATTGCACTTCATCCCAGTCCCTGTGGGATCGATACTTGGCTTACTTAAGCCACTTTACTACTTGTTCGACCACGTGCACTTGCGTGTCGTTTATATACCCCACAAATCACGCGAACAAGTGACACGCTGCCAACGCGGTGGCACTCGACAGTTTCGGCTTCCGGAGGCAATTTCCAGAGAGCTTTCGCGTTACCTCCATGTCACGGAGGTAGTGCTTCGCGATACACTCTGTGACACGGAGCCATTCCATGACAGGCCAAATTGTGCACGTTTCTCATTTATTATAAATAGGACCCCTAGCTCCTAAAACCACTGGGTCACGATTTTATTCTGGAAAACTACCTAGGAGTGAAGGGAGAAGTGGGAGAACTAATCTAGGGTTTGGCAAATTCCCTTCTCATCTACCAAATTCATGTAAGTATGTTAGTTTAGTAGCAGTTAGTTGTAGTTTTACGAACATGAATGGCAAGAACCCTTCCTCTAGGGTTGAATCCATGAATTATGATTGTGATTTTATGAAATTGTTTTGGAATTAAGTTATTGATTGTTGTTTTCGTCTTGTATTCTGGATTGTTGGTTGTTTTTATGATTGATCACCATGAAAACATATATGTTAGCTTGGGCAATTGCTTGAGAAAGAATTACCTAGGTCAGGACATGAGAATGTAAGGAGCATGTTTGTATCTCACAATATAATTTCGTGTTAGGATAGAAATATACCTAACACCTTGCTTGGTTGATAAAACGGGGGTTAATAAGAGACCAACCTAGGATTATCACATCACCACTCGAAGAAGTAGTTGTGAGGGTAAGTTGAGTTAAATGGTTAGACGCACGAAAGTCCCTAATCGTTTCCCCGTAAACCACAACATAATTAATTGCTCGCGAACTAGAAATTAGCATCCTCACTCACAATGATGCAGTGAGGCTAGTTTGCCATGTTTAGAGGCTCGAAAAACCATGAACATGCAATTCTAATTATGCGAAACAACAATCGATAGTTTCATGCTTAACCCATTGCAATTTGTAGTATCACATGATTATCTGGTTTTAACTGTATGTTGCTCCTAGAGTAAATTCAGGATATTTTGTTGACCAAAACAAACTTAATTAAATCTCCCTCGAAAACTTATAATAACCAACACTTGAGAAAGTTAAGATCAGACTTGAAATGGATAGTTAGAGGAATGGGTCCATTCCCTGTGGGTTCGACATTTCGGTTCTTAAAAAGAGCCACTATATTACTTGCACGACCCGTACACTTGCGGACGCGCGAATAAGGGAACGTCAAGTTTTTGGCGCCTTTGCCGGGGACTCTGCGAAGTTTTGATAATTTATCTATTTTTGTGTGATCTTTGAAATTTCCTAAAGTGTTGAGAAACTTGGTCTTAGTCTGTTTATTTGCAGGTGACAGGTTGTCCTGCCGAGCTGGCTAGAAATAGAGAGCTTGTGGAACCGTTGCTGGAACATGAATGTCAAATCCATTTGCAAAGGAGAGTAGCTCTAGAGTAAAAGCTGAAGAGACTTCAAGAAAAGGTACAACAAAAACCACCCGCGGGACACGCACAATTTTCATCAGAAGCAATGGCAGCAAGACCAGTTCGCGAAGTGGCAATCCCACTAGCGACGAATGAGACCTCTATCATCCGTAAACCGGAGCCTGGAGGGCACTTTGAGCTTAAACAGAACATGGTGCAGCTGTTACATTCTAGTGGTCAATTCACTGGGATGGCACATGAGGACCCACAGCAACACCTACAGAGCTTTTTAGAGATTAGTGACACGTTTGTCCCCACCGGCTTGTCCACATATTATGTCCGACTGACCCTCTTCCCATTTTCACTGTTGGGAGAGGCGAAAAAGTGGCTGAAGGATGAGCCACCGAACTCCATAACTTCATGGAATGACTTGGCTAAGAAGTTCCTTATCAGATTCTTCCCTTCAGGCAAAACTGCAAAGTTGAGAAGTGAAGTACTCAGTTTCAAGCAGAGGCCTGATGAGAACTTATATATGGCTTGGGAAAGATTCAAGTCATTGTTAAGAGACTGCCCCCATCACCAGCAATCAAATGAAGTGCTGGCTCATACCTTTGTAGAAAGTCTAGACCCACACACAAAAATATTACTAGACTCCGCATCGGGTAGGAAAGCCTTGGAGAAGACGTATGATGAGTTGTACACTTTGTTGAATAGAATCACTCAAGGAAATCCAGAGTGGCACAGTGAGTCATCGAGAAGGGAAGGAAAGAGACCACGGTTGATAGAGGTAGATGGAATGAATGCCTTGGCAGCGCAGTTAGCTTCGTTCCAGCATCAGATGACGACTCAGTTCAATAAACTGAGTATGAACCAACACTAGGGCCAGGTTAACGTAGTTCAGCAAGCTCCGAGTTGGTGTGAAATTTATGGTAATACTGGGCACAATGCAGAATCTTGTGGAGCCAATCTGAAATCAGTCAATTTTGTTGGTAATGTGCATAGGAGTCAGAATTTTGGGAACAACTCCAACAGAAATTGGTAGGGCCACCCGAATTTTTCTTGGGGTGGAAACTAAAAGCAGAATTATATGCAACCTCAACAACAGCAGTATCAGCAGAATAGGCAGAATGATGGGCAATTGAGTAGAATCATTGAGGAAACACTGTAGAAAATTATGGAGACCCAAAATCAGTTAGCGGAATCAGGCGAGGATGGCAACAGACTTAATGAATCAGCAAGTAGCCACCCACAATCTTGAAAAACAAGTGGGTCAGATAGAAGCTGCTCAGAACATAAGGTCGCAGGGGGGATTACCAAGCGATGCAGATCCTAACCCCCGGCAAATCAATGCCATCAGTCTTAGAAGAGGAAAGCAATTAGCTGATGCAGTGCCTAAAGAGTTGAGAAAGGAGGTGCAGCCGGAGTTGGTTAGACCAGGACCATCCACCGACACTGGAGCGAATTAGAGTGTTGGGCAAAAAAATGCGCAACTTTCATTGCAGCCAGCACAAAGACCACCACCACCATTCCCTCAGAAATTCAGAAAGAGTAAGGAGGAGGAATGCTTCAAAAAGTTCTTTGAGAGATTCAAAGAGCTTCACATAAATTTGCCTCTTATTGATGTCTTACAGGGAATGCCCAAGTATGCTAAATAATTGAAGGACGTGATGGCGAACAAAGTTAGATTGGTGGACGTCTAGACTGTAGCACTGACTGAGGAGTACAGTTACAGGGTATTGAGCAAAATGCCAAAGAAGCTCAAAGACCCAGGGAGTTTTACCCTCCCCATACAAATTGGTAAACCTGAGGTGCTACGAGCATTGTGTGACTTAGGGGCAGCAGTTAATCTAATGCCCATATCCTTGTTCAACACCCTGGGGTTGGGAAAACCGAGGCCGACAAGGTTGATGTTGCAGCTGGCTGACAAGTCGCGAGTGACACCTGATGGAATAATAGAGGACCTTCTCATCAAAGTAGGTAAGTTTATTGTACCTGCTGATTTTATTGTCTTAGATTTTCAGGTTGATGACCAGGTACCCCTGATCTTGGGAAGGCCATTCTTGGCCACTGGAGGAGCGGTGATTGACTTGAAAGTAGGGACCCTGAAAATGAGGGTTGAGGATGAAGAAGAAATATTCCGCGTTTACCAAGAAATGAACCCATCTGCACACTACAGAAACCTTTGTCAAGTTAGTGTGTTGGCAGAGGATGAGTGTGGGGTGGAGGATTCCACAGGTGCAGGGCCAAAGGCAATGACAAGGGTTCAGCCCAAGTCTGATAGAGGGCTTCAAATTTAGAAGAAGTTGGCGAAAGAGAGGAACAGAGTGGAGGTTATTTCATCTAAACAACAAAAGAAAAGGAGATGGTTCTCGAAAGAGAACTCAGGTATGAGGTTGTCCTGAGAAGGACAGTCTACGTCGGGCCACGACGTAAAATAAGGCGCTGCTTGGGAGGCAACCCAAGGGTACCTCAGGTACACTTTGTTAATTTTGATTTTGTGTTGATTTTGTTATTTTCATTTTGTTTGTGTTTTTGGTGGAAAGTTAAGCACAGATGGAGGGAAGTCTGAGTACCGAGAAGGTGGAAGCTAAAGAGCATGGAATAGAAGAAGAGTGGGGTCAAACACCCACCTCTGAAAACTTGAAAGGAAAGCATGCTTTTAGCTTGGCATAGAGGATCAGGGAGTATTTCTCATCCTTTAAATGTTAATTTGATGCTATGAGGGCATAGCATAATTTAAGTGTGGGGTGAGAAAAATTTCAAAATTTTTGTGCTTAACAAGTTTGTGGTGAATGTAATGCCTGTAAGGAATTTGTGAGAAGGAATTTCTGAGAAATTTGAAAAATTTTTGTGAATTAAGCATGACTTTATCACCCGTTGGTTTTTCTACAAAAACTTGATGTTCCCTTATTCGCGCGTCCGCAAGTGTACGGGTCGTGCAAATAATATAGTGGCTCTTTTTGAGAACCGGAATGTCGAACCCACAGGGACTGGACCCATTCCTCTAACTATCCATTTCAAGTGTGATCTTAACTTTCTCAAGTGTTGGTTATAGAAGTTTTCGAGGGAGATTTAATTAAGTTTGTTTTGGTCAACAAAATATCCTGAATTTATCCTAGGAGCAACATAGAGTTAAAACCAGATAATGATGTGATACTAAAAATTGCAATGGGTTAAGCATGAAACTATCGATTGTTGTTTCACATAATTAGAATTGCATGTTCATCGTATTTCGAGCCTCTAAACACAGCAAACTAGCCTCACTGCATCATTATGAGTGAGGATGCTAATTTCTAGTTTGCGAGCAATTAATTATGTTATGGTTTACGGGGAAACGATTAGGGACTTTCGTGTGTCTAACCATTTAACTCAACTTACCCTCACAACTACTTCTTCGAGTGGTGATGTGATAATCCTAGGTTGGTCTCTTAATAACCCCCGTTTTATCAACCAAGCAAGGTGTTAGGTATATTTCTATCCTAACACAAAATTATATCGTGAGATACAAACATGCTTCTTACATTCTCATGTCCTGACCTAGGTAATTCTTTCTCAAGCAATTGCCAAAGCTAACATATATGTTTTCATGGTGATCAATCGTAAAAACAACCAACAATCCAGAATGCAAGACGAAAACAACAATCAATAACTTAATTCCAAAGCAATTTCATAAAATCACAATCATAATTCATGGCTTCAGCCTTAGAGGAAGGGTTCTTGCCATTCATGTTCGTAAAACTACAACTAACTACTACTAAACTAACATAGTTACATGAATTTGGTAGATGAGAAGGGAATTTGCCAAACCCTAGATGAGTTCTCCCACTTCTCCCTTCACTCCTAGGTAGTTTTCAAGAATAAAATCGTGACCCAGTGGTTTTAGGAGCTAAGGGTCCTATTAATAATAAATGAGAAACGTGCACAATTTAGCCTGTCGTGGAATGGCTCCATGTCATGGAGTGTATCGTGGAGCACTACCTCCATGACACGGAGGTAACGCGAAAGCTCTCTGGAAATTGCCTCCGGAAGCCGAAACTGCCGAGTGCCACCGTGTTGGCAGCGTGTCACGCTGCTTGGGCAGCGCGTTGGCCTTGCTCTGTCGCGCAGCTGGCACGGCGTGGCACGTTGCTGGTGTGCTGGTGCTCCCTACCTGCCGCATCTGCTCCCGACTCCATTCCGCTACTTCACCAACTTATACATTAGTTCCTCAAAATCATTGAAACCTATAAAACAAGGACTAATCATGTTGGTTAGCACATATATTCACATTTATATAAAATCACATGAAAATGTATACAATTACTTAGATAAACAAGACTAAATTAAGTTATCAAGCGTCACTCGAGCATGCTATTTTGCCTGAGATCAATCATTATAGAGGAAACGTAATCATAGTGTAACAATTGGAAATAGTAGACATATACATAAGCTGAGTTCTAAATCCTGTCTGAAAGCCTATACTACATAAGATGGGATGATGGGACAACATCCCCAACTAACCCAACCAATACTGAAATATAAATAACATGAAAGTCTATCAAACGACCCTCGAAACATGAGGACTCACCAATAAGCTAAGAGCGAGAGCTGAGATGAACTAAGGATGAGGATGAGGCTGAGATCTGGACCCTGTATCATAACACGATACAACATAGAAAGTATGCGGTCAGTACGTAGAATGTACTGAGTATTCAAGGTTAGTAAAATGGACATTTAAAAGTAAAATAAACTCATAAGTCAACTTAGGAGTAGGATATCATGCTTGTATTATAAACTTTGCAAGAAAAAATAAGGCTCAAGGCTTTCAAGTCATTCATAAAGCATTCATAATCATAATCGTAAGTAGACTTTATCAAAACATAACTTGAGCCAATAACATAAACATAACAATAAATAAAACATGTGGAAAAATGGGAGGACTCTTCATAACCGACACCATCATGGTAGAGCCTTTCATGATGCCCCAACTATCTCACTCAAGTGGGCAGAGCTAACCCTGGTTTTATAGGCGAGGGTCGTGCATTAGGCGTGATATCATATTTGAAGAGATCATTATCAATACAATATATCATTGGAAACCCATGGTGGCACATGGTTATGAGACACCGGCGTAGTCCTTGAATGTCGGGCTGCTCGGTGCTAGATACTGCTCCCAAAAACATGCATATAGGCACGTACGTAAATAAATAACTTCATGCATTAAGATTCACAGGCTAAAACATAACATTTATCATCCTTGATCCCCTTTAAAACATGCTTAGCCAAGAATCAAAACCCTTTTCATCGGCCGACATCATAAATCGATAAATCATGTAATTCATTTCATAAATCATAGTCATTCTTCAACATGTGGGAATTGACCAATAGTTTAACATACTCAATTCTTTCAAAATATGCTCATAAACATGCGAGCTTGAATTCATATTTTTCCATCATCAATAAATTCAAAATATTGAATATTCATCATAACCATAACTTTCATGATCTTTCATCAATGGGCATTTTAGATTTAAAAAGCCTGAAACATGATTTTAAAGTAAATAATATAAGACTTGCCCATCATTCATAACTCAATAATTAAAACTCAATTAAATCATACCCTTAAAGAGAAGTCACATTTTCATGCATTTGGATAAAACCCCATAGAACTTGAATAAGAGAGTTCATTATTTAAAACGAAATTTGGGCATGGATGTGAAAGAATTCACCCATTCTAAACCCTACATACCTGGGAATGGACTGATTTCAAATTTCCTTGAAAACCCACAAAGAAATTGATGGAAACTTGGAGGCAAAGACCTTGAATCTCCCTAAATCCTCTCCAAAAGCTCTTGCATGGGAATGGGTATGCATTAGGGACTTAACCCACCTTAAAAGACCCTATTCTGACCTGAAACGACATAGTTTAGGCCTTAGGAGTTTAGGAATTATGAGAAGGCCCTTACTAATTTGCAGAAAATAACTGCCAGGTGACCCTAACGGATGACCTGACGACTCATCAGGACAGGCAACGACTCGTCGTGTCGCCCGTCAAGTACACTGTCTCCTCCCCAATTAAAGTTCCATAGGCTTGCTCATGACCCACCTCACGAGTCATTGGGACTGATCACGACTCGTGGGGTCCCATCCGTTAGGTACACTGGTCAGACCTCCTATTAAATCCTCAACTTCATCCCACGGTAGACCTGACGGCTCATGGTAGTTGACCACGAGGTGTTCCTAGGCCTGTGGGGAGCTCAACTCCTCAGCCCAATCCAGCCTTCCCACGAGCCACCTAACGACTCGTGGGGTCTCCTCACGAGTCGTCAACGACTTGTCCTGCCCTGCTGCATCATTTTTCCAGATTTTTCCCGTTGGACTCCCGGGTCTGATCCTTGGGTTCCCGGGGTATTACAATATCTTCTCCTTGGGAACATTCGTCCTTGAATGTTAGAAACATGTAGAAAACTCAGAAACAAGGTATCACGATATCCGAATACTGGTCATTTAAGCCGAAAACTGACAGAATGACTACCTCCGAAAAGAACTACATAGCTGAACTAAGTTCAGACATCACATACATATACCATATCATAAAACAAACTTGTACTCATGAACTGAACATGAAAAACTAATTAGAGGTTTAGGGAAAGAACGGATAACTAAAATTGAAACTGAGTCGGTAGGGAACAGGTGTAGGTATCTAGCAATCATATCCACTTCAGCTTCCCACATAGCTTCTTCAACATGTTGATTTCTCCATAATACTTTAACTGAAGCTACTTCTTTCTTCCTCAGTTTCCGAACCTGATGATCCAAGATTTTCACCAGAATTTCTTCATGGCTAAGGCTATCTTTTACACCAATGATGTCCATCCGTACTACTAAAGATGGATCCCCCAAGCACTTTTTCAAAAGTGATACATGAAACGTAGGATGAACTAAAGATAACTCCGAGGGCAAGTCCAACTCATATGCCACCTTACCAACTCTCCTCATAACCCGGTAGTGGCCAACGTAGCAGGGACTGAGTTTCCCCTTCTTCCCAAACCGCATGACTCCCTTCATGGGAGATACCTTTAGAAATACCCAATCGTCCACCTCAAACTCCAAATCTCTTCTCCTCACATCAGCATATGACTTCTGATGACTGAGCGATTTTCAATCGGTCCCTTATCAACTGAACCTTCACCATAGCCTCATGAACAGAATTTGTCCCTATCATAGCAACCTCACCAATTTCAAACCATCCGATAGGAGATCTACACCTTCGCCCGTAAAGAGCCTCGAACGGTGCCATCTGAATACTAGAGCGACAACTGTTATTGTAAGAAAACTCGATCAAAGGCAAATGATCATCCCAACTATACTTGAAATCCATAACACATTCCCTCAACATATCCTCAAGGATCTAAATTGTTCGTTCTGCCTGGCCATCCATTTGCGGATGGAATGCGGTGCTGATCTTAACTTGAGTCCCAAGCCCCTTTTGGAAAGACCGCCAAAACTGAGAGATAAAATGAGTACCTCGGTCTGAAATAATAGACAAGGGCACTCCATGAATCCAAACCAACTCCTGAATAAGACTTTAACATAATCATCCGCTGAATCTGTGGTCTAGATCGATAGAAAGTGTGGAGCCTTGGTTAATCTGTCGACCACCACCGAAATGGAGTCATATTGCTGGCGAGTACGAGGTAGGCCTGTAATGAAGTCCACATTAATCTCTTCCCACTTCCAAGTGGGGATGCTAATATCCTGAAGTATGCCTCCCGGTCTTTGATGCTCGACATTTGGCTACGAACTCTATGATATCCTTCTTCATACCATCCCACCAATAGACTTCTCGTAAGTCCCAATACTTCTTCATGGATCTCGGATGGATAGAATATATAGTACCATGTGCCTCATGCAATATCCGAACACTCAAATTATCAACATCCAGAACACATAGTCGACCCTGGTATCGCAGCACACCATCTCCCCCTTGGTAGAAAACCTCCACCTTTTGACTCCACACTGCTTCCTTCAAGTTCCTCAAAGTCGGATCCTAATCTTCCTTAGATTTGACATCAACCACCAAGGATGATTCTTACCCATTCTGCACAATAACGCCGCCATCAGTTGAGTCGACCAATCTAACTCCCAATCTCGAAAGTCGGTGGACATCCTTCACCAACTCCTTCTTTCCCTCTTCCCTGTGGGACACACTCTCCATAGAGAGCCTACTAGGTCCATCCACAACCACATTAGCCTTGCCCAGGTGGTAAAGAACACTTATATCGTAGTCCCTTAATAACTCCAACCACCTTCTTCGCCGAAGATTGAGATCTTTCTGCATGAACACATATTTCAAGCTCTTGTGATCCGTGAATACATCCACGTGGACCCCATATAAGTAATGCCGCCATATCTTCAATGCAAACGCCACCGTGGCCAACTCAAGATCATGGGTTGGGTAATTCCTTTCGTGAACCTTTAGCTGTCGAGAGGCATATACTAATACTTTCCCATGCTGCATCAACACACATCCCAATCCGACTCTTGAAGCATCACAATATACATCAAAGCCAGTCGTACCCTTGGGTAAGGTCAACACTGTTGCTGAATTGAGCTAGGTCTTCAATTCTTGAATGTTTTTCTCACAAGCATCTGACCATTGGATCTTCACCTTTTTCTGAGTCAACTTAGTCAAAGGTGCTGCAGTAGATGAGAAACCCTCAATAAACCTCTGGTAGTAGCCAGCTAAACCTAAGAATCTCTGAATTTCCGAAGGGTTCACCGGCCTGGGCCAATTATTCAGCGCTTCAATTTTCTGCGAATCCACCTGTATGCCTTTGCTTGACACCACATGACCCAAAAATGCCACTGAGTCCAACAAAAATTCACACTTACTGAACTTTGCATATAGTTGACGATCCTTGAGGATCTGAAGTACTACGCTCAAGTGAGCGGCATGCTCTTCCTCGCTCCGTGAGGATATCAAGATGTCATCGATGAACACGATCAGGAACATGTCCGAATATGGTTTGAACACCCAGTTCATCAAGTCTATAAAAGATGCAGGAGCGTTTGTTAGTCAAGAAGACATAACTGCAAACTCATAATGGCCAATACCGTGTCCTGAAGGCTTTTTTCGGAATATCACTCTCCCTAACTCGAAGCTAATGGTACCGGGACTTGAGGTCTATCTTTGAGAAATATTTGGCACCCTGAAGCTGGTCAAACAAATCATCAATCCTGGGTAAGGGGTATCTATTCTTGACGGTGACCTTGTTCAATTGTCGATAGTCAATGCATATATGAAAGGAACCATCCTTCTTCTGAACAAATAGAACTGGTGCACCCCATGGAGATTGGCTCGGTCTAATGAAGCCCTTATCCAACAGATCCTTTAACTGATCCTTTAATTCCTTTAGCTCGGCTAGAGCCATCCTGAAGGGAGGAATAGAGATAGACTGCGTATCGGGTAAGAGATCAATGCTGAAGTTGATTTCCCTCACAGGGGGAACACCTAGAAAATCATCGAGAAAAACATCCGGATACTCACACACCACCGAAACTAATTAAATAGTCGGGGTCTCAGACTCAACCTCCTTAACCCTAACTGGATGATACATGCAACCCTTAGAAATCATCTTCCTGGCCATAAGATAGGAAATAAATCGACCTTCTAGTACTGCCAAACTACCCTTCCACTTCAACACTGACTCAATCAGAAAACGAAATTCCACCATACGGGTCCTACAGTTAATCGAAGCATACCATGCAAACAACCAATCCATGTAAAGAATAATGTCAAAGTCAGTCATGGCTAACTCTACAAGGTCTGCGGAGGTAACCTTATGAAACATAGTGATCGGGAATTCTCTATATACTCGTCTAGCTATGACCGAATCACCAATAGGGGTCAAAATTGAAAACGGATCTGACAAGGTCTCGGGACTAACTCCAAGGCTACTAGCAATGTAAGGAGTCACGAAAGACAAGGTAGCTCTCAGATCTAGCAATGCATAAACATCAATATGAAAGACGCGCAACATACCAATGACCACGTCTAGAAAAGTCTCCTGCTCCTGGCCCGAGGCAAGGGCATAGAATCGGTTTTGGCACTGTCCACCACCTCTACTAGTCGATGCTCCCTGCGGAGCGAAATGGGCTGGAGCTACTGCTGTCCTGGTGGCTTGTGCACGACCCTTACCATCACCTTGTCTAGCATATGGGCACGCTTGGCGCATGTGTCCAGATCTACCACACCCATAGCAAACATCTGAACCGAGCAAGCACTCCCCAGCATGATTCATGCGACACTTCCCACAAGCCGGAGAGGTATACTCTAACTGGGTGCCCCTCTAATCCTTTGACCCTAAAGCCCTGCTCCTTTGATCATCCTTGGGTCTGGATGGAACACTAGCTGATGATGGTACTAGGGCTAGTGATCTCTTCTGAAACTAAGGACGGTAGCCATCATCGGACCTCTGATGCGAAAATCCACAGCTATCCATCCAATCCCTCTTTGAGTTCCTCTCTATCGCATGAGCCGCCTCCATCTACTGGGCGTACAACACTCTATGAGGAAATTCCATATCCTAGTGAAGCATGGCAGTCCTGTAATCCTTTTCTAAATAACAAGCCACACCATGAACGAATCGGCTCACCTGCGCCCTCTGATCCATCACTAACTCTGGGGCATACTTTGACAAATGAGTGAAATGAAGCGAATACTCTAGCACTGTCAGCTTTCCCTGCTTGAGGTTTACAAACTCAGCTGCTTTCAACTCCCTCATCTCCCGAGGGAAGAACCTGTCAAGAAAGTCCATGTGGAACTCATCCTCGCTGATAGGGCCCGCTCCAGTTGTCCTGCTGTCCTTCCATTGCTTGTACAAGATATGAGCAACCTCTTTTAGCTGATAAGAGTCCATGTCCACACACTCCTCATTTGTCACTCCCAAAACCTAAGTGACTTTCAAGATCCCTTCAATGAACTCATGTGGATCCTCGTCCACCTTTGATCTCGTGAACTCAAGAGGGTTCATCCTCAAGAATTCTATAGTCCGATCCGCCGCTGCATTTCCATTTTATGGGACCTGCACAACAACGTCCTGGTTGACCTGAGCGGTCAAGGCCTGCGCTAACATTTGAATAGCCACCCGAAACTCAGTGTGGGCAGCTGGCTCTGGTGCTTGGGGCTCCTGAAAAGGTAGGACTTGCTAATTCCCATGGTCATTGCCACCTCCATGGCCTTCATCATTTCCATTCTTCCTTCAATTCATTCTTCTAGGAGCCATAATTCTGCAATCGCGAATGGCACGAATTTAAAGGATGGAGAGACTTTTCATCGCATGACATAGAACATGAAAGAAGGGGACATTTCCTAAACATCTAATAGCCTCTTCATCATAAGTGTGGTGCGCTTCACACCCATGAAAAAGACTCTACTTAACACGGATTTCAGACACCCTAGGACACTTAAAAACCTATTTCTCTGATATAAAATTTGTCACGACCCGAACGTACACCCGGATTGTAGACATAGAACAAGGGACCCTGAGAGACCCCGAGTCGACCCATGGCATATGCATATAACTAATCTCATATAATAAAGTGGAATACTTAGCATATCAGCATAGCAGAAATGTAATCATAGTGTAACAACAATAAATACTAGACATATACATAAGTTGAGTTCTACATCCTGTCTGAAAGACTCTACTATATAAGATGGGTTGATGGGACAACATCCCCAACTAACCCGATAAATACTTAAACATAAATAACATGAAAGTCTATTGAACGGCCCTCGGAACATGAGGACTCACCAGTAAGCTGCGAGTGAGAGCTGAGATGAACTAAGGATAAGGATGAGCCTGAGATCCTAACCCTGTATCATAACACGATACAACATAAAAAGTTTGCGGTCAGTACGTGGAATGTACCGAGTATGCAAGGTAAGTAAAACATACATTTAAAAGTAAAATAAACTCATAAGTAAACATAGGAGGAGGACATCATGCTTGTATTATAAACTTCATAAGAAAACATAAAGCTCAAGGCTTTCAAGTCATTCATGAAGCATTCATAATCACAATCATAACTAAACTTTATCAAAAAATAACTTGAGACAATAACATAAATATAACAATGCATAAGACATGTGGAACAATGGGAGGACTCGTCATAACTAGCACCATCATGGTAGAGCCTTTCATGATGCCCCAACTATCTCACTCAAGTGAGCTGAGCTGACCCTGGTTTTCCCGGCGAGGGTCGTGCATTAGGCGTGATATCACATTTGAGGGGATCATTATCAACACAATATATTATTGGAAACCCACGGTGGCACGTGGTTATGAGACACCGGTATAGTCCTTTGAACGTCGGGCTGCTCAGTGCTAGAATCAACTCCCAAAAACATGCATATAGGATCATACGTAAAATCAATAACATCATGCATTAAGATTCATTGGCTAAAATATAACATTTATCATCATTGATCCCCTTTGAAACATGCTTAGCCACGAATCAAGGTCCTTTTCATCGGCCGACATCATAAATCGATATATCATGTAATTCGTTTCATAAATCGTAAATCATTCTTCCACATGTGGGCATTGCCCAATACTTTAACATACTCAATTCTTTCAAATTATGCCCATAACATAGGAGCTTGAATTCATTCTTTTCCATCATCAATAAACTCAAAATATTGAATATTCATTATAAATCATAACTTTCATGAACTTTCATTAATGGGAATTTTAGATTTAAAAAGCTTGAAACATGATTTTATAGTAAATATTATAAGACCTGCCCATCATTCATAACTCAATAATTAAAACTCAATTATATCATACTCATAAAAAGAAATCACATTTTCATGCATTTGGGTAAAACCACATAGAACTTGAATAGGAGAGTTCATGATTTAAAACAAAATTTGGGTATGGATGCGAAAGGATTCACCCATTCTAAACCCTACATACCTAGGAATGGACTGATTTCAAAGTTCCTTGAAAACACACAAAGAAATAGATGGAAACTTGGAGGAGAAGACCTTGAATCTCCCAAAACCTCTCTAAAAGCTCTTGCATGGGAATGGGTATGCATTAGGGAATTAACCCACCTTAAAAGACCCTATTCCTACCTTAAACGACATAGTTTAGGCCTTAGGAGTTTAGGAAATTACAAGAAGACCCTTACTAATTCACATAAAATAACTGCCAGGCGACCCTAACGGGTGACCTGACGACTCGCCAGGATGGGCAACGACTCGTCATGTCGCCCGTCAAGTACACTGTCTCCTTCTTAATTAAAATTCCATAGGCTTGCTCATGACCCACCTCATGAGTCGTTGGGACTGAGCATGACTCATGGGGACACATCCGTTTGGTACACTAATCAGATTTCCTATTAATTCCTTAACCCCATCCCACTGTAGACCTGACGACTTGTGGTAGCTGACCACGAGTCGTTCCCACGCCCGTGGGGACCTCAACTCCTCATCCTAATCTAGCCTTCCCACGAGCCACCTGATGACTCATGGGGTCTCCTCACGAGTCGTCTAACGACTTGTCCTGCACTGCTGCAACATTTTTCCATATTTTGCCCGTTTGACTCCCGGGTCTGATCCTTAGGTTCTCAGGTTATAACATGAATGTATGACGATAAAGAGATTTGATGATGAAAAGCATGTTTCTAAAGCTACCCATGATTATTACATTTTTTTTCAAAATGAATTGAGTAGATCCAAGCATGATAATGTTTTGGGCAGAGCCCTCATATCGAGTATGATGATGTAGTATCTCCAAAGTAAGCTTACCACATAGTTTTAGAGCAGATGCTCCTATATATCTTTGAGCTTGTGGTATGTTTCGAAATAAATCTTCTCATATGCATGAATTCATAATTGAGATGTATGTTATTATTGAGCTTCATTTTCATACGATTTTGGTTCTATGCATGATTTCATTATTGAGCTTTGTCAAATGAGAATATAGATCTTCGTTTCATATGATGCTGATTTTATGCATGATTCCATTGTTGAGCTTCGTCAATAGATGATGTTGAGCTTCTTTATGTACGACGTAGAGCATTGCATATTTTGGGAGAAGAGTCTAGCACCGAGCGGGCTAAGGGTCGATCACCCGATGCCCCAGAACTATGCGTCAACGTAGATTTATACTATTATATTATTGGGACTTCCCTTGTGAGCTATCCCCGGCCCTAATGGCCCATGAGCTTGATATCGATATCATGGTAGTGTCCTTAGCCCTGACAAGGTTTTGGACGGCTCTGCCCACTAAAGTGTAATAGTCGGGACCACGTAAGCTCTATCATGGTATGTCGGTTAAGTGACGAGTCTCCCATTGTCTATATGATTCAGATTTGCATATTCATTACATAGTTATTATTTTACACATGCATGTCCTAAAAGCAAGGTTTGAATCCTTTTTCAGCATTTCTTATAAATTTCATACTTCAGCTTTGAATCACTCAAGTTAGTTATGATGTTATGAAGCTATGCATTGCCATATTATGAAAAGATTACAATTTCAGAATGAATGTATGCAGTCCTTCCTCTCAAATTTGAAAGCTTATGATATGTTATGAAATGTTTTAAATGATTTAATTTACTTAAGTTGTTTTACTTACCTTGTATACTCGGTACATTCCACGTACTGACCGCATACTTTCTATGCTGTATCATTTCATGATACAGGACCCAACTCCCAACCTCAACCCCGCTCGTAGTCGGTTGCTAAAGTTAGCACCTACTTGGTTGGTGAGTCCTCATCCTTCGAGGGCTAGACTTTTAGTTTCCTTATGTATTTTCAGCTTCAATATTGTTGCTTTAGTTGGGGTCTTGTCGCATCAACTCGTCCAGATTAGAGGCTTTTTTGACGTATGTATGTGTTAGCTTCAGATGCTTATTCCGATGTGATGTTGAGTTAGACTTCTGCTGAGTTTATATCGTTGATTCTTCAGTATATATATATTGAGTTAGATGTATGCTTATGCCATGGGTTGACTTGGGGTGTCTTGGGGGTCCTTGTCCCGTTTCTATGATCTAGGCCTCCGTAAGGGTCGTGTCAGCTATGCTCCCGCCACTTTCCAAAGATGCATGATGTTCATCTTGTCAAATATGGTAGAAGATACTATGGAAGTGTTCGTAGATGACTTTTCAGTTGTGGGGGACTCATTTAACGACTTTTTTACAGTCTTAGAGGAGGTATTAAAGAGATGTAAAAAAATGAATCTGGTCCTTAATTGGGAAAAGTATAATTTTATGGTAAAAGAACGGATTTTTCTAGGACACAAGACTTTCGAAAAAGGGATTGAGGTGGACCAAGCCAAAGTTGATGCCATTGCTCAATTACCTCCCCGTGCACCATGAAGGGCGTTAGGAGTTTCCTCTGACATGCGGTTTTCTACCAAAAATTCATTAAAGACTTCTCTGATATGGCTCATCCTCTATTTAGGCTACTTGATAAAGACGCAAAGTTCAAGTTTTATGAGGAGTGTCTGAAGGATGGAGTTGAAGGAAAGGTTAATTTCCTCTCCAGTTATTACAACACATGATTTTTCAAAACCCTTTGAGCTCATGTGCGATGCTAGTGGGGTGGCATTAGAAGTAGTTCTTGGTCAGTGGAGAGACAAGATATTTCACCCAATCTACTATGCTGGCAAGGACCTGAATGATGCATAAGAAAACTATACAGTAACTGAGAAGGAGCTACTCGATGTTGTATTTGCGTTTGAAATGTTTCGGGCATATTTATAAGGTATGAAACTGGTGGTACACATGGACCATATAGTTCTTAGGTATTTAATTGTTATACACCAGGGGCTCAAAGATCAAACCCAAGAGTTGAAATAGGAAAATTGTGGAATTGATGTTGCTGGCACAGGACGAGCCGTGAGACGACTCATGACGAGACCCCACGAGTCGTTAGTTGACTTGTGGGAAGGCCTGGATTGATCAAGGGATTGAGGTCCCCATGGATGAAGTAATGACTCGTGGTCAGCCACCATGAGACGTCATGTCAATCGTGGGGTAGAGTGGGACTTTCTTCAGGAGAATGACCAGTGTATCTAACGGATGGAACCCCATGTGTCGTGGCCAGTCCCAATGACTCGTGAGCAACAAGTTGAATTTATTGAATGTTAAGGCAGTGTACATGATGGAAGGTGACCACGAGTCGCGTTCTTGAGGCACGAGTCCTTTCATTCCCCATTACGAGCTCCAGCCCAACAGTTGACCAGTGTACTCAACGGGAGACTCGAAGAGTCGTTGCTTGTCCTGACGAATCGTCAGGTCACCCGTTAGGGTCGCCTGGCAGTTATTTTCTGTGAATTAGTGAGGGCTTTCTCATAATTTTCTAAGTTCCTAAGACCTATAAATACGTCATTTAAGGCTCGTTTTAGTGGGTTTTAAGCAGGGTAAAACCTATCGTAATCCATTACTCTCACGCATGCAAGTTTGAAGGATTGAAGGGATTGGAATCTCAGCTTGGTCTATTAGAGGGTGTTAGAATTCACCGTTCCCAGGTATGTAAGGCTATGAATGGGTGTTTTCTTCCACACCCATGACCAATCCCTATCAAATGTGATAAATCATCTATGATCAAGTATGGGGTTATACCCAATTCCATGATTCTTCAATCTATACACATGGGTATGATTAGATTATATTTATATTGATGATTTATGAAGCTTGGGTGGATTCTAAGTTTTTTCCCCTTATAAACTTTGTTTTCTAAAATTTGAATCGAAAATGTCCATGGGTGAAGAGTATAAAAGAGGTGATTTATGGAAAATGTGTGATGATGATGAAGTTGATGATGAAAAGCATGTTTATAAAACTACCCATGATGTTTATGTTGTTTCCTAAATGAATCGATTGGATTCTAGAATGATAGAGTATTGGGTAATACCCACATATTGATTAAACTGATGATTTTCCCGACACAAGCTTACCACATTCGTTAAAGTGAAAATTTTCAATTTTTATTATGAATCCTAGTTTGTGGCATGTTGAGTAAATATTTCTACATGTAGCTTACCACATGATTTGGAGTAGATGCTTCCCCCTATGATTGATCTTGTGGTATGTTTCAAAATAAAGCTTCTCATATGCATGAATTTATAATTCAGATGCATGTCATTATTGAGCATTGTCAAAGGACAATGTTGAGATTCATTTTCATATGATGTCAAGTCTATGCATGATTTCATTAATGAGCTTTGTCAGTAGACAATGTTGAGCTTCATTTCATACGATGTCGAGTCATGCGTGATTTTGTGTTGAGCTTCGTCGATAGAAGATATTGAGCTTCGTTATATACGATGTAGATCATTGCATGTTTTTGGGAGAAGAGTCGAGCACCGAGCGAGTTAAGGGTCGATTACGCTATGCCCCAGAACTATGCGCCAATGTAGGTTGATATTACTATATTATCAGGACCTCCCATGTGAGCTATCCCCGGCTCAATTATCCCTTTAGCTTGATATCAATATCAGGGTACTGTCCATCGCGCTGGAAAGGTGATGGACGACTTTACACACTTGAGCGTGATAGTTGGGACCACGTAAGCTCTACCGTGGTATGTCGGTTAACTGACGAGTCTCCCACTATTTATATCATTCAGATTTGCATATTCATTACTCATGATGAGTACTTATGCATGCATGTCCATAGAGCAAGGTTTGACTCATTGTTCAGCTTTTGATATAAATTTCATGTTTTAGCTTTGAGTCATTCTAGTCGGTCATGATGTTATAAAGCTATGTATGTTCATGTTACGATAAGATTATGAATTCAAAAAGAATGCATGTATGCCTTTACTCTCATGTTGAAAGCTTAGGATATATTATGAAATGTCTTAAATGATTTACTTTGCTTGAGTGGTTTCACTTGCCTTGCATACTCAGTACATTCCACGTACTGACCGCATACTTTCTATGCTGTATCGTTTCATGATGTAGGATCGGATTCTCAGGTCCAGCCCCGTTCGTAGTCACTTATCAGAGTCAGTACCTGCTTGATTGGTGAGTCGTCATCTTTCGAGGACTAGACATTCAGTTATCTTGATTGTATTTTTCAGTTTCAGTATTTTTGATCCAGTTGGGGGTATTGTCCCATCAGCTTGTCAAGAAAAGAGGTTTATTAGACTTAGACATGTATTCAGCTTCAGATGTTCATTCTGTTGTCATGTTAAGCTAGATTTCTACTAAGTTTATAATTATGTTTCTTCATGTTTATTGAATGAGTTAGTGAAAGCTTATGTCAAGGGTTTACTTGGGGTCTCTCAGGGTCCCTTGTCCCTTGTCTACGATTTGGGCCTCCATTTGGGTCGTGAAAAACTTGGTATCAGAGCCATAGGTTTGATGTGTCCTAGGGAGTCTGAAAGTCGTATTAGGTAGAGTGTTTTTCATGGGTGTGAAGCGCGCCACACTTATGATGAAGAGGCTACTAGACATTTTAGGAAATGTTCACTTCCTTCATGATCTATGTCGTGAGATGAGAAGCCTTTCTATCTTTGTAATTCGTGCTATTCACGATAGTAGAATGACGGATCCTCGAAGGATGAAAGGAAGGAGGAACGGAGGTGGTGAGGACCACGAGGATGGAAATGGTCATGAGCATCAGCCAGCCCCACAAGTTCAGGAGCCTTAGGCACCGAAGCCAGCCGCTCATGCTAAGTTCCGAGCTGCCATTCAGATGCTTGTGCAGACCTTGACTGCACAGGTCAATCAGCAGGCCGTTGCACATGTTCCGCAAAATGGAAATGCGGCGGCGGCCTGCGTCAGGGATTTCTTGATGATGAACCCACCAGAGTTTTTAGGGTCCAAGGTAGATGAGGACCCGCATGATTTCATTGATGAGATTGTCAAGATCACCCAGGTTATGGGGGTAAGCAGTGTTGAGTGCGTAGAGTTAGCCTCCTACCAGTTGAAAGGGGTTGCGAATATTTGGTTCCACTAGTGGAAGGACAGCAGGGTTGCTGGAGCAGGTCTGGTCACATGGGAGGAATTTCAGGTCGCATTCCTCGATTGGTTCTTCCCTTGAGAGATGAGGGAGTTGAAAGAAGCTGAATTTGTGAATTTGAAACAAGGAAGGATGACTGTTCAGGAGTACGCCCTTGAGTTCACCCGCCTGTCTAAGTATGCCTCAGAGTTAGTGGCCGACCAGCGGGTGCGGATGAGCAGAACTGTGCATGGTATAACAATTTATTTGGACAAGGACTGTAGGATATCTATGCTCCATCAAGAAATGGACTTTCCTCGCATAGTGTTGTACGCTCAGTAGATGGAGGCGACACATTCGAGGGAGAGGGAGGCCAAGAGGGCCAGGACCGAGGACCATAGGTTCTCACAACAGAGGTCCGGTGGTGGACATCGACAGCAGACCCACCAGACATCATCATCCCTAGCATCTTCAGCACTATGTGTGCCATCTAGGACAAGACATGATTAGAGAGGGTGAGCTTCAGGATCGAGGGGTCAGAGCAGTAGGTCTATAGACTCTAGCACTCCCGCTTGTCGCAGGAGTGGCCGAGGGCACACAGGCCAGTGTTTGGAAGGGTTAGGAGCTTGTTTTGGATGTGGGCAACCTGGACATATGCTCAGAGATTGTCCGGCTACGAGACAAGATTAGGTTGGGGGCCGAGGCCCAACTTCTAGTTCAGCAACCCCTCCCCCACGCACAACACATTAGGGGGAATCTACTAGCACAGTTGGCAGGCAGCGCCAGAAAAGATTCTATGCCGTAGACACTCGTCAAGAAAAGGAGGCCTTACCAGACGTAGCCACTGGTATGTTGAGAGTATTTCATGTTGATGTATATGGATTGCTAGATCGGGGGGCTACCCTATCTTTTGTGACACCATACATAGCCAGTAGCTTCAGAGTTAGTCCTGATGTCTTATCAGATCCCTTCTCAGTTTCTACTCCTGTAGGTGACCTAGTTATAGCTAGACAGGTGTGTAGAGATTTCCCAGTATCAGTTCTTCATAAGGTCACCTCAACAGACATGATAGTGTTAGCCATGATCGATTTAGATGTTATTCTTGGCATGGATTGGCTATTTGCATGCTATACTTTAGTTAATTGTAGGACCCGATCAGTTGAGTTCAGATTTCTGGGTGAGCCTATCTTAGAATGGGAGGGTAGTTCAGTTATGTCTGTAGGTCGATTTATTTCCTACCTTAAAGCCGGGAAGATGATTTCTAAGGGTTGTTTATACCATTTAGTTAGGGTTAAGGACATGGAGTCCGAAACCCCGACTATCCAATCTGTACTAGTAGTACGTGAGTATCCAGAGGTCTTCCCTGATGATTTTCCAAGTGTCCCTCCTAAGTGGGAGATTAATTTCGATATAGATCTTCTTCCCGACACGCAGCCTATATCTTTTCCGCCCTATAAAATTGCTCCAGACGAGCTTAAAGAATTGAAGGATTAGTAGAAGGACCTGTTAGATAAGGGCTTTATTACGTCGAGTAAGTCTCCATAGGGTGTACCAGCGTAGTTTTTTCAGAAAAAGGATGGTTCATTTCGGATGTGCATTGACTAACGGTAGTTGAACAAGGTCACCTTCAAGAACAGGTATCCTTTACCCAGGATTGATGATTTGCTTGACTAGCTTCAGGGTGCATAGTGTTTCTCCAAGATTGATCTCAGATCCAGGTATCACCAGCTTGGGGCTCGGGAGAGTGACATCCCAAAAACTGCTTTCAGGACTCGGTATGGTCACTATGAATTTGTTGGTATGTCTTTTGGAATAACCAATACCCCGTAGCTTTTATGGATCTTATGAACAGGGTGTTCAAGGCATATTTTGACATGTTCATGATTGTGTTCATTGATGACATCCTCATATACTCTCGGAGCAAGTAGGAGTGTGCTGCTCACTTGAGAATAGTGCTTCAGACTCTTAAGGATTGTCAGTTTTATGAAAAGTTCAGCAAATGTGAGTTTTGGTTGGAATCTGTGTCCTTTCTAGGCCATGTGGTATTAGGTTAGGGCATAAAAGTAGATACTCAGAAGATCGAGGTAGTAAAGAACTAGCCTAGACCGATGAACCCAACAAATATCAGGATCTTTTTGGGGTTAGCGGGTTACTATCAGAGATTCGTGGAGGGTTTTTCATCTATTGCCGCACCATTGACTAAGTTGACTTAGAAGAAAGTAAAGTTTCAATGGTCGGAGGCTTGTGAGAAAAGCTTCCAAGAGTTGAAGACCCGACTCACTTCAGCACTAGTGTTGACCCTACCTAAGGGTACTAATGGTTTTGTGGTGTATTGTGATGCTTCGCGAGTCAGACTCGGGTGTGTGTTGATGCAGCATGGGAAATTGATAGCATATGCCTCAAGAGAGTTGAATGTTCATGAAAAGAATTACCCGACCCATGATCATGAATTGGCCGCAGTGGTGTTTGCATTGAAGATATGGCGGCATTACTTGTATGGGTTTCACGTGGATGTGTTCATGGATCACAAGAGTTTGCAATATGTGTTCACGCAAAAAGACCTCAATCTTCGGAAAAGGAGGTGGTTGGAGCTACTTAAGGATTATGATATGAGTGTCCTTTACCACCCGGGTAAGGCTAATGTGGTGGCAGATGCACTTAGTAGAATCTCTATGGAGAGTGTATCCCATGTGGATGAGGGAAAGAAAGAGTTGGTGAAAGATGTCCATCGACTTGCGAGGTTGGGAGTTAGACTGGTCGACTCGACCGATGGCGGTGTTGTCGTGCAAAATGGATCAGGATCGTCGTTGGTGGTTGATGTTAAATCTAGACAAGATGAGGATCCGATTTTATTAAAGCTGAAGGAAGTCGTCCGAAGTCAAAACGTGGAGGTTTTCTCCCAAGGGGGAGATGGCGTACTACGGTACCAAGGTTTTCTATGTGTCCCAGATGTCTATAAATTGAGGGACTAGATATTTCATGAGGCACATGGATCCAGGTATTCCATCCATCTGGGTAACACCAAGATGTATCATGACTTGCGGGAAATATATTGGTGGAATGGCATGAAAAAAGATATTGTTGAATTCATAGCCAAGTGCCTGAACTGTCAGCAAGTGAAAGTTGAGCACCAAAGGTCGGGAGGCGTATTGCAGGATATTAACATTACTACTTTGAAGTGGGAAGAGATCAATATGGACTTCATTATCGGCCTACCTCGTACTCGCCGATAGTATGACTCCATTTGGGTGGTGGTCGACTGGTTGACCAATGCTGCACACTTTCTACTGGTCAAAACCGCAAATTCAGCGGATGATTATGCCAAATTGTATATTCGGGAGTTGGTCCAGCTTCATGGAGTGCCTTTGTCTATTATCTCAGACCGAAGTACTTAGTTTACCTCTCAATTTTGGCGGTCTTTCCAAAAAGGGCTTGGGACTCAAGTTAAGCTCAGCACGACATTTCATCCGCAAATGGATGGCCAGGAGGAACGGACAATTCAAACTCTTGAGGATATGTTGAGAGCTTGTGTGATAGATTTTAAAGGTAGTTGGGATGACTACTTGCCCTTGATCGAGTTTGCTTACAATAACAGCTATCGCTCTAGTATTCAAATGGCACCGTTCAAGGCTCTTTACGGGCGGAGGTGTAGATCTCCCATCGGATGGTTTGAGGTTGGTGAGGCAGCTATGATAGGGTAAGACTCGGTTCACGAGGCTATGGTGAAGGTTCAGTTGATAAGGGACCGGTTGAAAACTGCTCAGAGTCCTCAAAAGTCATATGTGGATATAAGGAGAAGATTTGGAGTTTGAAGTTAGTGATTGGGTATTTGTTAAGATATCTCCCATGAAGGGAGTCATGCGGTTTGGAAAGAAACGGAAACTCAGTCCCTGCTATATTGGTCCCTACCAGGCTATGAGAAGAGTTGGTAAGGTAGCGTATGAGTTGGACTTGCCATCAGAGTTATCTTCAGTTCATCCCGTCTTTCAAGTATCGCTCTTGAAAAAGTTCTTGGGTGATCCAGCTTTAGTAGTCCCGGTGGAAAGTGTTGATGTGGGAGATAGCCTCAGTTACGAGGAAATTCCAGTTGCAATCTTGGATCGTCAGATTCGGAGGCTGAGGAACAAAGAAGTAGCTTCGGTGGAGGTGTTGTGGAGAAACCAACATATAGAGGGAGCTATGTGGGAAGCGGAAGCGGCTATGATGGCTAAATACCCCCACCTGTTCCCTACCGGCTCTTTCAGTTTGAGGTATCAGTTTTTGACCTAATTATCTAATCAGTTTTCATGTTCAGTTCATGTGTGTAAGTTTGAATTATGTTATAATAAATGTATGTGATGCCCGAATTCAATTCAGCTATGTAGTTCCTTTCGAAGGTAGTCATTCAGTTAGTTTTTGATTTTAATAATCAGTATTTGCATATGGTGCTTGCATGTTTTTGCATTTTCTGTGTGTTTCTAACAATCAAGGACAAACGTTCCCAAGGGGGAGATATTGTTATACCTCAGGGCCTCAAAGATCGAACTCGGGAGTTAAAAAGGGAAAATTGTGGACTTGATGTTGCAGGCACAGGACGAGTCGTTAGAAGAATTGTGAGGAGACCCCATGAGTCGTCAAGTGACTCGTGGGAAGGCCTGGAGTGATAAAGGGATCGAGGTCCCCACGAGTGAAGTAAGGAATCGTGGTCAGCCACCACGAGTCATCATGTCAATCGTGGGGTGGAGCAGGAGTTTCTTTAGGAGGATGACCAGTGTATCTAACGGATGGAACCCCATGAGTCGTGGTCAATCCCAACGACTCATGAGGTGAGTCGTGAGCAACAAGTTGAATTTTATTGAATGTTAAGGTAGTGTACATCACAGAAGGTGACCACGAGTCGTGGTCTTGAGGCACGAGTCGTTTCATTCCGCGTTACGAGCCCCAATAGATCAGTTGACCAGTGTACTCAATGGGCGACTCGACAAGTCATTGCCCGTCCTGACGAATCGTCAGGTCACCCGTTAAGGTCACCTGACAGTTATTTTCTGCGAATTAGTAAGGGCTTTCTTGTAATTTCCTAAGTTCCTAAGACCTATACTACGTCATTTAAGGCTTGTTTTAGTGGGTTTTAAGCAGGGTAAAACCTATCCTAAGCCATTACTCTCATGCATGCAAGTTTGAAGGATTGAAGGAGAGATTGAAGGAAAAATCTCAAGGTTTCCATTGGAGTCTCAGCTTGGACTATCAGAGGGTGTTAGAATTCACCGTTCCCAAGTATGTAAGACTATGAATGGGTGTTTTCTTCCATACCCATGACCAATCCCTATCAAATATGATAAATCATCTATGATCAAGTATGGGGTTTTACCCAATTGCATGATTCTTCAATCTATACACATGGGTATGATTAGATTATATTTATATTGATGATTTATGAAGCTTGGGTGGATTCTAAGTTGTTTCCCCTTATAAACTTTGTTTTCTAAAATTTGAATCTAAAATGTCCATGGGTGAAGAGTACATAAAAGAGGTGATTTATGGAAAATGTGTGATGATGATGAAGTTGATGACGAAAAGCACGTTTATAAAACTACCCATGATTTTTATGTTGTTTCCTAAATGAATCGATTGGATTCTAGAATGATAGAGTATTGGGTAATGCCCACATATTGATTAAACTGATGATTTTCCCAACACAAGCTTACCACATTGGTTAAAGAAAATTTTTTTAATTTTTATTACAAATTCTAGTTTGTGGCATGTTGAGTAAATATTTCTACATGTAGCTTACCACGTGATTTGGAGTAGATGCTTCCACCTATGATTGATCTTGTGGTATGTTTCGAAATAAAGCTTCTCATATGCATGAATTTATAATTGAGATGCATGTCATTATTGAGCATTGTCAAAGGAAAATGTTGAGATTCATTTTAATATGATGTCAAGTCTATGCATGATTTCATTAATGATCTTTGTCAGTAGACAATGTTGAGCTTTGTTTCATATGATGTTGAGTCATGCGTGATTTTGTGTTGAGCTTCGTCAATAGAATATGTTGAGCTTCGTTATATACGATGTAGATCATTGCATGATTTTGGGAGAAGAGCCGAGTACCGAGCGGGTTAAGGGTCGATTACCCTATGCCCCAGAACTACGCACCAATGTAGGTTGATATTACTACATTATCGGGACCTCCCTTGTGAGCTATCCCCGGCTCAATTATCCCTTTAGCTTGATATCAATATCAGGGTATTGTCCATCGCACTGGAAAGGTGATGGACGGCTCTACACACTTGAGTGTGATAGTTCGGACCACGTAAGCTCTACCGTGGTATGTCGGTTAAGCGACGAGTCTCCCACTATCTATATCATTCAGATTTGCATATTCATTACTCATGATGAGTACTTATGCATGCATGTCCATAGAGCAAGGTTTGACTCATTGTTCAGCTTTTGATATAAATTTCATGTTTTAGCTTTGAGTCATTCTAGTCGGTCATGATGTTATAAAGCTATGTATGTTCATGTTACGATAAGATTATGAATTCAAAAAGAATGCATGTATGCCTTTACTCTCATGTTGAAAGCTTAGGATATATTATGAAATGTCTTAAATGATTTACTTTGCTTGAGTGGTTTCACTTGCCTTGCATACTCGATACATTCCACGTACTGACCGCATACTTTCTATGCTGTATCGTTTCATGATGTAGGATCGGATTCTCAGGTCCAGCCCCATTCGTAGTCACTTATCAGAGTCAGTACCTGCTTGATTAGTGAGTCCTCATCTTTCGAGGACTAGACATTCAGTTATCTTGATTGTATTTTTCAGTTTCAGTATTTTTGATCTAGTTGGGGGTATTGTCCCATCAGCTTGTCAAGAATAGAGGTTTATTAGACTTAGACATGTATTCAGCTTCAGATGTTCATTCTATTGTTATGTTAAGCTAGATTTCTGCTGAGTTTATAATTATGTTTCTTCATGTTTATTGAATGAGTTAGTGAAAGCTTATGTCATGGGTTGACTTGGGATCTCTCAAGGTCCCTTGTCCGGTGTCTATGATCCGGGCCTCCGTTCTGGTCATGACATTAATGGCCAAGAAAGATGCTAACCAAGGCTGATCAGATGAGTTCTATTGTTACAGGAAATCGACTTCGAGGTGAAGGATCATAAGGGATGTGAGAATCTAGTGGTCGAGCACCTATCGCGCCTAGAAACAAGCGGGCAGTCAGGAGTACATGAGGAGATCAATGATGTCTTTCCGGATGAGCATATTCTGGCTGCAACCTACGATCTTACACCGTGGTTCGCCAATTTTGCTAATTACCTAGCCAGCAACATTATACCCGATGGCTTGAACTTTCAACAAAAAAAGATATTCATGCATGATGTCCGAAAATTTTATTAGGACGAACGTTACCTCTTCCGTAGTTGTGCGGATGGTTTAATACGATGTTCTATTCCAGAAGTAGAGATGGTCCCAATTCTGGAGCTTGTCATTCCTCACCTGTTGGGGTTCATTATGGGAGTGTGAGGACAACAACTAAGGTGTTATAGTGTGGGTTTTATTTCACTACACTACATCAGGATGCCCATGACTTTGTGAAGCAATGTGATCGATGTTAAAGGATAGGGAGCATTTCATGGTGGCATGAACTTCCGCTCACACTGATATTAGAGATTGAGTTGTCGATGTATGGGGGATTGACTTCATGGGCCCTTTTGTGAGCTTTTATGGAAACACATATGTCTTTGTAGCAATTGATTATGTCTCCAAATGGGTGGAAGTTGTTTCACTACCCAATAATGAAGGGAGGAGCATAACAACCTTTTTGAAGAAACATATTTTCTCGCGATTCGGTACTCCCAGAGCCACCATTAGTGATGGAGGATCCCATTTTTGCAATCGAGTATTCGTGCATTACTAGCTATGTATGGTGTGAAACACAAAGTGGCTACCCCTTATCACTCACAAACTAGCGGATGAGTGGAAGTTTCGAATCGGGAAATGAAATCCATCTTGACTAAAACAATCAATGTTAACTAAACCGATTGGGGGCGGAAGTTAGATGATGCCTTGTGGGCATATTAGACCGCATTTAAAACATCGATAGGGATGTCTCTATATCAACTGGTGTTTGGCAAATCATGTCACCTCCCTATTGAGTTAGGACACAAAGCCTTGTGGGTATTGAAAAGCTTGAATCTAGAATGAGGAAGAGATGTCCAAGGACGAGCTCATAATCTACATGAGTTGGATGAATTCAGAATGAGGGCATATGAGAATGCAGCTATTTACAAAGCCAGAATGAAACATTATCATAACCAAAAATTGTAGCAACGTAGTTTTGCCCCAAGAGACTAGGTGTTATTGTTCAATTCATGACTATGACTATTCCCCAGGAAATTGAAATCCAAATGGTCAGGTCCATTTAAGGCATCTCAGGTGTATGACAATGGTGCCATAGAACTCCATGGAGAGAGTAGGAGCAAGTTCAAAGTGAATGGACAACAAGTTAAAAGATATCTGGGGTGTTGGAGGAAGTTGGCCGAATAGAGGTTGTATATCTTGATGAACCATAGGTCCTGAGAGACCTTCGTTGTGCCACAATGTTAAGTAAGGCTTTTCATGGGAGATAACCCAACATTTTTAATTTTCTAGTTCTTCTTATATGTATTGTTGTTTCTGATTTTTCTAGGTTAGGTTGGTGAACCTCAAGAAGAACAAGGACAAGGTTGGCCGACGCTAGACCAGCGAAATGCAGGCAGCATTCCACGAACCGCGGATGGGTTGCCCACCTTGTACATTGCACTGAAGGATTCAAGGCTAGTCGGCAACCCAACCGGCGAAATTCCACTTCAAAGCGTGAGTCGTTGGTCAGTTGTCGATTTCAACCAGTGCATCTGGGAGTAGACTTGTCATTGGTTTCTTAACTGGTGAAATGCTGGTAATGGTAAGTCACCAATCTTGCTTCCAAAATCTCGCTCAGGTAATATTAGTGGCAGCCACATCGACGAACCACCGACTCACTTTGGTGATTGCCAGTGTGCCTCAAATTGGAAAATTTCCCTTTTTATAGATGTTGACCGATGTTCCCACTTCCCAATCTTTCATTTCTCTCTTTCCCACCACTTTTCATTCTCCTAAAAACCCTATTTTCCCACCTATCTTCCATTAATAACTACCATATATACACCGAATCGAATTCCCCTTCTTTCTCATTTAAATACCCCCAACCACTCTCATTCAGCTATCTCTTTCACTTCATTATAATCTCACAATACCGGAACTACGCAGAGGCTGTCAAGTGTGGCTATTCACCTCTTTGGTAAGGTCTTTGTCATTCACTCTCTAAGGTTTTGAGCACTATTGATGATATTTTGTTTCGTAGATGTTTGTCTGATGCTTGTCTTTGCTTTATATGAGTAGATTTTGTTTTATTTTCATGTGGGTGTCACATGGTGCTTGAGTGTTGTATGAATGAGACGTCCTCTCAGGTTGCCCAATGATAGATCGATGAAACCCTTCTTATGGGCGACTTGTTGTTTTACGGGGGTAGGTCAAGATTGGCGTACATCTATGTGGGGGTGGCTTGTGGGTTATTTAAATACGGATCGACCATCATCGAATAGCCGGTTGTGCATTAGAATTGCAGGTGCTCTCACAGATTGACTTGGACAATATTGCGGGCGGGCATCACTCTGCAGAGTACCGACATTTCATATATCACAATCGGTGTTTCGCCGGCCAAGCGCCGATAAATATGGTGTATATCCCAGGTCACTGCCTCACATCGGTGACTTATCGGCGGTTCGCGCTCTTAAGAGGCATGTCGTGGTGGTTCGCCAAGGTCACCTGCACGCTATAATCATTTCACCTAAATTCTTACCTTTTTCTCTGATATGGATTTTAAAATATATGCATAATTCTAACACGAGTTTGCAACGTCATTTCTGTTTCATCTCAATCCCATCAAGGCCAATCATCAATGAACACCAGCAACACACAAGTTCGATTTGGGTTGGAAAGAATGGAGGAGTATTACGTGTCTTTCAAGGAGAAGCAATCCATCCATGCAGAAGCCCAATTTGATGTGGACTCTTTAAAAAATGCCTTCCCAAATATCTACGACCAGATTGGGATGCGCGACTTGGGTCCATTCACCATAACGGTTGACCCATATTTTCCAGAATTGGTATGGGAATTTTATGCTTCTTACAGGGCCAGGAAGCTACTACTAAAGCACCAGGGCTGCACAGAAACATTACCGTGCCTCTCGTCAGCTTGGGTGTGTGGTCAGGAAGTACCTATAACTCCATAGGCAATCAATTCGCTTTACTAGGATGACATGATCCAATCACATTCCACATTCCACAAGAAGGTGGAAGATAAAGAGAACCAGTTCCAATTGGTAGCCAACATGATTGCAATTGGTCAACCATAATGGGCCATATCCAATGGTCCGATTCATTGTTGGCACTTGAAATTTGAAGCCTGCATGTGGTTAGATTTGGTTTGTTCACGGTTAATGCCTTCTCAGGATACAACCCAATTCCCAATTGAAGTTTCCATTCTTGTTGCATGCATCATGGATCATGTACACATCAATGTTGGGGAGCTCATTTATGATCAATTCAAATGAAGAGCCAAGTAGCAGGCCACGACGTTGTCATTTACCAGCCTCGTGAGTGTGTTATGTGGGTGGGCTACTTGCCCTTTGTTTCAAAAATTGTACATGACTTTACGGGCCAATAGTGTGATTCATTGGCTACTAAAACTGACAAAGATGCTCCATCCATGAAGCAAGCAAAGTGTACAACGAGCAGGACTCCACCACTGCCTTCGACGTCTTCTACCACATCGACCGCCCAGTTCCATCCAGCTGTTGTCCCTACCCAAAACCTCAAAATTTACTCAAAAGAGCACAAAGGGCCCAAGTACATAAGAGCCAACTTGTGAAGATAGCTAAGTCTATTCTATCCATGATACAAATTGCCATCAAGAAAGCCATGCAACCTGCTAAAGATAAGTTGAAGAGCCTATGCTCCACAGTTGAGGTCCTTGAGAGCGAGGTGATTTATTTGAGAAAGAGGTGGTTTCACTCGGTGAACCCCCATCTACTAGCAACTCAAACCCTCCTGCACCTGCAGCCTGAGGCACCCAGAAGTCCACCGGACGATTCGTGGGTGGGTTATGACAGCATGTCAGAAATAGTGTCTGATGAGGAGTTATATCATTGTCGGCCACCACCACCTCCAATGCTCGCAGTATATGACAAGATCCATCCTGGGCACCTGGTGGAGTGGCAACGACTTCTTATCATGAGCTTCGTACTCTGCCGGACATATGGGTGGTGCCAAAACCCGGGAAACTAGTGGAACTCCCACCTGATACACTGTGACTGACTGCTGAAGAAACGACAACTTGGCAATTTGATGTAACCTCATATTCTTAGAGGCCTCATCCCAACCACTAATTCAATCAAGAAGCCTCCTTCACCTTATTGTCTGTTACTTTTGCTACATTGGGGCGATGTCTATTTTAAGTGGGGGGGGGGAGAAATGTATGTCATGCAATTTGCAAAAGTTATTATGTGCTAAGAATAATTGTGGGGTCTTTTTCTTAAATTGTTTACTCCCTCAGAACCCAAGTCCTTTGCTTGTTCACCTTTGCAAATAGTAGGATAGTAAATAAACTCCAAGGGTGTTCTTCATACCACGGTTCTTTTCGGAGGAGCATGTTTTTGTTCTCCTTTCCCTTTTTGTATGTTTTTGTTTTCCTTTCCCTTTTCGTTGTTGAACCGGGTTGGAAATTTCTGATGATAGACTGTGTGGCGACTCTCTTATGGAAAAATGCCACGTCATTTTTGAGTCTTATATGGAGGTATTTTAAGAGGCACCACCAGACATTCTTTTTTGAAATGGAATTTTAAAATGGGGGCATGAAAATGAAACACAATGAGTAGATTTTTGAAGCAAGAACATAACACTCTTTGTCATACTTTTTAAATTCCTTTCTTGACTTACGAATTAGCATGCTTTGATGTCCTAACTTGAAATATTGTGATGAAAATGACTCTTGTGGACCCTTTAAGGGTGATGCCTTGTGTGGTGAGGAATTTTCGATGAATCTTATCTATGACTTCTTGTCTAAAACTTTCCCCAAGTGTGACTCAAGGCGAAATCCTAGATGTTGTTGCACATAGAAAATGATTTTAGGCTTTCTTTTGTTTAGCATATTTACCCATATACCCTGCTTGAACATTGATCTTTGTCAGCCAATGTTGAGCCTTAGGCCTTTTTTTGGGCAATCACATTACAAGCCTTTATACCATTCTTAATACCTCTCTTTGGCACCCATCTTCCCTAAGTGCTAGTAATAAAATAACAATAGGAACGAGGCTTCAAGCCCTAGAAGAAGGGAGTGATAAGGGAATAAATGAGAAAAGAGGAAAAAGCCCAAGTTTGGGGGAATGCAAGAGAAACATGAGAATCTCAATCTTAGGTAGCACCGCATTGTGTTCAATATGAATAAAAATGATAAGTTGAAAAGAGAAAAGAATTTTTGTGAATTGGTGCTTCCTCTTGCTTGGATAAGGCTAATTGTGGGATCCAAATAAGTTATAAGGAGGGTCATTGAGAGATGAAAGCCAAAGATGATGAAAGAGGAGAAATAAGGTGAAGTGAGTGAAAAGAGTTGATGGGAGGTATGTTCACAAAAGGCATTAGGGAGGTTTGAGTCACTAAAAGCTAAATTTTCATCCTACCCTTTACCCAAGCCTACATTATAACCCGCAAGTCCTAAGTGATTTAAAGTGCAGCAGCGCTACATTAGTGGCAAATTGTCATGCCTCGCCTTGGGGGGGTATGACTGGCACCTGGTGCCCTAGTAGGACCTAGACTGCTATCTGGTGAGCCTAAGCACATCTGGTGCCTGGCTGGCTCTAACTCAAATTTCTGGAAACAAAGGGCTATATAACGACTGTAAACACAGCCTCCGGCCAACTGGCCTATAGCCACTTGTACCTGTAATAACAGCTAACCAGAAACATACTCGTAACAAGAAACCTATGCGGGCCGACAAGGCCACCATGCTGTCTAGTTATCTGTAACTCAATAAAAGGAATACTGAACAACTACATGACCGACAAGGTCACCACTACTGTCAAACTAAGGCCTCACACGGCCAACATAAACTGAAATGCTAAACAGCTATAACAAACTGCACGACCTCACACGATCGGCTAAACTGACAACAGGGAAGTATATACAGACTGCAAGCCTCTAGGAATACTGATAAGATGGTCAGGACAGGGCCCCGACCTACCCGTACTATACAACAAAAGGAAATGACATAAACCTCTGAAATATCAAGCTCCGGATGACAGGAGCTAATGACTCTGCGCTGGCTAGGATCACGAGGGATCGCCTCCTCGTCTATGAGTACCTGTAGGAAAGTAATGCAGCACCCCACCGGGCGTCAGTACCGCTGGTATTGAGTATGCAGAGCAACTGAAATAACATAACTGAATACAATAACATAACTAGCAATTTTGAATAGCAGGGGAATACTAAATCTGTAAGAACTGGTATGAACTGAATCAGACTTCCTGTACTGTGATAGGGCAGGAGCGTACCTGTGGACGAGGCGGCCTGCTGCCTATTAACTAACATGTAGCACATAAATACTTATATACATATATTGCAAACAAGAGCCGATACCAACCCCCATAAGCCGGACAGCGCCAAACAAGCAAATAATCTATATACCCCTACCTGGGTCAAAACCAGCCAAAAATAAGTCACTCCACTCATCTACTCTCTTCGGAGCTCCTCTACCGGCCCCCTGGGTGTCCAGCTCGGGCCATAGCCTCCGATATAAGCAACCGTGTCTGGGTCCGGAGGACTCCTGTGTAGACAGTAACAGATAGGGTCTGGATCCCCGGACACACTCTACGGGGCTATTTGAAACCGGAGCTACACCTATAATAACTGAATGTACAGACAGTAACATATAGGGTCTGATTCCCTGGACACTACTCAACAGGGCTATCTGATACTGGAGTTGCACCTGTAATGTTGATCAGACTGCTATGGGGAAAGCTTCATCCCATTTTCGTCCATGCTGCGGATGGCATGCCACTCCTTGAAGCGATGTAAACCCACCCGCTCAATGGGCGACACGATTACCAACCCAGGGGCAGCGAGGACGCTCAATAAGGTGCCCTCACGCCATATCAAGTCTCAACAAACAATAGCACATATAAATAGCAAGCATGTATAACTGAAAAAGACTATCTGAAATCTGATTTCTTATTCTGATCTCTTTCTGTTTTATACTGATTCTTTACTGATTATACTGATTCTGAAATCTTTATTTAACTGTGTGGCTAATCTGTAGCCAGGATACTATCTGTCTGAATGGCTAATCCGTAGCCATAACTGTCTGTCTATCTGATCTTTCTTTACTAACTTTTATTCTGAAAATCCATCTCTTTTTATTCTACAACATGCTTTCTAATCACACAATAAGCTATACTGAATCTGGAATGCTAACTCGCTCTTCGGCGCATGCTTTACTAACTTTCGAACTGAATACGATATGGCAACACAACTCAGAATCTATTAGGCTTACTTAATTCTCAATATTCAACTCTGAGAGTTACAAATACGGAGTTTACTATGATTTACCAAGCTAAGGCTTACTAACTTGTCGAAGAACAACTTCACATACCTTAACCTCGAGTTATCCAACTGTCGGACGAGGCTCGGTCAGTACTCCAGCTATTTCTCCCAACTGCATTCATATATACGTCAATTAATACTAAATATAGCTTTATTCTGAAGAACGACGTCACTTCCGATAAAATTATAGCCTAAACTTAGGCTTATCGAAAGACGGTCGAAAACTCGCTATTTTTCAAAAGTCCAGAAGGGAGAAGTATTCACTTCACAGCTAGGAGCACATAGACACTAGTTTGGAGCAATTCTACTTACCTTAGTCTGGTAGCTCGATAATTCGTCGGCCGTATTTCGCGAAACTAAATCCGTAGGAATGCTCTCTGCTGCTAAATACCTCGGCACCTGAGGTTAATTTGAGTTTGGACTACGTTTGGCAGCATAATCGGACGAAAATATATAACCCTCTTCGTCTCTCTCTCTCTGTTTCTGCGAGTTCTCTGGAGATTATAATGTTTTAAATGAAATTAAACCGAAGTGGGGCTTTATATACTTGAGCCTAGATAGGACCAACGTGTCACGGAGCCAACGCGGAGGCTCCACCTCCGTGACACATTGCCATCGCGGAGGGGCTCTGCCTCGGCTCCTTCCGCGATGGTTCGATAGGTTTCCTCGTCGGGTCTTTTCCCGGTCCTTTCTCTAGCACGTATGGCTTCCAAATATGCTTAACCAACGCACGAATAGGCCATCTAGGTGCCGGGAATCCTACGGGGTATAACATTCTCCCCCCCTTAAGAACATTCGTCCTCAAATGTGAACTCCTATCTAGAGGACTTCTCAACTTACTCAACTTGTTTCTAAGAAAATTTCGGCAGAGTTTCCCCTGTAATATGGACTATCCCAAAAACCTGAAACGCAGAAAAAGACCAATACAGGTACTGCACACAATACTTAAGATGCACCCGATAGCTAAGATCAATCTTTCTCATTTATATATATACAACCATAAGGTACTACATAAGTAATAATACGAACATACCTGTCGCCTGACTAGGCCTGGAATAAGTGAGGATATCTAGCTTTCATATCTTCCTCAGCCTCCCACGTCATCTCCTCTCGGTTCCTTACGCCACAATACCTTGACAGATGCAATATCCTTAGTTCTCAATTTACGAATCTGTCTGTCTAAGATGGCTACTGGAACCTCTTCATAGGCCAGCTCTTCTGTAACCTGGATATCCTGGATTGGGACTGCTCTGGATGGGTCTCCTATGCATTTCCTCAACATAGACACATGAAAGACCGAATGAACGGATTCTAGCTCTGGAGGCAAGTTCAACTCATATGCTACTTGGCCTATCCTTCGACGAATCTGGTAAGGCCCAACAAACCTCGGACTAAGCTTACCCTTCTTGCCGAATCTCATCACCCCTTTCATCGGAGATACTTTCAGAAATACCCAGTCATTCACATTAAATTCCAAGTCTCTGCGCCGCACATCAACATATGATTTCTGGCGGCTCTGTGCAGTCAGTAAGCGTTCTCTAATAAGCTTTACCTTCTCCTCTGACTGCTGAACAATGTCTGGCCCAATCAACGCCGATTCCCCTATCTCAAACCGGCCAGCCGGCGATCTGCACTTCTACCCTATAAAGCCTCGAAAGGCGCCATCTGAATAGCCGAGTGGTAGCTATTATTATAAGCAAATTCAATTAACGGCAAATGCTCATCCCAGCTACCTCCAAAATCTAGCACACACGCTTGCAGCATATCTTCGAGCATCTGAATAGTGCACTCCGCTTGTCCATCTGTCTGAGGGTGGAATGCTGTGCACAAATTAATCTGCGTTTCCAAACCTTTCTGAAACGACTGCCAAAATCTAGCCATAAACTGTGCTCCTCTATCTGAAATAATGGACACTGGTACTCCGTGCAACCTGACTATTTCTCGGATATACAACTCCGCATAATCTTCGGCCGAGAAAGTAGTTCTTACTGGTAGGAAATGAGCTGACTTTGTCAATCTGTCAACTATCACCCATATAGAGTCATGTCTGTGTCTGGTACGTTGTATTCCTGCTACAAAATCCATATTCACAGCTTCCCATTTCCAGAAAGGCACAACTATGTCTTGAGTTAACCCACCCGGTTTTTGATGTTCTGCTTTCACCTGTTGGCAGTTAGGACACTGGGCTACAAATTCGGCAATTTCTCTTTTCATACCTGGCCACCAGTAGTTTTCCTTGATGTCATGGTACATTTTCATCGCACCGGGGTGAAGAGAATAACGGGCGTAATGTACCTCGTTCATAATCTGCTGGCAGAGCCCTGAGACATCTGGAACACAGAGACGACCTTTACAACGTAGCACTCCATCCTCTATTACCTGAAAATCTGGCGCTTTCCCTGCTGGATTCTGTCTTTGAGCTGGACTAGGTCAGGATCATCATATTGCCGTTCGTTTACTTCCACAACTAATGATGACACGGCAGTATTTTGAATTACCGCTCCATTGTCCTCTGTTTCTTCTACACGAACGGCTAGGCTAGCTAACTAATGTATTTCCCTGACCAATTCCCACTGCTCGGGCTGCAAATACGCCAAACTCCCCATGGACTTACGACTGAGAGCATCTGCTACAATGTTGGCCTTTCCCGGATGGTACAGAATGTCCACATCATAATCCTTTAGCAATTCTAACCAGCGACGCTGGCGCAGGTTCAAATCCCTCTGAGTGAAGATATACTGTAGGCTCTTGTGATCTGTAAAAATATCAACATGGACGCCATACAAGTAATGTCTCCACATTTTCAAGGCGTGGATCACTGCGGCTAACTCCAGGTCGTGGGTAGGATAATTCTTTTCGTGTTTCTTCAGCTGTCCGGAAGCATACGCAATCACCTTACCATGCTGCATCAACACACAACCCAACCCAACACCTGATGCATCGCAATACACTGAATAGCCTTCTGTACCTTCCGACAATACTAACATAGGAACGAAGGTTAATCTGTCTTTTAACTCCTGGAAACTCTGCTCACATGCCTCTGTCCACTGAAACTTTACTGCTTTCTACGTCAGTTTGGTCAGAGGTGCCTCTATGGTAGAGAATCCCTCAACAAACCTCCTGTAATATCCCACTAATCCCAAAAAACTACGGACTTCAGTCGGAGTGGTAGGCCTAGGCCATGATTTGACTACTTCTATCTTCTGCGTGTCAACCTATATACCAGCATCCGACACAATATGCCCTAAGAAGGCTACTGAGTTAAGCCAGAATTCACACTTGGAGAACTTAGCATATAATTGGCGGTCCCAGAGGATCTGGAGTACTGTCCGTAAATGAGTCCGGTGATCTGCTTCAGAGCGAGAATACACCAGAATATCATCAATAAACACGATCACGAACAGATTCAGGTATGGTCTAAAAATACTGTTCATCAGGTCCATGAATATTGCTAGGGCATTCGTTAACCCAAAGGACATAACTAGAAATTCAAAGTGTCCATATCGGGTTCTGAATGCCCTTTTAGGAATATCTCTTTCACGAACTCGAACCTGGTGATATCTGGACTGCAAGTCAATCTTAGAAAAGTATTTGGCTCCCTGCAACTGATCAAATAAGTCATCAATTCTGGAAATCGGGTACTTGCTCTTCACTGTAACTTTGTTCAATTGCCGATAATCTATGCACATACGGAGCGAGCCATCTTTCTTCCTCACAAAAAGAACTGGCGCACCCCATGGTGAAGTACTTGGCCTGATAAAACCTTTATCTAGCAAATCTTTCAACTGCTCCTTCAACTCTCTGAGTTCTGCAGGAGCCATACGATAAGGAGGAATTGATATAGGCTGAATGCCTGGTAATAAATCAATAGCAAAATCTATTTCCCTTTCTGGGGGAATACCAGGTAACTTATCTGGAAACACATCAGGGAACTCGTTCACCACCGGAACAGACTGGAGTGTCGAAGGTTCTTCTCGGGCATCCTGAACCCTGACCAAGTGGTAAATACATCCCTTAGTTATCAATTTCCTCGCCTAAAGGTAGGAAATAAACATACCCTTTGGAGTAGTTGTGCTGCCTTTCCACTCTCGCACTGCCTCTCCTGGAAAGTGGAATCGGACCGTCTTGGTCCAACATTCCACATTAGCATAGCATGGCACCAGCCAATCCATACCCATTATGGCATCGAAGTCTATCATTTCTAGCTCCACCAGATCTACTGTAGTCTGGCAGTCAGCAACCTCCACTGTACACCCTCGGTAGATTCTGTTAGCTATAATAAAGTCACCGACGGGCGTGGCTACTACAAAGGGCTGCTGTAATAATTCTGGTGCAATATTGAACTTTCGTGCCACAAATGGGGTAATATAAGACAGAGTGGATCCTAGATCTATCAATATGTAAGCAGGGCATGGATAGTCATCATACCTGTCACTACATCTGGAGACGCTTTTGAATCCTGTCTCCCTAGCAATGCATAAGTATGACTTGAGCCCGTACCTGAGCTGGAAGCTCCTGGTCTACCTCGGCCTCTGCCTACTGAACCTGAAGGCCCACGCCTCGCTGAGGCTGCTGGGGCTCGTGGCCCTGCGGATCCTCTGTCCTGACTGTCTCTACTCCACTGACTTCTGGTCGGACAATCTCTCATCTGATGCCCCTCCTGTCCGCAAATATAACACCCAGTGGAGCCATATTTACAAGCTCCGGAGTGTGGTCGATTACAATAGGGACAGGATGAGGGTGCAAATATACTCTGCTCTCCTCTTCTCTGCCGCGGGGAATCTACTGTTCTAAAACTGCCACTGGGCTCTGACCAGATGAACAGATTCTAGCTCTGGAGGCAAGTTCAACTCATATGCTACTTGGCCTATCCTTCGATGAATCTGGTAAGGCCCAACAAACCTCGGACTAAGCTTACCCTTCTTGCCGAATCTCATCACCCCTTTCATCGGAGATACTTTCAGAAATACCCAGTCATTCACATTAAATTCCAAGTCTCTGCGCTGCACATCAGCATATGATTTCTGGAAGCTCTGTGCAGTCAGTAAGCATTCTCTAATAAGCTTTACCTTCTCCTCTGACTGCTGAACAATGTCTGGCCCAATCAACGCCGATTCCCCTATTTCAAACCGGCCAGCCGGCGATCTGCACTTCTGCCCGTATAAAGCCTCGAAAGGCGCCATCTGAATAGCCGAGTGATAGCTATTATTATAAGCAAATTCAATTAACGGCAAATGCTCATCCCAGCTACCTCCAAAATCTAGCACACACGCTTGCAGCATATCTTCGAGCGTCAGAATAGTGCACTCCGCCTGTCCATCTGTCTGAGGGTGGAATGCTGTGCTCAAATTAATCAACATTTCCAAACCTTTCTGAAACGACTGCCAAAATCTAGCCGTAAACTGTGCTCCTCTGTCTGAAATAATGGACACTGGTACTCCGTGCAACCTGACTATTTCTCGGATATACAACTCCGCATAATCTTCGGCCGAGAAAGTAGTTCTTACTGGTAGGAAATGAGCTGACTTTGTCAATCTGTCAACTATCACCCATATAGAGTCATGTCTGTGTCTGGTACGGGGTAATCCTGCTACAAAATCCATATTCACAGCTTCCCATTTCCAGAGAGGCACAACTATGTCTTGAGTTAACCCGCCCAGTTTTTGATGTTCTGCTTTCACCTGTTGGCAGTTAGGACACTGGGCTACAAATTCGGCAATTTCTCTTTTCATACCTGGCCACCAGTAGTTTTCCTTGATGTCATGGTACATTTTCGTCGCACCAGGGTGAAGAGAATAACGGGCGTAATGTACCTCGTTCATAATCTGCTGGCAGAGCCCTGAGACATCTGGAACACAGAGACGACCTTTACAACGTAGCACTCCATCCTCTGTTACCTGAAAATCTGGCGCTTTCCCTGCTGGATTCTGTCTTTGAGCTGAACTAGGTCAGGATCTTCATATTGCCGTTCTTTTACTTCCACAACTAATGATGACACGGCAGTATTCTGAATTACCGCTCCATTGTCCTCTGTTTCTTCTACACGAATGGCTAGGCTAGCTAACTGATGTATTTCCCTGACCAATTCCCACTGCTCGGGCTGCAAATACGCCAAACTCCCCATGGACTTACGACTGATAGCATCTGCTACAATGTTGGCCTTTCCCGGATGGTACAGAATGTCCACATCATAATCCTTTAGCAATTCTAACCAGCGACGCTGGCGCAGGTTCAAATCCCTCTGAGTGAAGATATACTGTAGGCTCTTGTGATCTGTAAAAATATCAACATGGACGCCATACAAGTAATGTCTCCACATTTTCAAGGCGTGGATCACTGCGGCTAACTCCAGGTCGTTGGTAGGATAATTCTTTTCATGTTTCTTCAGCTGTCCGGAAGCATACGCAATCACCTTACCATGCTGCATCAACACACAACCCAACCCAACACCTGATGCATCGCAATACACTGAATAGCCTTCTGTACCTTCCGACAATGCTAACATAGGAACGAAGGTTAATCTGTCTTTTAACTCCTGGAAACTCTGCTCACATGCCTCTGTCCACTGAAACTTTACTGCTTTCTACGTCAGTTTGGTCAGAGGTGCCGCTATGGTAGAGAATCCCTCAACAAACCTCCTGTAATATCCCACTAATCCCAAAAAACTACGGACTTCAGTCGGAGTGGTCGGCCTAGGCCATGATTTGACTGCTTCTATCTTCTGCGTGTCAACCTATATACCAGCATCCGACACAATATGCCCTAAGAAGGCTACTGAGTTAAGCCAGAATTCACACTTGGAGAACTTAGCATATAACTGGCGGTCCCTGAGGATCTGGAGTATTGTCCGTAAATGAGTCCGGTGATCTGCTTCAAAGCGAGAATACACTAGAATATCATCAATAAACACGATCACGAACAGATCCAGGTATGGTCTGAAAATACTGTTCATCAGGTCCATGAATATTGCTGGGGCATTCGTTAACCCAAAGGACATAACTAGAAATTCAAAGTGTCCATATCGGGTTCTGAATGCCCTTTTAGGAATATCTCTTTCACGAACTCGAACCTGGTGATATCTGGACTGCAAGTCAATCTTAGAAAAGTATCTGGCTCCCTGCAACTGATCAAATAAGTCATAAATTCTGGAAAGCGGGTACTTGTTCTTCACTGTAACTTTGTTCAATTGCCGATAATCTATGCACATACGGAGCGAGCCATCTTTCTTCCTCACAAATAGAACTGGCGCACCCCATGGTGAAGTACTCGGCCTGATAAAACCTTTATCTAGCAAATCTTTCAACTACTACTTCAACTCTCTGAGTTCTGCAGGAGCCATACGATAAGGAGGAATTGATATAGGTTGAGTGCCTGGTAATAAATCAATAGCAAAATCTATTTCCCTTTTTGGGGGAATACCAGGTAACTTATCTGGAAACACATCAGGGAACTTGTTCACCACCGGAACAGACTAGAGTGTCGAAGGTTCTTCTCGGGCATCCTGAACCCTGACCAAGTGGTAAATACATCCCTTAGTTATCAATTTCCTCGCCTAAAGGTAGGAAATAAACATAACCTTTGGAGTAGCTGTGCTGCCTTTCCACTCTCGCACTGCCTCTCCTGGAAAGTGGAATCGGACCGTCTTGGTCCAACATTCTACATTAGCATAGCATGGCACCAGCCAATCCATACCCATTATGGCATCGAAGTCTATCATTTCTAGCTCCACCAGATCTACTGTAGTCTGGCAGTCAGCAACCTCCACTTTACACCCTCGGTAGATTCTGCTAGCTATAATAGAGTCACCGACGGGCGTGGATACTACAAAGGGCTGCTGTAATAATTCTGGTGCAATATTGAACTTTCGTGCCACAAATGGGGTAATATATGACAGAGTGGATCCTAGATCAATCAATATGTAAGCAGGGCATGGATAGTCATCATACCTGTCACTACATCTGGAGACGCTTTGGAATCCTGTCTCCCTGGCAATGCATAAGTATGACTTGAGCCCGTACCTGAGCTGGAAGCTCCTGGTCTACCTCGGCCTCTGCCTACTGAACCTGAAGGCCCACACCTCGCTGAGGCTGCTGGGGCTCGTGGCCCTGCGGATCCTCTGTCCTGACTGTCTCTACTCCGCTGACCTCTGGTTGGACAATCTCTCATCCGATGCCCCTCCTGTCCGCAAATATAACACCCAGTGGAGCCATATTTACAAGCTCCAGAGTGTGGTTGATTACAATAGGGACAGGATGAGGGTGCAAATCTACTCTGCTCTCCCCTTCTCTGCTGCGGGGAATCTACTGTTCTGAAACTGCCACTGGGCTCTGACTGCCCTCTACGAACATACCTACCTCACTGTTGCTGCTGCTGTGGTGGAGGTGGGGGTCTAGGGGGTCTATCTGATAGCCAAGGCTTGGGTCCTCTCTGAACCTCCCTTTGTATGTCATCTGGTCTGTCTCTGCGGCGCTGTTCCTGACTGATCTGTCTACTACTCTGTTGCCGCTGTCTAAGACCCTCTATGGTCTGAGCAAAAGCCCGTATTCGAGCAATGTCCATATCCTCTCGCAACGTCACCGTCATACATGCCTCAGTATACTCCGGATTTAGACCCATGATAAATCTGTGAACTCTCGCTGGCATAGTATCAACAAATGCTGGAGCATAACGGGCTAAGGAGTCAAACTGTAAGGCATACTCACGTACACTCCTCGCCCCCTGCTCTAGATGTAGAAACTGATCCATCTGGGCCTGCCAGATCTCTCGTGGTAAATAATGATCTAGAAAGACCTCGGAGAAGCTGGTCCAGGTTGGAGGGGTAACATCTCTCCCTCGGGACCTTTCCCAACTCTCGTACCACAATATAGCTATATCCCATAACCGGAACACTGCCAGCTCAACAGACTCTGAGGGGGTCACATGCATAACTCGAAATATCCTCTGCATCTGATCTAGGAAGTCCTGGGGGTCCTCTGCCGGATCTGACCCTGTAAACTGCGGGGGACCCAGTGCCAAAAATTCCCTGACCCTGGAACTACCTGACCCACCTGAAGGCTCTGCTGCTACAGGTGGCATTGATGAGCGCTGTGTGGCCATCATTTGTGCCAACATAACTACAACGCTACGAACCTCCTGATCTGACGGCGAAGGCACAGGAGCTATCGGGGGAGGTGTAGTGCCCAATGGCTCCTGATGTGAGGGGGACGGCTGAGAGGGCTGTGATGAAGCCTCTATATCGCCCTCAGATCAGGCTGACCCTGACTGAAGCTGAGGCATCCTGCTGGTGCCTTCTCCTGCTACTGTGTCTAATCTTCTGCCTGTGGCACGATGTCGCTGATCTGCCATTCTTATCTGTAGACAAAGAATACCATAAGTTTTAGGGACTCAACCCTATACTGTACCACTCTATAGCACGACTGACTGAGAAAGAAGAGTAACCATCCTATCATGCCTCACAGCCTCCTGCCTATAATATATGGTGCACAACACATCCATTGACAAGACTCTACTTAGCACGGCTTGCAGACTCCCTGGGACACGACCTGCTCTTATACCAAGTTTGTCACGCCCTACCTTGGGGGGGGGTATGACTGGCACCTGGTGCCCTAGCAGGACCTAGACTACTATCTGGTGAGCCTAAGCAAATCTGGTGCCTGGCTGGCTCTAACTCAAATTTCTGGAAACAAAGTGCTATATAACAGCTGTAAACACAGCCTCCGACCAACTGGCCTATAGCCACCTGTACCTGTAATAACAGCGAACCAGAAACATACTCGTAAAAAGAAACCTATGCGGGCCGACAAGGCCACCATGCTGTCTAGTTATCTGTAACTCAATAAAAGGAATACTGAACAACTACGTGATCGGCAAGGTCACCACTATTGTTAAACTAAGGCCTCACACGACCAACATAAACTGAAATGCTAAACAGCTATAACAAACTGCACGGCCTCACACGACCGGCTCAACTGACCACAAGGAAGTATATACAGACTGCAAGCCTCTAGGAATACTGATAAGATGGTCGGGACAGGGCCCCGACCTACCCGTACTGTACAACAAAAGGAAATGACATAAACCTCTGAAATATCAAGCTCCGGATGACAGGAGCTGATGAATCTGCGCTGCCTAGGATCACGAGGGATCGCCTCCTCGTGTATGAGAACCTGCAGGCAAGTAATGCAGCGCCCACCGGGCGTCAGTACCGCTGGTACTGAGTATGCAGAGCAACTGAAATAACATAACTGAATACAATAACATAACTAGCAATTCTGAATAGCAGGGGAATACTGAATCTGTAAGAACTGGTATGAACTGAATCAGACTTCCTGCACTGTGATAGGGCAGGAGCGTACCTGTGGACGCGGCGGCCTTCTGCCTATTAACTAACATGTAGCACATAAATACATATATACATTTATAGTAAACAAGAGCCGATACCAACCCCCATAAACCGAATGGCGCCAAACAAGCAAACAATCTATATACCCCTACCCGGGTCAAAACTAGCCAAAAATAAGTCACTCCACTCATCTACTCTCTTCGGAGCTCCTCTACCAGCCCCCTGGGTCTCCGGCTCGGGCCATAGCCTCCGATATAAGCAACCGTGTCTGGGTCCGGAGGACTCCTGTGTAGACAGTAATAGATAGGGTCTGGATCCCCGGACACACTCTACGGGGCTATCTGAAACCGGAGCTACACCTGTAATAACTGAATGTACAGACAGTAACAGATAAGATCTGATTCCCTGGACACTACTCAACAGGGCTATCTGATAGCGGAGCTGCACCTGTAATGCTGATCAGACTGCTATGGGGAAAGCTTCATCCCATCTTCGTCCAAGCTGGGGACGGCATGCCACTCCTTGGAGCGACGTAAACCCACCCGTTCAGTGGGCGACACAAATACCAACCCAGGGGTGGCGAGGACGCTCAATAAGGTGCCCTCACGCCATATCAAGTCTCAACAAACAATAGCACATATAAATAGCAAGCATGTATAACTGAAAAAGACTATCTGAAATCTGATTTCTTATTTTGATCTCTTTCTGTTTTATACTGATTCTTTACTGATTATACTGATTCTGAAATCTTTATTTAACTGTGTGGCTAATCTGTAGCCAGGATACTATCTGTCTGAATGGCTAATCCGTAGCCATAACTGTCTGTCTATCTGATCTTTCTTTACTAACTTTTATTCTGAAAATCTGTCTCTTTTTATTCTACAACATGCTTTCTAATCACACAATAAGCTATACTGAATTTGGAATGCTAACTCGCCCTTCGGCACATGCTTTACTAACTTTCGGACTGAATACGATATGGCAACACAACTCAGAATCTATTAGGCTTACTTAATTCTCAATATTCAACTCTGAGAGTTACAAATACGGAGTTTACTATGATTTACCAAGCTAAGGCTTACTAACTTGTCGAAGAACAACTTCACATACCTTAACCTCGAGTTATCCAACTGTCGGACGAGGCTCGGTCAGTACTCCAGCTATTTCTCCCAACTGCATTCATATATACGTTAATTAATACTAAATATAGCTTTATTCTGAAGAACAACGTCACTTCCGATAAAATTATAGCCTAAACTTAGGCTTATCGAAAGACGGTCGAAAACTCGCTATTTTTCAAAAGTCCAGAAGGGAGAAGTATTCACTTCACAGCTAGGAGCACATAGACACTAGTTTGGAGCAATTCTACTTACCTTAGTCCGGTAGCTCGATTATTCGTCGGTCGTATTTTGTGAAACTAAATCCGTAGGAATGCTCTCTGCTACTAAATACCTCGGTACCTGAGGTTAATTTGAGTTTGGACTACGTTTGGCAGCATAATCGGACGAAAATATATAACCCTCTTCGTCTCTCTCTCTGTTTCTGCGAGTTCTCTGGAGATTATAATGTTTTAAATGAAATTAAACCGAAGTGGGGCTTTATATACTTGAGCCTGGACAGGGCCAACGTGTCACGGAGCCAACGCGGAGGCTCCACCTCCGTGACACATTGCCATCGCGGAGGGGCTCTGCCTCGGCTCCTTCCGCGATGGTTCGACAGGTTTCCTCTTCGGGTCTTTTCCCGGTCCTTTCTCTAGAACGTATGGCTTCCAAATATGCTTAACCAACGCACGAATAGGCCATCTAGGTGCCGGGAATCCTACGGGGTATAACATTCTCTCCCCCTTAAGAACATTTGTCCTCGAATGTGCCGGGAATCCTACGGGGTATAACACAAATTACATGAAGGGAAAGCCTATAGGTCAAGTTGTGTGCATGAAGATTTGTTTTGGTAGAATGAGCATGATTATCTCTTCCAAACAATCCCTAGTGTGTATTTAGTGATTTCATGATGAAAGAACAGGGATTCTCCTTTTTGTGAGTGGCATCATTCCTTTTTGAGGACACAAGTGCATTTAGAGTTAATATGTTGATAGGGCATGAGAAGTGTAAGCTCTAAGGCAAGTTTTAAATGTGCATTTATTATGAATTGAGATGCTATGTGCATTTCATGGATAAGGAATGCCCTTGTTTTACAAAATGAATCCTCTCATGAACTATGTTTGTGAAGGGTGGTAGCCTCTTGAAATATCTTCGTTGTTTTGGTTTTCAGGGGAATTTTCTTCTCTTTTTCGGTGAGATTGGTGACTATTTTTGGGTTGTCATAGACGGATGGTTATTGATGATTAAACTTGTGAGGAGTGGCATGTTTTTCTACTGATAAGAATTGCATTGCTTGAGGAGAAGAAATGGTTCAAGTTTGGGGTTTGATGAGTTGGTATTTCAACAAATCATTAGGCTCTTAAACCTGAATGTTTTCTTAGTCTTTAAGTTGTTTATGTGGATTTTATGCCCTTTTTGCTTTTGCTGTGTGCAGATGCCTACTATTAAGAAAAGAGAAAGAAATGGAGCAAAAATAAATGGGAGGAAATTCGATTCCACCGAAGAAGATCGGCAAAACACCAGTCAAAAGCCGATCACCACTGCCTCTGGGAAATAAGCCACCAGTAAAATAAGGGTTGCCAATGGAGACTTGCCCGTCCAGCCACCGAATGACACTTGACATTCTAGATCGAAGAGCAAAGCATCAGCGGTACGCTGATGGAGATCGGTGAAATGTCGAATGACTAGTTGATGGTTACTAGAATTTGTCAAAGGCCCATAAAGTGTAATCCGCAGTCTGCGAATTGGAACTGGTGAACTGCCGGTACTTCCACCAATTGCAGAACATCGCATAGGGGCAAAATTATCCAGCACAATAAAAAAGAGAGAAGATGCCCTATTTTCTTTTATATATAAATTCTAGAGAATGTACTTTGTACGGGACACATCATATCATATCATCTTTTTCATTTTATAGCTTTAGAACATTCCTTTGGCAGAGGAGGAGAATTTGATTGGTAGAATTTGAAAAGTACTACTCTCTTCTTCTTCTTCTTAATAGCAAGGTACTGCCATTGTTGATGACTACTTGTGAACTTGATTTTACTGCTCTTGTTATTGGATTCAATGAGTTTATTGTTAAATGTGCTTTTGAATTTCTTAATTATGAGTAGCTAAATCATTAACTAGAGTTGTGTGATGATGAATGCTTAATTAGAGCGGGTATTGCTTGGGTCATCTCACTAGTGTTTAAATAAGTGTAAATCTATTAGATTTTCTTCAATCTATAATAGAAGATCCATTGATTATGATGTCGGTCTAATTGTTCTTACTTGATTGTTGCTTGCAAAAGAATAATTAAGTATTAGAAGAGAATTTAATGGTGGGTATGGATGAAAGATTGTGAAATTGGGCTAGAACTAGCCAAAATTACATTGTCACTCATAATTAGTAGATAATAGCTAGAAATTAGTGCAGCTATTAATCCAAATCTGGTCGGGTTGAGCTAATGGTTGCTAGAGGTATGATAAAACTCAAGTATGAGGTATTTATAAAGCTAAAAAGCAGTAAATACCCATTTTCCCGAGATTATTTACACTAATTGAACTTATGAGATGACCTAGCATGTCCGTATCTAGTTATTATATCATCTACACCACACCTCTAGTCTTTCATATTCTTGTCAACAACTTTGGTAATTTTGCTATCGTAGGAAACCAAATTAGCAATCATAATCACTTATAAATTCCAATCTCCCCCAACTTGTTTATTTTTACGTTATTTCTAAGTTTTTCAAGCTAACATCAGTTTCTCAACCGGCACTTCTAATTATCACTCACTAGCCCTTGTGGGATTCGACCCCAACAACCGTTGGGTTACTTATTTTGATATAGCGACCGTGTATACTCTTTGTATAAGGAGTATATTTTGTACGTTATCAAAAATGGTGCCATTATTAGGGACTAGCGCTTGATATTCTTATGTTGATTGTTAACTTGAATTAGTTTCACACCACAATTGTTGCTACTAATCTATCACTGTGTGGCTCATGAGCCTCTTGGAGGGTGATCACGAGACCCTGATGGGGTGCCTTGTGCGGAGAATATCAAGCTAGTAGACAAAATGTGGCGTAGAGAGGGGAAGAAAGACGCCATGTTGCTGGTCATGATGAAGCAGATGGAGTTGTTGACGAACTATATGAAAGGTTTCCATTCAAGACACCATCAAGCCAACTATGGCTATGAGTATGCTTATCATGGAAATCAAGGTCGGAGCAATGTTTGGTCGGTCGATACGAGTAGCCAGGAGAGCAATGAGTCAGTCCCACCCAATATGGAAAGTACTCTCGAAGTGGTTCTTGAAAAGGTCCTTTCAACTAAGGAAGGAATTCAGGGCTTGCGTAGTAAACTATTGGACCTTACAACCACCGTGAAACGTCATGAGGTAATAATTCAACAATTGGAGGATAGGATGAACGAGTTAGCATCTTAGGTAAAAACAACAGGAACCAACATTTCCTCAACTCAGTCCATCATGGACGACGATATATTCAAGTGGGAAATGGAGGAAGAGGTTGTAGGAGAACTAATTGCCGATGTCTTTCTAAAGGGTGAAGAACTTGAGGAGGTTCGTCAAGTGCATAAGGAGATAATAAATTATCCTTTCCCACCAATGAAGCTTTACCTCAATTTAAAAAATCGTACAACTCCTCTGTCATAGCCATATATTATGGGGCCACCGATGCTGGAGCTCAAACCTTTGCCCGCTCACCTGCAATATGCATATCTGGGGATGAATGCAATGCTCCCGGTTATCATTTTAGCAAAGCTCACCCCTTCCAAAGTAGAAAAACTCGTTGTGGTACGGAAGAGGCACATTCGAGCTATAGGGTGGTCAATAGATGATATCATTGGTATTCCTCTAGGGATTTGCACTCACAAGATTAATCGAAAAGAATGTTGTAGCCCATCAGTTGAACATCAAAGGCGTTTGAACCCACCTATGCAAGAGGTGGTCAAAAGGATATTATTAAATGGCTAGATGTAGGTGTGGTATATCTTATCGCAGATAGTAGTTGGGTAAGCCCTGTGAAGCATGTGCCAAAGAAAGGAGGCATCATGGTTTTTCTGAATGAAAAGAAAGAATTAATAGCCCCTCACCCTGATTTTGCATGGATTACCGTAAGTTAAACTCCTGGACAAAGAAAGATCATTTCCCATTGCCATTCATTAACCAAAAGTTAGATCAGTTGGCCTGTAAGGAGTACCATTGTGTCTTGGATGGATGCTCAAGATACAATCAAATTTCTATTGCACCTGAGAATCAAGAAAAACCATGTTTACATGTCCTTATGGCACTTTCGCATTCAAGATTTCCAAAAAAGGAATTGAGTTGGACCAATCTAAAGTTGATGCCATTACTCAATTACCTCCACCATGCATTGTGAAGGGCATTAGGAGTTTCCTTTGACATGTGGGTTTCTACCGCAAATTTTTTAAAGACTTCTCTAAGATAGCACATCCTCTATTTCGGCTACTAGAGAAAGAAGCAAAGTTCAAGTTTGATGAGGAGTGTCTGAAGGCCTTTGTGGAGTTGAACAAAAGGTTAATTTCCTCTCCAATCGTTATAGCACCTGATTGGTCAAAACCCTTTGAACTCATGTGCGATTCTAGTGGGGTGGTATTACGAGTAGTTTTTCACGACCCGAACGGAGGCTCGAACCATAACACGGGACAAGGAGCCCTGAGAGACCCCAAGTTGACCCATCGCATAAGCATACATCTAACCCAATCAAGAACTGAACAACTATCAATACAATCATAGAGGAAGTCTAACTTAATTATAACATATGAATATAAACTCTGAAACTGAATACATACATATGTCTGAATAGCCTCTAAACATGACGAGTTGATGGGACAAGATCCCAACTAACTCAACAAGCTAAAAACTAAGATGCATAAAGAAAAGACAAATAGTTTGGTCCTTAGAAGATGAGGACTCACCAATAAGCAGACGCTAACTCTGATGAAATGTCTAAGAGCGGGGCTGAGCCAGAGAGTTAGGTCCTACATCATGAAACGATACAACATAGAAAGTATGCGGTCAGTACGTGGAATGTACCGAGTATGCAAGGTAAGTAAAACCGCTAAGGTAAGTAAAATCTTTTAAAAACAATGCGATAGTCAAAAATTAAACATTATTATCTGAGAGTAGGGCTTGCATGCATTCTTTTTGAGATCATGATCTTTTCATAACATGACGATACATACTTTATAACATCCAACTAACTCAAATGACTCAAAGCTAAAACATGAAATTTATAGAAAAGATGAACATTGAGTCAAACCTTGCTTTTAGAACATGCATGTATAAAATAATAACCATGAGTAATGAATATGAAAATATGAATCGTATAGACAATCGGAGACTCGTCACTTAACCGACATACCACGACAGAGCTTATGTGGTGCCGAAGTGGGCAGAGCTATCCAAAACTTTGCTAGGGCTAAGGACGCTACCATGATATTGATATCAAGCTCATGGGCCATTTGGGCTGGGAATGGCTCACAAGGGAGGTCGAAATAATATAATAGTATCAACTTGAGTTGGCGCGTAGTTCTGGGGCATAGGGTGATCTATCCTTAGCCCGCTCGGTATTAGACTCTTCTCCAAAAAACATGCATATTCTATACGTCATATATAATGAAGCTCAACCTCGTCTATTGACGAAGCTCAATAATCAATTACATCTCAAATACCAAATCATGAATTTGAGAAGCTTTAGTTCAAAACACACCATAAGTTGAATACATACTCGGGAGCCTTCGCTCCAAAACCATGTGGTAAGCTATGCATAGGAAGACTTAACTCAAAACATACCACAAGCTAGAATATAAAATTTGGGAGTCTTCACTCCAAAACATTGTGGTAAGCTTAGATTAGGAAAATCATCATTTAAACTTAATATATGGGCATCGCCCGAAGCTTTATCATACTTAGAAATACTCAATTCTCATTGAAAATATAATTATAGACATAGGTAGCTTCAAATCATGATTTTCATCATAATATCTCATCATTATCACATTTACTTCACAAATCTCACTTTTCATGATAATCACATCAATGGCCTTCAACATTCACAAAGCTAGAAACATAATTTTAATTGAAAACATTATAAAATTAGTCCATGCTTCACAATTTGACAATAATATCACAATCAATTCATATCCACGTAAAGAAATTGAAGATTCATGCATTTGGGTAGATAGCCCACACTAGATCGTAGGAAATTCTCATATTTACATAGAAATTGGGCATGGGTGGAAGAAGACACCCACTCATAACCCTACATACCTGGAAGGGATTGATTCTACCACTTCTCTGATTGCCAAGAGGAATTTGAACGAAAACCTTGAAGACTTGTTGTAGATCACCTCTTCAACCTCTCAAGTTTGCATGCATGGAAGGAAATAACTTAAAATATGTTTTCCCCTCTTAAAACCACTAAAACGAGCCTTAAACTGTAATACCCCGAAAGTTCCTAGGAGTACAGCCGGGAGCTAAAAAGTGAAAACTGCTAAAATTGGGGAAATTATCATAGAACGGGACATGGAACAACTCGTGGTATCAAACCACGGGTCGTTATATGAAATCGTTGGTTAGGGAAGGTTGGGTGGTAGTGGAGACAACGGACGACACAACTACTCATTGTTGGAAACAACGTGCACTTGTCAGCAGGTGTTGGAAGAGGTTGGGTACAGCAGGTGGTATACAACTGGCCTTCCAAAGACTCATTGTAGGTTGTTATGAGTCATTGTTACCGGTCGTTTCTTTGGTGCAAGAAATTCCAGTGTAGATGACAGATCAAGACCATGACTCATTGGCAGAAACCACGAGTCGGGGTGAGGCCCGTGGTAAGTAGGTTCAGACTTTTGTGATGACCAAATAATAGACGAAGTAACAGATCATTGTTTTAGAGGACGAGTTGTCCTATCCATCTGTTGGTCAGTTCCGGAAGTAAACTTCAGTAGTACAAACCATGAGCGACAGAATAGGTCATCGTTAGATCTAACGACCGTTGGTTTCGTCTGTTAGTTCAGCCCGACCACTTTTTAGGGCAGATCCATTAAGGGCATTCTTGAGTTTTTCACATTATAAGACCCTAAACTACATCTTTTTAGCTCATGAAAGGTGAGTTTTTAGGAGAATGATCCATTATAAGTCTTCATTCATGCATGCAAGAATATTGAGAGTTAATTAAGGGAGATTCTAGGCTCTTCTCTTCACTTCTTTCAATTTCATCCTTGGGCAATCAAGGGAAGTTAAGAATCAGATATTCCCAGGTATGTAAGGCTATCAATGGGTGACTTCTTCCACACTCATGCCCATCCTCTATGATTTTTACTAAAATTTCATTAAAAATTCATGGCGTTTTGAAGATGAATTTTATAAAAATCTAATGATTTGATAACAGGTTTTGTGATTCTAGAATCTCATCATAATCTATGGGTTTTGATCAGTTTTTATTATTAAAATCATTTATAATTTTATCAATTTTAATTTTTGTAAAATTAAGCCTAATTATGCATGACCCGTGATGAATCAATTTATGATCTACTTTTTCATTTATGATATTTACAAGCCCAGCATGAACTATGATTCAAATCATGAATTTATTGTATTACCCATCTTGATTTTGTGAATTTCAAGCTATATACATGATTTGCAAGTTTGTATGAACCGTATGATTCATGAATTATGTTTTGGCCGACTCACGGGCCTTATGTCTTGACTAGTTCACGTATGTACAAGAATGTTTATGATTATCATGATTTAACTAGCCCATGAATTCATGCATGTTATACCCTGAGCACTATATATGTTTTGGGAGTAGTATCAAATACCGAGTAGGTTCAGGGCCTAGGTTCTACCCCAGATCTCATAAACTACGTGCCTCCGTAGGTATGTTGGGACCTCCTTTTTGATTGTCCCCGACCAAAATGTCCCTTTTCATGGTGATATCACACTTTAATGGTTCTACCCTTGGCAAGGTTAGAACACCCTCCCGACCAGGGTTACAAGTCGGGCTTCATGTGTGCTCATATGGGGTATGTGTTAAGAGAATGTCCCACTATTCCTAATGACTATGCATGTTTACGATTATGTATATTGTTTCAAGTCATGTTCAATAACGCTTTCCTCTAATGATTATGGTGCACGATTGAATTACGAATGTTTTGAAAACCTTGAGCCTTTGTTACGTTATGATGTTTATGATATGAGCATGAAGTACTACTCTTTTGATCATTTATGTGTTTTATATGTTTTAAATGTTTGTTTTACTTACCTTGCATACTCTATGCATTCCACGTACTGATCACATACTTTCTATGATGTATCGTTTCATAATACAGGACCCGGCTCTCAGGCTCACCCTCCTCAGTATCTTCTCACAGTTTTCCATCAGCTTATTCGGTGAGTCTTTATGTTCCGAGGGCCATATGTTTAGACTCTATTATTTCTCTTTCAGTTTTAGTATCGTAGAGTTAGTTGGGGAGTTGTCCCATCAACCCATCTCTCATGATTAGAGGTTTTTCAAACTACTAGTTGTATTCAGCCATCATATATGGATTGTGTATTGTCCCTTCTCCATATTTATGTCATGTTTACGTTTTCTTATGTTAAGTCATCTGCTTATGTGATTGAATTAGATGTATGCTCATTGCATGGGTTAACTTGGGGTCTCTCCGCTCCTTGTCCCGTGTCTACAATCCAGGTGTACGTTTGGGTCATGACAATCTTGGTTTCAAAGCCATAGGTTGGATGTGTCCTAGGGTGTCTGAAATCCACGTTAAGTAGTGTCTTTTTCATGGGTGTGAAGCGCGCTACACTTATGACGAAGAGGCTACGAGATGTTTAAGAAATGTTCCCTTCTTTCATTATCTATGTCATGCGAGAAAGTCCTTTACCCTTCTAATTCGTGCTATTCGCGTTTGCAGAATCATGCCTCCACGCAGAGTGAACGCCAGAAGAAATGGTAACGATAATGATCATGAGGATGTCCATGATGGTGAGCATCAGCCAGCCGCCCCTCCCTCCCCTCCCCTTCCCCCGTTCGCGGGGAGTACGCACCAGAACCAGCTGCTCATGCTGAGTTTAGGGCAGCGATTAAGATGCTGGCACAGACCATGACTTCCCAGGTTCAGAATCAGACGGTGACACATTTCCCGTAGAATGGGAATGCAGCAGTAGCTAGGGTGAGGGATTTCTTGAGGATGAGCCCTCCTGTGTTCACGGGGACGAAGGTGGACGAGGATCCACATGATTTCGTAGAGGAGATTCTAAAGATCACCCACGCTATGGGGGTGAAAAATGGGGAATGTGTTGACTTGACCTCTTATCAGATAAAGGGGGTGGCTCATATATAGTTCAAGTAGTGGAGAGATGCCAGGGCAGGGGGTGAAGGCCCGATAGGTTGGGAAGAGTTCCATGCGGCATTTTTGGATCGGTTCTTCCCTTGGAAAATGAGGGAGCTCAAAGCGGCCGAGTTTGTTAATTTGAAGCAAGGAAACATGTCCCTTCAGGAGTATGCATTAGAGTTCACTCAATTATCTAAGTATGCTCCGGAGTTGGTGGCGGACCGGAGGGCTCGGGTGAGCCGTTTTGTGCACGGGGTGGCGGATTACTTAGACAAGGATTGCAGGATCTCCATGCTTCATCGAGATAGTGACTTTTCCCATATTGTATTGCATGTGCAGCAGATGGAGTTAGTCTACCAGAGGCTGAGGGAGGGCAAGAGGGCTAGGACCTACAGCTATGGGGTTCCTCAGCTCAGGTCAGGGGGTGGACAGCGTCAGCAGTCCTAACACAGGTCTATTGCTCTAGCTCCGTCATTGGCCAGCATGCCATCTAGGTTCAGAGGAGATTAGTGGAGTAGGGCTTCAGGCTCGAGGGATCAAAGTAGCATTCAGGTGGAGCGCACTTTTCTAGCTTGTGCGAAGTGCGGCAAGAATAATCCTGGGAGGTGCTTAGTTGGCTTTGATGCATGTTTCGGGTGTGGTCAACCTAGGAACAGACTTAGGAATTGCCCCTCAGCCAGATCAGGGGTCGGTGGGACCCATGTGAAAGCAGCCAGTTCTAACGCTCCAACAGCACATCCCCCTCAGCAGGGTGCCTCTACTAGTTCAGCAGGCGGTCAGCGCCAAAATAGGTTTTATGCTTTAGTACCCCGCTAGGAGCAGGAGGCTTCACCAGATGTGGTTATTGGTATGTTTCAAGTCTTCCATATTGATGCTTATTCCTTGTTAGATCTAAGAGCTACGTTGTCTTTTGTGACCCCTTATATTGCTTTGTAGTTTTGGAGTTAGCCCTGAAATTCTGTCAGAACCGTTCTCAGTCTCTACTCCAGTCGATGATTCGGTTGTAGTTAGGCAGGTGTATAGAGGTTGCCCCATTACAGTATTGCATAAGGTCACTTCCTCAGACTTAGTAGAGTTGGCTATGACTGACTTTGAAATCATTTTGGGTATGGATTGGTTGTTTTCATGTTATGCTTTGATAAATTATAGGACCCATGCGGTGGAATTTCGATTTCCAGGAAAGTCAGTTTTAGAGTGGAAGGATAACTCAGTTGTACCAGCCAGTCAGTTTATTTCATATCTTAAGGCTAGGAAAATGATCTCTAAGGTCTTCATGTATCACCTAGTTAGGGCTAAGGATGTGGAGTCCGAGACCCCGACTATTAAGTCTGTTTCGGTGGTGTGTGAGTATCCAGAGGTTTTTCTCGATGATTTTCCAGGTGTTCCTCCGGAGAGGGAAAATTTGTTTTGGCATTCATGTTATACCCCATAGAATTCCCGGCACTTAGATGACCTGTTCACATGTTGGTTAAGCGTAATTGAAAGCCATACGTGCTAGGGAAAGGTCCGGGAAAAGATCAGACGAGAAACCTGTCGAACCATCACAGGAGGAGCCGAGGCAGAGCCCCTCTGCGATGGCAGCGTGTCACGGAGGTGAGGCCTCCGTGATGGCTCCGTGACACGTTGCCCGTGTCCAGGCCCAAGTATATAAAGCCCCCACTTTGGTTGGAAGTCATTCATACTTATAAAAATTTCCAGAGAGCGCTGTAAACAGAGAAAAACGAAGGGGAATTAAATATTTTCGTCCGATTACGCTGCCAAACGCTGCCCAAACCCAAATTAATCCTAGATACCAAGGTATTTAGCAGCAGAGAGCATTTCTACGGAGTTAGTTTTGCGAAATACGGCCGACGAATCGGCGAGCCGCCGAACTAAAGTAAGTAGAATTGCTCTAAATTAATGTCTATGTGTTCCTAGCTGAGAAGTAAATAATTCTCCCTTCTGGGCCACTGGAAAATAGCGAGTTTTTGACCGTCTTTCGATAAGCCTAAGTTTAGGCTATAAATTAAATCGAAAGTAACGTCGCTCTTTACAATAATGTTGTATTTAGTATTGATTGATGTATGTATGAATGCAGTTGGGAGAAAATAGTTGAAGTACCGGCCGAGCCTCATCCGACGGACGAATAGTCGAAGATAAGGTATGTAAAGTTAGTTTCCTTCGGCAAGTTAAGTAACATCAGTATAGCGTAATAAATTACGGACCAGTAGAATGTTTAGAAGTCGAGTATTGCGTTATTATGAATGTTGGTACGATGTGAGAAACATTGGGTTGTAATGTGTATGAAACCTATCAGTATGATATAGATTCTAATGCAAGCGTTAGAGATTGCCCAGTATATTCAGTGTGTGATGTAATATGCCATGTTAAGATATTGTTGTGTTCAACTGAAACCCCGCGGAGTAGTACAGTATCCGTAAAGCACTTCAGAAATAGAATAGCAGGCTAAAATGAAGTTCAGAAAGCATGTCAGGAATAGCAAATCAGGTTACTATAAAAAATTTGGTATACAGCATAGTTCAGCAGAAAGACTATATTCGTACATATATATATAGTACTTCCAGCCTCAGCATGTATCAAGTGTGTACATATTTCTATCACTAGTCCAGCATATAGTGTATACAGAAACTTAGCAAACAGCAGAGTTTTCAGCAGAAACATCATCTTATATAGCATTTGCCCAATACAGCCCGGCAGGAGACTATATTCATATTTATACATCTTTACCTGCCTCAGCACGTATTAAATACGTACAGATTACTATCATTAGCCCAGCATGTAATATATATGATACTTTAGCCCTATTAGCCTCAGCATGCGAGATACTCAGATAGTATTACCAGTTGAGACCATTGTATTGTTTGGGGTTGGATCACCTAGCATCCATGACCGCCCAGGGTTAATAGCTGTGTCGACTCGTCCACCATAGGACGAGGATACATCACTCTACGGAGTGGCATGCCGTCCCGCCAGGGGACGAAGATGGGATGCCAGTTTTTCCCCATATTTGTGCCTTGATCGGCCTTACACACCCCAGTCGAGCGGATACGCCCGGGTGCAGATTCAGGAGTCCTCCGGACTCAGATACAGTTATAGTCAGGGGCTCAGCGAGCCCAAGTGCATACCCAGGGGACCGGCAGGATGCTTACAGCCAGTATAGGAGATGGGTTGACCGGGGTAGGGGTATAGATTCTGTGTTGATTGTACCTCCCGGCTTATGGGGGCCGGGTAAGGTTGTGTGTGCCATGTTATGTTATGTATGTTATGCTATATTACAGTAGATACGAGCAGATTAGTAGTAGAATGATACGTCTCCAGGTATGATTCCTACTCCCTTCAGTATGATTAAGAATAGGTACGATCTACACCATCAGACAGTTATCTACTCCTTCTTATTTCAGTTTTGACAGTTATGTTATTGATTTCAGATATCCCTTCAGTTCTTACAGATTCAGTTAGCTCCTACTATTCAGAATTTTTAGTTATATTACTTGTATTCAGCTATATTCAGTTTGCTTTACATACTCCGTACCAGCGGTACTGACGCCCAGTGGGGCGCTGCATTACTTGCCTGCAGGTACCCATAGACGCGCAGACGATACCACGTGATCCCCATCAGTGGTCGAATATTCAGCTCCTGTCATCCGGAGACTGAATTTCTAGAGGTGTAGTTCAGTTCCTTTTGTTGTACAGCACGGGTAGGTCGGGGCCCTGTCCCAATCATTTCTATTATCCTTCTTAGAGGCTTGCAGTCTGTATATATTCCCTGTGGTCAGATGAGCCGGTCGTGTGGGGCCGTGCAGTTGTATAGTTGCCCTTACTCTTTTTTTTTCCTTTTGTAATGGCCGTGTGGGGCCTTAGTTTGCCAGTAGTGGTGACCTTGCCGGTCACGTAGCTTTTCAGTATGTTATGCTTGAGTTACAGATAACTAGACAACATGGTGGCCTTGTCGGCCCACATAGGTTCCCCTGAATTACCTTGTTTCTGGTCAGCTGTAATACAGGTACAGAAGGCTATAGGCCAATGGGTCGGGGGCTGTATTTACAGCCGTTATATAGCCCTTTGTTTCCAGAAATTTGAGTTAGAGCCAGCCAGGCGCCAGACGCGCCCAGGCTTAACAGTTCAGCAGGTCATGTCTTAGTTAGGCACCAGGTGCCAGTCATACCCCCCAAGGTGGGGCGTGACAAACTTGGTATCAGAGCAGGTCGTATCCCAGGGAGTTTGCAAGTCGTGCTAAGTAGAGTCCTGTCCATGGATGTGTTGTGCACCACATACTATGGGTAGGAGGCTGCAAGGCATGATAGGATGGTTGTCTTTTATTCCGATTCAGTCGTGCTATAGAGCGGTACAGTATAGGGTTGATTCCCTGAAAATCTTACCATATTCTTTGGTTACAGATAATGTCAGACCAGCGCCATCCTATCACAGGTCGGAACTTAGATGTTGCAGCAGGGGAAGGCACCAGCAGGATGCCTCACCCTCCTTTGGAGACAGCCCGACCAGAGGGCACTACAGAGGCATCATCTCAGCCTCCTCAGCAGTCTCCACCACGTCAGGAGTCACTTGGGGCAACATTACCTTCAGCAGCCCCTATATTGACTCCTTCCGATCAGGAGGTTAGGAGTGCTGTAGTTCTGTTAGCACAGATGATGGCTGCTCAGCGTCAGCCAATGCCATCTATAGTTGCAGAATCATCAGGAGGGCCCGGTAGTTCGAGGGTCCGAGAGTTCTTAGCCCTGAATCCCCCATAGTTCACAGGTACGGACCGAACAGAGGACCCCCAAGATTTTCTGGATCAGATGCAGAGAATCTTCAGGGTTATGCATGCCACGTCTACCGAGTCAGTTGAGTTGGCCGCATTTCGGTTACGGGATATTGCGGTGTTATGGTATGAAAGCTGGGAAAGGTCCCGAGGGAGAGATGTTTCCCCTCCCACCTGGTCCAGCTTTTCAGGAGCCTTTCTGGATCATTATCTGCCGCGGGAGATTCGACAGGCCCGGGTAGACCAGTTCCTACATCTAGAATAGGGGGCCATGAGTGTTCGGGAATATTCTTTGCAGTTTGATTCTCTAGCCCGATATGCACCGGCCTTCATTGATACCATGGCATCCAGAATGCATCGCTTCATTACGGGCTTGAATCCAGAATATGTTGAGATTTGTACTACAGCTACACTGCGAGAGGACATGGATATTGCTCGCATTCAGGCATTTGCTCAAAATATTGAGGGCATCAGACAGCGACAACGAGAGGTCAGAAGGGTTAATCAGGAACAGCGTCGCCAGGACAGGCCAGTTGAATTACAGGGAGAGGCCCGGGGAGGACCCAGGCCCCAAATGTCAGACAGGCCGCCCAGGCCCCCGCCTCCGCCACAGTCACAGAGGGGTAGATCCGGCCGCAGGGGACAGTCAGGGACTGGTAGAGGCTCGCAGATGGCAAATTCACCATCACAGAAGAGGGCAGAGCAGAGCAGGTATACCCTACCACTTTGCCCTATATGCAATCGACGCCATTCTGGAGCATGCAGATATGGCTCCACCGCATGTTATATTTGTGGCCAAGAAGGCCATTTGATGAAAGATTGCCCAGCCAGGGGTCGAGAGGACCGGGATAGACAGGATAGGGCATCAACAGGATCACGAGCTACAGCATCTTCGACTGGGCGTAGGCCCTCAGTTTCAGCAGGCAGGGGTCGAGGCAGATCAGGGGCCTCCAGTACAAGTGCGGGTCCAAGCCGCACATATGCCTTACCAGGGAGGCAAGATTCAGAGGCATCCCCTGATGTTGTGACAGGTATGCTAACTATCTGCTCACACCCTGCTTATGTGTTAATTGATCCAGGGTCTACTTTGTCCTATATTACTCCATTTGTAGCACGGAAGTTTAGTATTGTACCAGAATCATTACGGCAACCCTTCTTGGTATCTACGCCCGTCGGTGACTCTATCACACCTAGCCGAATCTACCGCGGGTGTACAGTAGAGATTGTTGACCTTCAGACCACAGTAGATCTAGTCGAGTTAGAAATGATAGACTTCGATGCCATAATGGGTATGGACTGGTTAGTGCCATGCTTTGCCAATGTTGAATGTAGGACCAAAACGGTCCGATTCCACTTCCCGGGAGAAGCAGTACGGGAGTGGAAGGGCAGCACCGCGACGCCAAAAGGTAGGTTTATTTCCTACCTTCGGGCGAGGAAGTTGATATCTAAGGGGTGCATTTACCATCTTGTCAGAGTTCAGGATGTCCAAGCAGAATCTCCGACACTCCAGTCTGTTCCAATGGTAAATGAATTCCCAGATGTATTTCCTGATGAGTTACCTGGTATTCCCCCAGAGAGGGAAATAGACTTTGCTATTGATTTGCTACCAGGCACTCAGCCAATATCAATACCTCCTTATCGTATGGCTCCCGCAGAACTCAGAGAATTAAAGGAACAGTTGAAAGACCTGCTAGATAAAGGTTTTATCAGGCCGAGTACTTCCCCGTGGGGTGCGCCAGTCTTGTTTGTGAGAAAGAAAGATGGCTCGCTCCGAATGTGCATAGATTATCGGCAGCTAAACAAAGTTACAGTAAAGAATAAGTATCCGCTTCCTAGGATTGACGACTTATTTGATCAGCTACAGGGAGCCAGATACTTCTCTAAGATTGACTTGCGGTCCGGATATCACCAGGTCCAAGTACGTGAGAGGGATATTCCTAAGACAGCATTCAGGACCCGATATGGGCATTTTGAATTTCTGGTTATGTCCTTCGGGCTAACGAACGCCCCAGCAACTTTTATGGACCTGATGAACAGTATTTCCAGGCCTTTCCTGGACTTGTTCGTGATAGTATTCATTGATGACATTCTGGTGTATTCTCGCTCTGAAGCAGATCACCGGACTCATTTGCGAACAGTGCTCCAGATTCTTAGGGACCGCCAGTTGTATGCTAAGTTTTCGAAGTGCGAATTCTGGCTTAACTCAGTGGCCTTTTTAGGGCATATTGTCTCAGACGCTGGTATACAGGTAGATAAGCAGAAGATAGAAGCAGTTAATTCATGGCCTAGGCCTACCACCCCGACTGAAGTTCGTAGCTTCTTGGGGTTGGCAGGATATTATCGGAGATTCGTGGAGGGATTCTCAACCATTGCAGCACCTTTAACTAAATTGACACAGAAAGCAGCAAAGTTTCAGTGGACGGAGGCATGCGAGCAGAGTTTCCAGGAATTGAAAGACAGGTTAACCTCCGCCCCAGTACTAGCACTGCCGGAAGGCACAGAAGGTTATTCAGTCTATTGCGACGCGTCAGGTGTCGGATTGGGTTATGTGTTGATGCAGCATGTTAGAGTAATTGCATATGCCTCCAGGCAGCTGAAAAAGCACGAGAAGAATTACCCCACCCATGACCTAGAATTGGCCGCAGTAATTCATGCCTTGAAAATGTGGAGGCATTACCTGTACGGCGTCCATGTTGATATTTATACAGACCATAAGAGCTTGCAGTACAGTTTTACTCAGAGGGAGTTGAATCTGCGGCAACGTCGCTGGTTAGAATTGTTGAAGGATTATGATGTGAACATCCTGTACCATCCGGGAAAAGCCAATGTGGTAGCAGATGCCCTGATTCGTAAGTCAATGGGAAGTTTGGCGTATTTGCGACTTGAGAAACAGAAATTAGCTAAAGAAATTCATCAGTTAGCTAGCCTAGCCGTTCGAGTAATAGAAACAGAAAATAATGGACCAGTAATTTAGAATTCTGCAGTGTCATCGTTAGTTACAGAGGTAAAAGAACGGCAGTATGAGGATCCCGATTTAGTCCAGCTCAGAGATAGAGTTCAGAAAGGTAAGGAGCCAGATTTTCAGATAACCGAGGATGGTGTGCTACATTGTAAGGGCCGCCTTTGTGTCCCGAATGTCGCAGGACTTCGTGGGCAGATCATGCATGAGGTACACTACGCTCGCTATTCCCTTCACCCAGGGGCGACGAAAATGTACCACGACATCAGAGACATCTACTGGTGGCCAGGTATGAAAACTGAGATAGCTGAATTTGTATCTAGGTGTGCTAATTGTCAGCAGGTGAAAGCTGAGCACCAGAAATCGGGCGGTTTGACTCAGGAGATAATAATACCTATGTGGAAATGGGAAGTAATAAACATGGATTTTGTAATAGGGTTACCCCGTACTAGACGCAGAAATGATTCCATTTGGGTAATAGTTGACAGGCTGACAAAATCAGCTCATTTCCTGCCAGTAAGGGCTACCTTCTCAGCTGAGGATTATGCCGAATTGTATATCAGAGAAATAGTTAGATTGCATGGCGTGCCGGTATCTATCATTTCAGACAGGGGAGCACAGTTACATTGGGCCGTATCATTTGGCAAGAAAGGCAAACTTAGCCCAAGATTCATTGGGCCGTATCAGATTCAGCGAAGAATAGGCCGCGTAGCATACGAGTTAAACTTGCCTCCAGAGTTAGCGTCGGTTCACCCAGTATTCCATGTTTCTATGTTAAGAAAGTTCGTAGGGGAACCTTCTACAGTAGTTCCAGTTCAGGATGTCCAGGTCACAGAGGAGTTAGCCTATGAAGAGGTTCCCGTAGCTATCTTAGACAGACAGATTCGCAGGCTGAGAACTAAAGATGTTGCATCTGTCAAGGTATTGTGGCGTAACAGAAATCGGGAAGAAATGACGTGGGAGGCTGAAGAAGATATGAAAACCAGATATCCTCACTTATTTCAGGCCTAGTCAGACGACAGGTATGTCCGTATCATTATTTACACAGTACTTTTTAGTATCTATGTTGTAAATGATAAAGAAAGAAGTGATATTTAGTTGTCCAGTGGATTGTAGAATATTGTGTGCAGTGCCTGTATTGGACTTTTTCTGCGTTTCAGGTCATTGCGATAGTCCATATTATAGGGGAAACTCTGCCAAAAGTTTCCCAGAAACTAGAGTGAACAGCTCTCTAGACAGCAGTATACATTCGGGGACGAATGTTCCTAAGGGGGGGAGAATGTTATACCCCGTAGAATTCCCGCACGTTGGTTAAGCGTAATTGAAAGCCATACGTGCTAGGGAAAGGTCCGGGAAAAGATCGGACGAGAAACCTGTCGAACCATCGCAGGAGGAGCCGAGGCAGAGCCCCTCTGCGATGGCAGCGTGTCACGGAGGTGAGGCCTCCGCGATGGCTCCGTGACACGTTGCCCATGTCCAGGCCCAAGTATATAAAGCCCCCACTTCGGTTGGAAGTCATTCATACTTATAAAAATTTCCAGAGAGCGCTGTAAACAGAGAAAAACGAAGGGGAATTAAATATTTTCTTCCGATTACGCTGCCAAACGCTGCCCAAACCCAAATTAATCCTAGATACCAAGGTATTTAGCAGCAGAGAGCATTTCTACGGAGTTAGTTTTGCGAAATACGGCCGACGAATCGGCGAGCCGCCGAATTAAAGTAAGTAGAATTGCTCTAAATTAATGTCTATGTGTTCCTAGCTGAGAAGTAAATAATTCTCCCTTCTGGGCCACTGGAAAATAGCGAGTTTTTGACCGTCTTTCGATAAGCCTAAGTTTAGGCTATAAATTAAATCGAAAGTAACGTCGCTCTTTACAATAATGTTGTATTTAGTATTGATTGATGTATGTATGAATGCAGTTGGGAGAAAATAGTTGAAGTACCAGCCGAGCCTCGTCCGACGGACGAATAGTCGAAGATAAGGTATGTAAAGTTAGTTTCCTTCAGCAAGTTAAGTAACATCAGTATAGCGTAATAAATTACGGACCAGTAGAATGTTTAGAAGTCGAGTATTGCGTTATTATGAATGTTGGTACGATGTGAGAAACATTGGGTTGTAATGTGTATGAAACCTATCAGTATGATATAGATTCTAACGCAAGCGTTAGAGATTGCCCAGTATATTGAGTGTGTGATGTAATATGCCATGTTAAGATATTATTGTGTTCAGCTGAAACCCCGCGGAGTAGTACAGTATCCGTAAAGCACTTCAGAAATAGAATAGCAGGCTAAAATGAAGTTCAGAAAGCATGTCAGGAATAGTAAATCAGGTTACTATAAAAAATTTGGTATACAGCATAGTTCAGCAGAAAGACTATATTCGTACATATATATATAGTACTTCCAGCCTCAGCATGTATCAAGTGTGTACATATTTCTATCACTAGTCCAACATATAGTGTATACAGAAACTTAGCAAACAACAGAGTTTTCAGCAGAAACATCATCTTGTATAGCATTTGCCCAGTACAGCCCGGCAGGAGACTATATTAATATTTATACATCTTTACCTGCCTCAGCACGTATTAAATACGTACAGATTACTATCATTAGCCCAGCATGTAATATATATGATACTTTACCCCTATTAGCCTCAGCATGCGAGATACTCAGATAGTATTACCAGTTGAGACCATTGTATTGTTTGGGGTTGGATCACCTAGCATCCATGACTGCCCAGGGTTAATAGCTGTGTCGACTCGTCCACCAGAGGATGAGGATACGTCACTCTATGGAGTGGCATGCCGTCCCGCCAGGGAACGAAGATGGGATACCAGTTTTTCCCCATATTTGTGCCTTGATCGGCCTTACACACCCCAGTCGAGCGGATACGCCCGGGTGTAGATTCAGGAGTCCTCCGGACTTAGATACAGTTATAGTCAGGGGCTCAGCGAGCCCAAGTGCATACCCAGGGGACCGGCAGGATGCTTACAGCCAGTGTAGGAGATGGGTTGACCGGGGTAGGGGTATAGATTCTGTGTTGATTGTACCTCCCGGCTTATGGGGGCCGGGTAAGGTTGTGTATGCCATGTTATGTTATGTATGTTATGCTATATTATAGTAGATACGAGCAGATTAGTAGTAGAATGATACGTCTCCAGGTATGATTCCTACTCCCTTCAGTATGATTAAGAACAGGTACGATCTACACCATCAGACAGTTATCTACTCCTTCTTATTTCAGTTTTGACAGTTATGTTATTGATTTCAGATATCCCTTCAGTTCTTACAGATTCAGTTAGCTCCTACTATTCAGAATTTTTAGTTATATTACTTGTATTCAGCTGTATTCAGTTTGCTTTACATACTCAGTACCAGCGGTACTGACGCCCAGTGGGGCGCTGCATTACTTGCCTGCAGGTACCCATAGACCCGCAGGCGATACCACGTGATCCCCATCAGCGGTCGAATATTCAGCTTCTGTCATCCGGAGACTGAATTTCTAGAGGTGTAGTTTAGTTCCTTTTGTTGTACAGCACGGGTAGGTCGGGGCCCTGTCCCGATCATTTCTATTATCCTTCTTAGAGGCTTGCAGTCTGTATATATTCCCTGTGGTCAGATGAGCCGGTCGTGTGGGGCCGTGCAGTTGTATAGTTGCCCTTACTCTTTTTTTTTCCTTTTGTAATGGTCGTGTGGGGTCATAGTTTGCCAGTAGTGGTGACCTTGCCAGTCACGTAGCTTTTCAGTATGTTATGCTTGAGTTGCAGATAACTAGATAGCATGGTGGCCTTGTCGGCCCACATAGGTTCCCCTAAATTACCTTGTTTCTGGTCAGCTGTAATATAGGTACAGAAGGCTATAGGCCAATGGGCCAGGGGCTATATTTACAGTCGTTATATAGCCCTTTGTTTCCAGAAATTTGAGTTAGAGCCAGCCAGGCGCCAGACGCGCCCAGGCTTAACAGTTCAGCAGGTCAGGTCTTAGTTGGGCACCAGGTGCCAGTCATACCCCCCAAGGTGGGGCGTGACAATTCATCTCTTACCTGATATGCAACCCATATTTATTCCCCCCTATAGGATGGATCCAACCGAGCTAAAGGAGTTGAAAAATCAGTTGAAGGAATTGTTAGATAAGGGCTTTATCAGGCCAAGCAAGTCTCCATGGGGTGTACTGGCGTTATTTTTCCATACGAAAGACAGTTCCCTTCGCATGTGTATTGATTACCAGCAATTGAACAAGGTCACCGTCAAGAATAGGTACCTCTTACCCAGGATAAATGACTTGTTTGACCAGCTTCAGGGTGCCAGATGCTTCTCAAAGATAGATCTCAGGTCTAGGTATCACCAGCTCAAGGTTCTGGAGAGTGACATCCCAAAAAACGCCTTGAGGACTCGGTATGGTCACTACAAATTTGTTGTTATATCTTTTGGACTAACCAATGCCCTTGCAGCTTTCATGGACTTGATGAACAGAGTATTCAAGAAATATCTAGACATATTCCTGATCTTGTTCATCAATGATATTCTTATATATTCTTGGAGCGATGAGGAGCGTGCCGCTATCTTGAGAATAGTGCTTCAGACCCTCAGGGATCGTCAGTTATATGCAAAGTTTAGTAAGTGTAAATTTTGGTTGGACCCTATGGAATTCTTAGGCCATGTGTTATCGAGTGAGGGCATAAAGGTAGATTCTCAGAAGATTGAAGCGGTAAAGAATTGGCCCAGACCGGTGAATCCTTCAGAAATTTGGAGTTTCTTGGGCCTAGCATGCTACTATCGGAGATTTGTAGAGGGTTTTTTCATCAATTGAAGCACTATTAACCAGGTTGACCCAGAAAAAGGTAAAGTTCCAATGGTTGGAGGCTTGTGAGAAAAGCTTCCAAGAGTTGAAGACCCGACTCACTTCAACACCAGTGTTGACCCTACCTGATGGTACCAATGGTTTTGTAGTATATTGTGATGCTTCGAGAATCAAACTACGATGTGTGTTGATGCAGCATGGGAAGGTGATAGCGTATGTCTTAAGACAATACAAAATCCATGAGAAGAATTACCCGACCCATGATCTTGAGTTGGCCGCGGTGGTGTTTGCACTGAAGATATGGAGGCATTACTTGTATGGGGTCCACGTGGATGTATTACAGACCACAAAAGCTTTCAATATGTGTTTACGCAGAAAGATCTCAACCTTCGACAAAGGACGTGGTTGGAGCTACTTAATGACTATGATATGAGTGTTCTTTACCACCCAACGAAGGCTAATGTGGTGGCGGACGCACTTAGTAGGCTCTCCATGGAGAGTGTGTCCCACGTGGATGAGTGAAAGAAGGAGTTGGTGAAAGATGTCCATCGACTTGCGAGGTTGGGAGTTAGATTGGTCGACTCGACTGACCGCGTTGTTGTTGTGCAAAATGGATCAGAATCATCCTTGGTGACAGATGTGAAAGCTAGACAAGATGAGGATCCGATTTTAGTAAAGATGAAGGAAGCCATTCGAAGTCAAAAGGTGGAGGTTTTCTCGTAAGGCGGATATGGTGTGTTTCAGTACCAGGGTCATCTGTGTGTCCCAGACTTAGGTGATTTAAGGGATCGGATATTGCATGAGGCACATGGATCCAAGTACTCCATCCATCCGGGTGCCACCAAGATGTATCATGATTTGCAGGAAATATATTGGTGGAATGACATGAAGAAGGATATTGCAGAATTTGTAGCCAAGTGCCCGAACTGTCAGCAAGTGAATGTTGAGCATCAAAGGCTGGGAGGCATTATTTAAGACATTAGCATTCCTACTTGGAAGTGAGAAGATATTAATATGGATATCATTACACGCCTACCTCATACTCTCTGACATAATGATTCTATTTGGGTGGTGGTAGACAGGTTGACTAAGGTTGCACACTTTCTACCGGTCAAAACCACAAATTCTACAGATGATTATGCCAAATTGTATATTGGGGAGTTTGTTCGACTTCATGGATTGCCCTTTTCTATTATTTCAGACCAAGGTACTCAGTTTACCTCCCAGTTCTGGTAGTCTTTTCAGAAGGGCCTTGGGACTCAAGTTAAGCTCAACATAGCGTTTAATCCGCAAATGGATGGCCAAGCCGAACGAACAATCTAGACTCTCGAGAACATGTTGAGAGCATGTGTGATGGATTTCAAAGGTAGCTGGGATGATCATTTGCCCTTGATCGAGTTTGCTTATAATAATAGTTATCACTCCAGTACCAGATGGCACCATTTGAGGCTCTTTATGGGCGAAGGTGTAGATCGCCCATTGGATGGTTTGAGGTTAGTGAGGCAGCTATGATAGGGCCTGAATCGGTTCATGAGGCTATGGTAAAGGTTCAGTTGATAAGGAACAGTCTGAAAACCACTAAGAGTCATCAAAAGTCATATGCAGATGTGAGAAGAAGAGATTTGCAGTTTGAGGTAGATGATTGGGTATTTCTAAAGGTATCTCCCTTCAAGGGAGTCATGCGGTTTGGGAAGAAAGGAAAACTCAATCCCCGCTATGTTGGTCCCTAACTGGTCATGAGAAGAGTTGGTAAGGTAGCGTATGAGTTGGACTTGTTCTCAGAGTTATCTTCTGTACATCCTGTGTTTCACGTGTCGCTTTTGAGGAAGTGCTTGGGAGAACCAGCTCTAGTAGTCCCGGTGGACAGTATCGGTGTAAAAGATAGCCTTAGCTATGAAGAAGTGCCTGTGGAAATATTAGACCTTCATGTTCGGAGACTAAGGAACAAAGAAGTATCTTCAGTTATAGTTCTATGGAGAAATCAACATGTTGAAAGAGCTACATGGGAGGCCAAAGCAAATATGATGGCTAGATATCCGCATTTATTCTCTATCGGCTCAGTTTCAATTTGAGGTATCAGTTTTTTTCCCTAATTGTCTAATCAGTTTCCATGTTCAGTTCATCTGCATAAGTTTTTTTCATGTTATGATAGATGTATGTGATGTCTGAATTTGGTTCAGCTATGTAGTTCTTTTTGGAGATAGTCATTCCACCAGTTTTTAGCTTAAATTATCAGTATTTGAAGATGGTAATTGCATGTTTCTGTATTCTTCTTGTTTCCTACATTCGAGGACGAATTTTCCCAAGGGGGAGATATTTTAATACTTCGAAAGTGCCTAGAAGTAGACCCGGGAGCTAAAAAGTGAAAATTGCAGAAATTGGGAAAATTATCACTGAATGGGCCATGGAATGACTCGTTGTATCAAACCACGGGTTGTTATATGAAGTCGTTGGTTAGGGAAGGCTGGGTGGCAGTGGAGACAACGGACGACACAACGACTCGTTGTTGGAAACAACGAGCCATTAGAAGAGGTTGGGTACAACAGGTAGTGTACAACGGGCCTTCCAACGACTCATTGTGGGTTGTAACAAGTCATTGTTACCGGTCGTTTCTTTGGTGTAAGAAATTCCTGAGTAGATAACGGATCGAGACCACAACTCGTTGGAAGAAACCATGAGTCGTGGTAAGGCCCGTGGTAAGTAGGTTCAGACTTTTGTGATGAGCAAACTACAGACGAAGTAACAGATCATTGTTTTGGAGTACGAGTGGTCCTGTCCATCTGTTGGTCAGTTCGGAAAGTAAGCTTAAGCAATGCAAACCACGAGCGACAGAATGGGTCGTTATTAGATCTAATGACCCATTGGTTCCGTCTGTTAGTTCAGCCCGGCCAGTTTTAAGGGCAGATTCATTAAGGGCATTCTTGACTTTTTCACGTTATAAGACCCTTAACTACATCATTTTAGCTCATGAGAGGTGGGTTTTTAGGAGAATGATCCATTCTAAGTTTTCATTCATGCATGCAAGAATATTGAGAGTTAATTAAGGGAGATTCTAGGCTCTTCTCTTCACTTCTTTCAATTTCATCCTTGGGCAATCAAGGGAAGTTAAGAATCAGATATCCCAAGGTATGTAAGGCTATCAATAGGTGACTTCTTCAACACCCATGCCCATCCTCTATTATTTTTACTAAAATTTCATTAAGAACTCATGGGGTTTTGAGGATGATTTTTATAAAAGTCTAATGATTTGATAATGGGTTTTGTGATTTTAGAATATCATCACAATCTATGGGTTTTGATAAGTTTTTTTTATTTAAATCATTTTTAATTTTATCAATTTTGATTTCTATGAAATTAAGCCTAATTATGAATGATCCATGATGAATCGATTTATGATCTACTTTTCCATTGATGATATTTACAAGCCCAACATGAACTATGATTCAAATCATGAATTTATTGTATTAGACGTCATGATTTTATGAATTTCAAGCTATATGCATGATTTACAAGTATGTATGAACCCTATGATTCATGAATTATGTTTTGGCCGACTCACGGGCCTTATGTCATGACTAGTTCACGTATGTACAAGAATGTTTATGATTATTATGATTTAACTAGCTCATTAAGTCATGCTAGCTATACCATGAGCACTATATAAGTTTTGGGGGTAGTATCGAACACCGAGTAGGTTCAGGGCCTAGGTTCTGCCCAGGATCTCATAAAGTACGTGCCACTGTAGGTATGTTGGGACCTCCTTTCTGACTGTCCCCGGCCTAAATGGCCCTTTTCATAGTGATATCACACATTCATGGTTCTATCCTAGCAAGGTACGAACGCCCTCTCGGCTAGGGTTACAAGTCGGGCTTCATGTGTACTCATATGGGGTTTGTCGGTTAAGAGAATCCCCCACTGTTCATTATGATTTATGCATGTTTATGATTATGTATATTGGCTCAAGTCATGTTCAATAAAGCTTTCCTCTTATGATTATGAGTACGATTGCATTATGAATGTTTTGAAAACCTTGAGCCTTATGTTATGTTATGATGTTTATGATATGAGCATGAAGTCCTACTATTTTGATCATTTATGAGTTTTATATGTTTTAAATATCTGTTTTACTTACCTTGCATACTCAGTACATTCCACGTACTGACCGTATACTTTCTATGTTGTATCGTTTCATGATATAGGATCCGACTCTTAGCTCACCCTCCTCTGTATTGTTATACCCCGGGAACTCAAGGATCAGACCCGGGATTTAAAATGGAGAAAAACTGGAAATTCACACCAGGTAATAGGATGGTTCGTGAGGTGGTTCGTTAGGTGGGACCACGAGTCGTGAAGTGACTCGTGGTCATGCTAGGCTTGGCAAAGTATTGGGAGGCCACAGGGGTGACCACGAGCTATGGTCAGACCTCACGACTCGTGAGGTCACCCGTGGCAAGGATGGAATGCATGGCTAAGGATTTCAGGCAGTAGGGACCACGGGCGGTGACCACGAGTCGTGGTCAGCCACTACGATTCATGGGGTTCCTCATGGGGTCCCCTGAGCTTGTTTGGGTAGTAGACATCACGGATCCCAGCCACGAGTCGTGCCCCATGGCAACGACTCTAACTCGTGAGGTCCCTCGAGGAGACTGGCAACCAAGAATTTCTGCATTTTTAGTATGGGTGTTTTCATAATTTCTAAATTCCTAAGGCCTAACTATGTCGTTTTAAAGTCTAAATAGGGTCTTTTAAGGGGAATTAGTCCATGTTAAGCCTCATTCATGCATGCAAGAGTATAGAGAGGAGGTTAGAAGGCGATTCAATGTGTTCTTTCCCCATTACCTCTAAATTCCATCTTGGGCAAGCAAGAGAAGTTAAGAACTAGATAATTCCAGGTATGTAAGGTCATCAATGGGTGAATTCTTCCACACCCATGCTCCTACTCTATGATTTTACTTAAAATTTATCAAAAATTCATGGGATTTCAGACTACAAGTTGTATTTCTCCATATTGTATATGTCTTGTACTGATTTTCCTTCATGTTATGCTATAATTACGTTCTTTATTTTAAGTATTTAGCTCATGTGATTGAATTAGATGTATGCTCATGCCATGGGCCGACTTGGGGTCTCTCTGGGCTCCTTTTCCCGTTTCTACGATCCGGGTGTACGTTTGGGTCATGAAAAACGTGGTATGAGAGCCATAGGTTTTGAAGTGTCCTAGGGAGTCTAAAAGCCGCGTTAAGTAGAGTCTTTTTCATGGGTGTGAAGTGCACCACACTTATGAAAAAGGAGGCTACTAAACGTTTAGGAAATGTTCCTTTCTTTCATGATCCATGTCATGCGATGAACATCCTTTACTCTTCTAATTTGTGCTATTCATGTTTTTAGAATCATGCCTCCACATCGAGTAAATTCCAGGAGAAATGGAAATGGTAACGATCATTAGGGTGCCCATGATGGTGAGCATCAGCCAGCCCCACCCGATCACGAGGAGCATGTACCAGAGCTAACCGCCCATGCGCGTTTAGGGCGGCGATTCAGATGCTGGCACAGGCCATCACTATCCAAGTCCAAAATCAGACAGTGGTGCATTTCTCTCAGAATGGGAATGCAGCATCACCTAGGGTGAGGGATTTATTGAGGATGAGCCCTCCGGAGTTCACAGGGTCAAAGGTGGATGAGGATCCACACGATTTTATAGAGGAGATTCTGAACATCACCCAGGTTGTTGGGTGAACAATAGGGAATGCATTGATTTGACCTCCTACCAGCTAAAGGGGGTTGCACATATATGTTTTAATCAATGGAGGGATGCCAGGGCAGCTAGTGCAGGCCCGATAGGTTGGGATAAGTTTAACACCGCATTCGTGAATCGATTCTTCCCTTGGGAGATAAGGGAGCTCAAGGCGGCTGAGTTTGAGAATCTAAAGCAGGGTAACATGTTTATCCAAGAGTATGCATTGGAATTCACCCAGTTATCAAAATATGCTCCGGAGTTGGTGGTGGATCAGCAGGCTTGGGTAAAACATTTTGTGCTTGGAGTAGCAGATTACATGGACAAGGATTGTCGGATCACCATGCTTCACCGGGACATTGATTTTCCCTGTAATGTATTGCATGCACAACAAATGGAGTCAGTATATAGGAGGCAGAGAGAGTCCAAGAGGGCCAGGACCGATAGCTTCGGGGTTTCTTAGGCTAGGTCATGGGGTGGATCACGTTAGCAGACCCAGCACAGGTCTATTGCTCCAGCTCCATCATCGGCCAACACGCCATCCAGGTTCTAGGGAGACTAAAGGATCAGGGCTACAGGCTCGAGGGATCATGGTAGTTTGCAGGTGGAGCGCACTTTTCCAGTTTTTGCGAAGTGCGGCAAAAATCATCTCGGGAGGTGCCTGGTCAGTGCGGATGCTTTTTTTGGGTGTAGCAAACTCGGAGATAGGATCAAAGATTTCCCTGCAGCCAGTTCTACTACTCCAGTAGCACCACCCCTTCAGCAGGGTGCTTCCACTAGTTCAGCAGTTGGTCAGTGCCAAAATAGGTTTTATGCCTTAGTGCCTTGCCAGGAGTAGGAGGCTTCGACAGATGTGGTCACGGGTATGTTGCGAGTATTTCATATTGATGCTTATTCTTTGTTAGATCCAAGAGCTACAATGTCTTTTATGACGCCTTACCTTGCTAGTAGCTTTGGAGGTAGTCCTGAAATTTTATCAGAACCATTCTCTGTGACAACTACGGTCGGTGATTCAGTTGTAGCTAGGCGGGTATATGGAGGTTTCCCCATTACAATATTGCATAAGGTCACCGCCGGGACTTAGTAGAGTTGTCCATGACTGATTTTGATATCATTTTGGGAATGGATTGGTTGTTTGCATGTTATGCTTCTGTTAACTGTAGAACCCGAGCGGTGGAGTTCTGTTTTTTGGGTGAACCAGCTTTAGAATGGAGGGGTAGTTCCACGGTACCTGTAGGTCGCTTTATCTCTTACCTCAAGGCCAAGAAAATGATCTCTAAGGTTGCATGTACCACCTAGTTAGGGTTAAGGATGTACAGTCCGAGACTCTGAGTATTCAATCAGTTCTAGTGGTGTGTGAGTATCCAGAGGTTTTGCCGGATGATTTGCCAGGTGTTCCTCTGAAAAGGGAGGTTGATTTCAATACTAATTTATTGCCCGATACGCAGCTTATCTGCATTCCTCCTTACAAGATGTCTCCAGCCGAACTAAAAAAGTTAAAAGAACAGTTGAAGGACTTGTTAGATAAGGGTTTCATTATACCGAGCAAGTCTCCATGGGGTGCACCGGTTCCCTTTGTTCGAGAAAAGGATGGATCCCTTCGGATGTGTATTGATTATTGGTAGCTGAATAAGGTCATTGTCAAGAATAGGTACCCCTTTCCAAGGATCGATGATTTATATGACCAACTCCAAGGTGCTAGGTGTTTCTCGAAGATAGATCTAAGGTCCGGATATCACCAGCTCAGAGTTCAGGAGAGTGACATCTTGAAAATAACTTTCAGGACTCGGTATGGTCACTACGAATTTGGTTGTTATGTCTTCTGGACTATTCAATGCTCCTTCAGGTTTTATGGACTTGATGAACAGGGTGTTAAAGAAATATCTGGACATGTTCGTGATTGTGTTCATTGTTGACATCCTTATATACTCTCAGAGCAAGGAAGAGCATGCCGCTCACTTGCGAATAATACTTCAGACCCTCAAGGATCTTCAGTTGTATTAAAACTTTAGTAAGTGTGAATTCTGGCTAGACTCGGTGGCATTTCTAGGCCATGTGGTATCAGCTGAGGGCATAAAAGTAGATTCTCAAAAAATCAAGGCAATGAAGAATTGGCTTAGACCGGTGAGTCCTTCAAAAATTCAGAGTTTCTTGGGCATAGCAGGCTACTACCGAAGATTTATGGAGGGCTTTTTAGTAGTTGCAGCCCCATTGACCAGGTTGACTCAGAAAAAGATAAAGTTCCAATGGTCGGAGGCTTGTGAGAAAAGCTTCCAAGAATTGAAGACCCGACTCACTTTAGCACTGGTGTTGACCCTACATGAGAGTACGGATGGTTTTGTGGTGTATTGTAATGCTTCACGAGTCGAACTGGGTTGTGTGTTGATGCAGCATGAGAAAGTAATAGCATATGCCTCTCGACAGTTAAAGGTTCACAAAAGGAATTACCCGACCCATGATCTCGAGTTGGCCGCGGTGGTGTTCGGATTGAAGATATAGCGCCATTACTTGTATGGGGTCCATGTAGATGTATTCATGGATCACAAGAGCTTGCAATATGTGTTCACGCAGAAAGATCTCAATCTTCAGCAAAGGAGGTGGTTGGAGTTATTAAAAGACTACGATATGAGTGTTCTTTACCACCCGGGCAATGCTAATATGGTGGCGGAGGCACTTAGTAGGCTCTCTATGGAGAGTGTGTCCCACGTGGATGAGAGAAATAAGGAGTTGTTGAAGGATGTCCACCGGCTTGCAAGATTGGGAGTTAGATTGATCAACTCGACCGATGGCGGCGTGGTTGTGCATAATGGGTCAGAATCGTCCTTGGTGGGTGATGTCAAATCTAAGCAAGATGAGGATCCTATTTTGAGGAAGTTGAAGGAAGCAGTGCGGAGTCAAACGGTGGAGGTTTACTCCCAAGGGGAGATGGTGTGCTATGATACCAGGGTCGACTATATGTTTCGGATGTTGATAATTTGAGAGTTCGGATATTAAATGAGGCACATGGTACTAGATATTCTATCCATCCGAGATCCACGAAGATGTATCGGGACTTTCGAGAAATCTATTGGTTGGATGGTATGAAGAAGCATATTGTAGAGTTCGTAGCCAAATGTCCAAACTGTCAGCAAGTGAAAGTCGAGCATTAAAGGCCGGGAGGCGTACTTCAGGGTATTAGCATTCCCACATGGGAGTGGGAAGAGATTATCATGGATTTCATTATAGGCCTACCTCATACTCGACGACACTACGATTCCATTTGGGTAGTGGTAGATAGGTTAACCAAGGCTTCACACTTTCTATCGGTCAAGACCATATATTCAGTGGATGATTATGTCAAGTTGTATATTCAGGAGTTGGTTCGACTTCATGGAGTGCCCTTGTCTGTTATTTCAGACCGAGGTACTCAATTTACCTCTCAGTTTTGGCGGTCTTTCCAAAAGGGGCTTGGGACTCAGGTTAAGCTCAACACCACATTCTATAGGCAAACGAATGGCCAGGCGGAGCGGATAATCCAGACTCTTGAAGACATGTTGAGGACATGTGTTATGGATTTTAAAGGTCGTTGGGATGATCATTTGCCCTTAATCGAGTTTACTTATAATTACAGCTATCACTCCAGTATCCAAACGGCACCGTTCGAGGCTCTCTATAGGCAGAGGTGTAGATCTCCCATTGGATGGTTTGAGGTTGGTGAGGCAGCTATGATAGGGCCAGATTCAGTTCATGAGTCCATGGTAAAGGTTCAGCTGATAAGGGATAGGTTGAAGATCACTTAGAGTCATCATAAATCATATGCTGACGTGAGGAGAAGAGATTTGGTGTTTGAGGTGGACGACTTGGTATTTCTCAAGGTATCTCCCATGAATGGAGTCAAGCGGTTTGGAAATAAAGGGAAACTCAGTCCCCGCTATGTTGGTCCCTACCAAGTTATGAGGAGAGTTGGTAAGGTGGTGTATGAGTTGGACTTTCCCTCGGAGTTATCTTCAGTTCATCTTGTGTTTCATGTGTCACTTTTGAAAAAGTGTTTATGTAATCTAGCTTTTGTAGTCCCGGTGGACAGCGTTGGTGTAAAATACAGCCTCAATTATGAAGAGGTACCCGTGGAAATATTAGATCGTCAAATCTGTAAGCTAAGGAACAAAGAAGTAGCTTCAGTACTATAGAGAAATCAACATAGTGAGGGTGCTACATGGGAGGTGAAGCAGATATGATGGCTAAATACAGTCATTTGTTCCCTATCGGCTCAGTTTTAGTTTGAGGTATCAGTTCTTGCCCTAAACCTCTAATTAGTTTTCATGTTCAGTTCATGCGTACAAGTTTGTTTTATGATATGGTATATGTATGTGGTGTCTGAATTCAGTTCAGCTATGGAGTTCTTTTCGGAAGTAGTCATTCCGTCAATTTTCATCTTAAATGATCAGTATTTGTATATGGTGATAACTAGTTTTTGAGTTTTCTGCATGTTTCTAACATTCGAGGACGAATGATCCCAAGGGGGAGATATTGTTATACCCTGGGAACCCAAGGATCAGACCCGGGAGTCAAAATGAAGAAAAACTGAAAATTCGCACCAAGTCACAGGATAGTTCGTGAGGTGGCTCATTAGGTGGGACCACGAGTCATGAAGTGACTTATGGTCAGGCTGGTCTTGGCAGAGTATTGGGAGGCCACGAGGGTGACCACGATCGTGGTCAGATCTCACGACTCATGAGGTCACCCATGGCGAGGATGGAATGCATGGCTAGGTATTTGAGGCAGTAGGGACCAAGGGTGGTGACAACGAGTCATGGTCAGCCACCAGGATTTGCGAGGTCTCTCGTTGGGTCCCCTGAGCTTGTTTGGGCAGTAGACATCATAGATCCCATCCATGAGTCATGCCCTATGGCAACGACTCATGAGGTCCCTCGTGGCAACTGGAAACTAGGAATTTCTGCATTTTTAGTAAGGGTGTTTTCATAATTCCTAAATTCCTAAGGCCTAAACTATGTCGTTTTAAGATCTTAATAGGGTCTTTTAAGGGGGATTAGTCCATGTTAAGCTTCATTCATGCATGTAAGAGTATAGAGAAGAGGTCAGAAGGTGATTCAAGGTGTTCTTTCTCCATTTCCTCTAAATTCCATCTTGGGCTAGCAAGGGAAGTTAAGAACCTGATAATTCCAGGTATGTAAGGTCATCAATGGGTGAATTCTTCCACACCCATGCTCCTACTCTCTGATTTTACTTAAAATTTATCAAAAACTCATGGGGTTTTGTAATTGATTTATATAAAATCTAATGATTTAATTATGGATTTTGTGATTTCAAAATTTTATCATATTCTACTGATCTTGATCATCTTTTGGTATTTAAATTGATTATAATATTGTTGATTTCATTTCTAAGCAATTAAGCTTAATTATGCATGTCCCATGATGAATCGAATTCTGATCGAATTTCCCATTGATGTTCTTTACAAGCCCAACCTAAATTATGTTTTAAATTAGAAGTTGACTATGTTACCCGTTATGATTTTAATAAATTCAATCTATATACATGATCTACAAGTAGGTATGAATCTTATTATTCGTGAATTATGTTTTTGGCCAACTCATAGGCCTCATGTCATGGCTAGATTGCATATGTTCAAGCATGTTTATAATTATCATGATTTAAATAGCCCATGAAGTCATGTATGTATTATTATGAGCACTATATATGTTTTGGGAGTAGTACCGAACACCGAGTAGGTTTGGGGCTCAAGTTAAGCGCCGGATCTCACGAACTACGTGCCACTGTAGGTATGTCAGGACCCTTTCATGTTAGTCCCTATCCCAAACGGCCCTTTTCATGGTGATATCACACTTTCATGCTTCTTCCCTTGGCAAGGTATGTACACCCTCCCGACTAGGGTTACAAGTCGGGCTTCATGTGTGCTCATATGGGGTATGCCGGTTAAAAGAATCTCCCACTGTTCCTCATGATTTATGCATGTTATGATTATGTATGTTGGCTCAAGTCATGTTAAGTAAATCTCTTCTATTATGATTATGATTATGTTATGTTACGAATGTTTTGAAAACCTTGAGCCATATGATATGTTATTATGATTTACGATACGAGCATGATTTCCTACTCTTATGATCATTTATGAATTTCATATATGTTTTAAATGTCTGTTTTACTTACCTTGCATACTTAGTACATTCCACGTATTGACCGCATACTTTCAATGTTGTATCGCTTCATGATACAAGTCTCAGTTCTCAGGCTCATCATCACTCATAAATAGTTTCAAATTTGCTCTTAGCACTCTTGGTGAGTCCTCATGTTTCGAGGGTTGTATATTCATACTCTATGTTGTTCTTTCAGTTTCTATATGTTGGATTAGTTGGGGAGTTGTCCCGTCAATCCGTCCTTCAGGTTTAGAGGCTTATCAGACTACAAGTTGTATTCTGCCATATTGTATAAGTCTTGTACTAATTTTCCCTTATGCTATGTTATGATTACGTTCTTTATGTTAAGTCTTCCGCTCATGTGATTGAATTAGATGTATGCTCATGTCATGGGTCGACTTAGGGTCTCTTGAGGCTCCTTGTCCTATTTATATGATCCGAGTGTACGTTTGGGTCGTGACTAGTAGCTTCTCAGAGTTTTCCGTCAGCTTATTTGGTGAGTCCAAGGCCATATGTTCAGACTCTATTGTTTCTCTTTCAGTTACAGTATCGTAGGGTTAGTTGGGGAGTTGTCCCTGTCACACCCCGCCTTGAGAGGCATGACTGACACCTGGTGCACTACTAAGACCTGGACTATTGGACTACTAAGCCTAAGCACTTCTGGTGCCAGGTTGGCTCTAACCCTAGATTCATGGAACCAACGGGCTATATAACGGCTATAAATACAGCCTCCGTCCGACTAGGCCTATAGCCTCCTGTAAGAAAACAACAACTGACCAGAACCACAGGAGTATAAAGGAACCTATGCAGGCTGACAAGGCCACCATGCTAATTAGTTTCACTAAAAAGCTGAACTAAATGCTAAACATCTCTATGACTGACAAGGTCACCAACTATCAACTTTACAAGGCCCCACACGGCCATCATCAAAAAACTAAAACATACATACGGCCTCACACGATCGGTATGACTAACTACAGGGAATATACAATCTGCAAGCCTCTAAGAATGATAATAAGATGGTTGGGATAGGGGGCCTACCTGTACTATACAACAAAAAGAGAAATAAACCTCTAGCTGTCAAGCTCCAGATGACAGGAGCTGATGACTCTGTGTGCTGGCTGGAATTACAAGGGATCGTCTCCTCATCTATGAGTACCTGCAGGAATGTAATGCAGCGCCCCCAAATAGGCATCAGTACCACAGGTACTGAGTATGCAAAGCAATAACTAGAACATAACTGAAGATAAACAATAATACTGATAGTTACTGAAGTATAGGAGATGGCTAAGACTGCCTGGGATAGCAGAATCTTAAATGAGCTAAACTCTACTGGAGAGAAGGTGAGAATCATACCTGTCAATGCAGTGTCCTTCTATCTATAAATTTAATAAATAACACATATAGCATACAAGAACCTATACCAGCCCCCACAAGCCAAAAGGTACCAATCAACATGAAAAATATATACCCCTACCCGGGTCACCATCCAAAAATAACAATTCACTCCACTCATCTAGTAACTATGAGCATCCCGCCGGCCCCTGGGTATGCAACTTGGGCTCTATGGGCCCCTGACTATAGCTGTATCTAAGTCCGCAGGACTCCTATAAACTGTAATCTGAGATCTGTGATCTGTGATCTGTAATCTGTAATTTGTACCTCGGGTGCAAGCACTCGACGGGGGTGTGCTATAATGCTGGTTAGCCTGCTATGGGGAATGATGCATCCCATCTTCGTCCTCTGGCAGACGGCATGCCACTCCTTGGAGTGACGTATACTCACCCTCTGGCGGGCGAGTCGACACAACTATTAACCCTGGGGCGGCAAGAAAGCTCTAAGGGTGCCCAACATAGAACAATCAAGTCTCTACAAACAACAATAATCACGTATAACATATATATTAAATCTGATAATACTGTCCATGTTCTGATATTCTATTTTGAATCCCTTGCTAAATTATACTGAATTTGATACTGAGTTATACTGAGTTTGGAATAATATCTCGCTGTCTGATACTAATTTACTAGCTTTTATTCTGAATATGACATAATAATTATTCAAGCATGCTTACTGAATTCACATTGGGAATAACACTCGGCTTTGAAACGTTCTTCTAGAATTTATTCTATTTTACTATACTAGAATTACTATCTTGCCGAAGAAATGGGCTTTACATACCTCAGTTGTCGACTTCTTGACTAACTGGCGTAACTCGGCCAATATCAAGCTATTTCTTCCAACTGCATTCATATTCATAGAAAATAAAACTAAATTCATCAATATTTTGTAAGAAAACACTACTTTGAATATATATACTGCCCAAACTTTGACTTATCAAAAAACAGCCGAAAACTCACTATTTCTCGGAAGTCCAGAAGGGAGAAATATTCACTTTAGGGCTAGGAGTATATTGACACTATTTTGGAGCAATTCCACTTACCTTAGCTCGGTAGGATGACGATTCGCCGGCCGAATTTCATGAAACTTACTCCGTAGGAATGCTCCCTGCAGCTTTATACTTCGCTACCCGAAGTTAATTTGAGTTTGGACTGCGTTTGACGGCGTAATCGGACGAATATTTGTGTGGAATCCTTGTCTTCCTATGTTTTTGGTCGCTTACTGGAAATTAAAAGATGGGAAATGATTTAAAACAAAGTGGGAAGGCTTCATATACTTGGGGCCTTTAAGTCGCATTTGTCGAATGCGATTTATAAGTTGCATTTGCCTTGCGACACTCCGACTTGGCGCTTGTCCGGTCTCTCTCCAGGCCCTTTTTCTAGCATGTATGACATTCTAAAATTCTTAACCAACATGCGAACAAGCCATCTAAATGTCAAGAATTTACGGGGTGTAACATCCTCCCCCCCCCCCTTAAGAACATTCATCCTCGAATGTAAACTCCTGCTCACAGGAATCTCAACTTACTTGACTTATTCTCGAAAAATTTTGGCAGAGTTTCCCCTGTAATATGGACTACCTCAAAAATCCTAAAACGCAGAAAAGTCCAATACAGGTATTCCACACAATACTATAGTATTCATCACGCAATAGACTAGAGTTAACTATTTCATTTATACACATAAATATAAGGCAACTCATAAAACAACAATACTAACGTACCTCTGGCTGATTAAGTCTGAAATAACTGAGGATATCTGACTTTCAGATCTTCCTCTGCATCCCAAGTCATTTCCTCTCGGTTTCTGTTATGCCATAATACCTTGACAGAAGCAACATCTTTAGTTCTTACTCTGCGAATCTGTGGTCTGGTATGGCTACTAGAACCTCTTCATAAGCCAGCTCCTCCGAAACCTGGACACCTGAATTGGGAAAACTCTGAAGGGGTCTCCTATATACTTCCTCAGCATGGACATGTGGAAAACTGGATGAACAGACTCTAACTCTGGAGGTAAGTTCAACTCGTATGCCACTTGGCCTATTCTTTGGCGAATTTGATAAGGCCCAACAAATCTCGAGCTTGCCTTTCTTGACGAATCCCATCACCCATTTCATTGGAGAAACTTTCAAGAATACCCAGTCATTCACATTAAATTCAATGTTTCTGAGACGCACATCAGCATACGATTTCCAGCGGCTCTGAGCAGTCAGTAGGCGTTCTCTAATAAGCTTTACTTTTTCCTCTGACTGATGAATAATATCTGGCCCAATTAGCGCTGACTCTCCTACTTCAAGCCAACCAACTGGCGATCTGCACTTTTTCCCATACAATGCCTCATAAGGCGCCATCTGGATAGCTGAATGGTAACTGTTATTATAAGCGAACTCAATAAGTGGTAAGTGCTCATCCCAACTACCTCCAAAGTCCAACACACATGCTCGCAACATATCCTCGAGCGTCTGAATAGTGCGTTCTGCTTGCCCATCTATCTGAGGATGAAAAGTTGTGCTCAAATTAATCTATGTTCCCAGGCCTCTCTGAAATGATTGCCAAAATTTGGCTATAAGTTGTGCCCTTCTGTCAGAGATAATGGACACTAGAACACCGTGCAGTCTGACTATTTCTCTGATATACAACTCAGCATTATCTTCGGCAAAGAAAGTAGCCCTTACTGGCAGAAAATAGGCTGATTTTGTCAGTCTGTCAAAAATTACCCAAATCGAGTCATTTCTGTGCCTGGTACGAGATAATCCTACTACAAAATCCATATTTACTGCTTCCACTTCCAAAGAGGCATAGCTATGTCTTGAGTCAATCCGCCTGGTTTCTGGTGTTCAGCTTTTACTTGCTAGCAGTTAGGACACTAGGCTACGAATTCTGCTATTTCCCTCTTCATACCTGGCCACTAGTAGATTTCTTTGATATCGTGGTACATTTTCATCGCGCCTGGATGGAGAGAATAGCGAGCGTAATGTACCTCGCCCATAATCTGCTGGCAAAACCCTGCAACGTCTGGAACACAAAGGCGGCCCTTACATCGCAACACTTCATCCTCAGTTACCTGAAAATCCGGCGCTTTTCCTTGCTGAAATCTGTCTTTAAGCTGAACCAGGTCAGGATCTTCATACTGCTATTCCTTTACCTCTACAACTAATGACGACATTGTGGTGTTCTGAATTACCGCTTTGTTGTCCTCTGTTTCTGCTACATGAATGGCTTAACTGGCTAGCTGGTGTATTTCTCAAGCCAATTCCCGCTGCTCGGGCTGCGAGTACGCCAAACTCCCCATAGACTTATGGCTAAGGGCATCTGCTACTACGTTGGCTCTTCCTGGGTGATATAGAATATTTACATCATAATCTTTCAACAACTCCAACCAGAGACACTGCCGCAAATTCAACTCTCTCTGGGTGAAGATATACTGTAGGCTTTTATGATTAGTGAAAATATCCACATGGACACCATACAAGTAATGTCTCCATATCTTTAGGGTGTGGATCACAGCGGCTAGTTCAAGGTCATGGGTAGGATAATTCTTTTCGTGTTTCCTCAGCTGTCTAGAAGCATAAGCAATTACTTTATCGTGCTGCATCAACACACATCCTAACCCAATACCCGAAGCATCACAATAAACTGTATAACCCTCTGTACCTTCTGGCAAAGCTAACACTGGGGCGGAGGTCAACCTGTCTTTCAATTCCTAGAAACTCTGCTCACATGCCTCCGTCCACTGAAACTTTACTGCTTTTTGCGTCAGCTTAGTCAGAGGTGCCGCTATGGTGGAGAATCCCTCAACAAATCTTCTGTAGTACCCTGCTAATCCCAGAAAACTATGTACTTCGGTCGGAGTGGTAGGTCTGGGCCATGTTTTTACTACTTCTATTTTTTGTGTGTCTACTTGTATACCAGCATCCGACACGATATGCCCCAAGAAGGCTACTGAGTTTAGCCAAAATTCACATTTAGAGAACTTGGCATAAGACGGTCCCTGAGAATCTAGAGCACTGTCCGCAAATGATCCTGGTAGTCTGCCTCTGAGCGAGAATATACCAGAATATCGTCAATAAACACTATCAAAAACAGGTCCAGGGGTGGTCTGAAGATGTTGTTCGTCAGGTCCATGAATACTGCGGGAGAATTCGTCAGCCCAAAGGACATAACTAGGAATTCAAAATGGTCATATCTGGTCCTGAAGGCAGTCTTCGGAATGTCCCTTTCACGAACTCAAACTTGATGATATCCAGACCGTAAGTCAATCTTGGAGAAATATCTGGCCCCCTGTAACTGATCAAACAAATCATCTATATTGGGAAGCGGATACTTATTCTTGACTGTAACCTTGTTCAACTGCCAGTAGTCTATACATATGCAGAGGGAGCCGTCCTTCTTTCTAAAAAACAGAACCAGCGCACCCCAAGGTGAAGTACTCGGCCTAATAAAGCCCTTATCTAACAGATCCTTCAACTGCTCCTTTAGTTCTTTGAGTTCAGCAGGAGCTATACGATACAGAGGGATCGATATGGGCTGAGTTCCGGGTAGCTAATCAATTGAAAAATCTATTTCTCTTTCTAGGGGAATACCAAGTAGCTCATCTGGGAATACGTCGAGGAATTCATTAACCACTAGAATAGACTGGAGAGTCAGAGGTTGTACCCGCACATCCTGGACTCTGACTATGTGGCAAATGCATCCCTTAGCTATCAACTTCCTTGCCTGAAGGTAGGAAATAAACCTACCTTTCGGCGTAGCTGTACTGCCCTTCTACTCTCGTACTGCCTCCCCTAGAAAATGGAATCAGACCGTCTTGGTCCAGCATTCTACATTGGCATAGCACGACATCCCTTAGCTATCAACTTCCTTTCCTGAAGGTAGGAAATAAACCTACCTTCCGGCATAGTTGTACTGCCCTTCTACTCTCGTACTGCCTCCCCTAGAAAGTGGAATCGGACCGTCTTGGTCCAGCATTCTACATTGGCATAGCACGGCACCAACCAATCCATACCCATAATGGCGTCGAAATCAATCATCTCTAATACCACCCAATCTACTGTGGTTTGACGATCAGCAACCTCTACTGTACACCCTCGATAAACCCTTCTGGCTATGATGGAGTCACCGACGGGTGTAGATACTGAAAAGGGTTTCTAAAACAACTTTGGTACAACACTGAACTTTCGAGCCACAAATGGGGTAACGTAGGACAAGGTAGATCCTGGATCAATTAATACATAAGTAGGGTGAGAGCAAATAGTCTTCATACCTGTTACCACATCTGGAGACTCCTCTGAGTCCTGCCTCCCTGGTAATGCATAGGTACGGCTTGGGCCCGTACCTGAACTCAAGGCCCCTGATCTGCCTCGGCCCCTGCCTGCTGGGACTGAGGGCCTATGCCCTGCTGAGGCTACTGGAGCTTGTGGCCCTGCTGACGCCTTTTCCTGTCTATCTCAGTTACCCTGACCCCTGGCTGGACGTCTCTCATCACATGACCCTTCTGCACGCATATATAACACCCTGTGGAGCCATATCTACAAGATCTAGTGTGGTGTCGGCTGCAAAAAGGGCAAGGTGAGGGTGTATACCTGCTCTGCTCTGCCCTCCTCTGCTGGGGTGAATCTACCGTTCGAGAACTCCCGCCGGACTCTTTCTGTCCCCGGCGACTAAATCTACCCCTCTGCTGCTGTGATGGAGGCGAGAGTCTAGGTGGCCTATCTAACAACCGTAGCCTAGGCCCTCTCCAAATCTCCCCCTGTATCTCATCTAATCTATCCTTGCGGTGATGTTCCTGATTTATTCGTCTGCTATCCTGTTTCCGCTGTCTAACGCCCTCAATAGTCTAGGCAAAGGCCTGCACCCTAGCAATATCCATATCTTCCCGCAGCGTAGCTGTCATGCATGCCTCAATATATTTTGGGTTCAGACCCATAATAAATCGGTGGACTCTAGATGGCATGATGTCCACAAAGGCTAGAGCATAGCGGGCCAAGGAATCGAACTGCAAGGCGTACTCCCTTACACCTCTCGCCCCCTGCTCCAAGTGCAAAAACTGGTCCATCCGGGCCTGTCGGATTTCTCGTGGCAGATAACAGTCCAGGAACGCCTCTAAAAAGCTGGACTAGGTTGGAGGGGCAACATCTCTCCCTCAGGACCTTTCCCAACTTTCGTACTACAACACAGCAATATCCCACAGCCGGAATACCGCTAACTCAACCGACTCTGTAGATGTCACATGCATGACTCGAAAGATTCTCTGCATCTGATCTCGGATGTCCTGGGGGTCCTCTGCCTGATTCGACCCTGTGAACTGCGGGGGACCTAGTGCCGAAAATTCTCGGACCCTCGAACTGCCAGGCCCACCTGATGATTTTGCTGTTACAGGTGGCACTGACTGGCGTTGAGTAGCAATCATTTGTGCCAACATAACTACTGCACTTCGAATTTCCTGGTCGGATGGTGTAGGTACAGGAATTTTCGGAGGTAATGTCGTCCCAAGTGGCTCCTGGTGGGGTGGGGACTACTGTGAAGGTCGAGATGATGCCTCTGTATCGCCCTTAGATCGGGCTGATTCTAAATGAGGTTGAGGCATCTTGTTGGTGCCTTCTCCTACTGTGGTATCCAATCTTCTACCTGTGACAGGATGTCGCTGGTCTGCCATTTTATCTGTAAACAAAGAGTATGATAAGCTTTAGGGACTCAACCCTATACTGTACTGCTCTATAGCACGACTGAATATGAAGAAAGAGTAACCATCCTATCATTCCTTGTAGCCTCCTGCCTATGGTATGTGGTGCACAACACATCCATAGACAAGAATCTACTTAGCAGGCCCTGCAGACTCCCTGGGATATGACCCACTCTGGTACCAAGTTTGTCACGCCCCGCCTTGGGAGGCATGACTGGCACCTGGTGCCCTACTAAGACCTGGACTGCTGGACTACTTAGCCTAAGCACTTCTGGTGCCAGGTTGGCTCTAACCCTAGATTAATGGAACCAACAGGCTATATAACGGCTGTAAATACAGTCTCCGACCGACTAGGCCTATACCCTCCTGTAAGAAAACAACAGCTAACTAGAACCACAGGAGTATAAAGGAACCTGTTCGGGCCGACAAGGCCACCATGGTAACTAGTTTCACTGAAAAGCTGAACTAAATGCTAAACTGCTCTGTGACCGACAAGGTCACCAACAATCAACTATACAAGGCCCCACACGGCCATCATAAACAAACTAAAAAATACACACGGCCTCACACGACCGGTACGACTAACCACAGGGAATATACAAACTGCAAGCCTCTAAGAATACTGATAGGATGGTCGGGACAGGGCCCCGGCCTACCCGTACTGTACAACAAAAAGAGAAATAAAGCTCAACTGTCAAGCTCCGGATGACAGGAGTTGATGACTTTGTGTGCTGGCTGGAATTACGAGGGATCCGCTCCTCGTCTATGAGTACCTACAGGAATGTAATGCAGTGCCCCCAAACGGGCATTAGTACCACAGGTACCGAGTATGCAAAGAAATAACTAGAACATAACTGAAGATAAACAGTAATACTGATAGTTACTGAAGTATAGGAGATGGCTAAGACTGCCTGGGATAGCAGAATCTGAAATGAGCTTAACTGTACTGGAGAGAATGTGAGAATCTTACCTGTCAATGCGGCGTCCTGTTATCTATCAATTTATTGAATAACACATATAACATACAAGAACCTATACCAGCCCCCATAAGCCAGAAGGTACCAATCAACATGCAATCTATATACCCCTACCCCGGTCGCCATCCAAAAATAACAATTCACTCCACTCATCTAGTAACTATGAGCGTCCTGCCAGCCCCCTGGGTATGCAACTTGGGCTCTCTGGGCCCCTGACTATAGCTGTATCTGAGTTCGCAGGACTCTTGTAAACTGTAATCTTAGATCTGTGATCTGTAATCTGTAATCTGTACCCCGAGCACAAGCGCTCGACCGGGGTGTGCTATAATGCTGATCAGCCTGCTACGGGGAATGTTGCATCCTATCTTCGTCCTCTGGCAGATGGCATGCCACTCCTTGGAGTGACGTATCCTCACCCTCTGGTGGCGAGTCAACACAGCTATTAACCCTGGGGTGGCAAGGAAGCTCTAAGGGTGCCCAACATAGAACAATCAGGTCTCTACAAACAACAATAATCACGTATAACATATATATTAAATCTGATAATACTGTCCATGTTCTGATATTCTATTCTGAATCCCCTGCTGAATTATACTAAATCTGATATTAAGTTATACTGAGTCTTGAATAGTATCTCGCTGTCTGATACTAATTTACAGACTTTTATTCTGAATATGACATAATAATTATTCAAGCATGCTTACTGAATTCACACTGGGCATAATACTCGGCATTGAAATGTTCTTCTAGATTTTATTCTATTTTACTATACTAGAATTACTATCTTGCCGAAGAAATGAGCTTTACGTACCTCAGTTGCCGACTTCTTGACTAACTGACGTAACTCGTTCAATATCCAGCTATTTCTTCCAACTGCATTCATATTCATAGAAAATAAAACTAAATCCATCAATATTATAGAAGAAAACACTACTTTGAATATATATACCACAAAAACTTTGACTTATCGAAAAACAGCCGAAAACTCACTATTTCTCATAAGTCCAGAAGGGAGAAATATTCACTTTAGGGCTAGGAGTATATTGACACTATTTTTGAGCAATTCCACTTACTTATCTCGGTAGGACGATAATTTCGGCCGAATTTCACGAAACTAACTCCGTAAGAATGCTCCCTGCAGCTTTATACTTCGCTACCCGAAGTTAATTTGAGTTTGGACTGCGTTTGACGGCGTAATCAGACGAATATTTGTATGGAATCCTCGTCTTCCTATGATTTTGTCACTTACTGGAAATTAAAAGATGGGAAATGATTTAAAACAAAGTGGGAAGGCTTTATATTCTTGGGGCCTTTAAGTCGCATTTGTTTAATGCGATTTATAAGTCGCATTTTTCGAATGCGATTTATAAGTCGCATTTTCCTTGCGACACTCCGACTTGGCGCTTGTCCGATCTCTCCCCAGGCCCTTTTTCTAGCACGTATGGCATTCTAAAACTCTTAACCAACATGCGAATAGGCCATCTAAATGTCAAGAATTTACGGGGTGTAACAGTCCCATCATCCCATCTTTCATGATTAGAGGCCTTTCAGACTACCGGTTGTATTCAGCCATCATGTATGGATTATGTATTGTCCCTTCTCCATATTTATGACAAGTTTACGTTTTCTTATGTTAAGTCTTCCGCTTATGTGATTGAATTAGATGTATGCTCATGCCATGGATTGACTTGAGGTCTCTCGAGGCTCCTTGTCTCGTGTCTGCAATCCGGGTGTACATTCGAGTCGTGACATAAACAACATAGTATAGGCTTTAGGAGCTTAGGAATTACGAAAAAGGCCCTTACTAAATTCTCATGAAATTACTACCAGGTGTTCCTAAAAGACGACCTGACGATTCGTAGTCCAGGACAACGACTCTTCACCTTGCTCGTCCAGTACACTACCTTGTCAAACCTCCTGGGATCGTAGTAGGTCACTTCACGACTCGTCAAGGGTGACCATGACTCGTGGTCAGCAGTTGTTAAGTACACTGCCTCATTCTCCGGAATTTATCATCTGGGTAGCAACGGGGGACCCCACTAATCGTGGTGGCTGACCATGACTCGTGGTCACCACCCGCGAAGTACACTATTTTTGTTTCTTCTCTTTTCCATTTCCCTCACCCCACGACTGACCTAACAACTCGTGGGGTACGACCATGAGTCGTTTCCACGCCCGTGGGGACCCTTTTCTTCAAACTTCCCAAACTCCTCACTGGCCTCCCCATGAGTCACCTAACGACTTGTGGGTTGTCCTCACGAGTCATCTCATGACTCGCCCAATGTCTGCAACATCAATTTTACACTTTCCCCATTTCAACTCCCGGATCCAATCTTTGAGCTTCGGGGTATAAAAATATCTCCCCCTCGGGAACATTTATCCTCGAATGTTTAAAACAAGAAGAAAATAGAAACGTGCAATTATCATACTCAAATACTCATCATTTAAATCAAAACTTGACGGAATGACTACCTCCGATTCAAAATATGCAGTTGAACTGAATTCGCAAATCACATCCATACCCATATACATAAAAGAAACTTGCGTGCATGAACTAAACATGAAACTAAATAGAGTTTTATGTCAAAACGGATACCTCAAACTGACATTGAGCTAGAAGAGAATAAGTGTGGGTATTTAGCCATCATATCTACTTCGGCTTCCCACGTAGCTCCTTCAACATGCTGATTCCTCCATAATGCTTTAACTAAAGTTACTTCTTTGTTCCTTAGCCTTCGAACCACTCAATCTAGTATTTCCATAGGAACATCCTCATAGCTAAGGAGATCCTTTACACCAACACTGTCCACCAGAACTACTAAAGCTTGATCTCCCAAACATTTCTTCAGAAGCGATACATAAAACATAGGATGCACGGAAGATAACTCTGAGGTCAAGTCCAACTCATACACTACCTTACCAACTCTCCTTATAACTCGATAGGGACCAACATAGTGGGGACTAAGTTTTCCTTTCTTCCTAAACCGCATGACTCCCTTCATGGGAGATACCTTCAGAAATACCCAATCGTCCACCTCGATCTCCAACTCTCTTCTCCTCACATCAGCATATGACTTTTGACGACTCTGAGCAGTTTTCAGCATGTTCCTTATCAATTGAACCTTCACCATAGCCTCATGAATTGAATCTGTCCCTATCATAGCTGTCTCACAAACCTCAAACTATCCGATGGGAGATCTACACCTCCGCCTATAGAGAGCCTTGAACGGTGCCATTTGGATACTAGAGTGGTAGCTATTATTGTAAACAAACTCGATCAAGGGCAGGTGATCATCCCAACGACCTTTAAAGTCCATCATGCAAGCTCTCAACATGTCTTCAAGATTTTGAATTGTCCGCTCCACCTGACCATCCATTTGCGGATGAAATACTGTGTTGAGTTTAATCTGAGTCCCAAGCCCTTTTTGGAAAGACCGCCAAAACTAAGAGGTAAATTGGGAACCTCGATCTGAAATAATAGACAAGGGCACTCCATGTAATCGGACCAACTCCTAGATATATAGATTGGCATAATCATCCACTGAATATGTGGTTTTTACCGGTAGAAAGTGTGCAGCCTTGTACCTGTCATCTTGTCTAGCTTTCACATAAGTCACCAAGGACGATTCTGATCCATCTTGCACAACAACCCTGTTGTCGGTCGAGTTGGCCAATCTAACTCCTAACCTTGCAAGTCGGTGGACATCTTTCACCAGCTCCTTCTTTCCCTCATCCACGTGGGACATACTCTCCACAGAGAGCCTACTAAGTGCGTCCACTACCACATTATCCTTACCCGGGTGGTAAAGGACACTCATATTATAGTCCTTGAGTAGTTCTAACCACCTCTTTTGCTGTAGATTGAGGTCTTTCTGTGTGAACACATATTGTAAGCTCTTGTGATCCGTGAATACGTCCACGTGGACCCCATAAAAATAATGTCGTCATATCTTCAATGCGAACACTGCCGCAGTCAATTCAAGATCATGGTTCGGGTAATTCTTCTCATTGATTTTCTACTGTCTTGAGGTATACGCTATCACTTTCCCATGCTGCATCAATACACACCTGAGTTCGATTCACGAACCATCACAATATACCACCAAACCATCGGTACCCTCGGGCAGGGTCAACACCTGTGCTGAAGTGAGTCGAGTCTTCAACTCTTGGAAGCTTTCCTCACAAGCCTCCAATCATTAGAACTTTACCTTCTTCTGAGTCAACTTGGTCAAAGGTGCTGCAATAGATGAGAAGCCCTCAACAAACCTCCGGTAGTACCCAGCTAAACTCAAGAAACTCTGAATATCCGAAGAATTCACCGGTCTAGGCCAGTTTTTCACCGCTTCGATTTTCTTAGAATCTAGCTTTATGCCCTCACTCGATACCACATGGCCCAAAAATGCTACGGAGTCCAACCAAAACTCACACTTGCTGAACTTGGCATACAACTGGAGATCCTTGAGAGTCTGAAGTACTACTCTAAAGTGAGCGACATGCTCCTCCTCGCTCCGAGAGTATATAAAGATGTCATCAATGAAAACGATCACGAACATGTCTAGATATTGCTTGAACGCCACGTTCATCATGTCCATGAAAGCTTTAGGAGCATTCGTTAGTCCAAAAGACATAACAACAAATTCGTAGTGACCATACTGAGTCTTGAAAGCGGTTTTCGGCAAGTCACTCTCTCGAACCCTGAGTTGGTGATACCCGAATTTGAGATCAATCTTGGAGAAAAACTTGGCACCCTAAAGCTGGTCAAACAAATCATCGATCCTAGGTAAAGGATACCTATTCATAACGGTGACCTTATTTAACTACCGATAGTGAATGCACATCCAAAGCGAACCATCCTTCTTCCAGACAAATAACACTGGTGCACCCCATGGAGACTTACTCAGCCTAATAAATCCCTTATCTAACAGGTCCTTCAACTGATCCTTCAGCTCTTTTAGCTCGGCTGGAGCCATTATGTAGGGAGGAATAGATATAGGCTGCGTGTCGGGAAGAAGGTCAATACCAAAATCAATCTCCCACTGTGGAGGAATTCCTGGAAAATCATCAGGAAAGACCTCTGGGTACTCACGTACTACTGGAACTGACTAGATAGTCGGGGTTTCGGACTCGACATCCTTAACCCTAACTAGATGGTACATGCAACCCTTAGAATTCATCTTCCTGGCCCTAAGGTAGGAAATGAATCGACCTACAGGAACAGCTGAACTACTCTTCCATTCTAAGACTGGCTCACCCGGGAATCTGAACTCTACTACCGGGGTTCTACAATTAACTGAAGCATAGCATGCAAATAGCCAATACATGCCGAGAATAACATCAAAATCGGTCATGGCTAACTCTATCAAATCTTCTAAGGTGACCTTATGAAGGACTCAGACTGAGAAACCTCAATACACCCATCTAACTATAACTGAGTCACCTACTAGACTGGAAACTGAGAAGGGTTCTGACAAGATATCGGGACCGACTCCGAAGCTAGTGGCCACATAAGGTGTCACAAAGACAAGGTAGCCCCCAGATCTAGCAAAGCATATACATCAATATGGAAAACTTGCAACATACCAGTGACCACATCTAGGGAGACCTCTTGCTCCTAACGGGATGCTAAAGCATAGAATCTATTCTGGCGCTGACCGCCAGTTGTGCTAACCCTGCGGGAGGGGCTGCTGAACTAGAAGTTGGGCCTTGACCCCCAACCTGATCCTGCCTCACAGCTAGACAATCACTGAGCCTGTGTTCGGGCTTACAACACACGAAACAAGCACCTGACCTTGCCAAACACAGGCCTGTGTTCCCTCGACCACACCAGCAACAAGCAGGGATGCTAGAATCTGTGGGTCCGCTGCTCTGACCCCTCGAGCCTGATGCTTGCCTTTTCTGATCATGTCTAGTTCAGGATGGAACGCTCAATGCTGATGAGGCTAGGGCGGATGATCTCGTGTGAGTCTGTTGTTGGTTCCCACCACAAGACCTCTGCTGAGAGAACCTGTGGCCCTCGGACCTAGCCCTCTTGGCCTCCCTCTCTCTCGAATGTACCGCCTTTATTTGTTGGGCGTACAACACTATGCGAGAAAAGTCCATATCCTGATGAAGCATGGCAGTCCTGTAATCTTTTTCAAAATAACCCGCTATCCCATGGGTGAATCTACTCACTCGCATCCTCTGATCGGCTACAAACTCTGGGGCATATTTCGATAGGCAAGTGAACTCAAGATCATACTTTTGTACAGTCATCCTCCCTTGCTTAAAATTCACAAACTCGGCTGTTTTCAACTCCCTCCTCTATCGAGGGAAGAACTGGTCCAGAAATGCAACATGGAACTCTTCCCAAGTGACCGGACCTGCTTCTGTGACCCTACTATCCTTCCATTGGTGAAACCAGATATGCGCGACCCCTTTTAGCTAATAAGAGGCCAACTCGGCGCACTCAACCCCATTCACCCGCATGACCTAGGTGAGTTCTACAATCTCATCAACAAACTCATGTGGGTCCTTATCTACCTTGGACCCAAGGAACTCTGGCGGGTTCATCCTCAAGAAGTCTCTAACTCGAGCACCAGCTGCATTGCCATTTTGTGGAACATGCGCAACGGCCTGCTGATTGACTTGAGCAGTCAAGGCCTGTGCAAGAATCTGAATAGCAGCCTAGAACTCAGCATGGTCGGCTGGCTCCGATGCCTGAGGCTCCTGAACTGGTAGGGCTGGCTGATTCCAATAACCGTTGCCATCCTCGTGGCCTTCACCACCTGCATTCCTCCTTTTGTTCATTCTTCAAGGAGCCATGATTCTACAATCGCGAATAGCATGAATTAGAAGGATAGAAAGACTTTTCATCACACAAAATTGTTCATGAAAGAAGGGAACATTTCCTAAACGTCTCGTCGCCTCTTCGTCATAAGTATGGCATGCTTTACACCCATGAAAAAGACTCTACTTAATGCGTCTTTAGGACACCCTAGGAAACATCAAACCTATTTCTCTGATACCAAGTTTGTCACGACCCAACGGAGTCTCGGACCATAACACGGGACAACGAGCCCCGAGAGACCCCAAGTCAACCCATGGCATAAGCATACATCTAACTTAATCAAGAACTGAATAACCATCAATACAATCATAGCGGAAGTCTAGCTTATATATAACATGCGAATATAAAATTCGAAGTTGAATACATACATATGTCTGAATAGCCTCTAAACATGACGAGTTGATGGGACAAGACCCCAACTAACTCAACAAGCTGAAAACTGACATACATAAAGAAAAGATAGATAGTCTGGTCCTTGGAAGATAAGGACTCACCAATAAGCAGACACTAACTCCGATGAACTATCTAGGAGCAGGGCAGAACCTGAGAGCCGGGTCCTGTATCATGAAATGATACAGCATAGAAAGTATGTAGTCAATACGTAGAATGTACCGAGTATGCAAGGTAAGTAAAACCGCTAAGGTAAGTAAAGTCTTTTAAACGCAATGCGATAGTCAAAACATAAACATCATTATCTAAGAGTAGGGCTTGCATGCATTCTTTCTGAGATCATGATCTTTTCATAACATGACAACACATACTTTATAACATCCAACTGACTCAAATGACTCAAAGCTGAAACATGACTTTTATTGAAAAGTTGAACATTGAGTAAACCTTGCTTTTAGAACATGCATATATAAAATAATAATCATGAGTAATGAATATGCAAATCTGAATCAGATAGACAATGGGAGACTCATTTAACTGACATACCATGATACAGCTTATGTGGTCTCGACTATCATACTCAAGTGGGCAAAGCCATCCAAAACCTTGCCAGGGCTAAGGACGCTACCATGATATTGATATCAAGCTCATGGTCCATTTGGGTCGGGGATAGCTCACAAGGGAGGTCCCAATAATATAATATTATCAACCTACGTTGGCGCATAGTTCTAGGGCATATGGTGATCGACCCTTAGCCGCTCGGTGCTAGACTCTTCTCCAAAAAACATGCATATGCTCTACACTCATATCACAAAGCTCAACAACATCTATTGACAAAGCTCAATAAATCAATTACATCTCAAAACAAAATCATGCATATGAGAAGCTATAGTTCAAAACATACCACAAACTGAATACCAACTCGGGAGCCTTTGCTCCCAAACCATATGGTAAGCTATGCATAGGAAGACTTAACTCAAAACATACCACATGCTAGAATATAAAATTTGGGAGTCTTCTCTCCAAAACAATGTGGTTAGCTTAGATCAGAAAAATCATCATTTAAACTTAACAGATAGGCATTGCCGAAAGCTTTATCATAGTTAGAAATACTCAATTCTCATTGAAAACATAATTATAGACATGGGTAGCTTCAAATCATGCTTTTCATCATAATATCTCATCATTATCACATTTACTTCACAAATCTCACTTTTCATGATCACATCAATGGGCTTCAACATTCACAAAGCTAGAAACATCATTTTAATTGAAAATATTATAAAATTATCCCATGCTTCAAAATTTAATAGTAAAATAATAATCAATTCATACCCATGTAAAGAAATTGAAGATTCATGCATTTGGGTAGAAACCCCATACTTGATCATAGGAATCTCTCATCTTTACATAGAAATTGGGCATGGGTATGGAAGAAGACACCCACTCATAATCCTACATACCTGGAAGGGATTGATTCTACCATTTCTCTGATTGCCCAAGAGGAATTTAAATGAAAACCTTGAAGACTCATAACCTCCTTGGCTCGTAGAAGGTCATTTCACGACTAATGAGTCACTTCACGACTCATCAGGGGTGACCACGACTCGTGGTCACCAGTCGTTAAGTACACTAGCTCATTCTCCAGAATTTCTCATTTGGCTGGCAATGGGGGACCCCATGAATCGTGGTGGCTGACCACGACTTATGGTCACCACCCGTGAAGTACACTGTTTCTCTTTCTTATCTTTTCCTTCTCCCTCACCCCACGGCTAACCTAAGGACTCGTGGGGTACGACCATGAGTCGTCGCCACACCCGTGGGGACCCTTTTCTTCAAACTTCCCAGACTCCTCACTGGCCTCCCCACGAGTCACCTGACGACTCGTGGGATGTCCTCAAAAGTCACCTGACAACTCGTGGGCTATCCTCACGAGTCGTCTCACGACTCTTCCTATGTCTGCAGCATTAATTTTACACTTTCTCCGTTTCAACTCCTCGGTCCTATCTTTGAGCTCCCGGGGTGTAACATAGTTATCAGTCAGCGGAGAGACAAGATATATCACCCAATCTACTATGCTAGCAAGGCCCTGTGATGCACAAGAAAATTTATACAGTAACATAGCAGGATCTACTCACTGTTGTGTTTGCATTTGAAAATTTTCGGGCATATTTGTTAGAGACAAAACTGTCGGTGCACACAGACCATACAACGCTAAGGTATTTAGTGGCCATGAAAGATGTTAAACCAACACTAATCAGATGGGTTATGTTTTTGAAGGAATTTGACTTTGAGGTTGTCACGACCCGAATGTAGACCCAGATTGTAACACGGGACAAGGAACCCCGGAAGGCTCCAAGTCGACCCATGGCATGAACATTCATCTAACTCAATATCAATAAAGCAGAATACTTAACATAATGACATGGAGGAAGAATAAACATGACATAACATGGTTAGAAGAACATACTACATACATAACAGCTGAGTACTACATATAGTCTAAAAGCCTCTAACGTATCTGAAGGGTTGATGGGACAACACCCCCAATTATCCTAGAAAGTCTAGAAAACTGAACATGAAAAGATAACTAATCTCAAACTTGTCCTCAGAGAATGAGGACTCACCAAAGAGCTAGATGCTAATCTCCATGATGAGGTAAAGCCGGTGTTGGGACTGAATCGGAGCTGTATAATGAAACGATACAACATAGCATATGCAGTTAGTACATGGAATGTACCGAGTATGCAAGGTAAGTAAAATGGACATCTAAAAGTGCATAAAATTTCATAAGAGATCATAAGAGTAGAACAACATGATCATAACATAAATATCGAAAGATAACATAAGGCTCAAGTTTTTCATGTTACACCCCGTAAATTCTTGACATTTAGATGGCCTATTCGCATGTTGGTTAAGTGTTTTAGAATGCCATACATGCTAGAAAAAGGCCCGGGGAAAGACCGGAAAAGCGTTGCATCGAACCATCGCAGGAGGAGGTCGGGCAGACCCCCTCCGCGATGGCCAACATGCCACGGAGGAAGCCCCTCCGCGATGGCCAACGTGCCACGGAGGGGGGTGTCCAGGCCCAAGTATATAAACCCCTCCACTTCGGGTTTTGTTGATAATTATCATAATATTCCAGAAACAAACAAGAAAATAGAGGGCACGAGAGAATTCAATAAAATTTCATCCGTTTACGCTATTAAACGCAGTCCAAACTCGAATTAATCTTGGGTAGTGAAGTACTAAGCTGCCGGGAGCATTCCTGTGGAGTTAGTTTCATGAAATTTGGCCGGCGAATCGTCGCCCTACCGAGATAAGGTAAGTGGAATTGCTCCAAATTAGTGTCAATATACTCCTAGCCCTAAAGTGAGTATTTCTCCCTTCTGGACTTCCGAGAAATAGCGAGTTTTCAGCTATTTTCTGATAAGTCAAAGTTTGGGCTATATATATATTCAAAGTAGTATTTTCTTCTAGAATATTGATGAATTTAGTTCTAATTGCTATTAATGTGAATACAGTTGGAAGAAATAGCTGAATATTGGCTGAGTTACGCCAATTAGCTGGAAAGCCGACAAATGAGGTATGTAAAGCTAGTTTCTTCGGCAAGTTAGTAATTCTAGCATAGTAAAAATAGAATAAAATCCAGAAGGAAGTTCCAGAAGCCGAATATTAAGTATGTTGTATTATTATGTCATATCCAAAATAAAAGTCAGTAAATCAGTATCAAACAGCAAGATCTTATCCCAGATGTTTAATTCAGTATTAGATCCAGTTTAATTCAGTAAGAGATTCAAAATAGAATATCAGAACGTGGATAGTATTTTCAGATTTAATATACATGTTATATGTGATTACTGTTGTTTGTTGAGACCTGTTTGTGATATGTGGGCACACTTCGAGCTTCCTTGCCACCCCAGGGTTAATAGTTGTGTCGACTCGCCCGCCAGAGGGTGAGGATATGTCACTCCAAGGAGTTGCATGTCGTCTGCAGTAGCACGAAGATGGGATGCAGCATTCCCCATAGCAGGCTGATCAGCATTACAGTATACCCTGTCGAGCGCTTGCGCCCAGGGCACAGATTACAAATTACAGATACAGATTTTAGATTACAGTTACAGAAGTCCTCCGGACTCAGATATAGTTATAGTCAGGGGCCCAGAGAGCCCAAGTTGCATACCCAGGAGGCTGGCAGGATGCTCGTAGTTATTAGGTGAGTGGAGTGAATTTATTTTTGGATGGTTTAACCCGGGTAGGGGTACATAGATTGCGTGTTGATTGGCACCTTCCGGCTTATGGGGGCTGGTATAGGTTCTTGTATGCTATATATATATATATTTCCTTATTAAGTTGATAAATAGTAGGACGTCGCATCGACAGGTATGGTTCTTATCTCTTTCCAATACAGTTAAGCTCGGTACAGATTCTGCTATTCCAGACAGTCTTAGCTATTCTCTGTCATTTTAGTAACTACTAGTTTACTGTTAATCTTCAGTTATGTTCAGTTTTCTTCGCATACTCGGTACCAGTGGTACTGATGCCCATTTGGGGGCGCTGCATTACTTTCCTGCAGGTACTCATAGACGAAGCGCCGATCCCTCATAATTCCAGCCAGCCACAGAGTCATCAGCTCCTGTCATCCGGAGCTAGACAGCTAGAGACTTATTTCTTTTCTTTGTTGTATAGTATGGGTAGGCCGGGGCCCTATTCCGACCATCTTATCAGTATTCTTAGAGGCTTGCAGATTGTATATTCCCTGTGGTTAGCTATACCGATCGTGTGAGGCCGTGTGTATGTTTTGGTTTATTTATGATGGCCGTGTAGGGCCTTATTCAGTTGGTAGTGGTGACCTTGTCGGTCACGTATCAGTTTAGCACTTGTTTTCCTGATTCAGAAATAACTAGACAGCATGGTGGCCTTGTCGGCCCGCATAGGTTCCTTCATACTACTATTGTTCTGGTTAGCTGTTGCTTCCTTACAGGTGGCTATAGGCCTAGTCGGCCGGAGGCTGTATTTACAGTCGTTATATAGCCCGTCGTTTTCTTGAATCCAGAGTTAGAGTCAGCCTGGCACTAGAAGTGCTTAGGCTCAGCTAGTCCAGCAGTCCAGGTCTTAGTAGGGCACCAGGTGCCAGTCATGCCTCCCAAGGTGGGGCGTGACAAACTTGGTATCAGAGCAGGTCGTATCCCAGGGAGTCTGCAAACCGTGCTAAGTAGAGTCTTGTCTATGGATGTGTTGTGCACCACATACCATAGGCAGTAGGTTGCAAGGCATAATAGGATGGTTACTCTTTCTTCATATTCAGTCACGCCATAGAGCAGTACAGTATAGGGTTGAATCCTTAAAACTTATCATACTCTTTATTTACAAATAAAATAGTAGACCAGCGACACCCTGCCATAGGCAGAAGACTAGATACCGCAGCAGGAGAAGTCACCAGCAAGATGCCTCAGCTTCATCTAGAATCAGCCCGATCTAAGGGCGATATAGAGGCATCATCTCGACCTTTTCAGCAGTCCCCACCTCACCAGGAGCCACTCGGAATGACACCGCCTCCGACAGTTCCTGTACCTACACCATCTGACCAGGAAATTCGAAGTGTAGTAGTTATGTTGGCACAAATGATGGCTACTCTATGCCAGTCAGTGCCACCAGTAACAGCAGAGTCATCAAGTGGGCTTGGCAGTTCGAGGGTCCGGGAATTTTTGACACTAGGTCCCCCGCAGTTCACAGGGTTGGATCAGGCAGAGGACCCCCAGGATTTCCTGGACCAAATGTAGAGAATCTTTTGGGTCATGCATGTGACATCTACAGAATCAGTTGAGTTGGCAGTATTCCAGCTGCGGGATATTGCTGTGTTGTGGTACGAAAGTTAGGAAAGGTCCCGAGGGAGAGATGTTGCCCCTCCGACCTGGTCCAACTTTTCAGAGGCCTTCCTGGACTGATATCTACCAGGGGAAATCCGACAGGCCCTGATGGATCAGTTTTTACATTTGGAGCAGGGGGCGAGGAGTGTACGGGAATACGCCCAATAGTTCGATTCCTTGGCCCGCTATGCTCTAGCTTTTATGGACACCATGCCATCTAGAGTCCACCGGTTTATTATGGGTCTGAACCCAGAATATATTGAGGCATGCATGACAGCTACGCTACTGGAGGATATGGACATTGCTAGAGTGCAGGCCTTTTCCCAGACTATTAAGGGCGTTAGACAGCGGCAACAGGATAGTAGATGAATAAATCAGGAGCAGCGTCGCAGGGATAGAACAGATGAAATACAGAGGGAGATTCAGAGAGGACCCAGGCCCCGATTGTCAGACAAGCCACCTAGACCCCCACCTTCATCACAACAGCAGAGGGGTAGATTTATTCGCCGAGGACAGTCAGAGTCCGACGACAGTTCTCGAACGGTAGATTCACCTCAGTAGAGGAGGGCAGAGCAGAGCAGGTACACACCCCTACCTTGTTATATTTGTAGCCGACCCCACACTGGAGCTTGCAGATATGGCTCCACAAGGTGCTATATATGCGGGCAGGAGGGTGAGGCTCGTGGAAAGAGAGGTCAGATTTAGTCAAGGGCTGACGACGTTTGATTCAACGACCTGTGTGTTGTTGTGACGACTTGTCCTGTCGAGTCGTGGAAAGGATCTGAGAAATTTCATGAGGCAGTGGACCCGATGACTCATTACCACGAGTTGTGGTATGATGCCACGACCCATTGGGTCGTTCATTGGTCTGTTCGGGCCAGATTTTAAGGAAATTATTTTAAGGGTATTTTCAACCTTTCCTCATATTTAGCCCCTAAACTATGTCGTTTTGGTTATTTTCTATGTATGATAAGGGGAGTTAAGTCCCATTGCATGCCCATTCTCATGCAAGGAATCTAGAGGGGTTTTGGGGAGATTCAATGCCTTCTTCCCTAATTTTTCTTCAAATTCTCGGTGGGTGTTCAAGAACCTTAAGTTTCATCCATTCCCATGTATGTAATTTTTTAAAATGGATGGAATTCTTCCTTACCCATGCCCAATTTCAAGTTAATTCATGAATTCTCCTACTCAAATTTCATGAGGTTTTACCCAAAGCATGTAAATGTGATTTCTCCTTATGGGTATATTTTAATTAAGATGTCCTTATGGAAATATGCATGATAGGCAGGTTTTACTATTATTTTCTTCAATTCATGTTTCAATCTTTTTAAATCTAAATTGTCCATTTATAGAAGTTCATGAAAATTATGATTTATGATGAATATTCATTATTTTAGGTTTATTGATTATGGAAATGCATGAATCCAAGTTACCCATGTTGTGAGTATATTTTGAAAGAAATGAGTATGATGAAGTTTTGGGCAGTGCCCACATGATGAAGAATGATTTATGATTTAAGAAATGAATTTCATGAATTGTCAATTTATAATGTTGGTCGATATAAAGGGGCTTTTATTTTTTGATATGCATGTTTTAAAATGGATCAATGATGATAAATGTTATATCTTAGCCAATGAATTTTATGCATGATGTTAATGATTTATGTATGAGCCAATATGCATGTTTTTAGGAGCCGTGTCTAGAATCGAGAAGCCCGTCGTTCAAAGGATTACGCCGGTGTCTCATAACCACATGCCATCGTGGGTTTGTAAATGTTATGACATATTGATAAAGATCCCCTCAAATGTGATGTCACGCCTTATGCACGACCCTCACCTGGAAAGCCAGGATCGGCTCTGCCCACTTGAGCGAGAAAGTGGAGCATCATGAAAGGATCTACCATGATGGTGTCGGTTATGATGAGTCTTCCCATTTTTCCACATGTTCTATGCATTGTTATATTTGTGGTAATTTCTCAAGTTATATTATGGTAAACCTATTTACGATTATGATAATGAACGATATTGAATGATTTGAAAGCCTTGAGCCTTATGATTATTATGAAGATTTTGATGTAAGCATGTTGTCCTTCTCCTATGTCTATTTATGAGTTTTACTTCAGTTTTAAATGTCCATTTTACTTACCTTCCATACTCAGTACATTCCACGTACTGACCGCGTACTTCCTATGTTGTATTGTTTCATGATACAATGTCCGAATCTCAGGGTCATCCTCATCCATAGTCCATCCTAGCTTTCAATATCAGCTTATTGGTGAGTCCCCATGTTCCATGGGTCGTTTGATAGACTTCCATGTTGTTTATGTTTCAGTACTAGTCGGGTTAGTTGGGGATGTTGTCCCATCAACCCATCTTATGTTTTAGAGGCTTTCGGACAAGTATGTAGTATTCGGCTATGTAAACATTGGTATTTCTTGATGTTATGTTATGATTACGTCTCCGCTATATCTTTATGATTATCGTTCTGCTTACTTGAATGAGATTAGTTGTATGCATGAGCCATGGGTCGACTCGGGGTCCCTGGGGGTCCTTTGTCCCGTGTGTACGATTTGGGTGTACGTTCGGGTCGTGACAAACTTGGTATCAGAGTGATAGGTTTGAAGTGTCCTAGGGTGTCTGAAAGCTGTGTTAGGTAGATTCTTTTTTGTGGGTGTGAAGCGCCACACCTATGAAGAAGAGGCTACTAAATGTTTTAGGAAATGTTCCATTCATTTATGTTCTATGTTGTGCGATGAAATGCTTTTCCTTCCTTCTAATTCGTGCAATTCACGATTGCAGAATTATGGCTCCTCGAAGAATGAACGGAAGGAGGAATTGAAATGATGAGGGCCACGGGAATGGCAATGATCATGGGCATCAGCAAGACCCACCTATTCCACAGCCCTAGTCACTAGAGCCAGCTGCCCACACCGAGTTTTAGGTGGCGATTTAGATGTTGGTGCAGGCCTTGACCGCTCAGGTCCACCAGTAGGCTGTTGTGCAGGTTCCATAGAATGGCAATGTGACGGCGGCTCAGATTAGAGACTTCTTGAAGATGAACCCTCCTGAGTTTACGGGATCGAAGGTGGATGAGGATCCACATGAGTTCACTGACGGGATCTTGAAGGTCACTCAGGTTATGCGAGTGACAAATGGGGAGTGTGGGGACTTGGCCTCTTACCAGCTAAAGGAGGTTGCTCATATTTGGTACAAGCAGTGGAAGAATAGCAGGGCAGTGGGAGAGGACCCTATCAGCTGGGATGAGTTCCACATGGCCTTTTATGACAGGTTCTTCCCTCGAGAGATATGTGAATTAAAAGAAGTTGAGTTTGTTAACCTCAAGCAAGGAAAGATGACAGTGCTGGAGTATTCTCTTGAGTTCACCCGGTTGTCAAAGTACGCCCCAGAGTTGGTGATGGATCAGAGGGTACGGGTGAACCGATTTGTTCATGGCATGGTCGGTTATTTAGATAAGAACTTTCCTCGCATAGTGTTGTAAGCCCAACAGATGGAAGCGGCTCATGCGAGGGAGAGGGAGGCAAAGAGGGCTTGGACAGATAAAGTGGACTTACACATTAGAGGTCCGGCGGTGGCTACCGTCCACAGTTTCAGTGGAGGTCACTAGCCCCAGCACCCTCATCAGCTAGTGTTCCATCTAGACCCAGGAGTGATCGTAGGAGCATGGCTTCAAGGTTGAGGGATCAGAGGGGCACCCAGTTATAGTATACCTCTCCATCCTGCGGGAAGTGCGGCAAGAGTCACACCGGGGAGTGCCTGCTCGGTTCGGATGTCTGCTTCGGGTGTGGTAGATCTGGGTACATGCATCAAGCATGTCCATATGCCAGACAGGGTGATGATAGGGGTCGAGCACAGACCACCAGGGCAGTAGCACCTCCAGCCCATTCAGCGCAATAGGGAGCATCTACTAGTGGGTGTGGAAGTCAGCGCCAAAATCGCACGCCCTTGCCTCGCGGCAGGAGCAGGAGACTTCACCAGACGTGGTCACTGGTATGTTGAGTGTCTTTCATATTGATGTTTATGCCTTGTTAGACCCGGGAGCCACATTGTCTTTCATGACTCCTTACATTGCTATTAGCCTTGGAGTTAGTCCCGAGACCCTGTTAGAACCATTTTAAATTTCTACCCCTATCGGTAATTCAGTGCTAGACGGGTATATAGAGGGTGCTCGGTCACTGTGTTGCATAAGGTTACCTCCACAGACTTAGTAAAATTGGCCATGACTGATTTTGACATCATTTTGGATATGGATTGGTTATTTTCATGTTATGCTTCGATTAATTATAGGACCCGTACCATGGAGTTTCATTTTCTGGGTGAGTCAGTTGGGAGTGGAAGGGTAGTTCGGCGGTGCCAGCAGGATGGTTTATTTCCTATCTGAAGGCTAGGAAGATGATCTCTCAGGGGTGCATGTACCACCTAGTTATGGTTAAGGATGTGGAGTCCGAGACCCCGACTATTCAGTCAGTTCCGGTGGTGTGCGAATACTTGGAGGTGTTTCCCGAGTATTTGTATGGTGTTCCTCTGGAAAGGGAAATTGATTTCGATATTGATCTATTTCCAGATACGCAGCCTATTTCTATCCCTTCTTACAGGATGGCTCCAGCTGAGCTAAAGGAATTGAAGGAGAAGTTGAAGTATATGTTGGACAAAGGCTTCATTAGATTGAGCCAGTCCCCATGGGGTGCACCAGTCCTATTTGTTTGAAAGAAGGATTGTTCCCTTTGCATGTGTATTGACTACAGGTAGTTAAACAAGGTTACCGTCAAGAACAGGTACCCCATACCCAGGATCGATGATTTGTTTGACCAACTTTAGGGTGCCAAGTGCTTCTCCAAGATTAACCTCGGGTCCGGGTATCACCAGCTCAGAGTTCGGGAGAGTGACATCCTGAAGACTGCTTTTAGGACTTTATGGTCACTATGAATTTGTTGTTATGTCTTTTGAGTTAACCAATTCTCTTGTAGCTTTTACGGACCTGATGAATAGGGTGTTCAAGCAATATTTGGATATTTTCGTGATTGTGTTCATCGATGACATTCTTATATACTCCCGGAGCGAGGCGGAGCATGTCACTCATTTGAGAATAGTGCTGCAAAGCCTCAAGGATTGTCAACTATATGCATAGTTTAGCAAGTGTGAATTTTGGCTGAATTCGGTAGCATTTCTGGGTCACGTGGTATCAAGCGATGACATAAGGGTAGATTCCCAGAAGATAGAGGCAGTGAAGAAATGGCCCAGACCGGTGAATCCTTCAGAAATCCGGAGATTCATGGGCTTAGCAGGTTATTATAGAAGGTTTGTGGAGGGTTTCTCATCTTTTGCGGCACTTTTGACTAAGTTGGCTCAGAAAAAGGTAAAATTCCAATTGTCGGATGCTTGTGAGAAAAGTTTCCAAGAGTTGAAGACCCGACTCACTTTAGCACTAGTTTTGACATTACCCGAGGGTACCGATGGCTTTGTTGTTTATTGTGATGCTTCGAGAGTCAGACTGGAATGTGTGTTGATGTAGCGTGGGAAGGTAATAGCATATGGCTCGAGACAGCTGAAGGTCCATGAAAAGAATTACCCTACCCATGATCTTGAGCTGCCTGTGGTGGTGTTTGATCACGGGCAAAAATAGCATGCCCGAGATACGCTTTATGACGTAAATTAGTCTTGTTTATCTAAGTTATTGTATACATTTTCATGTAATTTTATATGAAGTGAAGATATGTGCTAACCAACATGATTAGCCTTTGTTTTGTAGGTTTTGATGACTTTTGAGTAACTAATCCATGAGTCGGTGAAGTAGAGGCTTGGAAACGGAATTAACACGCGAACGTCGGCAAAGAGGAGGCACAAAACAGCCCACCTGTATGTTGGCAACGTGCCACGGCAGGTTGGATGCGCGACCAAGAGGTGCCAACGCACTGCCCAAGCAGCGTGACACGCTGCCAACGCGGCAGGGTGCTGCCGGGGCCAAGTTCGGGTGATTTCCAGAGAGCTTCCGCGTCCGTAGCGTGTCACGGAGGCAGTGCTCCGCGATGCACTCTGTGACACGTTGCTTGTTATTCCTGGAAAAATTCCCACTACTATAAATAGCACACTTAGGTTCATTTTTCATAATTCTGACTTGGTGGAGCAAGGACGTGGGTTACAGGCAGTTGAGGGACGAAAATATTAGGGTTTTTTCTCTCTTTCTTTCTTCTTTAATTCAATTGCTTGTATGATTAACACTCATTTTAAGATGTTTAATCCACAAATGAGTGGCTAATTCCTCTCCTTGCTGAGGTTATGAACAATTGTGATGAAATTTGATCATTGATTCTTTGGTTTTTCATCTTTTCTTCCATGTTGTTCTATTAATTCTTGTTCTTACTGCATTAATGTGTGGCCTGTGTTAATATAAATCTAAAAAGTCCGGTTTCACTCGAGAGAGCAAGAAATTGGAAAGTTGTGAATTAATAGGATATGTTCTTTACTTGGTTTGGGAAAATTGAGTTTTGATTTGCTTTCAGGATAGAAATATACCTGAAAGTCGTATTAGTCAATTTAGGAACCGGAATTGTATGGCTAGAACATGAATTGCATTTGATCACAGAAATGTAGACGGATGGTTCATGATTCTTAAGTGAGGTTAAATACGAGAGTTTGAATCTCTTGGCAAATGTTCTTGGCTAGCAACTGGAGGAAAAGATTAATCAAAGTATGATGATAATTAATTTCATTACATGTTCGTTTAACCTCAGCATGCTCTCATTCATAGTTCAGACTCAAATTAGATAATTTTTTTTAGCTTTAGTATAAAAAAATTATAAAACAAACTATCAACTTTTTGGTTACACTGTTGTCTGCATATTTTAGAAGTAAAATATAGTACACTTGAGCAAATTGCACTTCAACCAAGTCTCTGTGGGATCTATACTTGGCTTACTAAAGCCACTTACTACTTGTTCGACCACGTGCACTTGCGTGTCGTTTTATACCCTACAAATAACCCCGAACAGTGTTTGCATTGAAGATATGGCGAAATTACTTGTATGGGGTCCACGTGGATGTATTCACGGATCAAAAGAGTTTGCAATATGTGTTCACATAGAAAGATTTAAATCTTTGGCAAAGAAGGTGGTTGGAGTTACTTAAGGACTATGACATGAGTGTCCTTTACCACCCGGGCAAGGCTAATGTGGTTGCGGATGCACTTAGTAGGCTCTTCATGGAAAGTGTTTCCCACGTGGTGAGGGAAGGAAAGAGTTGGTGAAATATGTCCACTGACTTGCAAGATTGGGAGTTAGATTGATCGATGCAACCGATGGAAGTGTTGTTGTACATAATGGGTCAAAATCATCCTTGGTAGTTGATGTCAAATCCAAGAAAGACGAGGATCCAATATTGAGGAAGCTGAAGGAGGCGGTGAGGAGTTATAAGATGGAGGTCTTCTCCCAAGGGGGAGATGCTGTGCTACGATACTAGGGTCGATTATGTGTTCCAGACGTCGATAATTTGAGAGTTCGGATATTGCATGAGGCACATGGTACCAGATATTCTATCCATCCAGGATCCACGAAAATGTATTGGGATTTGTGAGAAATCTATTGGTTTGATGGTATGAAGAAAGATATTGTGGAGTTCGTAGAAAATTGTCCAAACTGTCAACAAGTGAAAGTCAAACATTAAAGGCTGGGAAGCATACTTTAGGATATCAGCATCCCCACTTGGAAGTGGGAAGAGATTAATATGGATTTTGTTACAGACCTACCTCGTACTTTCCGATACTATGACTCCATTTAGGTGGTGGTGGACAAATTAACTAAGGTTGCACATTTCCTACCCGTCAAGACCACTGATTCAGCGGAGGATTATGCTAAGTTATATATTCGGGAGTTAGTTCAACTACATGGAGTGCCCTTGTCGATTATTTCAGACGGAGGTACTCAGTTTACTTCTCAATTCTGGCATTCAATTCAAAAGGGACTTGGAACGCAAGTTAAGCTCAGTACAGGCTTCCATCCGCAAATATACGGTGAAGCAAAACGAACCATTTATACCTTTGAGGATATGTTGAGGTCATGAGTTATGGATTTTAAAGGTAGTTGGGATGATCATTTTCCCTTTATCAAGTTTTCTTTTAATAACAGTTATCACGCCAGTATCCAGATGGCACCGTTCGAGGCTCTTTACGGGCGGAGGTGTAGATCTCCCATTGGATGGTTCGAGTTTGGTGAAGCAGCTATGAGAGGCCTAGATTTGGTTCATGAGGCGATGATGAAGGTCTAGTTGATACGAGACCGGTTGAAAACCACTCAGAGTCGTCAGAAATCATATGCTGATGTAAGAAGAAGAGAATTTGGAGTTTGGTGTGGACGACTGGGTATTTCTAAAGGTATCTCCTATGAAGGGAGTCATGCGGTTTGAGAAGAAAGGTAACCTCAATCCCCGCTATATTGGTCCCTACCGGGTTGTGAGAAGAGTTGGTAAGGTGGCGTATGAGTTGGACTTTCCATTGGAGTTATCTTCAATTCATCCCGTCTTTCATGTGCCACTTTTGAAGAAGTGCTTAGGTGATCCAGCCTTGGTAGTTCCGGTAGACAGCATTGGAGTGAAGGACATCCTCAGTTATGAAGAAATTCCAGTTGGAATCTTGGATCGTCAGGTTCAGAGGCTGAAGAACAAGGAAGTAGCTTCAGTTAAAGTGTTATGGAGGAATCAACATGTGGAGGGAGCAACGTGGGAAGCGAAAGAAGATATGATGGCTAAATACCCACATTTATTCTCTACCGGCTCAGTTTCGACTTGAGGTATCAGTTTTTCCCTATGACTCTATTTGGTTTTCATGTTCAGTTTAAGTGTGCAAGTTTATTTTATGTGTATGAATGCATATGTGAGGCATGAGATCAGTTCAACTATGTGGTTTGATTCAGAGGTAGTCATTCCGTGAAAATTTCGGTTAAAATTATCAGTATATACCTATGATAAATTGTATGTTTTTGTTTGTTGCTTGTTTCCTACATTTGAGGACGAATGTTCCCAAGGGGGAGATATTGTAATACCCTGGAAAGGCTTAATAATAGAGACGAGAATTTAAAATTTAAAAGTGCAGAAAACTTGCAAAAATATCACAAAACCGACGACCCTACGACCCGTGGTAGGATACCACGAGTCGTCATATGCAGTCGTGGTTTGGAAAGTCAGGGAATCAGAGGAAACAACGGGCGTCATAACGACTCGTTGTCAGGAACAACGAAGTTGTTGCCAGTCATTAGAAGGACTGAACTTAGACTAATGAGGAAGCAACGGGCCATCCCACGATCCATAGTGAGAGACAACGACCTTTTTTTCAAGTCGTTACTGGTTGGTTGAGGTTTCTAGTGCATTCAATAGATGGAGACCATGACTCATTGTATGCCACCACAAGTCTTGGTCAGGCTCATGGAAAGAGAGGTCAGATTTGGTCAAGGGCTGACGATGGTCGATTCAACGACTCGTGTGTTGTTGTGACGACTCATCCTGTCGAGTTGTGGGAAGGATCTGAGACATGTCATGAGGCAGTGGACCGAGACTCAATACCACGAGTCGTGGTATGATGCCACGACCCGTTGGGTCGGTCATTGGTCTATTCAGGCCAGATTTCAGGAAAATTATTTTAAGGGTATTTTTGACCTTTCCTCATTTTTAGCCCCTAAACTACGTTTTTTTGGTTATTTTTGGAGTATGATAAGAGGAGTTTAGTCCCATTGCATGCCCATTCTCATGCAAGGATTCTAGAGGGTTTTTGGGAGATTCAAGGCCTTCTTCCCTAATTTTTCTTCAAATTCTCAGTGGGCGTTCAAGAAACCTTAAGTTCATCCATTCCCAGGTATGTAGGGATTTAAAATGGGTGGAATTCTTCCTCAACCATGCCCAATTTCGAGTTAGTTCATGAATTCTCCTACTCAAATTTCACGAGGTTTTACCCAAAGCATGTAAATGTGATTTCTCCTTGTGGGTATGTTTTAATTGAGCTTTTCTAATGGAAATATGCACAATGGGTAGGTTTTACTATTGTTTTCTCAAATTCATGTTTCAATCTTTTTAAATCTAAATTGCCCATTTGTGGAAGTTCATGGAAATTATGATTTATGATGAATATTCATTATTTTAAGTCTATTGATTATGGAAATGCATGAATCCAAGTTACCCATATTATGAGTATATTTTGAAAGAAATGAGTATGATGAAGTTTTGGGAAATGCCCACATGATGAAGAATGATTTATGATTTAAGAAATGAATTTCATGAATTATCGATTTATAATGTTGGCGGGATCAATGATGATAAATGTTATATCTTAGCCAATGAATTTTATGCATGATGTTAATGATTTATGTATGAGCCTATATGCATGTTTTTGGGAGCCGTGTTTAGCACCGAGCAGCCCCGCGTTCAAAGGACTACGCTAGTATCTCATAACCACGTGCCACCGTGGGTTTGTAAATGTTATGACATACTGATAATGATCCCCTCAAATGTGATATCACGCCTTGTGCACGACCCTCGCATGGAAAGCTAGGGTTGGCTCTGCCCACTTGAGTGAGACAGTGGGGCATCATGAAAGGCTCTACCATGATGGTGTCGATTATGAGTAGTCCTCCCATTATTCCACATGTTCTATGCATTGATATATTTGTGTTATTGGCTCAAGTTATATTATGGTAAACCTATTTACGATTATGATAATGAACGATATTGAATGATTTGAAAGCCTTGAGCCTTATGATTACTATAAAGATTTTGATGTAAGCATGATGTCCTTCTCTTATTTCTATTTATGAGTTTTACTTTACTTTAAAATGTCCGTTTTACTTACCTTCCATACTCAGTACATTCCACGTACTGGCAGCATACTTTCTATGTTGTATCATTTCATGATACAGGGTCCGGATCTCAGGCTCATCCTCATCCATAGTCCATCCCAGCTTTCGATATCAGCTTATTGGTGAGTCCTCATGTTCCAAGGGCTGTTTATAGACTTCCATGTTGTTTATGTTTTAGTACTGGTCGGGTTAGTTGGGGATGTTGTCCCATCAACCGATCTTACATTTTAGAGGCTTTCGGAAAAGTATGTAGTATCCGGCTGTGTAAACGTTGGTATTTCTTGATGCTATGTTATGATTACGTTTCCGCTATATCTTAATGATTATTGTTCTGCTTACTTGAATAAGACTAGTCATACGCTTTAGCCATGGGTCGGCTCGGGGTCCCTTGTCCCATGTCTACGATCCGGGTGTACATTCTGGTCGTAACACCTACAAACCTGGGGAAGATCAAATTTCACCACTCCTTGAAAGCCTAATGGAAAATTGAAGAATACTTGAAGAAGAACAAGCTTGATCACCTCCTTAATTCCCTAACTTTGCGTGCATGGATAGGAATAAGACTAGCATAGGTTTTACCCTCAATAAACACTGAATTTTGAGCCTTAAATGACGTAGTTTAGGACCCTAGGACATAGGAATGATGAAAATTCCCTTAATGAAATTCCTTAAATTCATGCACTGCCTGAAACCACGGAAGGTCCAATGAGTCGTTACTTGCTACCACGACTAGTGGTATCCATCCGCTGGATCCATTGCCCGACTTCACATTCTCAGGTTCACTCCCACGACTCGACAAGACGAGTCATTCCTTCAGATAATGAGTCGTTAAGTCATCCATTGTTTCCTCTTTGACAACCTGTACCAATTCTTTCCACGAGCCATACCACGGCTCATTATTCCTTCCAATGAGTCATGGTTTCCTTCCGTTACACTGACTAATGATTTTTGATACTCCTTCCCACGACTGGTGACCACGACCCATTACTCCCCCCTTAGGCTGAGGACCAGTCCCACCACGACTTCAAACAATGAAACGTGGGAATGAACAACAGGTCGTTACTACACTCGTTACTTCCAACTGCCACCCGGTCATACCTCACCAGGGGTGCTTCCCACGTGTCGTTGGTTGGACCAACGATCCGTTAGGTGGCCTGTTCTGTGGGATTTTTTCCAAATTCTGCCAACTTCTATTTTTAAATTTCGGGTCTAATCTTAGGTACTTCTAGATTATTACAATATCTCTCCCTTGGGAACATTCGTCCTCAAATGTGGGAAACATACGTAAAACAAAGAAATGCAATCATTATACTCAAATACTGATCATTTGAACTAAAAACTGACGGAATGACTATTTCCGCTTCAAACTACATAACTGAGCTGAATTCATGATTCATATACACATCCACATACACAAAAGAAACTTCGACACATGAACTGAACATGAAATCTAAACAGAGTTTTTTGTGCGAAAACTAATATCTCAAGCTGGAACTAAGCCGGCAGAGAATAAATGTGGGTATCAAGCTATCATGTCCGCTTCAGCTTTCCACGTAGCTCCTTCAATGTGTTGATTCCTCCATAAAACTTTGACTGAAACTAGCCTTGCTCCTTATCCTTCGAACCTGGCGATCTAGTATTTCTACCAGAACCACCTCATAACTAAGGCTGTCTTTCACACCAACACTGTCCACTGGGACAACTTGAGCTGGATCACCCAAATACTTCTTTAAGAGCGACACATGAAAAACAGGATGCACAGAAGCTAATTCTGAGGGCAACTCCAAATCGTACGCCACCTTGGCAACCCGTTTCACAATCTTGTAGGGGCCAACATAACGAGAGCTGAGTTTTTCTTTCTTTCCAAACTGAATCACTCCCTTCATGGGAGACACCTTCAAAAACACCCAATCATCCACTTTGAACTCAAGCTCCCTCCATCTCACATCGGCATAGGACTTTTGACGACTTTGAGCTATTTTCAACCTATCCCCTATGAGCTGAACCTTCTCCATAGCCTCATGGACCGAATCTGGTCCTATCATCGCAGCTTCACCAACTTCGAACTAACCAATGGGTGATCTACATCTCCACCCATAGAGAGCCTCAAATGGAGACATCTGAATACTGGAATGGTAGTTGTTATTATATGCAAACTCGTTAAGAGGCAAATGATCATCCCAACTACCTTTGAAGTCTATTATGCAGGCTCTCAACATGTCTTCGAGAGTCTGAATTGTCCGCTTCGCTTGACCATCCGTTTGCGGGTGAAATGCTGTGCTGAGCTTAACCTGAGTACCTAGTCCTTTTTGAAACGACATCCAAAACTGATAGGTAAATTGGGTACCTTTGTCTGAAATAATGGACAAGGGTACTCCATGCAATCAAACTAGCTCTCAAATATATAGTTTTGCATAATCCTCAACTAAATCCGTGGTTTTGACCGGTAAAAAATGAGCTGCCTTGGTCAACCTGTCTACCACAACCCAAATGGAGTCATATTGTCGACAAGTATGAGGTAAACCTATGATGAAGTCCATATTGATTTCTTCCCACTTTCAAGTAGAAATACTTATATCTTGAAGCACACCTCCCGGTCTCTGATGTTCAACCTTTACTTGCTGACAGTTTGGACACTTAGCTACAAATTCTGCGATGTCCTTCTTCATGCCATTCCACCAATAGACTTCCCATAAGTAACGGTACATCATGGTGGCACCTGGATGGATAGAATACCTGGATCCATGAGCCTCATGCAACATTCGGCTCCTCAAATCATCAACATCCAGAACACATAGGCGACCCTAGTACAGAAGAAAACCATCTCCCCCTTTAGAGAAGACCTTTACCTTCTGATTTTGAACGGATTCCTTCAACTTTACCAAAATCGGGTCCTCATATTGTCTAGCTTTTACATCAGTCACCAAGGACGATTTTGATCCATTTTGAACAACAACAGCGCCATCGGTCGAGTCAACCAACCTAACTCCCAACCTTGTGAGTCGATGCACATCCTTCATTTGCTCCTTCTACCCTTCATCCACATGGGACACACTCTCCATAGAGAGTCTATTAAGTGCATCTGTTACTACGTTGGCCCTACCCGGATGGTAAAGCACACTCATATCGTAATCCTTGAGTAGATCCAATCACCTCCTTTGTCGAAGATTGAGGTCCTTCTGGGTAAACACATATTGCAAACTCTTATGGTCCGTGAACACATCCACGTGGACCTTGTACAAATAATGTCGCCATATCTTCAAGGCAATACCATCGCGGCCAATTCAAGATCATGGGTCAGGCAATTCTTCTCATGAACTTTTAGCTGTCTGGAGGCATATGCTATAACTTTCCCGTGCTGCATCAACACACACCCAAGTCCGATCCTTGAAGCATCACAATACACCATGAACCCATCGGTACCTTCTGGTAAAGTTAACACCGGTGCTAAAGTAAGTCGAGTCGTCAGCTCCTGAAACCTCCTCTCACAAGCCTCCGGCCATTGGAATTTCACCTTCTTTTGGATCAATTTTGTCAAGGTTGCTGCAATACAAGATAAACCTTCAAGAAATCTCTAATAGTAGCTAGCTAAGCCCAAAAAGCTCCGGATCTCTGAAGAATTCATCAGTCTAGGCCAATTCTTCACTACTTCTATCTTCTGAGAGTCAACTAGGATGCCCTCACATGATACCACATGGGCCAAAAATGCCACAAAGTCCAACCAAAACTCACACTTGCTGAATTTAGCATATAGATGGCGATCATTAAGTGTTTGTAGCACCACCCTCAAATGAGCGGCATGCTCCTCCTCGCTCCGAGAGTATATCAAGATGTCATCGATAAACACAATCACGACCATGTCTAAATATGGCTTGAACACCCTGTTCATCAAGTCCATAAGAGTTGTAGGAGCATTCGTTAGTCCAAAAGACATAACTACAAACTCATAATGACCATACCGTGTCCTGAAGGCTGTCTTCAGGATGTCACTCTCCCAAACTCTGAGCTGATAGTGCCCGAATCTGAGATCTATCTTCGAGAAACACTTGGCACCCTAAAGCTGGTCAAATAGATCCTCACTCCTAGGTAGAGGATACCTGTTATTGATGGTGACTTTGTTCAATTGTTGATAATGAATGCACATCCTAAGGGAACCATCCTTCTTTCAGACAAATAGAACTAGTGCACCCATGGAGACTTGCTTGGTCTGATGAAACCCTTATCCAAGAGATCCTTCAACTGCTCCTTTAACTCTTTTAGCTCAGCTAGAGCCATTATGTAGGGAGGAATAGATATAGGCTATGTGTAGCGAAGAATGTCAATACCAAAATCAATTTCCCTCTCAGGAGGAACACCTGGTAAATCATCAGGGAATACTACGGGGTACTCACACACTACCGAAACTTACTGGATAGTTGGGGTCTCGGACTCAACATCTTTAACCCTAAATAGATGATACACACAACCCTTAAAATCATCTTCCTGGCCTTAAGATAGGAAATAAAACAAACTACAGGCACGACCGAACTACTCTTCCATTCCAAGACTGACTCACCCAAAAAGCCAAACTCCACTGCATGAGTTCTACAATTAATAGAAGCATAAGACGCAAACAACCAATCCATTCCAAAAATAATATCAATGTCAGTCATGGCTAACAGTACAAGGTCTGCGGAGGTGACTTTACGTAATATAGTGATCGGGCACCTTCTATACACTCGCCTAGCTACAACCGAATCACCAACGGTAGTAGAGACTGAGAATGGTTCTGACAGAGTTTTGTGACTGACTCCAAAGCTACTAGCAATATAAGGTGTCACAAAAGACAATGTAGCTCCTGGATCTAACAAAGAATAAGCATTAAGGTGAAACACTCGCAATATACCAGTAACCACATTCGGTGAAGTCTCCTGCTCTTGACACGGGGTGAGGGCATAGAATCTATTTTGGCGTTGTCTGCCACCCCCACTAGTAGATTCCCCCGTGAAGCTAAATGTGCTGGAGCTACTGTAGACCTGGTAGTTTTTGCACGACCTCTATCATCATCATGTATAGCAAATGGACACGTCGGTGCATGTGGTCAAATCTACTGCACCCATAACAAATATCTGAGCTGAGCAAGCACTCCCCGGCATGACTCTTGCTGCACTTTCCACAGGCTGGAGAGATGTGCTCTACCTGTGTGCCCATCTGGTCCCTCAATCCTGAAGCCCTGCTCCTTTGATCACTCTTGGGTATGGAAGGAACGCTAGCTGATGATGGTCCTGAAGCTAGTGACCTCTGCTTAAAATAAGGGCGGTGACCATTGCCCGATCTCTGATGAGTAAACCCATAGCTATCTGTCTGGGCCCTTTTGGCCTCTCTCTCTCCCTCATATGAGTCACCTCCATTCGCTGGGCATTTAAAACTATTCGAGGGAAATCCATATCCTGGTGGAGCATAGCGATCTTGCAATCGTTGTCCAAATAGCCCGCCACGCCATGAACAAACCTGCTCACCTGCACCCTCTAATCAACCACTAACTCTGGGGCATAGTTTGACAAGCGAGTGAACTCGAGAGAATACTCATGTACCATCATCCTCCCCTGCTTAATATTCATGAGTTCGATTGCCTTCAACTCCCTCATCTCCCGAGGAAAGAACCGATCTAGAAATGCCGCATGGAACTCCTCCTAAGTGACAGGGCCTGCTCTGGTGGCCCTACTATCTCTCCATTGTCGAAAACAAATATGTGCAACCCCTTTCAACTGATACGAGGACAACTCTGCACATTCAACCCCATTCACCCCCATGACCTGGGTGATCTTCCCAATATCATCAATGAACTCATACAGGTCCTCATCTACTTTTGACCAGAGGAACTCTGGTGAGTTCATTCTCAAGAAATCCCTAACTTGAGTCGCCATTGCATTGCCATTTTGTGGAACATGCGCAACTTCCTATTGATTGACCTGAGCGGTCAAGGTCTGCGCGAGCATCTGAATAGCTGCTCGAAACTCAGCATGGGCAATCAGCTCCGGTGCATGGTGCTCCTGGACTAGTGAGGCCTGCTGGTGTCCATTCCCATTGCCATCCTCATGGCCGTCTCCGTTCCCATTCCTCCTACTATTTACTCTAAGGGAGCCATGATTCTGCAATCACGAATAGCATGAATTAGAAGGATAGAAAGACACTTCATCACATGACATAGATCATGAAAGAAGGGAACATTTCCAAAATGTCTCGTAGTCTTTTCGTCATAAGTGTGGCACGCTTCACACCCATGAAAAATACTCTACTCAATGTAGCTTTAAGACACCCTAGAACACTTCAAAACCTAATGCTCTGATACCAAGATTTTCACGACCCGAATATAGACTCAGATCGTAACACGGGACAAGGAGCCCCGAGAGACTATGAGTCGACCCATGGAATGAACATTCCTCTAACTCAATATGAATAAAGTGGAATACTTAACATAACGACATGGAAGAAGCATAAACATAACATAACATGGTAAGTGAAACAAGCTACATACATAACAGCTGAGTACTACATATAGTCTGAAAGCCTCTAACGTATCTGATGGGTTGATGGGACAACACCCCCAACTCCTGGCAAGTCTAGAAAACTGAACATGGAAAGATAACTAATCTAAAACTGGTTCTCAGAGAATGAGGACTCCCCAAAGAGATAGATTTTAATCTCCATGGTGAGGTAAAGCCAGTGTTGGGACTAAATCAGAGCCTGTATAATGAAACGATACAACATAGAGTATGCGGTAAGTACGTCGAATGTACCGAGTATGCAAGGTAAGTAAAATGGACATTTAAAAATGCATAAAAGTTTATAAGATATCATGAGAATAGAACAACATGCTCATAACATAAATATCGAAAGATAACATAAGGCTCAAGTTTTTCAAATCATTCATAATCCATTCATTATCATAGTCATAAGAGAAACTTTATTAAATCATCACTTGATCCAAAATAACATAAACATAATAATGCGTAAAAAATGCGGAACAATGGGAGGACTCGTCATAACCGAAACCATCATGGTAGCGCCATACATGATGCCCCAACTATCTCACTCAAGTGGATAGAGTCACCCGTGGCTTGCCAGGCAAGGGACGTGCATCATGTGATATCACGAAAGAGGGGATCATTAACATTGTAATGTATCATTATAAGCCTATAGTGGCATGTAGTTATGAGACACCGACATAGTCCTTTGAATGTCGGGCTACTCGGTGCTAGACACTACTCCCAAAAACATGCATATTAGGCTCGTACGTAAATCAATAACATCATTCATTGAGATTCATGGCCAAATAAACATTATCATCATTGATCCCCATTAAAATACATGATTATCAAAGAATCAAGGGCCCTTTAGTCGGCCAACATCATAAATCAATAAATCATGAGATTTATATCATAAATCATAAATCATTTTTGAATATATGGGCATTGCCCAATACTTTAACATGCTTGAAAATACTCAATTCACTTGAAAACATGATTATAAAACATGGGTAAATTGAAAACATGCTTTTCATCATCAATAATCCATCATACATGAATATTCATCATAAACCCTAACTTTCATGAACTTTTTATAAATTGGCATTTTCAATTTTAAAAGCTTGAAACATGATTTTTAATGAAAAACAATGTAAAACTTGTCCATAACTCATAATTCAATAATAGTAACTCAATTAGATCATGCCCATGTAGAGAAATCAAAATTTCATGCATTGGGTAAAAATCCCATAGAATTTAGATAGGAAATTTCATGATTTAAAAGAGATTGGGGATAGGTGTGAAAGGATTCACCCACTCATAACCCTACAAACCTGGGGAAGATCAAATTTCACCACTCCTTGAAAGCCTAATGGAAAATTGAAGAATACTTGAACAAGAACAAGCTTGATCACCTCCTTAATTCCCTAACTTTGCATGGATGGATAGGAATAAGACTAGCATAGGTTTGACCCTCAATAAACACTAAATTTCGAGCCTTAAATAACATAGTTTAGGACCCTAGGACTCAGGAATGATGAAAATGCCCTTAATGAAATTCTTGAAATTCCCGCACTACCTTAAACCACGGACGGTCCAACGAGTCGTTACTTGCTACCATGACTTGTGGTATCCGTCCATTGGATCCACTACCAACTTCACATTCTCAGGTTCACTCACACGACTCGGCAGGATGATTCGTCCCTTCATACAATGAGTCATTAAGTCATCCGTTGTTTCCCCTTTGACAACCTGTACCAAATCTTTCTACGAGCCATACCACGACTCTTTCTTCCTTCCAACGAGTCATGGTTTTCTTCCTTTACATTGACTAAAGATTTTTAATACTCCTTCCCACAACTAGTGACCACGACCTATTACTCCCTCCTTTGGCTGAGGACCAGTCCCACCACGACTTCAAACAACAACACGCGGTAACGAACAACAGGTCATTACTTCCAACTTCCACCCAGTCATACCTCACCACGGGTGCTTCCCACGAGTCATTTGTTGGACCAACGAACTGCTAGGTGGCCTATTCTGTGCGATTTTTCCTAGATTCTGCCAACTTCCATCTTTAAATCTTGGGTCTAATCTTAGGCACTTCCGAGGTATTACAGAGGTGAAGGATCGCAAGGGATGTGAGAATCAAGTGGCCGCCCATCTATCGCAGCTAGAAACAAGTGGGAAGTCAGGATTACATGAGAGATCAATGATGTACTTCTGAGTAAGCGTGTTCTGGCCACAACCCACGATCTAACATTGTGGTTTGCCAATTTTGCTAATTACCTGGCAGCAACATTATACCCGAAGGCTTGAACTTTCAAAAAAAAAAGAAATTCATGCATGATGTCTAAAAATTTAATTGGGATGAACCTTACCTCTTCCAGAGTTGTGCGGGTGGTTTAATACGATGGTGTCTTCCCAAAGTAGAGATGGTCCCAATTCTGGAGGCTTGTCATTCCTCACTTGTTTAGGGTCATTATGGGAGTGTGCAGACAGCAGCTAAGGTGTTACAGTGTGGGTTTTATTATCCTACACTAAATCAAGACTCCCATGACTTTGTGAAGCAATGTGATCGATGTCAAAGGACAGGGAGCATTTCAAGGCGGCATGAACTTCTGCTCACATCAATATTAGAGGTTGAGTTTATCGATGTATGGGGAATTGACTTCATGTGCCCTTTTCTGATCTCTTGTGGAAACACATACATCTTGGTAGCAGTTGAGTATGTCTCCAAATGGGTGGAAGTTGTTGTACTACCAAATAATGAAGGGAGGAGCGTAACAACCTTTTTGAAGAAACATAATTTCTCACGATTCAGTATTCCCAGAGCCATCATTAGTGATGGAGGATCCCATTTTTGCAATCGAGTATTCAGTGCATTACTAGCTAAGTATGGTGTGAAACACAAAGTGGCCACCCCTTATCACCTACAAACCAGCGGACAAGTGGAAGTTTCAAATTGGGAAATAAAATTAATCTTGACTAAAATGATCAATGTTAACAGAACATTGGGCGCGGAAGTTAGATGATGCCTTGTGGGCATATCGGGTTGCATTTAAAACACCGATAGGGATGTCTCCATATCAGTTGGTGTTTGGAAAATCACGTCACCTACCTGTTGAGTTAGAATAGAAAGCCTTGTGGGCATTGAAAAGCTTGAATCTTAAATGGGGAAGAGTTGTCTAAGGACGAGTTCATAATCTACATGAGTTCGATGAATTCAGAATGAGGGAATATGAGAATGAAGCTATTTACAAAGCCAGAATGAAACATTATTATGACCAAAAAGTGTTGCAAAGTAGTTTTTTCCCCAGGAGACTGGGTGTTGTTGTTCAATTCATGACTACAGCTATTCCCTGGGAAGTTGAAATCTGAATGGTCAGGTCCATTTAAGGTATCTCAGGTGTATGAGAATGGTGTCATAGAACTCCATGGAAGAATGGGAGAAGGTTCAAAGTGAATGGCCAACAAGTTAAAAGATATTTGGGGGTGTTGGAGGAAGTTGGCTGAACAAAGGTTGTATATCTAGATGAACCATACGTCCTGAGAGACCTTCGTCGTGCCACAACATTAAGTAAGGCGCTTCATGGGATGCAACCCAAGCATTTTTAATTTTCTAATTCTTCTTATATGTATTGTTGTTTTTTATTTTCCTAGGTTAGGTTGGTGAACCTCAAGAAGAATAAGGACAGAGCTGGCCGGTGCTAGATCGGCAAAATGCAGACAGCATTTCGTGAACTGCTGATGGGTCGCCTACCTTATATAGTGTGCTAAAGGATTCAAGTCTAGTGGGCGACCCATCTGGCAAAACACCGCTTCAAACCGCGAGTCGCCAGTCAGTCGCCGATGTCAACAGATGCACCTGGGAGTAGACTTGTCATTGGTTTCCTACTCGGTGAAACGCCGATCACATTCCACGGCATACTGGTAACTTGCCGATCTGGCTTCCATAATCTCTCTTAGGTAACATCAGCGGCAGCCACATTGGCGAACCATCGACACACTTCAGCGATCACCGGTGTGCCCCGAGTTGGAAAATTTCCCTTTTTACAGATGTTGACTGATGTTCCCACTTCCCAATATTTCATTTCTCTCTTTCCACCACTTTTCATTCTCCTAAAAACCCCATTTTCCCACCTATCCTCCATTAATAACTACCATCTATCCACCCAATTGAATTCCCCTTCTTTTTCATTTAAAATACCCCCAACCACTCTCATTCACCTATCTCTTTCACTTAACTATAATCTCACAATACCAGTAGTATGCAAAGGATGTGAAGTACGGCTATTCACATCCTTGGTAAGGTCTTTTTCATTCACTCTCTAATGTTTTGAGCACTATTAATGATATTTTGTTTCGTATAAGTTTGTCTTATGTTTGTCTTTTCTATATGTGAGTATATTTTGTTTTGTTTTCACGTGGGTGTCACATGGTGCTCAGGTGTAGTATTAATTGGGACACCCTCTCAGGTTGCCCAATAATAGATTGATTGACACCCTTCTTAAGGGAGACTTATCATTTTATGGGGTAGGTCAAGATTGGCGTACATCTATGTAGTGGTGGCCTATGGGTTATTTAAATACGGATCAGCCATCGGCGGACCGCCGAATGTGCGGCTGGATAGCAGGTGCTCTCGTAGATTGACTAGCCCAATATTGGAGGAGGGCATCACTCTACAGAGTAGCAGCATATCATGGATCACAATTGGCGCTTCGCCGGCCAAGCACCGATAAGTATGGTGTATATCATAGGTCACTGCCTCACATCGGCGAGTTATCGGCAGTTTGTGCTCTTAAGCAGCATGTCGCCGGTGGTTCGGCGAGGTCACCTGCAGGCTATAATCATTGCACCTAAATTCTTACCTTATTCTTTGATATGGATTTAAAAATATGTGCATAATCCTAACATGAGTTTGCAGCGTCATGTCTATCTCCGCGCAATCCCATCATGGCCAATCATCAATGCACACCAGCAATACATAAGTTTGGTTTGGGTTGGAAAGAATGGAGGAGTATTACGTGGGTTTCAAGGAGAAGAGAACCATCCATGCAGAAGGCCAATTTGATGTGGACTCTTTTAAAAATGCCTTCCCAAATATCTACAACCAGATTGGAATGCACGACTGGGGTCCATACACCATATTGGTTGACCCATATTTTATAGAATTAGTGTGGGAATTTTATGCTTCATACAGGGAGAGGCAGCTTCCCTTAAAGAACAAGGGCCGCACAGAAACAATACCATGCCTCTCGTCAGTTTGGGAGCATGCTCAGGAAGTACCTATAACTCCAGAGGCAATTGATTTGCTTTACGGGGATGAGCCGATCCAATCACATTCCACATTCCACAAGAAGGTGGAAGATAAAGTGAACTAGTTCCAATGGGTAGCCAACATGATTGCAATTGGTCTACCACAATGGGCCATATCCAAGGGTCTGATTCATCGTCGGGACTTGAAATTTGAAGCCCGCATGTCATTAGATTTGGTTTTCTCATGGTTAATGCCTTCTCAGAATACAACAAAAGTCCCAATTGAAGTTGCCATTATTGTTGCATGCATCATGAATCATGTACACATCAATGATGGGGAGCTCATTGCTGATTAATTCAAACAAAGAAAAGAGCAGTAGACCACGGCGTTGCCATTTCCCAGCCTTGTGAGTATGTTATGTGTGCGGGCTGCATGCCCTTTATTTTGACAATTGGGTAGGACTTTACGGGCCAACAGTGTGATTACATTGGCTACTAAAATTGATAAAGATTCTCCATCCATGAAGCAAGCAAAGTGTAAAACGAGCAGGACTCCACCACCGCCTTCAGCGTCTTTTACCACATCGACCGCCCAGTTCCATCAAGTCGTTGTTGCCACCCCAACACCTCTGGATTTAATCAAAATAGCATAAAGGGCCTAATTACATGGGACCCATCTTGTGAAGCTATCTAAGGCTATCCCATCCATGATACAAACTACCATTAAGAAAGCCATGCAACCTGCTATAGATAAGCTGAAGAGCCTATGCTCCAAAGTTGAGGTCCTTGAGAGCGAGGTGATTTCTTTGAGAAAAGAGGTGGATGCACTCAGTGAACCTACATCTACTAGCAACTCAAACCCTCCTGCAGCTGTAGCAGTGCCCATGCAGCCGAAGGCACCCATAAGTCCACTGGACGATTGGTGGGAGGGTTATGACAGCACATCAGAAATAGTGTCGGCTGAGGAGTTATATCATAGCCGAACACCACCACCTAAAATGCTCTCATTATATGACATAGATCCATCCTGGGCACCTGGCGGAGTGGAAACGACTTCTTATCATGAGCTTCATACTCTGTCGGACAGATAGATAGTGCCAGAACCCGGGAAACCATTAGAACTCCGACCTGATCCACTGCGAATGACTGCAGGAGAAACATAATCTTGGGAATGTGACGTAGTCTTACATTCTTGGAGGTCTCTTCCCAACCCCTAATTCAACCAAGAAGCCTCCTTCACCTTATTGTATGTCATTTTTGCTACATTGAGGGCAATGTATGGTTTTAAGTAGGGGGGAATGTATGTCGTGCAATTTGCAAAAGTTATTGTGTACTAAGAATGATAGTAGGGTCCTTGTCTAAAATTGTTTACTCCCTCAGGACCCAAGTCCTTTGCTTGCTCGCCTTTGCAAATAGTAGGATAGTAAATAAACTCCAAGGGTTTTCTTCATACCACGGTTCTTTCCAAAGGAGCCTGTTTTTGTTTTCCTTTCCCTTTTTGTATGTTTTTGTTTTCCTTTTCCTTTTGTTGTCGAACTGGGTTGGCAATTCCCGATGACATACTGTGTGGCGACTTGTTTAAGGGAAAATGCCATGTCATTTTAGAGTCTTATATAGAGCTATTTTACGAGGTTCCACCAGAATTTTTTTTTTTGAAATGGAATTTTAAAATGGGGCCATGAAAATGAAATATAATGAGTAGATGTTTGAAGCAAGAACATAGCACCCTTAGTCATACTTTGTAAATTCCTTGCTTGACTTATGAATTTGCATGCTTTGATGTCTTAACTTGAAATCTTGTGATGAAAATGACTCTGACACTTTAAGGGTGATGCCTTATGTGGTGAGGAATTGTTTGGTGAATCTCATGCATGAATTATTGTCTAGAACTTGCCCCAAGTGTGACTCAAGGAGAAATCCTAGATGTAGTTGCATTTCGAACATGATTTTAGGCTTTCTTTTGTTTAGCCACTTCACCCATATACCCTTCTTGAACATTGATCTTTGTCAGCCAATGTTGAGCCTTAGACACTTTTTTTGGCAACCACATTACAAGCCTTAATTCCATTCTTAATACCTCTCTTTGGCACCCATTCTCCCTAAGTGCTAGTGATAAAATAATGATAGAATGAGGCTTCAAGCCCAAGAAGAAGGGAGTGATAAGGGAAATAAATGAGAAAAGAGGAAAAATCCCAATTTTGGGGGTGTGCAATAGAAACATGAGAATCTCAATCTAAGGTAGCACCACATTGTGTTCAAAATGCATAAAAATGATAAGTTGAAAAGTGAAAAAGAATTTTTGTGATTGGTGCTTCCTCTTGCTTAGATAAGGCTAATTGTGGGATCCAAAGAAGTTATAAGGAGGGTCATTAAGAGATGAAAGCCAAAGATGATGAAAGAAGAGAAATAAGGTGAAGTGACTGAAAAGAGTTGATCGGAGGTATGTTCACAAAAGGCATTAGGGCGGTTCAAGTCACTAAAAAGCTAAATTTTCATCCTACCCTTAACCCGAGCCTATGTTAGAACCCGTAAGTCCTAAGTGATTCTAAGTGCAGCCACTCTAGATTAGTGGCGAATTACATGAAGGGCAAGCCTATGGGTCAAGTTGTGTGCATGAAGATTTCTTTTGGGAGTGTGAGCATGATTATCTCTTCCAAACAATCCCTAGTGTGTATATTTAGTGATTTCATGATAAAAGAACTGGTATTCTCCTTTCCATGAGTGGCATCATCTCTTCTTGAGGACACAAGTGCATTTATGTGTAGATAGGGCATGAGAAGTGTAAGCTTTAAGGCAAGTTTTGAATGTGCACTGATTATGAATTGAGATGTTATGTGTTTTACATCAATAAACAATGCCCTAGTTTTACAATGTGAATCCTCTCATAAACCATGTTTTTGAAGGGTGGTAACCTCTTGAAATATTTTCATTGTTTTGGTTTTCAGGGGAATTTTCTTCGCTTTTTCGGTGAGATTAGTGAGCACTTTTGGGTTGTCATAGATAGGTGGTTATTGATGTTTAAACTTGTGAGGAGTGGAACGTTTTTCTACTGACAAGAACAGCATTACTTGAGGACAAGAAATGGTTCAATTTTGGGGGTTTGATGAGTTGGTAATTCACCAACTCATTAGGCTTTTAAAACTGAATTTTTGCTTAGTTTTTGAGTTGTTTATGTGGCTTTTGTGCCCTTTTTTATTTTGTTATGTTCAGATGCCTAATGTGAAGAAAAGAGCAAGAAATGGAGCAAAAAGAAGGAAGTGGGAGGAAATTCGGCATTCCACCGAAGAAGACCAGCGAAACGCTGGTTAAAAGCTGATTACCACTGCCTCTGGGAAACAAGCTACCGATGAAACGCGGGTTGCCAACGGCGACTCAGCGGTCCAGCCACCGAATGACACCTGACTTGCTAGATTGAAGAAAAGCATCGACGGTGCGAGGATGGAGATCGGTGAAACATCGAATGATCAGTCGATAGTTACTGGGAATATGTCAAAGGCCCAAAAAGTGTAACCAGCACCGATACTTCCACCTATTCCAGAATGCTTCTTAGGGGAAAAATTATCCAACACGAAAAAAAAAGAGAGAAGATGCCCTATTTTCTTAGATATATAAATTCTAAAGAAAGTACTGTGTACGGGACACATCATATCATATCATATCATATCATCTTTTTCCTTTCCTATATTTAGAACATTCCTTTGGCAGAGAAGAGGAGAATTTGATTGGTAGAATTTGAAAAGTACTATTCTCTTCTTCTTCTTCTTCTTAATAGCAAGGTACTGCCATTGTTGAAAACTACTTGTCAACTTGATTTTACTAATCTTGTTATTGATTTCAATGAGTTTATTATTAAATGTGCTTTAAAATTTCTTAATTATTAGTAGCTAAATCATTGACTAGAGGTGTGTTATGATGAATGATTAATTAGAGTTGGTATTCCTAGAGTCACCTCAATAGTGTTTAAATAAGTGTATATCTGTTAGATTCTCTTCAATCTATAATGAAAATCCATTGATTATGATGTGGGTCTAATTGTTCTTACTTGATCGTTGCTTTCAAAAGAATAATTAAGTATTGAAAGAGAATTTAATGGTGGGTATGGATGAGAGATTGTGAAATTGGGTTAGAACTAGCCAAAATTACATTCTCACTCCTAATAGTAGCTAATAGCTAGAAAATAGTGCAGCTATTAATCTAAATCTTATCTGGTTGAGCTAACAGTGGCTAAAGGTGTGATAAAACTCTAGTAAGAGGTATTTGTAAAGTTGAAAAGCTTCCCGAGATTATTTACACTAATTGAACTTATGAGATGAGCTAGAATGTCCCTATCAGTTAGTATATCATCTACACCTCACCTCTAGTCTTTCACATTCTTGTCAACAACCTTGGTAATTTTGCTATCGTAGGAAATCAAATTAGCAATCATAATCTATTATAAATTCCAATCTCCCCCAACTTGTTTATTTTTACGTCGTTTCTAAGTGGTTCAAGCTAACTTTAATTTCTCAATTGACACTTGTAATTATCACTCACTAGTCCTCGTGGGATTCGACCCCGACATCCATCGGGTTACTTGTTTTGATACAACGAACATGTATACTCTTTGTATGAGGAGTATATTTTGGACGTTATCAGCAGAATCATCTAGGGCAAGATTTGAGGAGCAGTTTTTAACCTACTTTTGTACATTCTTTAATAAGTACTGAACCATTCCAGAAGCATCAAAATATTGTATTGTATTGAATAGCTTTTAATTTTTTAGGGAGTGAAAGAATAGAGAGAGCTTTTCTTCACTTTCTTCTTCTTCTTCCTCAAGGTATAAACCTCCATTGTAGATAGATCTGAGCTTGATATTTACTCTTAATGATGAATTTTATGAATTTATTTGTCAATATGCTTTTATATTATTCATCTAGAGTAGCTAAATATTTTATTAGGGGTGTGTGAATGATTGGGGATAAATTGGATTAGGTATTGCTAGATTGATCTTATAATCACTCACTTAGTATAATTCTATTGTTTTCTCCATGTTATAATTGAATCATCCATAGTTGCAAATGTGGGTTATGTTTACTTATTTTATGTTTTCTTGAAAAAGGGGAAATAGAATATGGGTGAGAAAATAATGGTGGGTATTTGGGTTTTGATTATGTGGGGTTGGACTAGAAATAACCAAAACCGATTCTCGTACACCCATTAAAAAGTTGAGGCTAGAGATAGTTATTCTTGCCCAAGCCATAGTGGATGAATTAATTGAGACGTTGGGATTTAGGAAAACTCAAGGAAAAAGCACCCAAATGGTTGAAATATCAGGTGCCATTTTATCCATGGTTATTCATGATTGTGAGTATATTTTATTTTCTAGTTAATCCCAATCTAATCGATGCCCCACCAATAGCACACCCCTAGCCCTTGCTCATATTTGTTCATTCAATTTGGTTGCCTTGTTGTAGTTGACAGTTGATTTTCATTTGAATTGTGATCTCGCTTTTCCCCGACATTTATTTTTCCATTTTTAATGCAATGATGCAATTTAATTCAATTCAATAGATAACTTTTTTTTCATCCAATTGCTATTCCTATGGATTCGACCCCGACTCATAGTTGGGTATTTATATTGCGATGATCGTTTACACTTCCTCCTCGTGAGGAGTGGATTTGAACATCATCAAAGGATGATAGTTTTGGTTCATGTCACTTTTTCATATGTCTTTTAGTTTCAAACTTAGTGAGCTAGTTGGGGTGTTGTCCCATCAGCTCATCATACGGCTAGAGGCTTTTCAGAAAACTATGTATAGATGGTTCAATGTTGTTGACTCGTGTCTACGCTTATGTTTTTTGTGATATGCAGACTTCCACTTATGTTGTGTTCAAGTTTATTTCCACTTAGTTATTCTTATAATCATGGAATATATGGACCATGAATTAGTTTGGAGTGATTCATGGTTCTAGGTCCCATGTCTCGGTCTGGGGTCCATGCTCGGGTCGTGAAAAAATTGGTATCGAAGCCTTAGGCTTAAGTCTGTCCTAGGACGTCTGAAAGCCACGTTAAGTAGAGTCTTTTCCATAGGTGTGAAGCGCTCCACATTTATGATGAAGAGGCTACAAAACATTTTAGGAAAACTTTCCTTCATTCATGATTCTATCTTGTGCTATCACTCTATCCTTCTAATTCGTGTTATGCGTGTTTGAAGAAATATACTCCCCAATGAGCCAATGGAAGAAGAAATGGCAATGACAATGGCTATGGGAATGGCAATAGAGATGGGTATGAACCAGCCCCACTAGCTCCAGTTGATCCCTTGCAAGAGCAGGTTACTCATGTTGAGTTTAAGGTTGTTTTTTAGATTCTAGCACAAGCCATGACAGCCCAAATCAACTAGCAGGTTGTGGCTCATGTGAACCAAAATGGGAATGCAACGGCGGCTAGTGCGCGAGATTTCATTAGGATGAACCACCTGAGTTTTATGGGTCAAAGGTGTACGAGGACCCACAAGAGTTTATAGAGAAGATCCAGAAGATTACCCAAGTTATGGGTGCTTCAAGAGAGGCAAGTGCAGACTTAGCCTCCTATCAGCTGAAGGGGGTTGCTCATATATGGTTCCGATAGTGAAAAAGGGTCGTGGAGTTGGTGTAGTCCCCATTGGCTAGGATGAGTTCAGTACGACTTTATTAGATAGATTATTTCCCCGAGAGTTGAGGGAAGAAAAGGCAGCAAAGTTTGTCAACTTGAAGCAATATGACATGACCGTTCAGGAGTATTCCCTGAAGTTTACCCAACTTTCCATGTATTCTCCAGAGATGGTGGTTGATCCAAGGGCTCGTATGAGAAAATTCATGAATGGGATTATAGATTCCTTGTTCAAGGAATGTGGGACCGCCATTCTGATTAATGACATAGATATCTTTCATCTAATGATATATGCACAGTAGATAGAACCAAAACAGATGAAGGAAAGGGAGAGTGAGGCCAAGAGGACCAAGATAAGGAGCTATGGGTACTCTCAGAAGAGATCCAATAGTGGACATCCCACTCAGTCCCATCAAAGATTGTGAGCATCAACTCCATCATCAGCCAGCATTCCATCTAGACCTTAAGGTGATCAGAGAAGCAGAGCGTCATGCTCTAGTGCTCAGAGGAGCATGGCAGGGGAGCGCACTTTCCCAGCGTGCAGGAAATGTGGTAAGAACCAGCCAGGAGAGTGCTTGGTTGGCTCAGATGTTTGCTTTAGGTATGGGAAGCTCGAGCACATCTGAAGGGATTGTCCTTTAGCTAGACAGGGTGACGGTAGAGGTCGTGCCCTAGCCAGCACATCGGTAGCTCCAACAGCTCACCCATCTCAATATGGCGCCTCTTTTAGTGCAGCTGGCAGATAGCGCCAAAACAAGTTCTATGCACTTCATCCTATTAGGTGAAAGAGTGCTCACCCTATGTGGTCAGTGGTATGTTTCAAGTTTTCCATCTTGATGTTTATGCATTGTGTTAGACATAAGGGCCACATTATCCTTCGTGACTCATTATGTTGCTATTAGTTTTGGTGTCAGTCCTAAAATCCTTTCAGAGCCCTTCTCAGTTTCTACTTCTGTCAGTGAGTCAGTCCTAGCTAGATGGGTATACAAAAATTGTCCTGTCACGATTCTTTAGAAAGTCACCTCAGCTGATCTAGTGGGGTTAGATATGACAAATTTCAATGTTATCTTTAGTATGGATTGGTAGTACGCATGCTATGCTTCGGTTAATTATAGAACCCATATGGTGGAGTTCCAATTTCCAGGTGAACCAGTCCTAGAGTGGAAACATAGTTAAGATGTGCCTATAGGTCGCTTTGTTACCTATTTTAAGGCTAGAAAGATGATCACCAAGGATTGTGTACACCATCTAGTTCAGGTCAAGGATTCTACGTCCGATACCCCGACACTTTAGTCAGTTCCTATGGTATGTGAGTATTCGTAGGTGACACGACCCGAGTCTGCGCCCTAGACGTGACATGATACTTTGGATCACAAGAGACCCCAAGAAAATCGTTGGCATAGCATAATTTTATAATGACTGAACTATTGTAAAAGAATCTTAAGAGGAAACTGATTTCAAACAAATAACCAATTACTGGATAAATAAATAACATCTTATAAGATACTCGAATTTAATCAAAACATCGAACCTAAGTTGAAACTAACATACTCTATCTGAAATCCTTCTAAATGAACTGATGAGTTGCTGGGACAACCCCAGCTAACTCTTATCTCTAAAAACTGAAAATAACAATAACTGAAGTCAAGACTCCAACCCTCAGAAGATGAGGACTCTCCACTATTAAAATATTGGAAATCGTTAGGAGAAACTAGTTGTGATGCTTAGGTTGGGTTCCTGAGCCTATATCATAAAATGATATTGTACATGGAGAGCATGCTATCAGTACTTAGAATGTACTGAGTATTGATCTTGGGCATAATTTCTTGCCCAAGTGTTATTATATAGCTAAATTTAGTCATGTTGTCTAATTATACACTTACGTTCTTATGCGATTTTGTGTAAATTTGGGTATGCACTAACCAACATGATTAGTCCTTATTTTGTAGGTGTAAGATGCATATGAGGGACTAAATAATGATGGGTGAAGTGAAGGAATGGAGTTGGAAGTGAATTGCAAAAGATGGAAAGGTTGGCCGCGCCAGACAGCGTGCCACACTGTGCATGTGCCGCGCCCAGCGTCGTGCCACGCCAAGGCCATGCGCGCGAAATACTGCCTTCCAAGGTGCCAGCGTCCGTGCCATGCTAGGCACTACTGCGCGCCGCAGGCCGTGTCACGCTGGCCATCACGCAGGACAAGCGTCGTGCCACGCCGGCTGTCGCGCCATGCCTCGGCCAAGCAAGTTTCAAGTGCACTTTCAAGTAAGCTGCCACGTTACCTCCATGTCACGGAGGCAAATTGGCGCGTTCACCTCCGTCCCAAGGAGCCATTCCATGACAGGCCAAAAATTGCAAATTTCCTATTTACTATAAATTAAACCCTTAGCTCCTAAAATCATTTGTCACGAAATATTTTCTGAAAACCAAAGAGGAGCGAAGGGAGAAGTGAAGAACTCACCTAGGGTTCACTAATTTTACATTCTCTTTTACCTATTCTTGTAAGTACACTACTTTAACAATATTTTTAAGTTATTGTATGAACTAAGTGGTTAAAACCCTTCCTCTAGGGTTGAGGCCATGTGATATGATTGTAATACATGAATTCGTTTTGGTTTGAGATGTTAATTGTTGTTTTGTCTTACATTCTTTATTATGGTTGTTTTTATGCTTTATCACCATGAAATCATACATGTTAAGCTAGGTAAAAGCTTGAGAGAGTAAACCTAGACTAGAACAAGAGAATGTAGGGAGCAAGTTCTTATCTTACGATAGGATTTGCGATTAGGATAGAAATTATACTTAATTCGCCTTGCTTGGTTGATAAAACGGGATGATAGAAAGACACCGACTTAGAATTGTCACTTCACCACTCGTAGAAGTAGTTGTGAAGCTAAGTCAGGTTAAATGATTAGAGGTACAAAGGTCCCTAACCAAGAGAACAAACCCCGTAAACCACATCCATGTAGTTGAATTGCCCACGAACTAGGATGTCACATCCCCGCTCAACGACGTAGTTGTGAAGCTAGTTTGTCATGTTTAGAGGCTCGAGAGACCATGAACATCGCATTTTCCAACTATGTGAGAAAACAATTGATAATTTCATATGTGAACCATTACAAAGTGTAGCATTGCATGATTATACGGCCTTAGCTCTAGTTGCTTCTTGTATTGTTTCCAGATTGTTTTGTGACCACCCCGAAACTTAATTATAATTTACCGAAAACATCTCTAATCAACACTTGTGAAGGTTATCTTACACTTGAACTTCATAATTTTCTAAATTGGTCCATTACCTGTGGGTTCGACATCCGGCTCTTAAAAAGGGCCACTGTATTACTTGTACGACCGCGTACGCTTGCGTGTGCGTTGGAGCGCAACAAGTATGTGAGAGGTAAATTAAGCCTACATATACTGATAATTCATAAACTGAAGTGAAATAACATGCCAAAGACTCTATCAGAAATCATGCATACAGCAATTAATCTTACATATCGAAGAATAATATATGAACTGATAAATTGAGTTAGAGTCATAAGAATATCCTAAAATTTGATAGACTAGACTGGACTAAGGACTCTGATTGCACAGTACTATGGGAGTGTCTGTTAACCGACACGTAACCATGTGAGCTAGACCTGGAGTTCGATGTTTACTCCCCATCAAATAGGGCCCAGTGTACCTTGCCATGGTATAGTAACTGGCTATGTGATCATTGACTCTAAAACCCATTCAAGTCAAATCCTACGGTGGCACATAGTTCTTGGAACCTTGGTGCGCTAAACCCGGTCCACTCGATGCTAAGTACAACTCCCAACTAGAGGCGCATACATGAATATAGGTGTATGAAACTGTACCAGATTGATAGCTATTAGGTCAGGACTACTTATCAAGAAATTCCCAAAAGTCTAAAGGGCCTGATAAATTGAATGATACTAAAAAATCTAGTAATACTGATAAGTGAGATTTCTGAAAATACTGAGCATACTCACAAGTTGAAAGTATTGGCTTTTGTTTAAAGCACTTATGCTAGAATTCAAACTCAAATTATAATAAAATGATTATATAACCTTCCTGATCAGCTTTTATATCATGCAGTATTCAACCCAAAATCATGCTAATATTAGGCTAGAATTGAATATGTAAAAACTGAAGTCAAGTCATGAATTTCACATAGTATTAATCATGGGAACTGGGAGAACTAATAAAATGCAAGGAAAATCAGGATCTGTTGGGAACCCTAACTCGTGAGTTCTATAGGATAAAAATTTATGAAAGATTTTGGAAATAATTGGGAACAAGGGTAAAAGGAATACTCTTACTGAAACCCACACACTTTTTGAAAAATTTCTCTGAGGAAGCTCTTGGAATTTGGAAAAGAAGGAAATCCTAACACTTGCCCTAAGAAGCCTTGTCTGAGTTTTTCATACTGGTCTTAAGAGATATATAAGAAATGAGGGAGGAGGATCAATAACCCCCTTAATCCCCAGATAATAAATCCCAAAATGATGTAGCTTAGGATATAAATTAATGGGAAGTTACAAAAATTCCCCTGAGAAAAATTCTAAAAAACTGCTCATACCGACTCAACGGGTCACACAATGAGTCGTTGGTGGTGACCATGAGTTGTTGGGACTAGTCATTGGTCTTGTATCTGAAAATCTAGTTCCTAGACCCCTCACAATGGAGGAATATAACGACTCGTTGTTGGGTACAATGGGTCGTCGAACCCAGTCGCTGTCACTGGAGGAAACTTTAATAGTTCTAGACTTGACCAACAGATGGGAACAATGACTTGTTAGGTGAAAAAATGGGTTGTTAGCTCTGCTCTTTATCACTGGGGAAAGTTTAGCATTTTCTGGATTTCATTCAACGGCTTCATAGGATGAGTCGTTACATCAAACAACGACTCATCGTCTAGCTCGTTGTTTGAAAGAAAGATTTGACAGATTTCTGGACTGGGTTACAACGAGCGATAGGACGACTCATTACTTCAGATAACGAGTCATTCTACGACTCATTGGTGCCTGTGAGGAAATTTTTAGGAGCTTACAACAACTCGTCTAATGGGTCATTGCTCCTGATAACGACTAGTTGGTTCAGCCGTTCTGCGGCATAATTTTTCTGTTTTCTTTCGGTTTTTCCCATCAAGTATGGGATTTATCTTTAGAAACTTTTGGGGTGTTATAATATCTCCCCTTTGGGAACATTCTTCCTCAAATGATGGCTGTGTAAGCTGAAAGACTGGGGAAAGAGCTGCAATCCCAAGCAGAAGATGATAAACTGAACATTGAAGGAGTGACTGACTTCGAACTGAGATAGATATACTAACTGAATTTATGCCGCTAGGGTGAACATTTAAAACATGAATAGAGATGATGAGTATGGAACTAAATAGAGTACTGAGAAGGAATTTAGTACCAATGCTGAAGCTGAGTTGGAAGGAATAGGTGAGGGTATTTAGTTAGCATATCTGCTTCTGCTTCCCCTTTAGCTCCCTCAACTAGTTGGTTCCTCCATAAAACTTTTATTGAAGCGACCTCCTTGTTCTTTAGCTTACGAACCTGACTGTCTAGGATCTTACTTGGAACCTCTTCATAAGAGAGACTTTCCTTTACACCAACGCTCTCCGAAGGCACTACTGAGGTCGGATTACCGATGCATTTCTTCAAGAAGGACATATGGAAACTAGGTGCACTGATGCTAACTCAACAGGAAAATCCAGCTCATAAGCCATTAATGCGTTTCAGGAATCTGTATGGGCCAACATATCTAGGATTGAGTTTTCCTTTCTTCCTGAACCTCATCACCCCTTTCATAGGTGAAATTTTTTGATATATATAATCATCTACAACAAACTCCAGCTCCCTTCCCCTTACATCTATATATGATTTCTAGTAGCTTTGAGTTGTTTTCAATCGTTCCCTGGTAAGCTAAACCTTCTGCATGGCCTCATTCACCGAATTAGGTCCTATTAAGGTAGCTTCACCACCCCAAACCACCCTATAGGAGATCAACACCTCCTACCATATAATGCCATGAACGGGGCCATCTGAATACTGGAGTGGTAGCTGTTGTTGTATGAAAACTCAATTAGAGGTAGGTGATCATCCCAACTACCCTTTAAATCAATCACGCAAGCCCTCAACATATCCTCCAGAGTCTGAATAGTCCACTCAGCCTGGCCATCTTTCTGTAGGTGAAAAGCAGTGTTGAGCTTGACCTGTGTGCCAAGTCCTTTCTGGAATGACATTCAGAAGTGCTAGGTGAATTGAATCCCTATCTAAAATGATGGGCAAGTGGACTCCATATAGTCTAACTAACTCCCGGATGTATAGTCTAGCATAATCTTCTACTGAATCTATGGTCATAACTGGTAGGAATATGTTGACTTACTCATCTAGTCTACAACGACCAAATTGAATCATGATATCGGTGTGTACGAGGTAGACCTATGATGAAATCCATGTTGATTTCTTCCCACTTCTAAGTAGGAATGCTAATATCTTGAGTCATACCCCCAAGTCACTGATGTTCAACCTTGACCTATTGGCAATTTTGACACTTAGCCACAAATTCTACAATGTCCTTCATGCCATTCCACCAGTCAACTTCCTATAGATCACGGTACATCTTGGTGGAACCTGGGTGGATAGAGTACCTGGTACTGTGAGCTTCCGTTAGTATTCGCTGCCTAAAAACATCTAAATTGAGAACACATAACCTGCCCTGGTAACGGGGCACACCATTTCCATCTTTGGAAATTCTTCCACCTCTTTCCTTAGGACTGTTTCCTTTAACTTGAGAATAATTGGGTCTTCATCCTACTTTGACTTAACCTCCACCACTAGGGAAGATTCTGACCCACTTTGGACAATAATTCCACCTTTTGTTGAATCGACCAACTGGACCACTAACTGAGCTAGTTTGTGAATATCCTTTGCCAGCTCCTTTTTATCCTCCTCTACATGAGCAACACTCCCCATAGACATTCTACTGAGGGCATCAACCACTACGTTGGCCTTACCCCAATGGTACAGGATGCACATGTCATAGTCTTTCAACAACTCTAACCATCTTATCTGATGCAGATTCAGGTCCTTCTAACTGAACACATATGTAGGCTCTTCTGATTAGTAAAAACATCCACATAAACCTCATAAAGGTAGTTCCTCCAAATCATCAAGGCAAATACTACCAGTAACAGCTCAAGATCATGAGTCGGATAGTTCTTATCAAGAACCTTGAGCTGTATGGAAACATAATCTATGACTTTACCATGCTCCATTAGAACACAATAAAGGACAACTTTGGAGGCATCACAATAGATCACGGACCCGTCTAACCCTCCTAGCAAAGTCAAAACTGGGGCGGTAGTGAGTCAAGTCTTCAACTCTTGAAAACTCTTTTCACATGAATTAGACCACTGAAACTTCACCTTGTTTTGTGTTAGTCTAGTAAAAGGATAAGCCATGGAGGAGAACCCCTCTATGAATCATCTATAGTAACAGTCTAGGCCAAAGAAACTCTTAATGTCTAATGGAGATGTGGGTCTTAGCCAGTTCTTGACTACGATTATCTTTTGAGGATCAACCTAAATACCCTTACTGGAGACGACATGACCAAACATTGCAACTGATTTCAACTAGAATCCACACTTGATAAATATAGCAAATAATTGGCGGTCCTTGAGAGTTTCTAAAACTATTCTCACATGGTCTGCATGCTTCTCCTCTATTCTGGAGTAAACTAGAATACCATCTATAAAGACAATAATGAACATGTCCAGGTACTGCTTGAACACCCTGTTCATTAGATCAATAAAAGCTGCAGGAGCATTGGTTATTCTTGAATACATAACTACAAATTCGTAGTGACCATACCGAGTTCTAAAGGTTGTTTTCGAAATGACACATTCTCTTACCCTAAGTTGATGGTATGCTGATCTGAGATCTACCTTGGAAAAACAACTAGCTCCCTGTTGTTGGTTGAAGAATTCATAAATCATGGGTAGAGGATACCTCTTTTTAACTGTGACCTGGTTCAACTGATGGTAATCGATACACATTCTAAGTGTACCATCTTTGTTTCACACGAATAGGACTAGGACACCCTACGAAGAGATGTTAGGTCTGATGAAGACCTTATCTAGAAGGTATTTAGTGTTACTTTAACTCTTTAAGCTCCTCTGGAGCCATTTTGTAAAAAGGAATTGAGATCGGTTGGGTATCTAGAAGAAGTTCTATGTCGAAGTCTATTTTATGCTCGGGAGGGACTATGGAAAGATCTTAGAGAAACACATCGGGGAACTCATATACAACTAGAACTTACTGAAGTGTTGGGGTCTCAGAACTAGAATCCTTAACCCTAACTAAGTGATAGATGTACTCCTAGGAGATCATTTTCCTAGCCTTAAGGTATGAGATGAGCCTACCATTAGGCGCTAAAGTACTAACCTTCAACTCTAGGACTGGTTCGTTAGGAAACTGGACTTTGATGACTCTGGTTCTACAGTCAACTAAGATATAGCAATAACGTAACTAGTCCACGCTAAGAATGAGGTCAAAATTTATCATATCTAACTTTATTAGATCAACTGAGGTGACTTTATGGAACACTGTGACCAGAGAATTTCTGTACACCCGACTGGCTCTAATTGACTCGCCAACTGGTGTAGAGACTGAGAACAACTCTGGGAGAATTTTTGTACTAATATCAAACTGGACAGTACTGTAAGGAGTCATGAAAGAATGTGTGGCTCCTAGATCTAATAAAGCATAAACATATATTTTAAAGAGGTGTAACATACCAGTGACCATGTCAGGTGAGTTCTCCTGGTCCTAACAGGAGGATTGGACATAGAAGTGGTTCTGGCACTGACCGCCACCTGTACTTGAGGTACTACCCTACTAAGACAAGTGATCTGGCAGAGCTGCTGATGTAGTGGACTGGGGCTTCCCCGGTCCTGCTGACGAGCAATACCTCAACTTGTAGCCCAGCTAGCCACAACCAAAACAACCCCCCTTGCTTAGACGGCATTCACCTAGATCCTTATTACCACACTTAGGACATATTGGAAAAGTGCATCTACTGGAGACATGGCTCTAGGAATAGGATCTTGACACTCCACCCCTCTGTCTTTACGGTTCTTGAATGAAGGATCACTGGTTGATGAGGGTACTATAGGTCTCTGTTACTGCTGTGGGCGACTACCACCGCCTGATCTCTGCTGTGAGTATGACCTATCCGTGCCTGCTTACTCTCCCTCTCTATCTCCTTCATTTTATCTACCTCTATCTATTGTGCATGGATAATGAGACTGGAGATGTCCATCTCATTGACGAGCATGGCTGTCCTGCACTTCTCGACTACCAAGTTTGAGACTCAATTCATGAATTTGACCATGCGAGCCCTTGGCTCCACAGCCATTTCTTGGGAATACTTCGACAATTGAGTAAACTCTAAATCATACTCCTACACTTTCATGTCGTTCTGCCTCATGTTCACAAACTCAGCGGTCATAGCTTCCCTCAACTCTCGAGGAAAGAATCTTTCCATGAATTTAATCACAAACTCGTCCCACTCTAACGGACCTACACCATTCTTCCTTCCCTCTTTCAATTGCTTATACCATATCTAAGTCACCCCTTTTCATCTGATAAGCAGCCAAATCTACACTTTCGACAAAAGTAACACCCATGTTTGGGTGATTCTGAACCTCGTCAATGAACTCCTCCTATTCTCATCTACCTTAAACCTATGAAATGCTGGGGGATCCATCTAAGTAAAATCTCGGACTCTGGCAGTTGTAGAACCATTAGCATTAATAGGTACGATGATCTGCTGGTTCACCTGGTTGGTCATTGCCTGAGCTAGCATTTGGATAGCAGCCTGAAACTCCACATGTGACACTTGATCATCTTGAGGGGCTGCTAGAGCTGGTGGGGCTAGCTGGTTAGCATTACCATTCCTCCTTTTGTTTTCTCTTTTGGGAGGAATCACCAACTGAAATGGTAGAGCATGAGTTATGAGCACATTTTAGAGATTAAAACTCTACGCACGATAAGAATAATGAAGAAAGGGGATTTTCCTAAAACGCCTGGTAGCATCCCCCTCATAAGAATGACGTGCTCACAGCCATGAAAAGGACTCCACTTGACTCGTCTTTCATACATCCTAGGACACTCTAAATATGAGGCTCTGATACCAAGTTTTTCACGACCGGAGTCTGCACCCTATACGCGACACAGTACTTAGGCTCACAAGTGACTGAAGAAAACCCATGGCATAGCATAATTCTTTAATGACTAACTACTGTAAAAAAAATCTTAAGTGGAATATGATTTTAAACAAATAACCAAATACTGAATAAATAAAGAACATATGATAATATACAGGAATTTAATCGAAGCACTGAACCCAAGATGAAACTAGCATACTCTGTCTGAAAACCTTCTAAAAGAACTGATGAGTTGCTTGGACAAACTCCAGATAACTCTATTGTCTAAAAATTGCAAATAACAATACCTAAAGTCAAGACTCTAGCCCTTGGAAGATGAGGACTCACCACTGTTAAAATGTTGGAAATCGCTAGTAGAGTTGTAATGTTGAGGCTGGGTACCTGAGCCAATATCATAAAATGATATAGCACATGGAGAGCAGATGATCAGTACATGGAATGTACTGAGTATGTGAGATGTAAATAAAGCATATATATACTGATAATTCATAAACTGAACTGAAATAACATGCCAAAGAATTTATTATATATCATGAATACAACAATTAATCTGACATATGAGAATACAATATGAATTGATAAACTGAGTTATACTCATAAGCATATCCTGAAATTTGATAGACTGGACTGGTCTAAGGACTCTAACTGTACAGTACTATGGGAGTTTCTATTAACTGACATGTAACCACATGACCTAGATGTGGATTTCAATGTTTACTCCCCATTGATAGGGCCCACCGTACCTTTCCAGGGTACAGTGACTGGTTGTGTGATCACTGACTGTAAAACCTATTAGGGTCTTATCCTATGGTGGCACGTAGATTTGGGAGCCTAGGTGCGCTGAACCCCGGTCCACTAAGTGCTAAGTACAACTCCCAACTAGAGACACATACATGAACACAGGTGTATGAATCTATACCAGACTGATAGCTCGGTACTAATGTCCTAAGATTAAGTCAGGACTACTTATCTGGAAGTGCCCGAAAGTCTAAAGGACCTGATAAAGTGAATGATACTTAAAAATCTATTAACACTGATAACTAATAAGTGATATTTCTAAAAATACTGAGCATACTCACAAGTTGAAAGTATTGGCTTTCGTTTAAAGCTCTTATGCTAGAATTCATACTTAAGTGATAATAAATTGATGATATAACCTTCTTGATCATCGTTTAAATCATGCAGTATTCAACCCAAAATCATGCTAATACTAGGGCTAGAAATGAATATGTAAAATTGAAGTCAAGTCATGAATTTCACATAGTATAATTTAGGGGAACTAGGAGAATTAATAAAATGCAAGGAAAATCAAGATCTATCGGGAACCCTAACTCATGAGTTCTATAGGGCAAAAATTTATGAAAGATTCTGGAAATGCTTGGGCACAAGGGTGAAAGGAATACCGTTACTAAAACACCATATACCTATAGAATAATTTCTCTAAGGAAGCTCTTGGAATCTAGAGAAGAAGAAAAGCTCTTGGAATCTAGGGAAGAAGCAGAACCCTAACTCTTGCCCTGAGAAGCCTTGTCTAAATTTTTACGTACTGGTCTTGAGAGCTAAGTGAGAAATGAGGGAGAAGGATCGATTAAACCCCTTAACCACCTAATAATATACCCTAAATTGACATATTTAGGATATAAAATAATGGGAAGTTACAAAAATTCCCCTGAGAAAAGATTTGAAAAACTACCCATACCGACTCAACGAGTCACACAATGAGTCATTGGTGGTGACCACGACTCATTGGGACCAGTTGTTGGTCCTGGGTCTAAAAATCTAGTTTCTAGACCCCTCACAATGGAGGAATATAATGACTCATTTATTGGGTACGATGGGTCATCGAACCCAGTCGTTGTCACTAGAGAAAACTATCACAGTTTCTAGACTTGACCAATGGACGAGAATAACGACTCGTTATGTTGAAAAATAGGCCATTGGTTCCACTCGTTATCACTGGGGAAAATTTGGAATTTTCTGGATTTCATTAAACGGCTTCATAGGATGAGTCATTACATCAAACAACGACTCATCATCTAGCTCATTGTTTGAAAGAAAGTCAAATAAAGATTTGACAGGTTTCTGGGCTAGGTTTCCACCAGCAACAGGACGACTCATTACTTCATACAGCGATTCATTCTATGGCTCGTTGATACTTGGAAATATGTTGGAGCTTACAACGACTCTTCTGACTGGTCGTTTTCCTGACAACCACTCGTTGGTTGAGTCATCCTGGGGCAAGATTTTGTCTTGTTTCTTTCTGGTTTTTACTTCCAAGTTTGGGGTTTAGCCTTAGGAACTTTTGGGGTGTTATAGGAGTTGTTTCCAGATGATCTACCAGGAGTCTTTCCTGAGTGAGAGATTGACTTTGGTATTGACCTCCTCCTTGATGCACAATTTATATCCATTCCTCCTTTCAGAATGGCTCCAGCTGAGCTAAAGGAGTTGAAAGAATAGTTGAAAGATCTCTTAGATAAGGGTTTTATCAAGACTAGTAAGTTTCCAGAGGGTGCTCTAGTTCTGTTATTTTGAGAGAAGGATTGTTCTATTAGGATGTGCTTTGATTATCGACAGTTGAACAAAGTCACAATCAAAAGTAAGTATCCCCTCCCCAGGATTGATGACTTACATGACCAACTTTAGGGTGCCAATTTCTTTTTGAGGATAGACCTCAGATTTGGCGATCACCAACTTAGGGTTAGGAAGAGTTACATTCCAAAGACAGCTCTTAAGACTCGGTATGGTCATTATGAGTTTGTAGTTATGTCATTTGGGCTAATGAATTCTCCCACCACTTTTATGGACTAGATGAATAGGGTGTTCAAGCAATATTTGGATATGTTCATTATTGTCTTCATAGATGATATCCTCATATACTCTCAGAGTGAGGAGGAGCATGTTACTCATTTGAGAATTGTGTTGCAGACTCTTAAGGATCGTCAGTTTTTTGTTAAATTCAGCAAGTGTAATTTTTGGCTAAACTCAATGGCATTCTTGGGTCATGTGGTGTCTAGTAAGGGTGTGCAAGTAGACTCTCAAAAGATAGAGGCGGTGAAGAACCGGCCTAGACCTGTTAGTCCTACGGATTTAGAAGCTTTTTTGATTTAGTTAGCTACTACAGGAGGTTCATAGAGGGATTTTAATCCATTGCAGCACCTTTTACTAAGTTGACCTAGAAAAAGGTTAAGTTTCACTAATTAGATGCTTGTAAGAAGAGTTTTCAAGAGTTAAAGACTCGACTCACCTCTGCCCCAGTATTGACCTTATCGGAGGGCATGAATGGCTTCATTGTATATTGTGGTGCTTCAAGGATTGGCCTTGGTTATATTTTGACGCAGCATGATAAGGTTATTGCTTATCCCTCGAGACATCTTATGACTCATGAAAGGAATTACCCAAAGCATGATCTAGAGTTGCTAGCAGTGGTGTTTGCTTTGATGATTTGGAGGCACTATTTATATGGAGTGCATGTGGATGTGTTCACGGACCACAAGAGACTTCCGCATGTGTTTACTTAGAAAGATCTAAATTTGTAGTAAAGGAGATGGATAGAACTTCTTAAGGACTATGAAATAAGTGTCCTTTACCATCCAATCAAGGCCAATATAGTGGCGGATTCTCCTACTAGGTTGTTCATGGAGAGTGTGTCCCATGTTGAGGATGGGAGAAAGGAGTTGGTGAAGGATGTTTTTAGGCTTTTTCGCTTAGGAATTCACCTTATAGATTCGACGGATGGTGGTGTTATTGTCCATAATGGGTTGGAATCTTCTTTGGTGATGGAAGTTCAAGCAAGGCAGATGAGGATCCTATCTTAGTGAAGTAGAAGAAAGCTGTCCGAAATCAAAAGGTGGAGGTTTTCTCCCAAGGGGGAAATGGTGTGCTCCGATATCAGGGTCGATTGTTTCATGCCCCAAAATGGGGTAGGGCCCGACTAGCACTCGATTCTGAAGAGATCAAGAAACTGGCTATATAGCGTCTGAACTGTAACCCTTATGTCATCTGGACCACCTGTCACAGTCAACTATACATAGAAATAGACCGACCTAGTCTCGACAAACATGACAAGATAGAATTCCAACAAGGCCACAATAACATCTGAAAAGAACTGCAGAAGGCTAGCTAGGCCATAAAACACATTGGAACTGAACAACTATACAACTAGGCCACAAAAGCCTCTAAAAGAGTAAAACAAAATTGAATGCACTGGACAGGGACCCAGCCTACCCATCTATACGACAAAACTGAGAATGACCAAACCAAACATAAGTTGCTGAAAGAGGGGAGCATACCAATTCTATGCTAGATCTAAGCTCCTACTGAGTTGATTTGAGAGCACGATTACAGGGTTCCCAGGCGAAGGGATGTCAGTACAAAGAAATGCACTGTTATGTAAGACTGAAAACTATAAATAAAGCAATGCCAAAGATAAATTGAACCAGATAAGGGAATAGTTACAACCTGATACTCTGGAACCTGTCAACATAAACAATGGAAAATAACAGCTAAACATAACTCAAAAGATAAGGTAGAGAGATAATTTGTAACTCTGTAACTGACTACCCTATATGAAGACTTTGTGCATGAACATAATATAACTAGCTGATATGCCAACACTTCTAATACTAGGACTGGAGTTTATGAGAATTGATTTGGTGGCTACCTGATACTTGGACCATTATTTAAGTATGGCTGCCTGATACTTGGACCAGGACTTTATGAGTTTCCTGATACTTGGACCAAGTCTTTACGATCGACCTGATACTTGGACTAGGATTTTCATACATATTTCCTCGCATATTCAGCCATTTGATACTCAGACCAGAGAGGGTGTGTGGCATCGCTCCCACGGCATTGCACAATCAGCCATCTGATACTCAGACCAGAGAGGGTGTGCAGTAATCAATGTTAATCACGCTAATGAGAAAATTGATAATGAGAACAGTAGCTGAATAATGCAATATATATCTGACTTAAATAACGATTCCAACTCGAAAGACCAACTAAACAATGCAAAGTAACTGATTCAGATAACGGATCCAACTTGGAGGACCGACTGAACATCATACCCCTAGAAACTGACAAGAGGGGATATAAAACTTAACTTGACTTGAAAGCTTAACATGAACATGAGACTCGAGGAACATGACAGTAGACCTCGCTTAGGGGTTCTTAGAACCATCTCTAGATACTTAGACCCAACTTTGGAATACTTGGACTACATAGGAATACTTAGATTCAACTTAGAAATCTTAACTCAACTTGAACTTGACTTAGAGTACTTAAACTCAATTATAGATACTTAGTATCAACATTTGCTACTTTAACACCTGGTAACTCGATGACATGCCAATAGCTTAAGGAATAGGAGTTATAGAATTCCTTTAAGCCTTAAGAACTCTGAAACATATACACATGAAGGTAGGTAACTATAACAAGGAAATGCTTGTTTGGGACCCTCGTTTATCCTTAGGAATTTAACATTTGTTCTTAGCATATGTTATTCTCACGTCGCCGTCTTAGCTTCAATTTCTACTTCCATAAGGTGACTAGAACCTCATACATGATCAAAATAACATATATAACATTATGTACTGGACAATCTAACAATGCCCACGCTGAGGGGTCTCCAACTCGATGTACAACTACCACAAATCAACACGATATCACACTTTAAATGCCTCACTTGGGAAAGACATAATATCAATATTAATCCTCAATCAAACATGAAACTTTAAATTCTTAAATGAAGCTTAACATACTGCATTAGGACTTGTAAAGAGGTTGCTGGCTCATTCAACTCACAACACAAGAATCGTGCTTAAAAGAATGACGGGCGGGGCGCCTTACATACCTTTCTTTCTGACAAACTTTTCTTACTTCAATGATCAGGCCTTAACCTTCCCAATCTCTTGAATCTATAGGAAAATATTAAGCCTAATCTGTAACACAAAATGCAGCCCAAAATAACTCACCAAAAGCAGCCACAATAGCAACAACAACGCATGGCAACATCAACAACATTTGGGCATTTCCTCTACTAGTTTTCACTAACTTTTGAGGGAGAAAACAATGGAGAATTTTACCTCACTTATGCTTTAGTTCTTCCACTTAAAGCAGAGTATATTTAAATATAAAGATATTGCCAAAAAACCTAAGAAAAATGAGCAAATACTCAGCTCAAAAACTGTTTATCGGAAGCTTACTTGGCTGCCAATTTCCAGCTTTTTGCTTGCAATTTGAGGGTTAAATCCTTACCTTCCTCCTTCAATTCAATCCTTATTCAAATATGAATAAATAGGCAGCATAATCAACCTTTAAAACTCAGCAACTCCTCTCCAAAACGTTTCCAAAACATGCTCCAAAGAACAACCTTTGCTCACCTTGCACCTTCGGAAACTATCCTTCTTCTTGTCTTGTGATTTTCTTAAACTTAGCTTGAAGTTTCCTCTTAAATTTTCCTTTTTCCAACTACTGGAATTGAGTGAGAAATAAAGTCCCTAAGCAAGCTGGTCAATTTGGTTTAGAATAGAAACGTTTTCCAATAGTGAAAATCTGAAATTTAATTAGTTAGGGCGGTAGAGGCACTAGGGCGTCATTTCCACGTTACAGCTCAGGGTGCTTTAGTAAAATGCCCATAACTTTTTACTCCTAACTTCGATTAACGAGCGGTTTGATGTTTTAAAAACTAGATTGAAGGACTTTCAATTCAATAGGTCATGGGGCTTCTAATTCACTATATATTGGGAGATATGGTCGTTTAAAAGTGACCCTTTCTTATGAACTTCACATACTCTTTGCTTTACCATATGTACACATTTCCTTTGTCATCTATGATGAATATACATCTCGTGCTTCCCTTAACCTAGCATACAAATATCAAATAATCACCAAAGATTTTCCAGGGTGTTACATTCTCTATCACGATCTGAACATAGGCCCGGATCGAGACACGAACCCTAGAATCATAAATGGCTCCAAGTCGACCCATGGAAAGAGCATGATAACTAACTCAACATAATCAAGGCGGAAAAAAATTGAATCCTGAAATAGTGGAAGTCTGAATATTAAACATTTGAACAACGAAAATACATAACATTGAATCCAAAACTGAATGCAATACTATGTTTGAAAATCCTATACATACTGGCGAGCTAATGGGACAAGACCCCAACTAGCTTATTAACAATCTAAAACTAAAAATAACAACAATATTACTAATTGAAGGTCCTCGAAGGATGAGGATTCACCAACAACTGGCTGAAATGAACTTGGATGACCGGCTAACGAAGAGACTGATCTTGAACATCTGAGCCTATATCATGAAACGAAACAGCATAGAGTTGCGGTCAGCACTTGGAATGTACTGAGTATGCAAGGTAAATAAAATGGACCAATAAAAACACATAAGAGTAGGACAGTTCAAAATATGCAATGATAGTCATAACATAAACATAAGGCTCGAGATTTTCAGAACTAATCATATCTAGTCATAATCATGATCATAAGAGAAACCTTGTAAAAACATAACTTAAGACAAAGTATCATAAACATGACAATGCATAAATCATGAGTAAAAATGAAAGGACTCGTCTTAACCAACACCATCATAATAGAACTTACATTATGCCCCGACTATCTCTCTCAAGTGGGCAGAGCCATCCCAAGCTTGCTAGGCCAAGGACGTACATGGCATAATATCTCTAATAGGGACCCAACTAGAGTCCATGTGCATAAACCTACATTGGTGCGTAGTTCTAAGACTACAGGGTTTACCTTAACGCAGGGCCTACTCGGTGCTAGACACGGGTCCTACTCGGTGCTAGACACAGGTCCTAAAACATGCACATGAAGGCTCATATAGTAATCGTGAAGTCATACATGAAATTCATGGCTAGATAAATCATAACATACTTGATCATACTTGAAATACATGATTAGCCATGAATTAGGGCCAGTGAGTCGGCCAAAATCATAAACTCATAAATCATGGAGAACATGCATGCTTAAGAAAATCACTATACTTGAAATTCATAAATTCATGAAGAGTACTTGAAGGAAATCATATCATAAATTATAAATTATAATTTAGGGCATAGGAGAATCAAAATCATAATCGAATCATAAACTTGACTTTTCATGAAACTTGCATAATTAGGCATAAATTGATTAAAATTTAAAACAATCAATTACTAATTAAAATAGGTATAAAATCTTCCCATAGATATTAAAATATGATTTGATACATGAAGGGAATTGACCCATAGATAAATCATGGAGGATTTCATAAAATTAGGAATAAGCCTCATAAGATCACGAACTTGATCTAGAACTTAAATTCATGGAATTGAAGAGAATTTTGAGCATGAGAGTGAAAGGAACTCTCATTCACAGCCCTACATACCTGGAAAGTCTGATTCCACACTCTTCCTTGAAAGCCCAAGAGGATTGGAGGAGAATTGGAGGGTTTCAAGCTTGATTTTCAAAGAGAAACCTCTACTCTTGCATGCATGGGAGTTGAATAAATTAGAATAGGCTAAATCCTCTTAAGATCCTCCTAACAATGCTTAAAACGATGTAGTTTAGGACTTAGGAGCTTAAAAATTATAAAAATACCCTTAATAAAAAATCTAGAAATTGGGGACTACCAGTCATCACAACTTTCACCACGAGTCGACCATGAAGTAACGACTCGTGGTTACCTCTCATGGTCACCACTGCTTCTCCCTGCAGTATCTATGAATCTCACTACGATTGCATATCACAACTCATGGTGTCCTACCATGAGTCATACTATCAGTCCTGACATCATCCCCTTCATCTGTCAATTCCTATCCACGGCTTCCATCAAGACTCGTTGTTACTTACTACAAGTCGTACCAAGATCTGTGACATCATACCTCGGCACCACAAGGAAACTCCTCACAACTCCTAACCACAAGTCATACCTATACTTCACGACTCGTGGTGTAACTCGTGGTTTGGAAACCAAATTCAGAATTACACCACGACTGAGACCACGATCCATCCCATCCTATCATGACTCGTACCACGAGTCTTTTTTGTGCAAAAATTCAGGTTTTTCTACAAAACTCATTTCTAACTCTCTCGTCTATTTCTTAGGAACTTTTGGGGTATTACAATATCCCCCCCCCTGGAAAAATTCATCCTCGAATGTGGGTATTTTCTATTAGTATAAGGAAGGCGCTGGCTAGCGCCCAACCTATACAAGGGCTTTCCACCTCCATTTGGTCGCCACACATTGAATAATTGGGGAAAGGATCTGCCACCCAAAATACTGAACAGTTGAAGCTGAAAATTGACGGAGTGACTGACTCCGGACTGAAATACTTGACCGAACTGAATTCATGAATCACACATATATACACCGACAAAAGAAACTGAGAGACATGAACTAGACATGAAACTAAACAAAGTACCAAGGAGGAAACTGGTACCTCAAGCTAGAATTGAGCCAGAAAGGAAATGATGCGAATATTTAGCCATCATATCTACCTCGACTTCCCACGTAGCTCCATCAACATGTTGATTCCTCCACAAAACCTTTACTAAAGCTACCCCTTTGTTCCTCAACTTTCGAACCTGATGATCAAGAATTTTGGCTAGTACATCCTCATAGCTAAGGCTATCCTTCACACCTACGCTCTCCACCGGAACAACCAAAATCGGGTCACCAATGCATTTCTTCAAGAGCGAAACATGGAAAAATGGATGTACTAAAGCCAACTCTAAGAGAAACTCCAACTCATAGGCCACCTTGCCAACACGTCTCACAATCTTGTACGGGCTAGCATATCAGGCAATAAGCATTACTTTCTTCCCAAAACTCATCACTCCCTTCACGGGAGACACCTTTAGAAACACCCAATCCTCAATTTCAAACTCAATTTCTCTCCTTCTCACATCATCATAGGACTTTTGATTACTTTGAGTTGTTTTCAGTCTTTCCCTTATATGCTGAACTTTCTCCATAGCCTCATGAACTGAATCTGTCCCTATCAATGTAGCTTCACCTACTTCAAACCAACCAATAGACAATCTATGTCTCCGCCCATAAGGAGCCTCAAACGGAGCCATCTAAATGTTGGAACGGTAGTTGTTGTTATAATTAAACTTGATAAGAGGTAAATGATCATCCCAACTAGCTTTGAAGTCAATTGCACATGCTCTCAGCATATCCTCAAGATTTTGAATGGTCCGTTTGGCATGACCATCTGTCTGTGGGTGAAAAGTTGTGCTAAGCTTAACCTGAGTACCAAGTCCCTTCTAAAACGACTTCAAAAATTGGGAGGTAAATTGAGTACCCCTATCTGATATGATGGACAAGGGAACCCTATGCAATCAAACTAACTCTCAAATGTACAACTTGGCATAGTCCTCTGCTGAGTCAGTAGTTTTGACTGGTAGAAAATAAGCTGCTTTAGTCAACCTGTCCTCAATCACCCAAATCGAGTCTTACTATCGATGTGTACGAGGAAATCCTATAATGAAGTCCGTATTGATTTCCTCCCACTTCCAGGTAGGGATACTAATTCTTGAAGCACACCTCTAGGTCTTTGATGCTCGACTTTCACTTGCTGACAATTCGAACACTTAGCTACAAACTCTTCAAAGTCCTTCTTTATGTCGTTCTACCAATAGACTTCCTATAGATCATGGTACATCATGGTGGCACCTGGATGTATAGAAAATCGGAACCCATGAGCCTCATGCAACATCCGATCTCTCAAGTCATCAACATTAGGGACACACAAATGACCCTGATATCGAAACACACTATCTCCCCTTGGGAGAAGACCTCTACCTTTTGATTATGAACCACTTCCTTCAACATTACAAAGATCGGATCCTCATCTTGTCTAGACTTGACTTTAGTCACCAAAAGTGGATCTGAACCATTCTAAATAATGGCACCACTACATATCAAAAAAATAAGAAAAACTCCTAACAATGCAAGCAGATGCACATCCTTCACAAACTCTTTCCTTTCCTCTTCCACATGAGACACACTCTCCATGGATAACCTACTAAGAGCATCCGCCACTACATTGGCCTTGCCTGGATGATAAAGGACATTCATGTCATAGTGTTTGAGAAGCTCTAACCACCTCCTTCGTTGCAAATTCAAAGTATTCAGGGTAAGCACGTACTGAAGACTTTTATGGTCCGTAAACACATCCACATGGACCCCATACAAATAGTGCCTCCAAATCTTCAATGAAAATACCACTTTTGCCAATTCCAGGTCACGCGTAGGGTAATTCTTCTCATGACTCTTAAGTTGTCTAGAGGCATGCACAATGACTTTGCCATGTTGCATCAACACACAACCATGTCCAACCCTAGAGGCATCATAATACACCAAAAATCCATCTGTGCCCTCGAGTAGGGTCAATACTGGGGCTGAAGTTAGTCTAGTCCTTAACTCTTGAAAACTCTTCTCACATGCATTCGACCATTGAAATTTGACTTTCTTCTGGGTTAACATAGTCAATGGTGCTGCAATAGATGAAAATCCCTGAACAAACCTTCTGTAGTAACTAGCCAAATCCAAGAAACTCCTTATATCCAAAGGATTAACTGGTCTAGGCCAATTCTTCACAAGCTCTATCTTTTGAGAGTCCATCTATATGCCCTCACTTGACACCACATGGCCCAAAAATGCCACTGAGTCCAACCAAAACCCACACTTGTTGAATTTAGCAAATAGATGGTGATCCTTGAGAGTCTATAGCATAATCCTCATATGAGCGGCATGCTCCTCCTCCCTCCTAGAGTATATGAGAATGTCATCTATGAAAACTATCACAAACATGTCCAAATATGGCTTGAACACCCTGTTCATCAAATCCATAAAAGTTGTAGGAGCATTCGTTAGTCCAAAAGACATAATGTCACGACCCGAGTTTACACCCTAGTCGTAACACGGGACAACGAACCCCGAAAGGCTTCAAGTATGGGAAAGTGATAGAAATGCCTCGAGACGGTTGAAAGTTCATGAAAAGAATTACCCGACCCATGATCTTGAATTGGTCGCGATGGTATTTGCATTGAATAAATGGCAGCATTACTTGTATGGGGTCCACGTGGATGTATTCATGGATCACAAGAGCTTGCAATATGTGTTCATGCAGAAAGACCTCAATCTTTGGCAAAGGAGGTGGTTGGAGATACTTAAGGACTATGATATGAGTGTCCTTTACCACCCGGATAAGGCTAATGTAGTAGCGGACACACTTAGTAGACTCTATATGGAAAGTGTGTCCCACGTGGATTAGGGAAGGAAAGAGTTGGAGAAGGATGTTGATCTTGGGCAAATTTATATGCCCAAGTGATACTCAAAAGTACCATTTTAGCCTTGTTTATCTATCAATGTGTATACATTCTCATGTAATTGGTAATAAAATGTGAATTTATACTAACCAACATGATTAGCATTGTTTTGCAGGTAAAATGTAATTTCGGGAAGCTGAAATGCATGTTGGAGGATATCGGGGTTGGACTTGGATGCGAGCAAGGGACAAGACATTGGACAGCATGAACTAAAGGGGCTCCGCGATGGAGCCGTGTCACACAGCCATCGCGGAGGCCTTCTGCCTGGATAGGGAAATTTCGCCCAAATTCCAGAGAGGGTCCACGTCTGGTCCGTGGCACGGTGGCTTGGCTCCGCGTTGCACACCGTGCCACGTTGAGCTTTAATTCCTGGACCCCCAGTTCCAGTGAAGGTCCGCGTCCGTAGCATGTCACGGAGGCAGTTCTCCGCGATGCACTCCGTGACACGTTGCTCGTTATTCCGGGAAAAATTCCCAGCAGTATAAATAGAACACTTAGGTTCATTTTTCAATATTCTGACTTGGTGGAGCAAGAACGTGGGTTACAGGCAGTTGAGGGGACGAAAATATCAGGGTTTTTCCTCTCTTTCTTTCTTCTTTAATTCAATTGCTTGTATGATTAACACTCATTTAAAGATGTTTAATCCACAAATGAGTGGCTAATTCCTCTTCTTGCTGAGGTTATGAACAATTGTGATGAAATGTGATCATTGATTATTTGGTTTTTCATCTTTTCTTCCATGTTGTTCTGTTAATTCTTGTTCTTACTGCATTAATGTGTGGCCTACGTTAATGTATATCTAAAAAGTCCGGTTTCACTCGAGAGAGCAAGAAATTGGAAAGTTGTGAATTAATAGGATATGATCTTTACCTGATTTGGGAAAATTAGGAATTGATTTACTTTCAGGATAGAAATATACTTGAAAGTCGTATTAGTCAATTTAGGAACTGGGTTTGTATGGCTAGAACATGAATTGCATTTAATCACAGAAATGTAGGTGGATGGTTCATGATTCTTAAGTGAGGTTAAATACGAGAGTTTTAATCTCTTGGCAAATGTTCTTGGCTAGCAACCGGAGGAAAAGATTAACCAAATTATGATGATAATTAATTTCATTACATGTTCGTTTAACCTCAGCATGCTCTCTTTCATAGTTCAGACTCAAAGTAGATAATTGTTTTAGCTTTAGTATAAAAATTATAAAACAAAATATCAAACTTTTGGTTACACTGTTGTCTGCATTTTTAGATTCGAAATATAGTACACTTGAGCAAATTGCACTTCATCCCAGTCCCTGTGGGATCGATACTTGGCTTACTAAAGCCATTTTACTACTTGTTCGACCACGTGCACTCGCGTGTCGTTTTACACCCCACAAATCACACGAACAAGTTTTTGGCGTCGTTGCCGGGGACTGGGCAATTGGTGAATTTGTTTTAAGTGTTAATTTACTATATTTTTTTCTTAGTGTTGACAACTTGGTCTTAGTGTTTGTTTTAATTCTTTTATATTTTTATTTTCGGATACCCTCATTGACATGACATCATGGAATACAAATGGTTTAAATAGTGGATACTCATATTTTGGTGAATCTTGTCTGAATTGTGGAGGACACCACTCGTGGAAACACTGTAACACGTGCAATATATGTGGTGGTCAAGATGGCCATTGGGATGGCTGTCCGAATGCATATTCCCCTCCCCCAAGCCCCTACTATGATCCTTCTGTTGTTTTTTCTGAATATAGGCATGCTGAAAATGAGGACTTGGGACGCCAAGCTCAAATAGAAGACACGCTGAAACAACTCTTAGAGCAATCAGAAGCAATGAAGGAGGCGATGGCAGTATTGAGAATTCAGCAAGAAGAGAATGCAGAGGCTCTAGAAAGGATGAGCGTCAAATTCACGGAGATGATTGCTGAGGCTGAAGCTTGTGATAAATTGCAGGTAACAACTTTAGTCGATACAAGAGGAACTACAAGAGGACGACAAGGGTGAATTTTTGGATGAAGCCCAACAATTAGAATCTCTTGAGTGTCCCCGTGACGGGCTCACACTTATGGAAAATCCATTCATGGAAGAAGAGATAGAGTATCCCCCAGTTGACATTAATGGAGAGATAGATGTCGATGCTGAGAAGGTGTATACAAGTAAGGAGGTCAAGCACAATGCAGTTTCAGAGTTGAGGTTTATTGGACCACACTCGAAGCATTTTTCGACATTAAGTTTGGTTGAAAACATAGAAATAGAGCCTTCCAAGCTTATAGAGAAATGTCTAGAGGAGGACCAAGCCCCGTATATTTTGAAATTTGCTAACTCGGAGAGACAAAATGACTTCGCTTACTTAAGGGCCAATAAGTTCAAAAGGCAACATCTACTGCTTGGTCCTTACAGTTTTTCACCACCACCCCTGGAGCATAAGAGCAAATTAGAGAAGAAATTAGGGGTGAGATTCATATCCTCAAGGTGAAGGAAAAAGCGGTGAAACTGGATACGTCGTGCCGCGACGGTAAACCAGGAGCTGCACGGGAGGCAACCCGTGGAAAAATTTTTCTTTCTCTTTGTAAAGTGTAAATAGATTTTTCTTTTTCTTTTTCTTGATTTACTACAAAAATTTTTGTTTTAGTTTTTGTTTTATTTGTATTTAGAGTGAAACCTATAATTCTAACCAATATTGTATAGTGAGATGAATTTCAGGTCAAACGGAGGAAAATATGCATGGAATCGCAAAGGAAAAGTCGAGGTATGAAAATTAACAAAAAGTGGCAAAACAGTGAGCTGGGGTGATAGCTCCGTGTCACGGAGGTGGACCTCCGCGTTACCTCCGTGACACGTTGAGGTATAATCTGGTTTTTTTTTAAATTTCAAGAACAGGCTCGCGATGGCTCCGTGTCACGGAGGCAGTGCACCGCGATGCACTTCGTGACACGTTGCCGTGTATATCGCGACGGGTCACACCGGGTCGCCGGGTGACTCGCGCGATTTCCCTACTTTTTAACCCCGAAAAACCCCTTCTTTTCCTTATTTTTCAATTACTCCGCGACCAAAATCCCCCAAAACCCATCCCCCTTCAATGTGACACGGAGGAGGCATAGAAAATCATCACATTTGCGTAATTTCTTCAACTTCAAGGTATGTTCTTCGATTCCACCTCAATTTCTTGTCGATTTTCTTCGATATTGAGCATGTGAGGTGAGCTAAATTGCCCTAAGTAGAAATTAATCATGAATTCAATTTAATTGTTGTTGATGAATGTTTGGAATGTCGTTATGATTGCTTGAACATGTCAATTGCATAAATTAATCGAATTTGCTTGATAATATCATTTGTAGAGCTTGTTTTTGAATTTGAAGTTGAAAATGTAGTGAACTTGTGAATTTCATGCCGGGATGTACATGTTGAATGAGATGAGTCGATGTACTAATTGTTAGGATGTTAATAGAACGGCGGATTCTCGGGTTAAGGGAATGTTGAAATTTGTAAGAATTTGGTTGGTTGTATAGGTTCGTGTAGATAAATGTTTGTTGTTGTTTTCGGTTCTTTGTTTGTCCTTGCTAAGTGCGATGGGTAAAATGTTATCGGTGGTAATGATTGTTGTTAGCTGTACGAAGTCTGAGTAGTACGCAGAAGATATACCATCGAATTCTTCGAACGCACTAAGCATGATTGTATAGTTGGTTATTGTGTGTAAATAAAGATAATCTTGCCGTATTGTTGTAACTGTAACTAAGGACTAAGTGTGGGGTAACCTAGCTTAACCCGACCTTAGCCGGAGTGAATATCCGTTAGCTTAACATTGATCTTGTCTACTTGGGTTGACAGGTAAAATGGCAAGCAGGCAAGAGAAAGGGAAAGGCGCATCAACTTCGGGCGCCGAAAGGAAGTGAATCAGACTGGGCACAGCAGTCCCAGCAGCACCAGCAGTTCCACGCGTCCAAGGCCGCCAATTCGGAACAAGATGGGTGACGGATGAGGGGAAAAAGTGGTATGGAGCATATAGCACGGGAACCATTGGCATAGGAGTTCCCTAGGATGGTCCACCGAATCGAGGCAGTTGGGCTTAATTTCATCTTTGAAGAGCCTAAGGAATGCAATCTGCACTTGATTCGAGAATTTTATGCCAACTGCAACCCAACTATCAGAAGTCACACCATCAAAATCAGAGGGCAAATAGTCACCTTGGAGCCCCACCACCTCAATGCCATCATAGGAGCGCGGGACACAGACGCCCACGTGCTCCGACAGCTGAACATTACCCCACCTTATGCAGACATCAGACGCACATTGTGTGGGACCCGATCGACAACTAGATGGTGCAAACACAAAGAGAGGGGCTACCACCAGACTTTGCCCTATTCACAGATGAACAGGGAAGCCAGAATTTCCTGCCTCATCCTGGGGGTACATATGACAGATGTAACCCGGGATCGTGTATGCCTGGTGTACGCCCTGATGAAAGGGCTGGAGATCAACGTGGGGGCGGTGATTATCTCTGCCATGAAGAGAGCCCGGTTGCATCAGGGGCAGAGGTATGGCTTTGGTGGACTACTCACCACCTTCCTCAGGGGCCTAGATGTTGAGAAGGAGGCCCTTGACTATATCCCGCAGATGGAGTGGCGGGCCTTAGATGTTACTAAAACCAAGGCTCCCGACACCACCCACGGGCCAGTGCTTACACTTGGCGAGCAACATGCTCGTGATGATCAGTATATGGATCGAATGTATGGGATGCAGATGCTCCAGCTGAGGATAGGCGGGAGGCCGGCGACAGAGGAGGAGCTATGGCAGCTCGAGCTAGACTACCCCTTCGGCAAAAACGCTAGGGCTCTATGCCGAGTGGGGCCAGCATTTGTAGAGCCCACTGATGATGACGTCCCCACAGACGAGGAGACACGTCGGGAGGACTCCGATGTGGAGTCCGATGAAGACGACGGGGGCGATTCAGACATGGGAGATGAAGCACCAGCACCCGACGAAGAAGTGGAATACTTTGACTGATCAGGGAGTTCCACCACCCGATTTTGTGCTATTTTAATTTTTGTGAACACTGGGGACAGTGTTCGAGCTAAGTGTGGGGTGGGAGTAGTTAGGTGTTGGGCTGTGCTGTTTTGTATGTATGCTCTAATCTGTTGTCGTGCATGTGAAATTTTGTTGTTCGCTGTGATTGATGAATTGTTAAGTTGTTGTTCCGTATTTGTAAATTTATGTGAAATTGATGTGTGTTGTTGAATGTTGCTAGCTGATTCTGTACATATTTTGTTATCGAAATGATCGATATTTTTAAAATTTAAAATCTTTTGTACATATTTTTGTTTCTATCGAAATGATCGATATTTTCAACATTTTTTTTACTTCTTGGGCTTCTCGGCGTTTGTTTTCGGTTCTTTTACCGAGAATGGTCCCATTGAACCGAAGTCATAGTAGTGACCGTTCCCTATGATGGATGGATGACGACCATCTTAAGGGAAATGTAGTCGTTAGGAGTAGTTTTTTCTCTCAATTATTTTTCAGTTTTTTTCTTTGGTGGGTTGCATCCCAAAACCTGTAGTTACTATATGGTTGCGAAATTTTGGTTGCGTGTTGTACATGATATTTAAAATGCAAAGGTGATTCGTATGAAAGCATGCAACTTTGTCAATATATCGAGATACCTAGGCCATAGAGTTCGATTCAGTGTGATTGAGGCTTAATTTTGAATTCCTGTAATTAGCTGATTGAAGAGTCTGTGAATACATCTTGAATTGAGCATGTGCAAAAGTGTGAAGTGAGGTGTTGTTATTCCATGCTATTGTGAAGTGTCTAGACCTTGCCTGGTGTGTGTACAAAATGAAATGAAGGAGGTGTATTGTGGGAAAGGATGTAGGCATTTCTTTGTTTTAACCAAGAGTTTCTATGTTTCCTTGTTGTACCCACCTTGATTGTATACCCTAGTCATCCCGTTGAGCCTTTAGCCTATTATTTTTTTCTTTTGTCAAAAAGTGTAAACCTAGCTTAATCCCTTCTTTTTATTAGCCTTAAAGTCTATACAAAACTCTTAAGCGCTTAAGAAGAGAAAATCATTTTCCCGAAGTGTCAAAGAGTGAGAATGGTGAAAAGAAAAAGAAAAGCAGAGTGATGGAAGAAAAGAAAAGGTTGAAGGTGCACTTGCTATAAATAAACTATAATGAAGGTGCATGAATAATCTTTGTTGTTGTGTCAAGTGTGTTTAATACGATGGGCCATACTAAAGAGAAACATCAAGAATGGGATGATGAAAAAAGAAACAATGTCCATGAGTTGATGGGATGTGTTGAAAAGGCGCTTGATCACGGGCAAAATAGCATGCCCGTGATACGCTTTATACCTTAATATAGTCGTGTTTATCTAAGTTATTTTACATAATCTCATGTGATTTTATATAAATGTGAATATATGTGCTAACCAACATGATTAGTCCTTGTTTTGTAGGTTAATAATGCATTTGAGGAACTAATTTGCAAGTTGGTGAAAGGAAGGAATGAAGTGGAAGCAAGTGGCGAAAAGTTGACAAGGGGCATGCGTTGGCAAGGCTGGCCGCGCCAGGCAGCGTGCCACGCTGTGCGTGTGCCGCGCCCAGCGCCGTGCCACGCCCTTGCCAAGCGCACGAGGAAAGGCAGCAGCAGGCAGCAGGAGGCAAAGAACCAGCGCGGCAGCGCCGTGTCACGCTAGGCAGCCTGCCCGACAGCAGCTTGCCAACGCGCTGCATGGGCAGCGTGCCACGTTGGCCAGTGCGGCAACCCTCGGCAACTTGGTTTCCTGAGGCAATTTCCAGAGAGCTTTTGCGTTGTCTCCGTGTCACGGAGGCAGTGCTCCGCGATGCACTCCGTGACACGGAGCCGTTCCCTCTCAGGCTAAATTATGCACGTTTTCCATTTACTATAAATAGGACCCTTAGCTCCTAAAATCATTTGGTCACGATTTTATTCTGAAAAACCACCTAGGAGTGAAGGGAGAAGTGGGAGAACTCATCTAGGGTTTATCAAATTCCCTTCTCATCTACCAAATTCATGTAAGTATGTTATTTTAGTATTAGTTAATTGTAGTTTTGCGAACATGAATGGCAAGAACCCTTCCTCTAGGGTTGAAGCCATGAATTATGATTGTGCTTTTATGAATTTGTTTTGGAATTAAGTTATTGATTGTTGTTTTCGTCTTGCATTCTGGATTGTTGGTTGTTTTTATGATTGATCACCATGAAAGCATATTTGTTAGCTTGAGTAATAGCTTGAGAAAGCATTACCTAGGTCAGGACATGAGAATGTAAGGAGCATGTTTGTATCTCGGGAGAGATTCTTGTGTCAGGATAGAAATATACCTAACACCGTGCTTGGTTGACACACGGGGGTTATGAAAGACCAACTTGGGATGTCACATCACCACTCGAAGAAGTAGTTGTGAGGCTAAGTTGAGTTAAATGGTTAGACGTACGAAAGTCCCTAATCGTTTCCCCGTAAACCACAACATAATTGATTGCCCGCGACTAGAAAATTAAACTCCTTGATCACAATGATGCAGTGAGGCTAGATTGCCGTGTTTAGAGGCTCGAAAGACCATAAACATGCAATTCTAATTATGTGAAATAAAAATTGATAGTTCCATGCTTAACCCATTGTAAATCGTAGGATCGCATGATTAATTGGTTTTAACTCTATGTTGCTCCTAGAGTGATTTCAGAATATTTCGTTGACCCAAACTTAGACTTAATTAATCTCAATCGAAAATGTCTATAACCAATACTTGAGGTATTTAAGATCACAATAGAAATGGATAGTTAGAGGAATGGGTCCAGTCCCTGTGGGTTCGACAATCCGGTTCTTAAAAAGAGCCACTATATTACTTGCACGACCCGTACACTTGCGGACGCGCGAATCGGGCACGTCAGCGCTTAAGGATGCTAGTGCCTATTATTGGCTAACCCAATATTTACTAGTTCCGTAGCTTCCATTACAACCAGTTAAAGTCCTACGTGATCTTACATCGCACTTCTTTATATTAGTGGAGTAATACACTAAGGGCAAGCTTATGGGTCATGACATGATGCATGTGAATTCTTTTGGGAGAGAGAACGAAATTGTGTTTACATGCCCCTGCTTGAATTTTTGTGAGTTCATATGAGCAAAAAGGGGAAGATTCTCTTGTGTTGTGAGGGAACATGCTTGATGAGAGATTAATTTTCGTGTCGGATATCTTGATCAGCTGATTTGCATGAGTTTGCCAATATCGAGAGTCGATTCTTAAAGTCTAGGAGGTCTTGATGTATTGAAGGTCATTGCATTGATAAGACCATGCATGTTTTCTTGATGATTTACTGTATTGAATAATCGGTATGACCGTAGCCTAAATTGTTGAACCAAAGTAGCGAGGTTGGGATGTAAATTGCATGAAGTGTAGGATTGTTGTTCGAGGACGAACAAGGATTTAAGTGTGGGGTAAGTGATCTTGGGCAAATTTATATGCCCAAGTGATACTCAAAAGTACCATTTTAGCCTTGTTTATCTATCAATGTGTATACATTCTCATGTAATTGGTAATAAAATGTGAATTTATACTAACCAACATGATTAGCATTGTTTTGCAGGTAAAATGTAATTTCGGAAAGCTAAAATGCATGTTGGAGGATATCGGGGTTGGACTTGGATGTGAGCAAGGGACAAGACATTGGACAGCATGAAATAAAGGGGCTCCGCGATGGAGCCGTGTCACGCTGCCATCGCGGAGGCCTTCTGCCTGGATAGGAAAATTTCGCCCAAATTCCAGAGAGGGTCCGCGTCTGGTCCGTGGCACGGTGGCTTGGCTCCGCGTTGCACGCCGTGCCACGTTGAGCTTTAATTCCTAGACCCCCAGTTCCAGTGAAGGTCCGCGTCCGTAGCATGTCACGGAGGCAGTGCTCCGCGATGCACTCCGTGACACATTGCTTGTTATTCCGGGAAAAATTCCCAACAGTATAAATAGAACACTTAGGTTCATTTTTCAATATTCTGACTTGGTGGAGCAAGAACGTGGGTTACAGGCAGTTGAGGGGACGAAAATATCAGGGTTTTTCCTCTCTTTCTTTCTTCTTTAATTCAATTGCTTGTATGATTAACACTCATTTAAAGATGTTTAATCCACAAATGAGTGGCTAATTCCTCTTCTTGCTGAGGTTATGAACAATTGTGATGAAATGTGATCATTGATTATTTGGTTTTTCATCTTTTCTTCCATGTTGTTCTGTTAATTCTTGTTCTTACTGCATTAATGTGTGGCCTACGTTAATGTATATCTAAAAATTCCGGTTTCACTCAAGAGAGCAAGAAATTGGAAAGTTGTGAATTAATAGGATATAATCTTTACCTGATTTAGGAAAATTAGGAATTGATTTACTTTCAGGATAGAAATATACCTAAAAGTAGTATTAGTCAATTTAGGAACCGGGTTTGTATGGCTAGAACATGAATTGCATTTAATCACAGAAATGTTGGTGGATGGTTCATGATTCTTAAGTGAGGTTAAATACGAGAGTTTTAATCTCTTGGCAAATGTTCTTGGCTAGCAACCGGAGGAAAAGATTAACCAAATTATGATGATAATTAATTTCATTACATGTTCGTTTAACCTCAGCATGCTCTCTTTCATAGTTCAGACTCAAAGTAGATAATTGTTTTAGCTTTAGTATAAAAATTATAAAACAAAATATCAAACTTTTGGTAACACTGTTGTCTGCATTTTTAGAATCGAAATATAGTACACTTGAGAAAATTGCACTTCATCCCAGTCCCTGTGGGATCGATACTTGGCTTACTAAAGCCACTTTACTACTTGTTCGACCACGTGCATTTGCGTGTCATTTTATACCCCACAAATCACGCAAACAGATGTCCATCGACTTGCGAGGTTGGGAGTTAGATTGGTCAACTCGACCGATGGCGGCGTTGTTGTGCAAAATGGATCAGAATCGTCCTTGGTGATTGATGTCAAATATAGGCAAGATGATGATCCGATTTTAGTAAAGCTGAAGGAAGCTATTTGAAGTCAAAAGGTGGAGGCCTTCTCCCGAGGGGGAGATGGTGTACTGCGGTACCAGGATCGTCTATGTGTCCCAGATGTCGATAAATTGAGGGACCGTATATTGCATGAGGCACATGGATCCAGGTATTCTATCCATCAGAGTACCTCCAAGATGTATCATGACTTGCGGGAAATATATTGGTGGAATGGCATGAAGAAAGATATTGCAAAATTCGTAGCCAAGTTCCCAAACTGTCAGCAAGTAAGAACAATTAGACCCACACCAATATCAATGGATCTTCAATTATAGATTGGAGAGAATCTAATAATTTTTACACTTAGTTAAAAAATATTGAGATGACTCTAGCAATACCCACTCTAATTATGCATTCATCATCACAGACCTCTAGTTAATGATTTAGCTACTCATAATTAAGAAATTCAAAAGCACATTCAACAATAAACTCATTGAATTCAATAATAAGAGTAGAAAAATCAAGTTCAACAAGTAGTCTTCAACAATTGCAGTACCTTGCTATCAAGAAGAAGAACAAAAAAAAGGAATTGGTTCTTTTCAAATTTCACCAATCAAAATCTCCCTTTCTTCTCTTCCAAGAGAATGTTCTAAAAGCTAGAAAAATTATTCAAAGTACTTTTTCTAGAATATAACAAAAAATGGGGTATCTTCTCTCTCTATTTTCATGCTAGACAATTTTCCCCCTAAATAGCATTCTGGCACCGGTGGAAGTACCGGCGGTTCATCGATTGCAATTCGTAAATCGCTGGCTACACTATCTGCACTGTCAATGAATTCCTGTAACCATTGGTGGTTCCTTCAGCATTTCGCTGATCTCCATTTGTGCACCTTTGACTCTTTTCTCTTCAATCCAGCAAGTTCAGGTGTCATTCTATAACTGGACCGGCGAGTCGCTAGTGGAAATTCATGTTCACCGGTGGCTTTGTTTCCCAGAGGCAGTGGTTATGGGCTTTTGACCGGCGTTTTGCCGGTCTTCTTCGGTGCAGTGCTGAATTTTATCCCACTTCCTTCTTTTTGCTCCATTTCTTGCTCTTTTCTTCACATTAGACATCTGCACACAACAAATACAAAACTGGCATAAAATCCACATAAACAACTAAAAAATGAAGCAAAAACTCAGGCTTAAGAGCCTAATGAGTTGGTGAATTACCAACTCATCAAACCCCCAAACTTGAACCATTTCTTGTCCTCGAGTAATGAAATTTTCATAAGTTGAAAAACATGCCACTCCACACAAGTTTAAACATCAACAACAACCGAAAAAATGCTATGACTAGCCAGTCTATGACAACCCAAAAAATGCTCACCAATCTCACCAAAAAAGAGAAGCAAATTGCCCTAAAAACCAGAACAATGAAGATATTTCAAGAGGCTACCACCATTCACAAACATGATTCACATGATTTTTCATTTTGTAGAACAGGGGCATTGCTTGTCCATGAAATACACATAGCAACTCAATTCATAGTCATTTCAGATTCAAAACTTGCCTGAGAGCTCGCACTTCTCATGCCTTGTGCATAAATTTACCTTTAATGCAAATGTGTCCACAGAAGGGATGATGCCACTCACCGAAGAGAGAATCCGTATTTTATTCATGACTCAATGCATTCACACAAGGGATTTCACAAAGATAAGATTGCACTCACCCTCCCAAAAGAAATCTGCATGCACCCAACTCGACCCATAGGTTTTCCCTTCATGTAACTCGCTGCTAATGTAGAGCAATTGCACTTAAAATCACTTAGGACTTGCGGATCATGATGTAGGCTAGGGATGAGGGTAGGATTAATGTTTAGCTTTAGTGACTAATGCCTCCCTAATGCCTTTATAAACACTTGCAACATTCCATTATCTTATTGAAATTACTCCACCTTATTTCTCCTTGTTCATTATCTTCATCCGTTGTGTAACACCAACCACCCTTTTAACACCCATGAATTCCACAATTAACCTTTTGTATACAAGAGATAGCACTTTTTTATCATTCTTTTCTCACTGATGATTTGAGGTTTTTCAACCCAATGATTTATTCATTTCATCACAATTTTTGTACTACCTCACATTGAAGTTCTCATTTTTCCCATTTCTCTTGCAAACCACCAAACATAGGCTTTTTCCTCATCTCACATTCATTTCCTTATTGCTCCCCGATTTATTGGCTTGAAGCCCCCGTTTTTCCTTGTTTTATTACTAGCAATTGGGGAGGATGGGTGCCAAAGAGAAGGATAGAAGAAATGGTCATTAGGCTTGTATGTGGTTTTCAAGAAAGGGTCCGAGGCTCAAACATTGGCTATCAAAGATTAATGCTCAAGGAGGTCATTTTGGGTGAAGTGACTACCAAAAGGAGGGCTAAGGTCATGTTATAAGTGCAACTACATCTAGGATTTCTCCTTGAGTCACACTTGGGGAAAGTTCTAGACAAGAAGATGTGCATGTGATTCACAAAAGTCCTTACCACACAAGGCATCACTCCTAAAGAGACCACAAAGTCATTCTCCACACAAAATCTTGGTTTAAGACATCAAAACATGCAAATTAATAAGTCAAGCAATGAATGTGCAAAGTATGACAAAGAGTGTTATGTTCTCGATTCAAACATCTGTTCATTATCATTTTCAATTCCCTGCCCCATTTTAAAACACCATTTAAAAAAAATCTAGTGGTGCCTCTCAAAGCAGCTCCATAAATGACTTAAAAACAACATGGCATTCTCCTTTAAGAAAGTCGTCATTAAATCTATCATCGGGAAATGCCAACCTAGTACGACAAAGAAAAGAGAAAGAAAACAAATGAATGCTCCTGGGTAAAGAACCGTGGTATAAAAAAACCCTTGAAGTTTATTTATTATTCTACTATTTACATAGCGAACAAGAAGAGGACTTGGGTCCTGAGGGAGTAAACAATTCAAGATAAGGACTTGCAAAATAGACACACACACACACACACACACACCTCTTCACTTATAACCAGACATTGCCCCCAATGTAGCAAAAATAACAGACAATGAGGTGAAGGAGGCTTCCTGATTGAATTAGTGGTTGGGATGAGGCCCCCAAGAATATTTGGCTGCGTGAAAGTGCCAAGAAGCCATTTCTTTAGTAGTCGGTCGTAGTGGATCAGGTGGGAGTTCCACTGGCTTCCCGGGTCCTGGCACCACCTATTTGTCCAGCAGAGCACGAAGCTCATGGTAAGAAGTTGTTGCCACTCCACCAGGTGTCCAGGATGGATCTACGTCATACGCTAAGAGAATTGGAGGTGGTGGCAGCTGGCTATGATATAACTCCTCATCTGACACTATTTCTGACGTGCTATCATACCCCACCCACCAATCGTCCGATGGACTCCTGGGTGCCTCGAGCTGCATGGGCGCCGCTGCAGGTTCAGGAGGGATTGGGTTACTAGTAGATGGAGGTCCACTGAATGCAGCCACATCTTTACTCAAAGTACTCACTTCGCTCTCGAGGACCTCAACAATAGAGCATAGGCTTTCCAACTTATCTCTAGCAGGTTGCATAGCTTTCCTGATGGCAATTTGTATCATGGATAGGATAGCCTTAGCTAGCTTCACAAGATGGCTTTCATGTACTTGGGCCATTTGTGCTACCTTGAGCAAATCAAGAGGTGTGGGGGTAGGAATGGCAGCTTTATCGAGTTGGACGACCGACGTGTGGGGTGGGGACGGCAGTTGTATCAAGTTGGACGACCGACATGTGAGAAGACGCTAAAGGTGGTGATGGAGTCCTGTTCTCTGTACACGTTGCTCGCTTCATAGCTGGAGCATCTTTGTCAGTTTTAGTAGCCAATGTAATCAAACTATTGGCCTACATAGTCCTATCCAATGGTCAGAACAAAGGACATGTAGCCCACACACATAATATACTCACTAGGCTAGGGAATGGCAACACGGTGGCCTGCTGCTTGGCCCTTCGTTTGAATTGATCCGCAATAAGCTCCCCAACATTGATGTGTACATGATCCATGATGCAACGATAAGAATGGAAACTTCAATTGGGACTTCCGTAGTATTTTGAGAAGGTATTAACCTTGCACAAACCAAGTCTAACCACATGCAAGCTTCAAATTTCGAGTCACACCGATGAATCAGACCCCTGGAGATGGCCCATTGTGGTTGACCAATTGCAATCATTTTGGCTACCCATTGGAACTGGTTTGCTTTATCATTCACCTTCTTGTGGAGTGTTGAGTGTGATTCGATTGTCTCAACCCAATAAAGCGAATTGATTGCCTCTGGAGTTATAGGCACCTCTTGCCTACACACACATACCGACCGTAAGCACGGTAATGTTTTTGTGTGGCCCTTTTTCTTTAGGAGTTGTTGCCTTTCCCTGTATGATGCATAGAATTCCCACACCAATTCCAGAAAATATGGGTCAACCAGTATGGTGAATGGACCCCAGTCGCGCATCCCAATCTAGTCGTAGATATCTGGAAAGGCATTTTTGAAAACGTCCACTTCAAATTGGGCTTCTGCATGGATGGATCGCTTCTCTTTGAAAGCAACATAATACTCCTTCATTCCTTCCAACCCAAACCGAACTTGTGTGTTGCTGGTGCGCATTGATGCTTGGCCTTTGTGAGATTGCGAGGAAACAGACATGATGCTGCAAACTAAGGTTAGAATTGTGCACATATTTTTAAACCCAGATCAAAGCAAAAGAAAAAAATTTAGGTGCAACTATTATAGCCTTCAGGCGACATCGGTGAAACTTTGATGCAGATCCGCGAACCACCGATAAATCGCCGATGTGAGGCAGTGACCTAGGATAAACATCATACTTATTGGCGCCCCACTGGTAATACACTAATCTTGATCCATGAAGCACCGGTGCTCTACAGATTGATGCCAGCATGAAATATTGGGCAAGTCAATCCTCGAGATAACTGGTGATTCTCGGAGCACAACTGGTGGTCCACTGGTGGTCGACCTATATGTAATTAACCCACAAGCTACCCCCACATAGATGTACACTAATCTTAACCTTACCGAATAAAATGACAAGTTGCCCTTAAGAAAGGTGTCAATCGATCTATCTTTGGGCAACCGAGAGGGTGTCCCAGTCATACTACAATCGAACACCAGGTGATACTCACGTGGAAAAAAATAAAACACAATCTACCCACATATAGCAAAGAAAAGCATAAGATAAACACACAAGAAATAAAATATCACCAATAGTGCTCGGAACCTTAGAGAGTGAGTGACAAATACCTTACCAATTAGGTGAATAGCCACAACTGACAGCCTCTACTTACTACTGGTATGTTGAGATTATAGTGGAGTGAAAGAGATGGGTGAATGAAAGTGGTTGGGGGTATTTAAATGAGAAAGAAGGGGAATTTGATTGGGTGGGTAGATGGTAGTCATTAATGAAGGATAGGTGGGAAAATGGGGTTTTTAGGAGAATGAAAAATGGTGGGAAAGAGAGAAATGAAAAATGGGGAAGTGGGAAGGTCGGTCAAACTTCTAAAAAAGGGAAATATTCCAACTCGGGGCATACCAGCAATTGCTGAAGTTGACTGGCGATTTGCGGATGTGGCCGTTGCTGATATTACCTGAGCGAGATTCTGGAGACCAAATCTGCGACTGACTGTCGTGTCGCGGAATGTGATCGGCGTATCACCGGGTGAGAAACCAATGACAGGTCTACTCCTAGGTACACTGGTTGACATCGGTAACTGACCGGCGGTTCGCACTTTTAAGCGGTGTTTCACCGGATGGGTCGCCCACTAGCCTCGAATCATTCACTGCACTGGAACAGGTCAGTGCCCCATCGGTTGTTCGCGTAATGCTGCCTGCGGTTTGCCGGTCTAGCGCTGACCAACCCTGTCCTTGTTCTTCTTGAAGTTCACCAACCTAACCTAGAAAAATCAAAAATAACAATACATATAAGAAGAGTTACAAAATAAAAATGCGTGGGTTACATCCCAATAAGCGCCTTAGTTAAAGTTGTGGCATGATGAAGGTCTCTCAGGACCTACAGTTCATCTAGATATACAACCTCTGTTCGGCCAACATCTTACAACACCCCCAGATATCTTTTAACTCGTTGGCCATTCACTTTGAACTTTCTTCCTTTCTCTCCATGGAGTTCTATAGCACCATTCTCATACACCTGAGATACCTTAAAAGGGCCTGACCATTTGGATTTTAATTTCTCGGGGAATAGCCGTAGCCGTGAATTGAACAACAATACCCAGTCCCCTGGAGCAAAACTATGCTGCAACACTTTTTGGACTTGATAATGTTTCATTATGGCTTTGTAAATAGCTGCATTCTCATATGCCCTCATTCTGAATTCATCTAACTCATGCATATTATGAACTCGTTCTTGGATAGTTCTTCTCCATTTAAGATTTAAGCTTTTCAATGTCTACAAGGCTTTGTGTTCTAACTCAACAGTGAGGTGACATGATTTTCCAAACATCAACTGATATGAAGACATCTCTATCAGCATTTTAAATGCAGTCCAATATTCCCACAAGGCATCATCTAACTTCTTCTCCCAATCAGTTCTATTAACATTGACTGTTTTAGTCAAGATAGATTTTATTTCCTGATTTGAAACTTCCGCTTGGCCGTTGGTTTGCGGGTTATGAGGGGTGGACACTTTTTTCTTCACACCATATTTAGCTAGAAATGTGTTGAATACTCAATTGCAAAAATGGGATCCTCTATCGCTAATGATAGCTCTGGGAGTACCGAATCGCGAGAAAATGTATTTCTTCAAAAAGGTTGTCATGCTCCTCCCTTCATCATTGGGTAGTGCAACCACTTCCACCCATTTGGAGACATAATCAACTGCTACCAAGATGTATGTGTTTCCGTAAGAGCTCACAAAAGGCCCATGAAGTCGATCCCCCACACATCGAACAACTCAACCTCTAAGATCGGTGTTAGCGGAAGTTCATGCCTCCTTCAAATACTCCCTGTCCTTTGACATTGATCACATTGCTTCACAAAGTCATGGGCAACCTGATGTAGTGTAGGCCAATAAAACCCACATTGTAACACCTTAGCTGCTATCCACACACTCCCATAATGACCCCCAACAAGTGAAGAATAACAAGCCTCCAGAATTGGGACCATCTCTACTTCTGGAACACACCGTCGTATTAAACCATCTGCACAACTCCGAAAGAGGTAAGGTTCATACCCATAAAATTTACGGACATCAGGCATGAATTTCTTCTTTTGTTGAAAGTTCAAGCCATCGGGTATAATGTTGTTGGCCAAGTAATTAGCAAAATCGGCAAACCACAATGTTAGATTGTGGGTTGCGGATAGAATACACTCATATAGGAAGGTATCATTGATCTTTTCATATGCTCTTGGCTTCCCACTTATTTCTAGGCACGATAGATGGTCGGCCACTTGATTCTCACATCCCTTACGATCCTTCACCTCAAAGTCAAATTCCTGCAACAACAGAACCCACCTGATCATTCTCGGTTTAGCATCTTTCTTGGCCATTAAATACCTAAGCGCTGCACGGTTCGTGTGCACCACTACTTTTGTTCCTAAAAAATATGCCTAAAACTTTTCAAATGCAAACACAATAGCAAATAACTCCTGCTCCGTTACATTGTAGTTTGTTTGTGCATTGTTTAGGGCCTTGCTAGCATAGTAGATTGGGTGAAATATCTTATCTCTCCGCTGACCAAGGACTTCTCCTAATGCCAAACCACTGGCATCGCACATGAGCTCAAAGGGTTTTGACCAATCAGGTGCTATAATGATTGGAGAGGAAATCAACCTTTCCTTCAACTCCACAAAGGCCTTCAAGCACTCCTCATCAAACTTGAACTTTGCTTCTTTCTCCAGTAGTCGAAATGGAGGAAGATCTATCTTTGAGAAGTCTTTAATAAATCTGTGCTAGAAACCTGCATGATCGAGGAAACTCCTAACACCCTTCACGGTGCACGGTGGAGGTAACTGAGCAATGGCATCGACTTTGGCTTGGTCCACCTCAATCCTTTTTTTGGAAATCTTGTGCCCCAACACAATCCCTTCTTTTACCATAAAATGACACTTTTCCCAATTAAGGACCAAATTTGTTTTTGTACATCTCTTTAATACCTCCTATAAGTGTGTCAAACAGTCGTCAAACGAGTCCCCCACAACTGAAAAGTCATCCATGAATACTCCATAGTATCTTCCACCATATCTGAAAAGATGGACATCATGCATCTTTGGAAAGTGGCGGGGGAATTACAATGACCAAAAGTCATCCTCTTGAACATGAAAGTGGCATAGGGACATGTAAACATGGTATTTATCTTGATCCTCGGGTGAAATCGGAATTTGATTGTATCCCGAGTATCTATCCAAGAAACAATTGTACTCCTTACAGGACAGCCGGTCTAACATTTGATCAATAAAGGGCACCGGGAAATGATCCTTCTTTGTCCAGGAGTTTAACTTATGGTAATCCATACAAACTCTCCATCCAATGATTGGGCGGGTGGCAATTAATTCATTCTTTTCATTCGGGACAACCGTAATGCCTCCTTTCTTTGGAACACACTGCACAGGGCTTACCCAGCTACTGTCTATAATGGGATATACTGCATCTGCATCTAGCCATTTTATAATCTTCTTTTTGACCACCTCTTGCATAGGTGGGTTCAAATGCGTTTGGTGCTCAACTGATGGGCTGCAATTTTCTTGAAGATTAATCTTCTGAGTGCAAATACCTGGAGGAATATCGATGATATCAGCTATTGACCATCCTATAGCTCGAATGTGCCTCTTCAATACCACGATGAGTTTTTCTACTTGAGAAGGAGTGAGTTTTGATAAAATGATGACCATGAGCGTCTCATTCTCCCGCAGATATGCATATTGCAAGTGAGTGGGCAAGGGTTTGAGCTCTAGCTTCGGAGGCGCCATAATAGATGGCTGTGACGCAGGATTTATACAATATTTTAAGTCGAGGTCAAGTTTCCTTGGTAGGAAAGGATAATTCCTTATCTCCCTATGCACTTGACGAACCTCCTCGAGTTCTTCACCTTTCAAAAATAAATCAGCAATCATTTCTCCTATGACCTGTTCCTCCATTTCCCACTCGAATATATCATCTTCCATGATGGCCTGAGGTGAGGAAGTGTTAGTTTCTGTTGTTTGAGCTTCCACCTAAGATGCTTCCAATTGTTGGATTATTACATAATGACTCTTCACAGTTGTCGTAAGGTCCAATAGTTTACTCTGCAAGTCCTGAATTCCTTCTTCAGTTGAAAGGACCTTTTCAATCACCACTTCAATAGTGCTTTCCATGTGGGGTGGGACTGACTCATCGCTCTCCTGGATACTCAGATCAACTGTCCAAACATTGTTCCGACCTTGATTTCCATGATAAGTGTACTCATAGCCGTGGTTGGCTTGGTGGTATCTTACATGGAAACCCTTCATATAGTTAATCAACAAATCCATCTGCTTCATCATGACCAAAAACATTGAGTCCTTCTTCCCCTCTCTACGCCACATCTAATCTACTAGGTTGATAGTCTCCGTATAAGGAAACCCCTCGGGGTCTCGTGACCACCTTCCAAAGATGCTCATGAGCCACATAGAAATGGTTAATAGAAACAACCGTGGTGTAACACTAATTCAAATTAACAATAAACACAAGAATACGAACCGCTAGTCCCCGGCAACGGCGCCATTTTTGATAACATCCAAAATATACTCTTCATGCAAAGAGTATAAACGGTCGATGTATCAAAACAAATATCCCGACGGATGTCGGGGTCGAATCCCATAGGGACTAGTAAATGATAGTTACGAGTGTAGGTTGAGAAATTGAATTTAGCTTGCACCACTTAGGAATAACATAGAAATAAACAGGTTGGGGGAGATTGAAATTTGCAATAGAATGTAACTTCTAATTTGGCTTACTACAATAATAAAATTACCAAGGTTGTTGACAAGAATGTGAAAGAGTAAAGGTGTGGTGTGAATGATTTTCTAACTAAATAGGGTCATGCTAGGTCATCTCATGAGTTCAATTAGTGTAAATAATCTCGGGAAAATGGGCATTTAATGCTTTTCAGCCTTATAAATACCTCTTTCTAGAGTTCTTTCAAACCTCTAGACACCACTAACTCAACCCGATCAGATCTGGATTAATAGCTGCACTAATTTCTAGCTATTAGATATTAATTAGGAGTGAGAATGTAATTTTGGCTATTCCTAGCCTAATTTCACAATCTCTCATCCATATCCACTATTAAATTCTCTCCCAATACTTAATTCCTCTTTTACAAGCAACGATTAAGTAAGAACAATAAGACCCACATCAATATCAGTGGATCTTCAATTATAGATTGGAGAAAATCTAACAGATTTACACTTAGTCAAGAAGTATTGATATGACTCTAGCAATACCCACTCTAATTTAGCACTCATCATCACATACCTCTAGTTAATGATTTAGCTATTCATAATTAAGAAACTCAAAAGCACATTCAACAATAAACTCATTGAATTCAATAATAAGAGTAGCAAAATCAAGTTCAACAAGTACTCTTTGTTGACACCCAATTTTGGCTCTCCACATTTTCGATTAACTAATTTAAGCTTCTGAAAGTTTAAATAATTTAATATAATTTTTTCTTGTTTTATTGTCTAAAAAATTTTTTTCCACTTTTTTGGATAATATTTTATAATTTTCATTCCACAAAAATGTTATATATACATATATATATGTTTTGTCTGTGTGTGTATATATAATATAATTTTGTATAGTTTTAAATATATAAAACGTTCTAAAAAATGATTTCTATATATAATATCGTCTTTCTTATGTCAAAATTATTTTTTATTTAAGTACATATTTTAAAGTATTGGTTTTAGATCAATCATAATTTAAATGCTAAATTAATCCATTTTCGCGAATAAACATTTTATTTTTATTTAAGCTCGGAAGCTTAATTAAATTAATCGATTAATAAGTCATACTTGATTTTTAAATTTTTTTAACAAGAGTAAGAATTGATTTTACAATTCAGTTGATTTTATATTTTATCAATTAATGTTATTTTATTAAGAAAGTGGCTATAATTGAAATAAATTGACTTTATTTTAAATTACAATTTTACCCACAAATTAAGCCAAAAATTTGCATATTTCTCAATCATTGTCATTTAGTTTTAGCCAATCCACACGTGTCATGTAAGCGCTACATAGATTGTGCTTCTTTCCTTTGATCTCAACCTTTTAGTTTTGATCCAACGGCCACTATTTATTACCCTAATTTTATATATATATGTTACACCCCATAAAAGTTAACGATTAGTAAGCGTACGCATGGATTTGAGGTGAATAAATAAAGTACGACGTGTGTAGAAAAGCCTCGGAAGTCGGTTCGAGCAAGGCCAGGCCGCAAGGGCCAGCGCAACGCGCTGGCACACTGGCACCCTGGGCAGCATGGCGCACCGGCCCCTTTGTGTGTTGAGGGGCGCGACGCGCAAGGAGGTTGGCACGATAGGCAGTGCGGCGCGCCTCCGTACCACCACCCTAATATATATATAAGGCCCCTTATGTGATGTTATGTTATTTTCCCAAATCAACTTCGGCCAGTGAAGAGAAAAAAAATGAGGCAATCAAATAATTTTCGTCCGTTTACGCTACAAAACGCCGTCCAAATTCAAATTAACTTCGGGTATCGAAGTTTAAGCTGCAGGGAGCATTACTATGGAGTTATTTTCGCGAAATTTGAACGGCGAATCGTAACCCCACCGAGCTAAAGTTGTCGGAATTGCTCCAAAGTAATTGTTATACGATCACAGGCTTCAAGTAAGCATTTCTCCCTTCTTGAATTTTGAGAAATTACGCATTTTTGACTATGTTCCGTTAAGTTGAAATATAGTTAATATTTATATATAAAGTTATCGTTTTTGCCGAATTTAGTACTGAAACTAGTTTCATTCTCCCAGTAGTACGATTTTAGTTGAGAAGAGTTGTTGAATATAATCTAAAACTTTCCAGTTAATCAAGAATCAGCGATCGAGGTATGTTAAGGCAAATTTCTTCGGCAAATAGTTTCTTTAGTATTATAACTCAGCTTAAATCCCAGTAAGAGATCCAGGAGCATATTAATTGTGATTGGCGATTGTTATTAGCTGAGACCAGTATTCCATGTTTAGTTTTGGATTGACTACGCCCTGTATAGCCTTCCATGACCAACCCCAGGGTTACTAGCTGTGTCGACGCCCGCTAGGGGCGAGATGACGTCGCTCCATGGAGCGGTATGCTATCCACGAGGGACGAAGATGGGTTCCCAAGTCCTCATACATTCCATTCCATGGCTGGACTACATATGCCGTATCGGCACCACACCCCCGTCGAGCCTGGTGACCCGGGTTGCAGATATCAGCAGTCCACTAGACTCATATACATCTATAGTAAGGGGCCGAGCGGGCTTAATTGCAGACCCAGGAGACGGGTAGGACGGCTATAGCTACTAGTTGACCCAGTGTAACCTTGATAGGGGTATATAGAATTAGGTGTACTCACCAGGGCTTATGGGGGCCCCAGGTGGGTTATTTTATGCTGGTTGTACATTCAGGCTTATGGGGGCCAGGTAAGGTTCTTGTTTGCTTTAATCACTGATAAAATTAGATAGTAGGAAGTTCAGATATTCAGGTATTATCTCTACCCTTTCTTTTCAGTTATTTTCAGTTTCATTTCTTTTACTCAGTCATTTATAAATTATTGCCTTACATACTCGGTACATATTATACTGACACCCTCCTTGGGGCGCTGCATTACTTGCCTACAGGTGCAGATAGATAAGGAGTTGTTCCCTTTTAGCCTTCAGCCAGGAGCTCCTTTCCTCTGGAGCTTGTAGATAGAAGGTTTACTTCTTTTGATTGTACAGTTTTGGGTAGGTCGGGCACTGTCCCGACAGTCATATTACTCCTAGAGGCTTACAGATTGTTTCTATTTTCCTGTGGTTAGCTGTTGATGGTCGTGTGGGGCCCATATGTGTTTTAGTTTACGTGTTGGCCTTGTGGGGCCTTGTTTAGCTGTCAGTTAGCAGCCTTGTCGTCCATAGTTTAGTTTAGCACTGGATTTACTTTACGGTCATAACTAGACATCATGATGGTCTTGTCGGCCCGCAAGGTTTCCCTGTTATTACCTATCTCTGGATAGCTGTTTTCTTTTACAGGTGGCTATAAGGCCTTGTAGGTTGGGGGTTGTGTTTACAGTTGAGATATAGCCCGTTGCTTTCTTGATTTGAGAGTTAGTATTGGTCCTGCACCAGGACTGCATAGGCTTAGCTAGATTAGTTCAAATCCTACTAAGGCACCAGGTGCTAGTCATTCCTCCCAAGGTGAGGCGTGAAAAACTTGGTATATCAGTTTTTTTATAGTAAATATTTATTTATTTATTTATGTTTTCTTTTAATCCTAACCATCTAATCTTAGATCATATGGTCCAAATTAAATGACCCGACCCAATAACCATTAACCTGATCCAAACCCACCTAAACACCCCTATTTCCCACAGCCCTTCTCCCTTCATCCAAACACACCTGTAAATTCTATCCCTCTCCCAAAACCAGTAACCCGTCAACCCCCTTACCCATCAAACCCATCGCCTTTCCCACCCCCAAGACTCGGGTTTCTCGTTGACCCATCTGTCCTTTCTTCCACCGTCAGTTTGAAGAAGGGAGAATTCATCTCCTTCAACAGTCCATAGCAAGTAAACATCCCCTCCCTTGTCAATCTTTTCATGATTCCTGCTTTCCCTCACACTCTACCTATTTGAGGATTTGAATTTTGAATCCTCAACTTTTTTCTTGTTTCCCCCTTCAATTTCGTCTATAAAATGAGTGTTCTTCACCCTTTGAGGGGGGATGAAGGGAGGAGAGTAGACTCCATGGATAGAGATAGAGAGAAACAGAGAGCAACGAAGGGAGGGGTCTGATTCACCATTAAAAAATTGGGAAACAAAAACACAGACTCAGTGAAAGACGTACACTCGCAGAAGTAGAACAAAGAAACCGAGAGAAGCACGCACACACTGAAATAAAAAAACCGCACACACATTGAGAAATAAACAAAAAAAGACGCACATACATAGACAAATTCACACATACAAATGGGCAGAAGTAAATAGTGTTGTAATTCTTCTTTTCTTTGTGCTTTTCATTCTTACTTTGCACTGGTTTTCTTCACTCGTCTTAGATTCAAAATCGATGGCCTAAGACTCAACTACTCACAAGCTTCAATCGCTGCACAACACAAGGTAAAATCGTATCATGTCCCAATTAACTTTATGTCCAACTTTGTAATTTTTTAATTATGTTTGGAATGGGCTGGTTGTTTTGGTTTGACATCTAATTTGGATTACATGATAGTACTGTGTTTTACAACTTTGGTTAATCTTAAAATGACTCTATCAAGTGTGAAGCTTTAAGTGTTGGTTGACTGCCCATTTTTTAGGTTTATTGTGACTTTGATTCGATCATTTGAATATAACGATAGGTGTATAGTTATGTTTTCGATCTATTTGTGTTTACAAGTTATCTTATAGCCTCTAATTTAGTAGGTAAAAGGCTCCAAAAGGGTTGAACCTTGAACTATGATTATATTACTTGTTGTGAATATTATTAGAATATTGATCTTGGAGCGTGAGTAAGATAGTTATTTCTATTCATAAAATTGTTTAAGGGTTGCAATCCTTCTTCTTTTTTTTTTTGGGGGGGGGGGGGGGGGCGGAATACTTGTGTTTCAAAAATTAAGTCATAGCCTAACTATAATAAATGATGAACTAGAACTGGAACTACTGAAAATAACTACTAGTTTCTTATCAAAATGTCTTACTTTGTTTGGCAAATTTGTTACTCTTTTTTTAAGTACTCATATGATTCATGTTATTAGAATGTTCTGGGTTCAGTTTTGTTATATATTAAGTGTTTGTATGCGTGAAAATGATTCTTTAGTCAAAATGTTGTCACTCTATTACTTGTTGCAAGTTTTGGAGCTTCAATAATTATACCTTTAAATTAGCCCTTTCCTCCCTTGAAATAATTGTGATTTAGTTAAAGTATTGAAAAGGCTGTTTTATTTGTTTAGGACTTAGTTTTTAAAGTTATATTATAGTATGCCTGCTATTTTGACTAACTTTTAGAGAAATAGAATTAACTAGAGAGATTTTGTTTGTCTAAGAATTATTAACACCCTTCTTTGGTTTTTTGAAAGATATTGTTCTTGAATGATTTCTTCAATCTCTATATAAACTACTTCTATAGTTTATTGGGCTTGATACTTATTAGTTTTTTCCTCTTTCATTTAACTACCTTAATGAGTTTAGTTGAGCAAGTTTGGAATTCCAATATTAATTTAATGTGGATGTATATTTTTTTTTATTTTTGTGAAGTTCAAAACTATTCAAGATCTTTATGTCTAAGTATGTAAAATGTTACCGGGGATCACGTTTATTCATTTCTTTTCAAATGTTTTCTGTACTCTTGGTTCTTTTTAAATATATATAAAAGATCAGGTTGTTTAAAGATGTTCAAATATTTTGCAATAATAGGATAGATGAGTTTAGTACTTAAAGTTAATATATATGCTCAGTCATGAATTAATTAGTTTGAGAAATGATTTCAACTTGGTATCATGGATATTGTTTGCTTTCTTTTTTGGAGTTTTATCTTGCATCACTGAGATATTGTTGTACTTCCTAATCTCTCTTAAATATGCAATAGTTATTGACCCAAAAAATATATAATTAGTTGTATTAGAATAGCTATTCATATGAGATTAGTCCTTGCATTAAACAATGAGTAGAATTGATTACAACGAGCATATATTTTCATTGATATGATTTAATGATAACTCTCTAATTATTTTATCTTTTCTTTTTCATGGTGTAAAACGAAAAGCTGGAGTTCTCATTTGAAACTCGATTTGGCCCGTAGGCCAACAACCACTAGGATTCCCTCGCAGCACTCGAAGTCAAGTACTAGGAGTTGGATTCTATTAAGAATCAAATGTTTCTTAGTTTCCTTCCATAACATTTTCTTGCTATATATTTTTTTCCGCTAACTTTATGTGCGTTTTATGTATATGTATGAATTTTTAGCCTTTTTAGTAAATAACTCACCCATCTCCCTTTTAATAGTGTAAAGATCTTTTGCAAATAATATTTGTCGGGTTGATTTTTCTGAAATAATAAACAGATGACCCCCTCTTGTTTTGAAAATCTGAAAAAAAATGCTTTTTTAATTATTTATCACTGTTTTAGGCAACTAACCAATAATAAAAGAGGCAACAAATGATTTTTCTATGTCCAATTGAATTAAGCTTAGTGTTGGGCCCAAATAATTAAAAACTGTCAAACTTTTTTTTTTTCAAAATGGGCTGCAGACCTAATCATATAATCTGTTTATTTCATTAAAAGGGCTGCAAGCCCGATTTCTTTATACTAACTCTTTGCGGAAAATTTAGGCCCATAAACTTGGCTCATTTCGAAGTTTTCTTCAAAAAAGGCACAAGTATGAGGTATATACATATGTCACTTTACAAATATATTTTACACATTATTATATTATATTTTCTTCTTTCACATATGATTATTTATACATGCGTATTTATTTTTACATATTATATATACTATTTTACCCATCCATATGTGCATATCTTAATTTATTTTCTACTCACACATTAAAATCTATTTAAAAATATTTACTTTTGCATATCACATATCATATATAATTATTTTATCAGCTACATATTATAGACTAATTTTTCTTATATATAACTTATCTCCACGTACATATATTATTTTATACACACGTACATAAAGAATATTTGTGAGATATTTAACTCACATATAGTTTCACATATATATTTCACCTTATATATATATATTACTTTATACACTCTATATATACTGCATGTACATTATTTTACAAGTATTTTATACATGTTAGCTTTTACACCATATATTTTATCTATTATAGGTATATCATTCTCGTATATACACGTATATTATTTATATCTTTTGCAAACCTCAATACATTTAAATTCAAAGCCTTTTAAATTGTTTTATTACATTTCACTCACTTTATTCAAACTACTACTCAGTCATCCAAATTATCTATAAAAAAAATTTGATAGAATAACTTTGACCTTGTCAACTGCTAATGAAAGAACGAAATCGGGTTATATACCAATACCTATTACAAGTAAAAAGATGGAGATCGAAAGAAATAAGTCTCGCGGTCCAAGGATGTTTTGTAGAGCCCCTTGTCCTCACATCCACTCCCAAGGATCCCCCCGTCTTCGAGTCCTGAAAAAGACACCGATCAGAGACGAAAGTTACACTGGAGTTCAGGCTTTTGGTTCGGTGATTCATGCCATGTCGGATGAGCAAGATATGCGGAAGATGGGGGGGCTTGCCTCCTTGTTCCCTTTTACCTATGCCATATGCTCATGGGCACCTTATCTCTAATTGGATTTACCAATATATACACACCCTATATATCACTCCAGTATATTTCATGTATAGCATTTATATATTTTGTATACCTCATACTTTTTTTAAAATTATTTTCAAATATTTTTAATGCTTTTTTTATCACTCTTCTAACACTTTTTTAAGCAGATAATAATGAAATAATTTTTTCCCTGGGTATATCTTACGCTAGATTTAAGGACTATCTTCGGATAGGCTTCGAGTGGTGCTTAACACGTTCCCCTTTGAGTAAATAAAACTCTTACCTAGAATTTCAACGGTTTTTCGCAGACCAAAATAGAGTTTTACATTTTACAAATGGTTTTCCCAATGTTTTTCCTAAAACTTAGGTGGCGACTCTAAACCTTTTCGAAACAAGTAGAAGAGCCAGACGTTGCAAACATATTTTGACTAGTTCAAAATGAGGGCGCGACAGAATGACGACTTTGCTGGGGACTATACATTTAGGTTTTGGCCTTAGCATATTTAGTTTAAGATAAATATTTAGGGATGTTCGTTCATTTATTGTTTGCTGCTTGTTTTGTTATTATATTTTCTGCCTGTTTTTTTCCCTTATTACTTGACTGATATATACTGTTATGTTTGAAAGGATGAAAGTCAAATCCAAACTTGTGTTCCTTATTTGTTTCAAAGACACTATGTGTTACTACTTTCATTAAAATGTCATTCCGTTCATACCTCCTCCAATTCTAGAAATTGACAGTTTCACACACTTGTACACGCAAGTTGTGTTTTGCACCTATCCGAAATTCTTTCAAACACCTTATTTAGAGGGTCGGCGTATACGTGGGATGAGCAGATAGTTTTACTATCGTATGACCACGTGCCTTCCTATATAGGAAAACCTGAGTTTGAGTCTAACTAAATCTTAGAAAACTTAGGATAGAGCGATAACCATATTTGATCTAAGTCATGCTGCATTCACCCTAGAAAGGACAATCCGAGGTATTGTCTCTGTAATTAGGAAGCCACCATTTGTCAATAGGTTTTGTACCTAACGACATACCTTATGTGAAGATTGATTTAGATAATTTGGGTGTTAATCTGTAACGTATTCAGAACAAATGAGTTGACCCTCTTTGAAGTTTCAATTTTGTCAATCAGTGTGAAGCAGTGTCAAATAATCCAACGATGTTTGACTTCCCCTTTCTAGTCAGCAAATATGGAGTATTGTCAAAATTCCCTTTGTTCAACATCTCTTTCAAGTCAACAGAAGTGGAGTATTTTCAAATTTTGCCTATGTTTCATTCTTCTCTAGTCGACTGTTTCTCTTTTCTAGCCGAAGAACATGGAATACTTCCTTCTTTTCTAGTCAACTGTCGTTCTTTTCTAGTCGACAAGCGTAGAATATTTTCAAGTTCCACCAATATTTGACTCTCTTTTAGTGGATAAATTATAACACCCCAAAACTTTCCTAGACCGGACTCAGACACTTTAGGAAAATGCAAAAGGAAAACCAGAAAAGTTTGCCTCAAACGACTCACACAATGGGCCGTGGTTAACACCAACGGACCATTGTATGAGCCGTTAATACTCAGCTGACCCCTCCCTCCGAGAAACAATGGGCGGAACATACGGCCTATGGAAGCTTCCAACTAGCCGTTGTTCACCCTCGTTGTCAGAAGCAGTGGCCAAAACGGGAGTACAGAACGGAAGTTGAATCGTCCAATGGGCCGTTGTATCTTCCGTTATCTAGAGGCCCAGTTTCCATACCCATTTCAATGAGAGGTACCAATGACTTGTTGGTACGTCCAACGAGTCATTGTAAACTCCCGTGGTCTCAGTCCAGTAAGTCCATCTTTGTAGATCCGATCTAACGAGGGCTTCCAATGAACCATTGTTTGAATCAATGGCCCATTCTGAGGCCCGTTGTTCGGCATGGGGAAGATTTTAGTTCTTTCTGTTGGGGGTATTTTAGTACTTTCTTGTCTCTTTAGTCTTGAAACCCCATCGTTTTGGGTTCATACAAGAGGGAATTAAAGGGTTAGAGTGACCCTTTCCACTCATTTTTTTCTCAACTCCCTCAAGAACAGAGCATAAACTTCTCTAGAAGCACAGAGCAAGAGCTAGGGTTGATTTTCTTCTCAGTTTTCTCAGGGATTTTCACTAGGGTTTTCTTCTACAGGTATGTGGGAATTCAGTAAGGGGATTGTTCTCCCCTTTCGTCCCCCCAAAGCTCTCTCCCTGTTCACTTTCTGTCATAGCCCTGAGTTTGTAAATTAAAAATTATTGCTATAGTTTTTGGATTATTTCATGTAGAATCATATCCTATGTCAATTGTAGCTATTTTCCACCCATTTGTAAAAAAATGATGTTTGTTATAGTGAATTAGAAATTTAGCCCTAACTCATGAAAAAGTCAGAAACTAGAATCTTGCATAAGTACTGAATTCTAGAAAATTGTTTGTATATTTCAAGGTCAGGGGTTCCTATAATAATGGTATGTGTTAGAAACTCAGTTACATGTATACTATTCAGATTCAGTCAAAAAGTCTATATACTATATATTTTCTCAGAATTGTTAGTTCAGCTTCAGCCAAAGTACTAAAATATTCAGTATTAATTATAAATGTCAGCTAATCAGATTAACTATAGTTTTTCTCCGAGGTGTTAGTGGTGCCTCTCAATTATCAGACTCAAACTCAGATTACAGTTATTTGGTCCGTTAGGAGGTCATGACATTCCAGTTATAGCTCTGACCAGCCCCAGGACCCTAGTTTAGTTATTAGTTTGTTCTTTAGACGGTTACGATGCTTCCAGATAAGCAGCTCTGACCAGTCTTAGAACTCAGTTTTCAAATCTGGTCCTATAAGACGCTCAGTGAACTCTCTGATACTATCCTTTGGTTAGTATAGTCTTGGGGCCCAGTATCGAGCTATCTGCTTGTCAGTAGTTGTTGTAATAGGATTATCCAATGGGATTAGGACTTAGCATCGAAAGGGTCGGGGTTCCAGCGCACCCAGGTTCCAAAACTATATTGCCACCGTAGGTTTTATTTACTTGGCCGAACGTCCCCCTTTTGACAGTTATTTTCACAGTTCATGCCTTTATACCCTGGCAAGGTATATTGGGTCCTACCGACGGGGTGTGTACATCGGACTCCACATTTAGATCACGTGGTTATATGTCGGTTATAGCCTCTCCCACTAGTCAGTACAGTTACTCTCAGATTCTTCAGTCCAGATCAGTTCAATGCAGCATTTCAGACTCTGTATCTCAGACTTAAGACATGTTTATGACCATCAGTCAGAGTCATTTTTGACCATATCAGTTTATTACCAGTTGTATCAGTTTTCAGCATTTCAGTTGGTCATTTCATGTCATATTAGTTCAATTGCCAGTTCTATCATGTTATTCATGTTTCTCTCACTTACTCAGTACATTCAAAGTACTGATGCATACTTTTATGTTGTATCGTTTCATGATACAACTGCAGGTTCCTAGACTCAGCACCACTAGACGCAGCAGTTCAGATTCTCCACCTTCGCAGTTGAAGTGTGAGTCCTCATCATCCGAGGGAATTATTTTATTCTTTCAGACATATATTAGTTTCAGTTAAACTTACAGTTAGCTGGGGTCTTGTCCGAGCAACTCCTCAGTTAGATGGCTTTCAGACGGACCTGATTTTTCGATTTTTCAAGTATTATTCAACTGTTTTGAATTTTACGATTACAGACTTGTCTTTCATAAATGTCTTTATAATCTTATTTAAAAGTTCCACTGTGCATGTTTACTCAGCATGCTAGTGAATGATAGACCAGGGGTTAACTTGGGGTCACTTGTGGCTTCAAGTACCATGTTACGTCCAGGGTGTAGATTTGGGGTGTAACAAACTTGGTATCAGAGCCAGGTTTAAGTATCGCGGAAAGTCTGAAAACCACATCGAGCAGAGTCCTTTTCTTGGGTGTGAAGCATGCCACACTTATGACGAGGAGGCTACGAGATGTTATTAGGAAAATTCCCTTTTGTTCATATTCCAATCGTGCGATAGAGTGTAAACTTTAAGGTCTCGCTTCTAATTCGTGCTTAACGCATTCGCAGATAATGTCTCCGGGAAGGGGTGTTAATAGAGGGAAGAATACCGGGACCGTCAGTCCCACCAACCTCAGTAGACCCAATCAGTGGACAAGTGATGGATGCGGAGCTCGGGGCTGCCCTTAAAGTGTTATTATGGGTTTCGACCACTTAGGTTAACCAGCAGGCAGTTACACCTACAAATTCTACCGAAGAGATAATAGCTACCAAGGATTGAAACTTCTTAAAAATGGATCCACCTGAGTTTTATGGTCCGAAAGCAGATGGAAGGATCAAGGGAGAAGAAAAGGGAAGCAAGAGAGCAAGGATAAGGGACATAAGGTATTCCCAACAGAGGATGAGTGGCAGACCTCATTTCCAGTCTCATAGGAGATCATCAGCCCTAGCACCATCGGTAGCCAAGAATCCTAACAAACCTAGAGTAAGGGAGACTACATACCCAGCTTGCAAGAACTCTGGGAAGAACCATTTGGGAGAATGCATGGCTGGCCCAGGCGGCTGCTTTGGGTGCGGCAAGTCAGTCCGTAAACTAAGAAATTGCCCAGCATCCATATGGGGCAAAGGTAGAGCCCCGGCTATCTCTTCTGCGGCCCTGTCAGGTCACCCAACTTGTGAGAACTATAGAAGGAGCCACCTTGGAGATTGTTTTCTCAGTAGGGAAGGATGTTTTGGATATGGTAAGTCGGGTCATAGAATAAAGAATTTCCCTTTAGCAGGATGTGGGAAGACTTAGTCCACCATTCCAGCAGCTCGCCCGTCTCAGCAGGGCACAAGACTGATATGAAATGGCTATAAGTATAAAGCCTGTAGTGATAGCTTTTGTGGCGAATGAGAACTCAAGAGTTAGCAATGTTATCCTAGCCTTAAGAAAGGATCTAAGAGCTTGAAAATGATGACATAAAGCTAAGGGGGAGATGATAAGTTAAGAAGGCCATGTCAAGCCCTAGGTGTTGTGGCATAAAGGCTCCAGAAATAGCAACTATAGGATGTAAATCTTTTCTATTCAGCTGCTTCCTCTTGTATTTCAATTTACTCTACATTCTATTTATGCTTATGTTCAGACTCTTAGAATTATAGATAACCGGTTCGAACAATGATCCCGATCTTACTTCATAGTTTCGAAAGTTCCAGCTTCATGTAATAAAGACTAGTTATGTACAACCTCATGTCTCACATTATTCCCAACTCCAAGAACCCGGTCCCTCAGACTCTCCTTAACGGTTCAGCAGATTATGCTACATCATGTGTATACTCAGACTATACTCCTGGAGTGATTTGTGCTTGAGATTCCCTACTCTATGAAATGGGTGCATTCACCTATATGGGGAATGATTGTTGTAACAGATACATTCAATATGACTTTCTAGTTATACCTTAGATTCTCAGAATGTAGGAGTTCATGAGATATAGTTGTTAGTCCTACTCGGGATATAAGGAAATTCTTGGGTGGTATATGCTACAGAGTAGCCATAAGATCGTTTTAGTGATAGGTTTAAATGGGTGATGAAGTGGTTGGAGTTTCTAAAATACTATAACATGAGCATCCTGTATCACTCGGGCAAAGCCAATGTTGTGGCTGACGCCCTAAGCAGACGGTCAATGGGGAGTGTGGCTCATATTGAGGAAGACAAAAAGGAATTAGCAAGGGATGCTCACAGACTAGTCCGGTTAGGGGTGTAGTTGGTGGATTCAGCTGAAGGTAGCGTGGTAATGCAAAGCGGGTCAGATTCATCCTTGGTAGTTGAAGTCAAATCCAGATAGGCTGAGGATCCCATTTTACTTAAACTTAACGAAGCAGTCATCAGAAAAGAGATAGAAGCTTTCTCCCAAAGGGGAGATGGGGTGCTCCGTTACCAGGACAGGTTGTGTGTACCGGATGTTGGTAAGTTGTGACAGCAAATACTGGCTGAGGCACACAGTTTAATATACTCTATTCACCCTGGTGCTACTAAAATGTACTGCAACTTGGGGGATATTTACTAGTGGAACAGCATGAAATGGGATATCGCTGAATTTGTAGCGTAGTGCCCGAACTTTCGGCAAGTCAAGGTAGAACACCAGAGATCCAGAGGCATGATCCAAGATATCAGTATACCCACATGGAAGTGGGAAGAATTAAATATGGACTTCATTACAGGTCTACCCCAGACTCAGAGGCAAAATGACTTAATTTGGGTGGTAGTAGATTGGATGACTAAATCAGCTCACTTCCTCCCAGTCAAAACCACAGAATCAGTTGTGGACTACACTAAAATTTACATCGGAGAGTTAGTCAGACTCCATGGGGTGACCTTGGAAATCATTTCAAACAGGGAACGCAATTCACCTCTCACTTTTGGAAGTCCTTTTAGAAAGGACTAGGTACCCAGGTCAAGCTCAGCATAGTCTTTCACCCGCAGAATGATGGTCAAGTTGATCGGACCATTCAGACCCTAGAATATACGTTGAGGGCGTGGGCAATCGATTTTAAGGGTAATTGGGATGACCATTTGCCTCTTATCGAGTTCGCAGACAACAACAGCTAATATTCCAGCATCCAAATGGCTCCATTTGAAGCATTGTATGGTAGAAGGTGTAGATCTCCTATAGGGTGGTTTGAAGTTGGTGAAGCTACCTTGATAGGGCCATACTCAGTGCATGAGGCAATGCAGAAAGTTCAGCTCATCCGAGAAAGGTTGAAAACAGCTTAGAGCCGTCGAAAATCTTATGCCAATGTGTGGAGAAGAGAGTTGGAGTTTGCAGTGGACGACTGGGTATACCTGAAGATTTCATCCATGAAAGGGGTGATGAGATTTGAGAAAAAATGAAAGCTCAGTCCATGATATGTGGGACCCTATAAGATTCTGAGACGGATTGGTAAGGTGGTTGTTACCTTCGTAACTAACAGCAATACACCCAATTTTCCATGTGTCACTTCTTAAGAAGTGCATTTGGGATCCAACCTCAGTTGTGCCATTGGACAGTGTGGAGATAAAGGATAGTCTCTCTTATGAAGAAGCTCCTGTTCAGATCCTAGACCGTCAGGTCCGTAAGATGAGAAACAAAGAAATCACTTCGGTGATAGTCGTGTGGAGGAAATCAACTAGTTGAGGGAGCCACATGGGAAGCAGAAGCAGACATGATGGCCAAATACCCTCACTTGCTCTCTCCTAGTTCAGATCCGGTACTAGGTACTAAATCTTTCTCAGTATTCTATTTAGTTCCATACTCATCAACTCTATTTACATTCTTGGTGTATATTCTATATGCACCAAGTCTATTGGTGCAGTTAAATCAGTTTGGAGTTAGTTACTCCTCCAGAAATCAGTTCACATTCTCAGTTTGAGAATTTTAGCTCCTTCCCTAGTTTTAGCCTTCATTCGAGGATGAATGATTCCAAAGGGGAGATGTTGTAACACCCCTAAACTTTTCTAGACCAAACTCAGACACTTTAAGAAAATGCAGAAGGAAAACCAGAAAAGTTCGCCTCAGATGACTCACACAACTGGTCGTGGTTAGCACCAACAGGCCGTTGTATAAACTGTTAATGCTCAGCTGACCCCTCCCTTGAAGAAACAATGGGCGAACAGATGGACCGTGGAAGCTTCCAATGAGCCATTGTTCGCACTCGTTTTCAGAAGCAGTGGCCAAAATGGGAGGACAGAACGAACCGTTGAATCGTCCAACGGGCCGTTGTATCTTCTGTTGTCTGGAGGCCAAGTTTCCATACCCATTTCAATGAGAGGTACCAACGACCCATTGGTACGTCCAATGAGTTATTGTAACCTTCCGTGGTCTCAGTCCAGTAAGTCCAGCTTCGGAGATTCAATCCAATGAGGGCTTCCAACGGACAGTTGTTTGAATCAATGGCCCGTTGTTTGACATTGGGCAGTTTTCAGTTCTTTCTGCTGGGGGTATTTTAGTACTTTCCTGGATCTTTAGTCTTGGAACCTGTTCGGTCTACGTTATATGGGTATATAACTACACGCAAGTGCACGTGGTCGAACAAGTAGTAAAGTGGCTTAAGTAAGCCAAGTATCGATCCCACAAGGACTGGGATGAAGTGCAATCTGCTCAAGTGTACTATATTTCAATTCTAAAAATGCAGACAATAGTATAACCAAGAGTTTGATATTTTGATTTCTAATAATTATGCTAAGTCTAAAACAATTATCTAATGTGAGTCTGAACTATGAATGTGAGCATGCTAAGGTTAAATGAACATGTAAAGAAATTAATTATCAATATAATTTGGTTAGTCTTTTCCTCCGGTTGCTAGTCAAGAACTACTGCCAATGGATTAAAACTCTCGTATTTAACCCAACTTAAGAATCATGAATCGTCCACCTACATTTCTGTGATTAAACGAAAATTCATGTTCTATCCATACAAACCCGGTTCCTAAATTGACTAATACGACTTTCAGGTATATTTCTATCCTGAAGGTAAATCAATTCCCAATTTTCCCAAACCAAGAAAATATCATATCCTATTAATTCACAACTTTCCAATTTCTTGCTCTCTCGAGTGAAACCGGACTTTTTAGATGTACATTAACGTAGGCCACACATTAATGCAGTAAGAACAAGAATCAATAGAACAACCATGGAAGAAAAGATGAAAAATCAAAGAATCAATAATCACATTTCATTACAAGTGTTCTTAACCTCAGCAAGAAGATGAATTAGCCACTTATTTGTGGATTAAACATCGTTAAATGAGTGTTAAACATACAAGCAATTGAATACAAGAAGAAGGAAAGAGAGAAAAACCCTGATAATTTCGTCCCCTCAACTGCCTGTAACCCACGTTCTTGCTCCACCAAGTCAGAATGTCTCAAATAAAACCTAAGTGTGCTATTTATAGTAGTAGGACTTTTTCCTGGAATAACAAGCAACGTGTCACGGAGTGCATCGCGGAGCACTGCCTCCGTGACACGCCACTGACGCGAAAGCTCTCTGGAAATCACCCGAAATTGGCCTCGGCAGCACCCTGCCGCGTTGGCAGCGTGTCACGCTGCTTGGGCAGTGCGTTGACACCTCATTATCGCGTAGCCAGCCTGTCGTGGCACGTTGCCAACGTGCAGGTGGGCTGTTCTGATCAGCCTGCCTGCTGTGGCACGTTGCCGACGCGCAGGTGGGCTGTTTTGTGCCTCCTCTTTGCCGACGTTCGCAGGTTAATTCCGTTTCCAAGCCTCTACTTCACCAACTCATGGATTAGTTGCTCAAAAGTCATCAAAACCTACAAAACAAAGGCTAATCATGTTGGTTGGCACTTATCTTCACATTCATATAAAATTACATGAAAATGTATACAATTACTTAGATAAACAAGACTAATTTAAGTCATAAAGCGTATCTCGGGCATGCTATTTTTGCCGTGATCAGAACCCCATCGTTTTGGGTTTGTATAGGAGGGAATTAAAGGGTTAGAGTAACCCTTTCCACTCATTTTTTTTCCTCAACTCCCTCAAGAACAAAGTGTAAAACTTCTCTGGAAGCACAAAGCAGGAGCTAGGGTTGATTTTTTTCTCAGTTTTCTCAGGGATTTTTGCCAGGGTTTTCTTCTACAAGTATGTGGGAATTCAGTAAGAGGATTGTTCTCCCCTTGCGTCCCCCCAAAGCACTCTCCCTGTTCACTTTCAGTCATAGCCCTGAGTTTGTGAATTCGAAATTATTGCTATTGTTCTTGGATTATTTCATGTAGAATCCTATCCTATGTTAATTGTATCTATTTTCCACCCGTTTGTAACAAAAATGATGCTTGTTCTAGTGAATTAGAAATTTCTCCCTAACTCTTGAAAAAGTCAGAAACTAGAATCCTGCATAAGTATTGAATTCTCGAAAATTTCTTGTATCTTTCAAGGTCAGGGGTTCCTATAATAATGGTATTTGTTAGAAACTCAGTTACCTGTATTCTATTCAGATTTAGTCAAAAAGTCTATATACTATATATTTTCTCAAAATTGTCTGTTCAGCTTCAGTCAAAGTACTAGAATATTCAGTGTTAGCCAGAAATATCAGCTGATCAGATTAACTATAGTTTTTTTCTGATGTGTCAGTGGTGCCTCTAAATTATCAGACTTAGACTCAGATTACAATTATTTTGTCCATTAGGCGGTCATGACATTCAAGTTATAGCTCTGACCAACCACAGGACCCCATTTCAGCTATCAGTTTGTTCTTTAGACGGTTATGATGCTTTCAGATAAGCAACTCTGACCAATCTTAGAACTCAATTTTCAAATCTGGTCCTATAAGACACTCAGGGAACTCTCGACAGTATCCCTGGGTCGTATAGTCTTGGGCCCCAGTATCGAGCTATCCGCTTGTTAGTAGTAATAGTAATAGGATTATCTAGTGGGAGTAGGACTTAGCACCGAAAGGCTGGGGTTCCAGCGCACCCAAGTTCCAGAACTACATTGCCACCGTAGGTTTTATTTACTTGGCCTAACGGCCCCCTTTTGACAGTGATTTCACAGTCCATGCCTTTTTACCCTAACAAGGTATATTCGGTCCTACTAACGGGGTGTGTACATCAAACTCCACGTTTAGCTCACGTGGTTATATGTCAGTTATAGCCTCTCCTACTAGTCAGTACATTTACTCTCAGATTCTTCAGTCCAGATCAGTTCAGTGCGGCATTTCAGACTCAGTATCTTAGACTTAGGACATGTTTATGACCATCAGTCAGAGTCATTTTTGACCATCTAAGTTTATTACCAATTGTATCAGTTTTCAGCATTTTAATTGGTCATTTCATGTCGTATCAGTTTAGTTACCAGTTCTATCATGTTATTCATGTTTCTCTCAGTTACTCAGTACATTCAAAGTACTGACACATACTTTTATGTTGTATCATTTTATGATACAGCTGCAGGTTCCTAGACTCAACATAGCTAGACGCCGCAGTTCAAATTCTCCACCTCCGCAGTTGAAGTGCGAGTCCTCATCATCCGAGGGCATTATTTTCTTCTTTCAATCATATATTAGTTTCAGTGAAACTTAGAGCTAGATGGGGGCTTGTCCCAGTAACTCCTCAGTTAGATGGATTTCAGACAGACATGATTTTCAGATTTTTCCAATATTATTCAAGTGTTTTGAATTTTACGAATACAGACTTGTCTTTCATAAATGTCTTTATGATCTTATTTAAAAGTTTCTTTGTGCATGTTTACTCATAATGCTAGTGAATGATAGACCAGGGGTTGACTTGGGGTCACTTGTGGCTTCAAGTACCGTGTTACGTCCAGGGTGTAGACTCTGGGCGTGACATAAATGTGGGGTATTCACAAGAATAATTTCGTCCGACGTCCCTTTTGAGTCAATAAGCACGGAGTATGTCAAAACTCTACTTACGTCTGACATTCCTCGCTACAAAGCACTTTCTTATCAATAACTTGACCTCTTTCTCTCATATTTTCAACAACGCCTTTGTGCCCACTCCTATTATTCATAGTAAATGTACGCCCTCGTAGGTCTCTTTATCATCATTAAAGTCATTATGGCTTCCTTTATCCTTGTTTCTTTGATGAATTTTAATTAATTCTGTTATCAAGAAAGGATCTGGATTTGTTCTGAATCTGAAATATGCCAACACCCGAATCAATCTATTATCAAGTTATATGAAACATAGGCCTACCTCTGGCAAAAGAGGCCCTATGCACATTAGGACGCGTCCATTTGACATTTTTTATATACTTAATCCAATATGCTAGTTGTATAAATATGTTTTCCATCAACCTAAACTAACTTTTTACCCTTTGTTATTTTTCGCCATTATCTTCTTCTTATCCCCCGACAGAGGTTGATTGTGTTGATCGATAAGAATGACAAAATCAAGCTAGAAATGACTAACATTGAGGACATTGACCCACCCAATTGTGTTTCGACACTAACAAATGTACTGAAGACTTTTAGAAGAAGAAACAACATAGATAATGATGAGCGTATTGATTTCCTTGAGCGACAACTCAAGATATTAAGAGGAGAACCATCTCGAGATGGGGACCCGACTCACCAAACTGCGACTACTCTACCACGCCCTCTATATTTCCTGCCACTAGAATCTCCTGTACCCAAAAATTTTCCGATAACACAACCACCCGCTTCAACCGTAGACTTAGCTGACCCATTATCCCCGTTCACACCCGCCAAATCGCGAAATCCTCCTCATTACACCCCTCATACTACTCATTATTCTCAAGCTCCGATACATTCCAATATCATTACCTCTATTCACCCTCTAACACTTTCCACAAATTGACATTACTACCTTTTAAGAACGATAAGATCCCCAAGGGTGTATGACTGAGACACCGTCTTTCACCATACCTACTACTATTAGGTTCCTGATGAATACGGGGAAGAGAAAGGAAAATGAAGATAACACATTGGTGAACGAGCTATGTGGTTTAAAGCGAGCGATCAAGCATCTCTAGGAAGCTCGAAGAAATGAGAGTTTGAACTATGAAGATTTATGCATCCATCCAGACATTGATGTGCCAGTCGGGTACAAACCACCCAAGTTTGACTTATTTGATGGAATAGCCGACCCTCGTGCTCATCTGAGAGCATATTGTGATAAGTTGGTAGGGATAGGCAAAAATGAGAAACTCATAATAAAGTTGTTCATTAGGAGCCTGCTGGTGAGACTCTCACTTCGTACACTAAACAAGATCCCCGTCATTGGCATGAATGGCACCACATGGCTGAAGATTTTATGGCTCGTTTCATGTTTAACACAAAAATCATGCCTGATCGATTTTCCCTCATCAATATACAAAAGAAGCCCTCTGAGTCATTGCAAGAATATGCTCAACGATGGAGGTCTAAGGCCGAAAGAGTTCAACTACCGATGGATGAGAGTGAATTGACAAAGTGTTTCATCAACAATCAAGAAGGGCTCTACTTTGAAAAGATGATGTCTATGATAGGAGGAAAGTTCACCGATTGTGTCAAAATGGGGAATTTCATAGAGGAAGGAATTAAGTTCAGAAAAATTCAATTGATAGACAACTTCAGCAATACTATTCTGTCAATTTCTATAGAATGTGTTACACCCCGTAAAATTCCCAACACATAGATGGCTTATTCGCGTGTTGGTTAAGAGTATTTGAAAGCCATACATGCTAGAAAAAGGCCTGGGAAAAGACCGGACGAGAAACCTGTCGAACCATCACGGAAGGAGCCGGGGCAGAGCCCCTCCGCGATGGCAACGTGTCACGGAGGTGGAGCCTCCGTGTTGGCTCTGTGACACGTTTGCCCTGTCCAGGCCCAAGTATATAAAGCCTCCACTTCAGTTCATTTCATAAATATATCAAATAATTTCTAGAACTCGTGCGAAAACAGAGAGGTGCAAAAGTACTATTAAATTATCGTCCGATTACGCCGTCAAATGTGGTCCAAACTCAAATTAACTCCAGATACTGAGGTATTAAGCAGTAAGGAGCATTCCTACGGATTTAGTTTCGCGAAATTCGGTCGGCGAATCGTCGTGCTACCAAACTAAGGTAAGTGGAATTGCTCCAAATTAGTGTCAATATACTCCTAGCATTAAAGTGAATATTTCTCCCTTCTGGACTTTCGAGAAATAGCGAGTCTTTGACCGTATTTCGATAAGCCAAAGTTTAGGCTATATATATATCGAAAGTCACATTTTCTTTCAGAATATTGGTGTATTTAGTTGTAATTGACATATATGTAAATGCAGTTGGGAGAAACAGCTGGAGTACTGACCGAGTCAGTTAGAGTCTGGTAGCAGTTTACGGACAGTAGCATCACCTTAGCAGCGGAGGGCAGAACAGAGTAGATTTGCACCTACCCCTTGTCCTATATGCCACCGAACCCATTCTGGAGCCTGCAGGCAAGGCTTCTCAGGGTGCTATTACTGCGGACAGGAAGGGAATTTAATGAGAGATTGTCCGGCCAGAGGACAGGGTAGCCGGTATCAGCGGGGCCACAAGCTCCAGCAGCCTTAGTAGGGCGCAGACCCTCAGGTTCAGAAAATAGGGGCCGAGGTAGATCAGGAGCCTCTGGATCAAGTGCAGGCCCCAGCCGTACCTATGCATTACCAGGGAGGCAGGATTCAGAGGCATCTCCCGACGTGGTCACAGGTATATTTATTATCTGCTCATACCCTGTTTATGTATTGATTGATCCAGGGTCTACCTTGTCAGATATTACACCATTTGTGGCTCGGAAGTTGGGTATCGAACCAGAATTGCTTCAGTAGCCCTTTTTAGTGCTTACACCGATCGGTGACTCGATTACAGCTAAAAGAGTTTACCGAGGGTGTACAGTAGAGGTTGCTGATCGCCAGACCACAGTAGACTTGATAGAACTTGAGATGGTCGACTTCGATGCCATTATGGGTATGGACTGGTTAGTGCCATGCTATGCCAACTTAGAATGCTGGACCAAGATGGTCCGATTTCACTTTCCAGGGGAAGCAGTGCAAGAATGGAAAGGGAGCACAGCTACACCAAAAGGTAGGTTTATTTCCTACCTTCAGGCGAGAAAATTAATAGCAAAGGGATGTATTTACCACCTAGTTAGAGTCCAGGACGTTCGGGTGGAACCTCCGACTCTTCAGTCTGTTCCAGTGGTCAATGAATTCCCTAACGTATTTCCAGATGAGTTGTCTGGTATCCCTCCCGAAAGGGAGATAGATTTTGCAATTGACTTATCGCCAGGGACTCAACCTATATCCATTCCCCCGTATCGCATGGCACCAGCTGAGCTTAGAGAGTTGAAAGAGCAGTTAAAAGATTTGCTCGACAAAGGCTTTATCATGCCTAGTACTTCCCCGTGGGGTGCGCCAGTTTTGTTTGTAAGAAAGAAAGATGTCTCACTCCGTATGTGTATAGACTACCGGCAGCTAAATAAGGTAACGGTTAAAAACAAATACCCACTCCCTAGAATAGATGATTTGTTTGACCAGTTGCAGGGGGCCAGATGTTTCTCTAAGATAGATCTGAGGTCTAGATACCACCAGGTCCGAGTTCGTGAGAGGGACATTCCAAAGACTGCTTTCAGGACCAGATATGGTCACTTTGAATTTCTAGTCATGTCTTTTGGGCTGACGAATGCTCCCGCAGTGTTTATGGACCTGATGAACAGCATATTCAAACCGTATTTGGATCTGTTCGTGATAGTATTTATTGATGATATTCTGGTATATTCCTGTTCAGAGACAGATCACCAGAACCATTTACGAACAGTACTCCAGATCCTTAGGGACCGTCAGCTGTACGCCAAGTTTTCTAAGTGTGAGTTCTGGCTGAACTCAGTTGCCTTTTTAGGGCACATCGTGTCGGATGCTGGTATACAGGTGGACACACAGAAAATAGAGGCGGTCAAGACATGGCCCAGACCTACCACTCCGACCGAGGTCCGCAGTTTCCTGGGTTTAGTAGGGTATTATCGGAGATTTGTTGAAGGATTCTCCACTATAGCAGCACCTCTGACAAAGCTGACACAGAAAGCAGCGAAATTTCAATGGATGGAGGCATGTGAGCAGAGTTTTCAAGAATTGAAAGACAGATTGATCTTCGCCCCAGTACTAGCATTGCCAGAGGGAACAGATGGGTATGTGGTGTATTGTGACGCTTCAAGCATTGGACTGGGTAGTGTGTTGATGCAGCATGGAAAGGTAATTGCTTATGCTTCCAGACAACTGAAGAAGCACGAAAAGAACTATCTGACCCATGACCTGGAACTGGCCGCAGTAATCCACGCTCTGAAAATCTGGAGGCATTACCTGTATGGCGTTCATGTAGACATTTTTACAGATCATAAAAGCCTGCAGTACATTTTCACACAGAGGGAGTTAAATCTGCGGCAGCGTCGTTGGTTAGAATTGCTGAAAGATTATGACGTAAATATTCTCTACCACCTAGGAAGAGCTAATGTAGTAGAAGATGCCCTCAGCCATAAGCCAATGGGGAGTTTAGCGTATTTGCGACCCGAGAAGCAGGAGTTAGCCAAGGAAATTCATCAACTAGCTTGTTTAGTCGTTCGAGTAGTAGAAACAGAAAAATAACAGAGCGGTGATTCAGAACTCTGCTGTGTCATCGTTATTTACAGAGGTAGAAGAACGGCAGTACGAGGACCCTGACTTAGTCCAGCTCAGAGATAGAGTTCAGAAAGGTAAGGAACCATATTTCCAAGTGACTGAGGATGAAGTGCTACGTTGTAAGGGCCGCCTATGTGTCCCGAATGTTTCATGGCTTCGCCAGCAGATCATGCATGAGGTACATTACGCTCGCTATTCTCTCCATCCCGGAGCAACGAAAATGTACCACGACATTAGAGACATCTACTGGTGGCCAGGTATGAAAGCTGAAATAGCTGAATTTGTATCTAGATGTCCTAACTGCCAGCAGGTGAAAGCAGAACACCAAAAACCAGGCGGTCTGACGCAGGATATAGCCGTGCCTTTGTGGAAATGGGAAACGATAAATATGGATTTTGTAACAGGGTTACCCCGTACCAGACATAGACACGATTCTATTTGGGTAATAGTTGACAGGCTGACAAAATCAGCTCATTTCCTGCCAGTGAAAGCTACCTTCTCGGCCGAGGATTATGCTGAATTATATATCAGAGAAATAGTTAGATTACATGGAGTGCCGGTATCTATTATTTCAGATAGAGGAGCACAGTTTACAACTAGATTTTGGCAGTCGTTCCAGAGGGGTCTGGGAACGCAGATTAATTTGAGCACAGCATTCCACCCTCAGACGGATGGACAGGCTGAGCGCACTATTCAAACGCTCGAAGATATGCTACGAGCGTGTGTACTAGATTTTGGGGGTAGCTAGGATGAGCATCTGCCGTTGATTGAATTTGCCTATAATAACAGTTATCATTCAGCTATCCAGATGGCGCCCTTTGAAGTATTATATGGGCGGAAATGTAGATCACCCGTCGGCTGGTTTGAAGTGGGGGAGACAGCGCTGATTGGGCCGGATATTATTCGTCGGTCAGAAGAGGTGGTGAAACTTATCAGAGAACGCCTACTGACTGCTCAGAGCCGCCAGAAGTCTTATGCGGATATGCAGCGCAGAAATCTAGAATTTGCAGTGGATGACTGGGTATATTTGAAAGTGTCTCCGATGAAAGGGGTGATGAGATTTGGCAAGAAAGGCAATCTTAGCCCGAGGTTCATTGGGCCATATCAGATTCGGCGGAGAATAAGCCGAGTTGCATACAAATTGAACTTGCCTCCAGAGTTAGCGTTTGTTCACCCAGTATTCCATGTATCTATGTTGAGGAAATTCGCAGGAGACCCTTCCACAGTTGTTCCAGTTCAGGATGTCCAGGTCATAGAAGAGTTAGCATATGAAGAGGTTCTAGTAGCCATCTTAGACAGACAGATTCGTAGATTGAGAACTAAAGATATTGCGTCTGTCAAGGTATTGTGGCGTAACAGGAATCGAGAGGAGATGACTTGGGAGGCGGAGGAAGATATGAAGACCAGATACCCTCATTTATTTCAAGCCTAGTCAGGCGACAGGTATGTTAGTATTATTATCTTATGTAGTGCCTTATAGTATATATAAAGGAGAAGGTCTATTTTAATCTGTCATTTAAATACTATAGTATTATGTGGAGTACCTGTATGGGACTTTTCTGCATTTCAGGTTTTTGGGATAGTCCATATTACAGGGGAAACTCTGCCGAAATTTTTCTAGAAACAAGTTGAGTAAGTTGAGAAGTCCTCTAGATAGAAGTTTACATTCGAGGACAAATGTTCTTAAGGGGGGGAGAATGTTACACCTCGTAAAATTCCCAACACATAGATGCCCTATTCGCGTGTTGGTTTAAGAGTATTTGAAAGCCATACATGCTAGAAAAAGGCCCGGGAAAAGACCGAACAAGAAACCTGTCGAACCATCACGGAAGGAGCCGGGGCAGAGCCCCTCTACGATGGCAATGTGTCACGGAGGTGGAGTCTCCGCGTTGGCTCCGTGACACGTTGGCCCTATCCAGGCCCAAGTGTATAAAGCCTCCACTTTGATTCATTTCATAAATATATCAAATAATTTCCAGAACTCGTGCGAAAACAGAGAGGGTGCGAAAGTACTATTAAATTATCATCCGATTACACCGTCAAACGTGGTCCAAACTCAAATTAACTCCAGATACCGAGGTATTAAGCAGTAAGGAGCATTCCTACGGATTTAGTTTCACGAAATTCGGCCCGCGAATCATCGTGCTACTGAACTAAGGTAAGTGGAATTGCTCCAAATTAGTGTTAATATACTCCTAGCCTTAAAGTGAATATTTCTCCCTTCTGGACTTTCGAGAAATAGCGAGTCTTTGACCGTCTTTCGATAAGCCAAAGTTTGGGCTATATATATATATATATCAAAAGTGACGTTTTCTTTCAGAATATTGGTGTATTTAGTTTTAATTGACATATATGTAAATGCAGTTGGGAGAAACAGCTGGAGTACTGACTGAGCTTCATCTGTTAATCGGATAAACCGAGGTTAAGGTATGTAAAGCTATTCTTTCAGCAAGCCAGGAAGTACAGTCTAGAAAATTAAATAGCATAAAGGCTATTAACAGATACCCAACGTACAGGAACGATTTTAGTACAATTTCCAGCAAGCATGCTAGTACATCATTACGTATCATGCGATAATCAAAATGACGGATAGTCAGATGATTTTAGATAGTAATGTGGTATCCGCTAGTAACCCAGCATGTTCTTACATAATACCCAGAATGGAAGTTGTAAAAGCAGTATAGTGAATTAGAAATATTACAGATAGTATGTATTACATTTGTTGAGATTGTATCCGGTAATAGATAGCACATTTTATATTATTGAGCTATATTCAGTTATAGATGGCATGTTCTATGTTATTGAGTTATATCCAGATATAATCAGATCAGTAATCAGATATAGAAGTAGCTCCAGATACAGATGTAGCTCCAGAAACAGATATGGCTCTAGAAACTGATATAGCTTCAGATCACGGATAACAATAATCAGATAAACAGATAAAGGCCAGGTAGCGGTTAGCCCAACAATCAGAAATAGTGCAAAATAGAATATAGCATCAGTTGTTTAATATGGACTGGCCTTGAAATAAAAGAAGAGAATATGATTAGTATTTTTCATTTGAGCATGCTTGCTGTGTATGTGTTTTTCATGTTGAGACTTGTTATGGCATGTGGGCATCCTTTAGCATCCCCGCCTCCCCTGGGTTATAGCTGTGTCGATACCAAATTCAGATACCGCCCCCAGTTGAGCGATGTCGTCCACCTAAGAGGATGATGATGGCCGACCACCATAATAATACGGTCCAGATTACCCTGCTTGCAGGGGCAGTTCAGTTTACTCTACGCAGAGCCAGATTACCCTGTTTACAGGGGCAGACTACTCTGTGTGCGCTTGTGGCGGGGGGCAGTTTCAGATACAGATTTTTATAAAATTACCATGTGGTGTGTTTACGCCCAGGGGCAGTTTCAGTCACAGATACAGCAGCAGATTACCCCGTTGAGCGCTTGCGCCCAGAGGCAGGAGTCTTCGGACTCAGACACAGTTCATTGTCAGAGGCCAAGGCCTGAGCTATGTACCCAAGGGGGCCGGTAGGGGGAGCTCACAGTTATCAGATGAGTGGAGTGACTTATTTTTGGTTGGTTTAGACTCGGGTAGGGGTAAATAGATTGTTCTGTTGGTTGGCACCTTCCGGCTTATGGGGGTCGATCAGGTATTGTGTGTATTTATATGTATATCTATATGTGCTATTAGATACTGATAGACAGTAGGACGACACATCGTCAGGCACGCCCAGTTTAGTTACAGAATAGGTAAACTCTCCCCAGTTATCCTCAGCCAGATAGACTCAGCTACTTCCTGCTTATATGTCATGTTATTGTTGCTATCCATTTCAGTGGTATATTTCAGTTTGCTTTACATGCTCAGTACCTTTGGTACTGACGCCCATGGGGGTGCTGCATTGCTTGCCTGCAGGTACACATAGACGAGGAGTCGATCCCTCGTGATCCAGTCAGCAAAGTTATCAGCTCCTATCCTCCGGAGCTAGACAGTCGGAGGTTGTTCCTATTTCCTTTTGATTACAGTTTGGGTAGGTCGGGGCCCTGTCCCGACCAATTTATTATCACTTCCTAGAGGCTTGCAGTCTAATGTTTCCCTGTGGTGGTGGAGCCGGTCGTGTGGGGTCGTGCATGTATATATGTGTTTAGTTGTTGATGTTGGCCGTGTGGGGCCTTCTTCTGATTATAGATAGTGATCTTGTCGGTCACAAATGTGAATAGCAGTCGCTTCGGATTATAGTGTCATTGTTCTGGTTAGTTGTTGTGCATTGTAGGTGGCTATAAGCCTAATCGACCGGGGGCTGTATTTACAGCCGCTATATAGCCGGTTCGTTTCTTGAAATAGAGCCAGAGTCAGCGAAAGCACCAGATGTGCTCAGGCTGGACCGTTTAGCAGCCCAGAGTCTAGTAGGCACCAGGTGCCCGTCATACCCCCCAAGGTGGGGTGTGACAGAATGGGCCAATAGGAAGAAAGAAGAGGTATCTGTTGTGACGCCGCATTACTCAACACAAGGATTTTCCCAATTACTTTAGAATTTCCAATAACCACTGGATTCAAATTTCGACATCTAATCTGCATTATGCCTACGATGTCCAAACAAATTACCCTCAGCCTTGAGCTCCCACACATCTAAATCCACAATGACCAATCCAATTTTTTGTTCACCAAAAAAACTCACCTTTGACCTCAAGACAAAACCCAAAACACAACGGCAAACGCAGTGGCAACTGCAACGACAACCGCACCCAATTAGCTGAACCATTGGCACAATTATTTGAAAGATTAAAGGCTAAAAATTTACCACAACCCGAGCCAGGGAAGATTCCCAATCTGCTACCTAGATGGTTTGATGAGAACAAACGTTGTGCATTCCATTCCAACATTTAGGGGCATGACATTGAAAACTGTAATATGCTAAAGCACCGAATAGAATATTTGATCAAAACTGGGGAAATCCAGTGCGTCGCAATGTAGCCAGATATGAACAATAACCAATCATGGAAACGGAGGAATGAACAGAAAAGGCGACATGAGAAAACACCACCGTTCGTACCAAGCTGATAAGACTTTACATGGTTCATAAGGCACTCCCCAAAAAAGCACTAATTCTTGTAGAGGTGACAAAGTTTGAGTCGATCAACTCAAATATCATCAAGAAGTCTGAGGTCAAACAAGCTTTGTTTCCCTTTATTATAATTTGCATTTCTATTGTAACAGAACTAAGTGTCGACCTGATTTCTCATGGTGAGATACGTAGGCAACCTTTATCGGATTCGGTTACACCTTTAGGATTATCAATATTTTCCTATGTAATTGGAACTACATGAGACATAATTTCCCATGGTGGGATACGTAGGCAGCCTATATAAGGTCCGGTCCCTTCATATTAAAAATTTCCATTTTCCCCCTCTAACTCTAGAAAAGAATTTAGAGGACAAGTCAACAAAGTCCAAGAGACTTTGGAACGTTTGATCAAAATATTCAGAGGTATGCCAATGAATCATCTGTAGCATTTACGAAGAACGCTCTAAAAAATCAGCATACACGAAAGTTTAACTCAAGATGAAGCTATGACGTTCAACTCAGAGGTATTATACTGTCAAGGTTGTTCTATCCCAAATAAGATCACTCGCAAACCCGTGATAAGGATGAAAATCAATGACGGGCCATTTCTCTACAACAACATTGGTTTAAGCTTCTTATGAAGACGAGATGACAACTAGAAGGAAGTGCCAATGTGAGCCGACATTAAAAGACACTACTTCCACTTATACCCAACGTTTCATCCTTAAAACTCGACATCTCAACTTGAAATATCTCTTTTGCTGAAATATTTTCAGACCAAAACACTCCTAGAATCATGTCAATGCTCAATGTACACCTAGCTACAATTACTACATCAATTGAAAACACCATTCGAATTGGCCAACAGTGCGCTCACACAGAAGACCTAGAAAAGTGACCAGATATAGAAGACTTTCGAGGGTGCGCTCGAGAAATATTTGAAATATACACCAGGAGGACTTGTTCATTTACCCCAACTACACGCTTACGCTAGGATTTAAGTTGCCAAAATCAGCTCGTTCACAGTTTGGTCTTTCTAGGAATTTCTCTCCTATTCAAGACCACGATGCGAAGAAATACGTAGCCCCGATACATAAATTTCAGAACTTGATCGATGCCAGCAAGTTACAAGAGCATCAACCAAACGAAAGGACACTCCAATCCAAACTGCTAGCAGCAAGGGAAAATGATTGAGTGATGAAGACACGTAAGAGATAAGCCTCCAAAGTCGAGCTCATCGTAAATATTCGCCTTATCATTCTCCACTCACCAACCCTTCTTCACTCGTACTTGTATTTTTTGGCCTAATTCCTATTCTAGGATCTGTATGTAGTTCGATCCAAATTGACCACATCACCAAAACATCCTTGACCCTTTTTTAAATATACGTTGGAAACTTGGAAAAGTTTCACATATCGATCCATGTCGATTACACTGCTCTAAAATATACGAGTATCGGTATTAGGTCCACGATTGAGATAGGATTTGGAAGAAGTCGTCATCAGAAGACTCAACAGTACAAAAACGTCAATAGGAATTAGAACATGTTACTATTATGCCAAATAGGAACCAATACAATTGTCATAAAATTGAAGGACAAGAAAGCTACTAGGTCAAAGTTCTCGATTAGCACAAAATCAACACCCCATCCCTAAAATAAATATTTTCTTTGAGAGAAGGTACAAAAGTCCCTATGAAATAATGTCACATCAACAATGCGGGCGATCTTCGTGGTCAAAAGCTCTATTTGGCCCCTCATAGACTCATTGTCTCAAACCAAGCGGATAAATCCTGTCTTTTTCTTTGGCTTATTATTTAGTTCACCTAATTCAGTAATTCTAAGAAATTCCTTCGAGCTTTGCAGGATTACATCGCAAAGGCTCCACTTACGACACTATCGACAAGTGTTGAACAATGTATCAAATATCAAGATGCCAACACTCCATCAATAAAAAGAGAACGAGGTAACATGTAACGAGGTAACATGTATCAATGCATTAGTCCTTTTATAAAGAATGACCTAAGGTTGTCTTCTAGTGAAAAGGGATAAGAAGGTAATTCACAAAGCACAAAGGCAATTTGCCTATACAAGTTCAAGGCAGTCCGCCCCGAAAAACAGCATAGGAAAGTCTGCCCCGAACAATAGGACAAGGAAAGTCCTCCCCGAATAATAGGACAGATAGGAAAAGTCCGCCCCAAATAATAGGACAGGGCAGTCCGCCCCAAACAATAGGACAGGGAAGTCCTCCCCAAACAACAGGATAGGGAAGTCCGCCCCGAACAACAAGACAAGGCAAGTCCTTCCTGAACAATAGGATAGACAGGGCAAGTTTGCCCCGAATAATAGGATAGGGCAGTCCGCCCCGAACAATAGGACAGGGAAAGTTTGCCCCGAACAACAGGACAGGGCAAGTCCGCCCCAAACAACAGGACAATGCAAGTCTGCCCCGAACAACAGGATAAGGCAAGTCCATCCCGAACAATAGGACAGGGGCAAATCTGCCCCTAACAACAAGACATGTTAGTCTGCTAGTACAAGTGACCTTAGATTATCAATTTTTGCAAAAAGATATAAAAAATGTCCGTACAATTGGTCCCGAAGCAGTTCGCTTGTAATAAGGCATGCAACACAATCTTTATCACAAATATTTTTACTAATCTGTTTCTAAAGAATTTTGTAGATATTGAGCAACTACAAGTCACAAAGCTACCTAAGGTAGTTGATGACTACAACTTCCATGCCTAGCAAACAATTCAAAATGACTTACACGATATCTTGAAGAGGCATCATTGAACTCCGTCGATTGGAGCTATCCATACCTCTAATTCTGCAAATTAGAAATTTTCAATTACGACAACTTTCAAGTAGCTCTACAAATTGGAGACTTCAATACCCATTTGTATATACTCTCGACTCTCTATATATTTTACGTTATTATTATCAGTTTATAATTTTGTACTGCGCAGGTATCTTGGCATTTTTACCTTTCGCAGGTCAACACACTACATCATGGAATTACCTTTAAGCTGCGATTAAGGCACTGCTTGAATATCAAACTCACAAACCAGAGTCAAAGCTAGTGCTCTAACTCCAATTCTCATAATCAGTCATCTGTGTGGAGAGCCAAAATTTAGTGTACATCTATTCTTAGATTCTTAATTCTCTCTTTTTCTTCTGCGCCTCCCAGAGTCCGCATAACGTGACGCTATAAAGATGTCAAGGATCTAACCGCATCTATTTTAGTGTAATCTTGAAAGGCGTGAGGTGCATTTAGCAGAGTCCTGCTTATGGTTGTGTTGCGCAACACATTTATAATCAGAAGGCAACGAAAATATGCCTCATTTTGAAATTTCCGTCACCTAGAAATTCATCTACCGTAATTTTATAAGAATTTTTCCTATCTCCGCATGATACTAGTGTCAATCATAAAATCTCACACTGGGGCAAAATTTGAGGACCTCCTCAAAATACACCATAATCCTCCCTTCCTGAACTACATTCGGCCTGTTCTTTTTGTTCCCATAACCCCTAGGGATACGTAGGTGGATCAAGTTTGAGCATGGTCGTGCACACCCTATTCGTGTCAAAATCTTCTTATCTCCCATTAGAAAAGAACCTAATGTCGCAAATTTTGGAAGTCGATCAATTTGCGATGACTTTTGCTTCTTGAACTACAGATGGTCTGATTTCTCATGGAACCCGAGATATGTAGACAACTCAGAAATCAGAGTTCGGTCATAATACCTAAAACATTTAATTTATTTTTTCTAAAAAGATGTGTCAGTGGTCGGCCAAAATTGGCTACTTGGTCAATATCTTCGTCCAAAGATTCTCTCATCATCCTTGGTCGAAGAGGGGCAAACTGTTGACACCCAAGTTTGGCTCTCCACATTTTCGATTAACTATTTTAAGCTTCTGAACGTTTAAATAATTTAAAATATTTTTATTTTTTTGTTGTCAAAAGAATTTTTTTCCCCACAATTTTGGATAATATTTTATCATTTTCATTCCACAGAAAGCTTATATATATATATATATATATATATATATATATATATATATATATATAAGGGTAATAAATAGTGGCCGTTGGATCAAAATTGAAAGGTTGAGATCAAAGAAAAGAAGTACAATCCATGTAGCGCCTACGTGGCACGCGTGGATTAGCTAAATTAAATTTGTTTTATAGTATTTATTTGTTTATTTATATTTTCTTTTAATCCTAACCATCGAATCTTAGATCAGATGGTCCAAGTTAATTGACCCGACCCAAACGCACCTAAACACCCCTAATTCCTATATCCCTTTTCCCTTCATCCAAACACACCCGTAAATTCTATCCCTCTCCCAAAACCAGTAACCCGTCGACCCCCCTATCCCTTAAACCCATCGTCTTCCCCACCCCCAAGACCTAGGTTTCTGACTAACCCATCCGTCCTTTCTTCCACTGTCGGCATGAAGAAGGGAGAATTCATCTCCTTCAACAATCCATAGCAGGTAAACATCCCCTCCCTTTTCAATCTTTTCATGATTCCTTGTTTCCTTCACACTATGCCTATTTGAGGATTCAAATTGAGGATTCAAATTTTGAATTCTCAATTTCTTTCTTGTTTCCCCCTTCAATTTCATCTATAAAATGGGAGTTCTTCACCCTTTGAGGGGGGATGAAGGGAGGAGAGTAGACTCCATAGATAGAGACAGAGAGAAACAGAGAGCAACGAAGGGAGGGGTCTGATTCACCATTAAAAAATAGGGAAACAGAAACACAGCCTCAGTGAAAGACTTACACTCACAGAAGTAGAACAAAGAAACTGAGAGAAAAAGCGAAAACAACACGTACACACTGAAAGAAAAAAATGCACATACATAGACAAATTCACACATACAAATGGGCAAAAGTAAATCCTGTTGTAATTCTTCTTTTCTTTGTGCTTCACTCTTACTTCGCACTGTTTTTATTCACTCGTCTTTGAGTCGAAGTCGATGGCCTAAGACTCAATTACTCACAAGCTTCAATCGCTGTACAACACAAGGCAAAATCTTATCATGTCTCAATTAACTTTATGTCCAACTTTGTAATTTTTTAATTATGTTTGGAATGGGCTGGTTGTTTTGGTTTGACATCTAATTTGGATTATGTGATACTACTGTGTTTTACAACTTTGGTTTATCTTGAAATGACTCTATCAAGTGTGAAGCTTTAAATGTTGGTTGACTGCCTATTTTTGAGGTTATTGTGACTTTGATTCGATTATTTGAATATAACGATAGGTGTATAATTATGTTTTCGATCTATTGTGTGTTTACAATTTATCTTCTAGCCTCTAATTTAGCAGGTAAAAGGCTCCAAAACGGTTGAACCCTGAACTATGATTATATTACCTGTTGGGCCAAAATAATTAAAAACTATCAATTTTTTTTCAAAATGGGCTGCAGACCCAATTTCTTTATACTAACTCTTTGCAGAAAATTTAGGCCCATAAACTTGGCTCATTTCGAAGTTTTCTTCAAAAAAGGCACAAATATAAGGTATATACATATGTTACTTTACAAATATATTTTACACATTATTATATTATAATTTTCTTCTTTCACATATGATTATTCATACATGCATATTTATTTTGACATATTATATATACTATTTTACCCATCCATTTGTGCATATTTTAATTTATTTTCTACTCATACATTAACATATTTTTACAAATATTTACTTTTGCATGTCACATATCATATATTATTATTTTATCAGCTACATATTGTAGACTAATTTTTCTAATATATAACTTATCTTTGTGTACATATATTATTTTATACACACGTACATGAAGAATATTTATTAGATATTTAACTCACATATAGTTGCACATATATATTTCACCTCACACATATATATATATATTACTTTATACACTCTATATATACTAAACGTACATTATTTTACAACTATTTTGTACGTGTTGCTTTTCATACCATATATTTTACCTATTATAGGTATATCATTCTCGTTTATATATGTATATTATTTATATCTTCTGCAAGCCTCAATATATTTAAATACAAAGCATTTTAGATTGTTTTATTACATTTCACTCACTTTATTCAAACTGCTACTTATCAATATCTACACACCCTATATATCACTCTCGTATATTTCATGTATATCATTTGTATATTTTGTATACCTCATACATTTTTTTAAAATTATTTTCGAATATTTCAAACGTTTTTTTAATCACTCTTCTAACACTTTTTAAAGCAGATAATAATGAAATAAATATTTTCCCTGGTATATCTTAGACTAGATTTAAGGACTATCTTCGGATAGGCTTCAAGGGGTGCCTAACACCTTCCCCTTAGAGTAAATAAAACCCTTACCTAGAATTTCAATGGTTTTTTGCAGACCAAAATAGAGTTTTACATTTTACAAATGATTTTTTCAATTTTTTTTCTAAAACATAGGTGGCGACTCTAAACCTTTTCAAATCAGGTAGAAGAGCCAGACATTGTAAACATATTTTGACCAGTTCAAAATGAGGGCGCGACACTCTTCAACAATGACAATACATTGCTATCAAGAAGAAGAAGAAGAAAAAGAAATAGTTCTTTTCAAATTTCACCAATCAAAATCTCCCTTTCTTCTCTGCCAAGAGAATGTTCTAATAGATAGAAAAATGAAAGCTAATGAGTACACAGTACTTTTTCTAGAATATATCCAAAAAATGAGGTATCTTCTCTCTCTTTTTTTGTGCTGGATAATTTTGCCCCTGATCAGCGATCTGGCACCGGTGGAAGTACCAACGGTTCACCGGTTGCAATCCGCGGACCGCCGGCTACAATATCTGAACTTTCAATGAATTCCAGTAACCATCGATGGTTCCTTCGGCGTTTGGCCGATCTCCATCCGTGCATCGCTGATTCTTTGCTCTTCAATCCAACAAGTTCAGGTGTCATTGAACGACTAGACCAGCGAGTCAACGGTGGAAACTCGCGTTCGCTGGTGGCTTTGTTTCCCAGAGGCAATGGTTATCGGTTTTTCGTCGGTCTTCTTCAGTGGAGCACCGAATTTCATCCCACATCCTTCATTTTGCTCTATTTCTTGCTCATTTCTTCACATTAGACATCTACACACAACAACGGTAAAAAGGGCATAAAATCCACTTAAACAACTCAAAACTAAGCAAAAACTCAAGCTTAAGAGCCTAATGAGTTGGTGAATTACCAACTCATCAGTCTGCACACTCCTCCCCCGTCACTCCCATATCTGAGTGATCTTCTTAATCTCCTCAATAAACTCATGTGGATCCTCATCCACTCTCGATCCAAGGAACTCAGGGGGATCCATCCTGAGGAAGTTCCTAACCCTAGTCGTCACTACATTCCTATTCTCGGGAACGTGAGCTACTGCCTGCTGGTTGACTTAAGCGGTCAACGCCTGTGCCAACATCTGGATGGATGCCTTAAACTCAGCATGGGCAACCTGCTCAGGCACATGATCCGCTAGGGCTGCTGGGGCTTGATGGTGCCTGTCTCCATTGCCATTCTCATGACCATTCCCATTTTCGTTGCTATTCCTTCTTCCGTTAACTCAGCATAGAGGCATGATTCTGCAAATGCGTATAACATGAGTTAGAAGGATAGGGAGACATTTCACCGCATGACATCGATCATGAAAGAAGAGAAATTTCATAAAATGCTCCTCTTCGTCATAAGTGTGGCGCGCTTCACACCTATGAAAAAGACTCTACTTAACGCGTCTTTCAGAAACCCTAGGACACACTGAACCTTTGCTTTGATACCAAGTTTGTCATGACCCAAACATGGGCCCAGATCGAGACATGAAATCTAGAACAATAAATGGCTCCAAGTCGACCCATGGCATGAACATGATAACTAACTCAACATAATTAAGGCGGAAAGAAATTGAATCCTGAAACAGTGAAAGTCTGAATATTAAACATTTGAACAACGAAAATACATAACACTGAATCCTAAACTGAATACAACACTATGTATGAAAAGCCTCTACATACTGACGAGCTAATGGGATAAGAGTCCAACTAGCTCACTAACAATCTGAAACTGAAAATAACAACAATATGACTAATTGAAGGTCCTCGAAGGATGAGGACTCACCAAAAGCTGGTTGAAATGAACTCTGATAACCGGGTAACGAAGAGACTGATCCTGAATGTCTGAGTCTGTATAATGAAATAATATAGCATAGAGTATGCGGTCAGCACTTAGAATGTACTGAGTATGCAAGGTAAATAAAATGAACCAATCAAAATACATAAGAGTTCAGAAGAGTAGGTGAGTTCAAAACATGCAATGATAGTCATAACATAAACATGAGGCTCAAGATTTTCAGAACTATTCATAATAAAGTCCTAATCATGATCATAAGAGAAACCTTGTAAAAAAATAACTTGAGACAAAGTATCATAAGCATGAAAATGTATAAATCATGAGGAACAATGGGAGGACTCGTCTTAACCGATATCTTCATGATAGAGCTTACATGATGCCCCAACTATCTCGCTCAAGTAGACAGAGTCATCCCAGGCTTTCCAGGCCAAGGACGTACATGGAATGATATCACTAGTAGGGACCCAGCTAGAGTCCATAAGCATAAAACTACATTGGCGCGTAGTTTTGAGACCACAGGGTTTACCTGAACATCGGGCCTATTCTATGCTAGATACGGCTCCCAAAAACATGCACATGAAGACTCATATAGTAATCATGAAGTCATAATGAAATTCATGGCTAGATAAATCATAGAATACTTGATCATATTTGAAATATGTGATTAGCCATAATTATGACCCATTAGTCGGACAAAATCATAAACTCATAAATCATGCAGAACATACATGCTTGAGAAAATCACTATACTTGAAATTCATAAATTCATGAAGAGTACTTGAAGGAAATCATATCATAAATCTTAAATCAAAATTTAGGGCTTAGGAGAATCAAAATCATAATAATAGAATCATAAACTTGACTTTTCAGGAAACTTGCATAATTGGGCTTAAATTTGTTAAAATTTGAAACCATGATCTAATAATCAAAATAGGTATAAATTCTACCCATAGATCTTAAAACATGATTTGATACATGAAGGGAATTGACCCATAGATAAATCATGGAGGATTTCATAAAATTAGGAATAAGCCTCAAAAGATCATGAACTTGATCTAGAACTTAAATTCATGGAATTGAAGAGAATTTTAAGCATGAGTGAAAGGAACTCTAATTCATAGCCCTACATACCTGAGAAATCTGATTCCACACTCTTCTTTGAATGACCAAGAGGATTGGAGGAGAATTGGAGGGTTTCAAGCTTGATCTTCAAAGAGAAACCTCTACTCTTGCATGCATGGGAGTTGAATGAATTAGGATAGGCTAAACCCTCTTAAAATCCTCTCAAGAAAGTTTAAAATGACGTAGTTTAGGACTTAGGAGCTTAGAAATTATGAAAATGCCCTTAATGAAAAATATTGAAAATGGGAACTGTCTGTCATCATGACTCTCACCACGAGCCGTACCATGAAGTAATGACTCGTGGTTACTTCTCATGGTCACCACTAATCCTCCCTGCAACATCTCTAGATCTCACCACGATTGCATATCACGACTCATGGTGTCCTACCACAAGCCATACTACCAGTCGTGACATCATCCCCTCACCTGCCAATTCCTAACCACGACTTCCATCGAGACTTCTTGTTACTTACTATGAGTCGTACCATGATTCATCACATCATACCCCGGCACCACAAGGAAACTCATCACGACTCCTAACCACGGTCGTACCTACACCTCATGACTCGTGGTGTGATTCGTGCTCTAGATACCAATTTCAGAATTCCACCACGACTGAGACCATGACCCGTCACTTCCTATCACGACTCATACCATGAGTCATTCTAGTTCAAAAATTCAGGTTTTTCTACAGAACTCATTTCTAAATGCCTCATTTATTTCATAGAAACTTTTGGGGTATTACATTCTCCCCCCCCCCCTCCCCTTTAGGAATATTTGTCCCCGAATTGAAATTAATTTTGCTTAATATGCTTCAAAATAGGTACTCAGTAACTTAGGTATCAAACACATACCTTAATACCTTAATATCACGTCGACATCATGAATAGGTGAGAATATTTCTTCTTCATTTCCTCCTCAGCTTTCTAAGTTACTTCCTCGACATAATTACTTCACCATAATATCTTGACTGAGGCAACTTCTTTAGGTCGAAGCTTCCTGACATGACGATAAAGTATGGCAACTACGACCTCTGTATAGGTCATCTCCTTAGAAATATAGACATCATTAATTGTCATAATATGGGTCGGGTCTCCTATAAACTTTTGCAACATAGATACGTGAAATACTGGATAGACTACCGCTAACTCTGGCGATAACTCTAGCTCATAGGCTACCTTGTTTATCCTACAGATAACTCTATAAGGTCCAACATATAAATCCTGCTCAGCTTTCCCTTACGGTCAAATCGCATGATGCCTTTCATAGGAGACACCTTCAGAAAGACCCAATCATCAACAACAAATTCTAATGTTCGACAGCGTATGTCAGTATAAGATTTCTGTCTGCTCTGAGCTATCTAAAGCCTATATCTAATAAGCTTTGCCTTTTCCACAACCTGTTGGGCTAGATTTCGCCCCAATAGTTCCACCTCGCTAAGTTCGAACCAGCTGATTGGCGATCTACACTTTCTCCCATACAAAGCTTCAAACCGAGCCATATGAATGCTTTCCTGATAACTATTATTATAGGCAAATTCTATCAAGGGAATATGATCATTCCAGCTTCCCCCAAAGTCTAGGATACAAGCATGCAATATATCTTAAAGTTCCTGGATGGTGCATTCATCCTATCCATTTGTCTATGGATGAAATACTGTTGAGATTTACTTGAGTGCCCAGACCTTTCTAGAAGGACTTCTAGAAGTTTTCTATGAATTGAGTGCCTCTTTCAGAAATAATGGATAACGGAATGCCATGTAGGCGAACTATCTCACGGATATACAACCTGCATAATCCTCTGCAGCATAAGTCATCCTGATTGGAAGATTGTGAGCTGATTTAGTCAATCTGTCTATGATTACCCAGGTGGAATCATACTTTTTGCTTGTCCGTGGAAAACTAGTAACAAAATCCATATTAATCACTTCCCATTTCCAAGCTGGGATCTCCATATTTTGAGTCAAGCCTCCAGGTCTCTGGTGCTCGACCTTCACCTGCTGGCAATTAGGAAACTTAATCATAAAACTTGTGATATTCTTTTTCATACCATTCCACCAGTACAACTGTTTCAGGTCACGATACATCTTCATGGCACCTGGATGTATTGAATACCAAGAGTGATGAGCTTCACTCATGATTTGCTATCATACCTTGCCCACATTCGGCACACATAAATGAGTCTAGTACCTGAGGACTGATGAGTTGATAATTTACCAATTCACTAGGCTCGTAAACAGAGTTTTTTCTTACTTTTCAAGTTAATTTGGTGGATTTTATTCCTTTTCTCCTTGATCTTTGCAGGTACTTAACCTGAATGGAGAAAAGCATGAAATTGAGCAAAAAGCATAAAAATTAAGTTGAGGACCGGCGCTCCATCGGAGGACACTGGCGAAACGCTGGTCAACCACAGCTGTCTACTATGCTAAGAAAGGATAAAGACCGGTAGACCGCAGATCAACACCGGCATACCGTAGATCAGCACCAACAAACCTCTAGTGAATCGCAAGTGATGCCCGTCAGCAAGAGGTAAAACATCAAGCACAAAAAAAAGGAGGAGCAAATATATACCCTATTTTTGTACATTTCAAAAAGAAACTAACATTCCATTCTAGAGATAATGGATTATTCTATTGAATTGGCTGGTAATAATGTTGAGAGAAGTTGAGAAAGAAAGACTCATCTTCTTCATTGAGAAGGTAGAAAACTCCATTGGATCTTAGACCTTACTTGACTTTTTTTTACTCAATTTATGAAATGATATTGAATTATTGTTGAATTGAATGTCTTACTTTACTTACATGAGTAGCTAAATTCTTTGCTAGGGGTGTGTGAATGATCAGGGTTGATAACGAGTTAAGAGGAATAGGGAGAGATAAACTTCATTGCATGACATAGATCATGAAAGAAGGGAAATTTCCTAAAACGTCTTGTAGCTTCTTCCCCATATGTGTGGAGCATTTCACACCCATGTAAAAGACTCTACTTAATATGGCTTTCAAACACCCAAGGACACCCTTAAACCTAATGCTATAATACAAAGTTTGTCATGACCCAAGCGTGGACCTCTGACCGAGACACGGGATCTAGAACCACAAATGGCTCCAAGCTAACCCATAGTGTATATATAGCATGATTTAGAAAATAACTAAGTGGAAATAAACTTGAACATAACATAAAAGGAAGTATGCATATCATAAAAATATAAATGTAGACAATGAGTCAACACGCTGAACCATCTATACATAACTTTCTGAAAAGCCTCTAATCATAAGATGAGATGATGGGACAACACCCTCAACTAGCTCACTAAGTCTGAAACTGAAAGACACAAGAAAAAGAGACATGAAACAAAACTTCCGTCCTCAGATCATGAGGACTCACCAGAACTAGGATGGTATTGGATTAGAGCGAGAGCGAGCTAATATCGGGACTGAGACTGATCACCTGTATCTATATCATGAGATGATATAGCATAGAGTATGCAGCCAGTACTTTGAATTTACTGAGTATGTAGAGTAAGTTAAACATGCTAGTAAAACGATAGTCTGGAAACATATGTATAAAACAAGATAGAACATGAGAGTAAAGGCGATATACCAAAAACCATATTTTTGAAGTAATCATAATCATGAGATATTCATCATAAGCTGAAATATAACAACCCAATGTTTGAAAATAGAAATCATATAGTGTATCATACTTGAAATCAAAAGTGAAAACTCATAAACTGATTAATGGGTCAAATATGCTATAAAACATAGTATCATAAATCATGAACATGAGTAACTTAAACACGAGGAACAATGGGAGGCTTCATCATAACCAACACTATCATGATATAGCTTACATGATTCCCCAACTATCTCGCTCAAGTGGACAGAGTCGTCCTAAGCCTTGCAAGGGCAAAGAATAATAAGGCGTGACATCACTCGTGAGCCTCATCGGGCTAGGGGAACACTCTCTGGCGAGGCCCTATACATGAATATATATACATACATATATATACATACATACATACATATATATACCTACATACATATATATATATATATATAGACACACACCTATGGTGGCACGTACTTGCACCCCTAACCTACTCAGTGCTAGATACTACTCCAAAAAACATGCACATGGCTCATAATCATCATCATGAAAACATACTTGATCTTACATGGGCTTACCTAATTCATGAAATCATAATCATACTTGACATACATGAAATAGTCATAAGATTAATTCCATTAAGTTGTCCATTATAAATATCTTGAGTGTCATGAAAACTATACATGCTTGAATAGACAATCATAATTGAAATCATAGGCTCATAAGCTTGAAATTTACAAAATCATGCATAGTTGGGAAAAATCACCATAACTTGAATGTATAGATTAATGAGAGATTCTAGTAGAAAATAAGCAATCATAACAATAAATCATGAATTTTATCATAAGAAACTTGAACCCATAATAGATTATAAGAGATTTCATGAGAATTGGGCCTAACCCTTGGATTTCAACATATCATGCTCCGAGACTTGAAATCATGAAATAGGGATGAAACTAGACATGAGGGTGGAATATTTCCCCATTAATAACCCTATATACGTGGGTTAATTGAATCCCTAGCTTGACTTAAAGACACAAGAGATATTGAATGATCTTAATGAAGAACCCTAATCTTGGCTTGAGAGGATTTAATCTTTCAAATGGGGTGTTAGGAGTAGAATAAATGTTTAGGCTAAATAAAACCCTTAAATACTCCATTTAGGAAACCCAAAATGACCTCATTTAGAAGTTAAAATAATAGGAAGTTACGAAAATACCCATGGAAAATTGCACTCAAAATCCTATCTGCCAGTCGTCACGACCCGTACCACGGGTCGTTGTTTCTCACCACGACTTATGGTGACTAGTCGTGGTATGATGGTCCTGATTTCCACTCCTATGATCTTCTATACCATGACTACTTGTCACGAATCGTCATGCCACACAACGAGTCATACCATGATTTGTTACTTCCAAGGTCTGTCAACCAGCTGGATGTCACGACTCCTGACCACGACCTGTTATTGGGACTCACGAGTCATAATGTGCCTCATTGTATCAGGTCTGTTTCTGTAGATGCAACCCATGACTCATGACATGAGTCGTACCATCCTACGATGACTCGTGATGTGGACTCGTGGTCTGGGAGATGAAAATTCTTAAGCTTACCAAGACTCCTCTAATGATTCATTACATGAAACCACGACTCGTATGACGTGTCGTTCTGAGGAAAATTGTATATTTTTCCGTTGGTTCTATTACAACTCTAGGGTTTGATCTTAAGGACTTTTGGGGTATTACACCCTTGCTCTCATGTTCTATCTTATTTTATACTCATGATTTCAAACTATCATTTTACTAGCATTTTACTTTCTCTACATACTCAATACATTCAAAGTACTGACCACATATTCTATGTTATATCATCTCATGATATAGGTTCGGGTGATCAGTCTCAACCCCGAAGTTAGATCGCTCCCGCTTCAGTCTAATACCATCCCAGTTTTGGTGAGTCCTCATGATCTGAGGACGGCAGTTTTACTTCATGTCTCTTTTTCTTATATCATTTAGTTTCAGAATTAGCGAGCTAGTTGGGGATGTCGCATTAGCTCATCTTATGATTAGAGGCTTTTCAGATAGTTATGTATAGATGGTTTAGCATTGTTGACTTGTTGTCTACACTTTTGTTTTTATGATATGCATACTTCGCTTACGTTGTGTTCAAGTTTATTTCTGCTTTAAATATGCTCTCTTTTATGTTATGTATGTAACATGGGTTAGCTTGGAGCCATTCCTGATTCTAGATCTCGTCTCTCGATTCGAGGTCCATATCGGGTCGTGACATATTGAACAACCCCAAAGGTTTCCAAAAAAACAGTAAGGAAAGGTGACAAGATTCATAATCTCAAAGCATCAGGCTCTCAGTCTCAGGCCAGTGTTACTCAAAGCATCCCACGATTTCCCTCATACAACAGGTGTGGGAGAAGACACCTAGGAGAATGTCAATTAGGATAAATGGATGTTTTGGATGTGGGCACCTGGATCATTTTCATAGGGACTGCCCTAATACAGTCTAGAAAGTTGGGGGGTAATGCTACTAGATCTCATAAAACCACCCGCACTCCCTCAACTCCTTCACGTGGTACTCAGGCCACTCTAGGAAAGGTGTGAACAGAGGCAGTGGGAAGAATTGTTTATATGCTTTAGTTGGCCACTAAGATCTAGAGGCACCTCCACATGTTGCCACGGGTATGAGATTAGTATACACCTTTAATATTTATGCCCTTATGGATCCTTGATCCACCTTATCATATGTGACGCCTTTTATTGCCTGGAATCCCAACGACTCCATGAACCTTTCTTAGTATCCATTCTGATCGGTGAGTTAGTAGTTGCAAAACCTATATATAGAAATTTTATAATCACTGTGTGTCACATAGATACTAAGTACGACCTTGTTGAATAGAAAATGGTTGATTTTGACGTCATCATGTGTATGGATTGGTTGTCCTCATATTACACTATATCGAATTATTGCACCAAAGTGATCACAATTCTTTTCTTTAATGAGCCGGTGTTAAAATGGAAGCGTAATATTTTGGTGCCAAATGTAAGTTTATTTCCTACCTTAAGGCAAGAAAGTTGATATCCAAGGGGTATCTATATCACCTAGTGAGAGTAAGGGACATCGATACTGAGGCGTCAGACTTTCAGCCAATGCTAGTCGTTAGTGGATTTCCAAAAGTATTCCCAGATGAATTTTAGGGAATCCCTCTTGAGATATAGATTGATTTTGGGATTAAGGTTATTCATGATATGAAGTCTATTTCTATTTTCCCATACAGAATGGCCCTAGTAGAGTTAAATAAATTGAAGGAGCAGCTGAAGGACCTACACAACAGGGGATTTATTTGGCCAAGTACCTTACCGTGGGGTGCAACAGTCTTATTTTTCTGAAAGAAGGATGGGTCCTTGCGGATGTGTATTGATAAGCGTCAGATGAATAAGGTCACCATGAAGAATAAATATCTACTTCCAAGAGTTGATGATTTTTTGACCAGCTCTAAGGTTCCAAGTGTTTCTCCAATATTGACCTTAGATCGGGGTATCACCAGTTGAGGGCTAGGAGAAGGATATCATGAAGACGGCTTTCAGGATCAGGTATCAACACCTTAAATTTCTTGCTATGTCCTTTTGGTTGATTAATCCACTAGTAGCCTTCGTGGATCTCATGAAAAGAGTATTCAAATCGTACCTCAACTTATTTGAGAAAGTATTTATTGATGACATAGTGGTGTGTTCGAGGAATGAGTGTGAACATGCAAATCACCTTGATCGTGGGCAAAATAGCATGCCCGAGTGATGCTTTATAACTTCGTTTAGTCTTGTTTATCTAATTATTTATAAACATTTTCATGTGATTTTATATAAATGTGAAAATATGTACTAACCAACATGATTAGTCCTTGTTTTTGTAGGTTTAAAATGAATTTGAGGAACTAATTTAGAAGTTGGTGAAGTAGAAGAATGGATTCCGGAGCAAATTACAAAAGTCGGCAAAGAAGCATGCCTTGGAAAGGCTGGCCGCGCCAGGCAACGTGCCACGCTGTGCGTGTGCCACGCCCAGCGTCGTGCCACGCCAATGCCAGGAGCGAGAGGAAGGCAGCAAGCAGGCAAGCATCCTGCGCGCCAGCACCGTGCCATGCCAGGCGACCTGCGCGCCAGCGCCGTGTCACGCCTGCCATCGCGCTGCACGAGCAGCGTGCCACGCTGGCCATCGTGGCAAGCCTCGACATATTATCATCCTAAGGCGATTTCCAGTGTGCATCCGCATTACCTCTGTGTCATAGAGGCAGTGCTCCGCGATACACTCCGTGACACGGAGCCATTCCACGACAGGCATAATTTTGCATAATTCTCATTTAGTATAAATAGGTCCCTTAGCTCCTAAAATCATTTGGTCACGACTTTATTCTGAAAAACCACCTAGGAGTGAAGGGAGAAGTGGGAGAATTCACCTAGGGTTCATCAATTTCATCTTCTCCTCTAGAAATTCTTGTAAGTATGTTACTTTAACAATGTTTTCTTGTAATTTTACGAACTTGAATGGCTAGAACCCTTCCTCTAGGGTTGAAGCCATGAGTTATGATTGTGTTTTTACGAATTTGCTTTGGAATTCAATTATTGATTGTTGTTTTGTCTTGCATTCTTAATTATGGTTGTTTTTATGATTGATCACCATGAAAACACATACGTTAAACTTAGGCAAATGCTTGAGAAAGCAAACCTAGGGAAGAACATAAGAATGTAAGAAGCAAGTTCTTGTCTTTTGATAAGATTTTGTGGATAGGATAGAAATATACCTAATACCTTGCTTGGTTGATAAAATGGGAAGAAAGAAAGACATCGGCTTAGAATTATCACATCACCACTCGAAGAAGTAGTTGTGAAGATATGTTTGGTTAAATGGTTGGAGGTACGAGGGGACCCTAATCAATGGCATAACCCCATAAACCACATCCACGTAGTTAATTGCCCACGAACTAGAATTAGCATCCTTGCTCACAATGTTGTAGTGAGGCTAGTTTTTCATGTTTATAGGTTTGGAAGACCATGAACATGCAATTCTAATTATGTGAGATGACAATTGATAGTTTCATACTTAATCCATTGCAAACCGTAGTATCACATGATTCTCCGGCTTTAACTCTGTGTTGCTCCTGGAATGAATTCAGAGTATTTTGTTGACCACAATTAGACTTAATTAAACCCTATCAAAAACTTCTACAATCAACACTTGCGGCATTTAATATCACACTTGAACTTGATAGTTAGCTGAATTGGTCCAGTCCCTGTGGGTTCGACATCCGGCTCTTAAAAAGGGCCACTATATTACTTGTACGACCCGTACACTTGTAGGGCACCGTCACACCTCAGAATAGTATTACAAACACTTATAGATCGTTAATTCTCCAAGTGTGAGTTTTGGCTAAACTCAATCGCTTTCCTAGTCCACGTGGTATCAGGTAAGGGCTTCGATATATCCTCCAAAGATTGAGACAATGAAGAATTGGTCGAGACCCATAACTCCCATAGAGATTAGGAGTTTCCTAGGTTTGGAGGGTTACTATAGGAGGTTTATGGAGGGATTTTCATTTATATCTACTTCACTAACCAAGTTGAATTTGGAAAAAAATAAGTTCCAGTGATTGAACGCCTGTGAGAAAAGTTTTCAAGAATTGAAGATTAGGTTGACTACCGCTCTAGTATTGAAGGAACCAAGGTTTTTATAGTTTATTGTGATGTTTCATGGGTAGGCCTCGAGTGTGTATTAATGTAGAATGGAAAGGTAATAGCACATGCTTCCAGATAACTGAAAGATCATGAGAGGAACTACCCCACACATGATCTAAAACTGGCTGCAGTAATCTTTGCACTAAAGATGTGGTGTTATTATTTGTATGGAGTCCATGTGGATGTTTTCACAAACCATAAGAGTCTATAGTACATCTTCAAGCAAAGGAAGTTGAACCTCAGATAATGAAGGTGGCATGAATTACTCAAGGACTATGATGTGAATATCTTGTATCATTCGGATGAGGCTAATGTGATAGCCGACTCTCTTAGTCGACACTTCATGGGGAGTTTGGCTCATATTGAGGAGTAAGAAAGACTTGGCTAGAGATGTTTACATATTGGCAAGCCTAGGGGTTTGCTTATTGGACTTCGAGGACGGCGGTGTAGTGGTGTTAAATAGTGCAGAATCTTCCTTAGTTGTGTAGGTCAAAAGGAAGCAATATTATATCCCATCTTGCTCCAATTAAAGAAGGGAATTCACAAGTAGCAAACTTTGGATTTCGAGCAAAGGGGGTGTTTCGAATATGGATGGGCTTAGAGAAAGAATTATGTCAGAGGCACATAGCTTCACAATCTATCCACCTAGGTTATACCAAATTGTACTATGAATTGAAAGAGATTTATTGGAGGACAGACATAAAGAAGAATGTAGTGGACTACGTGGCTAAGTGTCTAAATTGTCAGCAAGTGAAAGGAGCATTAGAGGCTTGGAGGCCTAGCCAAAGTGTAGAACTACCAATGTTGGAAGTGATAGATGATTAATATGGACTTCATGACAGGTTTAACTCACTCATTTCAGAAGCATGATTTAATTTGGGTGATTGTGGACCAACTCACCAAGTCAATACATTTTCTACCCATCAAGATGATAGACTCAGCTGAAGATTATGATAAGTTATACATCCAGGATATTATCCAACTGCATGGGACTCCAGTGTTTAGCATCTCAAATAGAGCTCTCAGTTCACAACTCAATTTTGGAAGTCTTTCCAGAGAGGTTTGGGTATTAATTTGAGTACGACTTTCCACCCATAGAAAGATGGTCAAGTCAAGCGCACAATTCAAACATCCGAGCATATGTTGAGAGCTTGTATTTTGGATTTCAAGGGTAGTTGGGATGACCTATTGCCTCTCATAGAGTTTACATGCAATAATAGCTACTATGGTAATATCAAAATGGCTCCTTATGATGCTCTGTATAGGAGAAGGTATAGATCACCTATTGGCTGGTTTGAAGTTGGGAAGGAAGAATTACTTAAATCGAACTTGGTTCACTAGATGTGGAGAAAGGTAACTTGATTCAGGAGTGGTTAAGAACTGCTCAAAGTTGCCAGTAATTCTATTCGGATGCATGGCATGGAGATTTGGAGTTTGTTCTTAATAATTGGGTATTCCTGGAGGTTTCACCTATGAAATGCATCATATGATTTGGAAGAAAAAGGAAACTCATTCTGAGGTATATTATCCCTTACATGATCATGCGGAGAGTTGGGTTAGTGGCTTATGAGTTAGTGTTGCCTGCCGAATTAGCTTCAGTACATCCAGTTTTCTATGTATCTATCTTGAGAAAGTGTATGAGAGACCCGTCTTTGCTTGTCCTTATTGAGAATATAGTTGTCCAAGGAAACCTGATGTATGAGGAAGTCCCAGTTGCATACTTGATCACTAAATTCGCAAATTGAGAACTAAAGAGATTGCTTCAGTAAAAGTATTATGGATAAATTAGAATATTAAATAGGCTACATGGAAAGACAAGGATGATATGAAAGAAAAATATCCCCCAGTTATTCCTCGAGTAGGAGGAAAATACTTTACTCAGTGTTTTCATAGCTCCACCCTCTATTTCATTGCTCATACTATGTAGAACTCATGCACCATGCTTAAATGAATTCATGTCCCATGTTACATTCCCTTATTTGCCATGATTCGTGTCTTCAATCACTTACTTTCTATGATTTTTTAAATTCTTCCCTTGCGATTTTGTTTTCCTATCAGTAATATTGTTCCATCAGTGGAGATAAGTAATAGGAGAGTGAGGAAAAGGTAGTAGGAAAGGTATTCAATCTAATTTTGATGTTCTTATTTCCATGATGTTAGAAACCAATAAGGGTTTAGTATGATTTATGTGCATTCTTTCCTATTGTGTTGTTTGATTTTGTCTAGCCTATGGTGATGTTTTTGGTTAGCTGATGTAAGATTTGAAATATGGGATAATACTAGTTACAAAGGAAATCTGGTGAAATTTTTAAAGGATTTCAGGGTCTACTAGTACCTACAGTCATTATTCGAGGACGAATTATTCCAAGGGGAGATATTGTAACCCTCGTACTCTCGAAAGAAATTTCCGACCTTAGTACATACCTTTTATGTGAATTATAGATTGTATATGGTGTATGGAGCCTTTAACCAAGTGTAGAAGTGCCATGGAGTTGAAATAACAGAAGTAAGAATTTCAGAAAATTTAACTTCATATGTATCGTAGATGACAACAGGTTGTAGATTTATTCTACGAGCTGTATGTTGAAGTACATAGTGGTGTCTTGAGTTTGAGATACTATTTAAGGGATCTACAGTCATTCTATAAAACATGTATTATTTATATAAAGCATAAGTCACCATCATAAATGGAAGCCCCATTTTCTAAGCTATTGTTAAGGTCTACGAAACGAACATACGAATTGCAGAATTTAATCTACCCATCAAACTTCATGTTTCATATGAAACATTAGAGAATGATCAAGGATAATATTTAATAGATGAAACAATCTACAATCTGTAAAATGATTCTAAGGACCACATTTGGGAATTATAGGTGAACTTCAGAGACTTGGTTTCTCCTCGATCAACAGACGAATCAATATATGAACCGTAAGTTGATTTTATGATTCATACCTGGCATCCTAAATGAAATTCCACAGAGTTGGTTTTCCCTAGTTCAACAGATGAAGCATTCTACGAACACAGATTTATTCAACAGTTTGTATCTTCAAACTATAAGTGGGGAATGCTTGTCTAAAGATGGTCTACAATTTGACTTACAGACCGTAGATCATTTTTATAGTCCATAATAGTGTCCAGGTACCGTATGTCATGCCTTTTTCTCTACATCTACATATAGGCTACACCAGATTTCTCAATCATTCTCTTCTCCTCTAACTCGGTAGAACAACACTCCTCTTCTATCCAAGCTTTCCCAACTTTAGGTAAGTCTCTATTCAAGCTTATATTTGTGATTCCTAGTTTCTACTCTCCTAAGGTTTCAAAGAAAAACCCACGTCTAGCTCAAGCGGGCTTAGCAGTCGTTCTTTCCCTAGCTCGCATTTGTGATTTTCTCTTGTCTTTTTAGAAGCAACTAAGATATTCTAGGAAAACCCTAAGTGTGGGTCATTATGTCCTTTCCACAAATTCTTTCTTAAATTCGTGCAAGATTTTACTACATAATTGTGATGAGATATGTTCCTTGAGTTGATAACTTCATGTCTAAGCTTTATGAACTACTTATATCTATCACGAGCAGTTAAATTTCTCACATGAGCTAATTTTATGAGATTTCTATAATCATTCATGATGCACTATAAATAACAATTTTTCCCTTATGTTTTAAAAGATGAGTTTTGAGGAAATGTCTTGAAATTTCTCCATGAGATTAATGCCACAGATTTTGGTCAAGGCCACATATGATTTTTCTTGAGTTTGGCATATGAAGTTTTAGCATGATCATGAGCTTTTATTTAAGAGTATGATTTTATGAATTATTTTAGCTTCTTTATTTAAAGTATGTATATCAGAGTATGAGCCTCATGTTACATATTTAGAACCTACAAAAAAGGTCGGGCTTTCAAAACAGAATTTTTCATATGGTAGTCAAATTATAAGCTCAGGAGCTATTACAATATTATGATTGTAGAAAAAGGAGTAGGTTGTTAACTGAGATACATGAACCTTCTAAGACAAGTGCCGAAACCTACATTTGCTGATGTAGGATTGGAGCGGCTGAGTACAGGCGCATCCATAGATTTATTTTCCCTGAAAGTGGAGGGTATTTAGGAATCTTACTAGAAAGTCAGTTTAAGGCCTTCTATCCGGCAAGGTAGGTGGTGGCTTACCGATCAGGACATAGGAATCAGAATCCATGTCTATATGGTGCACTATGTCAATTATCCCATAAACCTTCATAGTATTTTTCAGTCACAATATTGTAATACTTCGGAAGTGCCCAATACTAGACCCAAGACTTAAAAATGAAAAGTAGCAGAAATATGGAAAATTTTCTCAAAACGGATCGTGGTACGGGTCGTTGGTGTGACTAACAGCCCATTGGATTTGTCCGTTGGGAGGTACTTCAGGTTTGGAGTTAGAAGTAACGGGTCTAGGAACAATCCATTGTTTGATGTAATGAGTCACTGGATGGGGTCGTTGTGATACTGGTCCTTTGTCAAGGAGTAAGTAACGAGTCGTAGAATGACCTGTTGTAGGAAACAACGAGCTATTGTCAGCATCAATTTAAAGGGATCCCAGGTTAAGGTAGTGGTGATGATGACTGGCAACAATGACTCATTGGAGCTAGCAATGACCCGTCCTGTCCGGTCGTGGTGGGGGATCTGAGACCTGAATTCAGGGTGTAACAACGAGGGGTAGTAACGGACAGCGGGAGCTAGAAATGGACTGTTCTGACGTTCGTTGTCACTGGAAGAATAGTTTTTCCAAGAAATTCATTAAGGGTATTTTCGTTATTCCTAATCCCTAGGGTCCTAAACTACGTCGTTTTAAGCTCGAAATAGGGAGTTTTAAGAGGGGTAAGTTCATTCTAGGTTCATTCACATTCATGCATGCAAGTTGAGGGTTTAGAAGGTGATCTAGCCAAATTATCAGTAAGTGAAGGTTGAGCACCAGAGATCGGGGGGTGTACTTTAGCACATTAGCATTCCTACTTGAAAGTGGGAGGAGATCAATATGGACTTCATCACAGGGTTGTCTAGCACTCGTCGGCAGTATGACTCCATTTGGGTGGTCGTGGACACCAAAGCCGCTCATTTTCTATCCGTCAAAACCATTAATTTCGCGAAGGATTATGCCAAACTATACATTCGAGAGCTAGTTTGGTTGCATGGAGTGCCCTTATCCATCATATCAGACAGAGATACAGTTTACTTCTCAGTTTTGGAGATCATTTCAAAAGGGACTTGGTACTCAGGTTAAGCTCAGTGCAGCATTTCACCCACAAATGGATGGTCAAGTGGAGCGAACAATTCAGACTCTCGGGGACATGTTGAGAGCATATGTGATTGAATTCAAGGGTAATTGAGATGACCATTTGCCTCTTATTGAGTTTGCATACAATAACAGCTACCATTCCAGCATTCAGATGGCCCCATTTGAGGCTCTCTATAGGAGAAGATATAGATCGCCTATTGGTTGGTTTGAAGTCGGTGAAGCTTCGATTAGCTCATACGGGACAGGTTGAAAATAGCTCAAAGTCGCCAAAAGTCCTAAGTTGACATGAGAAGGAGGGAACTTGAGTTCGAAGTTGATGATTGGGTGTTTCTAAAGGTGTCTCCCATGAGGGGAGTGATGAGGTTCGGGAAGAAAGGAAAACCTAGTCCCCGTTATGTTGGCCCGTATCAGATTGCAAAACGGGTTGGCAAGGTGGCATATGAATTGGAGTTTCCCTCAGAATTAGCTTCTGTTCATCCTATTTTTCATACATCGCTCTTAAAGAAGTGTTTGGGTGATCCAGCTCTAGTTGTCCCGATGGACAGTGTCAGTGTGAGAGACAGCCTTAGTTATGTGGAAGTTCCGGTGGAAATATTGGATCGTCAGGTTCGAAGGCTAAGAAACAAGGAAGTAGCTTCAGTTAAAGTTTTATAGAGGACCATTATTCTTTTCTATTCATTATTCTTTTTATCATCATGTTGAGGGAGCTATGTGGGAAGCCGACGCAGATATGATGGCTAGATACCCACATATATTCCCTACCGGCTCAGTTCTAGCTTGAGGTGTCAGTTTTTTCCCTAAAACTCTATTCAGTTTCGTGTTCAATTTATGTGCCCCAGTTTCTTTCATGTAAATAGATGTATGTATGATTCATGAATTCAGTTCAGTCATGTAGTTTAAATCGTAGATAGTTATTCCATCAGTTTCGGCATGTATGTTCAGTGTTTAAGTATGACAAATGCATTTCTCTTTTTTTTTTGTATGTTTTCCCACATTCGAGGATGAATGTTCCCAAGGCGGAGATATTGTATTACCCAGAAAGTGCCCGAGACTAGACTAGTGATTTAAAAATGAAAAGTAGTAGAAATATGGAAAAATTTCTCAGAACAAATTGTGGTACAGGTCGTTGGTGCGACTAACGACCCGTTGGATTTGTCCATGGTGAGGTACTGCAGGTTTTGAGTTGAAAGTAATGGGTCTAGGAATGACCCGTTGTTTGATGTAATGAGTCATTGGATGGAGTCGTTGTGAGACTGGTCCTTGGTCAAAGAGGAAGTAACAAGTCATAAAATGACCCATTGCAGGAAACAATGGGTCGTTGTCAGTAGCCATTTAAAGGGATCCTAGGTTAAGGCAGTGGTGACAACGACTGACAACAACGAGTCATTGGAGCTAGCAACGACCCGTTCTGTTCGATCGTGGTAGTGGATCTGAGACCTAAATTCAGGGTGTAACAATGAGGGGTAGTAACGGACAGTGGGAGCTAGCAACAGACCGTTCTGACGTCCGTTGTCACTGGCAGAACAATTTTTTCAAGAAATTCATTAAGGGTATTTTCATTATTCCTAAGACCTAGGGTACTAAACTACGTCATTTTAAGCTCGAAATAGGGAGTTTTAAGAGGGGTAAGTTCATTCTAGGTTCATTCACATTCATGCATGCAAGTTGAGGGTTTAGAAGGTGATCAAGTTTAAGTTTTCCACATGTTTGTCCTCAATTCTCTTTGGGCTATCAAGGAATTTGTGTAATCAGACCCTTTTAGGTTTGTAGGGTTATGAATGAGTGGATTTGTTCACACCCATGCCCAATCCCTCTCTAATTCATGAAAAATCTATATGTTGATCCTATGGGATTTTAACCCAATGCCTGAATTTCCAAAGTTTCTACCATGGGTATGATCTAAGCATGTTTGTATTATTGAATTATGATTTATGGGCAAGTTTTACGATGTTTTCAATTATAAATCATGTTTTCAAGTTTTTTATAAATTATAATACCCATCCATGGAAGTTCATGAAAAATTGAGATCTATGATGTATGTTCAATGTGATGAGATATTTGTGACGAAAAGTATGTTTTCAAGTTATCCATGTCCATGATCATGTTTTCAAGAGAATCAAGTATTTTCAAGCATGTTTAAGTATTGGGCAAGCCCATATGTTCAAGTATGATTTATGATTTCATGTCAATTAGCTTACCACATGATTTTGGAGTCTAGACTCCCAATTTTATTCAGCTTGTGGTGCGATTTGAGTCAAGGCTCCTTATGTTATGATTTCTGATTATGCATGTAATTTATTATTCAACTTCGTCGCTAGACGATGGTTAGCTTTGTTGAAAATGATAGAGAGCATATGCATATTTTTGGGAGTAGTCTCTAGCACCGAGTAGGCTAAGGGTCAGTCAACCTGATGCCTTAGAACTACGCGCCAACGTAGGTTTACTTATATACTTTGGGACCTCCCTTGGAGCTTTCCCCTGCTCCAAGGGGCCTCGATCTTGATATCGATATCATGGTATCGTCCTTAGCCCTGGCAAGGCTTTGGACGGCTCTGCCTACTAGAGTATGATAGTCGGGACCATGTAAGCTCTATCGTGGTAATGTCGGTTATATGAAGAGTCTCCCATTGTTCCTCATGATTTCAGTTATTCATGATATCATTCATGATATATATATATATGTGTGTGTGTGTGTGTGTGTGTGTGTGTGTGTGTGTGTGTGTGTGTGTGTGTTCTAAAGCAGGTTTGACCCAATGTTCAGTTTTACTTATGATTATCAGATTTCAGCTTTGGATCATTCGAATTCAGTTATGATGTACAATTATGATAAGATCATGATTTTAGAAATTAGCATGCAAGCCCTACTCTCAGATTCTTATCTTGATTATGTTTTATATTATGCATGTTTTAAATGATTTTATTTAATTAATTAGTTTTACTTACCTTGCATACTCTGTACATTCCACGTACTAACCACATACTCTATGTTGTATCATTTTATAATACAGGCTCCGACATCCAAACTCAGCATTGTCACTAGTCAGTTCCAGAGTTAGCATTCATTCTCTATTGGTGAGTCCTCATCTGTCGAGGGCCCCTTTCTATTCAGTTATGTTTACAAAATTTCAGTTTCAGACTTAGAGAGTTAGTTGGGGTCTTGTCCCATCAACTCATCAGACGTAGAGGCTTTTTAGACATAGATTGTATTCAGTTTCAAATTCGTAGTTGTATTCTAATGTTATGTATGTTTAGACTTCCGTTATGATTATCATGATTGATTTTTCCGCTTTTATTGATTGAGTTAGAAGTTATATTCATGCCATGGGTCGACTTGGAGTATTTTGGGGTTTCTTATTCCGTGTCTCGATCCGGGCCCATGTTCGGGTCGTGGAAAATATGAACTATAGATTTTAAGGGAAAATTTCATGTTTTTCTTTCAGAACCTTTATGATGATTTTTACATGTGAAATAATGATTTCTATGCATGGTCTCTCTACTTCTCAATATTCTATGTATCATATTTTTATCATCTTACATACAGTATAATTTCATGTACTAATACCCCTTTTTCGGGGTTCTTCATTGTTAAATAATGTAGCCTCGGGTATAGATACATTTAGATATGCAGCTCAGTAGACTTATCTCAGTTTAGCTTTTGGTGAGCTTCATTTTCCCTTAGGGCAATTATCTTTCCAATTGAGTATAGTTTGTTTAGAGCTCACACCAGGGGTCTTATCCTGGTAAATCAGACATTTCTAGTTATAGAGGCTTCATAGATTGTCAGTTAGTATATCCCCTTATTATAACTCTAATCTGACCTTCGTATCACTTTTGTATTAGAATGATGATTTTATGAAAAGCTTTACTTTGATGCATGATTTATCTCCTTCTCAGATTTATATTATCCATGCCCCTTTTAATGACTAATGATTGCTCACAGTTCATTCCATGTTGAAAGGTACACTTAGGCCAAAAATGGCATCAAGTGCCGGTCTTGCCTAGCTCTTAAGCTGGGACATGACACCATTAGTATGAAAATTTGCTAATGACTACATATGATAGGTTTTCTATTACATTCATCAGTTCCATCTCTAATTCATTCCATTTCACCAATGATTCTCCATTAACAAAATAGATTTGTTTAATAGGAATTGGCTAAACTAATGTCGCTTGCTGCATGAGACAATTCATAGATATAGGGTTTACTATTTTTGAATAGTATAATGTGGGATTTGTTATAAAAGTTGTAGCATTAGGGTTTAGAGTAGTAGTAGTTGTCGTTAAGGGAGGAAATTGGGAAGATGAAATAGTTACCTAACCAACCACCATGGATGGATGGCCGACGACTATCATATGCTTGATTACTGGTAGGAATGCATGGAAAAGGAGAAGTTTTAGAGAGAGAAGTTCTTGATTGATGCCCTTAGTGTATTGTTTGAGATATTTATTCTCTATGTCTGAAATTATGCATGGACTCTAATGTAAATTATATGTAATAAATTATCACTGGTATGATACACGTTCTGAAGATAATTCAATCAACAACCAGACACATTTGTTGATCCAAAAGTGTATATAATATTTTTAGTTGTAAATTCTCTTATTGAGATCAAAATCTTTAAGGAAAGAATCTATGAGCACACTTGAAGCATGATAGACCAATCAATTTCAAAGGTAAAACTCCTTGAAGAAGGAGTGAAGCAAATGATTGAGATGGTTATAATATAAGGCAAGTGATTTAGAATAATACCATGAAATAATGCTTCATACAAGGTTTGTATAAAAAATCTTGAAGGATTTAGAAGGTTTTAAAGCGATTCCATTGAGTACCCTAATGACTGCGAGATTGTTTAGCATAAAGAAAGATCAAATCTTGATCTCATAAAAATAATCAGAAAGTATCATGTCTTAATATAATTAATGGACTTATATATCCTATTATTATCATCCAGGAGATAATATTTTCTATCAATGTGCAAGAAAGATGTAACCTCACTTTTACCGGTGGAAAAATCAGAGTGAATCAAATATTGATTTAAATTTATTCACTCTAAACAATATTGATAAGGTTTGTCAGTTATGAAAGTTCAGGGAAATTATTTGATTTGTATGAAGTTTGATCTAAAAAAAAGTCATATGTTTGCATGTGGGAATATACTGTCATATTATGTTATTCTATAAGATAGTCATTTTTTTTATATGTCATGCAACTGAAAGTATTCGCCACTTGATCGTTGATACGAATAAGTTGAATGAGCAATTTGTTCGATAATGAGATCATGAATAAAGTGATGGTCAAGAATGTATTTTGTTGAGCTCAAAGATTCAACATATCCAAGAGATACATGTTATAATCATATTGATAGTACTGTTAATACCAATATTTTGGGAAGATGATATACAAGATTGGAATGCATCATCTACAAGATTAAGTGATGATTAAATTAGAGGGAGTAATATGTGTTGTACTTTTTTTCTCTTTGTTGAGGTTTTGTCCCACTTAATTTTTCTGGCAAAGTCTTTAATGAGGCAACTAGCAATGCAAATTACTAGATACATGCTTTTTTAATGAGGCAACTAGCAATGCAAATTACTAGATACGTGCACTCTTTTTCTGTCACTAAAATTTTTTTCATAGGATTTTTTCTTGTAAATTTTAACGAGACACATTATTTATTAGTGGACATTTAAGGCAGAGTGTGGTAAATAATCTTATTTAACTGTCAATATCCATAATTTCTAGATGTAATATTTACCATCGTGTAATAATACCCATACTCCATTACCGCCTCCATGATCTCCCACACCCTCGTGATATTTCCTACATTCTTATGGATTAAAGCAATACTTAAGCCAACCTTACAACTATCCTCTTATAAGAATATAAATAGGAGTATGATAAGTGATGAATGATATACTTGTAAACTTGAATATTTAGAAGAGAATAAGAAAAACTCTCATCTGTTATCTATATCTTTCTTGATTACAATATGTTCCAATATTGTTATTCATTTAGCTTAGTTCATAGTCCCTTCATTTTAATTTGTTTGTCTTGCTATTTTTTTTAGTCTATTTCTGTAAAAAAAAGTGAATCTTTTTATTTTTGACAACTCTCTTTCCACATGTCAAGTTTAAGACCTCAAAATAAATATATTTCATATATTTTTAATTTAAAATTATAAAAATAATTTTTCTTTTACTTTTTAAAACTCAATATCAAATCAAAATCACACCATCAAATTAAAATGATGGGAATAACAAATTTCACAGTATTGCCTTTAGCTTTTAGATTTAAAAAATAAAACTATTCTTGAATGAGACCAAAAGGGCCAGCTTGAGCTGAACTAATATGCACTACACACGTGTTTTATTTTTTAAAAAAGGGAACAACTTCGTAATAAAATGTGTAATTTGCAATTAACACTAATGTGTATTGGGTTAAAAAAAATGATGTTCCGTTCATTCTTAAGTTTCTACAAATTATGTTCATACTACTTATAAACTATACTATCTCCATTTCAGTTTATATATATATATTTTAATTTATTTAAAAAAATATTTTTTTGATAGTTCATTAATTTTAATTTTTTACATCACATGTTTAAGATTATAAGATTAAAAAAATATTTTGATACAATTTACGTATTTTTAATTAAAGTTGCAAATTTTTTTTAAAATTTATTTTTTAAAATTTCATATTAAATTAAAATTAGATAAATATAAATAACAATAAAATAAATAGAGATAAGAGATGAAAGTGTAAAATTTATTTTATATATTTTAAAGTAGTTTCAAATGATATTGAGGAATATGAAGATGGTATGAATATGATAATTAATCCATTTGAGTTTATGAGTGAAAATGAAAGGTGAGAGATAATGTTGAATAGTGAATATTTATTTCTAGAAAAATGGAAGAAAATCTCGGGCACTATGGAAATCCGAAGTCGCCGCCGAAGAAAACTGCTCAATTAATCTTTTAAAAGAAAAAAATCAAACGCCAAACACACACACATTTGTTTAATCCATCAACTGCTATGCCCCCGTCCAAAAATGTCACGGATCTCCCTCTCTTTCACCTTCCCATGTATTAATTGAAGCTGATTGAGAAAATGATCATTCCCTTTCCTACCTCTACATGTGGGCTTCTATACATACACGTATTCATTCATAACAGTAACTGAGAGAGAGAAAGAGAAAGAGAAAGAGAGAGAGACCATTCATTCATATTGACTCTTTGAGATTTGGGTTGTTGTAGCCGATCTGATGGAGAACCAAGTTGACATAGAGAATGATGGAGAAGGGATGATTGACGAAGAGAAATTTGATTTGGAAAGAAATTTTTCCGCAATTTCAGAGTGTGGTATAAGAGAGCCTTTGCTCAAATCCAAGAGCAGAGTGAACAACACCTCCCAAATCGCTATTGTTGGAGCCAATGTTTACCCCATTGAAAGCCTCGACTACGAGTATGAATGAGAATACTTTCTTCTTTCTCTTTTTTGTCCAAAACTAGTTCTGAGGTTGTCCATCACTTCTCAGTTTGGTCTTCTGGATGAAAAATAATCAATCCTAAATTTACCTAGATTTCCAAATCAATTAGCAATTATGAATTCTCTGTTTTTCATTCATTCAACTCTATGCAGTCCAATTCAATGCATTATAGTCAACATTCCGCTACCATCTCCCCGTTACCAGGCTTGAGATTTCTTTTGATGATGAAAATAGATTCTTTTGCTATGGAATTAATAGAAGAAAAAAGAAAATGAACTGCCATAGGAATAGGTATGGAAAAAGACCATCTGATCTTTGATGTTCAAATCTTCTAGTATATGTACTGCTACTATAGTTGCTCTTGTATCAATGGAGTCCTGAAAGCACTTGCTTCACCAACTTTTATATGATGGAGACCCAGATAGCCATCCTCTTTATACCTTTTCAAAGCAAATGATATCTCTCTCGCTCTATCTTTTTTAATCATTGCTTGAGATTTTATTTCTCATTTGTAGTAACTTGTAGTCAACCAGAATACGTGCTTTTCTAGTAGTAACTTTTATCTGTCCTGTATCCACTGAAAATATCTATCCAGTGTCCCATTTTGATCTTGCAATTTATTTTTTGCAGGATTGTAGAAAATGACCTTTTCAAACAAGACTGGAGATCTAGGAAAAAGGCTCAGATATTTCAATATATATTTCTCAAATGGACTCTTGTACTCCTCATTGGATTGAGTACTGGACTTGTTGGTTTCTTTAATAACATAGGAGTGGAAAATATTGCTGGTTTCAAGCTTCTGCTGACTAGCAACCTAATGCTCGAGGAAAAGTAAGTACAACTTCAATCAAGATATAGATGGTGACTTTGAAATGCTAAATATGAATGATTATGGCAAGACCCTGCAACTTATGCTGTTCAATGTATTATGTCATTATTAAGTTATTTTAATTCCAGAGCAGGTATTTCCAGGCATTTGCTGCTTTTGCGGGTTGCAATGTGGTTCTTGCAACTTGTGCTGCGGCTCTCTGTGCATTTATTGCACCTGCAGCTGCAGGATCTGGTATACCTGAAGTAAAAGCATATCTAAATGGTATCGATGCTCATTCTATTTTGGCTCCAAGTACATTACTTGTCAAGGTTGGTCTCTCACTCTTTTACCTTTTTCGTATACACCTTGTTGCTCGCCACATGGCCATCTCTAAGAAGCACAATTTTGTTGAATTAAACTTGCAACAATAACAGTTATGGTTTCAATTAAAATATTTGATATAGGGATAACTGAATATGTATTAGCACTTAGATTTGATTTGTTTTACTTGAGCTGAGGGTCTAGCAGAAACAGCCTCTCTACCTTCACAAGGTAGGGGTAAGGCTACGTACACACCATCCTGCCCAGACCCCACTTGTGGAATTACAATGGGTATGTTGTACATTCTTGTATTAACACTCAAATAACCATGCTTATTTTTGTGCACTCAGTCCAGTTCATGCTTGATTGTTTTTACCTTAATATGGACATCAATTGAAGTAATTGTTTTTAAGAAAACTTGTATAGTAAAAAAAATATTGATTCACATTGTTTTGCGTATTTTAGATACCTTTAATTTAGGTACATCTGACATGGTAATTTATGCATGTTACCATTTCACTTGTTCATTCTTTGGTTTGGTTTCTCAGATGCCATGTTACATTGAACTCTGGAGGTGTACTTTATCATCTTTTTTTCTGTATATCAAGAGTCTGGTGTTCTCATCACAGTCATCATTTACCGTGAAACGATGAGTTGCAAACTGAAGCAGTTAGCACCCTAATTCACATTAAATGATTGTTAGGGTATATTTGTCTGTTCTCTAGTTCTACCGGTTGCGATTTATTATAATGCTGATTGGCTCTATTGCTGAAAGTCACTCTTGAAAACATTTATTCTGACATGTTGCGCTCCGCAGATCTTTGGCTCCATTTTGGGCGTTTCTGCTGGATTTGTTGTTGGCAAGGAAGGACCCATGGTCCACACTGGTGCTTGCATAGCAAACTTACTTGGACAGGGGGGTTCCCGCAAGTATCATTTAACTTGGAAATGGCTAAGATACTTCAAAAATGACCGTGATCGAAGAGATTTGATCACTTGTGGTGCTGCTGCTGGTGTTGCAGCTGCTTTCCGTGCCCCAGTTGGAGGAGTTCTGTTTGCTCTTGAGGAAATAGCATCATGGTCTCTGTCTCTCTCACCCCCCCCCCCCCCCCCCCCCCCCACACACACACACAGAATTGCAGACACATAAACATGCTGAATGCTAGCTTGCATTCATAAAAAGGCTTGTATCTCAAACTGTTCAATTGTTCTATTTCATGTTTTAGGTGGCGAAGTGCTTTACTTTGGAGAACTTTCTTCACAACTGCTATAGTTGCTATGGTTCTCAGATCTCTCATACAATTCTGTCGCGGTGGGAACTGTGGACTATTTGGGCAAGGAGGTTTGATAATGTTTGATGTCAATTCAGGAGTATCTAATTACAACACAATAGATGTATTGGCACTAATCTTAATTGGAGTACTTGGAGGCCTTCTGGGAAGCCTTTATAACTATCTTGTCGACAAGGTCCTTCGGACTTACGCCGTCATTAATGAGTTAGTCTTTTAAACCCTTTTTGCTAACGCTATATGTTTAGTTACTTCTCTCTCAGTTGTTAGCCATTGGAGGCATAAGTGCATGTTTAAGTCCGATGAGCAACAATTATGAGAAGTAGGCAAGGTTTTCCTGAAGCATGTCTCACTTCTTCTTTTGATGTTAGATTTGTATTTTATTTTTTTTCATTTTCATATTGGACTTCCTGGTAGATGAATGTAACTGATCCGTACTGATTATGTGAATAACAGTGTAATTTATCAAGATATCTCATCAAAGCATGTGTACATAGTTCAAAAAGTTTATCTTAAATGGGTCCTTTACCTATTGCCACCAAGACTGGTTTGATCAATGTTCTTCCCTTTCAAGTTATTTGGTACTTGTAAATGATTGACTATGTATGCGTTGGCTTTATTTATTTATTTTGGTGATGCCATCTCAATAGTAAGTTACATGTGCTGTTAATTCCACAAGTAGAATTTTCTTGGTATGTAAACTGTGGTTGTAGTTGGGTTATTTTCTTTGACTGATTCTTGGACTCAAAAGTGACAATTATGCTATTCTTTTGCCTGGCTTTCCTTCTGCTTCTGTTTTTCCTTCAGCTAATTTTTGGCAGTGAATTACAGGAGAGGTCCTGCTTTCAAGATATTGCTTGTCATGAGCGTTTCTATCCTGACTTCGTGTTGCTCTTATGGCCTACCATGGCTGGCAAGGTGCATTCCATGTCCTGTAGGCTTGGAGGAAAAATGCCCAACTATAGGTCGCTCTGGAAACTACAAGAATTTCCAGTGTCCAGCAGGGCATTACAATGATCTCGCATCACTCTTTCTGAACACCAATGATGATGCCATCCGCAATTTGTTTAGTTCAAATAATTCAAATGAATTTCACATCTCTACACTTCTAATCTTCTTTGGTGGGGTATATTGCCTTGGCATTATTACCTATGGAATTGCTATTCCTTCTGGACTCTTCATTCCTGTCATACTTGCTGGAGCCTCCTATGGCCGTATTTTTGGTAGAGCCTTGGGTTCGTTGTCCAATCTTAATGTTGGTCTGTTTTCGCTACTTGGTGCTGCCTCTTTCCTTGGTGGTACCATGAGAATGACAGTATCAATTTGTGTCATACTCCTTGAACTTACAAACAATCTACTAATGCTTCCATTGGTGATGCTTGTTCTCCTCATATCAAAAACTGTGGCTGATATTTTTAACAAGGGTGTCTATGACCAGATTGTGAAAATGAAAGGTTTGCCTTTTTTGGAAGCACATGCTGAACCATATATGAGGCATTTGGTTGCTGGAGATGTTTGTTCTGGGCCATTATTGTCATTTTCAGGTGTGGAGAAGGTTGGGAACATAGTACATGCTTTGAAGTATACGAGGCATAATGGCTTTCCAGTGATTGATGAGCCACCTTTCTCAGAGACACCAGAGTTATGTGGGATCGTTCTACGGTCACATTTACTTGTTTTGCTCAATGGAAAGAAATTCACAAAACAACGTGTATTGAGTGGCTCCAATATTTTGAGGAGGTTTCATGCATTTGATTTTGCTAAGCCAGGATCAGGCAAGGGGCTTAAGTTTGAGGATCTCGTCATCACGCAGGAGGAGATGGAAATGTATGTTGATCTCCATCCTATAACAAATACATCCCCGTATACAGTAGTGGAGACCATGTCTCTGGCCAAAGCTGCCATCCTTTTCCGACAACTTGGTCTTAGACACTTGTGTGTTGTCCCAAAGAAAACTGGGGTAAGTCCTCTCTCATTTCCCTCTCTGCACTACCCCATCACTTGTTTCATTTGCCATTTCTTAATTGTTTTTTCAAAAATTCTTTTACGATGGCACTTTTTGCACATCGGTTTAGTACATGCTGTATGAGTGGCATCACAAGTTTGATGGGAACTAGGATCTTTATGCCCATTTGGATGGATTGGAACTTCATTTAGTAAACTTTGATGGGTGTAAAGATTTTCAAAACCATATATGGTTAGTGATACTCTAATACTAAGGAATTCAAATGACATCTAAATCAAAAGGTATTTGAAATCCATTGAAAATGATTTTAAAATGCTTAGATGTCGATAGCAGCATGAGTTTTGGATCTCATTGAATTATATCTGCAAGTTATAAGTGGATCTGAAATTATATCGGTGGGTTGGGGTGTGGTTTTCATATTCGTCAAGGTTGATGACTAAATGACATCTTATTCTGCATTCTACTTATACGATAATGTCCTGAAAATATAGTTATTCTAAACTTGCAGAGGGCTCCAATCGTCGGAATCTTAACAAGGCATGACTTTATGCATGAGCATATATCGAATCTTTACCCGCATCTTGTCCCCCACAAGTAGCCGCACAAGTTTGCTCATTCCATTGGCTAATAAACAGCCCTTTGTGTATCACTATTTCCAGAATTACTCTCATTGTAATTTTTTGGTTTGATGTTTGTACAAACCCCAAATGCACTGATTTTCCAGTATCAAGGTTGTAGTCTTGTATGCGGTGGAAAATGGGCCGTTTGTTCTAAAGTTGGGTGGGTCCAGATGGATTAAACCAACAAAATGGACTAGTGTCCAAACCTTGCTCGTTGCAAGATAGAATGGGTCAAGATGAGCTAGATGATAACGTCATAATTTAATCCGCTCAATTTGATTCATTCTTTTAAATTTCCTTTTAGCCCGATTTACGTGAAAATGTTTGACTTGGCATAAAGTTTAAGAATGAAAGAAAATTTTTTGAAACTAATGGAAGATAAAATTTTAGATATTTGTGTGGATATAAATCATTTCATTAAGAGTAAGAAGAATTGTTTTTCTAATTATGGAAAGGAGAAATTTTTTTTGGGATAAACTAAAAAAAAAATTGTGTTGCTTAAATTGAGATCGAAGAATTAATAAATTTTCTTAACTAAATATCGACAAACAAGTGTTCATAAATATTACTCCGTCCGCTTCAATTTGTTTGTCTTATTTTCTCTTTTAATTCATTTAGAAAAGAACTCTTTTCTTTTTTGGCAATTCTTTACTTTTAACTTTTAACATGACATGTTTAAGATCACAATTTTAAAGGACAATTTAGTATATTCTACGTCTCTTTAGTTTATGACCACAAGATTTAAAAAAATATTTATTTTCATAAACTTCATGTCAAGTTAAAACTAGATAAATAAATTAAAACAAAATTTTGTAAATTTATCTACTTGTACAACCACAAATTTTAAAAATGTAATTTCTAATTAATTAAGTATAATATTTATCTATGCATATCACAGATTCATGCAAGTATTTATCAGAATTTTCTGTTTGTCTTTCCAAAACAATATCACTTTTTTATATTTAAAATAATTTAATTTCAAATTTCCTATTTTATTCTAAATGATATGATTTTATAATCTACTAGTCTTAGCTTATGCACCTCTAATAACGCTCAATACATCTCTGCCGATTAAGAGAGGTGGTAGCGGTCCTTGTTAAAAATAAAATACCTGAAGAATATCGGGGTTGAATCTAACAAGGAATGAGAAGAGACCATCTCTAGAGTTGTAAATCAATCTAAACTAATGAGCAACATTGCATAACAAGTAATATGTAAATATTGAGGAAAAATGGGACAATTATATGATTCTAATTGGAAGAACAAAGCAAGGCAAATTGATTGATGAAAGCAATGAGAGCAAACTAGGAATGTGTTATTGATGGAGTATCGATTAGATTGGGTTAATTGACAAGTCTCAAATATCAATTACAGTATGAATAATAATGTCTAAGGCTATATCTGCTATTTCTCAACCATTTGGGTGTATTTGCCTTGGGTTTTCTCCAAGCCCAAGGTCACAACAACAAATCAACACACAAAAACTTGAGGAAGAGTTGAGCTATTTCTAGCCTCAGCCTTTTAATAGATTGTGGAAATGAATTTTGACTATCTCTAGCTCAACCCCACATATCCACAATCCAAATCCTCACTATTGATTCCTCACCCAAATCTCACTTCTCTCTTTCAAGCAAAAGCAAAGATAAGAAAAGTAAATTAATTTCACAACCACTAATTTTAGCCTTCAAACTTAGAAGAAACAATAGATTCATGTAATATAATTGAATTTAAGACTAAATCAACAATGCCTAATCTATTCTATACCCCTATCATGCACACATCCGTAGCAATAAAATTAGCTACTCATAAATGAAGATAAAGAGAATATACCCATGGGTAGTTCATAAACATCTATCATATTAAATAGAAATTCAAGCCTTCAAATCTGCAACAGTGGTGGGTTTTTGCCCTAGAGAACTTGAAGATGAAGAAGGAGTTCTAACTTCTCTCTATAATTGTCTCTCTACTTCTCTCTATAATTCAATGCTATGATATGATGTGTTCTATTCAAAATGGGTGGTGTACAATTGGGGTGAAAAAAATCTGAAACTTTCTTGTGTGCAACTTTTCAAAATTGCCGTTGAAAGTTTCTAGGTGCTTGGGGGCCTTTCTGGACGTTTTTACACTTGCATCAGCGAAATGGGTCACTTGCTTTTCACCTGTGGTTCGCAGATGCAAATCTGTGGTTCACAGGTGAAAAACAGCTACAACTATCGGGGCACCTGGATTTAGCAAGTGCAAATCCGCAACCAGTAGGTGAAAAGCAGGTGTAAGGCAGTCCCATCTGTGGAGGAACCTGTGTTTAGTAGATGCCAATCTGCGGCAAGCAGATGAAAAGCAGGTGCAAGGCAGTCCCATTTACTATACACCTGCATTTAGCATATGCAAATCTGCTACAATAGATGCAAAAGCATGTCCAAAACAGTTTTCTTTAAGTTCAAATCCTCCATTATCTTTGTTTTCTTCAAGTGCCTGCATAAAGAATAAAAAAAACATAAAACCTTTCTAAGTTTTGTGAAAACAAAGCAATAACTCATGCTTAGAAGTCAAATGAGTTGGTAAATTACCAACTCATCAAAATCCAAACTTGAAATATTGCTTGTCCTCAAGCAAAACATTCACTCACAAGAAGAACTGACTCAAGCCTATCACATCATGAGAGTTGCACACAGAACCATTAAGACTCGAGACAACCCAAAAATCAAATAAAGACTCAAAAGTTAACAAGACTCAAACAAGTCTACAAACTTCAATTGGCATCACCACAAAGATTTGACAAATATCCTTATCATTCTTTTAATTCAAAACATGGGTCATTTTCATTCAAATCAAAATCAACGAACATCTCAAGTCATTGACATTCAACATTCAAGGTTTGCCTAGAAGTTCATCACACAACTTGTCTCATTCATACCTATCAATTGAAATTAAGACTTTCACATTCTTGCTCCAAGGATGTAATTTCACTCACAATAAGAGAGAATCCCATTTACATTCATGCAATTCACAAAAAATATGGATTATAAGATGATGCAAATATGCTCACTCTCTCAAGGATATTCAAGTGTACACACATTGAACCATAGGCTTGTCATTCATGTAACTCGCAACTAATGTAGAGTTGCCAAACATAGAATCACTAAGGACTTACAGGTCGTAATGAAGGTTAGGGGTAAGGGTAAGACAATTTTTCATTCTAGTGACTAGAACCTCCCTAATGACTTTGTAATACACATCAAACCTCCTACTCGCACATAGCGAGTCAACTCCACCATATCTCTTCTTTTTCACAATCCAAATTTTCCATAAAGCCACCCTTTTTACACCTTCAATTTCTTCATCAAGCCTCCTTTACACAAGAGATAGCTCCATTCAATTCGTTTGTTCCTTCTTTTGATCAAAGCTTTTTCAACCAGCTATTTTGTTCTTTTCATCAAGAAATTGGTGCTACCTCACATTGAATCTCACTTCTCTTTTTTCCTTTTGTGCACACCCCCAAATTTAGACTTTTGCCTACATCATATTTCAACATTCCATCCCCAAGTCTTGGATTTCTAGTCATAATTTTCTTTTATCACTAGAAATTAGGGAGGAATGGGTGCCAAAGTAGAGGATTCACAAAAGGATTTAAGCTTGTAATGAGGTTTCCAAAGAAAAGGCTTAAGGCTCAAAAAATTGGTTCACTTAGGATCGATTGTTAAAGAAGGTCATTTTGTAGTGAAGTGACTATCCAAGAAGGGCCTAAGGTCATCTCCCACGTTTGGCTACCTCTAGGATTTTTCCTTGAATCACATTGGGGATAAGTTCTAGACGATAAACATACACAGGAATCAAACAAAACCTTACCACACAAGGCATCACGCTCCAAGGAGTCTAGCTATTCTCAAGGTCAATTCAAAGACATGATTTTTTACAAGCTATTTTGAGTTTTGCACACTCGTTTTACGAATCAAAAAGTCAAATAAAGAATGTCGAAATCATGAAAAGAGAATTCTCTTTTTTTCAAATCCATTTGCCCCGTTTACTCAAAAATCACATTATTTATGCCAAGTAAAAAACTTTTTGGTGGTGCCTCTCAAGATGAGTGCAACAAGGACTCAAAGACATGGAATTTTCACTTAAGATAGTCACCTCTCAATTCATTCATCAGGAAATGTCCCTCGGTTCGACACAGAAATAAAATAAAAAAATTGCTCCTTAGGGAAAAATTAATTTATACCGTCCGTTATTTCATATGTGACGACAGGTCGAACTAAAACAAAAAACTTTTATTCACTAACTACTATCAACAAGGATGATGCCAAAATATCAAGCAATGACGATTTTCCCTTAAGAATGATTATTTTCCCTTAAGAATGACATCACCCAATCTATCATAGGGCTAAATCATGCATCACTAATGAGTGGGTTACTCAGATTTCACCCCCAAAGAAAATAATGCATTGTCCTTGATGCACAAGTGATGTTGGGCATATTTTTATGCCCATTTGCAATGTTTTTACCCATATTTGATCATTTTTTGAGATCATAATCCTTAATTTGTATTTAAATTCATGTATGTGTGTGTTTTATGAGCTAATAGATGATTTGAGTTGATTTGAGCAGGAAACTAAGCAAATTGGGATCAAAATGATGCAAGGAGTGATGATTTGAGGAGCCGAAGGATCTGGTGCTATGGTTGGCGCCCCGCACCAAGTCCCAAACTTCAGAGAACAAAAACTTCAGGTTGGATCTATGTTTAGCGTGCCGCGCCAGCCCTTAAACTTTAGAAAAATGCACTTCACAAACTTGGTGAGATGAGTGGCACCCCGCGCCAGAGGTGTCCAGACTTAGAGAAATTTGATGAACACCTTGGCGATATAGAAGGGGGCGATGCGCCAGGCCTTATCTAGAGCTGAAATTGTTGGAAATTTGACTAAGTCTATGGTAAGATACACGGGGCGACGTGCCAGGGTCATTTCGGGGCAGAAAATACTGATTCTAAAGCCATATTTTGAAGGGCAGAAGCGTCATTTGAAGGCTCATCTATAAATACAGGTCTTAGGTCGTTTGTTAAGCAATTTTGGATTTCTTGAAGTAGTCTTTACTCATTATTACATTCCGTAGTTTGTTTATGAAAACTAGTAAGTTGTTTGGAAGGAAGACACAGTTCTACAACTAGGTTTTCTCTTCTTTACTTTGTATTTTCGTATGATGATGACTAAATATTTGTTTTTCCTCTTGTTTATGAGTGGTTTAACTCATTTTCTAGGATTCTGGCCATGGTGAATAGTTGATTGTTTGAAAACTAATTAAATTTGGTTTTGATTCTTCAATTATTGTTGTTTGTATTTATTTGTATTAATTTATTATTTATAAGATTGATCACCTTGTAAGTAATCTGTTGGCTTTGAATTGAAATTGGGAAAGGGAATTGAAAGGGTTAAAAATAAATACAGAATGGGAATTCAAAGACCCTTGAACCCATTGGTGATATGATAGAAGTTGTTGTTGAGGATAGGGATATACCCTTTAACCCTGTTTAGTTGAAATACAAGTAGGCATAACCGTTGTTTCATTATTCTCATGTGACCATAGGGATATAGGCGTTAGGGTTCATGAAATAGTTCTTGGATGCTAGGGATAATGACAAGAAATGGGATAATAACTTGCAACTAACAACTATAGGAAGAATCATGCCAGTTTAATTATGTCTGGAACACTCAACTTGAAACCTACCAAGTGCCATTGCCCTAGTTTTTCACCATCATCGAAATACAATCAAGTTTGCAATTGTTTTAGTTAATTTTGTATTTGAAGTTTTAGTAGTTTAATTTTCCAAACCAATCTTCATTTTAACTATTTGGTAGATTAGTGAAAACAAAGTGAACACCTTATAACAATTAAATTGACAAGTCCCTTGGGTATGATATCTAGACTTCAAAATCCTATATTACTTGACGACCATGTATGCTTGCGTGCGCTTGGGCACACCATGTTTTTGGTGCCATTTTCGGGGACTTGAATATTGTTTAATCATTTGTAGGTTAGAATTTTATTTCACTAGTCTGTATTTTATGTTTGTTTCTTATTTTAGTGAAGTTCACGGGGTTGTTTCCCTTAGTGTATGCCAAGCACGAGAAGTCAGGAATCACCTTTGGCTTTTGTTGATCCTGAAATAGAGAGAACCTTTTGAAGGTTAGCTATGGAAAACATCAGGAAAGCAGCAGGTGAAGAGAATGAGAGAGTTCCAGTGATGCATTTTGCTAGGCCTAATTTGGAGAACGCTTCTAAAGCGATTGTCAAACTGGCCATCACTAGGAACTTTGAGATGAAAGAAGAGACTGTGCGGTTGGTCCAAAACACTTGCCAATTTTAGGGCGAGCCGCATGAGGATCCCTATAGGCATCTGATGACGTTTGTAGAGCTGAGTGAAAACTTCCACTACCACAACGTATCAGATGAATATGTCAAGGTGACTCTGTTTCCATTCTCACTGATCGAAGAAGCCAAGGAGTGGCTTCAGAATGAGCCTGCAGGATCCATCACCACTTGGGAGATCCTCTCCAATTAGTTTATCAATCGATTTTTCTCTTCGAGAAGAACTAAATAACCGAGGAGAAAGATCTCCGAACTCATACATAAAGATAGAGAAACACTAGCTTAAGCATGGGAATGTTACAAGGGTTACCTGAGAGATTGTCCACACCATATGCAACCTAAGGAGATAATTGGGCACAACTTCATTGAGGGTCTGAAGCCCGAGTCTAAGATACTCTTTGATGCTACCGAACTGTTACACCCCGTAAGTTCCTAACACTTAGTTGACATATTCGTACGTTAGTCAAGAGTTTTATAGTATGACATGTATGAGAAAGGGCCTGGGGAAAGTTCGAACGAGCGCGGAATCGGGGTAGCGAGAGAGAAGGCCGGATAGGCTGCCATAAGGGGCAATGTGTCATGGACCTCTCCCTGCACGTTGGGCGCCATGACACGACCCTAAAATGCCGCAATGGGGTCCGTGACATGGACCCTGTGGCCACCGCCCACGTCTTATATATATTCAATTGAATCATTTGGTTTCATTACATACAAACAGACCCTCGTCCAGAAAGTGAGAAACACGACATTTTCAAGTTATTTTCTTCCGATTACGCTGTCCAAATTCAAATTAAATTCAGATATTGAATTCTAAGCCTACAGGGAGCATTAGCACGGAGTTGTATTCTCAAAATTCGCCCAGAAAATCATAACCCTGCCTAGAAAAATTCATCAGAATTGCTCCAAACTGATTTCTATACGAACACAGGCATCAGGTAAGCATTTCTCCCTTCTGAACTCTTGGGAAATTATACGTTTTCTGCCGTATTTCATTAAGTTGAAGTATAGTTAAGTATTATAAGTTAACATTTTTGCTGAATTTAGTACTGAACTAGTCTCATTCTCCTAGTATACAATTATAGTTGGAAAGGGCTATTAAATACGAATTGGAACTCGCCAGTTAATTAGAAGTCGGCGATCAAGGTATGTTAAGGTGAATCCTTTCGGTAAGTTAGTTTCTTGAGTATTGTAATACAGTTTGAATCCCAGTAAGAAAGTCAGAAGTATATCTATTGTGATTAGCTATTGCTATTAGTTGAAACCAGTACTTATGTTTAGTTTGGGATTGACTTCACCCTATATAGCCTTCCACGACCACCCTAGGGTTACTAGCTATGTCAACGCCCGCCAAGGGCGAGATGACGTTGCTCCATGGAGTGGCATGCCGTCTGCGAGGGACAAAGATGGGGTCCTAGGTCCTCATACATTCCATTCCATGGCCGAACTATTATATACCGTATCGGCACCACACCTCTGTCGAGCCTGGTGCCCGAGGTGAAGATATTAGGAGTCTACGACTCAGACACAGCTACAGTTCAGGGGCCAAACGGGCTCAGTTGCAGGCCCAAGGGCTGGCTATAGTTATTAGATGACTCAATATGACCTTTTTAGGGGGTATATAGATTGAAGTGTACTCGCCAGGGCTTATGGGGGCCCCGGGTGGGTTATTCTGTGCTGGTTGTACCTTCCAGCTTATGGGGGCTAGGTAAGGTTCTTGTTTGCATTAGTACTGATAGATTATACAACAGGAAGTTCAGCTATTCAGATGGTATCTCTATTCTTTTCATTCAGTTACTTTCATTTTCCTTTTAGTTCATTCAGTTATTTACAGTTACTGCTTTACATATTCGGTACATATTGTACTGACGCCCTTCTTGGGGTGCTGCATTACTTGCCTGCAGATGCGGATAGACGCGGATCAGGACCTTCCTAGTATCTAGCCAGAAGTAGTAGTGCAGTCAGCTCCTTTCCTCCAGAGCTGATTAGTTAAAAGGTTTATTCCTTTTGATTGTACAGTTTATGGGTAGGTCGGGGCCCTATCTCGACCATTATATCACTCCTAGAGGCTTGCAGATTGTTTTGGATTCCTTGTGGTTAGTTATTGTTGGCTGTGTAGGGCCCTTGTATGCTTTATTTTATGTGTTGGCTGTGTGGGGCCTTGTTAAGTTTTCAGGTAGCGGCCTTGTCGGCCAAAACTTAGTTTAGTACTGGATTTACTTTACAGTTATAACTAGACATCATGGTGGTCTTGTCGGCCTGTATAGGATTTCTTGCTATTACCTATTTCTGGTTAGCTGTTTTCTTTTACAGGTGGCTATAAGGCCTTGTCGGCCGGGGGTTGTGTTTACAACTGAGATATAGCCCCTTGTTTTCTTGATTTAAAGATTAGGCATGCACCAGAAGTGCATAAGTGATCTTGGGCAGATTTATATGCCCAAGGGATACTCAAACGTATCATTTTCGCCTTGTTTGTTATGCAATGTGTATATATTCTCACGTAATTGGTAATAAAATGTGAATTTATACTAACCAAAATGATTAGCATTTGTTTTGCAGGAAATTATGATTTTTAGGAGCTAAAATGCATGTTGGAATTATATCGGAGTTGGACTTGGATGCGAGCATGGAAAAGACATTGGAATGCGCAAAGTAAAGGGGCTCCGCGATGGAGCCGTGCCACGCTACCATCGCGGAGGCACACTGCCTGGAGGATGATTTTATTGGCAAATTCCAGTGAAGCCTCGCGACAGCTCCGTGGCACGGAGATAGGCCTCCGCTTTGGCCTCCGTGCCACGTTGAGGCTATATTCCCGGACCCTGGAATTCCAGTAAGGGTCCACGTCAACGCCGTGTCACGGAGGCAGCGCTCCGCGTTGACCTCCGTGACACGTTGCTTGTTATTCCGGGAAAAATTCCCACTAGTATAAATAGAACACTTAGCTTATTTTTAATTAATTCAGACTTGGTGGAGCAAGGACGTGGGTTAGAAGAAGTTGAGGGACGAAAAAGCTAAGGGATTTCTTCTCTTCCTTTCTTCTTTAAATCAATTGTATGTATGATTTACACTTGATTTAGGATGATTAATCCACAAATGAGTGGCTAATTCTCTTCCTTGCTGAGGTTTTGAATAATGGTGATGATTTTTGATTGTTAATTATATGGTTTTCATCTTCTTCTTCCATGTTGTTCTATTAATTCTTGTTTCTACTGCATTAGTGTGTGGCCGACATTAATGTACATCTAAAAAGTCCAATTTCACTCGAGAGAGCACGAAATTGGAAAGTTGTGAATTAATAGGGTATTGTTCTTAACTTGATTTGGGAAAATTGAGTTTTGATGTGCTTTCCTGATAGAAATATACTTGAAAGCCGTATTAGTCAATTTAGGAACCGGAATTGTAGTGCTAGGTCATAAATTGCATTTGATCACAGAAATGTAGACGAATGGTTTATGATTCTAAAGTGAAATTAAATACGAGAGTTTTAATTTCTAGGCTAATGTTCTTGGCTAGCAACATGAAGAAAAGATTAACCAAATTGTGATTATCGTCAAATTCATTGCTTGTTCTTAACCTTGGCATGCTCATATCCATAGTTTCAATTCACAGTAAATAATTGTTAATAGTTTTAGTATATATAATTTGTAAACAAAAACTTATTTAACTGTTGGTTACGTTGTTGTTAGCATAATTAGAAGTAAGATAAAAATATAGTGTACTTAGGCAATTTTACTTATCCAGAGTCTCCTTGGATCGATACTTGGCTTACTTAGCCACTTTATTACTTGTTTGACCACGTGCACTTGCGTGTCGGTTTTACATATACCGAACCAGCCGGACAAGTTTTTGGCGCCGTTGCCGGGGAGGCTAGGCAATTGGTGAAATTGTGATAAGTGTAAATTTACTGTATTTTTGTTTTATTTTCTTAAGTGTTGACAACTTGGTCTTAGCCTGTATTTTGCAGACTTGATTTCTGTGAACACTGGCAAGGGACAAAGAGCTGGTGGAATCTTACTTAGAGCCTGAACGTGAATTTCACAGTCAACGTAGAGAAGCTCTACAAAAGAAGCTGCGGTTGCTTAGACAGTCTATTATGGAGCAACAACATCCACCGGTTGTTAGGGCAGTGTTAGTGCCCGATGAAGCAGCAGCAAGGCCGGTTCGCGAGGTGGCAATCCCACATGCCAACAATGTACATTCTAGTATCCGCAAACCAGAGCCTGGAGGGAGATTTGAATTAAAGCAGAATATGGTGCAACTATTGCACACAAACGGGCAATTTACCAGTCTCCCTCATGAAGACCCACAACAACATCTCCAGAAATTTTTGGAGATAAGTGACACTTATATACCCGCTGGAGTGTCACCTGATTATGTTCGGCTCACCTTATTTCCGTTTTCCTTACTTGGTGAAGCCAAGAGGTGGTTAAAAGCTGAACCACCAAATTCTATATCAACGTGGGATGATCTAGCACGAAAGTTTTTGATCAGATTTTTCCCTTCTGGTAAAACAGCCAGACTTAGAAGTCAAATTCTAAGTTTCAAACAGAGGGAGGGAGAAAATCTATATCAAGCCTGGGAAAGATTTAAATCCATGTTGCGGGACTGTCCTCATCATCATCAGTCCAATGAGGTGTTGGTACACACATTTATTGAGGGTTTGGAACCCCATACTAAAATTTTGCTAGACTCAGCAGCTGGAGGGCAAGCGCTGGAAAAGACTTATGAGGAGCTGTACACTTTGCTCAACCGAATTTCACAGGGCAATCCAGAATGGAATGCAGATTCATCAAGAAGTGGAGCAAGGAAAGCAGCAGGAGTGCTTGAAGTGGATGGATTTACAGCTATCGCTGCACAGATAGCTGCCTTGCAGAATCAGTTGAATAATCACTTCAGCAATATGAACTTGAACCAGCCTTCAGCTTCAGTCAATGCGGTCCAGCAGATGTGGTGTGAAGTGTGTGCTAGTAGTGAGCACTTAGCTGAGTGCTGTGTTGCAAATCCTGATTCTATTAACTTTGTGGGCAATGCACAGAGAAATCAGCAGCAGTTTGGTAGTGGCTACAACTCAAATTGGAGGAACCATCCAAATTTTTCGTGGGGTAGCAACAACCAACAAAGCCAAGGTTCTGGTCAGGGTATGCAGAGAAATTAAGGAGGGCAACAGAACTATCAATCCCAATTCAGAAATCACAATGCCCCTCCTCCACCACCATCACCTACCATTGAGGAGATGTTCAAAACCATGATCGCTAATCAGGCACAATTGCAGGCTGACTATGTTAAATTGGCAGCCGAAGTGAATAATAATCAGTTAGCGACCAAGGCTCTTGACTATCAGTTTGGCCAATTTGCTAGTGCCCAAAATACAAGACCCAGAGGAGGACTGCCTAGCGACACGGATCCTAATCCGAAGCAGGTAAATGCAGTGACCACGAGGAGTGGTTTACAGTTGAAGGAGGTGGAACCGGAAAGACCGCCTCAAAAGTCAGGAGCAGCAGAAGTTGAGGAGGAACAAAGTTCTGATAGGGGGAAGACTAAAGAAGCAGAAGCAGAAAGACCTCCACCCCCGTTTCCTCAACGACTCAAGAAACACAAGGAGGAGGCGTGTTTCAAGAAATTTATGGAGGTGCTTAAACAGGTACATGTTAATTTACCTCTTGTTGATGTCTTGCAGGGAGTGCCCAAATATGCGAAATATATTAAAGACATCGTGGCAAACAAAAGTCATTTGACTGAGTATTCCACGGTGGCTTTGACGGAGGAATGCACCTCCCGGATTCAAAACAGACTACCCAAGAAGCTAAAAGACCCTGGAAGTTTTACTATCCAGCTTACTATTGGGCAGAGTATCCGAGCTCGTGGATTATGTGACTTGGGGGCGAGCATAAATCTGATGCCATCTTCGGTATTCAGAAATTTAGGTCTGGGGAGCCCTAGACCTACAACCGTAATCTTGCAGCTAGCAGACAGATCCTTAGCTAGGCCGGATGGCATTGTTGAGGATGTGCTTGTGCAAGTGGGGTCCCTCATTTTTTCGGTCGATTTTATTGTTCTGGATTTTGAACCAGATGCTGAAGTCCCATTTATTTTGGGACGACCCTTTTTGGCAACCGGAAAAGCATTAATCGACGTGGCTGCGGGTCAACTTACAATGCGAGCACATGACAAGGTCGAAGTGTTCGATGTGTACAAAGCACCTAAGCTCCCGATGGTGAATGAAGAACTCTCGGTGATCAATGTAATTGATCATGGGAATGCTAATCAAATGAATGATTCCCGAGAGTTGATAGGAAGGCCACCTGATCAGGTTGAGCACTACTAGGGGGAGGACAATGATCGTGACAAATCATCCATCACCCTCGTAGATAATTGAGCATAAAGGACGTCGAGCCGCGACGGTAAACCAGGCGCTACACGGGAGGCAACCCGTGAAAAATATTTTTTTTCTTTTGTTTAGTAAGGTGTAAATAGTTTTTATTTTAATTTTCTTTTCTTGATTTGGTATAAAGTTTTTGTTTTTAGTTAATATTTTTCATTTTAGTTAAGGAAATCTAGTAATCTAACCAATTTTGTTTAGTGAGGTGATTTTCAGGTCAAACGGAGAAAAATATGCATGGAATCGGGAAGAAAAAGGCAAGGTATGAAAAAATAATTAAAATGAAGAGACAGTGCACTGGGGCGTTGGCTCCGTGTCACGGAGGAGAGGCTCCGCGTTACCCTCCATGACACGTTGAAGTTAAATCCGGATTTTTAAAAATTTTCCAGTGAGCCAACGCGTTAGCTCCGTGTCACGGAGGAGGGGCTCCGCGTTACCCTCCGTGACACGTTGCCTTATATTTGGTGCCGGGTCACACCGGGTTGCCGGGTGACCCGCGTGTTTTTCTTAAATTTAACCCCGATTTTTGCCCTTTCTTTCCCCATTTCTTCTCTTCTCCGCGACTAAACTCCCTAATTCCCTCCCCCAACCACCGTGCCACGGTACTAGGCAAGGAAATCGTCAAGTTTCTTCGGGTATTCAATTTAAAGGTATGTTTTCCTCATTTTTCTCAAATTTTTGTCGATTCCACTCAAATTTGAGTATGTGAGGTGAGATATATCCTCCTAAGTAGCAATTGAGCATGAAATTGAATTATTTGTTGATTGATGAGTGTTCGAAATGTTGTAATTAGCGTTTGAACTTGTCGATTACATGAATTATTCGAAATTGAGTGTAAAATTGAATTCTAGGGCTTGGGTTATTGAAATTGAATTGGGTAACTTGATAAATTGGTGAATTAGATGCCGGGGTGTGGTTGTAAAGTGAGATAAGTCGTGTAAATATTGTTTGAATGTAAAAGACGACGAAGTCTCGAATTTTTGGGGAAAATGCGAAAATTGTTCAAATTGGTTTGATTATTCGGATTCGTATGTATATAGAATTTTTGTTGTTGTTTTTGTTTGTTGTTTTCGTTGCTAAGTGCGATGGTTGAATTGCTAGCGATAGTAGGATTGGGATTAGCTGTATGAAGTCTGAGTAGTACGCTAAAAGTTATACTGTCGAAATTTTTTTGGTGAACGCACTAAGCAATAAATTGTATAGTTGTTTGTGTTTGGGTTGTAAATAAAGTAATCCTTGCCGTAGTATCGTAAAAGTAGCTAAGGACTAAGTGTGGGGTGAACTTAGTTTAACCCGACCTTAGCCGAAGCTAATATGCATTTAGCTTGACATTGTGCTTGTTTATTGATGTTGGCAGGTACAATGGCGAGTAGGCAGGATAAGGGTAAAGGTGCTTCTACTTCAGGCACCGGGAGAAAGCGAATGAGATTGGGCACCGCAGTCCCAGCTGCACCAGCTGTTCCGCGCAGCCAACGCCGCTAATACGGAACGAGGTGGGTAACCGAGGAAGGAAAGAAGTGGTATGCTAAACATAAGGAAAGCAAGTACTTCCTGGAGGAGCATATTGCACGGGAACCACTAGCACAGGAGTTCCCCCGTATTGTGCAAAGGATTGAGGCAACTGGGCTCAACTTTATATTTCAGGAGCCCAAGGAGTGCAACCTACATTTGGTCCGGGAGTTCTACGCAAATTGGAACCCGGCCATCAGAAGCCACACAATAAAAATCAGAGGGCAGATTGTCACTCTGGAACCCCAGCAATTAAATGCCATCATTGGAGCGCGGGACACAGACGCCCACGTTCTCCGCCAGCTGAACATCACCCCACCATATGCCGACATCAGACGTACCTTGTGTGGGGCTCGATCCACAGCCCGATGGAGCAGACATAAGGAGAGGGGTTACCACCAGACTCTGCCTTATTCGCAGATGAACAGGGAGGCAAGAATTTGGCTGAAAATAGTTTGTTCGTGCTTGATCCCAAGGGTTCACATGACGGATGTGACCTGGGACCGTGTCTGCTTGGTGTATGCCCTTATGAAAGGGCTGGAGATTAATGTTGGGGCGGTTATCATATCCGCCATGAAGAGAGCCCGACTACACCAGGGCCACAGATATGGGTTCGGCGAACTCATCACCACCTTCCTCCGAGGCCTCGATGTCGAGGAAGAGGCTTTGGATTACATCCCGTAGTTGGAGCAGAGGGCCCTTGATGTGACAAAAACTAAGGCCCCCGACACCACACACGGGCCAGTGCTGACACTGGGCGAGCGACATGCTCGTGACGATCAGTACATGGCTCGGATGTTTGGTATGCAGATGCTTTAGCTCCGGATTGGTGGGAGACCAGCCACAGAGGAAAAGTTATGGCAGCTGGAGCTGGATTACCCATTTGGCGAGAACGCCAGAGCTTTGTGCCGAGTGGGACCAGCCTTCGTGGAGCCTACTGACGATGATGTCCCCACTGACGAGGAGACACATTGGGAGGACTCCGATGTGGAGTCCGATGACGACGATGGAGCTGACTTGGACATGGGCGATGAGGCAGCAGCACCGGATGAAGAAGTCGAATATTTCGACTGATCAGGGAGTTCCACCACCCGAAATTTTGTGATCTTAATTTTTGTGAACACTGGGGACAGTGTTCGATTTAAGTGTGGGGTGGGGAGTAGCTAGGTGCTGGGACTTAGGCTAATCTGCTGTATGCTCTTTCCCTTGTTATGCATGTATGTTTTTATGTTTCCCTGTGGTTGTGAACTGATTTGTGTTGTATCTGTATATATTTTTGTGGTTAATGATGTGTGTTATGAAAAGTTGTGGTTGCCAGTGTAAATATTTTGTAAATATTTCTTTCTTATCGAAATGATCGATATTTTTCAAAATTTTTGCGAAAATATTTTGCACTTATCAAAATATTTTGTAAAGAGTTTTCCATCGACATGATCGATGTTTTGCAAAAAAATTTTCGATTTTTATTTTGGGTTTCTCGGAGTTTGTTTTCGGTTCTTTTACCGAGAATAGTCCCATTGAACCGATGTCATAGTTAGTGACCGTTCCCTATGATGGATGGATGACGACCGTCTTAAGGGAAATGTAGTCGATAGGAGTAGGATTTTTAATTTATTTTCAGTTTTTTCTTTGGTGGATTGCATCACTGAACCTGTAGTTACTAAATGGTTGTGAAATTTTGGTTGCGTGTTGTAACTGATATTCAAAATGTAAAAGTGATTCGTTTGAAAGCATGCAATTTTGTAAATATGTTGAGTTACCTAGGCTGTAGAATTTGATTCGGTGTGATTGAGGCTTAATTTCGAATTCATGTAATTGGCTAATTAAAGAGTATGTGAATGCATCTTGAATCGAGCATGTGCATAAAGTGTGAAGTGAGGTATTGTTATTCCATGCTATTGTGAAGTGTCTAGAACTTGCCTGGTGTGTGTGCAAAACGAAATGAAGGAGGTGTAGTGTTGGAAAGGATGTAGGCATTTCTTTGTTTAACCGAGAGTTTCTATTTTTTTCTTGTCATACGGTACCTTTTTATGTGACTGTATACCCTAGTCATCCCGTTGAGCCTTTAGCCGATTATTTCTTTTTTTTGTCCAAAATTGTATAAACTAAGCTTTATTCCTTCTTTTCATTAGCCGTAAAGTCTATAAAAAACTCTTAAGCGCTTAAGAAGAAAAGAAAAATTTTCCCGAAGTGTCAAAGAGTGAGAAGAGTGGAAAGAAAAGAAAAGCAGAGTGAAGAAAGAAAAGAAGAGGTTGAAGAGGTACTTGGTATAATGAAATGATAATAAAGGTACATGAAAACCCTTTGTATTGTGTCAAGTGTGTTGGATGAAATGGGCAGTACGAAAGTAAACCAGCATGAATGGGATGAGAGGAAAAAGAAAAGAGAGAAACAATGTCCATGAGTTGATGGGAATGTGTTGAAAAGGCGCTTAAGGATGCTAGTGACTATTATTGGCTAATCCAATATATACTAGTTCCATAGCTTCCATTACAACCCATTAAAGTACTACGTGATCTTACATCGCATTTTCTTATATTAGTGGAGTAATACACTAAGGGCAAGCCTATGGGTCATGACATGATGCATGTGAATTCTTTTGGGAGAGAGAGTGAAATTAATTTCTACATGCCCCTACTTGAATGTTTGCGTGTTGCATGAACATAAAGGGGAAGATTCTCTTGAGTTGTGAGGGCACATGCTTGATGAAAGATTGATTTTCGTGTCGGATATCTTGATTAGCTGATTTGCATGAGTTTGCCGATATCGAGAGTCGATTCTTAAAGTCTAGGAAGTCTTGATGTATTAAAGGTCATTGCATTGTAAGGCCATGCATGTTTTCGTGATGATTTGCAAAAATTGAATAATCGGGATGACCGTAGCATAAATTGTCGCACCATAGGGGCAAAGGTTGGGATGTAATTTGCATGAGTTGTGTATGTGTTGTTCGAGGACGAACAAGGATTTAAGTGTGGGGTAAGTGATCTTGGGCAGATTTATATGCCCAAGGGATACTCAAACGTATCATTTTCGCCTTGTTTGTTATGCAATGTGTATATATTCTCATATAATTGGTAATAAAATGTGAATTTATACTAACCAACATGATTAGCATTTGTTTTGCAGGAAAATATGACTTTTAGGAGCTAAAATGCATGTTGGAATTATATCGGAGTTGGACTTGGATGCGAGCATGGAAAAGACATTGGAATGCGCAAAGTAAAGAGGCTCCGCGATGGAGCCGTGTCACGCTACCATCGCGGAGGCACACTGCCTGGAGGATGATTTTATTGGCAAATTCTAGTGAAGCCTCGCGACAGCTCCGTGGCACGGAGATAGGTCTCCGCGTTGGCCTCCGTGCCACGTTGAGGCTATATTCCCGGACCCTGGAATTCCAGTAAGGGTCCGCGTCCACGCTGTGTCACGGAGGCAGTGCTCCGCGTTGACCTCCGTGACACGTTGCTTGTTATTCCAGGAAAAATTCCCACTAGTATAAATAGAACACTTAGCTTATTTTTAATTAATTCAGACTTGGTGGAGCAAGGACGTGGGTTAGTAGAAGTTGAGGGACGAAAAAGCTAAGGGATTTCTTCTCTTCCTTTCTTCTTTAAATCAATTGTATGTATGATTTACACTTGTTTTAGGATGATTAATCCACAAATGAGTGGCTAATTCTCTTCCTTGCTGAGGTTTTGAATAATGGTGATGAATTTTGATTGTTAATTATATGGTTTTCATCTTCTTCTTCCATGTTGTTCTATTAATTCTTGTTTCTACTGCATTAGTGTGTGGCCGACATTAATGTACATCTAAAAAGTCCAATTTCACTCGAGAGAGCACGAAATTGGAAAGTTGTGAATTAATAGGGTATTGTTCTTAACTTGATTTGGGAAAATTGGGTTTTGATGTGCTTTCCTGATAGAAATATACTTGAAAGCCGTATTAGTCAGTTTAGGAACCGGAATTGTAGTGCTAGGTCATAAATTGCATTTGATCACAGAAATGTAGACGAATGGTTTATGATTCTAAAGTGAAATTAATACGAGAGTTTTAATTTCTAGGCTAATGTTCTTGGCTAGCAACATGAAGAAAAGATTAACCAAATTGTGATTATCGTCAAATTCATTGCTTGTTCTTAACCTTGGCATGCTCATATCCATAGTTTCAATTCACAGTAAATAATTGTTAATAGTTTTAGTATATATAATTTGTAAACAAAAACTTATTTAACTGTTGGTTACGTTGTTGTTAGCATAATTATAAGTAAGATAAGAATATAGTGTACTTAGGCAATTTTACTTATCCAGAGTCTCCTTGGATCGATACTTGGCTTACTTAGCCACTTTATTACTTGTTTGACCACGTGCACTTGCGTGTCGGTTTTGCATATACCGAACCAGCCGGACAATAAGCTCAATCAGGTCAGTTTAGATCCTAGTAGGGCACTAGGTACCAATCATGCCTCCCAAGGTGGGGCATGACACGAACAGGGACAAATTCTATCCAAAAGTTATGATGAAATTAGGGCTCTATTGAACCTCATGTCTGAGGGGAGTCAGGATTATCAAGACTCAGGAAGAGGATTTGCAGCAGCAAAGGTGTCGGGAAAGCTTGAGGTGGATAGTGTAGCAGCAATTAGGGCAGACATTAGCTAGTTGGTGAATGCGATCAGTAAGTTGGTGAGCATACCAGCAGGAGGCCAAGTGCCGAAGGTACAAATCCCACCACCATCATGTGAGGCGTGTGGAGAAAGACATGCCTACTCAGCTTGTCCTCTTAATCCCGAGTCTGTATATTTTGTGGTACAACAAGGTCATGGTGGAGGTTTTTCAGGAAATGACTATAATCAGTGGTACCATAATGGAGCAAATCCCTCATGGAGAGGGAATCAAAACTTCCAAAGGCCCCAAAACACTTATCAAAGGCTACAGGGCCAGCAACAGAGTAATTCTCTTGAGGAGACAATGAAGCAATGGATGGTGCAGCAGATGCAAGTGGTCAATGAAATGCAAAAGTCCATCCCTGAGCTTGAAAGGAAAATGGGGAAATTGGCCCTACAGTAGAACAACAGACCATAAGGGGCACTACCGGGTAACACCGAGAAGAACCCAAAGGAAAATGTAAATGCTATTTTCTTTTGCAATGGTAAGGAGCTAGGTGAGGCTATTCCCAAAAAAGAAAAAGTTAATGAGGAAAAGGCCGTGAGATCCAAGACTGAGGTGGGTGAGTCTAAACCCACAACCTAAAATTGTAGTAGCTAGACCACCTCCCCCATTTCTTCAAAGGTTGAAGAAGAAGGTAGAGGACACATCCTGGAGTAAGTTTCTTGAGTTGTTAAAGCAGGTTCATGTGAATATTCCGTTGGTGGAGCTTTTGCAGGAAGTTCTAAGGTATGCCAGGTATCTTAGGGATATTATGGCCAATAAGAAGAGACATACAGAGTTTAAAATCGTGGCTCTTACAGAAGAGTGCAGTTCCCAAATCAAGAATAAAATTCCTAAAAAGCTAAAGGATCTCGGGAGATTCACTATCCCTGTCACTATTGGGGGCAAGGAAGTTGGTTCAGCCTTATGTGATTTGGTGCAAGCATCAATTTGATGCCTGCATCCCTATTCAGAACTCTGGGATTAGGTGAACCACGTCCTACCACAATGATGTTTTAGTTTGCGGATTGGTATATGGCGTATCTTGAAGGAATCATTGAAGATATCTTGATTAAGGTAGGACCGTTTGTCCTGCCAGTGGACTTTATAATCTTGGACTATGAGGTAGATGCAACAGTTCTCCTCATTTTAGGGAGAAGATTTTTAGCCACCGCCAACATTTTCATACATGTTTAGTTGGGCAAAGATGTCTATGAGAGTAGATGGTCAGGAGGCAGTGTTTGAAGTGTTTAGAGCAGCACGAATGCCACCTCACTATGAGGACTTCAAAGTGAAGCCGACAGGAGAACCTGGAGGTTGTAATCAGTTAGTGGAGTAGCAAGTGTTGCATGAAAGTTTATTAGATCCTTGGTATGGTCACAAGTCCACTCGGATGAAGGAGTGAAGGGGACTATAGTCGTGCCGCGATGTTAAATCAGGTGCTGCATGAGAGGCAACCCATGAATGTCATGCCACGAATATAACTAAGATGCTTGGTGGGAGGCAACCCATCCTTCCAACATTTTGTATATTTTTTTTTGTTGGTAGAGAAGAACAGGGCGTAACAGGAAAGAACAAGCAGGGACATTGAGCTAAAAAATGTAAGTTTGGGGTGAGATGCCTGGCATTATGTGCTAGGAGTTAAATCATAGAAGAAAATTTTTTTTGTTAGGTGAGGCTATGGGTGGCATGCCGCGCCAGCCCCCTGTCTCTAGAATTTTTTTTGCTAAGGCTATGGTGAGACAGAGGGGCGGTGCGTCAGGGCCTTCCTGGACAAAAAATTTTGGTCAATATTGACTTAAAAGACCTTAAAATTACATAAAATCCCATGCCCACTTCTTTATTTTAAGCCCCTTTCATCCTTTTCCCTCAAAAAGTTGAAATACAAGTAGGCATAACCGTCATTTCATGATTCTCCTGTGACCATAGGGATATAGGCTTTAGGGTTCATGAGATAGTTCTTGGAGCCTAGGGATAGTAGCAAGAAATGAGATAGTAACTTGCAACTAGCAACCATAGGAAGAGGCGTTATGGTATAATCATGTCTTGAAATCTCAACCTGAAACTAAAAGATGTCATTGGCCTAGGTTTTCATCATCATCTAAAGTACAACAACTTGCAGCAATCTTTAGTTAATTTTGTATTTAAAGTTTTGATAGATTTTTCTCAAAACCAATTCTTTGTTTTAACTGTTTGATTAGAATAGCGAAATAAAGAACAACCTTAAACGATTGAACTGACAAGTCCCTTGGGTACGATAATCAGGGCTTCCAATCCTATATTACTTGACGACAACGTTTGCTTGCGTGTGCTTGGGCTACATCTAGTTTTTGGCGCATTTGCCGAGGACTTGATTAGGATTTTATTCTGCTATTCTGTATATATTGTATAGATTTTTTATTTTTTGTTTTTTAGTATTTTACCACTCTTCTTAACATGACATCTTGGTACATAAATGGGTCGAATGATGGGTATTCATATCTAGATGAATCTTTTCTAAATTATGGAGGACCCCACTTGTGGCAACACTGTCATACTTGTGGTGTATGTGATGGTCTAAATGGCCATTGGAGTATTTGCCCATATTTTTATTCCCCTTCCCCAAGAACCTATTACGATCCTCCTATTGTTTTTGATGCTTACGGGAATAATGAAGAGGAGAAATATCATGCTCAAACAAGAAATATGAAAAAAATGATCCTGGAGCATATGGAAGTAATGATGGAGCATCTTACTGAACAGGGAGGAGCCTTAAAAAGGTTGAGTGCCAATCTCACAGAGATGATGGCTGAGACTACAACTTGTAAAGATTTGCAAGTCATGGTCCTAGCCAATACTCAAGAGGAATCTCAACTGGAAGGGAGAATAGAGCTCAAATAAGAGATGGATCAATTTGGCTTAAGTGTCCATGACCTGTAAGGTCTTTTGAATGTAAAATTTGAGGCGTCTGAGGCCCAACTATAGAGTGTTATGGATACTAGCCAATGCATGGAACAAGAAGAATAATCCCAACCATTAGACCATTCTCTGTTGGTAGATGTCGATGTTAAGGATGTGGATAAATGTGAGGATGTCAAGCATAATGCAATCTTGGAGTTAGGGCGTATTGATCCTCATTCTAAACACTTCTCGACATTGTGTTTGAGGGGCAACCTAGAAATAGAGCCTTCCAAACCTATGGAGAGAGGTGTAGATGAGGAATAATTCCGCTATACTTTAATATTCATCATGCCAAAGACACACAACGACATCCCTCACTTAAGGGCAAAAAAGGGAAAGATGCAACATCTTTTACTTGGTCCCTTCATGTTTACACCACCGCCGCTTGAGCATAATAGAAAAATGAAAAAGAAACTAGGGGTGAAATTTATAAGCTCAAAGTGGAAGGAAAAGTGGTAAAATTTGATGGCGTCGTGCCGCGACGTTAAATCAGGTGCTTGTTGGAGGCAACCCAATTTGTAATAGTGTAATTTTTCTTGTTTTTGTACTGTGTCATTTTTTTGTTATTTTTCTTTTGCAGAGAAGGGGAAGTCTGAGTACCCAGAATCAAAGCCAAGGAGCGTAGTCCGATCTTAAGTATGGGATCGTATGACCCGTGAATCCAAAAGACATGATGATAGCTAGGCCCTAGAGGGCCTCAGGGAGTATTTTCTCACTCTAATCTGATCTTTAATTTTAGTTTCTCTGAGGACAGAGAAAATCTTTAAGTGTGGGGTGAGGGTATGTATTCCTGAATTTTGAGGTTAAGGGTGAGTACGCCATTCTGTTTTGTTTGAAAATTTTATGAAAATTGGAATATCTCACCACCTATAGGTTTTTCTTATGGCCTCGGTTCTTTTTCGATGGGAAGCCCTTTGAAGTGGGTAATTTTTTATTTTTAGGAGTCATTGTAGTCGTAGAGTAATGAATTTTCCCTATGATAGATGGATGACAACCGTCTTAAGGGAAGTTTCGTCACATTTTTTTTATTTTTTTAGGATTGAATCGTAGGTCATCCGCTTGTATGCTTGTTGATATTCTACTTAGCTGCTATGCTGGAGTAAATACAGTGGTCGTTTTGATTGCATGAGTAAAGATCCATGAGAGACATACATATATCTTTTATTTGTCTTCACATATCCTTAGGGCTTAATAATGAATAAACTTGTCGTTCAATATGATTGTGTGAATGTGTAGCTATAGAAACTGATTAGATTCTTGTTTCCATGAGAGAGAGCTGAATTGTCTTGTGTGTGTATATTGTAGCATCTAGAACTTGCCTTAGTGTATGTCGGATAACTAGTTGGTAGGGAGTTGAGAGATGATCAAGGCATTTCTTTGTATAAGCCATGTTTTTTTTCCTATAGTTGTTTTACCTTCCTGTACATGCTCCCTAGTTACCCCCTTTGAGCCTAAAATCTTTATTCTTTCCTAGCCTCAATAGTAGCTTAATCCCTTCTTTTTGTGATACCTCAGACTTATTGATCCAAAGTAGTCTTAGGCACTTATGGATTTGAAAGCAAAGGTCCACCAAATTATAATGTTAAGGGAAAAAGAAAAATTTGTGGTAAGAAAAGAAAAGTGAGAAGAAGGGATACCCATAAAAATTGTGTTGTTTACTTGATGCTAGGGAATTGAAAAAGAGAGATTTAATTGAAAAATCCTTAGTGATTCTATGATTAGAAAACTAGCAGGCAAGTAGTGAAAAATGGGGCATGAGAAGAAAAGAAAAGTGTGAGTTAGGTGAAGGGTGAACAAACAAAGAAAAGGACAAGAAAAGTGAAAAATGTTTCAAAAGTGCTTAGGATGGTAGTCATTATAAAATGAAATATCAATCCTACCCATCCATTAGTTGACATTACAACCAAGAAAAGTCCTTGTGATCTTAATCTCTTGAAGCAATTAGGTAGTCTTAACGTACATGAAGGGAAAGCCTATGGTATGATTACATATGTGCATTACATCATTTGTGAGTGTGAACGTGCCTTACTTATTGTGTTCCATGTTTTTACATTAATGAATTTGAGAGAGGAGCATCATTAAAGATGAGGGGCACAGGAGGTCTAATTCGGTGTACTACTTATTGCATGTGTCACACTTAATCATGTTGTCCCTTTGTGTTGAAAAGACATGTCATTTATAGAGGTTGTGTGTTCTTGATTGTGAAATCTTTCTATATGCTTTGTGAGAACTGTTGTATGATGATAAACCACTCTATGAGTGATCCATGCTAGTTGGTTGAGTATGAGTTGATAGAGGTTTCAAGTGTGATGGTGAAACATGAGCTTAGATATATTTGAAGGATTGTTCAAGGACGAACAATAATTTAAGTGTGGGGTGGTGATATTGGGCATATTTTTATGCCCATTTGCCATGTTTTTACCCATATTTGATCATGTTTTGAGTTCATTATCCTTAATTTATGCTTAAATTCATGTATGCGTGTGTTTTTATGAGCTAACAAATGATTTGAGTTGATTTGAGCAGGAAACTAAGCAAAATGGGCTCAAAATGATGCAATGAATGAAGATTTGAGGAGATGAAGGGTCTAGTGCTATGGCTGGAGCCCTGCACCAAGTCCCAAACTTCAGAGAACAAAAACTTCAGGTTGGGCTATGGCTGGCACGCCACACCAACCCTTAAACTTCAGAGAAATGCACTTCATAAACTTGGTGAGATGAGTGGCGCACCATGCCAGAGGTGTCAAAACTTAGAGAAATTTGATGAACACCTTAGCGAGATAGAGGGGGCGGAATGCTGGGCCTTGTCCAGAGCTGAAACTATTGAAAATTTGACTAAATCTATGGCGACATACATGGGGCGGCGCGCCAAGGTCATTCTAGAGTAGAAAATGCTGATTTTAAAGTCAAGTTTTGAAGGGCAGAAGTGTCATTTGAAGGCTCATCTATAAATAAAGGCCTTAGGTCATTTGTTAAGCAGTTTTGGACTTCTTGGAGTAGTCTTTACTCATTTTTATATTTCGTAGTTCGTTTATGGAAGCTTGTAAGTCGTTTGGAAGGAATACACAGTTCTACTACTAGGTTTTCACTTCTTTACTTCATATTTTCGTATGATGATGACTAAATATTTGTTTTTCTGCTTGTCTATGAGTGACTAAACTCATATTCTAGAGTTGTGGCCACGGTGAATAGTTGATTGTTTGGAAGACTAATTAAATTTGGTTTTGATTCTTCAATTATGGTTGTTTGTACTTATTTGTGTTAATTTATTATTTATAAGATTGATCACCTTGTCGGTAATATGTTGGCTTTAGATTCAACTTGGGAAAGGGAATTGAAAGGGTTAAAAATTAAACACAGAATGAGAATTCAAAGGCCCTTGAACCCATTGGTGATAGGATAGAATTGTTGTTGAAGATAGGGATATACGCTTCAACTCTGTTTAGTTGAAATATAAGTAGGTATACCGTCTTTTCATTGTTCTCATGTGACCATAGGGATATTGTCATTAGGGTTCATGAAATAGTTCTTGGATGCTAGGGATAGTGGAAATAAATGGGATAGTAACTTGAAACTAACAACCATAGGAAAAATCATCCCAGTTTAATTACGTCTGAAAAACTCAACTTGAAACCAACCAAGTGCCATTGCCCTAGTCTTTCACCATCATCGAAATACAATCAAGCTTGCAATTATTTTAGTTAATTGTATATTTGAAGTTTTAGTAGTTTAATTTTCCAAATCAATCTTTATTTTAACTGTTAGGTAGATTAGTGAAAACAAAGTGACAACCTTATAATGATTTTATTGACAAGTCCCTTGGGTACGATATCCGGACTTCAAAATTCTATATTACTTGACGACCACATGCGCTTGCATGCACTTGGGATACACCAACAAGGTTGAACAAAATAAGAAAAGAATGGGTGAAAGAACTCCCTAGACCGGTGGAGGCATCTGCAAGCTGCAAGTTTGTGTCTGCCTAAGGAGCTGCACTGGAATTGTGGACTGCATAATCGAACCTAGATTTCGCAAATGGGGTGCAGAGTCAATTATTCTGAACCTTCTCCTGCCAGGAATTCTGGAAATAACCACACCTGTATTTTGCACCTTTGGATCTGCGTCTCGTAGCTCTAGTGCAGATGCATAATTTTTGAGCAATCTTTTTTTTCAGGTATTCTGGTTGGCACATGCACTTGATAACACTCAAATTCACACTTCCTGGAAAAGTATGAAGTGGACGTTGTCAATAAAGAACCCAACAAAGAGGTTGGGGTCAAACCCACAGGGAATAAGGTACGATCTAGATTAATGCCGGTATTTAAACTTGTCGGTAAGTTATCTCCAAATTGGAGATGTTAAAGAAAAACAATATTAAAGCAAGATCGTAATTGTGGTTGTTATCAAGATTTGTAAATAACTAGGGTAAGTGTTCCCCATGGGTTTATAACTACTTCGGGTATACACACGTGATCAATCCCAATGCTTACTTGTAGAACTAATAATTTGGGTTCATCCAAATGACTAGTTCGTCCCTCTTGGATGACTATACTTAATCACAGGATCAGGTCCCATGAGGGATTTATTTTTAACCATTATCAATTTGTCCCAAATTTAACTATCTTGTGACCACAGCTCAAGTTAATACAATGATCATAAAGACTAAGGCTTTGTTGTAATTCTCTTTTCCTAATATCTACTTCTCTAGGTTCAAGAAAGTAAAGAATTTGGGCATGTCCTAATATTATGCACCATTAGAAATTTTTAAAGATGAAGAGAATACAATTCAAGCGTTTAGCATTGGTTTTGAATCACTTTTGTGTAACCCTATTTCGTTAATCCACCATGGTTCCCACAACCCTAGTTGTGGAGGTTTTAACCTCTCATAATTGTAAGATTATACTTAGTATTCATAGACAAACACATGATTAAATACTTAGAACAATAATTGGAAGAAAACCTGCTTTGAATATCAATGAACAATCTCAAGAACAATGGATGAAATCAAGTGTTGATCCTAAGAATTGCTTTCCAAAACTTGAAAATAATTCACAAATAAAGCTTTTCACACGTCTACTACCTTGTTTCTAGTTGTTCTCTACTAAAATAAAACATAAAATGTATTTATACAGACATTAGAAACCTTTTCCTAAGCTAACAAAGAATTTTCTATATCTGGCGTCGGCTAGACTCACGACTGATCCTATGACCCGTAACAGGATTTTACAGGTTGTACCTGCCTCTTGTACATCCCTTGGTTGTTGCAGATTTGACTAAGTGTTGGCAGCTAGTATGACTCGTACCACAGTCCTAGTGTCGTACAATCCATCTGTGGCTTGTCCCTGAGAACTTTGACATCCTTTAAAGTTTACTACTAGTGTTTGTGGTGCGCCTCATACCTTCCTCCAACGAATCGTACTTGCTTGTTGCACCTGAAGTTCTGCCAAGTATTTAAGATTCACTGAAGCTCCACCGGCTCATGGTACGGGTCATAAGTAGATATTATGATCCGTGAGTTCCATCCGTACCAAGAGATTGCCTTGTGCAATTTTCTCTAAAGATTTCCACGATGCAGTTATGGCTCGTACCATCTTGGTACGACTCGTAATGAGAGTCGTATGTTGCCTTCGCCTTGTTCCAGCCTTCTGAGTTTTTCCATGAGTCTCAATACGACTCTTACAATCAAGGTATGACTCGTACTGAGATTTGTACCTAGCTGATTTTCTGCATTTTTATGCATCTTTTGAACATTTTTGCTCCAACACCTATTTTCCCTGAAAACAAAGTAAAAGCACCTCATATCCATATAAACATACCTAAGTCCATACTATTTTCTCAATTTTAAGCGTGGAAAGTGTTGTAAAAACACAACACATCAACACCCTCAACTTAAAACTTTTGCATATCCTCAGGCAAAGAAAACAAAAAAAAACAAAAAACGACGCTTAACTAGAAAATAAACCTAGGATACTACAACCAACAATCAATCAAAATTTGCACTATAACTCAATCAACTTTTGACCCTTTTTTCCATAAACCAAATCGCATATGCACATCAAGCTACCACAAACCATGATAAATAGGGATCAAGATATGTCATATAGCTATTAACAGATAGTCAAGTCACTACCAATGCTTTTCACACAGACAATTGGCAGAATCAAACACAAATCACGTACCCTTATAGCAAATGAAGTCCCCCACTCACAAATATAGGAAATTATGAAACATTGGACTGAACATGTAAGACTCTTACTCTCACAAAGAAGTTCCAAATACTGCAAGTTGGATACCATAGGCTTGCCCTTATTTTCTTCACTTTGGCTTTTCGGATGGTCAGGCTAGGATCACTATAGGACTTGATTCGACTTGTAATTTAGGCTTTCGGTCTACGTATGGTAGATATGAAATCTTTTTAGTGACTAAACCCTCCTTGGAACTGCATACATGTGGCTCCATCTTTTACTTTTTCACCTTTTTTTCTTTTTCAACCCCCTTTCCTCCCTTTTTACCATTTTTTATGCACTTGTATGGGTGTGGTGTGTTTTCATAAATTTTCATTCATCTTCTCTTTTTGTGTCTTCTTTTTTAATTTTTCTTTTTCTTTTTCTTTTTCTTCTTTTTGATTGGTCACACCACACCTCATTTTTAATTATTTTTTTCTTTTCTCTTTCTTTTTCACCTCCCCAAGATTTATGCACCCCTACTCTAGCCACCCTCAACTTAGGCATTTTGCCTATGTTGAGGTTCATAATGTCCAAGGAGAGACCAGGGCAAAAATAGGTTCATTATAAAAAATGGGTACGGTTAATTAGTTAATCAAATAAAAATGGTTCATTTAAGGCTCAAAATCGGGATCAAGGGAATTATATTATTCTAGTAGGGTCATTTAAGCTAAAAAGGCTAAAAAAAATAGCCTATGATCTTTTCCTAACTAACCATCCTAAACCTATGTAAAGACCAACATACAAGTTCTAGATCCTCTATGCAGCATTGAATTAGGTATTAGACCTCGCTCACTCAAGGTACATGTCTTGCATTCGTTCTACCTGTCTGGTTTGTACATGGCTAACAAGAACTACACATTCTAATACACTAATGACATAAAAAGATCCATATAAGTCATGCTTTGAAATCAACAAGTACATAATTAACCATCAAAAATTATTAAAATAAGGTCAATTTTTCAAAACTTTAAAACTAGTGCAATTTATTGGCTGAGTATTCCTAAGATACTTTCTAGTTAAACAAGAATCACAAAAATAAAATCCTAAACATGCTGGTTCTACTAGATAGCATGCCCGAGTGAAAAGAAACACGGCAAAAAAAATGCTCGGACGAATCCAACAAAATCTCAAAAATACAAGTACACCCCCTCCACTTTTAAAAAGCATGCTTCGTCCCCGAAGCATAGAATATAAAGTAGATGGAAGGGAACATACCTGTGTCTGCCCCATGAAGCACTTGATTTAACATCGCGGCATGACACACGTGGTTCGGTTACTCAGAGTTCACCAAACCACCACAGGGGTTGCCTCCCAAGAAGCGCCTGATTTAACGTTGCGTCACGACGCAAGTCTCTTGACTACCTAGACTTTGTCAAGGAACTCGGACTCATTCTCGATTGTTGAGACCGCTCTGTACTTATTTGGTTGCCTTATTGACCGACATATATTGAAGGTGACCTCTTCTTTGTTGAGTCTGAATTTTAACTAGCCAGCCTCCACATCTACTAAAGCGCTCCCAGTGGAAAGGATTGGCTTCCCCAAAATGATGGGGACCTCAAAATCAACCTCACAATCAAGGATCACGAAGTCCACTAGGAACATGAATCTGTCCACTTTAACAAGTCCGTTAAGTAGGATCCCTATAGGCTTCTTTATAGTTCGGTCGGCCATCAGCAGCCGCATAGTAGTTGGTGTGGGGGCTCCCAAGCCCAACTGCTTAAACACAGCTAACGACATCAAATTGATGCTTGCTCCCAAATCGCAGAGTGTCCTTGTGAACTCGACATTACCAATTGTACATGAAATAGTGAAAGTACCTGGATCCTCCTTCTTTTGGTAAGCACCCTTGAGGCTATAACGCTATAATGATGCATATTATCCACAGGCTCATATCTCATGGACCTTAACAAGGTCTTTCATAAACCTGGTGTATCCCAGCATCTGTTCTAATGCCTCGACTAATGGTATATTTACAGATAATTGTTTTAGCATTGACAGGAATTTTTGAAACTTACCATTCTCCTCCTCCTTCTTCATTCTTTGAGGGAATTGTGGCGGTGGTCGTGGAATAGCCTTGTAAATCTGTGTGACTCCTTGCTTCTCTCCTTGTTCACCTTAGGCCCCTTCTCAACAACTGGAGCTAGTCAACTCAGCATCCTCATTATGCTCATTCTCAACAACCTCTTCCTCATCATTGATTATGCTTTCTTTCTTCCTTTGAAGCTCAACTACAACCGGTAGAGGGGGATCAACCGTGGTATTTCCACTTCTAGTCATCACAACCATACAGTGACCATCGTTCTTCAGATCTTGGACTGTATTGCTAGGTAGTGTACCCTTTTGCCTAGGGTTCATGGATGCTGACAGTTGCCCTAGATGTTGTTCTATTTGCTTGATAGCCATAGCATAGGACACAACTCTCTGACCCATGCTCTCTAAATCCTCAGGATGTCTTTCAGTTGATCATCTGTGGATCTAACCTTCTTGAGCATCTCAGCCATCATGCTCTCCAACTTTGACTGTCCAACTTTCCCCTCAAGTACATTCAGAGGCACGTACAATCCTGCTCGATCGTTTCTGTAACTATCATTCCTTCTTCATTCTCCTTCGCTCTCACAACCTCGGCTTCTGTCTCTATATCCATTTCGGTTATAATTGTATTTGTATTGGTTCCGACATTGATTTCCAGAACCTTGGTTCCAAGTGTCTTGTCCAGAACCTTGGGCATTGGCTCGGAAACCCGCCACCTGGTTGTCCAAGAAGTTTGCCTCCTCCTCGGAATCTGAGTGCTCAGGCCCTGGCTCCCGTCCTTGTTTCCCCACTGCATTAATTTTTTTAGCTCCAGCGCCCATGATATGCTTTGTGAGCAGGTATAATGATGTGTGCGTATGAGCCAATTCCTGGTCATGTTCTTCCTCGTTCCTTTGTCGGTCTGCAGTCAAACCAACAACATATTTACTAGCCGCCGCTTCTGCTTCCCGGGTGTCCCATGCTCTGTTTGTTTTCATCACTCTATCTAAAATAGTTGCAGCTTGCTCCCAAATGTGGCTCATTAGTGCTCCTCCCACCACTGTGTCTGCTACAACTTTAGTACTGTTATTCAGTGATCTATAAAAAATCTCCAACAAACTGTCATCAAGAATTTTGTGGTTTGGGCACTTTGTCAGCTTCTTTTTGAATCTCAACCAGGTTTTATGAAGTGCCTCAGTCTTCAGTTGTCGGAAATTATAGATTTCATCTTTAAGCTGTAGCACCCTGGAGGGTGGAAAAAATCTCTCTAGAAAAGCCTGTTTGAGTTTGTTGTGCCCCATTTTTTCTCGCGGAAAGCGGGATACAACATGTGACAACTCTTTTTAGGATTTATTAAATGTGAAGAGTCGCCACCTAATGATTTGAGGTGTGTTAGGACACCATTCTAAGCTAAAGTTCTATCTGATTACCTAAGTCACCAGAATCGGGCAAGGGCTTAAATTACCTCGAAAGAAAGGTGTTAGGCACCTTTCGAGGTCCACAAATGTGGTTCCCAGCCGGATTCATTAATATGTGGGAAATTAACTAGGCGAACAAATAAAATTGATTTTAACCTATTTTGTACTTAAACTTGATTGATAAAAATAAATAAATAAGTAAATAATTAAACTTGTAGACAAGCGAGAAGAAAGAAAATTGGACGACCTGAATTTTAAGGTAGTTTATCTTATTTTTTTAAACAATATATATAATAGATATTGCAAATAAAGTAAATAAAAAATGCATAAATAATAAAATAGAATAATTTATTAAATTCCACACAACATACAACTAAATGAATATTTATTTTAAATAAAGGGCCGAACCTCGATGAGGTGCCTACGTATCCCTAAAGGGAATCAGGCCGAATGTAGTTCTACAATTAAAAAGGGGGTATTTTAACCTAATGGGATCATCCCGTGCAACTTAAATAATACTTCACAACCATTTGAATTACTCGTATTATTTAGTGAGCACGGACTATCATGTCCCATCTACCCACCTAGTTGATTAGTTATTAACTTAAAGCGCTCTAGGTGACAAAACTAACGTCCTAGTATTTTCCTACCCGTCCCAAACCTAATGTCCAAGAGGCATTGGAAAACTATTTAGATTTGGGGTCTAAAGTTCTTAGGGCTTTTTAAGGTGATTTAAACGTCAAATGAAATGACAATTAAGGCAGATAGCAAACGAAGGTTTCAGATAAGCCTCTATAAAAAACAGATTTCAGAAATGCAGTCGGATCCTATAGGCATGATTTCTAATGCAGAGAATTAAATGCAACAGAATGCGCAAGTTAAACAGATTAATTTCAATCTTATATGCATAAATCCTAAAAGAAAACATGCATAAATCCTATAATCATATTGCTGATGCACATTACATTTAACACATAAAACAGTACATGTCAAAAGATGTGTCGAGATATGGTTCCCCATGAAATCTATTCAATACATCTAATAATGATTAAACAATGATTTTTATAGAAAAAATCATCAGAAAGGGTTTTTATGCACAGGATTCCAGCATGTTTTTGAAAATCAAACTAGATTGCTACGAGCAAGAAATTGTTTACAATTAATTAGATGAGTGCAATCACAATCTGTTTTCAAAGAGTAGCTTAGAAATTAAATTCCAGATATAGACAGATGGAGGATATTACAAGGTTCATACTCATTTAACTATAGACATGATATCTAGCAGATTATTAATATTTAAATAAAATTCAGAACTGTAATGAAACATATAAACACGCGAATTTATGTAACAAACTATTTCCTTAATGCTGAACCTATTCCCTACAGACAGGTTTACTATCAACTAAAACGACACATACTTCAACTTAATCGTTGTAATTTATGTAGTCATTACTCCTAATTAAACAAATAAACTTTTATTACTGCAGACATAATTTAAATTTCTTATTTTGGATTGTTTTTCTAGCGTTAACTATACTATTAGGTGGATTAAATTCTTATTGACAAATGCCGAAAATAGCGCGTACTTCAGATAAATAGTAGAGATCCTATATGCATGACTTCTAAAGTGGTATATGTTATGAGATTCCTATAGGCATGATTTCTAACGTGGTATATGTTATGGATTCCTATAGGCATGATTTCTTAGTGATATTAGCAATAAAAAGAAGCATGCAATCCCCGCCCCATACCCCTTTTCACTATATTAGCATTTATTACATTATTACAAATGGAAAATAAAAAATAATACAAACATTAAATAAATAAATAAAAATACATTAAGGAACAAATTCATAATCCTTCATGTCCTGGGCCACTCTTCATCCCAAAAGGAATAACCTGTTAAACAAATAAATACCGCCGATACACACATACAAGTATACATTCGAGAGTCCAAACTTAAACCTTATTTAATTAAATCTTTTTTTGTTTTTTTTAAAAAGAATATATTTACCCATATTAGTTGAATCATAAAATTCAGACACACACATAATAAGACTTACACAAGAATATTTAAAGAGTTCATGTTTATTATGCAAATGCGGATTTGCTCATAATATATCAAAAGTAAAATAGAGAAATAATTAACCGGTTAAATCAATAACGAAATAGTGATAACCAGTAATTCTTGGAAAGGATTTCCTAGTAATTGAGACCCAAACTTTAACACGTCAAGATCACAAGGACCTCTTGGGTCCCGAGCAGTGCTCATGTTAAAGTGGGATGGAGGAATGAATATTTTATGAAAAGTAAGGTCTATTGCAAAGATAGTGTTCGAATGAATGACCAGAGGGGAGGATACCCCTTTATATAGTTAAATAGACCGGGGAGTTCAAGGAAGGGGAATATTCAAATCATTAAATAAAGGAAAGAAATAATTAAATCAAATATTTTCCTATGAATTATCCTAATTTTACTCATTCAGAAATAAATCAGGAATCTGACTATAATCACACGTAATAATTTAAGGAAAAGGGAAGAAAATATTCATCAAAATCACATAAGGGAATAGAGAAATAAGAAAAACAATGATTATGAGATTTTTCCTTAATTAACAAAATAGAAAAATAATATAGAATATTTACTACATAAAAATAATTTGTCTTAATTAGATAAATCAACTCAAATCAACGCAAAGATCTTCTTGATTTTAAAAATCAAATCAGATCTTACCATAATTCTTTATACGTTGAAATCAACTAAGAAAGGAGAATAATTAGATGAATAAGTTTTCCTTAACTAGAAAAACAAAATCAATTCCAAATATATGCTAGGCTATTTTAAGAAGAGAGAATTAGTCACAATATTTTTCTTAAATCATATTCAATCAAGCAGAAGATTGATAAACTTAAGTTACTGGTATTAAATTATTTAAGCAGAGTAAGATAATCAGTCAAGTCATTCTCTAATAAAAAAGCGATTGGCATATAATAGTGTATGCTAAACTTATTCCATGTCCAGCAAATAAATTATCACATATGTTTTAGCACCAATATTTGTAAAATATAGAGTTAACATATGAGAAAGGAATCAAGCAGATTATTTTTTCATCGACTTACATAAAATGAAATAAGTGTAGTACTAGTCAAAAATCCCATAAATAGATGTATGCTATAGTTATTCCCAATAATCAATCTTACCATGAACAGGCAAACACTAGAGGTATTTGAAGAAGCACAGAGAGGAAACTTCATGCTTACATCATGTCATAGGTCGAACATATAGTTATTGAATACCTTTAGATGAGGAAAACTTGTGGTCAATGCAGTATTAATATTAAGAATATTTAAACAGAAATAGAAAACACATGAAAAATCAGTCACGGTTCGAAAGTCCAAGGTTCACGTTGAGTCTAAAATCACTATAGCAGATATGCATTCCATAGGTAGATTTACTTTTCAAAATCGCAAACAAAGTCTAACAAATTCCAAGTAATACAAGACATAATAAAATGTAAGAAATATAAAATAACAAGAATGTGAGCAGCGTGAACAGATCCACGGGGACCTATCCTAACGACAACATCAAATCCTCAGATCTGTCTTTGGCGATGACGGCACACTGGTCGGAGAAAAGAAAAACGAGGAGTGGAGAGGATTGGCTAGGGCGATGGTGGGTTTTCCGATTGTCCGGTGTTAGTGGGGGGTTTCGGCGAAGAAAAACAAAGGGAGACGGAGGAGAGAAGAGGTTGAGGGAGAATGGGATGGTGTTTCAAGTGGTGGCCGTCTGGGTTTTGTTGATGGCTGCCGAAGCGGTGATGGGGAGGAAGGAAGAGGGCGGCGGATCTTCGTGGTTTCATCCGGAAAAGAGGAGAAGAGGATGGAGGGAAAGAGAGGTGCGGCCAAGTGGTGGTGTGCGACGGGGCTTCACCGGTGGAAGGGAGAAAAGGTGGGAGGAGAGGGTTGAGAGGAGAGAGGGTGGCGGCGGCCTAGCTTAGGAAGAGGTGAGGATGAAGAGGTGGCCAGAGACGAAGGGGGAAGGGAGAGAGAGGGGTGTTGTATAGCTGGTAAAGAAGAGGGAGAATGGGGAATGGGTTAGGGTTTGGGGGGTATGTGGATAGATAAGGAAAATAGGTTAGGGTTTAATATCAATAGTTGGATTAAGTTAAATGAACGACTAAGATTGAAAGTTATAAAGATGAGTCGGGTCGCAGGTCTTCTGGCGGGTCGCGGATAGGGTAAATGGGTAGATTTAATTTAAAATTGAATTGAATTTAAAATGTATACAGATTAGTAAAAAAATGCTAGAATTGACAAAATTTAGGCAGAAAGTGGCTAGATTTTAAATAAATTAGCTAAAATTGAAATCTAGCTGCTATTAAATTAATAAATATACTACACTTGCAGATAATTTAATAAATAGATAATAAAATAGTTTAAATTATAGGAAAATCACGTGAACATTATTATTAATAAATAAATCATAAATTTGAGTGGACTCATATAAATATTATATAATTAAATTATTATATTTTATAAATAATTTAATGACTAGAGAATAACATTAAGTTATCAAATATTATAAAAATTATATTATTACATAAATAATTTATAAATTCGAGTAATATTATTAGGCAAATAAATTTGTAAAATTTAGCAAAATTATGTAAATAGTTTATAAAGATTAAGTAAAATATATATTTCAAGATAAGGGCGTATATTAATACGAAATATATTATATACGACAAAATTATTTAATATAAAAAATTAAAACTAGCACAAATTATATGTACATATATATGTAATTTGAAATAATTTTCACAATATTATGATAATTAATTATTTTATAAATATAAATGCAAGTCGAATATTTACGTAAAAAAGGTAAATAAAATATATGTATGTAAGCAACATATAAGGGCATATGGAGGTCAAAATTGGGTGTCAACAGAGTTCCCTCCAGTTAGTAATAGAGTCATTGGGCAACTCCGATAACCATGAAGTGGCCTCCCTAGACAGAGAAAAGGGGAAGAGTCTTTGCCTTATAGCATCCTGACTGGCTCCGGGCAACTTGTATGCCTTGCATATTCCAACAAAGTTCATTAAGTGCAGGTTGACATCATCAGTTGCGTGACCACTAAACACCCCCTTTATGTTCAATAATTGGATCATGGTGTTAGTGATATCAAATTTTGCCCCAACAGGCAATGGCGGTGGTACAATAGCTCCGGTTGACCTGAATTCATCAATGTTCGGGTCATCCTCATCGAAGAATTGAGGAGCATATATTTGGCCTCTGTTGCCCCTTCCATGGCAACGAGCATTGACAACCTCATCTCGAGAATCCTCCGTACCTTGAAGTGCAGCTTGCCGAGCTAGCTCGGCTTGCCTAGCTTCTTCAGCGAACGGACATCTCTCTACTCTTGGTTCTCCATCCTTCATAGTGTTCTTTCGAGTTTGAGATCCAAAGGAGAGGTTTCCAGTCCTATGAGTACTTGGCATTCACCGAGTGACAACTAGTGGATATCAAAAAACAAAAAGAAAACGTAATTCAGGAAAAAACTACCAAAAGTTAAATACATGCAATTAATCTAATCTTAACTGTATTCTCCGACAACGGTGCCACTTTTTGATAATGCTCAAGCTCACACTTCCTAGCAAAGTATGAATCGGACGTTGTCAATAAAGAACCCAACAAAGAGGTTGGGGTCGAACCCACAAGGAATAAGGTAAGATCTAGACTAATGCTGGTACTTAAACTCGATGGTAAGTTATCTCCGAATTGGGGGGTTTAAAGAAAAATAATATTAAATCAAGATCGTAATTGTGGTTGTTATCAAGATTTGCAAATAACTAGGGTAAGTGTTCCCCATGGGTTCATAACTACTTCGGGTATATACACGTGATCAATCCCAATGCTTACGCGTAGAACTGATAACTACGGTTCATCCGGACGACTAGTTCGTCCCTATTGGATGACTATACTCAATCACTGGATCAGGTATCATGAGAGATTTCTTTTTAAATGTTATCAATTTTTCCCAAATTTAACTATCCAATTTAATACAACGATCATACAGACCAAGGCTTTGTTGTAATTCTCTTTTCCTAATCTCTACTTCTCTAAGTTCAAGCAAGTAAAGAATTTGGGCAAGTCCTAATGTTGGGCACCGTTAAGAAATACCTAAAGATGAAAAGAGCGATTTGTGGTCAGACACCATGAGTCGTTAGGTCAATGGGGGAGGGGGTTTAAGGGAGAAGGAAAATAGAAGAGGTCAGACCAGTGTACTTGACGGAAGCTGACCATGACTTGTTAGGTCAAGTAACGAGTCGTGCTGTGAGTCGTGGGATGAATTATATGTGAAGTGATGTGATTGAGGTAGTGAACTTGACAACTGGTGACCATGAGTCGTGGCCACCCCTAACGAGTCATTATGAGCCCAGGAGTCCAGACAGGAAATGTACTCAACGAGCAACATGACGAGTCATTCCCCCCCCAGTGATGATCCGTCAGGTCGTATGTTAGGACCACCTGGCAGTGTTTTCCTGCAAATTTAGTAAGGGTCTTTTCATAATTCCTAGGTTTATAAAACCTATACTGCGTTGTTTAATTCTCATTTTACAGGATTTTAAGAGGGGGAAAACCTATTCGAAGTCATTCATTACGTGCATGCAAGCTTGAGAGTATAGAGAGGTGATCATAGGGTGATTCAAGGCTCCTCTCTTCAAATTCTTCCAATTCCTTCTTGGGAATTCAATGGAGGTTAAGAATCAGTTGTTTTTAGGTATGTAGGTCTATCAATGGGTGATTCCTTTCACACCCATTCCCATCACCTACGATTTCATGAAAATTCTATAAAAAATTTATGGGGTTCTGAAGTAGGTTTATATGAAATCTAATGATTGTTAATGGGCTTTGTGAAATTTGAATATTATCATATTCTAAGGGTTTTGATCAACTTTTAGATTTAAATTATTTATAATGTTATCGATTTCAATTTCTTTTGAATTTAGCTCAATTATGCATGACCCATGATGAATCGATTTATGATCTACTTTTCAATTGATGATATTTACAAGCCCAACATGAATTATGATTTAACACATGGATTTTATCGATTACCCATCATGATTTTATGAATTTCAAGCTATATGCATGATTTACAAGTATGTATGAACTTTATGATTCATGAATTGTGTTTTGGCCAACTCACGGGACCTATGTCATGGCTAGTCACGTATGTACAACTATGTTTCTGATTATCATGATTTAACTAGCCCATGAATTCATGTATGTTATACAATGAGTATTACATATGTTTTGGGAGTAATATCGAACATCAAGTAGGTTCGGGGCTCACGTTAAGCCCCGGATCTCATAAACTACGTGCCACCGTAGGTATGTTGGGACCTCCTTTGTGACTATACCCAGCCCAGTTGGCCCTTTTCATGGTGATATCACTCCCTTTCAAGGTTCTACTTGGAAAGGTACTAATGGCCTCCCGACTAGGTTTACAGGTCGGACTTCATGTGTGTTCATATAGGGTATTTCGGTTAAGAGAATCTTCCACTGTTCCTCATGATTTACGCATGTTTATGATTATATATTTTGGCTCAAGTCATGTTAAGTAAAGCTTTTCTCCTATGATTATGATTATGTTTCTATCACGAATGTTTTGAAAACCTTGAGCCTATATTAAGTTATTATGTTTACGGTACGAGCATGATATCCTACTCATGTAATCATTTATGAGTTTTATATATGTAAAATGTCCGTTTTTCTTAACTTGCATACTTGGTACATTCCACGTGTTGACCACATACTTTCTATGTTGTATCGTATTATGATACAGGACCCAGCTCTTAGGCTCACCCGTATCCCTAAATCGTCAGAGTTTGCTTTCAGTGTATTGGTGAGTCCTCATGTTCTGAGGGATATTTGCTAGAAATGTTGCTAATTTATGTTTCAGTACATGTTCGAGTTAGTTGGGGATGTTGTCCAATCAACCCATCATTGTAGTAGAGGCTTTCAGACAAAGTATAGAATTCAGCTTATGTATGTCTAAGTGATTCTACCTGTTGATATATCATGATTTGATATGTTCCCGTTATGCTTTATGTTAAGTCTTCCGCTTATGTGGATGAATTAGATGTATTCTCATGCCATGGGTTGACTTTGGGTCTCTCGGGGCTCCTTGTTCCGTGTTATGATCCAGGTCTATGTTCAGGTCATGACAAACTTGGTATCAGAGCAATAGGTTTGAAGTGTCCTAGGGTTTCTAAAAGCCGCGTTAAGTAGAGTATTTTTCGTGGGTGTGAAGCGCACCACACTTATGATGAAGAGGCTATGAAAAGTTTAGGAAATGTTCACTTCATTCATGATCTATGTCGTGCGATGAAAAGTTATTCGTATCCTTCTAATTCGTGCTATTCGCGTTTGAAGAATCATGCCTCCACACCCAGTGAACGCCAGAAGAAATGGTAACGACAATGATCATGAGGTTGCCAGCCAGCCCCACCTATTCACGAGGAGCACGCACCAGAGGCAGCTGCCCACACTGAGTTTAGGGAAGTGATTCAGATGCTGGCACAGGTTATGGCTACCCAGGTTCTTAATCAGATGGTGGCGCATTACCCTTAGAATGGGAATGTGGTGGTAGCTAAGGTGAGGGATTTCTTTAGGATGAGCCCTCCTGAGTTCATGGGTTTGAAGGTGGGTGAGGATCCACACGATTTCACTGAGGAGATTCTGAAGATCACCTAGGTTATGGGGGTGAACAATGGGGTGTGTGTTTACTTGACCTCCTATCAGCTTAAGGTGGTGGCTCACATATGGTTCAAGCAGTGGAGAGATGCCAGGGCAGTAGGTGCAAGCCTGATAGGTTGGGAAGAGTTCCATGCGACATTTTTGGATCGGTTCTTCCCTCGGGAGATGAAGGAGCTCAAGGAGGCCGAGTTTGTTAACTTGAAATAGGGTAACATGTCCTTCAGGAGTACACATTAGAGTTCACCCAACTATCCAAGTATGCTTCAAAGTTGGTGGCAGACCAGAAGGCTCGAGTGAGTCATTTTGTGCATAGGGTGGCGGATTATTTGGACAAGGATAGCAGGATCGTCATGCTACATTGGGATATCGACTTTCCCCGCATTGTGTTGCATGCTCAACAGATGAGGTCGGTCTATCGGAGGTAGAGAGAGTCCAAGAAGGCCAGGACCGATAGCTACGGGGCCTCTCAGGTCAGGACAGGGAGTGGATAGCATCAGCAGTCCCAACACAGGTCTATCGTTCTAGCTCCATCATCAGCCAACACGCCATCTAGATTCAAAGGAGATCGGAGGAGCAGAGCTTCAGAGTCGAGAGGCCAGGGTAGCATGTAGATGGTGGGATCTTTCCCAGTTTGTGCGGGGTGCGGTAAGAATCACCCCGAGAGGTGCTTAGTTAACTCGGATGCTTGCTTCAGGTGTGGCAAACCTGGACACAGACTTAAGAATTGCCCTTTAGCTAGATCAAGAGTCGGTGGAGCCCGTGTAATAGCAACCAGTTCTGCCGCTCTAGCAACACGTCCTCCTCAGCATTGTGCCTCGACTAGAACAGCAGGTGCTCAGCGCCAAAATAGGTTTTATGCTTTGGTATCCCGCCAAGAGCAGGAGGCTTCACCAGATGTGGTCACTGGTATGTTGCAAGTCTTCCATATTGATGCTTATGCCTTATTAGATCCAGGAGCTAGTTTGTCGTTTGTGACCCCTTCTATTGCTAGTAGTTTTGGAGTTAGCCCTGAAATTCTGTCAGAACCATTCTTAGTCTCTACTAGAGGTAGGCGGGTGTATAGAGGTAATTCAGTTGTAGCTAGGCGGGTGTATAGAGGTTGCCCCATTATAGTATTGCATAAGGTCACCTCCGCAGACTTAGTAGAGTTAGCTATGACTGACTTTGACATCATTTTGGGAATGGATTGGTTGTTTCCATGCTATGCTTCAATTAATTGTAGGACCCATACGGTGGAATTTCGATTTTTAGATGAGTCAGTTTTGGAGTGGAAAGGTAATTCAGCTGTACCAGCCGGTCAATTTATTTCATATCTTAAAGCCAAGAAAATGATTTCTAAGGGCGACATGTATCACCTAGTTAAGGTTAAGGATGTTGAGTCCAAGACCCCGACTATCCAGTCAGTTCCGGTGGTGTGTGAGTATCCGGAGGTTTTTCTTGACGATTTGCCAGGTGATCCTCCTGAGAGTGAAATTTATTTTGGCATTAACCTCTTACCCAATACGCATCCTATCTCTATTCCTCCATATAGGATGGCTCCAACCGAGCTAAAGAGTTGAAGGGTCAGTTGAAGGACCTGTTAGATAAGGGTTTTATCAGACCGATCAAGTCTCTATGGGGTGCACCAGTGTTATTTGTTCGGAAGAAGGATGGTTTGCTTCGGATGTGCATTGACTATTGGTAGTTGAATAAGGTCACCGTTAAGAGAAGGTATCCTTTATCCAGGATCGATGATTTGTTTGACCAACTTCAGGGTGCCAGGTGTTTCTCCAAGATTGATCTCAGGTCTGGGTATCACCAGCTTAGAGTTCGAGAAAGTGACATCTTGAAAACCGCATTCAAGACTTGGTATGGTCACTACGAATTTGTTGTTATGTCTTTTGGACTAACCAATTCCCTTGCAGCTTTTATGGATCTAATGGATAGGGTATTCAAGTAATATCTAGACATGTTCATGATCGTGTTCATCAATGATATCCTTATATACTCTCAGAGTGAGGAGGAGCATGCCGCTCACTTGAGAGTAGTGCTTTAGACCCTCAAGGATTGTTAGTTGTATGCTAAGTTCAGCAAGTGTAAATTTTGGTTGGACTCCGTGGCATTTTTAGACTATGTGGTATCGAGTGAGGGCATAAAGGTAGATTCTCAAAAAATTGAAGCGGTGAAGAATTGGCCTAGACCAGTGAATCCTTTAGAAATTTGGAGTTTCTTTGGCCTAACAGGTTACTATCAGAGATTTTTTGAGGGCTTTTCATCTATTGCAACACCTTTGACCAAGTTGACTCAAAAAAAGGTAAAGTTCTAATGATCAGAGGCTTGTGAGAAAAGCTTCCAAGAGTTGAAGACTCGACTCACTTCAGCACCAGTGTTGACCCTACCCGAGGGTACTGATGGTTTTGTGGTGTATTATGATGCTTCGAGAATCAGACTCGGGTGTGTGTTGATGCAGCATGGGAAAGTGATAGCATATGCCTCAAGACAATTGAAAGTCCATGAGAAGAATTACCCGACCTATGATCTTGAGTTGGCCGCGGTGGTGTTCGCATTGAAGATATGGCAGCATTACCTGTATGGGGTCCACGTGGATGTATTTACAGACCATAAGAGATTACAATATGTGTTCATGTAGAAAGATCTCAATCTTCGGCAAAGGAGGTGGTTGGAGCTACTCAAGGACTACAATATGAGTGTTCTTTACCACCCGAGTAAGGCTAATGTTGTAGTGGACGCACTTAGTAGGCCCTCTATGGAGAATGTGTCCTATTTGGATGAGGGAAAGACGGAGTTGGTGAAAGATGTCCATCGACTTGCAAGGTTGGGAGTTAGATTTGTCGACCTGACCAATGAAGGTGTTGTTGTGCAAAACAGATCTGAATCATCCTTAGTGACTGATGTGAAATCTAAGCAAGATGAGGACCCAATTTTGAGAAAATTGAAGGAAACTGTGCGGAGTCAAAAGGTGTAGGTTTTCTCATTAGGGGGAGATGGTGTGCTTCGGTACCAGGGTCATTTGTGTGTTCAAGACATTGATGATATGAGGGGTCGGATATTACAAGAGGTATATGGTACCAGATATTCTATCGACCCGAGATCGATGAAGATGTATCGTGATTTGCGGGAAATATATTGGTGGAATGGCATGAATAAGGATATTGTGGAATTTGTAGCTAGGTGCCCGAACTGTTAGCAAGTTAAGGTCGAACATCAAAGGATGGATTTCATTATAGGCCTACCTCGTACGCGCCGACACTACGATTCCATTTGGGTGGTGGTTGACAGGTTGACCAAGGCTGCATATTTCCTACCGGTCAAAATCTATAGATTCAGCGGATGATTATGACAAACTGTATATTCGAGAGTTTTCTCAACTACATGGAGTTCCCTTTTCTATTATCTCAGACCGAGGTACTCAATTTACCTCTTAGTTTTGGCTGCTTTTCAAAAAGGGCTTAGGACTCAGGTTAAACTCAGAATAGCATGTCATCCGCAAATGGATGGTCAGGTGGAGTGAACAATCAAGACTCTTGAGGACATGTTGAGAGCTTGTGTGATGTACTTTAAAGGTAGTTGGAATGATCACTTTCCTCTGATCGAGTTCACTTACAATAACAATTATCACTCCAGTATCCAAATGGCACTGTTTGAGGCTCTCTATGGGCGGAGATGTAGATCACCCATCGGATGGTTTGAGGTTGGTGAGGCAGCAATGATAGGGACAAATTCGGTTCATGAGGCCATGGTGAAGGTTCAGTTGATAACGGAGGATGAAAACCTCTCAGAGTCGTCAAAAGTCATATGCTGATGTGAGGAGGAGAGAGTTGGAGTTCGAGGTGGACGATTGGGTATTTCTGAAGGTGTCTCCCATGAAGAAAGGAAGGGAAGAAAGGAAAACTCATCCCCTGCTATGTTGGTTCCTACCGGGTTATGAGAAGAGTTGGTAAGGTAGTGTATGAGTTGGACTTGCCATCATAGTTATCTTCAGTTCATCCCGTCTTTCATGTATCGCTCTTGAAAAAGTTCTTGGGTGATCCAACTTTAGTTATCCCGGTGGAAAGTGTTGGTGTGAGAGATAGCCTCAGCTATGAGGAAATTCCAGTTGCAATCTTTGATCATTAGGTTCCGAGGCTGAGGAACAAAGAAGTAGCTTCAGTAAAGGTGTTATCAAGAAATCAGCATGTTGAGGCAGCTACGTGGGAAGCTGAAGTGGATATGATGGCTAAATACCCTCACTTGTTCCCTACCGGCTCAGTTTCAGTTTGAAGTATCAGTTTTTTCCCTAGTTCTATAATGAGTTTCCATGTTCAGTTCATGTGCAAAAGTTTGTTTTAGGTTATGATAGATGTATGTGATGTCTAAATTCAGTTCAGCTACGTAGCTCTTTTCGGAGGTAGTCAATTCGTCAGTTTTCAGTTTAAATGATTAGTATTTTCATATGATGATTGCATGTTTCTGAGTTTTCTGTGTGTTTTCAACATTCGAGGATTAATGTTCCCAAGGGGGATATATTGTAATACCCCGAGAACCCAAGGATCAGACCCGGGAGTCAAAATGGAGAAAATGTAAAACTGGTGTTGCAAGCACAGAACGAGTCGTTGGACGACTTGTGAGGACAGCCCACGAGTCATCAGGTGACTCGTGGGGAGGCCAGGAAAGAGTTGGGAAGTTTGGAGGAAAAGGGGTTCCACGGGAGTGGGAATGACTCATGGTCAGACACCACGAGTCGTTAGGTCAACCATGGGGTAAGGGAGAAGGAAAATAGAAGAGGTCAAACTAGTGTACTTGATGGAAGCTGACCACGACTCGTTGGGTCAGGTAACGAGTCGTGGTGTGAGTCGTGGGATGAATTATATGTGAAGTGATATGATTGAGGCAGTGAACTTGATGACTGGTGTGACCACGAGTCATGGCCACCCCTAACGAGTCGTTATGTCAGTGGTTATGAACCCAAGAGTCCAAACAGGCAGTGTACTCAACGAGCAACATGACGAGTCGTTCCTCCCAGTGACGATCTGTCAGATCGTCCGTTAGGACCACCTGGCAATGTTTTCTTGCGAATTTAGTAAGGGTCTTTTCATAATTTCTAAGTTTCTAAGACCTATACCACATCATTTAAGGATCATTTTTACAAAGTTTTAAGAGGGGGAAAACCTATTCTAAGTCATTCATTACATGCATGCAAGCTTGAGATATAGAGAGGTGATTATAGGGTGATTTAAGGATCCTCTCTTCAAATCCTTCCAATTCCTTCTTGGGAATTCAAGGGAGGTTAAGAATCAGTTGTTTTTAGGTATGTAAAGCTATCAATGTGTGATTTCTTTCACACCCATGCCCATCACCTACGATTTCATGAAAATTCTATAAAAAATTTATGGGGTTTTGAAGTAGATTTATATAAAAGCTAATGATTGTTAATAGGCTTTGTGATTTTTGAATGTTATCATATTCTAAGGGTTTTGATCAACTTTTATGATTTAAATTATTTATAATGTTTCCGATTTCAATTTCTTTTGAGTTTAGCCTAATTATGCATGACCCATGATGAATCCATTTATGATCTACTTTTCAATTGATGATATTGACAAGCCCATCATGAATTATGATTTAAAACATGAATTTTATCAATTACCTATCATGATTTTATGAATTTCAAGCTATATGCATTATTTAGAGGTATGTATGCACTTTATGATTCATGAATTATGTTTTGGCCGACTCACGGGCCCTATGTCATGGCTAGTTCACGTATGTACTAGTATGTTTATGATTATCATGATTTAGCTAGCCCATGAATTCATGTATGTTATACTATGAGTACTATATTTGTTTTGGGAGTCTTATTGAAAATCGAGTAGGTTCGGGGCTCAGGTTAAGCCCCGGATCTCATAAACTACGTGTCACCGTAGGTATGTTGGGACCTCCTTTGTGAAAGTCCCCGCCCCAATTGGCCCTTTTAATGGTGATATCACGCCCTTTCATGGTTCTACACTTGTCAAGGTATGAACAGCCTCCCAACTAGGTTTACAGGTCAGATTTCATGTGTGATCATATGGGTATGTTGGTTAAGAGAATCTCCCAGTGTTCCTCATGATTTACGCATGTTTATGATTATGTATTTTGGCTCAAGTCATGTTAAGTAAAGCTTTTCTCCTATGATTATGATTATGTTTGTATCACGAATGTTTTGAAAACCTTGAGCCTATGCTAAGTTATGATGTTTATGATACGAGCATGATGTCCTACTCTTGTGATCATTTATGAGTTTTATATGTGTAAAATGTCCGTTTTACTTACCTTGCATACTCGGTACATTCCACGTACTGACCGCATACTTGCTATGCTGTATTATTTCATGATACAGGATCCAGCTCCCAGGCTCACCCGCATCCCTAGATCGTCTCAAAGTTTGCTTTAGTGTATTGGTGAGTCCTTATGTTCCGAGGGATATTTTCTAGACATGTTGCTACTTTATGTTTCAGTACATGTTAGGGTTAGTTGGGGATGTTGTCCCATCAACCCATCATTGTAGTAGAGGCTTTCAGAGAAAGTATAGAATTCAACTTATGTATGTCTAAGTGATTCTGCCGGTTGATATGTCATGATTCGATATGTTCCCGTTATGCTTTATGTTAAATCTTCCGCTTATGTGAATGAATTAGATGTATGCTCATGCCATGGGTTGACTTGGGGTCTCTCGGGGCTCCTTCTCCCGTGTTACGATTCAGGTCTACGTTCGGGTCGTAACAAAGCTGAACATGAGTTGGAGTCTAGACTCCAAAATTCATGTGGTGAGCTAATAACATGAAATTTAGATAAATCATGAAATATACTTGATTATGTGGGCTTGCCCAATACTTAAACATGCTTGACATAGTCTTGATCATTCAAAAACATGAACATGGACATGGGTAATTTGAAATTCATCATATACATCTCATCATGCTTGAATACATATATCATAGATCTCAACTTTCATGAACTTTCATGGATGGTAATCATAATTTATAAATCTTGAAAACATAATTTATAATTGAAAACATTATAAAATATGCCCATTAATCATAATTCAATATTTGAAACATGCTTAGATCATACCCATAATTGATACTTAGAGAATTCACATGTTGGGTTAAAACCCCATAGATTCATCAACTAGAATATCTTGAATGGAAGAGGGATTGGGCATGGTTGTGGATGATTACACCCATTCGTAACCCTACATACCTGGAAGAATCTGATTTCACAAACCCTCTTGAAAGCCCAACTGATTTTGGGGAAGAACTTGATGAATCCAAACCTTGATGACCCTTAGGAGCTTTTAGACTTGCATGCATGGAAGATAATAGGCTTAGAATGAATTTATCCCTCTTAAACACACCTTTCTGAGCTTAAAACGACATAGTATAGGCCTTACGAACTTAGAAAATACGGAAAAGTCCTTAATAAATTCGCAAGAAAAAAATGCTCTGCCAGTCCCAATGAGGGACTGGACGACTCGTCCCTGCACCATCGACTCGTGGTCTACTTCTCGTGATCAGCATTGCTAATCTAACTATGAGGTTCACCACAAGGGACTCCATGACTCGTGGTGTACCCAATTACTCTTGGTGACCAAGTCGTGGTCTACACTATCCAAACTTCCAACCTCCCAGTCAATTCCTGACCACGACTGACATAACGAATCATGGTGCTGACCACGACTCTGTTGGTCACCCCCAACTCTTAAAATTAAACCAAGTCCACCCTCCTTCCGATGAGTTATTTAATGACTCATGGTGAACCTCATGGGTCACTGGACGATTCGTCTTGTGACCTAGTGCAGAAAATCCTCTTTTCTCCGTTTCAACCCTCGGGTTTGATCTTAGGGCTTTTGGGGTATTACAATATCTCCCCCTTGGAAACATTCATCCTCAAATGTGGGAAATCATACCGAAAAGCTGAGAAATGCAATCCTCATACTCAAATATTGAACATTTAAGCTTAAAACTGACAGAGTGACTGAGTTCGGACTAAATTACATGACTGAACTGAATTCCTGAATTCCACATACATACCTTGATATGAAAGAAACTGGGGCACATGAGCTGAACATGAAACAGAATAGAGTACTAGGGAGGAAACTAGTACCTCAAGCTGGAACTGTGCCGGGAGGGAATGGATGCATGTATCTAGCCATTATATCTGCTTTGGCTTCCCATGTAGCTCCCTCAACATGCTGATTCTTCCACAAAACCTTTATTGAGACTACTTTCTTATTTCTTAGCTTTCGATCCCGGCAATCAAGTATTTCCACCATAACCTCTTCATAGCTAAGGCTTTCCTTCACACCCACACTGTCTACCAGGACAACCAAAGTCAGGTCACCCAAGCACTTCTTTAAAAGTGATACATGGAAAACTAGATGAATTGAACCTAATTCTAAAGGCAAGTCCAACTCATATGCTACCTTGCCAACCCCTTTCACAATTTGCTACGGGCCAACATAACGGGGACTGAGTTTCCATTTCTTTTCGAACTTCATCACTCCCTTCATGGGAGACATCTTTAGAAAAACCAAATCATCATTTCAAACTCTAGCTCCCTTCTCCTCACATCTGCATAGGACTTTTGGCTACTCTGAGCTTTTTTCAACCTGTCCCTTATAAGCTGAACTTTCTCCATAGCCTCATGGACTGAATCTGGACCTATCAATGTAGCTTCACCGACTGCCAATAGGCAATCTACATCTCCACGAATAGAGAGCCTCAAACGGAGCCATCTAAATGCTGGAATGGTAGTTGTTGTTATATGCAAACTCAATGAGAGGAAAATGATCATCCCAACTACCCTTGAAATCAATCACACATGCTCTCCATATCCTCAGGGGTCTGAATGGTCCACTCCGCTTGACCATCCATTTGCGGGTGAAATGCTGTGCTAAGCTTGACCTGAGTACCAAGCCCCCTTTGAAGCGATCTCCAAAACTGGGAGGTAAGCTGAGTACCTCTATTTGATATGACAGACAAGGGCACTCCATGCAACCGAACTAACTCCCAAATGTATAACTTAGCATAATCCTCCACTAAATCGATAGTTTTGACCGATAGGAAATGGGTTGCCTTAGTCAATCTGTCTACAACCACCCAAATAGAGTCATATGCACGACGACTGTGAGGAAAACCTATAATGTAGTCCATATTGATTTCCTACCCCTTCCAAGTGGGGATACTAATGTCTTGAAGCACACCCCCGGGTCTTTGATGCTAAATCTTGGTAAATTCTATATTTAGTATAAAACTTTTTGTTGGTTCTAAAATGGGTTTGTTGGATTATTCTTTTGCATTTTCATTATCATATGTTTGTCTGAGCTATAGCGGAAGATATAGTTGAAGTGAGAATAAATTGATTCGAAACCACTGTTATTATTAAGTGAATTCTTCCATTTACCTAAGGCTTGGATAAATAAAATTATTTGATACATGTTCTTGTAGAAGATAGTATATATCGGGTGAAATAGTCAAAGTATCTATAAGTTAGTACAACAACAATGACAATCACATACACAATGTAATCTCATAAGTAAAGTCTGAGGAGGGTAGGATATACACAGATATTACCTCTATTTTTACGGAATAAAGAGACTATTTGTAATAAATTCTTTACCTATTGACAATTCGGACATTTAGCCACAAACTCTGCTATGTCCTTCTTCATGCCATTCACCAATAGAATTCCTATAGGTCACGGTACATCTTGGTGGCACCTGAATGTACAGAATATCTAGAACCATGAGCCTCATGCAATATTCGCTCCCTCAGGTCATTAACACTCAGTACACACAAACAATCCTAATATCGAAGTACACCATCTCCTCCTTTGGAGAAGACTTCTACCTTATGATTCTGAACGACTTTATTCAACCTTACCAAAATAGGATCCTCGTCTTGCCTAGTCTTAACATCAGTCACTAAAGATGATTCTGATCCATTCTGAACATTGACACCACCATCCGTTGAGTCAACAAGATGAACTCCTAGTCGTGCAAGTCGATGCACATCCTTCACTAACTCCTTCCTTTCCTCATCTATTGTAATACGCCGAAAGTGCCTATGATTAGACCAGGAATCAAAATTTGAAGTTAGCTGAAAAATTGGAAAAAAGGTCACAGGACGGGTGATGTAACAACTCGTGGTTGGAAACCATGGGTCGTTGTTAGCAGTAGTGGGTGGAATTGGACCTTGGCAGTTGGGAATACCATGGGTCATCCAACGAATCGTGGTGAGAGAGACGATCCATGGTCACCGGTCATGGTATGGGTTGCTAGATTTTGCAGTGGATGTAATGTATTGATACGACGACTCCTTGGAAGCAATCACGAGTCGTGGTGAGGGTCGTGGTAAGGGGAGTTCAGGTTGTGAAGGGGCTGGCAATGGTTGAACTAACGACCCATCATTTGGAGCAATGACTCATCTTATCGAGTCATGGGAAGAATCTGAAAGTATGGATAGAGGCAGTGGATCCAAAGACTCGATACCATGAGTCGTGGTATCATGCAATGACTCGTGGGTCGCTCGTTGGTTCACCCAGATCAGTTTTTTAGGGAGTTTTTATTAAGGGTATTTTCGACCTTTCTATGCTCTAGGGCCCTAAACTATTTCATTTTATGTATTTTTCTAGGCATGTTAAGATAGGTTAAGTCCCCCTTTCATAGTCATTGCCATGCATGCAAGTTAGGATGAAATTAAGAGAGATCAAGCTATTCCTCAAGCTCTCCTTCACCAATTCTCCCTTGGGCATTCAAGGAACCTTGAAATCTAATCTTACCCAGGTATGTAGGATTATGAATGGGTGTTTTCATTCACACCCATGCCCATTCTTTATTAATTGATAAAAATCTATAAAAAATCTCATGGGGTTTTGAATTTAATTTTTTTAAAATCTAATTATTTACTAATGGGTTGTTATGATTTGCGAATTACATCATATTTTATGAATTTTGATAAGATTTTACAAGTATTTTGCTTATAAAATTATTGATTTTAATTTCTACTTAATTAAGCCTAATTATGCATGATCTATGATGAATTGATTTATGGTCTACACTTCAATTGTTGATATTTGAAAAACCACCGTGATTTATGATTTAAAATATGAATTTGTTCAATTACCCATCATGATTTGATGATTTACAAGTTATATATATAGTTTACAAGTATGCATGAAACCTATGATTCATGAATTATGTTTTTGCCGAGTCATGGGCTGTCATGGCTAATTTATACATGTACAAGTATGTTTATAATTATCATGATTTACTAGCCCATGAATTCATGAATGTTATACTATGAGCACTATATATGTTATGGGAGTGGTATCGAACACCGAGTAGGTTCGGTGCCTAGGTTCTGCCCCAGATCTCATAAACTACGTGCCATCGTAGGTATGTTGGGACTTCTTTTGTGACTATCCCCAACCCAAATAGCCCTTTTCATGGTGATATCACACTTTCATGGTTCTACCCTTGGCAAGGTACGGACACCCTCCTGACTAGGGATACAAGTAGGGCTTCATACGTGCTCATATGGGGTATGTCGGTTAAGAGAATCTTCCACAATTCCTCATGATTTATATATGTTTATGATTATGTATTTTTGATCAAGTCATGTTAAATAAAACTCTTCTCTTATGATCACGAGCACAATTGTATTACGAATGTTTTGAAAACCTTGAGCCTTATGTTATGTTACGATATTTATGATATGAGCATGATGTCCTACTCTTATGATCATTTATGAGTTTTATATATTTTAAATGTCCGTTTTACTTACCTTTCACACTCGGTACAATTCATGTACTGACTGCATACTTTCTATGCTGTATCGTTTCATGATACAGGACCCGACTCTTAGGCTCATCCTCATCCTTAGACCATCTCAGAGTTACTATCAGCTTTATTGGTGAATCCTCATGTTACGAGGGCCGTATGACTAGACGTTTATATTGTTCTTCTATTTTAGTTTGGCCGGGTTAGTTGGGGATGTTTTCCCATCAACCCATCTTACATGATAGAGGCTTTTAGACCGTATGTAGTACTCAGCTTGTATTATGTCTAGTGATTTCGTATTTCATGATATGCTATGTTACGTTTATGTTTCCGCTATGTTTTATGTTTAGTTTTTCGCTTATCGTGAACGAAGTTAGATATACTTATGCCATGGATCAACTAGGGGCCTCTCGAGGTTCCTTATCCCGTGTTACGATCCAGGTCTACGTTCAGGTTGTGACAAACTTGGTATCAGAGCCATAGGTTTGAAGTGTCCTAGGGTGTCTGAAAGCCGCGTTAGGTAGAGTCTTTTTCATGGGTGTGAAGCACGACACACTTATGACGAAGATGCTATGAGATGTTTAGGAAATGTTTCCTTCTTTCATGATCCATGTCGTGCGATGAAAAGTCTTTCTATCCTTCTAATTCATGCTATTCGTGATTGCAGAATCATGGCTCCTTGAAGAATGAATGGAAAAAGAAATGGAAATGGTGAAGGCCACGAAGATGGAAATGGTCATGGGCATCAACAAGCCCCACCTGTTCAGGATCCCCAGGCACCGGAGCCAGTTGCCCACGCAGAGTTTCGGGCGGCTATCCACATGTTAGCGCAGGCCTTGACTACTCAGGTCAACCAATAGGATGTTGTGCATATCCCACAAACTGGAAATGCGGTAGTGGCCCGAGTTCCTTGGGTCCAAGGTGGTTGAAGATCCGCACGATTTCATTGAGGAGATTCTAAAGATCACCCAAGTTATAGGGGTGACCAATGGAGATTGTGTTGATTTGGCCTCCTATCAGCTAAAAAGGGTGGCACATATATGGTTCAAACAGTGGAGAGATGCTCGGGTAGTGGGTGCAGGCCCTATAGGTTGGGAAGAGTTCCACGTAGCATTCTTGGATCAGTTCTGTAATACCCCGTAGGATTCCCGGCACCTAGATGGCCTATTCGTGCGTTAACTAAGCATATTTCGAAGCCATACGTGCTAGAGAAAGGCCCGGGAAAAGACCGGACGAGGAAACCTGTCGAACCATCGCGGAAGGAGCCTAGGCAGAGCCCCTCCGCGATGGCAACGTGTCACGGAGGTGGAGCCTCCGCGTTGGCTCCGTGACACGTTGGGCCTATCCAGGCTCAAGTATATAAAGAGCCACTTCGGTTTTAATTTGGTTCATTCATTATAATTTCCAGAAAAACGCAGCAAGCAGAGAGAGACGAAGAGGGTGAAGATATAATCGTTTGATTACGCTGCCAAACGTAGTCCAAACTCAAATTAACCTCAGGTACCGAGGTATTTAGCAGCAGAGAGAATTCCTACGGATTTAGTTTCGCAAAATACGGCCGACGAATTATCGAGCTACCGGGCTAAGGTAAGTAGAATTGCTCCAAACTAGTGTCTATGTGCTCCTAGCTGTGAAGTGAATACTTCTCCCTTTTGGACTTTTGAAAAATAACAAGTTATCAACCATCTTTCGATAAGCCTAAGTTTAGGCTATAATTATATCGAAAGTGACGTTGTTCTTCAGAATAAAGTTATATTTAGTATTAATTGACGTATATACGAATGTAGTTGGGAGAAATAGCTGGAGTACTGACCGAGCCTCGTCCGATAGTCGGATAACTCGAGGTTAAGGTATGTGAAGTTGTTCTTCAGCAAGTTAGTAAGCCTTAGCTTGGTAAATCATAGTAAAATCCGTATTTGTAACTCTCGGAGTTGAATGTTGATAATTAAGAAAGTCTAGTAGATTCTGAGTTGTGTTGCCAGATCGTATTCAGTCCGGAAGTTAGAAAAGCATGCGCCGAAGGGCGAGTTAGCATCCCAGATTCAGTATAGCTTATTATGTGATTAGCAAGCATGTTGTAGAATAAAAAAGAGATAGATTTTCAGAATAAAAGTTAGTAAAGAAAGATCAGATAGACAGACAGTTATGGCTACAGATTAGCCATTCAGACAGATAGTATCCTGGCTACAGATTAGCCACATAGTTAAATAAAGATTTCAGAATCAGTATAATCAGTAAAGAGTCAGTGTAATATAGAAAGAGATCAGAATAAGAAATCAGATTTCAGATAGCCTTTTTTAGTTATACATGCTTGCTATTTATATGTGCTATTTGTGTGTTGAGACTTGATGTGGCGTGAGGGCACCTTATTGAGCGTCCTCGCCGCCCCTGGGTTGGTAATCGTGTCGCCCACTGAGCGGGTGGGTTTACGTCACTCCAAGGAGTGGCATGCCATCCCCAATTTGGACGAAGATGGGATGAAGCTTTCCCCATATCAGGCTGATCAGCATTACAGTACAGATAGCCCTGTTGTGCAAAGCACCCAGGGAAAAGATACAGATACAGTTACAGTTACAGATCTTATTACAGGTGTAGCTCCGGTTTCAGATAGCCCTGAGGAGAGTTCCGGGGAACCAGACCCTATCTGTTACTATCTACACAGGAGTCCTCCGGACTCAGACACGGTTATTTATATCGGAGTCTATGGCCCGATCCGGAGACCCAGGGGGCCGGTAAAGGAGCTCCAAAGTGAGTAGATGAGTGGAGTGACTTATTTTTGGTTGGTTTTGACCCGGGTAGGGGTATATAGATTGTTTGCTTGTTTGGCGCCGTCCGGCTTATGGGGGTTGGTATCGACTCTTGTTTGCTATATATGTATATATGTATTTATGTGCAACATGCTAGTTAATAGAAAGCAGGCCGCCGCGTCCACAGGTACGCTCCTGCCATATCACAGCACAGGAAGTCTGATTCAGTTCATATCAGTTCTTACAGATTCAGTATTCCCCTGCTATTCAGAATTGCTAGTTATGTTATTGTATTCAGTTATATTATTTCAGTTGCTTTGCATACTCAGTACCAACGGTACTGACGCCCGGTGGGGCGCTGCATTACTTGCCTACAGGTACTCATAGACGAGGAGGCGATCCCTTGTGATCCTAGCCAGCGCAGAGTCATCAGCTCCTGTCATCCGGGGCTTGATATTTCAGAGGTTTATATCATTTCCTTTTGTTGTACAGTATGGGTAGGTCGGGGCCCTATCCCGACCATCTTATCAGTATTCCTAGAGGCTTGCAGTCTGTATATATTTCCCTGTGGTCAGTTGAGCCGATCGTGTGAGGCCGTGCAGTTTGTTATAGCTATTAGTATTTCAGTTTATGTTGGCCGTGTGTGGCCATAACCAGTCAGTAGTGGTGACCTTTCCGGTCATGTAGTTATTTAGTATGCTATTATTATGTTACAGATAACTAGACAGCATGGTGGCCTTGTCGGCCCGCATAGGTTCCTTGTTACGAGTATGTTTCTGGTTAGCTGTTATTACAGGTACAGGTGGCTATGGGCCAGTTGGCCGGAGGCTGTGTTTACAGCCGTTATATAGCCCTTTGTTTCCAAAAATTTGAGTTAGAGCCAGCCAGGCACCAGATGTGCTTAGGCTCACCAGATAGCAGTCTAGGTCCTACTAGGGCACCGGGTGCCAGTCATACCCCCCAAGGTGGGGCGTGACAGGTTCTTTCCACGGGAGATGAGGGAGCTAAAGGCGGCTGAGTTTGTTAACTTGAAGCCAGGTGATAGGTCGTTCAGGAGTATGCTTTGGAGTTCACCCGACTATCTAAATATGCACCAGAGTTGGTGGAAGACCAAAGGGCTCGAGTAAGTCGATTTGGGCATGGAGTGGCGGACTACTTGGATAAGGATTGTAGGATCGCCATGTTGCATCGGGATATAGATTTTCACGATATTGTGTTTCATGCCCAGCAGATGGAGTCCTTGTATTAGAGGTAGAGAGGCCAAGAGGGACAGGACAGAGAATTATGGGACTTCTCAGTTAGATCGGGGGTGGACAGCGTCAGCAGTCTCAGCACTGGTCTATTGCTCCAAAACCATCATCGGCCAGTATGCCATCTAGATTCTGAGGGGATCGGAGGAGCAGGTCTCCAGATTTGAGGGGCCAGGGTAGTATGCAGATAGAATCACTCAGAGAGGTGCTTAATTGGCTTGGATGCTTGTTTTGGGTGTGGCAAACCTAGACACAGACTCAAGGATTGCCCTTTAGCTAGATCAGGGGGCGGTGGAGCCCGTATGCCAGCAGCCAGTTCAGCCGCTCCAGCAGCACATCCTTCTCAGCCAGGTGCCTCGACTAGTTCAGCCGGCGGTTAGTGCCAAAATAGGTTCTATGCTTTAGCACCCTGCCAGGAGTAGGAGGTCTCCCTGGATGTGGTCACAAGTATGTTACAGGTGTTTCATCTTGATGTTTATGATTTGTTAGACCCAGGAGCTACTTTGTCTTTTGTGACTCCTTATATTACTAGTAGCTTTGGAGTTAGTCCCGAGACTCTGTAAGGACCATTTTCAGTTTTTACTCCTGCTGGTGATTCAATTGTAGCTAAGCGGGTGTATAGAGGATACCCGGTCACTATATTGCATAAAGTCACCTCCACAGACCTTGAAGAGTTAGCCATGACTGACTTTGATATTATTCATGGCATGGATTGATTGTATTTGTGTTATGCTTCTATTAGTTATAGAATCCATGCGGTGGAATTTCATTTTTCGGGTGAGTCAGTCTTGGAGTGGAAGGGTAGTTCAGCGGTACCTGTAGGTCATTTCATTTCCTATCTTAAGGCCAGAAAGATGATTTCTAAGGGTTGCATGTATCACTTAGTTAGGGTTAAGGATGTTAAGTCCGAGACCCTGACTATCCAGTCAGTTCCGGTGGTACGTGAGTATCCAGATGTCTTTCTCGATGATTTTTCAGGTGTTCCTCCCGAGTGGGAGATTGATTTTGGTATTGACCTTCTACTCGACACACAACCTATATCTATCCCTCCTTACAAGATGACTCCGGCCAAGCTAAAAAAGTTGAAGGATCAGTTGAAGGATCTGTTAGATAAGGGTTTCATTCGACCGAGCAAGTCTCCATGAGGTGCACCAGTCTTATTTGTTCGGAAGAAGGATAGTTCGCTTCGCATGTGCGTTGATTATCAGCAATTGAACAAAGTCACCGTCAAGAACAGGTACCCACTTCCCAGAATCAATGATTTGTTTGAGCAGCTTCAGGGTACCAAGTGATTCTCAAAGATAGATCTCAGGTTTGGGTATCATCAGCTCATAGTTCGGGAGTGCGATATCCCGAAGATAGCTTTCAAGACGCGGTATGGTCATTATGAGTTTGTAGTTATGTCTTTTGGACTAACAAATGCTCCTACAACTTTTATGGACTTGATGAACAGGGTGTTCAAGCCGTACCTGGACATGTTCGTGATTGTGTTCATTGATGACATCCTTATATACTCTCGTAGGAGGAACATGCCATTCATTTGAGAGTAGTACTTCAGACTCTCAAGGATCGTCAGTTGTATGCCAAGTTCAGCAAGTGCGAGTTTTTGTTGAATCCCGTAGCATTTTTGGGCCATGTGGTATCAAGCGAGGGCATAAAGGTAGATTCTCAAAAAATTGAGGCGGTGAAAAATTGGCCTAGACGGTGAATCCTTCGGATATTCGGAGCTTCTTGGGCCTAGCTAGCTACTACCGGAGATTTGTGGAGGGTTTCTCATCTATTACGGCACCTTTGACCAAATTGACTCAGAAAAAGGTAAAGTTTCAATGGTCGGAGGCTTGTGAGAAGAGCTTCCAAGAGTTGAAGACTTGACTTAATACCACATTGGTGTTAACCCTACCCGAGGGTACTGATGGTTTCGTTGTGTGTCGTGAAGCCTCAAGAATCAGACTCGGGTTTGTATTGATGCAGTGTGGTAAAGTTATAGCATACGCCTCGAGATAGTTGAAAGTCCATGAGAATAATTACCCAACCCACAATCTTGAATTGGCTGAGGTGGTGTTCGCATTGAAGATATGGAAACATTGCTTGTATGGGGTCCATGTGGATGTGTTTACGGACCACAAGAGCTTATAATATTTGTTCACGCAAAAGGATCTCAATCTACGGCAAATGAGGTGGTTAGAGCTACTCAAGGACTACAATATGAGTGTCCTTTATCATTTAGGTAAGGCTAATGTGGTAGCAGACGCACTTAGTAGGCTCTCTATGGAGAGTGTGTCCCATGTGGATGAGGGGAAGAAGCATCTAGTGAAAGATGTCCATTGACTTGCAAGGTTGGGAGTTAGGTTGTTCGAGTCGATCGATGGCGATGTTGTTGTCCAAAACGAATTAGAATCGTCCTTGGTGACTGATGTGAAAGCTAGACAAGATGAGGACCCAATTTTGGTAAAGCTAAAAGAAGCCGTTCGAAGTCAGAAGGTGGAGGTCTTCTCCCAATAGGGAGATGGTGTGCTTCGGTACCAGGGTCACCTATGTGTTTCGAATGTCAATGATTTGAGGACGGATGTTGCATGAGGCTCATGGATTCAGGTATTGTATCCATCAGGGTGCCACCAAGATGTACCGTGACCTACATGAAATCTATTGGTGGAATGGTATGAAAAAGGATATTGCAGAATTCGTAGCCAAGTGTCCGAATTGTCTGCAAGTAAAGGTTGAGCATCAAAGGTCGGGGGGCGTACTTCAGGATATTAGCATTCCTACTTGGAAGTGGTAAGAGTTTAACATGGATTTCATAATAGGATTACCTCGTACTTACTGGCAATATGACTCCATTTGGGTGGTGTGGACAGGTTGACCAACGCTGCACACTTTCTACCAGTTAAAACCATGGGTTAGGCAGAGGATTGTGCCAAACTATATATCCAGGAGTTGGTCCAATTGCGTGGGGTGCCTTTATTCATCATTTCATATCGAGGTACTCAATTTACCTCTCAGTTTTGGAGGTCATTCCAAAAAGGGCTTGGTACTCAGGTTAAACTCAGCACAACATGTCATCCGCAAATGGATGGTCAAGCGGAGCGGACAATTCATACTCTCGAAGACATGTTGAGAGCATGTGTGATGGACTTCAAAGGTAGTTGGAACGATCACTTACCCCTGATCGAGTTTGCTTACAATAATAGCTATCACTCAAGTATCCAAATGGCACCGTTTGAGGCTCTCTATGGGCGGAGATGTAGATCGCCCATAGGATGGTTTGAGGTTGGTGAGGCAGCTATGATAGGGACAGATTCGGTTCATGAGGCTATGGTGAAGGGTCATTTGATAAGGGACAGGTTAAAATCCGCTTAGAGTTGCCAAAAGTCCTACGTCGATGTTAGGAGAAGAGAACTTGAGTTCGAGGTGGATGACTAGGTGTTCTTGAAGGTATCTCCCATGAAGGGCGTAATGCGGTTCGGAATGAAAGGGAAACTTGGTCCCCGCTATTTTGGCACCTACCGGATTGTGAGCAGAGTTGGCAAGGTGGAATATGAGTTGGAGTTGCCCTCAGAGTTATCTTTCATGCATCCTGTGTTCCATGTATCACTTTTGAATTTTTGTTTGGGAGATCCAGCTCTAGTAGTCCCGGTGGACAGTGTTTGTGTAGAAGATAGCCTTAACTATGATGAGGGTCCGGTAGAAATATTGGACCGTCAGGTTCGGAGGCTAAGGAACAAGGAAGTAGCTTCAGTCAGAGCATGGAGGAATCAACCTGTTGAAGGAGCTACGTGGGAAGCCGAAGCAGATATGATGGCTAAATACCCACAGTTATTCTCTACCAGCCCAGTTCCGACTTGAGGTATAAGTTTTTCCCTATAACTCTATTTAGTATTCATGTTCAAATCATGTTTTCAAGTTTCTTTTATGTGTATGGATGTGTATGTAAAGCATGAAATCAGTTCAGCTACATGATATGAATCGGAGGTAGTCTTCCCGTTAGTTTTCGGTGTAAATGATCAACATATGGGTATAATGATTGCATGTCTTTATTTTTCTGCTTGTTTCCAACATTCGATGATGAATGTTCCCAAGGGGGAGATATTGTAATACCCCAAAAGTGCCTAAGATTAGACCCGGGATCAAAATTTGAAGTTGGCTGAAAAACTGGAAAAAAGTCACACGACGGGTGATGTAACGACTCATGGTTAGAAAGCACGGGCCGTTGTTAAGAGTCGTTGGAGGAATTGGACCTTAGCAGTTGGGGATACCACGGCTCATCCGTCACTTCTCACCATGAGTCGTTGGATGAGTCGTTGGAGGAATTGGACCTTAGCAGTTGGGGATACCACGGCTCATCCAACGACTCATGGTGAGAAGTGACGACCCGTGGTCACCAGTCGTGGTATGGGCTGCTAGATTTTCTAGTGGATGTAACGGATTGATACCACAACTCCTTGGAAGCAACTATGAGTCGTGGTGAGGCTCGTGGTAAGGGAAGTCTAGATTTTTGAAGGGGTTCATGGTCCCGTATTTCGATCTGAATCTATGTTCAGGTCGTGACATCTACATGAGGCACACTCTCCATAGAAAGCCTGCTAAGAGCATCTACCATCGCATTAGCTTTGCCCGGATGATAAAGGACACTCATATCATAATCCTTCAAAAGCTCCAACCAGCTTCTCTGACGCAGATTTAGGTCCTTCTGGATAAACGCATACTGTAGGCTTTTGTGGTCCATAAACACATCCACATGAACCCAGCATAGATAGTGCCTCCAAATCTTCAAGGAAAATACTATCGCCGCCAACTCGAGGTCGTGAGTTAGACAGTTCTTTTCATGGCCTTTTAGCTGCATGGTGCTGCATTAATACACAACCAAGACCAATCCTTGAGGCATCACAATATACCACAAACCCATTGATACCCTCAGGTAGGGTAAACATTGGTGTTGAGGTGAGTCGAGTCTTCAACTCTTGGAAGCTCTTCTAACAGACCTCCGACCATTGAAACTTCACTTTCTTCTGGGTCAACCTAGTCAACTATGCTGGAATGGATGAAAATCCTTCCGTAAACCTCTTGTAGTAACTGGCTAAGCCCAAGAAACTCCTGATATCCGAAGGACTAACTGGTCTAGGCTAATTATTCACCACTTCAATCTTTTGAGAGTTCACCTATACACCCTCACTTGACACCATGTGGCCCAAAAATGCTACTAAGCCAAGACAAAACTCGCACTTGCTGAAATTAGCATATAACTGGAGATCCTTAAGAGTCTGTAGCACCACCCTCAAATGAGCGGCTTGCTCCTCTTCGCTCCAAGAGTATATAAGAATATCATCTATGAACGCAATCACGAACATATCCAAGTATGGCTTGAACACCCCGTTCATCAAGTCCATAAAAGCTGAAGGAGCATTTGTTAGTCCAAAAGACATAACTACAAACTAATAGAGACCTTACTGAGTCCTGAAGGCTATTTTTGGGATGTCACTTTCCCGAACCCTGAGCTGGTGGTATCCGAACCTGAGGTCTATCTTTGAAAAGCACTTAGCACCCTGAAGCTGGCTGAACAAATCATCAATTCTGGGGAGAGGATACCTGTTCTTGATGGTAACTTTGTTCAATTGCTGATAATCAATGCACATCTGAAGGGAACTATCCTTCTTTCGAACAAAGAGCACTGGTGCACCCCATGGTGATTTGCTAGGTCTAATGAAACCCTTGTCTAGAAGATCCTTCAACTTCTCCTTCAACTCCTTTAGCTTAGCTGGAGTCTGTAAGGAGGAATAGATATAGGCTGCATATCGGAAGAAGGTCAATACCGAAATCGATCTCCCTCTCGGGAGAAATCCCGGTAAATCATCTGGAAACACTCCTGGATATTCGCACACTACAGGAACTGACTGGATAATCGGGGTTTTGGACGTATCATCCTTAACCCTAACTAGACGGTACACACAACCCTTAGAAATCATCTTTCTAGCCTTAAGGTTGAAAATGAAGCAACCTACAGGCACATGAACTACCCTTCCATTTTAGGACTGGCTCACCCGAAAATCAAAACTCTATCGCACGGGTTCTACAATTTATAGAGACAAAACATGCATGTAGACAATCCATGCCGAAAATAACATCAAAATCTATCATGGCTAGCTCTACTAAATCTGCTGAGGTGACTTTTTGAAGGACTCTAACAGGGCAAATTTTATATACCTGTCGAGCTATAACTGAAACACCAACTGGAGTAGAGACTGAGAAGGGTTCTGATAGGAGTTTAGGATTGACTCTGAAACTACTAGAAATATAGGGCATCACAAAAGATAAAGTAACCCCTGGATCTAACAATGCATATTCATCAAGGTGGAATAATCGTAACATACCAGTGACTACATCTGGGGAGACCTCCTGTTCCTGACGAGATGCTAGGGCATAGAATGTTACACCCCGTAAGTCCTTGACACTTAATTGGCCTATTCGCATGTTGGTTAAGAGTTTTAAAATGCCATACGTGCGAGAAAAGGGCCCGGGAAGAGACCGGACAAGCGCCAAGTCGGAGCGTCGCAAGGCAAATGCGACTTATAAATCGCATTCGACAAATGCAACTTAAAGGCCCCAAGTATATAAGGCCTCCCTCTTTGTTTTTAAGTCATTTCTTATATTATTTTCAGTGAAAACGACCAGAAAACAGAGAGGACAAAGGGTTAATGTAGATTTCCCTCCGATTACACCTTCAAACGGAGTCCAAACTCAAATTAACTTCGGGTACCGAAGTATAAAGCTGTAGGGAGCATTCCTACAGAGTTAGTTTCGCGAGAATCGCCCGGCGAAGCAGCGACCCGCCGAGTCACAGTGATTGGAATTGCTCCAAACTAGTGTTAATACACTCCCGGCATTAAAGTAAGTATTTCTCCCTTCTAGACTCTCGAGAAATTGCGAGTTTTCAATCGTTCTTTGATAAGTCAAAGAATAGGCAGTAAATATATTCATAAGTGTGGTTTCTCTCCAAAATAATAGTAGAATTAATTCTATTCCTTCGTGAATATGAATACAGTTGGGGAAATAGCTGAATATTAGCCGAGCTACGCCAATTAATCAGGAAGCCGGTAGTTAAGGTATGTAAAGCCAGTTTCTTTCGGCAAGCTAGTAGTTCAAGTATAGTAAAATGGTACAAATTCTAGTAGAATGTTTCAGAAGCCGTATATTATGTTCAGTATGAATTTAGTAATGCCCGTTAGAAATATTAACTCGTATTTAGCATGGAACTTAGTTGAATAACATGATTCTCAGCAGAATATTCCAGCAATATTATATCTTATTTCAGTACTAGATTTAGTACAACATGTCAGAGAATATATATATATATATACACATACAGTATTATTATCAATTTCAACATGTATTGTATGTAGTATTATTATCAGTTGAGACTTGCTTGTGTTGTTTTGGGATGGATTACCTAGCATCCATGATCGCCCCAGGGTTGATAGTTGTATCGACTCGTCCGCCAGAGGGAGAGGATACGTCACTCTACGGAGTGGCATGCCGTCCGCTAGGGACGAAGATGGGATGCCAGTTTCCCCATATTATGCCTTGGTCGGATTTTATACACCCCCGTCGAGCGCTTGCGCTTGGGGTGTTGATTTAAGGAGTCCTCCGGACTCAGGTACAGTTATAGTCAGGGGCTTAGCGGGCCCAAGTGCATACCCAGGGAACCGGAAGGATGCTTATAGTTACTAGGGGAGATGGGATGACCGGGGTAGGGGTATAGATTGTGTGATGATTGTACCTTCCAGCTTATGGGGGCCAGGTAAGGTTCATGTGTGCTATGTTATGCTATGTTATGCTAGATATAGATGGATAGACACTAGAATGCCACGTTACCAGGTACGACTCCTACTCATTTCAGTGTAGTTAAGGACAGTCTTGAATTCACATTTCAGTTACACTCTGTTTCCTTATTACCTCAGCTCTATCAGTTTTATTGTTTACATTCAGTACTTTCATTTGTTGCTTTGCAACGGTACTGACGCCCATTTGGGGCGCTGCATTACTTGCCTGCAGGTACACATAAACGAGGAGCAGATCCCTCGTATTTCCAGTCAGCGTACAGCGCCTACAGCTCCTTTCATCCAGAGCTCAAAAGACAAAGGTTGACTTCCCTTTTATTTGTACAGTATGGGTAGGCCGGGGCCCTGTCCCGACCATCTTGCTATTCTTAGAGGCTTGCGGATTGTATATATTCCCTATGGTTAGCTGTGTAGGCCGTGTGGGGCCATTTGTGTGTTTCAGTTGTATGCAACGGCCGTGTGGGGCCTTATTCAGTTGGTAGTGGTGACCTTGTCGCTCATATAGTACCTTGGTACTTGTTTTCATTTGTTAGATGAACTAGTAAGCAGGGTGGCCTTGTCGGCTCGCATAGGTTCCCTTATGTTCAGTTGTTCTGGGTAGTTGTTATATTCCTACAGGTGGCTATAGGCCTTGTAGTCCGGAGGCTTTATTTATAGCCGTTATATAGCCCGTTGTTTTCATAAATCCAGAATTAGAGCCAGCCTAGCACCAGAAGTGCTTAGGCTCAGCAGTCCAGCAGTCCAGATCCTAGTAGGGAACCAGGTGCCAGTTATGCCTCCCAAGGCGGGGTGTGACATAGAATCTGTTCTTGTACTGACCACCACCCGTACTAGTAGATGCCCCTGCTGAGCTAGGCACGCTAGTGGAGCTGCTGAACTAGAGGCTAGGCCTCGGCCCCTGTCATGTCCCTATCTGGCTACTGGGCAATTCTTAAGCATATGTTCAGGCTTCCCACACCCGAAAAAAACACCTAAACCTGCTAAGCACTGACCTGTGTGTCTCTAGCCACACCTGCTACACTCTGGAATACTGGCCTCTGCGGGCCAGCTACCCTGACCTCTAGAGCCTGATGCTTGTCCTCTCTGATCGCGCCTGGATCAAGAAGGCACACTCATAGCCGATGGCACCGGGGTTGAAGATCTCTGGTGGGACTACTGGCGGTGCCCACTAGGTCTCTGTTGGGAGAGTCCGAAGCTATCAATTATGGCTCTCTTAGACTCTCACTCCCACTCACTTACCTGTACCGCCTCCATCTATTGGCTGTACAGAACTATTAAGGGAAAGACAATGTCCTGATGCAGCATCGTGGTCCGACAATCTTTGACCAAGTAGTCTGCTATTCCATGCACGAACTGACTCACTCGGGCTCTCTGATCTGTCACCATCTCAGGTGCATACTTGGACTGATGAGTGAACTCCAAGACATACTCCTGAACTGTCATCTTTCCTTGCTTTCACAAACTCAGCTGCTTTAATCTCCCTCATCTCACGAGGGAAGAACCGATCGAAAAATGCAGTATGGAACTCATCCTAACCAATGGGGCCTGCTCCAACTGCCCAACTATCCTCCCATTTCTTTAACCAAATGTGCGCAACCCCTTTAAACTGATACAAGGCTAGATCAACGCACTCCTCTCCATTCACCCCCATGATATGGGTGATCTTTAGAACTTCATCGATAAACTCATGTGGATCCTCATCCACCTTTGATCCAAGAAACTCTGGAGGGTTCATCATCAGAAAATCTCTTACTCTTGCCTCCAGCCATGATCTTGGGCAGAATTATACGCCCAAGTGATACTCAAATGCTTCATTTTGTCTTTGTTATCTATCGTTATTTGTGCATTCTCATGTGATTTGTAGTTAAAATGTGAATTTATACTAACCAACATGATTAGTGTTGTTTTGCAGGTAAAATGGAATTTTGGGGAAGCTAAGATACATGTTGGTAAAAATCGGGAATGGACTTGGAAGCAAGGAGTGGAAAAGGTCAAGGAAGAGCAGCAAAAATAAGGGCTCCGCGATGGAGCCGTGTCACGCTGCCATGACGGGACGAAAATTCTAGGGTTCTTCTCTATCTCTCTCTCTTATCTCAATTGTTTGTATGAATTACACTTATTTGATGATGTTTATTCCACAAATGAGTGGCTAAATTCACTTCTTGCTGAGGTTAAGAACAACTGTAGTGGAATGTAATTGTCGATCATTGCAGTTTTCATCTTTTTCTTCAATGGTTGTTCTATCAATTCTTGTTCTTACTGCATTAATGTTTGGCCAATGTTAATGTATATCTAAAAAATCCAATTTTGATTTTGAGGAAGAAAGAAATTGGAAAGTTGTGAATTGGTAGGATATGATCTCTTCTTAGTTTGGGAAAATTGACAATTGATTTACATTTAGAATAGAAATATATCTGAAAGTCTTATTAGTCAACTAAGGAATCATTTTTGTATGGCTAGAACATGAAATTCTTTTATCACAGAAATGTAGATTGAAGGTTCATGATTCTTATGTTGGATAGGAGATGAAAGTTCCAATCCATAGGAAATAATTCTTGACTAGCAACCGAAGGAAAGATTAACTGTATTGTATTGATAAATTAATTCCCTGCGTGTTCGTTTTAACCTCAGCTTGCTCATTTCTATTGTTCAGACTCACTTTATAATTTTGCCTTAGATTCTTATAAATTAGTAACTCAAATTCTCAAAATATTAGTTGTTTGGTTGTCTGCATTCTTAAAGATATAGTTCATTAACACTTAAGTTAATTATTACCGTAGCGTAGTCCTTGTGGGATCGATACTTGGCTTTACTTAAGCCACTTTACTACTTGTTTGACCACGTGCACTTGTGTGTAGTCACCAAACCATCGAACAAGTTTTTGGCGCCGTTGTCGGGGACTGGCAATTGGTAAAATTGTTTTCTTAGTGTTAGTTTACAATTTCTATATAAGTGCTGACAACTTGATCTTAGCCTGTCTTTTGTAAATATTGAATTCCGTTGAACATTGGCAAGAGACAAGGAGTTGGTGGATTCATACATAGAGCCGGAATGACAATTTCATCGTCAAAGAAGGGAAGCTCTAGAGAAAAAGCTACAGTTGCTCAGACAGGCAATTCTGGAGCAACAACAGAATCCACCACTTGTGAGGGCAGTGTTAGTGCCCGAGGAAATGGCAGCTAGGCCGGTTCACGTTTTGGCAATCCCACATGCTAACAATGTTACATCGAGTATTCGCAGACCTGAGCCAGGAGGGAGGTTTGAGCTTAAGCAGAACATGGTGCAATTGTTTCACACCAGCGGGCAATTCACAGGTCTCCCTCATGAAGATCCACAACTTTTTTGGAGATAAGTGACACTTACATTCCCGCTGGAATATCATCCCACTACGTGAGGCTTACATTATTCCCATTTTCATTATTGGGGGAAGCAAAGAGGTGGTTGAAAGCTGAAGCACCTGACTCTATCACCACGTGGGATGATCTTGCAAGAAAGTTTCTGATACGGTTCTTTCCATCCGAGAAAACAACAAGACTTAGAAGTAAGATTCTAAGTTTTAAACAAAGAGAGGGTGAGAATCTGTATCAAGCTTGGGAAAGATTCAAATCTATGTTACGGGATTGTCCTCACCATCACCAGTCCAATGATGTGCTGGTGCATACTTTCATAGAGGGTTTGGAACCCCACACAAAAATTTTGCTAGACTCAGCAGCTGGGGGACAAGCATTAGAAAAGACTTATGAGGAGCTGTATACTTTGTTAAATCGTATTTCGCAGGGAAATCCAGAGTGGAATGCGGACTCTTCAAGAGGAGGAATAAGGAAAGCGGCAGGAGTCTTTGAAGTGGATGGTTTTACAACTATCGCTGCACAGATAGCTGCGTTGCAAAATCAACTCAATTCCCACTTCAGCAGTATGAGCTTGAATCAACCTCAAGCCCCAGTTAATGTAGTGCAGCAGGTTTGGTGTGAAGTATGCGGTAGTAATGAACACTCAGCTGAGTGTTGTGGTGCAAATCCAGATTCAGTGAACTTTGTTGGGAATGTATAGAGAAATAATCACCAGCAGTATGGCAACAACTACAACTCGAATTGGAGGAATCATTCGAATTTCTCTTGGGGTAGTAACAACCATCAAGGGCAGAGTTCGAATCAGGGTGTGCAGAGAAATCAAGGGGGGCAGTAGAACTATCAGTCTCAATACAGAGGAAACAATGCACCTCCTCCACCACCCATCAGCATTGAGGAAATGTTCAAAACAATGATAGCTAACCAAGCTCAATTGCAGGCTGACTATGTGAAATTAGCGACAGACTTAAAAAACACTCAGTTAGCTACAAAGGCGTCGGAGTACCAGTTTGTACAACTAGCTGGAGCTCAAAACACCAGGCCAAGAGGAGGACTACCGAGTGACACTGACCCGAATCCCAAGCAGGTTAATGCAGTGACCACAAGGACTGGTTTACAACTCAAGGAGGTGTAACCAGAAAGACCACCTCAGTAGTCAGGAGCAGTGGAGAAAGATAGGGAACGTGATTATGTGAGGGGGAAGGAGAAGGCAGCTGAAGCAGAAAGACCACTACCCCCGTTCCCTCAAAGATTAAAGAAACATAAGGAGGAAGCTTGTTTCAAAAAGTTCATGGAGGTGCTTAAACAGGTACACATTAATTTACCTTTGGTTGATGTTTCACAGGGAGTGCGTAAATATGCAAAGTATATCAAGGACATCGTAGCTAACAAAAGCAGATTGAAATAGTATGCTGCAGTGGCACTTACTGAGGAGTGCACTTCCCGGATACAGAACAGGTTGCCAACAAAGCTCAAGGACCCTGGGATCTTTACAATTCAGATAACAATTGGGAAAAGTATCCGATCTCGCGGATTATGCCATTTGGGAGCGAGCATTAACTTGATGCCGACATCGGTGTTCAAGAAGTTGGGGCTGGGCAGTCCTAGACCAACTATAGTGATCTTGAAGTTAGCGGACCGCTCTTTGGCCAGACCAAATGGCATTGTGGAGGACGTGCTGGTGCAAGTGGGCTCCCTTATCTTCCCAATAGATTTCATTGTCTTAGATTTTGAGCCAGATGCGGAAGTCCCATTTATTTTGGGATGTCCTTTCTTGGCAACTGGGAGAGCTTTGATTGATGTAGCTGCATGGCAGCTAACCATGCGAGCGCATGACAAAGTGGAGGTATTTGATGTATATAAGGCCATGAAGCTTCCGGCCATATATGAGGAGCTTTCAGCAATCAATGTGCTAAATCAAGAAGAAAATTTTTAGATTGTTGATTCTCGAGATCCATTGGAAAGAGAATTGATGAGCTCTGATCATTTCAAAGATAGAGATACTTATGAGATGGTGCAAATGTTAAATGAACCAAAGTGGTATCTAAGGAAGCATGACTTTCAGTCTTTAATGAGGTCCCTGGAACCATTGCCGAAACCATCTATTGAGGAAGCACCAAAACAGGAGTTGAAAACATTGCCTCCCCATTTAAAATATATCTTTTTGGGGGAAGATGACACTTTGCCAGTCATCATCTCCGCAAAATTGACAGAGGCACAAGTAAAGGAAGCATTGGTGGTTCTCAAAAGAAGGAAGAAAGCGATGGGCTGGCAAATGTCAGATATTCGGGGTATCAATCCAGCTTTTTGCACACACAGAATTTTCATGGAGGAAGGAGCAAAGCCAATTGTACAGCCTCATCGGAGGTTGAATCCGATGATGAAGGATGTGGTTAGGAAAGAAGTAATTAAGTGGCTTGATGCAGGTGTGGTCTATCCTATTTCAGACAACGAATGGGTCAGTCCCGTTTAGTGTTTTCCAAAGAAAGGAGGGATGATCGTGGTCACCAATGAGAAAAATGAGCTGATCCCTACACGCACCATCACAGGCTGGTGGATTTGCATGGACTATAGAAAGCTCATGAAGCCACAAGGAAAGATCACTATCCTATCCCGTTCATTGATCAGATATTGGACAGATTGGCTGGACAAGAGTATTATTGTTTCCTTGATGGGTACTCTGGCTATAACCAAATAGCCATAGCATAGGAGGACCAGGAGAAGACTACTTTCACATGTCCTTATGGGACATATGCTTTTAGGCGGATGCCATTTGGTTTATGCAATGAACCCGACACATTCCAGAGATGCATGATAGCTATCTTTCACAACATGGTGGAAGATTTTGTAGAGGTATTTATGGATGATTTTTCTGTTTTCGGTAATTCGTTTGCTACTTGTTTGCAGAATCTTGACAGGGTGCTAGCTCGCTGTGAAGAATCCAACCTTGTACTTAACTAGGAGAAATGTCATTTCTTAGTCAAGGAGGGTATCGTCCTTGGCCATAAAGTGTCTTGCAAAGGGTTGGAGGTCGATCGTGCTAAGATCGAAGTTATTGAAAAGCTACCACCACCTGTGTCAGTGAAGGGGGTTCGCAGTTTTCTCGGGCATGCAGGGTTCTACAGACGGTTCATTAAGAACTTCTCTCAAATTTCTAGACCAATTTACAGGTTGCTAGAAAAAGAGGTGAAGTTTGAGTTTGATGAAGATTGTGTCAAAGCATTCGAGGGGTTGAAGCAGAATTGATAGAAGCACCTATCCTTATTTCTCCGGACTGGGAACAACCGTTTGAACTGATGTGTGATGCAAGCGATGTGGCTGTGGGAGCTATATTGGGGCAGCAGAGGAATAGAATTTTTCATTCTATTCATTATGCAAGCAAAACAGTGGACGCTGCCCAAGTTAATTATACAATCACGGAAGAGGAGATGCTAGCATTGGTGTTCGCGTTTTATAAATTCAGGTCCTATTTGGTGGGTTCTAAAGTAGTGGTGTATACCGATCATGCAGCGATTCAGTATCTATTGAACAAGAAGGATGCAAAGCCCAGGTTGATCAGATGGATCTTGTTGTTGCAAGAGTTTGACCTAGAGATTAAGGACAGAAAGGGAGCGAGAATCAAGTGGCAAATCACCTATCGCGATTGGAAAGACAGTCGCATGTGAAGGAAGGTGACAACATCAAAGAGGAGTTCCCGGATGAGCAGCTCTTGGAAATAAGGGAAGCTGAGATCCCTTGGTATGCAGACATAGTGAATTTGCTAGTGAGTGGAGTCTATCCACCGGAGGCTACGGCTCAGCAGAGAAAAAGGTTGAGGCATGATTGCCAGTATTTTATTTAGGATGAGTCGTACTTGTTTAAACAGGGACCGGATCAGGTCATGAGAAGATGCATCCCGGAGAGCCAGATTGCAGAAGTTTTGAGGAGTTGTCACTCTTCATTGTATGGAGGGCACCACAGAGGCAAGCGGAAAACGCACAAGGTGCTACATTCAGGTTTCTTTTGGTCTACACTGTTCAGAGACTCTATGGCATACGTCAAAATGTGTGATAGATGTCAAAGGACAGGCACAATTGGTAGGAGGAAAGAGATGTCGCTGCAGCGTATACTAGAAGTGGAGATCTTTGATGTATGGGGTATTGATTTCATGGGCCCGTTCCTACCGTCATTTGGTAATCGTTACATCTTGGTGGCCGTTGATTATGTATCAAAGTGGGTTGAAGCAACAGCTTGCCCCAGGACTGACAACAAGGTGGTAACAAAATTTGTGAAAAAGCACATTTTCACCAGGTTCTGGACACCCCGAGCCATTATCAGTGATGGAGGGGCTCATTTTGTAAATGCAAGTTTCAAGAACTTGCTAGCTAAGTATGGGGTGCGCCACAAGGTGGAAACAACATATCATCCCCAAACTAGTGGGCAAGTGGAGGTGTCGAACAGAGAAGTGAAGCAGATTCTCTAGAAAATAGTGAATGCACAACGTAGTGATTGGTCTAGCAAAATTGACGATGCGTTGTGGGCTTATAGAACTGCGTACAAGGCACCAATTGGGACTTCTCCATACAGATTGGTCTATGGAAAGGCATGTCATCTGCCAGTGGAGCTACAACACCAAGCTTTCTAGGCTGTGAGGAAATTGAACATGGATCTAGAGCTAGCGGGTAAGAAGAGGCTGATGCAACTCAGCGAACCTGATGAGTTTCGTTGGCATGCTTATGAAAGTGCCAAGTGCTACAAAGAGAAAACAAAGAGGTGGCACGATAAGAATATGGTGCATCATATATTCGAGCTAGGGAAGAAAATATTGCTTTTCAATTCAAGATTGAAGCTGTTTCCAGGAAAATTGCGGTCCAAATGGTCAGAGCCATTTGAGGTAGTAAGAATGACCCCGCACGGGGCAGTGGAGTTGTGGCAAGAAGATCGAAGTGCCACGTTCTTGGTTAATGGGCAGCGTTGTAAGCATTACTGGGGTGAGGACGTTATTCAAGAGAAGACGTCCATCACTGTAGAGGATGATTGAGCGTAAATGACATCGAACCGCGACGGTAAACCAGGTGCTGCGTGGGAGGCAACCCGTGAAATTGTTGTAATAGACGAGTAGAATTAGTTGAGAAAAAAAAAGAAAAAAAAGAGAAAAAGAAAAAAAAAATAATAATAATAATAATCTTTGCGTTGAAACCTACGAATTCTAAACAATTTCTTATTGTGAAATGATTTTTAGGTGGAACAGAGGGCAAAAATGCAAAGAAGCGCAAAGGAAAAAAATCGAGGTGAGAAAAATAAAATTGGCATTACAGTGAGCCCACGCGTTGGCTCCGTGTCTCGGAGGAGGTGCTCCGCGTTACCCTCCATGACACGTTGCAGCCTATTCCGATTTTTTTAAAAAAATTCCAGAACAGGGGCGCGATGGCTCTGTGTCACGGAGGGGGTGCTCCGCGTTACCCTCCGTGACACATTGAGTGTCATTTCGCGTTGGGTCACACCGGGTCGCCTTGTAACCCGCGCGAAAAACACTTTTAAAACCCCAAATCCCCTCATTTTTTTCCTTATTTTCCATTCCCTCCGCGACCAAAACCCCAAATTCCCTCCTCCCCCAACGTGACACGGACCTAGGCATCGATTTTCTTCAAGTTTTCTTCAATTTTATCGTAGAAAAGGTATGTTCTTGAACTTAACCTCATTTTTGCTTGAATTTTCGATTCTTGAGCATGGGTAGTGACTGAAACTTGACTTAAGTGAAAATTAAGCTTCAATTCATTTATGTTATGATTGATTGATGTTCATAGTATCGTTGTGAGTATATGAACTCGATGAATGCATGTTTTATTAAATTTTTGCGAAATTGGTAGCTAGGGTTGGAATTTGAATAGGAAGAAGACTAAATTTGGTTGAAATGTGAAAAAAATTGGGTTGTGCATGTTGGGTGATGTGAATTATGTTGTGATTAATGTTGAATATGCTAAGTAGACAAGGGAATTTCGAAAAAATGAAATTGGTGAATTGCATAGGTTGTTGAGAACGAAAATTTGGCTAAGTGCTATGATGATATAATGGAATTGATGGCAATATTGTTATTCGTGGTACGAAGTCTGAGTAGTACATAGTAATTATTCCATCGAATTATATGAAGGCACTAAGAATGTTGAATGTAAAGATTGTGAAATCATGAATGTCTTGCCGAATTGTTTTAATTGCAGCTAAAGACTAAGTGTGGGGTGATTCTATTAAACCCAACCTTAGTCATAGCTAGTTATGATTTGAATAACATTGGGATTGTATGGTTATATGTGCAAAAACAATGTCGGGCAGACAAGATAAAGGAAAGGGAGCATCCACATCAAGGGCCAGTAGGAAACGAGTTAGGTTGGGAACAGCAGTTCAAGCAACACCAGCGATTCTGCGAGGCCAACGCTGACAATAGGGAACCCGATGGGTGATTGATGAAGGGAAGAAATGGTATGCAAAACACAAAGAAACCAAATACTTCCCTGAGGAGCAAATAGCAAGGGAGCCGCTGGCACAGGAATTCCCACGGATCGTACACCGGATTGACACTGCCGGGCTGAACTTCATCTTTGAAGAGCCCAAGGAGTGCAATCTCCATCTTATTTGGGAGTTCTATGCGAACTGGAACCCGAACCTCCGCAGTCACACTGTCAAGATCAGGGGGCAGGTTGTCACCTTTGAGCCCCATCACCTGAATGTTATATTGGGGTCGCGGGACACAGACGCCCATGTACTCCGGCAGCTGAACATAACTCCACCTTATGCGGACATCAGACACACTCTATGTGGAGCCCGTTCGACAGCACGGTGGAGAAGGCACAAAGAGAGGGGCTACCATCAGACACTGCCTTACTCTCAGATGAACAGGGAAGCCAGGATTTGGCTGAAAATTATGTGTTCCTGCCTGATCCCGGGGGTGCACATGATAGATGTCACTCAGGATCCAGTGTGCTTGGTGTATGCACTGATGAAAGGGCTTGAGATAAATGTTGGGGCGGTGATCATCTCCGCCATGAAGAGAGCCAACTTACATCAAGGGCACAGGTACGGGTTCGGTGGTTTGCTTACCACGTTCCTGAGGGGCCATGATATCGAGGAGGAGGCCCTGGATTACATCCTAGAAATTGACAGGCGTACCTTGGATGTCACAAAAACCAAGGCACCCGACACTACTCACGGGCCTGTTCTCACACTAGCCGAGCGACATGCTCGGGATGATCAGTATATAGCCCACATGTACGGGATGCAGATGCTGTAGTTGCGCATTGGTGGGAGGCCTGCAACAGAGGATGAGCTATGGCAACTCGAGTTGGATTACCCATTCGGCGAGAATGCTCGAGCTCTATGCAGAGTGGGGCTCGTATTTGTGGAGCCGGTAGATGATGATGTCCCCACCGATGAGGAGACATGCCGTGAGGACTCAGATGTTGAGTTCGATGAAGACGGCGGGGGCGATTCTGATATAGGAGACGAGCCAATGGCACCTGATGAAGAAGTTGAATACTTCGATTGATCAGGGAGTTTCACCACCCACCTTTGTGATATGTTGAATTTTGTGAACACTGGGGACAGTGTTCAGTTTAAGTGTGGGGTGGGAGTAGTTAGGTGCCAGCTATTTCGTTGTTGTTTTTGTTTATATGTATGTGTTGTGTTGTTGTGCCAGTGAAAAATGTGACCCTGTGACTTTGTGTTATGTGTTCTGTAATTAAGTGGTGTTGTAATGAATGTTAAGCTGTTGTGTATTGTGTGAGCTGTTGTTGAATGGTTGTTGTGTAAATATTTTTGTTTTCTATCGAAATTATTGAAATTTTAAAAATTTTTCATTAAATTTCTTTTATTTTGGGTTTCTCGGCCTTTGTTTTTGGTGCTTTTACCGAGAATAGTCTCATTGAACCAAAGTCGTAATTAGTGACCGTTCCCTATGATGGATGGATGACGACCGTCTTAAGGGAAATGTAGTCGATAGGAGTAGTTTCTCTTTATTTTCTTTCTTTTGTTTGTTTCCCAAACGTGTCGCTACTTCATGGTTCGGAATTCGCGTTACGTGTTGTACATGATATTAAGTTGCAAAGGTGATTCGTATGAAAGCATGCAAATGCATAAACATGTTGAGATACCTAGGCCATAAAGTTCGATTCGGTGTGATCGAGGCTTAATATTGAATTCTTGTAATTAGCTATTAAAGAGTCTGTGAATATGTCTTGAGTTGAGCATGTGCAATGAGTGTGAGGTGAGTTTTCGATTATTCCATGCTATTGTGAAGTGTCTAGAACTTGCCTGGTGTGTGTACGAAACAAAATGAAGGATGTGTATTGTAGGAAAGGATGTAGGCATTTCTTTGATTAAAAGTTTTTCTATTATCATACCTACCTTGAATGTACATCCTAGTTAGCCCCATTGAGCCTTTAGCCTATTTTTTTTCTTTCTTTGAAGAGGTACAAACCGAGCTTAATCCCTTCTTTTCATTAGCCTTGAATTTGATCCAAAACTCTTAAGCGCTCAAGAAAAACAATTTTCCCATAGTGTAAAGGAGTGAGAATTGTGAAAAGGAAGGAAAAGCGAAAGTGGTGAAAGTTAATGAAAAGGTCAAAAGTGCACTTGCTGAAATTAAATAGAATAAAGATGTATAACTAATCTTGGTTATTAAGTCGAGTGTGCTTAAAGAAATGGGAACAAAAACAAAGAAAAATTTCAAGAATGAGAAGATGAAGGAAGAAACAATGCCCATAATGATGGTGGGATGTATTGAAAAGCTCTTAAGGAAGCTAGTTGCTATTATTGGTTAGCCCAGTATTTACTAGTTCCTTAGCTTACATTACAACCCGTTAAGTCCTACGTGATCTTACATCATGCGTCCTTATATTAGTGGAGTAGTACACTAGAGGCAAACCTATGGTTCATGACATGATGCATGTGAATTCTTTGGGAGAGAGAGCGAAATCGTGTTCATATATCCCTACATGTAATGCTTTGGAAATTGTATGATTGCAAATGGGGAGATTCTCTTGTGTTGTGAGGGAACATGCTTGACGAGAGATTAAATTTTGTGTCGGATGTCTTGATCAGTTGATTTGCATGAGTTTGACGAGATCGAGAGTCTATTCTTGAGTATAGGAGGTCTTAATGTGGGGTATGCCATTGTATTGATGAGACCATGCATGTTTTCTTGATGATTTGCTAGATTTAATAATCGGTATAGTCGTAGCTTGAATTGTCAAGCCAAAGTAGCTATGCGTGGGTGTCAATTGTATGAGATGTGAGAGTATTGTTCGAGGACAAACAAGGGTTTAAGTATGGGGTAAGTGATCTTGGATAGAATTATATGCCCAAGTGATACTCAAATGCTTCATTTCGTCTTTGTTATCTATCGTTATTTGTGCATTCTCATGTGATTTGTAGTTAAAATGTGAATTTATACTAACCAACATGATTAGTGTTGTTTTGCAGGTAAAATGGAATTTTGGGGAAGCTAAGATACCTGTTGGTAAAAATCAGGAATGGACATGGAAGCAAGGAGTGGAAAAGGTCAAGAAAGAGCAGCAAAAATAAGGGCTCCGCAATGGAGCCGTGTCACGCTGCCATCGCGAAGGCATTCTGCCTCGGGTGATTTAATTTTGGCCATTTCCAGTGAAGCCTCGCGTTATCTCCGTGACATGGAGGCAATGCCACGCGATGCAAGCCGTGGCATGTTGAGTACAATTACCTGAGACATCAATTTTGAGTGTAGGTGAGCGATAGCACCGTGGCACGTTGGTCAGGCTCCGCGATGCAGGCTGTGGCATGCCAAGGTGAAAATTCTGAGGAGCCTAATTCCAGAGAGGGTCCGCGATACCTCCATGGCATGGAGGGAGTGCTCCGCGATACACTCCGTGCCACATTGCTTGTTATTTCGGGAAAAATTCTCAATAGTATAAATAGCACACTTAGGTTTATTTTTAAACATTCTAATGAGGTTGAGCAAGAACGTGGGTTACAGGCAGTTGAGGGGACAAAAATTCTAGGGTTCTTCTCTATCTCTTTCTCTCTTATCTCAATTGTTTGTATGAATTACACTTATTTGATGATGTTTAATCCACAAATGAGTGGCTAAATTCACTTCTTGCTGAGGTTAAGAACAATTGTAGTGGAATGTAATTGTCGATCATTGCAGTTTTCATCTTTTCTTCAATGGTTGTTCTATCAATTCTTGTTCTTACTGCATTAATGTTTGGCCAATGTTAATGTATATCTAAAAAATCCAATTTTGATTTTGAGAAGGAAAGAAATTGGAAAGTTTTGAATTGGTAGGATATGATCTCTTCTTAGTTTGGGAAAATTGAGAATTGATTTACATTCAGAATAGAAATATATCTGAAAGTCTTATTAGTCAACTAAGGAATCGGTTTTGTATGGCTAGAACATGAAATTCTTTTATCACAGAAATGTAAATTGAAGGTTCATGATTCTTAAGTTGGATAGGAGACGAAAGTTCCAATCCATAGGCAATAATTCTTGACTAGCAACCGAAGGAAAGATTAACTGTATTGTATCGATAAATTAATTCCCTGCATATTCGTTTTAACCTCAGCTTGCTCATTACTATTGTTCAGACTCACTTTATAATTTTGCCTTAGATTCTTATAAATTAGTAACTCAAATTCTCAAAATATTAGTTGTTTGATTGTCTGCATTCTTAAAGATATAGTTCATTAACACTTAAGTTAATTATTACCGTAGCATAGTCCCTGTGGGATCAATACTTGGCTTTACTTAAGCCACTTTACTACTTGTTCGACCACGTGCACTTGTGTGTAGTCACCAAACCATCGAACAAGCCGCATTCCCATTCTAACGGACATGTGCTACCACCAGTTGGTTGACTTGGGCGGTCAAAGCCTGAGCTAGCATCTGAATGGCAGCCCTAAACTCTGTGTGGGCCACCTGTTTGGGTACATGATCATCATGGGCTGGTGGGGCCTACTGGTGCCCATCCCCATTGCCATTCTCTTTTCCATTTCCATTACCATTTCTCCTTCCATTAACTCTACGGGGAGGCATAATTCTGCAAATGCGTATAGCATGAGTTAGAAGGGTAGAGACATTCATCACACGACTTAGATCATGAAAGAAGGGAACATTTCCTAAAACGTTTCGTAGACTCTTAATCATAAGTGTGCTGTGCTTCCCACCCATGAAAAAGACTCTACTTAACACAACTTTCAAACACCCTATGAAACTTCAAAACCAAATGCTCTGATACCAAGTTCGTCATGACCCGAACATAGGCTGGGATCGAGACACGGGAAAAAGAACCCCAAGAGGCTCCAAGTCGACCCATGGCATGAACATGATATCTAAAATCAACATAAACAAGCGGAAGTCTAAAATATATAATAAAGCGGAAATCTGAAAATATCATAACATCTGATTACATAACACAAGGTTGAAACTGAACACATGCTATGTCTGAAAAGCCTCTACTACTGACGAGTTGATAGGAAAAGACCCCAACTAACCCACTATAGTCTGAAACTGAAAATACTAAATACAACTGATAAAAGGGCTCTCGGAAGATGAGGACTTACCAACTGAGACTAGAAGAGGTTAATACTGAGAGTCGGGCAACTGCGGGACTGAGCCTAGATATCCGAGCCTGTATCATGAAATGATACAACATAGAGTATGCGGTTAGTACATGGACTGTACACAGTATGCAGGGTAAGTAAAAACCGCTAAGTATGTTAAACAGTGATCATGCATATCGTAAAAACATTTCATCATAAGAGTATGAAAAAAAGGCTTGCATGCTATTATCTGAAAACATGACTTAAACATAACTGAATATCATAACTGAATTGAATGACCCAAAGCTGAAAACTGTTAATCATAAGTAAAACTGAACATTGGGTCTAACCTGCTGAAAACATAATATCTTACTGATGAACATATATAACTGAAATCATGAGGAACAATGGGAGACTCGTCATATAACCGACATTACCATGATAGAGCTTACGTGGTCCCGACGATTACATTCAAGTGGGAAGAGCCATCCAAAGCCTTTCGAGGGCTAATAAAGCTACCATGATTCGATATCAAGTTGAAGGCCCATTCGGGGTAGGGGAAGCTCACAAGGGAGGTCCCAAATAATCTGAACATACCTATGTTGGCATGTAGTTCTGAGGCATAGGGTTGACTGGCCCCTAGCCCACTTGGTGCTAGACACTACTCCCAAATACATGCATATACTCTCCATTATTTTTCACTGGAGCTGACCATCCTCTAGTAACGAAGCTGACTCATAGCATACATACATATTATGAAATCATAACATGAAGAGTCTTGGGCTCAAACCATACCACAAGCTAAACATGAGTAGGATTTTAGACTCCAAAATCAATGTGGTAAGCTAATAACATAAAATTTAGTAAATTAGGAAATATACTTGATCATATGGGCTTGCCCAATACTTAAACATGCTTGAAATAGTCTTGATCATTCGGAAACATGAACGTGGACATGGGTAATTCAAAATCATACTTTCATCATATACATCTCGTCATGCTTGGATACATATATCATAGATCTCAACTTTCATGGATGGGAATTATAATTTATAAATCTTGAAAACATAATTTATAATTGAAAACATTGTAAAATATGTCCATTAATCATAATTCAACATTTGAAACATGCTTAGATCATACCCATAATTGATACTTAGAGAATTCACATGTTAGGTTAAAACCTCATAGATTCATCAACTAGAATTTCTTGAATTGAAGAGGGATTGAGCATGGGTGTAGATGATTACACCCATTCATAACGCTACATACCTGGAAGAATCTGATTTCGCAAACCCTCTTGAAAGCCCAATGGATTTTGGGGAAGAACTTGATGAATCCCAAGAATGATCACCCTTAGGAGCTTCTAGACTTGCATGCATGGAAAAGAATCGGCTTAAAATGAATTTACCCCTCTTAAACACACTTTTTGAGCTTAAAACAATGTTGTATAGGCCTTAGGAACTTAGAAATTATGAAAAATTCCTTAATAAATTTGCAAGAAAAAATACTCTGCCAGTCCCAGTGAGGGGCTAGACGACTCATCCCCTGCAGCACGACTCGTGGTTTTCTTATCCTGATCAGCACTGGCAATCTAACTATGAGGGTCACCACGAGGAACGCCATGACTCGTGGTGTACCCAACGACTCGTGGTGACCAAGTTGTTGTCTACACTGTTGAAACTTCCAACCTCCCAATCAATTCCTGACCACGGGTGACATAACGAATCGTGGTGCTGACCATGACTAGTGGTGACACCCGTGGTCCCCCCTAACTCTCAAAATTCAACCAAGTCCACCCTCCTTCCTATGAGTCACTTAACGACTCGTGGTGAACCTTACGGGTCACTAGATGACTCGTCCTATGAGTTGGTGCAGAAAATCCTGTTTTCTCCGTTTCAACCCTCAGGTCTAATCTTAGGGCTTTCAGGGTATTACATGCTTATAAGCCGAATGAATTGGTAAATTACCAACTCATCAATCTCGCATGTTCCTCATATTAATAAGAATAAATTTTTAAAAATAATATTTAAAATATGTGTGTTGTGTAAATGTAAAAGAATTTAGGAAAATTTTGAATTTTAAATTGATAAATAAGTATGTTGAAGAGTTTGATCAAATCGAGTAGTTCTTTCTTTAGTTTGCTCTATACTTATTTCAATGAACAAAACTTGACTGAAAGGTAAAAAACAGATCACTTTTACATGAGCACTTAAATGCATATATTATATGTTTATTTCATGTTAATTATCACAAAATTTATATTACTACACTATCAACATATTAACATTTAATATAAATATTAGCATTACGAAGACATGTCATATAAAGTTGTATAGTAGAATGAAACATATAGTATATGTTATTAGTTTAAACAATTAGCACTTATAAAATTATATTGTAAGTTACTACTGGCTTGTTTTGACACTAATAAATTGATATCATATCACAAACATATTTATTTATTAGTAATTAGTCGTTCAAAATAAGAAAGATTCATTAGGGTAGACTGTCTATATCACACTCCTTGGGGTACGATCCTTATCAGAACCCTGTTAACGCGGAATGCTTTGTACACCGAGCTGTCCTTTTTCAAATTGTATTCTAAAAAATTGTAAACATAAGATTTGTTTGCATTATGATTATAATTTTATTCAATTTTGTACTTATTTCTTAAAAGATAAAATCTTAATCGCTTTTAAATTTCTAAATATTAATATGTTTTTATCTATTTCAAATAAGAAATGATCTAATACATAAATATTAGTTAATTTTAAAATTTTAAATATTAAAAAAATAATTAAATAACTATTTTGTCAAGTGTGAGCTCTAATTTTTAAAAGGGTAAAAAGGTGATTGATATTTTTCTATGAAGTTTCATATTTTAAATATTTTGTAACTTAATTTTGAACTTTTCATTTTATTTTTTATGAGATGATTTTAACTCCATTTAACCTGTCTCTCTTAATATATGTGTTTAATCAAGAACCTTTGTATAAATTAAAATGGAAGAAACAATATAGATTTAACTAAATAAAGTGAATAAAAGAACACTTGATTAATTGAAACAATTTAAAGTATGTTGTGTTTATATTTTTTCTCGATTATACAATTTCTCTTTTTAATGAAAGAGGAAGAAGAAGAAGAAGAAGGAGGAGGAGGAGGAATTCAATGTGTTAATGCATAATAAAATTACACTCTTTAACCTTTTTTTTGCACCGTGAGCTGAGAATTTATGATGAATAATTAGTTGGTTTGATAAATAAAATATTGATATAAGTTAGTAGAATTGTAATTAATTTTAAAGTTTTAAATGTTACTCCTTGTATTCCATTTTAATTGATATGATAAGATTTGTACACCCATTAAAAAAATAATAGGGATGATAATTTGACTAATATAACGCTTATTAATTTTTTGAAAACATACAATAATAATTCTTTTCATATTTTAGAATGACTTTAAGTACTAAGGGTAGAATTGGAAAAACAAGGTCAATTATCTCTTGAATTTTGAAACTAGCAAGTATTTTTAAACAACTATTTTTAGTATACCTAACAATTAAAATAAAACAGAGGGATTAAGACTTTTAATATAGTTCAAATAAGGAAAGATTCAAGAAGCAAAATTTAGTCAATTTTAAAATAATAAATATTAGGAGTTCTTACTCTTTATAAATAAGCAAACATTTAAGAGAAAACTACACTATATGATAGTTAGGGTAAAATAATTATCCTTTTAGCCTATATATCAGTTTATTACCTCTTAAGCCTAATCTTTTTTGTTAATTTATTTTTTTGCTTCGTTCTTCTTTCTTCCCGCTATTTTTATATTACCTTTTTTTTCCTACTATTTTTTTCTTTCTATTCCTGCTTCTTCATTCTTCTTTTTCTTTTTTCTATTGCTTCTTTGTTGCTATTTTTCTTTCTTCTTCATTTTTTCCCCCTTACTCTTCTTATCTCCTTCCTTTTTTTCCTCTTCTTCATAACTTTTATATTCAAATCTATAGATATTATGTGTAAATTTGATATTTTTTATTATTATAAATTTAAACATTAATTGTTAAATGAATTAAATTAAAAAAAATATAACACTTCATTGTTGGAGTTCTTAAAACCTTAAAAATTTACAAATAGGTTTTGAATTTGTTGAAAATTTTAATAAATTGATGATTGTAATTCGTTGGTAGTGTCATTTCGAAATTGTGGTTAAAATTTAAAGCCATTTGACCCATTTGGAATGTAGTTTCATAGTTGAAGTAGGAGATCAAACACAATTTGTTTTGGTATAAGTTGTGTAATTTTGTATATGATGTTGGGCATATTCCTATACCCATTTGTCATTTTTTCCCATCTTTTACCTTATTTTGAGTTCATAATCCTTATGAAATGTATGAATACATGTTTATGTATGTCTTGTGAGCTAACAAATATTGTTAGATGTTTTGAGAAGAAAATCAAGGAAAAAGGACTTAAAAATGACCCAAGGTATGAAGAAACTAGAGTTCGTGAAAGTTGGCCAGGTGAGATGGATGGTGTGGCGTGCCAACCTCCAAACTTTAGAGAAATTTGCAACAAAGCTGGTGTTATAGGTGGCATGGCATGCTAGGTCCTTAACTTCAAAAGAAAATTTGATCAAGAGCTTGGCGAGATGAGTGGCACGGCGCGCTAGGATGTAGAATTAAAAAAATTTTCCAACACTCTGGTGCATTGAGTGGCGTAGCGCGCCAGAAGGGTCCAGAGGTTCAGAAATTTGAATAGCACCTTGGTGCATTCGTTGGCGTGGGGCGCCCGGAATAAAACTTTAGAAGAATTTGGAGCCAAACCTAGCGCATCAGATGGCGCGGTGCGCCAGGCCCATTCCATGATGGATTTTGCTGATTTTGAAACTAATTTCTTGTGGGCAAAAGCGTCATTTGATGCCTTGCTTATAAATACAACATCTAGGTCATTTGTTAGCTATCTTACATCATATTTTTTATCGTATTGATCATTCTAGCTTTTGGGTGGAGAGACAAGAAGTTCATTACTTAGGTTTTTCTTTTTTTCTTTATTGTATATATTTTAAATGATGATTATGTCTTTGGTTTTCCACTTGAACGTGAGTTTCTAAACTCCTATTTTAGGGTTTTGGCCATAGCTAATGGTTGACATTTGATAGTTTGTTTATGCTAGTATTGATTCTTCTTAAATATTATTTATTCTTACTTATGTTAATTGCTTATTCGTTAGATTGATCACCTTTCAAATAAATCTGTTGGCTTTTGGTTGAACTCGGGAGAGGAAACTAAAAAGTTTAAAAGTAAGGATAGAACAAGTATCCAAAGACTCTTGTTCGACTGATCTCGAGATAGAAGTCATTGTTGAGGATAGGAATATACCCTTCAACCTTGTTTAGTTGAATACATGTAGCCACAATCGTCATCTCATGCTTCTCCTGTGTCCATAGGGATATAGGCGTTCGGGTTTATGGGGTAGTTCTTGGGTGTTCGATAGAATGACAAGAAATGGGATAGAACTTGCAACTAGAAACCTTAGGAAGAATTAATCTAGCGTATTCAAGACTTGAAAACTCAACCTGAAGAGAAAGTGCCGTTATCCTAGATTCTTATCATCATTTGAATTACAAACACTTTTGAGACGAATTTAGTTCATTAATTAATTTACATTTCAAATTTAGTAGTGTATATTCAAACCATTCCTCATTTTTATCTGTGTTTATTAGAGTAGTAAAATAAAGTGTTAACATTAAATGATTGATCTGACAAGTCTCTGAGGGATCGATAATCGGTACTTCATTATCCTATATTACTTGACGACCACGTGCGCTTGGGAGACATTTAGTTTTTGGCGCCGTTATCGGGGACTTGAAGATTGATTAATCATTTTTAGGTTAGAATTTTTATTTCACTATTCAGTATTTTACGTTTTATTTGTTGGTTGTTGAAGTTTACAAGTGCTATGTGCTTAGTGTATGCCAACTACGAGAAGTCAAGGACCACATTTGGCTTATTTTGATGCAGAAATTGAGATAATCTTTCGCAGGTTAGCTATGGATAATAACCAGAAAGCACAGGGAAACAACTAGGAGAGGGTTCTAGTGATTAACTTTGCTAGGCCGAACTTGGAGAATTCTTCCAAAGCAATCATCAAGTCGGCCATCATTAGAAACTTCAAGTTGAAGGAAGGAACCGTATGGTTGGTCCTAAATACTTATCAATATCAGGGTAAGCCGCACGAGGATCCTTATACACATCTGATGACGTTCATGGAGTTGAGTGAGATGTTTCACTATTAGAACGTGTCAGATGAGTATGTTATGCTCAAGTTGTTTCTGTTCTCATTGATTGGTGAAGCCAAGGAGTGTCTTCAGAATGAGCCAACAAGTTCCATCACCACTTGGGAGGTTCTTTCTAACAACTTTATAAATAAGATTTTCTCGTGGAGGAGAACAAAGTAGTTGAGAGGGAAGATCTCCAATTTTTGTAGAAAGATGGTGATACCTTAGCTCAGGTGTGGAAACGATACAAGGGCTACTTGAGAGATTGCCCGCACCACATGTAAGCCGAAGGAGATTATTGGGCACAATTTTATAGTGGGGCTGAAACCAGAGTTAAAGATCTTACTTGACGCTACTACACAGGGACACATTTTTTCCAAGAGCTATGATGAGATAGAGGATCTTTAAAATCTCATGTCAGTGGGGAGTCAAGACTATTAGGATGCAAGTAGAGGGTTCATAGCAACCATGGTGTCAGGAAAGCTTGAGGTAGGTGGTATAGCAGCAATCTGAGCAGATATTAGCCAGCTGGTGAATGTGATCAGCAAGCTTGTGACCACAACATTAGGAAGCCAGGTTCAACATGTTCACCAGGTCCAGACTCCACTACCATCATGTGAGGTGTGTGGAGAAAGCCATGCTTATTTAGGTTGTCCACTAAACTTAGATCTGTCTATTTTGTATGACAACAAGGTCATGTTGGGGGTTTTGCAGGAAACAATTACAGCCAGGGGTACAGGAATACAGCGAATCCCTCATGGGAAGGGAATCAGAACTTCCAAAGACCCCAGAACAACTATCCAAGACCTCAAGGCCTGCAGTCTGGGAGTTCACTAGAGGAGATAATGAAGCAATGGATGGTTCAGCAGACTCAGGTGGTTAATGAGATGCAGAATTCCATCCATGAGCTGGAAAGACAAATAGGGCAATTGTCCCTTCAACAGACTAATAGACCGCAAGGGACACTTTCGAGTAACACTAAGAAGAACCCTAAGGAAAATGTGAGCAATTTCTTTCCATAGTGGAAAAATGCTGGGTGAGGTGATCCCCAGAGATAAAGAAGTTGATGTAGAGCAGGTTGTGACGTCCAAGCAGGAGGTTGGTGAGTCAAGCAACTCACAGATGAAATTGGTAGAAGCCAGACCACTCCATCTATTTCCACAAAGGTTTAAGAAGAAAAAGTAGGACACAACTTATAAGAAATTTCTTGATGTGTTAAAGTTGGTTCATGTTACCTTATCGTTAGTGGAGCTTTTGCGGGATGTTTTGAAAGATGCCAAGTATCTGAAGGATATTATGGAAAATAAGAGGAGGCTTATGGAGTTTGAGATTGTGGATCTCACGGAAGACTACAGTTCCTGGGTGCAGAAAAAAATTCCAAAGAAGTTGAAAGACACCGGGAGCTTCACCATTCCGGTAGTTATTGGGAGCATAGAAGTTGGCTCAACATTGTGTGACTTGGATGAAAGCATTAATCTGATGCCTACACCCTTGTTCAGAACCTTGAGTTTAAGTGAACCACGTCCTACCACAGTGACATTGTAGCTTGCTAACTAGTCTCTTGCTTATCCTGACGGAATCATAGAGGACGTCTTGATCAAGGTGGGACCTTTTATCTTACCAGTGGACTTCATATTCCTGGATTACAAAGTAGATGCAGCAGTTCCCCTCATTTTCGGGAGAGGATTCTTAGCCATCACTAATGCAGTTATAAAGGTGAAGTCCGGCAAGATGTCAATGACTGTGGATGGTGAGGAGGTAGTCTTCGATGTATTCAGGGCCGCAAGATTGCCACCCCACTATGAGAAGCTTAAGGCCATCATAACAGTAGAGCCGGAAATGTCTACTAAGGCCTTAGAGTAGTATTTATCACATGAAGATCCACTTGCGAGAGAACTGGTATATGGGAAAGAACATGTTTATAGTTCAGAGACGATCGAATGTTTAGCAGTATTGGATGCCACCAGTGCCCATGTTAGTAGAGAGGGTCTTTTGGAGACACTTGACAAACCTTTTACTTGGGAAAAGCCAAAGTAGTCTACTGAAAAAGCGCCATTTTTTGAATTAAAACCTTAGCCTGCTCATTTGAAATATGCTTTTCTAGGCAGTGATAATACACTGCCTGTGATACTATCTACCTTGTTGTCTGATAAATAGGTTGACAGGAAGCTGGAAGTGCTAAGGCGTCATATGATGGCGATTGGATGGACAATAGCTGATATAAAAGGGATAAGAAGATCCTTTTACATGCATAAGATATTTCTAGAAGAGGAGGCCAGGCCCACTGTTGAACACCAGTGGAGACTGAACCCAATCATAAAAGAGGTGATAAAGAAGGAAATAATAAAGTGGCTAGATGCAGGCGTCATCTACCCAATTTCGGACAGTAATTGAGTGAGTCCAGTTAAATTTGTCCCAAAAAAGGGTGGGATGATGGTGGTATGTAATGGGAGAGATGAATTGATACCCCAGAGAACAGTCATATGGTGGAGGATCTGTATTGACTACCGAAAGATTAACACAGCCACCAGGAAAGACCACTTCCCACTACCCTTCTCTGATTAGACGTTAGACTGGTTAGCTAGGCATGACTACTATTATTTTTTGGATGGGTATTTAGGTAACATTCAGATCGTGATCGCATAGGAGGACTAGGAGAATACTACTTTCACTTGCCCTTTCGGCACCTTTGCATTTCGAAGGATACCATTTGGACTATGTAATGCTCCAAGAATGTTTTAGAGGTGCAGGCCAGCTATTTTTATAGACATGGACGACTTCTTAGTCTATGGGAGTGTCTTTGATGACTGTTTGAATCATTTAGATGCGGTATTAGCCGTAAGTGAGGACACTAATCTTGTATTGAATTAGGAAAAAGTGTCATTTCATGGTACGTGAAGGGATAGTCCTGGGCCATAAAATTTGGAAGGCGGGTATTGAGGTTACTAATATTGAGGCCATTGAAAAGCTACCACCCCTGTCTTTGTAAAAGGGGTGCGCAGTTTTTTGGGACATGCTGGATTTTATAGGAGGTTTATTCAAGATTTCTCTAAAATAGCCACCCCAATGTGCAAACTGTTGGAGAAGGATGTGAAGTTTGAGTTCAATAGAGAATGTGTGCAGGCTTTCAATACACTGAAGGAAAAGTTGATCACAACTCCAATCATCATTTCTCCAGAATGGTCATTAGGATTCATTGTGATGTGTGATGCTAGTGATTTTTCTATAGAAGTTGTTTCGGGGTAGAATAGAGCGAAGAGATTTCAGCACATCTATTATGTAAGAAAATCATTAGATCCAACTCAGATAAACTACACTGTGACCGAAAAGGAGTTATTGGTGTTGGTGTATGCGTTTGACAAATTTCAGGCCTACCTAGTGGGGACAAAGGTGATAGTTGATCTCGAGCAAAATAGCATGCCCGAGTGACGCTTGAGTACTTAATTTAGTCTTGTTTACCTAAGTAATTGTATACATTTTCATGTGATTTTATATAAATGTGAATATATGTGCTAACCAACATGATTAGTCCTTATTTTGTAGGTTACAATGATTTTGAGGAACTAATTTATAAGTTGGTGAAGTAGCGGAATGGAGTCGGGAGCAGATGCGGCAGGCAGGCAGTACCAGCACGCCAGCAACGTGCCACGCCGTGCCAGCTGTGTGACAGAGCAAGGCCAACGCGCTGCCAACGCAGTGGCAGTCGGTAGTTTCGGCTTTCGGAGGCAATTTCCAGAGAGCTTTCGCGTTACCTCCGTGTCACGGAGGCAGTGCTCCGCGATACACTCCGTGACACGGAGCCATTCCACGACAGGCTAAATTGTGCACGTTTCTCATTTATTATAAATAGGACCCTTAGCTCCTAAACCCACTTTGTCACGATTTTATTCTGGAAAACTACCTAGGAGTGAAGGGAGAAGTGGGAGAACTCATCTAGGGTTTGGCAAATTCCCTTCTCATCTACCAAATTCATGTAAGTATGTTAGTTTAGTAGTAGTTAGTTGTAGTTTTACGAACATGAATGGCAAGAACTCTTCCTCTAGGGTTGAATCCATGAATTATGATTGTTATTTTATGAAATTGTTTTGGAATTAAGTTATTGATTGTTGTTTTTGTCTTGCATTTTGGATTGTTGGTTGTTTTTATGATTGATCACCATGAAAACATATACGTTAGCTTGGGTAATTTCTTGAAAATGAAATTACCTAGGTCAGGACATGAGAATGTGAGGAGCATGTTTGTATCTCACGATATAATTTCGGGTTAGGATAGAGATATACCTAACAACTTGCTTGGTTGATAAAACAGGGGTTATTAGGAGACCAACTTAGGATTATCACATCACCACTCGAAGAAGTAGTTGTGAGGGTAAGTTGAGTTAAATGGTTAGACGCACGAAAGTCCCTAATCGTTTTCCCGTTAACCACAACATAATTAATTGCCCGCGAACTAGAAATTAGCATCCTCACTCACAATGATGCAGTGAGGCTAGTTTGCCGTGTTTAGAGGCTCGAAAGACCATGAACATGCAATTCTAATTATGTGAAACAACAATCAATAGTTTCATGCTTAACCCTTGCAATTTGTAGTATCGCATGATTATCTGATTTTAACTCTATGTTGCTCCTAGATTAAATTCAGGATATTTCGTTGACCAAAACAAACTTAATTAAATCTCCCTCGAAAACTTCTATAACCAGCACTTGAGAAAGTTAAGATCACACTTGAAATGGATAGTTAGAAGAATGGGTCCAGTCCCTATGGGTTCGACAGTCTGGTTCTTAAAAAGAGCCACTATATTACTTGCACGACCCGTACACTTGCGGACGGGAAAATCGGGCCACGACGTAAAATAAGGCGCTGCTTGGGAGGCAACCCAAGGGTACCTCAGGTACAATTTGTAATTTTGATTTTGTGTTGATTTGGTTATTTTCATTTTGTTTGCCCTTAGTGTTTTATTCCACTAATTTAAGGATGTGTGAATGTAAGATCAAGTAGGACTTTTTAGGTTGTAATGTAACTCAGGTGTGGGTAGGTACTATTATGGCTAGTAATAGTGACTATCTTTCCTAAGCGCTTTTAATACATCACGCCCTCATTACGAACTTCCCGTCCCTTACTTCACCTTTTTCTCCTTTCAGCTTTCTTTTTCCTCTTGTGTTCTCCCTTTCTTTAGGTACTTTTAGCTTATTAGTAAGGAGCTCTATAAATAGTTTTTCATTAATTTGTCTTCTTACTCCTTACTAATAATCAACCATTTTCACACAAGTGCACCTTTGTCCTTTTCTCACTTCTACAACTTGCTAGTTTTCCTTCCTTTTCATTCTTCTCACTCCTTTACTCCTTCAGATTTTTTTTTCACTCAAGTGCTTAGGAGTTTTGGATCAAACTCAAGGCTAATGAAAGAAAAGGGATTCAGCTTGTGTTGCAGCTATCAAAGAATAGGCTCAAGGCTCAATGGGGCTAACTAGGATTAATTTTTTTTCAGGTAGGTAAAATGAGGGATAGAAATAAGGTTCATTCAAAGAAATGCCTAAATCATCTCCTACAATTCACATCCTTCATTTCGTTTTATGAACACACCAGGCAAGTTCTAGACAATCCACAATAGCACCGAATACTCAAAAACCTTACACTCATGGCACATGCTCAAATCAAGACACATTCAGCAGACCCTTAACTCAGCTAATCATAAGAATTCAGATTAAGCTTCGATTATATTGAGTCAACTTCAAGAGCCTAAGTGTCTCAAACAAAGTTATACACTTGCATGCTTCACATTGAACATACTTGCATCTTACAATCACATATAGCACCTAACAAGAACATCAAGCATCAATTAGTTATGGTTTCAAAAACCCAACACCTACCGACTAATTTTTCCTCAAGACGGTCATCATCCATCCATCGTCGGAAACAGTCCCTAACTATGACTACAAACACTATATACAGACAAAGGAAAGAAACAAAAAATTTTTATTCTTCGATTCAAAGACCCCCCCGTCGGAAAAGAACCGAAAAGAAAAACCAACGGGTGATGAAGTCATGCTTAATTCACAAAATTTTTTCAAATTTTTCAAATTTCTCCCAAATTCCACACAAGCATTCCATTCACCAAAAACTTGTTAAGACAAAAATTCTCACCCCACACTTAAATCATGCTATGTCCTCAGAGCATTAAATTAACATTTAAAGGATGAGAAATACTCCCTGAGCCTCTATGCCAAGCTAAAAGCATGCTTTCCTTTCAAGTTTTTAGGGGTGGGTGTTTGACCCCACACTTCTTCTATTCCATGCTCTTTAGCTTCCACCTTCTCGGTACTCAGACTTCCCTCCATCCGTGCTTAACTTTCCACCAAAAACACAAACAAAATGAAAATAACCAAATCAACACAAAATCAAAATTACAAATTGTACCTGAGGTACCCTTGGGTTGCCTCCCAAGCAGCGCCTTATTTTACGTCGTGGCCCGATTCGCGCGTCTGCAAGTGTACGGGTCGTGCAAGTAATATAGTGGCTCTTTTTAAGAAGCGGAATGTCGAACCCATAGGGACTGGACCCATTCCTCTAACTATCCATTTCAAGTGTGATCTTAACTTTCTCAAGTGCTGGTTATAGAAGTTTTCGAGGGAGATTTAATTAAGTTTGTTTTGGTCAATGAAATATCCTGAATTTACTCTAGGAGCAACATAGAGTTAAAATCAGATAATCATGCGATATTACAAATTGCAATGGATTAAGCATGAAACTATTGATTGTTGTTTCACATAATTAGAATTGCATGTTCATGGTCTTTCGAGCCTCTAAACATGGCAAACTAGCCTCACTGCATCATTGTGAGTGAGGATGCTAATTTCTAGTTCGCGGGCAATTAATATATTGTGGTTAACGGGGAAACGATTAGGGACTTTCGTGCGTCTAACCATTTAACTCAACTTACCCTCACAACTACTTCTTCGAGTGGTGATGTGATAATCCTAAGTTGGTCTCCTAATAACCCTCGTTTTATCAACCAAGCAAGGTGTTAGGTATATTTCTATCCAAACCCAAAATTATATCGTGAGATACAAACATGCTCCTCACATTCTCATGTCCTGACCTAGGTAATTCTTTCTCAAGCAATTGCCCAAGCTAACGTATATGTTTTCATGGTGATCAATCATAAAAACAACCAACAATCCAGAATGCAAGACGAAAACAACAATCAATAACTTAATTCCAAAACAATTTCATAAAATAACAATCATAATTCATGGTTTCAACCCTAGAGGAAGAGTTCTTGCCATTCATGTTCGTAAAACTACAACTAACTACTACTAAACTAACATACTTACATGAATTTGGAAGATGAGAAGGGAATTTGCCAAACCCTAGATGAGTTCTCCCACTACTCCCTTCACTCCTAGGTAGTTTTCCAGAATAAAATCGTGACAAAGTGGGTTTAGGAGCTAAGGGTCCTATTTATAATAAATAAGAAACGTGCACAATTTAGCCTGTCGTGGAATGGCTGCGTGCCACGGAGTGTATCGTGGAGCACTGCCTCCGTGACACGGAGGTAACGCGAAAGCTCTCTTGAAATTGCCTCCGAAAGCCGAAACTGCCGAGTGCCACCACGTTGGCAGCGTGTCACGCTGCTTGGGCAGCGCGTTGTCCTTGCTCTGTCGCGCAGCTCGCATGGCGTGGAACATTGCTGGCGCGCTGGTACTGCCTTCCTTCCTGCCACATCTGCTCCCGACTCCATTCCGCTACTTCAACAACTTATAAATTAGTTCCTCAAAATCATTGTAACCTACAAAACAAGGACTAATCATGTTGGTTAGCACATATATTCACATTTATATAAAATCACATGAAAATGTATACAATTACTTAGCTAAACAAGACTAAATTAAGTACTCAAGCATCACTCGGGCATGCTATTTTACCCGAGATCAATAGTGTACACTGATCATACTGCAATCAGGTACTTGTTTGCAAAGAAGGATGCTAAACCCAGGCTCATTCGGTGGATACTGCTAATCTAAGAATTTGATATCGAGATCAAAGACAGAAAAGGCACAGAGAACTAGGTAGCAGATCATCCCTCTCGGTTGGAGGACAGGGAGTATATTGACTGCAAGGCTGATATTGTTGAGACCGTCCCTGACAAACAACTATTTGTTGTGCACATTCCTGAGCTACCATGGTATGCTAACTTAGTGAATCTCCTGGTCAGTGGTGTATATCCACCAGATGCAACTCCAGATAGAAAAAGGAGACTTCTTCATGACAGAAAATTATAATGGGATGAACCCTTCTTGAACAAAGTAGTTTCCAATCAGCTAGTTAAAAGATGTATTCCTAACGGAGAAGTGCACCAGATTTTGGAAAGCTATTAGTTTTCACCTTACGGCGGACACCACAGGGGAGATAAAACTGCTGCAAAGGTCCTTCAAGCCAGATTTTATTAGCCAACCCTGTTCAAGGATGCATATTTATTTGCTAAGTCTTATGATAGCTATCAGAGAACAAGGAACAATTTGAAAAAGCAGGAAACACCTCAAAAAGGCATTATGGAAGTGGAGGTGTTTGACTACTGGGGAATTGACTTTATCGGACCTTTTATCTCATCAGACAGGAACCGGTATATTTTGGTCGCTTTAGATTATATGTCAAAATGGGTGGAGGCAGCAGCACTGCCTACCAATGATGTAAATGCAGTAACCAGGTTCCTAAAGAAAAATATCTTCACCCTTTTTCGTTGTTACACCCCGTAAGTTTCAAATGTTTAGATGGCCTATTCGTATGTTGGTTAAGAGTTTTAAAGTACAAAGCGTACGAGAAAGGGCCCGGGGAAAGGTCTAATGAGTACGGCATCGGGATTTCAAAGTGGTAGGCTGGAGAGCTACCCAGAAGGGTAACGTGTCACGAATCATGCTCCTCCGCGATGGGCTCCGTGACACGGCCCTAAATTGGCATAACAAGGTCCGTGCCATGGACCCCTTTCCACTGCCTCAAGTATATATACGTTCCTCCCTTTGATTTCATTTCATTTTCTATATATATAAATGACAAGAGAGGAGAGAACATGAGGAATTCAAGTAAATTTCCTCTTACGCTACAAAACTCAGCCCGAATTCAAATTAACTTCGGGTATTGAAGTTTAAGGCTGCAGGGAGCATTGCTACAGAGTTATTTTCATGAAATTCACCTGGCGAATCATAACCCCGCTGAGCCAAAGTCATTGGAATTGCTTCAAACTAATTTCTATACGATCACAGGCTTCAAGTGAGCATTTCTCACTTCTGGACTTTCAAGAAATTATGAGTTTTTTAGCGTGTTCCGTCAAGTTGAAATATAGTTAATATTTATATATAAAGTTATTGTTTTGCCAAATTTAGTATGGAAACTAGTCATATCCCCCAGTAATACGATTGCAGTTGAGAAGAAAAGTTGAATACGAACTGAAACTCGCTAGTTAATCAGTAATCAGCGAACGAGGTATGTTAAGAAAGTTTCCTTCGACAAGTTAGTTTCCTTATCATGATAACTTAGTTTGAATCCCAATAAGAGTACCAGAAGTATGTCTATTATGATTAGTTGTTGTTATTAGCTGAAACCCGTATTCCATATTTAGTTTGGGATGGATTATGCTTGTATAGCCCTCATGACCGACCCCGGGGTTATTCGCTGTGTCGACGCCGCCAAGGGGGAGATGACATTTCTCTACGGAGCGGTATACCGTCTGCGAGGGATGAAGATGGGGTTCTAGGTCCTCATATGCTATGGTTGGCTCTATACACCCCCGTCAAGCTTGGTGCCAGGGGCGCAGATATAAGGAGTCCACTGGACTCAGACACAGCTACAGTCAGGGGCCGAGCGGGCTCAGTTGCAGACCCAGGGGACTAGTAGGATGGCTTTATCTATTAGTTGACCCAGTGCGACCTTGATAGGGGTATATAGACTAAAGTGTACTCACCAGGCTTATGGTGCCCCAAGTGGGTTATTCTGTGTTGGTTGTACCTTCCGGCTTATGGGGGTCAAGTAAGGTTTTTGTTTGCTTTAGTTATTTATAAATTAGATAGTAAGAAGTTCCATTACTCAGGTATGATCTCTATCCCTTCATTTCAGTTATTCTCAGTTCTATCTCTTTATCTTAGTCATTTACAGTTATTGCCTTACATATTTAGTACATATTGTACTGACGCCCTTTCTGGGGCATTGCATTACATGCCTGCAGGTGCAGATAGACGAGGAGCTAGTCCCGCTTAGCCTTCCGCCAGGATTGTTAGCAGAAGAGTCGGCTCTTTTCTTCTGGAGCTTATAGACAGAAGGTCTATTCTTTTTTGATTGTACAACTTATGAGTAGGTCGAGGACCTGTCCCGCCATCATATTACTCCTAGAGGCTTGTAGATTGTTTTTATTTCCTTGTGGTTAGCTGTTAGTGGCCGTGTGGGGCCCATATGTGTTTTAGATTACGTGTTGGCCGTGTGGGCCCCTCTTTTGCTGATAGATTAGCGGCCTTATCGGCCATAGTTTAGCTTAGCAACTGGATTTACTTTATAATCACAACTAGATATCATGGTGGTCTTGTCGGACCACATAGGATTCCCTGTTATTGCCTGTTTCTGCTTAGCTATTTTTCTTTATAGGTGGCTATAAGGCCTTGTCGGCTGGAGGTTGTATTTACAGCTGAGATATATCCCGCTGTTTTCTTGATTTGGGGAGCAGGCCTGCACCAAGAGTGCACAAGCCTAGTCCCTAAGATTACCATAATCTATTATCTACAGAGAAATGGCAGACCCGTGACACACCACGACTGGTAGGATATTGGACGTTGCAGTAGGGGAAGACACTAGCAGGGTGCCTCAGTCAGAGTCAGCCTGATCTGAGGGCAATGGGGAGACTTAATCTCGGTCTCCCCAGCACTCTCCACCACGCCAGTAGCCTCTCAGTGCAGCAAATGTGACGGCAACGCCTCCAGTAGTCTCTATACCAGTACCATCAGATCAGCTTAGGAGTGTTGTTGTTATACTAGCTGAGATGATGGCTACTAGCATCAGCTAGTTGCGCCCATGGTCATAGAGTCCTCAGGAGGACCTGGTAGTTCGAGAGTCCTAGAGTTTTTTGCACTGAGTCCCCCACAGTTGACAGGGATGGATCGGGCGGAGGACCCTCAGGATTTCTTGGATCAAATGCAGCGGATTTTCAGGGTGATGCATACCACACCTGCAGAGTCGGTTGAGTTAGCGATATTCTGGCTATGAGATATCGCAGTACTGTGGTACGAGAGTTGGAAGAGGCCCGAGGGAGAGGTGTTTCCCCTCCGACTTGGCCCAGCTTTTCAGAGGCTTTTCTGGATCACTACCTGCCATGAGAAATTCGATAGACCCGGGTTGATTAGTTTCTACATCTAGAGCAGTGGTCGATGAGTGTCTGGGAGTATGCTATGAGGTTCGACTCCTTGGCCCGATATGCACCAGCTTTTGTAGATACCATGCCGGCTAGAGTGCACCGATTTATTATGGGGTTGAATCCAGAATATGTGAAGACTTGTATTACGCCCACTCTGCGAGAGGACATGGATATTGCCCACGTTCATGCTTTTTCTCAGAATATTGAAGGGATTAGATAGCGGCAATGGGAGATAAGAAGGGAAAATCAGGAGCAGCGCCGCCGGGCTAGACCTAGTGACATGCAGGTGGAGTCCCAAGATGGACCCAAACCATGATTTTCAGACAGACCACCCAGGCCTCCACCCCCACCTCAGCAGTAGGGGAGTGGATCTGGTTGTCAGGGGCAGTTAGGGCCCGGCGGGAGCTCACGATCAGCAAGTCCATAATAGCAGAGAGGAGCAGAGCAGAGCAGATTTATTGTCCCACTTTGCTCTATCTGTAGTCGACGTCTCTCTAGGCATACAAGTGTGGTTCCATAACATGTTATACCTGTGGAAAGGAGGGTCATCAGATGAGAGATTGTCCAGCCAGGTGTCAGAGTGATTGGGACTGACATGATAGATCTTCAGTAGGGTCATGTGCCCCAGCATCTCCAGCAGGGCGTAGGCCCTTAGCTCCAGCCTGTAGAGGCTGAGGCAGACCAAGGGCATTTAGCTCAGGTACCAGTCCAGATCACACTTATGCTTTACTGGGACGACAGGAGTCAGAGTCATCGCCGGATGTGGTAACAAGTATGCTGGACATTTTCTCCTATTCTGTTTATGTATTGATAGATCCAAGATCTATCTTGTATTATGTTACCCCATTAGTGGCTTTGAAGTTCGGTATTATGCTAGAATCGCTTCAGCAACCTTTTTCAGTGTCTACACCCGTTGGTGACTCTATCATAGCCAAGAGGGTCTACTGAGGATGCACAGTAGAGGTTGTTGGTCGTCAGACTTTAGCAGATTTGATAGAACTAGAAATGATCGATTTTGATGCAATTATGGGTATGGATTGGCTGGTGCCATGCTATGCCAATGTTGAATATTGGACCAAGACTATCCAATTCCACTTTCCAGGGGAGGTTGTACGGGAATGGAAAGCTAGTGCAGCCACACCAAAAGGTAGGTTTATTTCCTATCTTCGGGTGAGAAAATTGATAGCAAAAGGATGCATTTTTCATATTGTCGGGGTTCAGGATGTCCAAGCAGAATCTCCACCTCTTCAGTCTGTTCCAGTGGTCAATGAATTTCCAGATGTATTCCCAAATGAAATTCCTAGTATTCCCCCAGAACGGGAGATCAATTTTGCAATTGATTTATTACCAGGTACTCAGTCTATATCTGTTCTTCCATATCGAATGGCTCTGCTGAGCATAGAGAATTAAAGGAGCAGTTAAAAGATCTGTTAGATAAGGGCTTTATCATGCCGAGTACTTCACCTTGGGGTGCACCAGTTCTTTTTGTGAGGAAGAAGGATGGCTCCCTTTATATGTGTATAGATTATCGGCAGCTGAATAAAGTCACTATCAAGAATAAGTACCCGCTCCCCAAAATAGACGACTTGTTTGACCAGTTACAAGGGGCAAAGTGCTTTTCAAAAATTGACTTAAGATCTGGGTATCATCAGGTTCGGGTTCGAGAGAAAGATATTCCAAAAACCTCTTTCAGGACCAGGTATGGACACTTTGAATTTCTAGTCATGTCTTTCAGGGTGATGAATGCTCTAGCAGTGTTCATGGATTTGATGAATAGCATCTTCAGGCCATATCTGGACCTGTTTGTGATAGTATTTATTGATGATATTTTGGTATATTCCCTCTCAGAGGCAGATCACCAGGATAACCTATGAACAGTGCTCCAAACTCTCAGGATTTGTCAGCTGTATGCGGAGTTTTCTAAATGTGAATTTTGGCTGAATTCAGTGGCCTTTTTGGGACACATTGTGTCAGATGCTGGTATATAGGTAGATTTGCATAAGATTGAAGTAGTAAAAACATGGCCTAGACCTACCTCTACGACCGAGGTACGTAGTTTCTTGGGGTTAGCCGGGTATTACAGAAGGTTCGTGGAAGGATTTTCTAACTTAGCAACGCCTCTGACCAAGTTAACTCAGAAAGCAGCTAAATTTCACTTGACTGAAGCATGTGAACGAGCTTCCAGGAGTTGAAAAACAGATTGACCTCACCACCAGTATTAGCCTTCCCGGAAGGATTAGAGGGTTTTGTAGTGTACTGCGATGCTTCAGGTGTCGGATTAGGATGTGTTCTGATGCAGCATGGTAACCTAATTGCTTATGCTTCCAAGCAGTTGGGGAAGCATGGAAAGATCTACCCCACCTATGACCTGGAATTAGCTGCGGTGATTCATGCCTTGAAAATATAGAGGAACCATCTGTATGGCGTTCATGTAGATATTTTCACTGATCACAAGAGCCTTCAGTACATTTTCACACAGAAAGAGTTGAACCTGCGGTAGCGTCGCTGGTTAGAGCTGTTGAAAGACTATGATGTGAATATTTTATATCACCCAGGAAGAGCCAATGTTGTAGCAGATTCCCTTAGTCGCATATCCATGGGAAGTCTGGCATATTTGAAGCCCAAACAGAGGGAACTGGCTCGAGAATTGCATCAGTTAGCCAGTGTGGCTGTCCGTATAGTAGATTTAGGAGACAACGGAGCAGTAATTCAGAATATAACAACATCATCATTGGTTGTGGAAGTGAAAGAATGACAGTACGAAGACCCTAACCTGGTTCAGCTCAGAGATAAGGTTCAGCGAGGGGAAGTAACAGATTTCAAGGTAACCGAAGATGGAGTTTTGAGATATAGGGATCGCCTTTGTGTTCCGGACATGGCAAGACTTCACCAGCAAATTATGGATGAGGTGCATTATTCCCATTACTCTCTTCACCCGGGTTCAACAAATATGTATCATGATATAAAGGAGAATTACTGGTGGCCTGGAATGAAAAAGGAGATAACAGAATTTGTAGCTCAATGTCCTAATTGCCAGCAAGTGAAAGACGAACATCAAAAACCTGGCGAACTGACACAGGAGATAGCAGTGCCTATGTGGAAATGGGACGCAATTAATATGGATTTTGTGACAGGGTTACCTCGTACCAGGCATAAATTTGATTCCATCTGGGTAATTATTGACAGGTTGACGAAATCAACTCATTTTCTGCCAGTAAGGGATACTTTTTCACCTAAAGACTATGCTGAATTGTATATCAGGGAGATAGTTCAATTGCATGGTCTTTCGGTATCAATTATTTCCGATAGAGGGGCACAATTTACAGCTAAATTTTGGCAATCCTTCCATAAGGATCTGCGGAAATAGGTTAACCTGAGTACAACCTTCCATCCTCAAACAGACTGGCAGGTAGAACGTACAATTCAAATGCTCGAGGATATATTATAGGCGTGTGTGCTGGATTTTGGGGGTAGCTGGGATGAACACTTACCACTTATTGATTATTCCTACAATAACAGTTACCACTCGACAATCCAGATGGCACCTTATGAAGCCTTATATGGGCAGAAGTGCAGATCTCCAGCTGGTTGGTTCGAAGTTGAAGAGTCAGAGTTAATTGGACCAAACATGATCCATCGGTCAGAAGAGAAAGTGAAGCTCATAAAAGAATGTCTGTTGACAGCTCAAAGTTGTAAGATATCTTACACAGATGTACAGCGTAGGAACTTGGAGTTCAATGTAAATGACTAGGTGTTTCTGAAAGTCTTGCCAATAAATGGTGTAATGAGGTTTGGCAAAAAGGGTAAGCTCAGCTCGAGGTTTATTGGGTCGTATCGAATACTCCGGAGAATAGGCCAGGTGGCATAAGAGCTAGATTTGCCTTCAGAATTAGAATCCGTTCATCCGATCTTTCATTTGTCGATGCTACAAAAGTGCATAGGGGATCCATCCCAAGTTGTTCCAGTTGAGGATGTCCAAGTCACTGAGGAATTAGCCTATGAAGAGGTTCCAGTAGCTATATTGGATCGACAGGTTCGTAGGTTGAGGACTAAGGATGTTGCCTCTGTCAAAATACTGTGGAGAAACAAGAATAGAGAAGAGATGACCTAGGAGGCTGAGGACGACATGAAATCTGGATACCCTCATTTGTTCCAGGCTTAGTCCAGATCATGCAGTTAAGATACATTTACCGATTCAGTTGATGTTCTATGATTGATGTTGTATATATCTGGTGCAGTTAACTCTAGCCTTGTTGGGAAATAGTTGCTATAGTGTTGTGTAAAGTATATATGTTGGACTTTTCTGCATTTCAGGATTTTCAGATAGTCCATATTATAGGGGAGACTCTGCCGAAAATTTTCCAGGATAAATAGTTAAAAGGGATAAGACTCCTATAAGCTAAAGTTAACATTCAAGGACGAATGTTTCTAAGAGGGGAAGGATGTTACACCCCGTAAGTTTCTAATGTTTAGACGGCCTATTCGTACGTTGGTTAAGAGTTTTGGAGTACAAAAAGTATGAGAAAGGGCTCAGGGAAAGGTCGAATGAGAATGGAATCGGGATTTCAAAGTGGCAGGCCAAACGAGCTACCTAGAAGGGCAACGTGTCATGGACCATGCTCCTCCGCGATGGGCTCCATGACACGACCCTGAATTGGCATGACAGGGTTCGTGCCACGGACCCCTGTCCACTGCCTCAAGTATATATAAGTTCCTCCCTTTGATTTCATTTCATTTTCTATATATATAAATGACCAGAGAGGAGAGAACACGAGGAATTCAAGTAAATTTCCTCCATTTATGCTACGAAACGCAGCCCGAATTTAAATTAACTTCGGGTATTGAAGTTTAAGGCTACAGGGAGCAATTCTATGGAGTTATTTTCACGAAATTCTCCCGGTAAATCATAACCCTGCCCAACCAAAGTCGTTGGAATTGCTCCAAACTACTTTCTATACAATCACAGGCTTCAAGTAAGCATTTCTACCTTCTGGACTTTTGAGAAATTATGAGTTTTCGACCTTGTTCCGTCAAGTTGAAATATAGTTAATATTTATATATAAAGTTATCGTTTTTGCCAAATTTAGTACTGAAACTAGTCATATTCGCCCACTAATACGATTTCAGTTGAGAAGAACAGTTGAATACGAACTGAAACTCGCCAGTTAAACAATAATCGGCGAACAAGGTATGTTAAGGAAGTTTCCTTCGGCAAGTTAGTTTCCTTAGCATGATAACTCAGTTTTAATCCCAGTAAGAGTACCAGAAGCATGTCTATTGTGATGAGTTGTTATTATTAGTTGAAACCCATATTCCATGTTTTTTTGGGATGGATTATGCCTGTATAGCCCTCATGACCGACCCTAGGGTTATTAGCTGTGTTGGCGCCCGCCAGGGGCGAGATGATGTTGCTCTACGGAGCGGTATGCCATTCGCGAGGGACGAAAATGGGGTCCCAGGTCCTCATATTCCATTTTTGGCTCTATACACCCCCATCGAGCCTGGTGCCCGAGCTACAGATATCAGGAGTCCATTAGACTCAGAAACAGCTACAGTCAGGGGCCGAGCAGGCTCAATTGCAGACCTAGGGGACCGGTAGGATGGCAACTATTAGTTGACCCAGTGCGACTTTGATAGGGGTATATAGACTGAAGTGTACTCACCAGGGCTTATGGGGGCCCCAGGTGGGTTATTCTGTGCTGGTTGTACCTTCTGGCTTATGGGGGCCAGGTAAGATTTTTGTTTGCTTTAGTTATTTATAAATTAGATAGTAAGAAGTTCCATTACTCAGGTATGATCTTTATCCCTTCATTTCAGTTATTCTCAGTTCTATCACTTTATCTCAGTCATTTACAGTTATCGCCTTACATATTCAGTACATATTGTACTGACGCCCTTTCTGGGGCACTGCATTACTTGCCTGCAGGTGTGGAAAGAAGAGGAGCTTGTCCCACGTAGCCTTTAGCCAAGATTGTTAGCAGAAGAGTTGACTCCTTTTTTTCGGAGCTTATAGACAGAACGTCTACACTTTTTTAAATGTACAGCTTATGGGTAGGTCGAGGCCCTATCCCGACCATCATATTACTCCTAGAGGCTTGCAGATTATTTCTATTTACCTGTGGTTAGCTGTTAGTGGCCGTGTGGGGCCTATATTTGGTTTAGTTTACGTGTTGGCCATGTGGGGCCTTGTTTAGATGATAGATTAGCGACCTTATCAGCCATAGTTTAGCTTAGCAACTGGATTTACTTTACATTCACAACTAGATATCATGGTGGTCTTGTCGGCCCGCATAGAATTCCCTGTTATTACCTATTTCTGGTTAGCTTTTTTTCTTTACAAGTGGCTATAAGGCCTTGTTGGTCGGAGATTGCATTTACAGCCGAGATATATCCCGTTGTTTTCTTGATTTGGGGAGTACTCTTGCACCAGTAGTGCACAGGCCTAGTTAAGTTAGTTCAAATCCTAGTAGGGCACCAGGTGCCAGTCATGCCTCCCAAGGTGGGGCATGACATTGGTACACCTCGAGCCATAATCAGCGACGAAGGTACACACTTTTGTAGTCGGTTTTTCAATAATTTGCTAGCGAATTACAATGTGAAGCAAAAAGTAGCAACAACCAATCATCCACGTACCAGTGGATAGGTGGAAGTATCAAATTGAGAAATCAAATGAATTCTCAATAAGTCAGTGAGTACAAATAGAAAAGACTAGTCCAGCAAGTTGGATGATGCACTATTGGTTTACTAGACGACTTTCAAAACTCCTATTGGCACTTCAGCATATAGGTTAATTTTTGGGAAAGCATGTCATTTGTCAGTTGATCTAGAACACCGAGCAAACTGGGCCATCCGAAAGTTAAACATGGATATGGAGGTTGTTGGTGAGAAAAGGCTACTGCAACTTGAGTGTCACGACCCGAGCTGGGGCCCTGGACCGAGACATGGGATCTAGAACCACGAATGACTCCAACTCAACCCATGGCATGAACATAGCAACTAAAGAGCATAATTAAAGCGTAAGTTAATGCAAAACACTTAGAAGCAGAAGTCTGACATATATCAATGATCATAAATGGAGTCAACACTTGATAAAGTTGAAAGTCTACATAATGTCTGATAAGCCTTTAAACTGTCTGATGAGTTGATGGGACAACACCCTCAACTAACTCTCTAAAGTCGGAAACTGAAGTACCATAATCAAAACAACTAAATTGAATGTCCTAGAGAAATGAGGACTCACCAACAATAGAGACTGAGCTGGATTGAGATTAGAGCTGGACTAATGGCGAGATTGAGTTTGATCGCTCGGACCTGTATCATGAAATGATACAACATAGAGTATACATTAGTACTTGAAATGTATTGAGTATGCGGGGTAAATAAAAATGGACATCTAAAATACATAAAAGTTCATGAGAGCAGAACATTTCTGAATCATGATGTAATAAATCATAATTTAGATATGAGGGCTCAAGGTTATAGGAATTGTTCATAAACTAATCATAAGAGAAATCTTGTAAATGATAACTTAAGCCACAGTATCGTAAATATGATCATGCATAAAACATAAGGAACAGTGGGAGGACTCGTCATAACTGATACCATCATGATAGAGCTTACAAGATGTCCCAACTATCTTGCTCAAGTGGGCAGAGCCGTCCCAAGCTTGCCAAGGCAAGGAACGATAACATGGCGTGATCACTAAAGAGACCCTGTAGAGTTAGCATGAATATCATCCTACATTGGCACGTAGTTCTGAAACTCAGAGGTTTTCCTGAATCCTGGGCCTACTTGGTAATAGACACTACTCCCAAAAATATGAACATGGCTCATAATGAATATTGTGAAATCATACATGAAGTTCATGGCTAGTTTAAATCATAATAATCATGAACATGCATGTAAAACATGAACTAACCATGAAATAAGGGCCCGTGAGTCGGCCATAATCATAATCCTGATAATCATGAAAATTGTACATAATTGAGAAAGTCCTCATACTTGAAGATTCATAAATTCATGAAGAGTTCTTATATAAAGTGATGCATCATAAATCATAAGACATAAATTAGGGCTTGAGAGAATTTCAATGATTGGATTATAAAACTCATAAAGAGGATTTTTTCCCTAAGAGTTCACAATCTAATAGAACAAAATTTTCATGAGAACTTGTAGGAACTATAAAATCCCTATCATGGAAATCATAAATTAATTTTGATTCAGCTATACACATAAGAGAATCTTGGAGGAATTTCATAACCCAACAAAAATTCCTAGAATTCTGAAAATGAGACTTGGGGAATGGATGATCATGAATTTGCTTGAAGAAAGGGCATGAGGGTGGAACAACCCCTCATTGATAAGCCCACACACCTAGGTTCACTAAATTCTAGCTTTAGCTTGAGACCTAAAGAGAAATTTGAGAAGATGAGAATGAAATTGATGAAGAATCCTTGATGATCTTCGAAGAGGAATTTTGAATTCAAAGTAGGAATGAGAGCATAATGATTTATCCTAGGTTAAACCCTCTAAAACCCTCATTAGGAAGCCCAAAATGACGTAGTATAGGAGTTTAAAGCATAGAAAATTATAAAATTGCCCCTGAGAATCGCGTAGAATTCCCACAACTGGGTAGCCTAACGATATTCGTGACAGGCTGTCACAGTCTCGACGGTCTGTAATTCATGCCATCATCCTTATCCAAAGAAGGGATCTCGATTGGTCAAAGAGAGATGGGCATGATGAGCCATCACACTGATGACGATTTATCAATCCAACCGTCACCTACCGGGACATGAGGTTCTCCCTGACGATAAACGAGACGGTCCGTCGCCTACCTGACGGGCCATCATCCTTAACGTCAAGCCTCGATGATACCCACGATGGTATGTCACCTCTCTGACGACTGTCATTCCTACCGTCAGATCCACAATGCCAGAACGATGGGCATCAAGAGACCAACAGGCCGTCAGCTCCTCCGTCAACCTCTAGACTAGACCTGCAACTTCGGTTCTTTTTACTTCAAGAAGCCATTCCGAAGCTCGAAGTGTTACAATATCCCCCCCTTGGGAACATTCATCCTTGAATGTTGATTTAGACCTGTTGGAGGGCTAAGGAAGGAGCTGCAAACCCAAAACTAAGCAATCACAACTGAAAATTGATGGAGTGATTGACTCCGAACTGAGATACATGACTAAACTAAATTCAAGAAAGCTACATGCATGCAAGGACATGAAAGAAACTTATAGCCAAGAACTTGGCATGAAACTGAATAGAGCTCTAAGGATGAAATTTTTACCTCAAGCTGGAATAGGAACAATAGGAAAAAGATGCGGGTATCTAGCCATCATATCTGCTTCGGCTTCCCATGAAGCTCCCTCAACCAAGCTGGTTTCTCCACAACACTTCACTGAAGCTACTTCCTTATTTCTCAACTTCCGAACCTGACGATCAAGGATCTTAATTGAAGCCTCCTTATAAGTAAGGCTATCCTTCACCCCGATGTTCTCTACTAGAACAACCAAGGATGGATCACCGATGCATTTCTTCAACATAGACACATGTAACACCAGATGCATCGAAGCTAACTCCACTGGTAGCTTCAACTCATAGGCCACCTTACCAACACGTCTTACAATCCTGTATGGCCCAATATACTAGGCACTGAGCTTTCCCTTCTTTACGAACTTCATAACTCCCTTTTATGGGAGACACCTTCAGAAATACCCAATCATTAACCTCAAACTCAAGTTCTCTCCTCCTCATATCCGCATAAGATTTTTGTCGACTCTGAGCTGTTTTCAGCCTTTCTCTAATAAGCTGAACCTTCTCCATTGCCTCATGAATTGAATTCATCCCTATCAACGTAGATTCACCTACCTCGGACCAACCAATAGGCGATTTACACCTCTGCCAATAGAGAGTCTCGAACGGAGCCATTTGAATACTAGAGTGATAACTGTTATTGTAGGCAAATTTGATGAGAGGCAAGTGATCATCCCAACCACCCTTGAAATCAATCACACACACTACCAACACATCCTTGAAAGTCTGAATGGTCCATCAGCCTAACCATCTGTCTGTGGGTGAAAAGTCATGCGAATCCTCACTTGAGTATCCAGGCCCTTTTGATATAACCTCTAAAACTAGGAGGGAAACTGAGTACCTTTATCTGATATGATAGATAATGGCACTCCATGCAACCAGACTAACTCCTGAATGTATAATCTAGCATAGTCCTCAGCTAAATCGGTAGTTTTGACCGGTAAGAAATGAGCTGCTTTGGTCAACCTGTCCACAACCACCCAAATAGTCATACTGTCGGCGGGTACGAGGCAACCCTATAATAAAGTCCATGTTGATCACTTCACACTTCCAAGTGGGAATACTGATGTATTTGATGTGCTGTGAGTTTACAACACTTTCGACGCTTAAAATTGGGAAAATAACATGGACTTGGGTATGTTTATATGGATATGAGGTACTTTTACTTTGTTTTCATGTAAAATAGGTGTTGGAATGAAAATACGCAGAAGATGCATAAAGTTGCAAATTTTGGGCCAAGTACGAATCTTATACGAGCCATACCAAGATTGTACGAACCATACTGAGACTCGTGGAAAAGTACAGAAGATTGGTACAAGGCAAAGACAAATTACAACTCTTGGTACGAGCCGTAACTTGAGTCGTAGAAAACTTTAGAGAAATTTTCACGATTGAAGTCTCCTAGTATGGTAGAAAAAACGGATCGTAACATCTACCTACAACCCATTCCAAGAGCCGTGGAAAACTTAAGAGATTTTGGGACTTGGCATATCTCATGTTACGAAAAGTTGTTACGAGTCATAGGAGCAAGGTACGAGGCATACCAAGATATTCGTAGAAATCTTAAGAGGATGCCAGAGTTCTTAGTATCAAACCACTACTTGATTGAATGACTTGTGGGATCATGTTACGAGTTGTACCAGAGGCCAACACTTAGAAAAATTCTGCAGAAGCCAAGCGATGTACGAGACAAAGAACGACCTGTATAAACCTATTACGGGTTGTATGTGTCATGCCCCAGAACTAGGGTAGGGCGCAACTGGCACTCGATTCATGATCGATAGAGAAGCCGACTATATATCATCTATAAATGTAACACTAAGGCTGACCTTGCCACTTGTCACAACCAACCAAGATAAATACTAGGCCAATAATGCCTTGAAAATTATAAATATGCAACTTGGAAAGCCGACAAGGCTACGATAAAGCTAAGAAAAGCAATGAAAAACCAATATGACTACACAACCCACACTACTATTCCATAGTACTATATAAACTAGTCCACATCAGCCTCTACGTAGTAAACAAACTGAAATGCATGGGACAGGGCCCCGGCCTACCCATGCTATACACAAAACTAAACATAGTCCAAACTAGGACATGGCTCCTGCAAGAGAGGAGCATACCACTATTCTGCTGAAATCTGGCTTCTACTACATCCGATGAACTGAGCCTTGGCCTGTACCTGCAGCACGATTGCAAGAAGGGTCCAAAGATGAAGGGACGTCAGTATGAATAAAATGTACTGGTATGTAAGGTTGAAAACTGTAAACATGTAAGATAAAAATGATAACTAGGCAAGAAATAAGGAGTAGTAACAACCCGAAATCTTGAAAATAGAAACCTAACAATAACTCATTATTGAAGTGTAAATGAAACCATCTAATGCACAACAAAGACTATAACTGAAATGCCTGCAGACAGCCGATCATAATATATACAATTTGTCTAGACAGTGTACCACACCGGGGTAAAAATAAAAATGCCTCCAGCTAGTGTACCACACCGGGGTAAAATAACAAGACCTCCAGCCGATGTACCACACCGCGGTAAAATCAATAAATCTTATACAAAATCATAAATGGAGCTGATATGGCTTATACTAGACCAGCTCAATACGTACATCATAGAAATGACGAATACTAAACATGTGGCCTGCATAGGCCTCCTTCGTAATGCATAACTGGAACTGAGTACATATAACATGTAAAGCTAGAAAATAGAACTTAAATGCATGTATTAAAAACTTGTATCAAACATAGGGAACTACGGATGACCTAAGAGTTTCAACAAAATTTATAGATCGTGTTCAAGGGACATTAGAGCTCAGAAACTCACTAGCTTGTCGTTCAGCTTAAGGGAAAGGGATTATGAAATCTCCCCTTGTCCTGACATATTTCATAATATACACATAAGATAAGGGACAACCATAACTAGGTAATCCTAATTCGATAAGCTCGTTTACCTTCAATAGCTTGCGACGTCTTTACCTGGCTTAAAATCGTTTACACGTCCTCATCTTGGCTCTTTCACCAATTTCAGTTAGAAACCATACCTTTGGACACATTCAATATAACATATATATACACATGACATACAATAAGGACCAGCTAACAATGCCCATGCTGAGGGGTCTCCAACTCAATGTACAACTACGACAACAATCAACACAATATCAAACTTTAGATGTCTCACTTCGGCTAGGCATAATCTTAACATTTATCCTCAATAAAATATGGAACTTTAAACCTTAAATGAAGCTTAACATACTGCCTCAATACTTTTAAATAGGTTTCTGTCTCATTCAATTCACAACACATGAATCGTGCTTCAAAGAATGATAGATGGGGCGCCTTACATACCTTTCTCCGTTGAACTTTTCTCTAGCTTATTTCCTATCTCAACGATCAGACTTCAACCTCCTTAATCCAGTGTTTTTATAGGCCAAGGAAAAACTTAATCTATAGAAAAAAATGCAGCCAAAATAACTAACCATAGGCAGTCACAATCGCAACAACAACACACGACAACGTCAACAACATTTAGCCATTTTCTCAACTAGTTTTCACTAACTTTTGAGGGAGAAACAAGAGGGAAATTTTACCTTAGTTTTTATGTAATTCTACCCCTCAATATAAATTATAATTCCATAAAAATAAATAGCCAAAAATCCTAAGGAAAACGATTAAAACTCAGCTAACAAACAGTCCATCGGCAGCTCACTTAGCTGCCAATTCCAGATTTTTGCTTTGCAATTTGCGAGGTTTAAAAGGGGCGAAATCCTTACCTTTTCTCCTGATTACAACACCTAATCAAAGATGGATATATAGGCAGTCCAAATAGATTTTGGAACGCATAAAAACTTCTTCAAAACCTTGCCAAAACGAGATCCAAAACAGCCCCTAACATACTTGGCAAGGTGATCTCAACTTATCTTGTGATTTTCTTAAACTTTGCTTGGCGTTCCTCCTTGATTTTCTTTGTCCTAGCTGATGAAATTGAGAGAGAAATGGAATCCTTAGAAAGTTGGTTGATTTATATTTAGCTTAAAATGTTTTCTACAAGTGAAAAATCAGATTTTAAGTAAATAGGGCGGTGGAGGCGCTAGGGCGTCATGCCCGCGTCACCGCTCGCGATTCTTTAGTAAAATGCCCATAACTTCTTACTCCAAAATCCGATTGACAAGAGATTTGATGTTCTGAAAACTAGACTCAAGTAATTTTAATTTTATAGGTCGTGGGTCTTTTAATTCATTATATATTGGGAGATATGATCATTTAAAGTTGACCCTTACTTATGAACTTCACATACTCTTTGATTTTTTGATCGTACACATTTCCCTTGTCATCTACGATCAATATACAACCCGTATTTTCCTTAAACTAGCATAAAAACATCAAATAATCACCAAACATTTTCTGGGGTGTTATATTCTCCCCCCTTAGGAACATTCGTCCCCGAATGGAAATTAATTTCACTTAATATGCATCAAAATAGATACTCAGTAACTTAAGTATCAAACACATACCTTAACATCACGTTGACATCGTAAATAGGTGAGGATATTTATTCTTCATTTCCTCCTCAGCCTCCCAAGTCACTTCCTAGATGTTATTACTGCGCCATAATATTTTAACTGAGGAGACTTCTTTGGTTCGAAGTTTCCTGACTTGCCGGTCAAAAATAACAACTGGAACCTCGGTGTAGGTAATCTCCTTAGAAATTCGGACATCATCGATAGGCATAACACGGGTTGGGTATCCTATACACTTCTGCAACATTGATACATAAAATACTGGGTGGACTGCAGCTAACTCTGGTGGAAACTCCAACGCATAGGCCACTTTTCCTATCCCGCGGATAACTCTGTAGGGCCCAACATATCTAGGACTCAGCTTGCCTTTTCGGCCAAATCGCGTAATGCCTTTCATAGGTGACACTTTCAGGAAGACCCAATCATTAACAACAAACTCCAACGCTCGATGGTGTACATCTGCATAAGACTTCTGCCTGCTCTGGGCTGTCTGAAGTCGATCTCTAATAAGTTTCACCTTGTCAATAGCTTGCTACACTAAGTATGGCCCCAATAACTCTGCCTCACTGAATTCAAACCAGCCCACTGGTGACCAGCATTTTCGCCCATATAAAGCTTCATATGGAGCCATCTGAATACTTTCCTGGTAGCTGTTATTATAGGAGAACTCAATCAAGGAAACATGATCATCCTAGCTTCTGCCAAAATCTAAAACACAGGCGCGCAACATATCTTCAAGCGTTTGAATGGTGCGTTCAGCCTGTCTGTCTGTTTGAGGATGAAATGCGGTACTGAGGTTTACCTGAGTGCCCAGGCCTTTCTGGAAAGACTTCCAGAAGTTTGTTGTGAACTGAGCACCTCTGTCAGAAATAATGGACAAGGGGACGCCGCGAACTATCTCTCATATATAAAACCTAGCATAATCCTCTACAACATATGTGGTCTTAACTGGCAAGAAGTGAGCTGATTTAGTTAATCTATCAACTATTACCCAGATAGAATCATGCTTCCTGCTCGTTCTAGGCAATCTTGTAATAAAATCCATATTAATCACCTCCCACTTCCAGGTTGGAATTTCTATATCCTGCACCAAACCTCCAGGCCTCCGGTGCTCAACCTTCACCTATTGGCAATTGGGACACTGAGTCACAAGACTGGTGGTGTCCTTTTTCATGCCATTCCACCAATATAGCTGCCTCAGGTCACGATACATCTTTGTGGCACCTGGGTGTACTGAATATGGAGAATAATGAGCTTCATTCATAATTTGTTCCCGTAGTTCACCCATATTAGGTACACATAGACGACCCTGGTATCTAAGAACTCCATCGGGTCCCCAATCAAATAGGCTCTGCTTCTGTTGTGGTATACTATCTCTCAGTAAGACTAACTCTGCATCATCATATTGTCGTTTCTTAACTTCCGCTACCAAGGATGATTCTACAGTGTTTTTGACAATAACACCCCCATTTTTGGCATCTAGTAACCGAATCTGTAAGTCAGCCAACTGCCATAGAGCCTTCATCATTTCAATCCTGTCAACCTAAATATGACTCAAGCTACACATAAACCTGCGACTTAGCGCATCAGCTACAACTTTTGCCTTGTCCGGATGATTCAGAATGCTAACATCATAATCTTTCAGCAATTCTAACCACCTTCTCTGCCATAAATTCAACTCCTTCTGCTGAAACAAATACTGGAGGCTCTTATGATCTGTGAAGATATCAACATGTACCCCGTATAAGTAGTGGCACCAAATCTTCAATGCAAATACCACTGCGGCCAACTCAAGATCATGGGTAGGATAATTTTTCTCGTGCTTCCTCAACTGTCTAGAGGCATAAGCAATGACCTTGCCGTGTTGCATCAGAACACAACCTAGCCCAACTCTCTAAGCATCACAATAGACCACATAACCCTCGACACCCTATGAAAGAGTCAGGACATGTGCTGAAGTCATCCTATCCTTCAATTCCTGAAAACTTCACTCACATGCCTCTGTCCACTGAAATTTAGCTTCTTTATGAGTCAACTTTGTCAATGGTGCAGCGATAGTAGACAAACCTTCCACAAATCGATGATAATAACCTGCTAACCCAGAAAGCTGCGAACCTCTGTAGGATTCAAGGGTCTGGGCCAAGTCTTTACTGCCTCTATCTTCAGACTATCCACTCTTATACCTTCAGCTATAATTACATAACCAAGGAAAGCCACAGATGTTAGTGAAAACTCATATTTAGAAAATTTAGCATATAACCTATGCTCCTGTAGAGTCTGTAATACTGCTCTCAAATGACCTGCATGCTCGCCTCAGATCGCGAGTAAATCAGAATATCATCAATGAAGACAATCACAAATACATCAAGAAAAGGCCTAAACACCCGATTCATCAGGTCCATAAAAGCTGTTGGGGCATTAGTAATCCCAAATGACATCACTAAGAACTCATAATGGCCATATCTAGTCCTGAAGGCAGTCTTGGGGATATCAACTTCCCTGACCCATAACTGATGGTACCCGGTTCTCAAATCAATCTTTGAGAAGCATCTGGCACCCTGTAACTAATCAAATAGGTCATCAATCCTAAGAAGTAGGTACTTATTCTTAATCGTAACCTTATTTAGTTGCTTATAGTCGATACACATTCTTAACGACCCGTCTTTCTTTCGCACAAAGAGCACTGGTGCACCCTAAGGCGATACACTAGGTCGAATGAATCCCTTCTCGAGCAGATCTCTCAACTGGTCCTTTAATTCCCTTAGCTCTACTGTAGCCATTCTGTAAGGAGGGATCGATATAGGTGATCTTGGGCAGAATTGCATGCCTAAGTGATACGCAAATGCTTCATTTCTACTTGTTTATCTATTGTTATGCGTACATTCTCATGTGATTCTTAGTTAAATGTGAATTTATACTAACCAACATGATTAGTGTTGTTTTGCAGGTAAAAGGAAATTATGGAAGCTAATATATATGTTGGTGAAGTGCGGGAATGGACGTGGAAACAAGGAGTGGAAGTTGACAAGGGAAAGCAACAAAAATAAGGGCTCCGCAATGGAGCCGTGTCACGCTACCATCGCGGAGGCATTCTGCCTTGGATGAATTAATTATGTCAAATTCCAGTGAAGGTGCGCGATAGCACCGTGGCACGGAGGCAAGGCTCCACGATGCAAGCCGTGCCACGTTGAGGTGCAATCACCTGGGAGCCGATTTCTAGTGACGGTCCGCGATATCCCCGTTCACGGAGGGAGTGCTCCGCAATACACTCCGTGCCACGTTGCTTGTTATTCCGGGAAAAATTCTAAATAGTATAAATAGCACACTTAGGTTTTATTTTAAACATTTTGACTTGGTTGAGCAAGAACGTGGTGTTACAGGCAGTTGAGAGGAAGAAAATTCTAGGGTTATTCTCTTCCTTTTTCTCTTCAATTTCAATTGCTTGTATGAATTCTACTTATTTGAAGATGTTTAATCCACAAATGAGTGGCTAATTCACTTCTTTCTGAGGTTAAGGAAAATTGTAGAGGAATGTAATTATTAATCAATTCAGTTTTTGTCACACCCCGCCTTGGGGGGTATGACTGGCACCTGGTGCCCTACTAGGACCTGACCTGCTGGACTGTTAAGCCTGGGCACATCTGGTTCCTGGCTGGCTCTAACTCATATTTCTGGAAACAAAGGGCTATATAACGGCTGTAAATACAGCCCCCGGCCTGTTGGCCTATAGCCTTCTGTACCTGTACTAGCAGCTGACCAGAAACATACTAATTCAGAGGAACCTATGCGGGCCGACAAGGCCACCATGCTGTCTAGTTATCTGCAACTCAATCATAACGCATGAAAAGAACTACGTGACCGGCAAGGTCACCACTACTGGCAAACTATGGCCCCACACGACCATCATAAAAGGAAGAAAGAGTAAAGGCAACTATACAACTGCACGGCCCCACACGACCGGCTCATCTGACCACAGGGAATATATACAGACTGCAAGCCTCTAGGAATGGTAATAGAACTGATCGGGACAGGGCCCCGACCTACCCGTACTATATAACAAAAGATCCGAAATACACCTCTGGAATTCAGTCTCCGGATGACAGGAGCTGAATACTCGATCACTGACAGGAATCACGTAGTGTCACCCGCTCGTCTATAAGTACCTGCAGGCAAGTAATGCAGCACCCCACTGGGCGTCAGTACCGCTGGTACTGAGTATGTAAAGCAATAACTGAAGCAAAATTTGAATACAATAATATAACTGAAGAAACTGAAGTAGAGAGAATAGACTAACTGTCTGATAATGTAAATCATACCTTCTCTCAATCTTTACTGGGAAGGATAAGAGTCATACCTGGAAACGTATCGTGCTACTGCTGATCTACTTGTATCTAACATAACATGGCATAACATGAAATAACATAACATAGCACACACAAACCTTACCCGGCCCCCATAAGCCGGGAGGTACAATCAACACAGAATCTATGCCCCTACCCCGGTCATCCCATCTCCTATAGTGGCTGTAAGCATCCTGCCGGTCCCTGGGTATGCACTTGGGCTCGCTGAGCCCCTGACTATAACTGTATCTGAGTCCGAAGGACTCTAAATCAACACCCCGGGCGTACCCGCTCGACGGGGGTGTATAAGGGCCGACCAAGGCACAATATGGGGAAACTGGCATCCCATCTTCGTCACCTTGCGGGACGGCATATCACTCCGTAGAGCGACGTATCCTCGTCCTCTGGCGGACGAGTCGATACAGCTATTAACCCTGGGCGGTCAGGGATGCTAGGTAATCCAACCCCAATCAATACAATGGTCTCAACTAATCATGCTGTCTGTGTATCTGATAAGCTAAGACTATCAGGTGTAGGGTATCGTATAAATCACATACTGAGCTAATAATAGCAATCTGTAAGTGTCTGATACATGCTGAGACAGGTAAGTATAAATATAAATATAGCCTCCTGTCAAACTGTACTGGGGTAAAAGTTATACGAGGAGGTGTTTCTGCTGGAAACTATACTGTTTACTAAGTTTCTGTGTTAACGTAATTTCCTATTTCTGACATGCTTTCTAAACCATATATAGTTACTATTCTATATCTGGAATGCTTTACTGATACTGTACTACCTTGCGAGGTTTCAGCTAAACACAACAATATCTTAACATGGCATATTACATCATATACTAAATATACTGGGCAACCTTAACCACTTACGCCCGAATCTATATCGTACGGATAGGTATCGTACACGTTACAACCCAAAACTTCTCATATTGCACCAATATTCAAAATAACACGATAATCGCTTTCTAAACATGCTACTGGTCTGTAAATTACTATACTGCTTCGAGGTTACTCAACTTGTCGAGGAAACTTAACTTTACATACCTTACCTCTGAGCTATTTGTCTGTCGGGCGGAACTCGGCTGGTACTTCAAATGTGTTCTCCCAACTGCATTCATAAACATATCAATTAACACAAAATACAACTTTATTTCAAAAGGCAACGTCACTTTTGATATAGTTTATAGCCTAAACTTAGGCTTATCGAAAGACGACCAGAAACTCACTATTTTTCAGCGGCCCAAAAGGGAGAAATATTCACTTCTCAGCTAGGAACACATAGACACTAATTTAGAGCAATTCCACTTACCTTAGCTCAGTGGCTCGACGATTCGTCGGCCGTATTTTACGAAACTGAATCCGTAGGAATGCCCTCTTGTCACGCTCCGCCTTGGGGGGCATGACTGGCACCTGGTGCCCTACTAGGACCTGACTCGCTGGACTGTTAAGCCTGGGCACATCTGGTGCCTGGCTGGCTCTAACTCACATTTCTGGAAACAAAGGGCTATATAACGGCTGTAAACACAGCCCCCGGCCTATTGGCCTATAGCCTTCTGTACCTGTATTATCAGCTGACTAGAAACGAGGTAATTCAGGGGAACCTATGCGGGCCGACAAGGCCACCATGCTGTCTAGTTATCTGCAATTCAATCATAACGTATTAAAAAGCTACGTGACCGACAAGGTCACCACTACTGAGAACTATGGCCCCACACGACCATCACAATAGAAAGAATGAATGCTAACAACTATACAACTGCACGGCCTCTCACGACCGGCTCATCTGACCACAGGGAATATAAAAAGACTGCAAGCCTCTAGGAAGGATAATAGAAATGATCGGGACAGGGCCCCGACCTACCCGTACTGTACAATAAAAAGAACTGGACTACACCTCTAGAAATTCAGTCTCTGGATGACAGGAGCTGAATACTCAACCGCTGATGGGGATCACGCAGTATCTCCTGCTCGTCTATGGGTATCTGCAGGCAAGTAATGCAGCGCCCCACTGGGCGTCAGTACCGCTGGTACTGAGTATGTAAAGCAACTGAAATAATATAACTGAAAACAACATCTGAAAGCAATAATATGACTGATGAAGCTGAAGTAGAAGGAATAACTTAACTTTCTGATAATGTAAACCTTACCTTCTCACAATCTTTACTGGAAGGGATAAGAGTCATACCTGGAACGTATCGTGCTACTGCTGATCTACTTGTATCTAACATAACATGGCATAACATGAAATAACATAACATAGCACACACAAACCTTACCCGGCCCCCATAAGCCGGGAGGTACAACCAACACAGAATCTATACCCCTACCCTGGTCATCCCATCTCCTATAGTGGCTGTAAGCATCCTGCCGGTCCCAGGGTATGCACTTGGGCTCGCTGAGCCCCTGACTATAACTGCATCTGAGTCCGAAGGACTCCTGAATCTGCACCCGGGCGTATCCGCTCGACTGGGGTGTGTAAGGGCCGATCAAGGCACAAATATGGGGAAAAACTGGCATCCCATCTTCGTCCCCTGGCGGGACGGCATGCCACTCCGTAGAGTGACGTATCCTCGTCCTCTGGCGGACAAGTCGACACAGCTATTAACCCTGGCCGGTCATGGATGCTAGGTAATCCAACCCCAAACAACACAACGGTCTCAATTGGTAATACTGTCTGGGTATCTCACATGCTGAGGCTAATAGGGGTGAAGTATCATATATATTACATGCTGAGCTAATGATAGTAATCTGTACGTATTTAATACGTGCTGAGGCAGGTAAAGACGTATAAATATGAGTATAGTCTCCTACCGGGCTGTACTGGAGCAAATGCTATATAAGATAATGTTTCTGCTGAAAACTCTGCTGTTTACTAAGTTTCTGTATACACTATATGATGGACTAGTAATAGAAATGTGTACATACTTAATACATGCTGAGGCTGGAAGTAATATATATGTATGTACGAATATAGTCTTCTGCCCGACTATACTGAGGCTAATGCTGAACATGATATAGACTTCCTGCTGAAACTATGCTGTATACTGATTTTCTATAGTAACATGAGTTACTATTCCTGACATACTTTCTAAACTTTGTTTTAGTCTACTATTCTATGTCTGAAATGCTTTACGGATACTATACTACTCCGCGGGGTTTCAGCTGAACACAACAATATCTTAACGTAGCATATTACATCACATACTGATAGGTCTCGTACACGTTACAGCCCAATGCTTCTCATGTTGTACCAATGTTCATAATAACGCAATACTGAACTATACTGTATCTGAGATATTGTCTGACTGTCTGCCTATACTGTAACTGAGATATCATCTGACTATCTGATGTTGCTTTACTAACTTTGATACTGAGTATATGTATATCATAATATCATAAAAACATGCTTACTAAATTCAAACTGGACTTAGTGCTTGACTTATAAGTTCTTTCTTCTATACATCACGCTATCTATCGTACTGGATTACTAACTTGCCGAAGGAATTAGCTTTACATACCTTATCCTTGAATTATTCGTCTGTCGGACGAGGCTCGGCCGATACTTCAACTGTTCTCTCCCAACTGCATTCATAAACATATCAATTAACACTAAATACAACTTTATTTCAAAAGGCAACGTCACTTTCGATATAGTTTATAGCCTAAACTTAGGCTTATCGAAAGACGGCTAGAAACTCGCTATTTTTCAGCGGCCCAGAAGGGAGAAATATTCACTTCACAGCTAGGAACACATAGACACTAATTTAGAGCAATTCCACTTACCTTAGCTCGGTGGCTCGACGATTCGTCGGCCGTATTTTACGAAACTGAATCCGTAGGAATGCTCTCTGCTGCTAAATACTTCGGTATCTGGGATTAATTTGAGTTTGGGCAGCGTTTGGTAGCGTAATCGGACGAAAATATTTAATTTCCTTCGTTCCTTTCCTTTCCTCTACGTTGCCCTCTGTTTCTCTGGAAATTTTTAAGGATAATCATTTAAAATCGAAGTGGGGCTTTATATACTTGGGCCTGGACAAGGCCAACGTGTCACGGAGCCAACGCGGAGGCTCCTCCTCCGTGACACGCCGCCATCGCGGAGGGGCTCTGCCTCGGCTCCTTCCGCGATGGTTCGACAGGCTTCTCGTCCGATCTTTTCCCGGGCCTTTCTCTAACACGTATGGCCTTCAAATATGCTTAACCAATGTGGAAATAGGTCATCTAAGTGCCGGGAATTCTACGGGGTGTAACACCTCTGCTGCTAAATACTTCGGTATCTGGGATTAATTTGAGTTTGGGCAGCGTTTGGCAGTGTAATCGGACGAAAATTATTTAATTTTCTTCGTTCCTTTTCTCCCTCTGCCGGTTGCCCTCTATTCTCTGGAAATTTAAAGGATTTTTATCAATTAAAACCGAAGTGGGGCTTTATATACTTGGGCCTGGACAAGGACAACGTGTGACGGAGCCAACGCGGAGGCTCCTCCTCCGTGACACGCTGCCATCGCGGAGGGGCTCTGCCTCGTTTCCTTCCGCGATGGTTCGACAGGCTTCTCGTCCGATCTTTCCCCGAGCCTTTCTCCCACACGTATGGCCTTCAAATATGCTTAACCAACGTGGGAATAGGTCATCTAAGTGCCGGGGATTCTACGGGGTATAACATTCTCCCCCCCTTAAGAACATTCATCCTCGAATGTACACTGTTATCTAGAGGACTTTCCGGATCCTCTGGAATATGGAAAAATTTACTTTCTGGAAAACCTTCGGCAGAGTTTCCCCTGTAACATTGACTATAGCAAAAACCTGAAATGCAGAAAAGTCCAATACAGGCACTGCACACAATATTCTAAGATTCACTGAACAACTAAATATCACTTCTTCTTTATCATTTACCGACATACAACCACAAGATACTGCATAGGTAATAATTTGGACATACCTATCACCTGACTAGGCCTGTAATAAGCGAGGATGTCTGATCCTCATATCTTGATAGACGTAATATCCTTAGTGCGGAGTCTGCAAATCTATCTGTCTAGGATAGCTACTGGGACCTCTTCATAGGCCAGCTTCTTCGTAACCTGGATATTCTGGACTGGGACTACTCTGGACGGGTCCCCTATGCATTTCCTTAGCATAGCTACATAACAGACCGGATACATGGATTCTAATTCCGGAGGAAAATTCAACTAATGGTAACTGCTCATTTTGACTATTACTGAAATCTAGCACACACGCTCGCAACATGTCTTCGAGCGTCTGAATTGTGCGCTCAGCCTACTCATCTGTCTGAGGGTAGAACGCTGTGCTTAAATTAATTTGTGTGCCCAAACCTTTCTGAAATGATTGCCAGAATCTAACTGTAAATTGTGCTCCTCTGTCTGAAATAACGGATACTGGTATTCCATGTAATCTGACTACCTTTCTGATATACAACTCAGCATAATCTTCGGCCGAGAAAGTAGTTCTTACTGGAAAGAAATGAGTTGATTTTGTCAATCTGTCACTTGTTACTCAAATAGAATCATTTCCGTGTCTGGTACAGGGTAATCCTGCCACAAAATCCATATTCACTGCTTCTCATTCCCAAAAAGGCACAGCTATGTTCTAAATTAACCTGCCTGGTTTCTGATATTCTGCCTTCAACTGTTGGCAGTTAGGACACTGGGCTACCAGTAGTTCTCTTTAATGTCATGGTACCTCTTTGTCGTATCGGGATAAAGAGAATAGCGGGCGTAATGCGCCTCGCTCATAAACTGCTGACGATGCCCCAAAATATCTAGAGCGCAATGCGGCCTTTATATCGCCACACTTCATCCCCGGTTATCTGAAAATATGTCATCTCTCCTTACTGAATCTTATGTTTAAATTGAACCTGGCTAGAGTTCCTATACTGCCGTTCCTTTACTTCCACCACTAACGACAATGCTGCGACATTCCGTATTATCGTTCTGTTATCCGTTATTTCTGCTATGTGAATGGCTAAACCGGCTAACTAGTAAAATTCTCGGGTCTATTCTCGCTGTTCAGACGGCAAGTATGCCAACTCCTCATAGATCTATGGCTAAGGGCATCTACTACCGTATTAGCCCTTCCCGGGTGATACCAAATTCTCGCTTTTTAAGGCATAAACTACTGCAACTACCTCCAGGTCATGGGTAAGATAATTCTTTTCACGTCCCTTCAATTGCCTGAAAGCATAAACTGTTACTTTACCATGCTGCACCAACCCTCTGTACCTTCTGGCGATACTAACACTGGAGTTGATGTTAACCTGGCTTTTAACTCTTGGAGGTTCTGCTCACACACCTCAGTCTACTGAAACTTTGCTGCCTTCTGTGTCAATTTAGTCAAAGGTGCTGCTAAGGTGGAAAAATCCTACCACAGACCCTCTGCAATGCCCGGCTAACCGCAGGGACTGCGTACTTTGATCAGGGTGGTAGGTTTAGGCTATGTCTTCACTGTTTTGATTTTTCTGGGTATCTATCTGTACACCAGCCTCCGACACAATGTGACCAAAAAGGCTACTAAACAAAACTAAGATTCACATTTTCAAAAGTTAACATATAACTGACAATCATACTGGTTTATTATACTGGAGAATCTGACAAGTAATCTACCGGTATAACTAAAGCTTTATCTGGCCTTCTGACCGCATGCTAAGGCTACTGGTTGCTAAGGTAATCTTGAACAACTATCTGCACACCATGTGCCCGCATCTGATCAGGGGGGTCCTGATATTGATCATGACCTCTAACGATCTGGCTGCATAACCTTAAGTTACTGGATAGTCGAATGACCCGAATGTGGCAGTAGTCTAGCAATGCTCTAACTGTCCTACTTGAGTACTTATAGTTCGTGCATAACCGCAAACTCGTGGGCATCTAACTGCTCTGTTATTTTGCTGAAACCACTGTAAGGCTGGACTTATTCAACTTACTCCCAGGCGATCAATCTCTGGACCTTCACGGGGAGTCTACTGATCCCCTGATCTTAATAAACACTGTGCTAGCAGGGTACTATCAATTTCTTATGCCTTGTGTGTATCCACTTTGATTTATACTGCTATTCTGGGGAATTCTCAGTCTTATGAGTTATTCTGTAAATACTGCCTTTCTGCTAGGGCTCTGTATCTAAATATCTTACAAAAACCAGCTGAAATACTAGTCTGTCGCTGACTACTAATGTGGACCCTTCCCTGGGGTACCCACGGGTATTCTGACTGGGGCGGCCGGCTGACTTATGGGGTGTTTCGCATAATAACTGCTATGTTGGCTACGGTCGACTGTTGCCTATAAGGCTGGGAAAACGACGTATGACCACTTAACATGCTATAACAATTCTGATATTGCTAACCTCTGAAATTTGCCCATTCGGCCTCTAATCCTGGTTCTAGCACATGCGCTACTGTTACCGATCTTCAGGGATGCCTCCCTGCTAATACAGGCGCCAGCTGGTCGATAGACCGTCTAACTGCGCCCTTATTATCTAGCCATCTGTTTTAGGCCATTAATTCTGGTAAGCTCCTAGAGCCTAGATCCGACAACAACACATGAATCTATCAGCTTAATAACTGAGAACTGAGATAGTTTTTATGACTTCATACGTAACTCACACTTAATCCGCCCTCTCTCTTCTTCTTTTCTTTCTTTCTTCTCCCTCTTTCTTCTCCTTTTCTTCCCCTTTTTTTTTTGGTCCCCCAATGCAATTTGTATAGGCTTTCTATTACTAATCAGCATCTGTGATTGTAGCCCTTATAGGCAGCCACTCACAACATATCTATGATCTGTATACATATATATCGCTAGCTACGTACAATATGTACTGATTTCTGTGGTAGTTCATAATCTCTGACAGGTTCTGCTGAGTCTCACATCGTACATGATACATTGCTTCTACGGCCTAATACCATCTCTTGCCCTGACTTATCATTTCATTGCATTGTCACCCCATTCTGAAAGTAACAAACATAAACATTCTAATTATTGTCTGCTGTTTAAAATTCCGCCACTCTTGCGATGTGTGGGTCGACATTTGAATCCTGTAGCCTTACTAAGCATATGCTGAGAGCCCATGTCTATCTGCTGGGCCTTATCTCTAGGCCACACTAGATTAGAATTGCTGTATCGGTAACTTCTTAACTTTTCCATAGCGGACATACTGCGGTATTCTGAACCGCGATCTTATTGTCAGCGCGAAGCTTAATCCTTAATACAATACTTTATCAATCCGGGGTAGTTCTAATTTCCCCACAAGATCTGACATTCCTGCTTCTTCCTCTCATCTTGCTTAAACTGAACTCTAGAGTTCAAGGTACCTGCCTTTCGTTACTAATGAGATTACTGATCAAGCCTCGGCCTATACTTCTTCTGACGTATATTCAAGCCCATCTGATTCACATGACCTCTATATCTTTCGATGTTACGACTAGATCATAACTATAATCTTACAGGTATGTCTTGCTATCTGTTAGCGTATATGGCGGACTTGGCCTTTTTCTAACTCAAACTTGACTATTATTAGGCATTCATCACTAGCAGGTCTGTTACCCCTACTTCGGGTAAGCTAACAGTCTTACTTTCTCTACTGGCTTATTGTCATAAGGGTCTACACAACTTACGTAATCTTAGGGGCTCTTTATACTTTCTAACACTTACTAGGATCAATCAACCCATCTTTACTTACTGCATGCTTTGGTAACCCCATCTCTATGCCCTTCTACTATACTGGTATCACAACCAAAAGGTGGGAATAGCCCTTTTCTTATTGCAACAAGTAAAAGCATTTAACTGTATCAAACCCAAAAAGATGTATTTGGGATTCCTGCATTTCCCTCTCTTTCTTATACTTACCTGGTGGTCTGACCTTATCTGTAATCATAATCAGATCTCATATAACTAATAAATAATTCAACTCACTTATACATTATACTTTTGACTTCCTATTCTGACGTTATCAACGTATACTGGGAGTAATGCCAATAAAGGTATCACGCTGGGAGGTCTCTGATACCTCCTCCTGCTGCTGTAGTTATCATGTAACTGATTGATGCTCTCTTCCGTTGCTATTTCCGATCTTTTGCCTGTGATAGGGTAATGCTGATCTGCCTTTGTATCTGTAATCAGAGAATACGGTAAGTTCTCAGGGACTCAACCCTATACTGTACCGCTCTAAAGCACGACTGACTGAGAAAGAAGGGTAACCATCATATCATGCCTCGCAGCCTCCTGCCTATAGTATGTGGTGCACAACACATCCATAGACAAGACTCTACTTAGCACGGCTTGCAGACTCCCTGGGATACGACCTGCTCTGATACCAAGTTTGTCACACCCCGCCTTGGGGGGTATGACTGGCACCTGGTGCCCTACTAGGACCTGACCTGCTGGACTGTTAAGCCTGGGCACATCTGGTGCCTGGCTGGCTCTAACTCATATTTCTGGAAACAAAGGGCTATATAACGGCTGTAAATACAGCCCCCGGCCCGTTGGCCTATAGCCTTCTGTACCTGTACTAGCAGCTGACCAGAAACATACTAATTCAGAGGAACCTATGCGGGCCGACAAGGCCACCATGCTGTCTAGTTATCTGCAACTCAATCATAACGCATGAAAAGAACTACGTGACCGGCAAGGTCACCACTACTGGCAAACTATGGCCCCACACGGCCATCATAAAAGGAAGAAAGAGTAAAGGCAACTATACAACTGCATGGCCCCACACGACCGGCTCATCTGACCACAGGGAATATATACAGACTGTAAGCCTCTAGGAATGGTAATAGAACTGATCGGGACAGGGCCCCGACCTACCCGTATTATATAACAAAAGATCTAAAATACACCTCTGGAATTCAGTCTCCGGATGACAGGAGCTGAATACTCGATCGCTGACAGGAACCACGTAGTGTCACCTGCTCGTCTATAAGTACCTGCAGGCAAGTAATGCAGCGCCCCACCGGGCGTCAGTACCGCTGGTACTGAGTATGTAAAGCAATAACTGAAGCAAAATCTGAATACAATAATATAACTGAAGAAACTGAACTAGAGAGAATAGACTAACTGTCTGATAATGTAAATCATACCTTCTCTCAATCTTTACTGGGAAGGATAAGAGTCATACCTGGAAACGTATCGTGCTACTGCTGATCTACTTGTATCTAACATAACATGGCATAACATGAAATAACATAACATAGCACACACAAACCTTACCCGGCCCCCATAAGCCGGGAGGTACAATCAACACAGAATCTATGCCCCTACCCCGGTCATCCCATCTCCTATAGTGGCTGTAAGCATCCTGCCGGTCCCTGGGTATGCACTTGGGCTCGCTGAGCCCCTGACTATAACTGTATCTGAGTCCGAAGGACTCTAAATCAACACCCCGGGCGTACCCGCTCGACGGGGGTGTATAAGGGCCGACCAAGGCACAATATGGGGAAACTGGCATCCCATCTTCGTGCCCTTGCGGGACGGCATATCACTCCGTAGAGCGACGTATCCTCGTCCTCTGGCGGACTAGTCGATACAGCTATTAACCCTGGGCGGTCAGGGATGCTAGGTAATCCAACCCCAATCAATACAATGGTCTCAACTAATCATGTTGTCTGTGTATCTCATAAGCTAAGACTATCAGGTGTAGGGTATCGTATAAATCACATACTGAGCTAATAATAGCAATCTGTAAGTGTCTGATACATGCTGAGACAGGTAAGTATAAATATAAATATAGCCTCCTGTCAAACTGTACTGGGGTAAAAGTTATACGAGGAGGTGTTTCTGCTGGAAACTATACTGTTTACTAAGTTTCTGTGTTAACATAATTTCCTATTTCTGACATGCTTTCTAAACCATATATAGTTACTATTCTATATCTGGAATGCTTTACTGATACTGTACTACCTTGCGAGGTTTCAGCTAAACACAACAATATCTTAACATGGCATACTACATCACATACTGAATATACTGGGCAACCTTAACCACTTACGCCCGAATCTATATCGTACGGATAGGTATCGTACACGTTACAACCCAAAACTTCTCATATTGCACCAATATTCAAAATAACACGATAATCTCTTTCTAAACATGCTACTGGTCTGTAAATTACTATACTGCTTCGAGGTTACTCAACTTGCCGAGGAAACTTAACTTTACATACCTTACCTCTGAGCTATTTGTCTGTCGGGCGGAACTCGGCCGGTACTTCAAATGTTTTCTCCCAACTGCATTCATAAACATATCAATTAACACAAAATACAACTTTATTTCAAAAGGCAACGTCACTTTCGATATAGTTTATAGCCTAAACTTAGGCTTATCGAAAGACGGCCAGAAACTCGCTATTTTTCAGCGGCCCAGAAGGGAGAAATATTCACTTCTCAGCTAGGAACACATAGACACTAATTTAGAGCAATTCCACTTACCTTAGCTCGGTGGCTCGATGATTCATCGGCCGTATTTTACGAAACTGAATCCGTAGGAATGCCCTCTGCTGCTAAATACTTCGGTATCTGGGATTAATTTGAGTTTGGGCAGCGTTTGGCAGTGTAATCGGACGAAAATTATTTAATTTTCTTCGTTCCTTTTCTCCCTCCGCCGGTTGCCCTCTATTCTCTGGAAATTTAAAGGATTTTTATCAATTAAAACCGAAGTGGGGATTTATATACTTGGGCCTGTACAAGGCCAACGTGTCACAGAGCCAACGCGGAGGCTCCTCCTCCGTGACACGCTGCCATCGCGGAGGGTCTCTGCCTCGGCTCCTTCCGCGATGGTTCGACAGGCTTCTCGTCCGGTCTTTCCCCGGGCCTTTCTCCCACACGTATGGCCTTCAAATATGCTTAACCAACGTGGGAATAGGTCATCTAAGTGCCGGGGATTCTACGGGGTATAACAGTTTTCATCTTTTCTTCAATGGTTGTTCTATCAATTCTTGTTATACTGCATTAGTGTTTGGCCAATGTTAATGTATATCTTAGAAATCCAATTTTGATTTTGAAAAGGAAAGAAATTGGACAGAGGTGAATTGGTAGGATATGATCTTTTCTTAGCTGTAAAAATTGAGAAAAGATTTACATTTAGAATAGAAATATATCTGAAAGTCTTATTAGTCAATTACAGAATCGGGTATGTATGGCTAGAGCATGAAATTCTTATATCACAGAAATGTAGATTAAGGTCTCATGATTCTTAAATTGGATAGGAGTCGAAAGATCCAATCCATAGGCAATAAATTCCTGACTAGCAACCGAAGAGAAGATTAGCTGAATTGCATTGATAAATTACATCCCTGCTGTTCGGTGCTTGTACTGCTCGGGTTGGTATTAAATATTATCAACCGACACGCAAGTGCACGTGGTCAAACAAGTAATAAAGTGGCTAAGTAGCCAAGTATCGATCCAAGGAGGCTGCTCTAGATATGTAAAACTGCCTAGTTTACTATATTTCTATTCTATCCCTAACTATGTTAACAACAATCCAACCAAGAGTTGAGTGAGTTTTTGTTTCTAAACTATTTATATACTACAATTAATAACAACTATTTACTTTAGAATTTAGACAATGGATACGCACATGCCAAGGTTAAGAACGAGTAATGAACTTGATGATCATGATAATTTGGTCATCCTCTTCTTCATGTTGCTAGCCAAGAACGTTGCCTAGAAATTAAAACTTTCGTATTTAATTTCACTTTAGAATCATAAACCATCCGTCTACATTTCTGTGATCAAATGCAATTTATGACCTAGCACTACAATTCCGGTTCCTAAATTGACTAATACGGCTTTCAAGTATATTTCTATCAAGAAAGCACATCAAAACCCAATTTTCCCAAATCAAGTTAAGAACAATACCCTATTAATTCACAACTTTCCAATTTCGTGCTCTCTCGAGTGAAATTGGACTTTTTAGATATACATTAATGGTGGCCAATCAATAATGTAGTACGCACAAGAATTAATAGAACAACATGCAAGAAGAAGAAGAAACCATATCAATTATCACCAAAATTCATTACACAAGTTCAAAACCTCAGCAAAGAAGGGAATTAGCCACTCATTCTTGGATTAATCATCCTAAAATGAGTGTAAATCATGCATACAATTGAAGGAAAGAAGAAAGGAAGAGAAGAAAACTCTTAGCTTTTCTATTCTTCAACTGCCACAAACCCACGTTCCTGCTCTCCACTTCTGAACTCAGTCTAAAAACTAAAAACTGATTAAAAATAAACCTAAGTGTGCTATTTATACTAGTGGAAAATTTTTCCCGGAATAACAGGCAACGTGTCACGGAGGCCAACGCGGAGCACTGCCTCCGTGACACGGCGTGGATGCGGACCCTCTCTGGAAATTGCAGGGTCCGGATAATTGGCCTCAACGTGGCACGGATGCCATCGCGGAGTCCTCTCTCCGTGCCACGGAGCTGTCGCGAGGCCTCACTGGAATCTGCCAATTAATTTCCTCTCCAGGCAGTGTGCTACCGCGATGGCAGCGTGGCACGGCTCCATCGCGGAGCCAGTGTAAAATGTGCCATCCAAGGTCTTTTCCACGCTCGCATCCCAGTCCAACTCCGACATAGTTCCAACACGCATTTTAGCTCTTAAAAATCACATTATCCTGCAAAACAAATGCTAATCATGTTGGTTAGTATAAATTCGCATTTTATTAACAAATACATGATATTATATACACATTGCACAACAAACAAGGTAAAAATGATACGTTTGAGTATCACTTGGGCATATAAATCTGCCCAAGATCACTTACCCCACACTTAAATCCTTGTTCGTCCTCGAACAACACATACACAAATCATGCACATCACATCTCAACCTTTGTCACTATGGTGCAACCATTTTACGCTACGGTCATACCGATTATTCAATTCTTGCAAATCATCAAGAAAACATGCTTGGTCGTACAAGACAATGACCTTAATACATCGAGGCTTCCTAAACTTTTAAGAATTGATTCTTGATATCGGCAAACTCATGCAAATCAACTAATCAAGAAATCCGACACGAAAATCAATCTTTCATCAAGCATGTACCCTCACAACTAGAGAGAAACTTCCCCTTTTTTGTTCGTGCAGCACACAAACATGCAAGTAGGGGCATATAAAAATTAATTTCACTCTCTCTCCCAAAAGAATTCACATGCATCATGTCATGACCCATAGGCTTGCCCTTAGTGTATTACTCCACTAATATAAAGAAATGCAATGTAGGATCAAATAGGACTTTTAATGGGTTTTAACTGGGCTATGGATCTAGTATATATATATTGGATTAGCCAATAATAGTCGCTAGCATCCTTAAGCGCCTTTTCAACTCATTCCCATCGACTCATGGACATTGTTCCTCTCTTTTCTCTTTTTCTCCCATTCATGCTGGTTTACTTTCATACAGCCCATTTCATCAGGCACACTTGACACAAAACAGAGGGTTTTCATGTACCCTCACTATCATTTAATTACAACTAGTGCCTCTTCAACATCATCTTTTCTTTCCGCACCTTGCTTTTCTTTTCTTTTCACTCTTTTCACTCTTTAACACTTTGGGAAACATTTTCTGTTCTTTGTAAGCGCTTAAGAGCTTCTTATAGACTTTAAGGCTAATGAAAAGAAGGAATAAAGCTTAGTTCATATAAATCTGGACAAAAGAAAGAAATCGGCTAAAGGCTCAACGGGCTGACTAGGGTATACAACATATAAAAAGGTAGAATTTGACAAGAAAAAAATGGAAACTAAAGGTTAAAACAAAGAAATGCCTACATCCTTTCCGACACTGCACCTCCTTCATTTCGTTTTGTATACACACCAGGCAAGTTCTAGACAATTCACAATGACATGGAATAGCAAAACCTCACTCACACTTCATGCACATGCTCGAATCAAGATGCATTCACAGACTCTTTAATTAGTCAATTACATGAATTCAAGATTAAGCCTCAATCATAATGAACCAAGTTCTATAGCCTAGGTAACTCAACATATTTACAAAATTGCATGCTTTCAAACGAATCATTTTCACATTTTGAACATCAATTACAACACGCAACGAAATTTTAGCAACCATAAGCAACTACAGTTTATTGATGCAATCCACCAAAGAAACTAAAAACAAAACATCTACTCCTATCGACAACATTTCCCTTAAGACGGTCGTCATCCATCCATCATAGGGAACGGTCACTAACTATGACCTCGGTTCAATGGGACTATTCTCGGTAAAAGAACCGAAAACAAACTCCGAGAAACCCAAAAATAAAACTTCAAAATTTTTGCAACACATCGATCATTTCGATAGAAAATATTTACAAAATATTTTGATAAGTGCAAAATCTTTTCGCAAAAATTTTGAAAAATATCGATCATATCGATAAAGAAAAAAAATATTTACAAAATTTACAAAATATTTACAAAGGCAACCATAACTTTCAAAAACACACATCATTAGCCACAAACGAATATATACACATAAATCACAAATCAGTTCACAACAACAGGGAAAGCACAAACATACATAAACGTCAAGGAAAAATTATACAGCAAATTTAGAGCCTATGTCCCAGCACCTAACTACTCCCCACCCCACACTTAAATCGAACACTGTCCCCAGTGTTCACAACAATACAAAGCACAAAATTATGGGTGGTGAAACTCCCTGCTCAGTCGAAATATTCGACTTCCTCATCCGGTGCTGCGGCCTCGTCGCCCATATCTGAATCAGCTCCATCGCCGTCATCGGACTCCACATCAGAGTCCTCACGACGTGTCTCCTCATTAGTAGGGACGTCGTCATCAGTCGGCTCCACAAAGGTTGGCCCCACCTTGCATAAAGCTCTGGCGTTCTCGCCAAAGGGGTAGTCCAGCTCCAGCTGCCATAATTCATCCTCGGTGGCTGGTCTCCCACCTATCCGTAGCTGCAGCATCTGCATGCCGAACATACGGGCCATATACTGGTCGTCACGAGCATGTCGCTCGCCCAGAGTCAGCACCGGTCCGTGTGTAGTGTCGGGGGCCTTGGTCTTTGTCACATCAAGGGCCCTCCGCTCCAACTGCGGAATGTAATCCAAGGCTTCTTCCTCAACGTCGAGGCCTCGGAGGAAGGTGGTGATGAGTCTGCCAAACCCGTATCTGTGGCCCTGGTGTAGTCTGGCTCTCTTCATGGCAGATATTATGACCGCCCCCACATTAATCTCAAGCCCTTTCATAAGGGCATACACCAGGCAGACACGATCCCGGGTCACGTCTGTCATATGCACTCCCGGGATCAGACACGAACATACAATTTTTAGCCAGATTCTGGCCTCCCTGTTCATCTGCAAATAAGGCAGAGTCTGGTGGTAACCCCTCTCTTTGTGTCTACTCCATCGGGCTGTGGATCGAGCCCCACACAACGTACGTTTGATGTCGGCGTACGGTGGGGTGATGTTTAACTGGCGGAGGACGTGGGCGTCTGTGTCCCGCGCTCCCACGATGGCATTAAACTGCTGGGGTTCCAGAGTGACAATCTGCCCTCTGATTTTAATAGTATGGCTCCTGATGGCCGGGTTCCAGTTGGCGTAGAATTCCCGGACCAAGTGAAGGTTGCACTCCTTGGGCTCCTGAAAGATAAAGCTGAGCCCAGCTGCCTCAATCCTCTATACGATGCGAGGGAACTCCTGTGCAAGTGGTTCCCTTGCAATATATTCCTCCGGGAAGTACTTGTTCTCCTTATGCTTTGCGTACCACTTCTTTCCTTCCTCGGTAACCCATCGTGTTCCGTATCGGCGGTGTTGACCGCGTGGAACAGCAGGTGCAGCTGGGACAGCAGTGCCCAGTCTCATTCTCTTTCTGCCGGTGCCTGAGGTTGAAGCACCCTTGCCTTTATCTTGTCGGCTGGCCATTGTACCTGTCAATTTACACAAACAAGCACAATGTTAAGCTAAAAACTTGTTAGCTTCGGCTAAGGTCGGGTTAAACAAAATTTACCCCACACTTAGTCTTTAACAATATTTACAACATTTTAGTAGCAAGGATAGCTCTATTTACACCCCAAACACAATCAACTATAACATATTGCTTAATGCGTTCACAAAAATTCGACAGCATAACGGCTAGCGAACTACTCAGACTTCATACAGCTAACCCAATCCTACTATCGACAGCTATTCACCCATAGCACTTAGCAACAATAACAACAACAAAATAGAAACAACAATACAAACATTTTATATACAACTAATGTAAGCAATTCAACCAATTCACATATTACGCAATTTCCCACAAAAATTCGAGAATTAGTCGTCTTTCAACAATTATACAATATTTACCACGACTTATCTCAAATAATAAACACACCCCGGCATCAATTTCGTCAAACTATCAAGTTACCCAAGTTAAAATTCAACAACCCAAAGCCCTAGAATGCAATTCGACAATCAAAATTGAACTATTCAATCAATCGATAAGTTCAAACGTCAACTACAACAATCCGAACATAATCAATCACAAAATAATTCACGTCATGTGTAATTTCTACCTAGGGTGATATATCTCACCTCACATGCTCAAAATCGCCAAAAATCGCCAAAAATTTGAGATAGATGATAAAAATATACCTTGGAATTGAAGAATCGACGAAAACTTGACGTTTTCCTTGCCTATTAACGTGGCACGGAGCTTGGGGGTAGGGGAATGGGTGTTTGGTCGCGGAGGATAGAGGGAATGGGGAAAAATGGGTGAAAATCGGGGGTTTATTTAAAGGAAACACGCGGGTCACCCGGAAACCCGGTGTGACCCGGCACTGGGATAAGGGCAACGTGTCACGGAGGGTAACGCGGAGACCCTCCTCCGTGACACGGAGCCAACGCGTTGGCTTACTGGAATTTTTAAAAAATTCCAGATTTGCCTTCAACGTGTCACGGAGGCCAACGCGGAGCATTGCCTCCGTGACACGGCGCCAGTGCGCCAGTGCTCTGTTTCACCATCAAATTTTATTTTTCATACCTCGCCTCGTTTCCTCGATTCCAAGTATTTTTCCTCCGGTATCCCTGAAAATCACCTCACTAAACAAAAATTGGTTAAATGAATAGATTCCCTACTAAAAAATAAAAATTTACTAAATTACTAAATAAAAAAATTACTAAATAAAATGCAAATCTAAGCCTAATCAAGAAAAAGAAAAGAAAATAAAATAAAAGAAAAACTTTACACTAAAGAAAGAAAAAAATATTTTTCACGGGTTGCCTCCCGTGCAGCGCCTGGTTTAACGTCGCGGCTCGACAGCCTTTATGCTCAAGTGTCTACTAGGGAGATGGACGATTTGACCCGATCATGGTCATCTCCCCAGTAGTTCTCAACCTTGTCTGGTGGCCTACCTAGTAACTCTCGGGGATCAGTCAATCCATTCACATTCCCATGATCAATCACGTTGATCACCGAGAGTTCCTTATAGACAGTCGGGAGCTTAGGTGCCTTGTACACGTCGAACACCTCAACCTTGTCATGTGCTCGCATTGTGAGTTGACCCGCAGCTACATCGATCAATGCCTTTCCGATTGCCAAAAAGGGTCGTCCCAAAATAAATGGGACTTCCGCATCTGGTTCAAAATCCAGAACAATGAAATCTACCGGAAAAATGAGGGAGCCTACCTGCACTAGCACATCCTCAACAATGCCATCCGGCTTAGCTAAAGACCTGTCTGCTAACTGCAAGATCACTGTTGTAGGTCTAGGGCTCCCTAGTCCTAACTTTCTGAATACCGAAGATGGCATCAGATTTATACTTGCCCCCAAGTCGCATAACCCACGAGCTCGGATACTTTGCTCAATCGTCAGCTGGATAGTAAAACTTCCAGGATCCTTCTGTTTAGTGGGCAACCTGTTCTGAATACAGGATGTGCATTCCTCCGTTAAAGCCACCGTGGCATACTCAGTCAAGCGACTTTTGTTAGCCACGATGTCTTTGATATACTTCGCATATTTTGGCACACCCTGCAAGACATCAACAAGAGGTAAGTTAACATGTACCTGTTTAAGTACTTCCATGAATTTCTGGAAACACGCCTCCTCCTTGTGTTTCTTAAGTCGTTGAGGGAACGGGGGTGGAGGCCTTGCTGGTTCAGCTTCTTTGGTCTTCCCCGTATCTGAGGTTTGTCTGCTGCTCCTGACTTCTGAGGCGGTCTTTCCGGTTCCACCTCCTTTAATTGTAAACCACTCCTCGTGGTCACTGCATTCACCTTCTTAGGATTGGGATCCGTGTCGCTAGGTAGTCCTCCCCTTGGTCTAGTATTTTGGGCACTAGCGAATTGCCCAAACTGATATTCAAGAGCCTTGGTTGCCAATTGATTGTTCTTTACTTCGGCTGCCAATTTGACATAGTCAGCCTGCAATTGTGCCTGGTTGGCAATCATGGTCTTGAACATTTCCTCAATAGTCGGTGATGGTGGTGGAGGAGGGGCATTGTGATTTCTGAACTGATTCTGATAGCCTTGTTGCCCTCCTTGGTTTCTGTGCATACCCTGCCCTGAACCTTGACCTTGTTGATTGTTGCTACCCCACGAAAAATTTGGATGATTCCTCCAATTTGAGTTGTAGCCACCGCCAAACTGCTGTTGATTCCTCTGTGCATTGCCCACAAAGTTGACAGAATCAGGATTTGCACCACAGCATTCAGCTGAATGCTCACTACTACCACACACTTCACACCATATCTGTTGGACTGCATTAACTGAGGCTGACGGCTGGTTCAAATTCATATTGCTGAAGTGAGTGTTTAACTGATTTTGCAAAGCAGCTATCTGTGCAGCGATAGCTGTGAATCCATCCACTTCAAGCACTCCCGCTGCTTTCCTTGCTCCACCTCTTGAAGAATCTGCATTCCATTCCGGATTGCCTTGTGAAATTCGGTTGAGCAAAGTGTACAGCTCCTCATAAGTCTTCTCCAGCGCTTGCCCTCCAGCTGCTGAGTCTAACAAAATTTTAGTGTGGGGTTCCAAACCCTCAATAAAAGTGTGGACCAACACCTCATTTGACTGATGATGATGAGGACAATCCCGCAACATGGACTTGAATCTTTCCCAGGCTTGATAAAGATTTTCTCCTTCCCTCTGTTTAAAACTTAGAATCTAACTTCTAAGTTTAGCTGTTTTACCTGAAGGGAAAAATCTGATCAAAAACTTCCTTGCAAGATCATCCCACGTTGATATAGAGTTGGGTGGTTCAGCTTTTAACCACCTCTTGCCTTCACCCAGTAAGGAAAATGGAAATAAGGTGAGCCAAACATAATCAGGTGACACTCCAGCGGGTATGTAAGTGTCACTTATCTCCAAAAAGTTCTGGAGATATTGTTGCGGATCTTCGTGAGGGAGACCGGTAAACTGCCCGCTAGTGTGCAAAAGTTGCACCATATTTTGCTTTAACTCAAATCTCCCTCCAGGCTCTGGTTTGCGGATGCTGGAATGTACATTATTAGCGTGTGGGATTGCCACCTCGCGAACCGGCCTGGCTGCTACTTCCTCGGGCACTAACACTGCCCGCACAACTGGTGGATTTGGTTGCTCCATAATAGACTGTTTAAGCAACTGCAGCTTCTTCCGAAGAGCTTCTCTACGTTGACTGTGCAATTCACGTTCTGGCTCTAAGTAAGATTCTACCAGCTCCTTGTCCCTTGCCAGTGTTCACAGAAATAAAAATCTGCAAAATACAGGCTAAGACCAAGTTGTTAACACTTAAGAAAATAAAAATACAAATACAGCAAATTTACACTAAACACAATTTTACAAATCGCCTAGCCTCCCCGGCAACGGCGCCAAAAACTTGTTCGGTGCTTGTACTGCTCGGGTTGGTATTAAATATTATCAACCGACACGCAAGTGCACGTGGTCAAACAAGTAATAAAGTGGCTAAGTAGCCAAGTATCGATCCAAGGAGGCTGCTCTAGATATGTAAAACTGTCTAGTTTACTATATTTCTATTCTATCCCTAACTATGTTAACAACAATCCAACCAAGAGTTGAGTGAGTTTTTGTTTTTAAACTTTTTATATACTACAAATAATAATAACTATTTACTTTAGAATTTAGACAATGGATACGCACATGCCAAGGTTAAGAACGAGTAATGAACTTGATGATCATGATAATTTGGTCATCCTCTTCTTCATGTTGCTAGCCAAGAACGTTGCCTAGAAATTAAAACTTTCGTATTTAATTTCACTTTAGAATCATAAACCATCCGTCTACATTTCTGTGATCAAATGCAATTTATGACCTAGCACTACAATTCCGGTTCCTAAATTGACTAATACGGCTTTCAAGTATATTTCTATCAAGAAAGCACATCAAAACCCAATTTTCCCAAATCAAGTTAAGAACAATACCCTATTAATTCACAACTTTCCAATTTCGTGCTCTCTCGAGTGAAATTGGACTTTTTAGATATACATTAATGGTGGCCAATCAATAATGTAGTACGCACAAGAATTAATAGAACAACATGCAAGAAGAAGAAGAAACCATATCAATTATCACCAAAATTCATTACACAAGTTCAAAACCTCAGCAAAGAAGGGAATTAGCCACTCATTCTTGGATTAATCATCCTAAAATGAGTGTAAATCATGCATACAATTGAAGGAAAGAAGAAAGGAAGAGAAGAAAACTCTTAGCTTTTCTATTCTTCAACTGCCACAAACCCACGTTCCTGCTCTCCACTTCTGAACTCAGTCTAAAAACTAAAAACTGATTAAAAATAAACCTAAGTGTGCTATTTATACTAGTGGAAAATTTTTCCCGGAATAACAAGCAACGTGTCACGGAAGCCAACGCGGAGCACTGCCTCCGTGACACGGCGTGGATGCGGACCCTCTCTAGAAATTGCAGGGTCCGGATAATTGGCCTCAACGTGGCACGGATGCCATCGCGGAGTCCTCTCTCCGTGCCACGGAGCTGTCGCGAGGCCTCACTGGAATCTGCCAATTAATTTCCTCTCCAGGCAGTGTGCTACCGCGATGGCAGCGTGGCACGGCTCCATCGCGGAGCCAGTGTAAAATGTGCCATCCAAGGTCTTTTCCACGCTCGCATCCCAGTCCAACTCCGACATAGTTCCAACACGCATTTTAGCTCTTAAAAATCACATTATCATGCAAAACAAATGCTAATCATGTTGGTTAGTATAAATTCGCATTTTATTAACAAATACATGATATTATATACACATTGCACAACAAACAAGGTAAAAATGATACGTTTGAGTATCACTTGGGCATATAAATCTGCCCAAGATCACCTGCATGTTTGTCTTAACCTCAGCTTGTTCATTACTATTGTTCAGACTCAAATTATAATCTTGACTTAGATTCTCCTTACTTAGTAAACTTTAACTCTTAAAGCGTTATTTATTTGGTTGTCTGCATTCATATAGATATCATTCACTGACTCTGAAGTTAATTAATACCGTAGTTCAGTCCCTGTGGGATCGTTACTTGTCTTGAAATAAGCCACTTTACTACTTGTTCTACCACGTGCACTTGCATGTAGTTCTCACACCAAGTAGTAGGCTGAGTACCTGGAAGTAGATCAATAGCAAAATCTATCTCCCTTTCAGGAGGAATTCTAGGCAAATCCTCTGGAAAGACCTCAATGAACTCATTTATAATAGGAATTGACTGGAGAGTTGTAGGCTCACATTCCATGTTTCTTACCCGAACCAAGTGAGAAATACAACCTTTGGATATCAACTTCTGAGCGTTAAGGTATGAAATAAACTTACCTTTAGACATAGCAGCATCACCTTGCCATTCCTGGACTAGCTCGCCGGGAAAATTGAATCTGACAACCTTAGCTGTGCAATCAACATTGGCATAACATGCCGCCAACCAATCCATACCCAAAATTACATCAAAATCAACCATTTCAAGCTCAACTAGATTAGCTAAGGTTGATCTATCACATACCAATACTATGCAGTTTCGGTAAACTCGTCTAGCTAACACAGATTCGCCAATTAGCGTAGAAACAACAAGTGGTATAGATAATAACTCAAGGACTGTCTCAAACTGACTCGCAACCAATGGTGTGACATAAGGGAGTGTAGAACTAGGATCAAGTAAGACATATACTACACGAGAATAAATAATCAAAGTACCTATAACAACATCAGGTGAGGCCTCCTGGTCCTGTCGACTGCCCAAAGCATAAAATCGATTCTAGGTTGCCACATAACTAGAAGCCTCTCTCCCTCTGCCTTTGCCACGGTTTTTTTCTTGCTAAGGATCAGGTCTGGGAGGTCGAACGGAGGATGATGAAGAAATCGCTGATCGCGCCTGATCCACCTCCACCCTATCTGATCACTCCCTCATAAAGTGCCCTGGATGCCCACAACGATAACATACATTCTGCCCCTGACGACACTGACCTAAATGAGATTTCCCACACTGGGGACAAGGCAGCAATGCTGGTCGCCTCTTTCCCGCCCGCTCCTGTCATCGAGAGCTAGATGGAGCTGGGCCTTGGTCCCTTCTCTGTCCCTGAAACTGAGGTGGGGCACTCCCTATTAGCCTAACTGACTTCCTGGATGACTGAGCCCCTAGGTCACCCTGCGGCCCTCTGTAAGGACCCACAGTCCTAGCCCTCTTTAATTGATTCTTCTGTCTTCGAGTATCCCGTAATTGATGAACCAAATCCTCTGCCCTCTGGGCGAAAGCCTGAATTCGTGAAATTTCCATGTGCTCCTGAGTAGATACCCCCAAGAAATCTCGAGCTATATGAAGCCCTAACCCTAACACAAACAGATGCACTCTATCCTCCATTGTCTGAACCATGTGAGGAGCATACCTGGCAACAGAACTAACCGAAGACAATACTCACGCACACTCATAATTCCTTGATGTAGGTGCAAATACTGCTCAGCTCGAGCCTGTCGAAGCTCCCGGGGTAGATAGTGGTGCATAAAGGCCTCAGAGAACTCTTCCCACTCAGCTGGTGGTACATCGGCTCCTCTGGATCGAGCCCAAGCCTCATACCACAATATGGCCACATCACATAGTCTGAAGGCCGCCAACCCTACTTCCTCAGTCGTTGTAGCTTGCATCACCTTTAACACCCTATAAGTCTGATCGATAAAGTACTGAGGATCTTCGCTCGGGTCTAATCCGTTGAATATAGCAAGGCTCAAACTCAAGAACTCGCGGGCCCTGGAACTCTAAGTTGTCTGGCCTCTATGTCTCTCCATCGCCTCCAATCGCCGCTCTTGATCTGCGGCTATACGAGCCATCAGCTGAACAGCTCCCTCAAGACCCTGACCTTTCGAAACAATTGGAGGTACCACAAGCGTGGGAGGGTCTGCCACTCTACTACCCTCAAGTACTGCTGGTGCGGGAGGAGCTGGAGGTCTACCTGCCATTGCTCTGGCCGGTGCGGGAGAAACTGTAATACTTTGGGCAGGAGATTAACTCTGAGCCTCTGACCTGTCTCTTTTGATCCACTGGAGGGAGACTAGTACCCTCCCCAATGGCTGTGCCAATCAACCTTGTAGTCATCTTCCTTGTCACAAGCATACTCTGAAACAATAACACGATTTAGATATCACAGTACTTATGAGCTCGATCTATAGCACAAACTATTAGTAAAAAAAGTGAAACAATTTCTAAATGTCCTGTATACCCATAAGCAAGACTCTACTAGACACAGCTTTGTGGACTCCCTAGGACGCGACTTCGCTCTGATACCAAGTCTGTCATGCCCCAGAACTAGGGTAGGGCGCAACTGGCACTCGATTCATGGTCGTTCGAGAAGCTGGCTATATAGCATCTATAAATGTAACACTAAGGCTGACCAAGCCACCTGTCACAACCAACCAAGATAAATACTAGGCCAATAATGCCTTGACAATTATAAATATGCAACCTGAAAAGCCGACAAGGCTACAATAAAGCTAAGAAAAGCAATGAAAAACCAATACGACTACACAACCCACACTACTATACAAAGTAGTCCACATCAGCCTTTATAGAGTAAACAAGCTGAAATGCACGAGATAGGGCCCTAGCCTACCCATGTTGTACACAAAACTGAAAATAGTCCAAACTAGTACATGACTCCTGGAAGAGAGGAGTACACCACTATTCTACTGAAATTTGGCTCCTACTACATCCGATGATCTAAGCCTCGGCCTGTACCTGCAACACGATTGCAAGAAGGGTCCCAAGTTGAAAGGACGTTAGTACGAATAAAATGTACTGGTATGTAAGGCTGAAAACTGTAAACATGTAAGATAAAAATGATAACTAGGCCAGAAATAAGGAGTAGTAACAACCCGGAATCCTGAAAACAAAAACCTGGCAATAACTCATCATTGAAGTGTAAATGCAACCATCTAATGCACAACAAATACTATAACTAAAATGCTAGCAGACAACAGACCATAATATATACAATTCCTAGCCAATGTACCACACCGGGGTAAAAATAAAAATGCCTCCAGCCGGTGTACCATACCGGGGTAAAATCCATCCAACCGGTGTACCACACCGGGGTAAAATAATAAGACCTCCAGCCGGTGTACCACACTAGGGTAAAATCAATAAATCTTAGACAAAATCATAAATGGAGCCGATATGTCTTATACTGGACCAGCTCAATATGTACAACATAGAAATGACGAATACTAAACATGTGGCCTGCATAGGCCTCCTTCGTAAGGCATAACTGGAACTGAGTACATATAACATGTAAATCTAGAAAATAGAACATAAATGCATGTATTAAAAACTTGTATAAATCATAATGAACTACGAATGAACTAAGAGTTTCAACAAAATTTATAAATCGTGTTCAAGGGACATTAGAGCTCAGAAACTCGCTAGCTTGTCGTTCGGCTTAAGGGAAAGGGATTATGAAATATCCCCTTGGCCTGACATATTTCATAACATACACATAAGATAAATGACAACCATAACTAGGTAATCCTAATTCGATAAGCTCGTTTACCTTCAATAGCTTGCGACATCTTTACATGGCTTAAAATCGTTTACACGTCCTCATCTTGGCTCTTTCACCAATTTCAGTTAGAAAACAGACCATTAAAAAAATTTAACATAACATATATATACACATGACATACAACAAGGAACAGCTAACAATGCCCACACTGAGGGGTCTCCAACTCAATGTACAACTACGACAACAATCAACATAATATCACACTTTAGATGTCTCACTTCAGCTAGGCATAATCTTAACATTTATCCTCAATAAATCACGGAACTTTAAAGCTTAAATGAAGATTAACATACTGAATCAAGACTTTTAAATAGGTTGCTGTCTCATTCGATTCACAACACACGAATCGTGCTTAAAAGAATGAGAGACGGGGCGCTTTACATACCTTTCTCTGATGAACTTTTCTCTAGCCGATTTCCTATCTCAATGATCAGCCTTCAAACTATTTAATCCAGTGGTTTTATAGGCCAACAAAAATCTTAATATATAGAAAAAAATACAGCCAAAGTAACTAACTAGAGGCAGTCACAATAGCAACAACAACACACGGCAACATCAACAACATTTAGCCATTTTCTCAACTAGTTTTCACTAACTTTTGAGGGAGATACAAGAGGGAAGTTTTACCTTAGTTCTTATGTAATTCTACACCTAAATATGAAGTATAATTCAAGAAAAAGTAAAAGCCAAAAAACCTAAGGAAAATGAACAAAACTCAGCTAACAAACAGTCCATCGGCAGCTCACTTAGCTGCCAATTTCCAGATTTTCACTTTATAATTTGAGAGGTTTAAAAGGGGAGAAATCCTTACCTTTTATCCTGATTTCAACACCTACTCAAAGATGGATATATAGGAAGTCAAATTAGATTTTTAAACGCAGAAAAACTTCTTCAAAACCTTGCCAAAACGAGCTCCAAAACAGCCCTTAACATACTTGGCAAGGTAATTTCAACTTATCTTGTGATTTTCTTGAACTTTGCTTGATGTTCCTCCTTGATTTTCTTTGTCCTAGCTGCTGGAATTGAGAGATAAATGGAATCCTTAGCAAGCTGGTAGATTTATTTTTTGCTGAAAATGTTTTCTACAAGTGAAAAATTAGATTTTAAGCAAATAGGGTGGTGGAGGCGCTAGGGCGTCATGCCCGTGTCACCGCTCATGATACTTTGGTAAAATGCCCATACCTTCTTTCTCCAAACTCCGATTGACAAGAGGTTTGAAGTTATGAAAACTACACTCAAAGACCTTTAATTTGATAGGTCGTGGGGCTTCTAATTCATTATATATTGGGAGATATGATCGTTTAAAGTTGACCCTTACCTATGAACTTTACACACTCTTTGATTTTTTGATTGTACACATTTCCCTTGTCATCTACGACCAATATACAACCTGTACTTTCCTTAACCTAGAATAAAAACATCAAATAATCACCAAAAAATTTCTGGAGTGTTATAGTATGAGGAGTCGTATGAAGTGTCGGCACCATATTTGGATATTTCCTTGTTAACTTAGGAAAAGAATTTTATTATTTGTATAAATGCTTTTTAGGTTTATTTTAGTAAGAAGGTTGATCATTATCCGTTCATTAGACGTTCATTATCAGTTTGTAATCAGTTTTTGACAATATTAGAGAGAAATTCTTGAGACCTTTACTTGGATTTTTTCAATTGTTCTTGAATTTGTTCATCATCTTTTCTTGCAATATTCAAAGCAGATTTTCTTTCAATCATCATTGTAAATATTCAATTATGTATATGTCTATGTATACTAATCTTAATCTTATAATCATGAGAGGCTAAAACCTCCACAACTAGGGTTGTGGGAACCATGATGGATTAACAAAATAGGGTTAAACAAAGTGATTCGAAACCAATTCTAAACACTTGTATTGTATTCTCTTCATCTTTAATGTTTCTTAACAAAGCGCAACGTTAGGGCTTGCCTGAATTCTTTACTAGCTTGAACCTAGATAAGTAGAGATTAGGAAAAGGGAATTACGACAAAGCCTTAATTTTTATGATCATTGTATAACATGAGCTTCGGTCGCAGGATAGTTTATTTGGAACAAATTGATAATAATTAAATTGAAATCGCTAATGAGACCTAACCCGGCGATTGAGTATAGTCCTCCAATAGAGATGAACCAGTCGTTTAGATGAGCCCTAGTTATCAGTTTTACAAGTAAGAATTGGGATAGATCACGAGTGTAAACCCGAAATAGTTATGAACTTATGGGGAACACTTACCCTAGTTAAGAATAATCTCATGTATTTTGTGTAATTTGTGGCCATGGACTAACAAGTATGATTAGCTCTCTTTGTAGGTTGAAATTGCCAATGGATGGAGCTCATTGTGAAGATAATTGTCTTGATCTTGAAGATAAATGCTAAGGGACAAATTATGTATGGTGAGACAAGATAAAAAGGACATTTGGAGTCAACTCCATGCCATAGAGAAGCATTGGGGTGTTCAGCAACATGCCATGGAGCAAAGAATTAATTTATATGAGCAGGGGCTATAAAACAGTGAGCATCCATGACAGCAGAGTGTCATAGAGGAAAATCTTCGCGATAGCCAGCGTGTCACGGAGGCAATTCTCTACGATAGCCGGTGTGGCACGGAGGCAGTCCACGATAGGCCAAACTTGGGAACACTTAGCAGTTTAATTGAATATCGCAGATAACTTTCTGAAAAACTTGGGAGAGCAGAGGGGAACGAAGAAGACTCTACCTAGGGTTAATTTTTCTAATCTTTTTCAGTTTTTCTTCTACACAGATTGTAAGTATACTACAATTTCTTGTAAAAGAATGAGTGGATAAGATACTTCTTCTAGGGTTAAGGCCACAAAACATGATTGTAATTGCTTAATTTGATATTTGGTTCAAGTTTTCATTATTGTTTGTCTTGAATTTTTGTGTTAAGCTTAGGCAAAAGTTGAAAGAGTAAAACCTTGGTTAGAACAAGGAATGCAAGAAGTAAGTTCAAGTCTTCAAGATTTGATTCGCTGTTAGGATAGAAATATACCTAATTAGCCGTGCTTGGTTACTAAACGAGAAGATAGCGAGACACTGAATTATGATTAAATTATCACATCACTACTCATAGACGTAGTTGTGAAGTAAATTCTAGGTTGAATGGTTGCAGGTTCGAAAGTCCATAACCAAGGGAATTAACCCCGTAAATCACTCCACATAGATAATAGCTTATGACTTAGATTGTCACATCCCCTCTCAACGATATAGTTGAGGCTAAGTCTCTTATGTTTAGAGGTTCAAAGACCATGAAAATTGGATTTATCTTGTGAGACAATAAATGAAATCACATATTTGAACCAATAAGAATTTAACATTGCATGATTTTTTGGTCTTAACTGTAGATGCTTCTTAATATTGTTTTTTCGAATTATGATCACTCTTAAATTTAGAAACCAACAAACTTTAAATCTTGAAAACTAGACTTTTTGAAATTTGACTTGACACTTGAACTTGATAATTCACTAAAATAGTCTAGTCCCTGTGGGTTTGACATCTGGCTCTTAAAGAGTCACTGTATTCCTTGTACGACCGCGTACGCTTGCGCGTGCATTGGAGCGCAACAAGTTTTTGGCGCCGTTGCCGAGGACTGGCAACTTTTGGTGAATTTTTAGTTTTTGTGCTTTTTTAATTTTCTTAAGTGTTGAAAATCTTGGTCTTAGTCTATTTCATTGCAGGTAACAGATTTGTCCTTGCATCAAGCTGGCAAGGTATAGAGAACCGGTGGATCCATTTTTGGAGCTTGAATGATGGTTGCATTTGTTACGGAGAGAGGTGCTTGAATGACAGCATCCACCAGTTGAGCAGGAAGAGTTGTTGCCAGAGAAAATGGCCGTCAAACTAGTTCATGAAGTAGCAATCCCACTCGCGACAAATGTGACCTCCAATATACTCAAACCAGAGCCTGGAGGCAATTTTGAGCTCAATAGAATATGGTGCAGCTGTTGTACTCGAGTGGTCAATTTACTGTCATGACACATGAAGACCCACAACAACACCTACAAAACGTTCTTGAAATCAGTGACACTTTCATCCCCACCGGACTGTCAACTGATTATGTTAGACTTACCCTCTTCCCATTTTCTCTTTGGGAGAGGCGAAGAGGTAGTTGAAGGTAGAGCCACCAAATTCCATAACCACCTAGGATGACCTAGCAAGAAAGTTCCTCATCAGATTCTTTCCCTCAGGCAGACTGCAAAGCTTAGAAGCGAGATACTTAGTTTCAAGCAGAGGCCTGAGGAGAATTTATACTTGGCCAGGGAGAGGTTCGAGTCTTTTTGGAGAGACTGCCCTCACCATCAGTAGTCTAATGAAGTGTTATCCTATACCTTTGTGGAGAGTCTAGATCCTCACACTAAAATCTTACTAGAATCTGCATCAGGTGGGCAAGCACCTGAAAAGACTTGTGATGAAACTGTACACTCTACTGAACAGGATTGCACAAGGGACTACAACGTGGCATAGTGAATCATCCAGAGGGGCAGGCAAGAGAGAAGCGGGGCTTATTGAGGTTGATAATGTCAATGCATAGGCAGCCTAGTTAGCTTCACTCCAACACCAGATGATGACTTAGTTCAGCAAACTGAGTATTACACAGCCGCAGGCACAAGTTAATACAGTTCAACCAGCTCCTAGATGGTGTGAGATATGTGGTAACAGCGACCATGGTGCAGACTCCTGCAGAGCCAACCTGGAGTCAATCAACTTTGTAGGTAACATGCCGAGAGGTAATCAGAACTATGGGTATGCCTACAACAAGAACTGGCAAAATCACCCCAACATTTCATAGGGCGAAAATTAGGGGCAGAGTCAAGGTTATCAGCAACCTCAACAGCGGCAGTACCAGCATCAGAGAAGGCAAGAGTAGTGGCCAATCTAGAATATTGAGGAGATGTTGTGGAAGATAATGGCCAACTAGACCCAGATGACAGCCAATCAAGCAAGGATGGCCTCAGACTTAAAGAATCAACAGTTGGCTACCAGGAACTTGCAGAAGTAAATGGGTCAATTAGCAGCTGCTCAGCACAATAGACCCCAGGGAGGTTTACCCAGTGATATAGATCCAAAAATACCCAACAGATCATGACCATCAGTTTGAGGAGTGGAAAGCAATTGGCTAATGCACCACCGAAGGAGAAAAAAATGAGGTGTAGCCAGAGTTGGTCAGACATGGTCCATCAGTGGACAAGAGCACAGAGAATGACGTTGCAGCACACAATGCACTATCATCATTGCAACCACTACAGAGACCACCACTACTATCGCTACAAAGGATGAAGAAGAGCAAGGAAGATGCATGTTTTTAGAAGTTCCTTGATATCTTTAAAGAACACATAAATTTGCCACTAATTGATGTTTTGCAGGAAATGTATAAGTACGCTAAGTACTTAAAGGAAGTGGTGGCCAACAAAGTGAGGCTGGTGGATTTTCAGACTGTAGCACTCACTGAAGAGCAGTTTCAGGGTAACGAGCAAAATGCCCAAAAAGCTCAAAGACCTAGGAGTTTCACCCTCCCATATAAATAGGTAAGCAGGCATAATGAAGGCCTTGTGTGATTTAGGGGCGACGGTGAATTTGATTCCCTTATCTCTGTTCAATACACTTGGTTTGGGAAAACTAAGGCCCATAAGAGTGATGCTGCAGCTAGCTGACAAGTCAATGATGGTCCCAGAAGGGATTTTGAGGACCTTCTCATCAAAGTAGGTAAATTTATCATACCTTCTAACTTTATTATTTTAGATTTTAAAGTTGATGACAAGGTAACCCTCATCTTGGGATGGCCATTCCTGGCTCTGGTGTAAAACCCAAAAACTTTCCTAGACCAATTCAGACTTTGCATGAAAAACCAAAAATAACCAGAAAATATTTTCCACAGAATGAGCTGTGGCACGACTCGTCAAGTGACTAGATGAGTCGTGGTCAGACTCATGGCTTAAATTAGTGGATTTCCATCCAGGAGCCTAGGGGCAACAACCCACATGATGACTCATTGGGTCAAGTAATGAGTCATCATGAAAAGTCATGGAGTGGAAGCTCATAGTAATGTTTCAGTGGTAACGATGGACACGATGAGTCACTAGGTCAGGCAACGACTCATTGTGTTAATTGTCGGAAGAGTCCCGATAAAACTTAGCCCTGAGACAATGCTGACTACGATAGGAGGGGACCCGCAGGAGTTTATAGATGAGGTGTTGAAGATCACCCAAATTATGGGTGTTAGTTCTGTGGAGAATGTTGATTTGCCTACCTACCTGTTGAAAGGGAGGGCTCAGATTTGGTTCAATCAGTGGAAGGAAGGAAGGCCAGCAGAAGCAGGATCAATAGAGTGGGATGAGTTTTCTATGGCATTTATATATAGATTCGTTCCTCGAGAATTGAGGGAGGCCAAGGTTGCTGAATATATGAATATGAGATAGGGTAACAAGAAAGTGGAGGAATATGCGCTGGAGTTCACTCGGTTGATGAGGTATGCTCTAGAGATAGTCGCTGAGCCAAGAGCTCGCATGCTCAAATTCTTTAACGGAGTGTCCGTTTTGCTACTTAAGGAGTGCAGAACTATAATGCTCATTAAGGACATCAACTCTATAGTCTCATCATTCATGCACAACAGATTGAGGCAGAGAAGTTGAAAGATATTCAGCGGGAGAACAAGCGGGCTAGAATAGGCCAATCTAATTATGTCCACCATATGTCCGATAACAATAGTCACCCACAAAAGCAGCAACAAAGAACTCCAACACCCTTATCAGCCAATGCCCCTTCTTTCTTGTCCTATAAAGATCGAAAGGGTGGAGCATCTGGCTCTTAGTCCCAGAGTTACAGTGCTAAAAAACATTTTCTAGCTTGTACTAAGTGTGGTAAGGACCATCCTGGTTAATTCCGCATGGGCAAAGAGGGTTGCTTTGGATGTGGGCAATTGGGTCATAGGTTAAAAAAGTGTCCATCAGTGGGACATGGGAAAAATCAGTCTACTTCAGCAGGGTTCGTCTAGTTCAGCAGGGGACTTCTTCAGGTAAGGATGGTGGTCAACACCAAAAACATTTTTATGCTTTGTCCTCTCGTCGGGATCAGGAAAGCTCACTTGACGTAGTCACGGGTATGTTATGTCTTTCCCATATAGATGTATATGCCCTACTAGATCCAGGAGCCATACAATCATTTGTGACTCCTTAAGTAGCTCTTCCGTTTGAAATCAGTCCAGAAGTCCTCTCAGAACCGTTCTCAGTCTCTACCTTAGTTGGTGAGTCAGTTAGAGCCAACCGAGTATATAGAAATTCCCAGTCTTAGTGTTGAGTAAAGTTATTCCAGCTGATCTACTAGAGCTAGACATGGTCGATTTTGACCTCATTCTTGGCATGGATTGGTTATATTTCGGTTATGCCTCAATCGACTACAGAACTTGAGTCATCATGTTTCAATTTCCCAATGAGCCAGTCTTAGAATGGACGGGTAGTGTTTCAGCACCTAAGGGTCGGTTTATTTTCTACCTTAAGGCAAGGAAGCTCATTTCGAAAGAGTGCATCTATTACCTAGTTCGAGTCAAAGATTCTACCTCCGAGACCCCAACAATTCAGTCAGTTTCAGTTGTCAGTGAATTCCATGGCGTGTTTCTTAAAGATCTTCCTGGAGTCCCTCCCAAGTGGGAATAGACTTCGGCATAGAACTTCTTCCAGAGACTCAACCAATCTCTATTCCTCCTTATAGAATGGGTCTAGCTGAGCTTAAAGAGTTGAAGGAACAACAGAAAGACCTTCTAGATAAAGGTTTCATTAGGCCCAACATCTCTCCATGGGGTGCTCTTGTGTTGTTCGTGCAGAAGAAAGACGGTCTTCTCAGAATGTGTATCGACTACTGTTAACTAAATAAAGTTACAATTAAGAGCAGATATCCCCTATCTTGGATTGATGACTTGTTCGATCAGCTTCAGGGAGCCAATTGTTTTTCCAAGGTAGATTTCATGTCAAGATATCATCAGCTCAGGGTCAGGGAATGTGACATAACAAAAATATCCTTCAAAACTCGATATGGTCACTACAAATTTGTGGTTATTTCCTTTGGAGTAACTAATGCCCTTGTAGCTTTCATGGACTTGATGAACAGGATATTCAGACAATATTTGGACATGTTCATCATTGTGTTCATAGACAACATTTTGGTATACTCCAGAAATGAGGAGGATCATGCTAACCATCTGAGGATAGTGTTTCAGACTCTCAGAGACGACCAATTGTTCGCTAAATTTAGCAAATGTGAATTCTGGCTGAAGTCCGTGGCTTTCCTTGGTCACATGGTCTCAGGTGAGGATATTCAGGTAGATCCTTAAAAGATAGCAGCAGTGAAAGACTGGCCAAGACCCACTTCCCCAACAGATATCAAGAGCTTCCTAGGTCTAGCCGGTTATTATCGACGACTTTTGGAAGGATTTTCTTCTATCATGTCTCCTCTAACTAAACTAACATAGAAAAAGGTGAGATTTGAGTGGTCAGATGCCTGTGAGAAGAGTTTCTAAGAGTTGAAGTGTCGACTCACTACAACTCCAATTTTGACCTTACCAGAAGGAACAGATGGGTTCGTAGTCTATTGTGATGCTTCCAGAGTTAGCCTCGATTGAATTCTGATCTAGTGGGGTAAGTTGATAGCTTATGCCTCCAGACAGTTCAAGGTTCATGAAAAGAACTATCTGATTCATGATCTTGAATTGGCGGCAGTGGTGTTTGCTTTAAAAATATGGAGGAATTACCTTTATGGGGTTCACATGGATGTTTTCACTGATCACAAGAGCCTTCAGTACGTGTTTAGTCAGAAGGATTTGAACCTTCGTCAGAGAAGGTGGTTGGAGTTATTGAAGGATGATGAAATGAGTGTGTTGTACCACCCGGGAAAGGCAAATGTGGTGGTGGATTCTTTAAGCAGGGTGTCCATAGGGAGCGTTGCTCAAGTTGAAGAGGGCAGAAAAGAGCTAGCAAAGGATATTCATAGGTTAGCTCAGGTGGGAGTGCAGTTCGTGGATTCAGCTGAGGGTGGAGTAGTACTGCAGAGTGGGTCAGAATCCTCATTAGTTGTTGAGGTTAAGTCAAAGAAGTATGAAGATCCCATACTTCTTAAGCTGAAAGAAGTAATTCTAAGAAAGGAAGTGAAGGCTTTCTCCAAAGGGAGAGATGGTGTGCTTCATTATCAGAGCAGACTATGTGTTCCGGACATAGATGGCATGAGACAAAGAATACTGGTAGAAGTACAAAACCCCAGATATTCTATCTACCCAGGTACCACTAAGATGTACCGTGAATTATGGGAAATCTACTGGTGGAACGACATGAAGAGGGACATCGCAGAATTTGTGGCTAAGTGCCCGAACTACCAACAGGTTCAAGTTGAACATCAGAGACCTGGGGTTATGACTCAGGATATCAGCATACCCATGTTGAAGTGGGAATAAATGAATATAGACTTCATTACAGGTCTACCTCGTACTCGTCGATAACATGATTCAATTTGGGTGGTAGTAGATCGGATGACTAAGTCAACACATTTCCTATCGGTAAAGACTACAAACTCAGTTAAGGATTATGCTAGGCTGTACATTCGGGAGTTAGTCAAACTGCATGGGGTTCCCTTGTCCATCATTTTAGCTAGAGGTACCCAGTTCACCTCGCATTTCTGGAAGTCATTTTAGAAAGGACTCGGTACTCAGGTCAAGCTCAGCATAGCTTTTCACCCTCAGATATATAGACAAGCTGAGCGGACTATTTAGACCTTAGAAGATATGCTAAGAGCTTGTGTGATTGACTTCAGGGGCAGTTGGGATGATCACCTACCTCTCATCGAGTTTGCATACAACAACCACTACTACTCCAGTATTCAGATGGCCCCATTTGAGGCATTATATGGTAGGAGGTGTAGGTATCCTATAGTGTGGTTTGAAGTTGGTGAAGCTACTTTAATAGGACTAGGTTCAGTTCACAAGGCTATGCAAAAAGTGCAGCTTATCAAAGAAAGGGTGAAAATAGCTCAGAGTTGCCAGAAATCATATGCAGATGTGAGGAGAAGAGAACTAAATTTTTTTGTAGATAATTGGGTTTATCTAAAAATTTCACCCATGAAAGGGGTATTGAGGTTTGGAAAGAAAGGGAAACTAAGTCTGAGGTATGTAGGACCCTACAAGATTCTGAGGTGAATTGGCAATGTGGCCTTTGAGTTAGAATTACCTTCAAGGTTAGCATCTGTGCACCTACTCTTCCATGTGTCACTGTTGAAGAAGTGCATAGGTGATTCGACCTCAATTGTTCCACTGGACAGTGTGGGAGTGAAGGATAGTCCCTCTTACGAAGAAGTCCCAATTCAGATCCTCGACCGTCAGGTTCGTAAGTTGAGAAACAAAGAGGTCACTTCAGTAAAAGTTTTGTGGAGGAACCAGCTAGTAGAGGGGGCCACATGGGAAGAAGAAGTATACATAATGGCTAAATATCCCCATCCAGTTCAGTTTCAGCATCAGGTATTAAATTCCTCCTCAGTACTCTATTCAGTTCCGTACTCATTAGCTCTATAATGTTTTAGTGTGCACACTAGTTGTATCAACTCAGTTAGTATGACTAAATCATTTCGGAGTTAGTCACTCCTTTATAAATTAGTTTATAGCTTCGAATTTGGAATTTCAACTCTTTTCCCAGTTTTCCAGTAGTTTTAGCCTTCACGCGAGGACAAATAATCTCAAGGGGGAGATATTGTAACACCCCAAAAACTATCCTATACTAACTCAGACTCTGCATGAAAATTCCAGAAAGAACCAAAAAATTCTTTGCACAGAAAGAGCCGTGGCATGACTCATCAAGTGACTAGACGAGTCGTGGTCAGACTCGTGGCTTAAAGCAGTGGATTTCCATCCAGGAGCCCAGGGGTAACAACCCACATGATGACTCGTTGGGTCAAGTAATGAGTCATCGTGACCAGTGATCTTGGGCAAATTTATATGCCCAAGTGATACTCAAATGTGTCATTTTGCCTTGTTTATCTATCGATGTTTCTACATTCTCATGTGAATTGTAATAAAATATGAATTTATACTAACCAACATGATTAGCGTTGTTTTGCAGGAAAAATATAAAGTTATGGAGCTAGGATGCATGTTGGGAGAGATCGGGATTGGACTCGGAAGCTAGCAAGGGAAAAAGCACAAGGAAAGCACGAATTAAAGGGGCTCCGCGATGGAGCCGTGTCACGCTGCCATCGCAGATGCATTCTGCCTGGATGCGGAAATTTTGCCAAATTCCAGTGAAGGTGTGCGTTGGGGCCATGGCACGTTGGCCTATCCCCGCGTTGCACGTCGTGCCACGTTGGGCCTTAATACCTGGACGACTGGATTCCAGTGAGGGTTCGCGTTGGTGGCGTGTCACGGAGGCAGTGCTCCGCGATGCACTCCGTGACACGTTGTTTGTTATTACGGGAAAAATTCCCACTAGTATAAATAGAACACTTAGGTTCATTTTTAATTATTCTGACTTGGTGGAGCAAGAACGTGGGTTACGGGCAGTTGAGGGGACAAAAATCTTAGGGTTTTTCTCTATCTCCTTCTTCTTTATTTCAATTGCTTGTATGATTAACACTCATTTAACGATGTTTAATCCATAAATGAGTGGCTAAATTCCCTTCTTGTTGAGGTTAAGAACATTGTATTGAAATGTGATTATTGATAAATTGGTTTTCATCTTTTCTTCCATGGTTGTTCTATTGATTCTTGTTCTTACTGCGTTAATGTGTGGCCAACGTTAATGTATATCTAAAAAGTCCGGTTCACTCGAGAAAGCAAGAAATTGGAAAGTTGTGAATTGATAGGATATGATCTTTTCTTAGTTTGGGAAAATTGAGAATTGATTTACCTTCAGGATAGAGATATACCTGAAAGTCGTATTAGTCAATTAAGGAATCGAATTTGTATGGCTAGAACATGAATTTCTTTTTATCACAAAGATGTAGGTGGAAGGTTCATGATTCTTAAGTTGGGTTGAATACGAGGGTTTTAATCCATAGGCAATAATTCTTGACTAGCAACCGAAGGAAAGATTAACCAAATTGTATCGATAATTTATTTCTCTACATGTTCATTTTAGCCTCAGCATGCTCATATTTATAGTTCAAAATCAAATTGTATATTTGTTTTAGACTTAGTATAAAATTAGGAAACAAAATATCACAATCTTCTTCACACTGTTATCTGCATTTTAGAGTTAACGTTCATTGACACTTGATTAGATTAATACCTTAGTCCAGTCCCTGTGGGATCGATACTTGGCTTACTTGAGCCACTTTACTACTTGTTCAACCACGTGCACTTGCGTGTAGTTATACCCAACAAGCCAAACAAGTTTTTGGCGCCGTTGCCGGGGACTGGCAGTTGGTAAATTTTTCTTAAGTGTTAGTTTACTATTTCTTCTTAGTGTTGACAACTTGGTCTTAGCCTGTATTTTGTAGATACTAATTTCTGTTGAACACTGGCAAGAGACAAGGAGCTGGTGGACTCATATTTAGAGCCGGAAAGACAATTTCATCTTCAAAGGAGAGAAGCTCTAGAGAAAAAGCTGCAGTTGCTCAGACAAACAATCCCGGAGCAACAACAGAATCCACCAGTTGTAAGGGAAATGTTAGTGCCCGAGGAGATGGCAGCTAGGCCGGTTCGCGAGCTGGAAATCCCACATGCTAACAATGTCACATATAGCATCCGCAAACCTGAGCCAGGAGGGAGGTTCGAGCTTAAACAAAACATGGTGCAATTGCTGCACACCAGCGGGCAATTCACAGGTCTCCCTCATGAGGATCCACAGCAACATCTCCAAAATTTCTTGGAGATAAGTGACACTTACATCCCCGCTGGAGTGTCATCAGATATGTCAGGCTTACATTGTTCCCATTTTCACTTTTGGGAGAAGCTATGAGGTGGTTGAAAGCTGAGCCACCAAATTCTATCACCACGTGGGATGATCTAGCAAAGAAATTCTTGATACGGTTCTTTCCATCAGGTAAAACAACAAGACTTAGAAGTCAAATTCTATGTTTTAAACAGAGAAAGGGAGAGAATCTGTATCAGGCCTGGGAGAGATTCAAATCTATGTTGCGGGATTGTCCTCATCATCACCAATCCAATGATGTGCTGGTGCATACTTTCATAGAGGGTTTGGAACCCCACACAAAAATCTTGCTAGACTCAGCAGCTGGGGGACAAGCTTTAGAGAAGACTTATGAAGAGCTGTATACCTTGTTAAATCGTATTTCGTCGGGAAATCCGGAGTGGAATGCGGATTCGTCAAGAGGAGGAACAAGGAAAGCAGCAGGAGTCCTAGAAGTGGATGGTTTTACAGCTATTACTGCACAGATAGCTGCGTTACAGAATCAACTCAACACCCACTTCAGTAACATGAGCATGAACTAGTCTCAAGCCTCAGTGAATGTAGTGCAGCAGATTTGGTGTGAAGTGTGCGGGAGTAGTGAACACTCAGCTGAGTGTTGTGGAGCAAATCATGATTTGGTGAACTTTGTTGGTAATATACAGAGAAATAACCACCTACAGTATGGAAACAACTACAATTCCAACTGGAGGAATCACCCGAATTTCTCTTGGGGTAGCAACAACCATCAAGGGCAAAGTTCGAGTCAGGGGGCGTAGAGAAATCAAGAAGGGCAGCAGAACTATCAGTCACAATACAGAAGCAATAATGCACCTCCTCCACCACCATCACCCAGCATTGAGGAGATGTTCATGACAATGATAGCTAACCAAGCGTAATTGCAGGCTGATTATGTGAAATTGGCAGCCGAGGTAAAGAACAATCAGTTAGCTACCAAGGCGCTGGAGTACCAGTTTGGGCAATTTGCTGGAGCCCAAAACACCAGGCCTAGAGGACTTCTGAGTGACACCGATCCCAACCCCAAGCAAGTGAATGCAGTGACCACAAGGTGTGGTTTACAGCTTAAAGAGGTGGAACCAGAAAGACCACCTCAACAGTCGAGAGCAGCAGAAACTGAGAGGGAGCAAAGTGATGAGAGGGGGAAGAAAAAGGAGGCTGAACCAGAAAGACCACCACCCCCGTTCCCTCAAAGATTAAAGAAACACAAGGAGGAGGCGTGTTTCAAAACGTTCCTGGAGGTTCTTAAACAGTTACACATTAACTTACCTCTTGTTGATGTTTTGCAGGGAGTGCCGAAGTACGCAAAGTATATTAAGGACATCGTGGCGAACAAAAGCAGGTTAACTGAGTACGCTACGGTGGCTCTTACGGAGGAGTGCACTTCACGGATACAAAATAGGTTGCCCACAAAGCTCAAGGACCCTGGGAGCTTCACAATTCAAATTACAACTGGGCAGAGTATCTGAGCGAATGGATTATGTGATTTGGGAGAGAGCATTAACTTGATGCCGACATCTGTATTCAAGAAGTTAGGGCTAGTCAGTCCTAGACCAACAACAGTGATCTTGCAGCTGGCAGATCGTTCCCTAGCCAGACCTGATGGCATTGTGGAAGACGTGCTGGTGAAAGTGGGCTCCCTTATCTTCCTGATAGACTTCGTCGTGCTAGATTTTGAGCCAAACGCAGAAGTCCCATTTATTTTGGGACGTCCTTTCTTGGCTACCCAGAAAGCACTTATTGATGTAGCTGCAGGGCAGCTAACCATGCGAGCACACGACAAGGTGGAGGTGTTTGATGTATACAAGTCCACCAAGCTCCCGGTCATGTACGAGGAACTCTCGGTGATCAACGTGATTAATCGAGCAGATGTTGTCCAGAGTGTTGAGTCACGGGAGTTATTGGGGAAACCACCGGAGCGATGTAAGCATTACTGGGGTGAGGACGGTGTCGAGAGAAAATGTCCGTCACCCTAGAGGATGACTGAGCTTAATGATGTCGAGCCACGACGGTAAACCAGGCACTGCACGGGAGGCAACCCGTGAAATTTTTGTAATATTTTCATAGATTTCGTAGAAAGAAAAAAAAAAGAAAAGAAAAAAAAAGAAAAGAAAATTAAAAAAAATGAGAAAAATAAAAATAAAAACAAAATTTGTATTTTATGTGAAACCTATAAATTCTAACCAATTTCTTGTTGTGAGATGAATTTCAGGTTGAACGGAGGATAAATATGCAAAGGATCGCAAAGGAAAAATCGAGGTAAGAAAAATAATAAAAAGTGGCAAAACAGTGAGCCTGCGCGATGGCTCCGTGTCACAGAGGGCATGCTCCGCGTTACCTTCCGTGACACGTTGAAGTGTAATCTGGAATTTTTGAAAAATTCTAGAGTACTGGCACGATGGCTCCGTGTCACAGAGGGCATGCTCCGCGTTACCCTCCGTGACACGTTGAAGGCAATTTCGCGTCGGGTCACACTGGGTCACTGGGTGACCCGCGCGAAAAACCTTCTTTTTAACCCCTTTTTTTCCTCATTTTTCCCATTTTTTTCACTCCCCTCCGCGACAAACAACTCAAAATCCACCCTACCCCAACGTGACACAGACCAAGGATCGAATTTTCTTCAACTTTTCTTCGATATCATCAAATTTAAGGTATGTTTGTTAACTTCATCTCATTTCTTGTCTTATTTTTCCGATTTTGAGCATAAAAAGTGAGGAAAACTTGCCCTGAGAGCAAATTGAGCATGAATTCAATTAAATTATTGTCAATTGATGTTCGTAGTGCTGTTGTGATTGTATGAACTCGATAAATACATGTTTGTTTGAATGTGTGCGAAATTTGTAGCTACGGCTTGAATTTGAATATGAAAAGTGGAAAAATTTAGTTGACATGTGAAGTTCTTGTTGGGTTGTGTATGTTGGGTGAGATGACTTGGTTGTGCTAACTGTTAATATGCTAAAAGACTGACGGATTTTCGGGGTAACGACATTGTGAGATGCAAGAAATGGGTGAATTGTATAGGTTCATGTAGATAAATTTTTTTTCTTTGTTTCTCCTTGCTAAGTGCTATGTATAGATAGGTGAGCGATGGTAATGTTGTGGTTAGCTGTACGAAGTCTGAGTAGTACAAAAGAATTTATACCGTCGAATTCTCTGAATGCACTAGGCATATTTGTTGTGTTTTTGTTTTTATGTAAATTGGAAATAAGTATGATCTTGCCGTAATGTTGTGATTGTGGCTAACGACTAAGAGTAGGGTGGCCTAGCTTAATCCAACCTTAGTCGAAGCTAAATTTAAATTGGAATAACATTGGACCTGTCTGTTTGGTTTGACAGAAATAATGGCAAGCAGGCAAGATAAAGGGAAGAGCGCATCTACATCGGGCGCCGGAAGGAAAAGAATCAGACTAGGAACAATAGTCCCAGCAGCACCAGTGGTTCCGCGTGGCTAACGTCGGCAATATGGAACCCGATGGGTGACAGAGGAGGGGAAGAAATGGTACGCAAAGCATAAGGAAAGAAAATACTTCCCTGAGGAACACACTGCTAGGGAACCATTGGCACAGGAATTCCCCAGGATTGTCCACCCGGGCTGAATTTTATCTTTGATAAGCCTAAAGAGTGCAATATGCACCTAATTCGGGAATTCTATGCCCACTGGAACCTGACACTCAGAAGTCACACCATAAAGATAAGGGGGCAGATAGTCACTTTTGAGCCCCATCACCTTAATGCCATCTTGGGGGCGCAGGACATAGACGCCCATGTGCTTCGGTAGCTGAATATCACTCCACCATACGCGACATCAGACGCACTTTTTGTGGAGCCCGGTCTATAGCACGGTGGAGCAGGCATAAGGAGAGGGGCTACCATCAGACATTACCCTACTCACAAATGAACAGGGAAGCCAGGATATGACTTAAGATTGTTTGTTCCTGCCTGATGCCGGGGGTGCATATGACAGATGTCACCGGGGATCGTGTGTGCTTGGTATACGCCCTGATGAAAGGGCTGGAAATCAACGTTGGGGCGGTGATCATCTCTGCCATGAAGAGAGCCCATTTGCATCAAAGGCACAGGTACGGGTTTGGTGGATTACTAACCACGTTCCTGAGGGGCCTGGATATCGAGAAAGAGGCCCTTGACTACATCTTGCAGATGGAGAGGCGGGCCTTAGATGTCACCAAAACTAAGGCACTCGACACCACTCATGGGCCAATTCTTACACTAGCCGAGCGACATGCTCGGGATGATCAGTACATTGCTCGCATGTTCAGGATGCAGATGCTCCAGTTGCGCATAGGTGGGAGGCCGGCAATAGAAGATGAGCTGTGGCAGCTCGAGCTAGACTACCCTTTTGGCAAAAATGCCAGGGCTCTATGCCGAGTGTGGCCAGCTTTTATGGAGCCCACTGATGATGATGTCCCCACAGATGAGGAGACACATCATGATGACTCCGATGTTGAGTCAGATGATGACGACGGGGGCGATTCAGACATGAGAGACGAGGCAGCGGCACCTGACGAAGAAGTGGAATACTTCGATTGATCAGGGAGTTTCACCACCCACTTTCGTGCTATGCTGAATTTTGTAAACACTGGGGATAGTGTTCGATTTAAGTGTGGGGTGGGAGTAGTTAGGTGCTGGTTGTTGTTGTTATTAATGTCTCTGTTCTGTTGTTGTGCTTGGATAAACTTGTGACCCTGTGATTTTTGTGTGTATATCTGTATTGTATTTAATGTGAAGTTGTTGTGTGCTGTTGAATGTTGTTAGATGGTTGTGTAAATATGTTTTATCAAAATTATCGATATATTTTTAAAAATTTTCGTGAAATTTTTATTTTTTGGGTTTCTCGGTGTTTGTTTTTGATTCTTTTACCGAGAATAGTCCCATTGAACTGAAGTCGTAATTAGTGATCGTTCCTTATGATGGATGGATGACGACCGTCTTAAGGGAAATGCAGTCGTTAGGAGTAGATTTCTTTTGTTCATTTTTTAGTTTTTCTTCTTTTGTTTGTTGGTATCCCAAACGTGTCGTTACTTTATGGTTGCGAAATTCTTGTTAGGTGTTGTACATGATATTTAAAATACAAAGGTGATTCGTATGAAAGCATGCAACTTTGTAAATATGTTGAGATATCTAGGCCATAGAGTTCGATTCGGTGTGATTGAGGCTTAATGTTTGAATTCTTGTAATTAGCTGATTGAAGAGTCTATGAATATGTCTTGAGTTGAGCATGTGGAATGAGAGTGTGGTGAGGTTTCGATTCTTCCATGCTGTTGTGAAGTGTCTAGAACTTGCCTGGTGTGTATACGAAACGAAATGAAGGATGTCTATTTTAGGAAAGGATGTAGGCATTTCTTTGCTTTAACCGAAAGTTTTTTTTTCGTACCCACCTTGAATGTACATCCTAGTTAGCCCATTGAGCCTTTAGCCTATTTCTTTCTTTTGTCAAAAAGTTGTAAACCGAGCTTAACCCTTCTTTTCATTATATGTGACTTTGATCCAAACCTCTTAAGTGCTCAAGAAAAAAATAATTTTCCCTCAGTGTTAAGGAGTGAGAATTGTGAAAAGAAAAGAAAAAGCAAAGTGATGAAAGGAAAGAAAAGGTCAATGGTGCACTCGCTATAAAGTAAATATAATGAAGATGTATAAATAATCTTTTTTATTAAGTCAAGCGTGCTTAAAGATATGGGGTCAAAAATAAAGACAGACTTCAAGAATGGGAGGATGAAGGAAGAAACAATGCCCATAAGGTTGATGGGATGTATTGAAAAAGCGTTTAAGGAGGCTAGTTGTTATTATTGGTAACCCAATATTTGCTAGTTCTGTAGCTTACATTACAACCCGTTAAGTCCTACATGATCTTACATCACGTGTCCTTATATTAGTGGAGTAATACACTAAAGGCAAGCCTATGGTTCATGACATGATGCATGTGAATTCTTTTGGGAGAGAGAGCGAAATCTTGTTTATATGCCCCTGCATGTAATGTTTTGAGGTCATGTGATTAAAGAGGGGAAAATTCTCTCGTAAGGTGAGGGCACATGCTCGACGAGAGATTGAATTTCGTGTCGGATATCTTGATCAGCTGATTTGCATGAGTTTGCCGATATCGAGAGTCGATTCTTGAGTCTAGGAGGTCTTAATGTGTTGGAGGTCAATGTATTGTTAAGACTATGCATGTTTTTGATGATTTGCTATATTAAATAATCGGTATGACCGTAGCTTGAATTGTCGAGCAAAAGTAGCTAGGATGGGGTGTCAATTGCATGAGGTGTAAGATTATTGTTCGGGGACGAACAAGGATTTAAGTGTGGGGTAAGTGATCTTGGGCAAATATATATGCCCAAGTAATACTCAAATGTGTCGTTTTGCCTTGTTTATCTATCGATGTTTGTACATTCTCATGTGAATTGTAATAAAATGTGAATTTATACTAACCAACATGATTAGCGTTGTTTTGCAGGAAAAATATAAAGTTATGGAGCTAGGATGCATGTTGGGTGAGATCGGGATTGGACTTGGAAGCTAGAAAGGGAAAAAGCACAAGGAAAGCACGAATTAAAGGGGCTCCACGATGGAGCCGTGTCACGCTGCCATCGCGGATGCATTCTGCCTGGATGCGAAAATTTTGCCAAATTCCAGTGAAGGTGCGCGTTGGGGTCGTGGCACGTTGGCCTAGCCCCGCGTTGCACGTCGTGCCACGTTGGGCCTTAATACCTGGATGACCGGATTCCAGTGAGGGTCCGCGTTGCTGGCGTGTCACGGAGGCAGTGCTCCGCGATGCACTCCGTGACACGTTGTTTGTTATTCCGGGAAAAATTTCTACTAGTATAAATAGAACACTTAGGTTCATTTTTAATTATTCTGACTTGGTGGAGCAAGAACGTGGGTTACAGGCAGTTGAGGGGACGAAAATCTCAGGGTTTTTCTCTATCTCCTTCTTCTTTATTTCAATTTCTTGTATGATTAACACTCATTTAACGATGTTTAATCCACAAATGAGTGTCTAAATTCCCTTCTTGCTGAGGTTAAGAACATTGTATTGAAATGTGATTATTGATAAATTGGTTTTCATCTTTTCTTCCATAGTTGTTCTAGTGATTCTTGTTCTTACTGCGTTAATGTGTGGCCAACGTTAATGTATATCTAAAAAGTCCGGTTTCACTCGAGAGAGCAGGAAATTGGAAAGTTGTGAATTGATAGGATATGATCTTTTCTTAGTTTGGGAAAATTGAGAATTGATTTACCTTCAGGATAGAGATATACCTGAAAGTCGTATTACTCAATTAAGGAATCGGATTTGTATGGCTAGAACATGAATTTCTTTTTATCACAGAGATGTAGGTGGAAGGTTCATGATTCTTAAGTTGGGTTGAATACGAGAGTTTTAATCCGTAGGCAATAATTCTTGACTAGCAACCAGAGGAAAGAGTAACCAAATTGTATTGATAATTTATTTCTCTACATGTTCATTTTAGCCTCAGCATGGTCATACTTATAGTTCAGACTCAAATTGTATATACGTTTTAGACTTAGTATAAAATTAGGAAACAAAATATCACAATCTTCTTCACACGGTTGTCTGCATTTTAGAGTTAACGTTCATTGACACTTGATTAGATTAATATCTTAGTCCAGTCCCTGTGGGATCGATACTTGGCTTACTTGAGCCACTTTACTACTTGTTCGACCACGTGCACTTGCGTGTAGTTATACCCAACAAGCTGAACAACCAGCTGTGGGGGTGAAAGGAGAAATGTTGGTTTAGTGAAAATGGAAGACGTGATGAGTTGTAGGTCCCATAATGACTCATGAAGTCAGTCGTTTCCCAGGAAAGGAACTTTGGGGATTTTCTAGACGTGGCCACGACTTGGCACCACAAGTCATTCCAACCCCACGACACATGGAGTGCATTGTGGGTTCTGGCAGTAGGGGATTTTCTTGTGATGTTCCAAGAGTGTTTTCATAAAATCCTATGCTTTTGATTCCTAAACTATGTTGTTTTGGGGTTATATTCAGGGGATTTAAGGAGGTAATCGATGATCCCTCTCATTCCTCTCAACTTACAATTTTCAGAATGTAGATGTTCCAGACAGTCAGTGCAGAGCTAGGCTAGGGCTTCTAGTGTTCTTCAAGATTTCTCCATATTTCTTCTCAAGGATTCTACTCCAGGTATGTGGAAATTCAATAAGGGAATTTCTCTTTCCTTATGCCCCGAAACCATACTGTAATTCCTTATCAATCTTAGCCCTGAATATCAGAAATAGGGTTAGCTTCATTCGGATTACGAATATTCTTGTGGATTAAAATTCTTGTGAATTCTTGCAATGTTTTCTTTATTAATCAAACATGTCGTTACTCTCTTCATGAAATATTGTTTTAGCCCTAGTTCTACTAAATGCAGTAAATTTGGGTCTTGCACAGCTGATTAAATACGATTGTTGCTTGACTCTATTAGTTTCTGAATTTTATGTTATTACATTCATGTGAGTTCATGATCAGTTTGCATGCTAGTCCAGTCTCAGTCAGAAACCAGGATTTTCAGTATCTTTCAGTAAGTCAGCTGATCAGTTTGACAATAGTTAGTTCTTGAGGAGTTTAGTTTAGTAATACTCCATCAGTATAATTTATTAGTTAGTTCTCTAGACAGTTACGACGCTTCCATATAAGCAGCTCTGACTAGTCTTCAAACACCAGTTTTTAGTTATTCGGTCCTATAGACTCTTCGGTTACTTCCAGTTAAGCATTACTGACTTAGTCCAGGACCCCAGCTTTGAGCCATCATCTTAGTAGACAAGTTTAGAGTATCCAGTGGGAGTAGTACTTAGCACCGAGCGGATCGGGGTTCCAGCACACCCAGGTTCCTAGAACTATGTTGCCACCATAGGTCATTATCCAAATGGGATCCAGTCTTATGATCACCCAGCTTAGCCACTATACCTTGGCAAGGTACAATGGGTTTTCTCTGATGGGGTATTTACATTGGACTCCATGACTAGATCACGTGGTTATATGTCGCTTATAGACTCTCCCACTTGTCAGTACAGTTCAGTTAAGCTCAATCTCGTTTAGCTCAGTTTAGTCACTCAGATACAGGACATGTTTATGACTACCAGTTAGGGTCTAGATCGACATTATCGCAGTATTAGCTCAGCTTCTATTAGTATGCAGTATCAGTTGGCTGTTTCATGTTATTTCAGTTTAGTTACTTATTTTCCATGCTTATTGTATACCTCACTTACTCAGTACATTCAAAGTATTGACGCATACTTTCTATGCTGTATCATTTTATGATACAGGTGCAGGATCTCAGTCTCAGCATCATTAGTAGTTTCCCTCCGACTATTCCAGTAGCAGTGTTATTTGTTGAGTCCTCATCTTCCGAGGATGATGTTTTCTTTTCATTTAGGTCTTTATTTAGTCAGATTTTAGAGTTAGCTGGGGGCTCTTCCCAGCAACTCGTCAGTTAGTAGTTGGCTTTCGAACATAGATGTTCAGTATTCAGTACAGTAATGTTTACCATTTTCCAAAATAGTTTTATTTGGATATCTATTTTTGCCTAGCTTCTGCATATGCTTACGTGGTTACTAGTGTGATGATAAACCATATGTTCTCTTGGGGTCACTTTTGTCTCCAAGTACCGTGTCCCGTCTAGGGTGTAGATTCGGGTCATGACAACTGGTGGAGCTATAATTGATGTAAGAGCTGGTATCCTGAAAATGAGGGTAAATGATGATGAGGAGCTCTTTAGAGCGTATTAGGAGATCAACCAACACACACACTACTGAGATCTTTGCAAGATCAGTGGTGTGACAGATGCCAAGTATAGGGTGGTGGATTCTATGGGTCCACTGTTATAGGACATCTTAACAATTAAGCCCAAGTCTGCTGCGGGTAATACAGGGAGGAATGTGATTGTGAAGGAAGTGATGGAGGTAAAGAGGGAGAACGTGGAGGTTGTTCCCTCTAAATACAAGAAGAAATGGAGATGGTTCCAAAAAAGGACAAGTTGTTTGAGGACATCCTGAAAAGGATGGTTCACGTCATGCCGAGATGTAAAATCAAACGCTACTTGGGAGGCAATTCAAGGGTACCACAGGTATAATTTTCTTTTTCTTTTGTTTTTGTTTTTGATTTTGGTTATTTTCACTTTTTGTTTTTGTTTTTGTGATTTAAGAATAGATTGGAGGGAAGTCTGAGTGCCCTTTCAAGTAGAAGCTACGGAGCATGGAAAAACACAAGTGTGGGGCTAATGACCCTTGCGATGAAAAAGGATGAAAACATGCAACTAGCTAGGCCTAGAGACCTCAGGAAGTATCCTTAACCTTTATTTTTTTATTTTAATTCATGCTTTGGGGACATAGCATATTTTAAATGTGGGGTGAGGAGAATTTAAAAATTTTGTGATGTTGACTTTGGCTGAATTCGGTGCTTGGTTTGAGAATTGTTTGGTTTAGAATTTTGAGTTGAGCACAATTTACCCACCCTTTGATTTTTCTTTTCGTTTTTTTTCTGAAGGAGGGCACTTTGAACTAAGAATAAAATATTTGTTTATATGTGAATAGTTGTCTTAGTCATAGTTAAAGACTTTTCCCTATGATGGATGGATGACAACCGTCTTGAGGGAAAATTAGTCAATAGGATTTTTTTTAGAACCCTTGACTGATTGATGGCTTGATACTCTTGTTGAGTGCTATACATGATTGTAAGAGGAAAGTAGGATTGTATTTAAAGCATGTTGAGTAAATGGTATGATTTTGATGAGACACCTAGGCTCATGAATATGACTTTGTATGTTGTTTGCTTAATTGTTGAAATCATGTGATTAGCTATGTTAAGAGTCTGTATGGGTTTGTCTAGAATTGAACATGTGCAGTGAGTGTAAGGTTCTTTGTGTATTCCATGTTATCATGTAGTATCTAGAACTTTCCTAGTGAGTTTGCAAAGAGAAATGAGGAATGTTAATTGTAGGAGATGATGTAGGCATTTCTTTGAATAAGCCTATTTTCATCCTATTCTTTACCTACCCTTAATGCGTAATCCTAGTTAACCCCATTGAGCCTTTAGCCTATTCTTTGCGTCCACAATAAAAGCTTAATCGTTTTCTTTCAATAGCCTTGAACTTGATCCAAAACTCCTAAGCACTTAAAAATATACATAAGAGTCAGAGGAGTAAGAATTGTGAAAAAGAAGGGAGATAATAGTTGTGGAAGTTGAAGAAAAGAGTAAAGGGTGCAATTGTCCAAAATGTCTAAGTGTTGGTAGGGAGTCGGAAAAAAAACTAAAGAATGTTTAATGCTTGAGTACTCCTTACTAATAACATAAATGTGCTTAAATAAATGGGGTAAACAAAAAGGAAATTGAGAATTGAAAAGAACAAGGGGTGAAGTAAAAGAGTAAAAGAAGATCATGTGCTTAATAAGAACATGTGATATATTAAAAGCGCTTAGGGAAGATTGTCACTATTACTGGTCAGAATAGTACCTACCCATCCCTTAGCTTACATTAGAACTCTTAAAGTCCTACTTAATATTACTTTTAGATGTTCCTGGATTAGCGAAGTAATACACTAAGGGCAAGCATATGGGTCATTATGTCTTGCATGTGAATTATTTGTGAGAGTGAGCGTAATTGTATTCATATACCCATACGTAATTGTATTCATATACCCATACGTGGTATAGCTTGTACATTTGTGCGTGAAAATTTGTATCTCTCTTGTTGTGAGGGAACATGTTTGAGGAAAGATAGAATTCATATTGAACTTCTTGATTGGCGAATGTGCATAAGTTTGCTATGGTTGTAGAGTCGATTCATGAGGCTAGGAGGTCTTAACTTGGTTTTATTGGATTTGAATTGTGTTATATATATAACATGCTCTATTTTGAACATTCCATCTAAGTCAATCATTGTAGCCTTAACTTGAGTTGTCTTACGTCAATTATTCATGTGTGAGTCTTCCTTGTGTATAAGATGTAAAGGATTTGTTTGAGGACGAACAAGATTTTAAGTGTGGGGTAGTGATCTTGGGCATATGTACATTCACAAGTGATATCTTTTAACCATGTTTTATCCATGTTTGTACCTTAATTTAAGAATAATCTCATGTATTTTGTGTAATTTGTGGCCATGGACTAACTAATATGATTAGCGCTGTTTGTGGGTTGAAATTGCCAAAGGATGGAGCTCAATGTGATGATAATGGTCTTAATCTTGAAGATAAATGCTAAGGGACAGGCTATGGATGGTGAGACAAGATAAAAAGGACATTTGGAGTCAACTCCATGCCACGGAGAAGCATTGGGGTGTTCAACAACGTGCCACGGAGAAAAAAATTAATTTATATGAGCAGGGGCTGTAAAATAGTGAGCATCCGCGACAATAGAGTTTCACGGAGGCAAATCTCCGCGATAGCCAGCATGTCACGGAGGCAAATCTCCGTGATAGCTAGCGTGACGCGGAGGCAGGCCACCACAGGCCAAATTTTGACAATTATAAAAGGAACACTTAGCAGTTCAATTGAATATCACAGATTACTTTCTGAAAAATGTGGGAGAGCAGAAGGGAACGAAAAAGACTCTACCTAGGGTTAACTTTTATAATCTTTTTCACTTTTGCGTCTACACGGATTTTAAGTATACTACAATTTCTTGTAAAATCCAGATTGTCTATGACCCTTCTTCTAGGGTTGAGGCGACAAAACATGATTGTAATTGCTTAAGTCAATATTTGGTTCAAGTTTTCATTATTGTTTGTCTTGCATTTTTGTTCTTATCATTTTGATGCTTGATGACCGTGAAATGCATGTGTTAAGCTTAGGCAAAATTCGAAAGAGCAAAACCTAGGTTAGAACTAGGAATGCATGAAGTAAGTTCAAGTCTTCAAGATTTGATTCACTGTTAGGCTAGAAATATACCTAATTAGCCTTGCTTGGTTACTAAACGGGAAGATAGCGAGACACTTAATTAGGATTAAATTGTCACATCACCAGTTATAAACATAGTTGTGAAGTTAATTGTAGGTTAAATCGTTAGAGGTATGAAAGACAATAACCAAGGGCATTAACCCCGTAAATCACTCCACATAGATAATTGTCTATGACTTAGGTTGTCAAATCCGCGGTCAACAATGTAGTTATGAGGCTAAGTCACTTATGTTTAGAGATTGGAAGGATCATGAACATTTATCTTGTGAGATAATAAATGAAATCTCATTCTTGAACCAATAAGAATATAGCATTGCATGATTGTTTGGTCTTAACTGTTGATGCTTCTTAATATTTTTTTTTCGAATTATTTTGTGATTAACATAGATTTAGAAACAAACAAACTATAAATCTTGAAAACAAGCACTTTTGAAATTTGACTTAACACTTGAACTTGATAATTCAGCAAAATATTCTAGTCCCTGTGGATTTGATATCTGGCTCTTAAAGAGTTACTGTATTACTTGTACAACCGCATATGCTTGCATGTGTTTGGAGCACCGCAACGTGAGGGTGAGGCTGGACCGTCAAAATTGGAGAGCATGATGGCTGAGATGCTCAAGAAGGTGAGATCCACTTAGGAGTAGATGAAAGAAATTCGAGGAGATATATCTGGAATGGACTAGAAAGTTGAGTCACAGGTCACAACCATCAAGCAAATAGAGTAACAACTAGGTCAACTGTTGACATCCCTATGTTCTAGGCAAAATGGCACTACTTAGCAACACAATGAAAAATCCAAAGCATGATAGTCACTGTATGGCTGTGATGACTAGGAGTGGAAAAACCACTATTGATTCCCCTCTACTGGTTGTAATTCAAATGCAAAGGAAGAAAGAGATTGTGATTGATGATGATTATGAGGTTTGCTGAGCAAGAGCTTAAGGAAGAGGTTGAGTTGACTGAGGCTCAAGTTGGTGAAAAGGAGCCTGAAGCTGAGAAAGGTAAGAAACAAGAGGCCACAAAGATCTATACGGCTATCCCATGACCACCGCCACCATTCCCTCAAAGAATGAAGAAGAAGGCAGAAGATGGTAAGTTTAAGAAATTTCTTTCTATGCCTAAACGATTATCTGTGAACATACCATTGGTCGAGGCATTGGAGCAAATGCCTGGATACACCAAATTTATGAAGGACCTTGTTACGAAGAAAAGGTCTGTGAGCTGTGATCCAGTGGGTAACTTGCATTATCGCAGTGCCATAGCCGCACGGGTCCTTGCCTAGAAAAAGGAGGATCCAGGTGCCTTCACCATTCCATGTACTATTGGTGACATTGAGTTCGTGAAGGCACTCTACAACTTGGAAGCAACATCAATCTGATTCCATTAGCTGTGTTCAAGTAGCTGGGCTTGGGATCCCCCACACCGACTACTATGCAGCTATTGATGGCTGACCGTATTGTGAAAAACCTGTGGTGATCCTGTTTGATGTGCTTGTAAAGGTTGACAGATTTATATTCCCAACAGACTTCGTGATCCTAGATTACGAGGTTTACTTTGAGGTTCCCATCATTTTGGGGCTTTAGTAGATGTTGAGGCTGGCCAACTGAAATTCAGGCTTAATAAAGAGGAGGTCACTTTCAATGTCTACCAATCAATGAAGTATCCCAAAGAGTTTAGGTTTGTCTCAGCGATAGAGGATGATTCTGAGTTTCTTGACAAAATCTGAGTAATCAAGAGACTTGCGTCGTGCACGACGTTAAATCAGGCGCTTCCTGGGAGGTAACCTATAAGGTGGATTGGTGAAGTCTGAGTAACTGAATGACCTGCGTCATGCCATGACTTTAAATAAAGTACTTCTTGGGAGGCAACCCAAGTTTATTGACTTATGTGTGCTCAGTGTGCACGTGAAACAAAAACAGGCTGCAGAAAAATTTCAATATAGACTTGTACTACGAGCCTCAGTACAACTCGTAAGAGCATTGTACGGGCCGTAGTATCAGTCATGGTTAGAAGCAGATATATGTCCTGGTGCATGAGTTCATGATACAATTACTCCTATGACTCATAACTCCCATTATACGGGTCGTAATACTCACTATAGGTATGAACTATGCAAAGTATGGAATTATAGTTCAAGGTGACCTACGAGTCGTGGTATGATTCGTACCTGTATGGTACGAGTCGTATGATGAGCTCGTAGGTCCACAGGTAAGTTTTCTTAAAAGCTTTGCTATAAGTCCCAGGGATGAGTCATAGGTCCAACCTACGACTCGTGGTACGAGTCGTGATGGGCCAAACTCTTTAAATCGACCTGACTCAACCCAAATTCTTAAAAAATTCACCCTAACATATTTAAAATCCAAAATTTTCGGACCCATCTCCCACACAACAAAACCTTGAACATACAATTACCTCCCATGAATCCCTCACACCCGTAACTCAAGGAGAATCATCGATAAAGCTTGAATTTGTGCATGATTAAAGCTGCACAAGCTGAATTCCTACCCTAGTCACAGAATCACGCACGAAGTTGAGCAAGATTTTGCAAAAATCAAGTAAGTAGTTATGCCTTGGGTTGAGTAAAAGACCTTCGTACTTATATGAACTTGTTTATCAACTATGATTCCTCAAAATTCATAAAAATTGATGAGGAAAATGATCAGCAACTTGCTATGATTGTGTTGACTGGGTAGAAATTAAAACATGCTTAGAACTCGAGCATAAATTGTAAATAAATTGAGTTACGGGTTGTGAATCATTATGGGAGAACTGGATAGTTGTAAGAGTGTGAAAAATGTATGTCTAGATTGGGGAATTTTGAGTACCCAACACAAAATCAAACTTACCTGTGCAACTGACATGAACAAAGGCTAGGACAGGCTTCACAAGCTTTCCTACAACTCATGGGTTCTTACTACAAATCGTAGGATGGCTCGTTGGGATTGTCCCAAGCCAATTATATGTAAATTGATTGGTACAGAACCTAGTACAACCCGTGGTAGCCTACTATGGGTTGTACCTGACAGTCGTATCAGAAATCTAAAAGGGTCAAGTCCAATGGCTACTATACGCCCTTACTATGACTCATGGAATTGATTTGCAGGTCGTACCATGAGTCGTGGAAAATACAGAATAATGGTATTCAAGGGGTATTCTTAGACGACTCGTGGTAGGGATCGTACCATCATGTTATGGGTCGTATCGCAGAGTCGTAACTGTGATCTAAGATACTACGAGTCTTAGTATGGATCGTACCTTCTACATACGACTCATACTGAAGACACGTGAAAAAATTCAGAGGCTATTTTATTTCTTTCTTTTTCTCAGATCATACATACTAACCATGTTTCTCTAGAGGTACTATGACAATGAAGAAAAGAGCGACCAAATCTTCCCAAGGCAAGAAAGCTAGAGCTGAGATAGCTGCTCGGAGGGCATTGAGAGATGAGCCCTCCGACTTTGAGCAAGCAGGAAGCTCCCCTAGTGGTTCAGTGGAAGAGTATGGAGTTGAGACATAAGACATCTAAGAGCCATGGACCAATAGGGCTCAGGCAAAAGCATAAGTCGAAGCCCCTTCTGCCGCTCCGGTCACTACTCCCTAGTATGAAGAGGGAGCAACGGAATAGGTTCAAGAGTCTAGGAGTGGCTCTAATGATGATGAGAGGTCCGAGGAGGCCCAATCTAGAGATGGAAACAATGAGGTGGAGTCTTAGGAAGGAGAGGCCACGGAGACCTCGCTTCCAGCAGCTCATAATATTGGGTAGAGAGTACCCGATACTCTAGAAATATAATAGCAGGGTCTTTCTCTCACCACAAAAAATCACCCAAGGAGGAGTATACAGGAAGAACCGTGGATACTCACTAATGCCTTGAATGAGGTTGAGGAAATGAAGTGGATATTCAGCTTCTATGGATTTGATTGGATGGCTAGGACCTAAGAGAAGTACATTCCTGAGCCAGTCCGAGAATTCTATGCCAATTACTTGGTCACAGTGGAGCAGAAAGCTAAAAGTGGGCAAAAGGTGAAAGAATAGCCCAAGCTTGAGAGCATGATGGTGCAAGGTTGCACAGTTGACATCTCAGAGCGCAAAATCGCTCGGATACTATATGGGCCTCAATTTAGAGCATCGGAATTGAAAGTTGAGTTCGACTACAGAATAGATGCCCTAAAGAGGATAAAGAAATTGGGCCATGAGGAGAAGTAGAGACAAGTTAAGTGGTTAGTCGGAGTCCTAGCAAAGGACAAGGAAGAAGTTGAATGGGTGACTAGTGGGAAGTAGGTCACCAAATCTTCACTGAATTTCATAGAGAAGGCCTGCTAGATGCTAGTTCGCCACTAGTTGGCATCAACAGTAAACAAAAACACCATCAGTACAAACAGAGAAACATTGGTGGCATGTATCATGTCATGATATGCCATAAACATTCCATGGGTCATTGCAGAGGAGATCCAAGATCGGGCTATAGGATTAAGCACTACCATCCCATTCTCGAGACTCATTTTCATATTATGTATAGAAGCAGGTCTTACGGTGCATTCTGACAATTAGCGGTTGATTGGAGGGAAGAGGATAGAGGACACAGGGTTGAATCGGGATGAAATGAACCCAGTGAGCCAAGAGAGACTTCCTATCGCAGTCCTGGTACCACGAGCAGCTGGGGGCAAGAAGGTTAATGCCCTCACCTCACAGGAGCAAGACGAGACACTGACTATAGAGGCTGGTCATTCAGAGGCAGCTCCCAACACTACTACTACACTTCTGGTGGGTCTTCGGAGCCACACACCAACGGGTTATGTTTTGGTACCATATGACTTCCTCTAGAAGCTAGCAAAGAGGCTGACGATAACTGAAAGAAAAATACAATCAATGATAAAAAACGTCAAGCCTTGGGTGAAAGCAGAAATTGAGGAAGCCATGAGAGGGTTACATGGGTTGATAGATGGGTTTGAGCGCAGGTTCAATGAGTGCTTGGCAGAGTAGCCAGACACTAGTAGCCTCCAGGAGGAGTTGGGGGTTCTTCATAACCAAGTGACCGAGCTGTTGTCTAGATAGCCAGCGATCATAGCAGCCCCCACTCTTCTGGACTTGGATGCTGAGGTCGATGAGGAGCTCAATTTTGAGGCATATTGGGTCCCATCGAGTACAAGTGGAAGAAAAGGAAAGAAGAGGATCTTGGAGGAGGATGAAAACGATCCCTCAAGGAAGAAGAAAAAGAAAGAGAAAAAGAAAAGAAAGCGGACGAGACTAGAGATCCTTCAAGCTCATGATGAACATATTTTGGAGCTGTAGGAGTGAGCAAGAGGAGAAGGGAGCTCCACTACTGCCCAGATAGCTGATCCTGAGGTCGCAAAAGACATCGAGCATAATAGGGGTTAACCGATCCCCCAACGGATATACAAGTAAGTGTACCGGCCACCGTTAGCACCACAGATGCAACGGAGGTGCTACCTCTACAGGATGAAAGAAGCACTTAGTGCACCACATGTATGTCTCTTTTTCTTGTGCTTTTATATTCTATGCTTCGGGGACGAAGCATGCTTTTTAAAAGCGGAGGGAGTGTACTTGTATTTTTGAGATTTTTGATTTATCTGAGGGTTTTTCTTGCTGTTTTTCTTTTCCCTCGGGCATAATATCTAGTAGAATCAGCATGTTTAGGTTGTTTTTGTTTAAGTAAAAGTAGATTAGATATACTTTGCAGCCAATAAATGCACTAGTTTGTTACTTTTGAAAAAATTGACCTTGTTAAAATTTTTTGATGTTAGCTGTGTAGTTTAATTAGAATTGCATGACTTCTGTAGATATTTGTATGGCATTTAATTTATGAGCATGAATAATTGTAGTTAGCCGTGCATGAACTGAATAGGTAGATTCAATGTAAACCGGTACCATGAGTGAGTGAGGCCATATACCTAGTTCAATACTGCGTAGAGGATCTAGAACTTACCCAGTTGGTCTTTGCATAGGCTTTAGGATAGTTGGTTCGGAGATGATCATAGGCTTTTATTGATAGATGAGCCACTTTAGCCTAAAATGCTCTACCAAATGATGATGAATCCCTTGATCCTGATTTTGAGCCTTAAATTAACATTTTACTTTGATTAAGTGAATCTGTTTTGGCCCTAGTCCCTCGTTGGACATTGTGAATCTCAACCCAGGCACAATGCCTAAGTTGAGGGTGGATATAATAGGGGTGCATAGACTATGGGGAGGTGAAAAAGGAAAATAAAGGAAAAAGGGTTAAAAATGAGGTGTGGTGTGATAAAAAAAAAAACTGAAAAAGAAAAGTTGAAAAGAAAAATGGAGAAAAGGGAGAAAAGAAGTTGAAAAAGTGGAAAATAGGGAAAAAAGGTGTAAGGATGGTTTATTCACTAAAATTCCATATTTACCATACCCAGCTCGAAACCTACATTACAAGCCGAACAAAGTCCTATAGTGATCCTAGTTTAGCTGTCCGAAGAGCCAATGCAGAGAAAATAAGGGCAAGCCTATGGTATCCGATTTGCAGTATTTGAAACTTCTTTGGGAGAGTGAGATTCCCAGTTGTTTAGTCCCAAGTTCATCATATTTTATATTTGTGAGCGTTAGGGACTTCTTTTGCTGTGAGGGTACCTGGTTTGTGTTGCATTTTAACATTAATTTGTGTGAAAAACATTGGTGATGTCTCGATTCTCTACTGATAGCTATATGCCATATCTTGATCCTTGTATGTCATTGATTGTGGTTAGATGTGTACATAGCTGACTTAGTTTGAATAGAAAAAGGGTCAGTAGCTGGTTCTGGTTTATAGTGCAAATTTTGTTGTGTTGGCAGTAGGTATTCTGGGTGTACTTTCTAGTTAACCATCATTTTTAGTTTTTCTTTTCTTTGCTTGAGAAGAAGCAAAAGTATTAATTTGAGGGTGCTGATGAGGCTTGAGGATGAGGTAGCTGATGATGAGAGTGAGCAAACTCTGCCTAGGGAGAATCCCACTATTCGGTGGAGAGTGCCCGGTGCACAAGAGATCTATGAGCAGGGTCTCTCTCTCACCACCAAGAACCACCCTAGGCGGAGTATTAAAGAATAATCATGGATCCTCACCAATGAAGTGAATGAGGTGGAGGAGATAAAGCTGATATTCATTTTCTACGGATGGTGGAGGAGATAAAGCTGATATTCAGTTTCTACGGATTTGAATGGATTGCTAGAACCCTGGATCGATACAGTTCAGAGATAGTCTGAGAGTTTTATGCCAATTATTTGGCTACTATGGAGTAGAAACAAAGGATGGGCAGAAGTTGAAAGATTAGCCCAAGTTGGAGAGTGTAATGGTGCAAGGCCGCACCTATGACATATTTGAGAATACTATTACTCAGGTATTATATGGGCCTCAATTCATATCATCACAGGCTACACATGAGTTTGACTATAGGATGAACGCCATGAAGAAGATTAAGCATATAGGTTATGAGGAGAAGAAGAATCAAATAAAATGGCTCTTTGGTGTCATTTTTTAGGACAAGGAAGCAGTTAATGGGTGACTAGTGGAAAGAAGGTCACCAAATCTTCGTTGAATTTCATAGCGAAGGCCCGCTGGATGCTAGTTCGCCACAGGTTGGCACCAATGGTAAATGAAAGCACCCTTAGTGTAGATAGAGTAGTATTGGTGGCATGTATCATGTCAAGATATGCTATCAATATTCCGAGGGTCATTATAGAGGAAATCCGAGATCAAGCTATAGGATTGAGCAATACTATCCCATTCCCGAGAATCATATTTAGATTATGTAATGGAAGCAGGTCTTAGGGTGCATGATGAGGTAGAGCGATTGATTGGAGGGAAGAGCATTGCAGATATTGGGCTCATTCGAGGTGAGATGACTCGGTGAGCTAGGTTAGACTTCACACTATAGTCTCACTATCTTGAGCATCTGGAGTAAGTAGGTTGATGCCCCCACCTCAGCAGAGTAGGAAGAGATACCGGTTATAGAAGCAGGCCACATAGACATGGGTTCCTAGCACATCTGTCGCACCTCCTATGGGTCTTCCAAGCCAAACCATAGTAGGATATATGCTAGTGCCTCAGGATTTTCTACAAAAGATGGCGAAGAGACTGACTATGACCGACAGAAAGATGCAGTCTATGATGGAGAATGTGAAGCCTTGGGTGAAGGCTAAGATTGAGGCAGTTGCACGGGTCTTGGATGCCCGACTTTATAGGTTTGAGCGTCGCTTCAATGAGCACATGACAAAGCAGTCTAATGCAGGTAGTCTTAATGAGGAGTTGGGGGCTCGTTGGAGCCAAGTGACTAAGCTATCATCTCGACAACCGGCAATTCTAGAAGCCCTCGCTCTTCCTAACTTTGATATTGAGATTGATGATGAGCTTGATTTGGCGGCAAGGGAGCTGACTAGAGTAAATGAGGCAAAGGGAAGAAGAGGGTCTCAGAGGATGTTAAAGATGAGACCCTAAAGAAGAATAAAAAGAAGGAGAAGAAAGAACACTAGCGGGCAAGAGTGGAGAGTCAGTAGACTCACGACAAGCATAGGCCGGAGTTTCTTGAGAGAGCTAGAGGAGCGGGTAGCTCCACCACTGCCCATGTTGAGCTTGCAGGTGGAAAGGACTCTCTGGAAAATATACATTCAGCTGCAGTTGTTACCGAGGTCACAGAGGCAAGCACTACTATTGAGGGGGTGACCATTCCCCCCGTAGATGTACCATTGAGTGCACCGGCCACTGCTAGCGCTACGATCGCAGTGGAGTTACCACCTACGCGAGATGAAAGGAGCGTTTAGTGTGCCACGGGTATGTCACTTTCCCTTGTGTTTTTATATCCTATGCTTTGGGACAAAGCATGCTTTTCCAAAGGGGAGGGGTATACTTGTATTTTTGGGACTTTTGATTCGTTCGAGGTTTTTTCTTTTCCTATTTCTTTTCCCTCGGGCATGCTATCTAGTAGAACCAACATGTTTAGGTTGTTTTTGTGTTTTTGTTTAATTAGAAAGTAGCTTAGGATTATTCTGCCAATAAAATGCAGTGGTTTTGAAGTTTTGAAATAAAAATGACCCTGTTTAAAATTTTTTTTTGATGTTAGTTGTACCTGTTGATTGAAAAGCATAATTTTCTGTAGATCTTTTTGTGTCATTTAGTGTACTAGCATGAGTAGTTATAGTTAGCCATGTATGAACCGAACAGGTAGAATGAACATGTACCATGAGTGAGTCAGGATTAATACTTAGTTCAATATTGCATAGAGGATCTAGAACTTGCCTGATTGGTCTTTACATAGGTTTTAGGATGGTTGGTTAGGAAAGGATCATAGACCCTTTTTGTTTAGCCCATTTTAGGTTAAATTTCCCTACCAAAATGATATGATTCCCTTGATCCCTAATTTAAGTCTTAACGTTGACCCATTTTTCTTGATTACAACAAAGCCTTGATTTTTATGATTATTCTATAACTTGAGTTGCGGTAACAAGATAGTTAGTTTGGAATAAATTGATAACGGCTCAATTGAAATCTCTCATGCGACCTAACCCGATGATTGAGTATAGTCTTTCAATAGGCACGAACCAGTCATTTATATGAACCTTAGTTATAAATTCTACAAGTAAGGATTGGGATATATCATGAGTGTAAACTTAAAGTGGTTATGAACCCATGGGAGAACACTTACCCTTGGTAAACAACAACTGATTTTAAATCTTGTTTCACAATTGTTTTTTATAAACCCCCAAATTTGGAGATAATATACCTAAAATCTTAAATACCCGCATTAGTATAGTTACCATATTCTCTTTGGGTTCGACCTCAACCTTGTTGGGTTCATTATTGACAACGTCCGCTTCATACTTTATCAGGAGTGTGAGTTTGAGCGTTATCAAAAAGGTGGAAGGTGGAGCTACAAGTATGTAGTGCCAAGGTGGGTTTAGTCATTAAAATCGCATATTTACCATACCCATCTCGAAGCCTACATTACAAGTTGAACAAAGTCCTATAGTGATCTTAGTTTAGCTGTCCGAAGAGCCAAAGTAGAGAAAATAAAAGCAAGCCTATGGTATCCGATGTGCAATATTTGAAACTTCTTTGGGATAGCGAGAGTCCCATTTGTTTAGATCCAAGTTCATCATATTGTATATCTATGAGTGTTGGGGACTTCTTTTGTTGTAAGGGTACCTGGTTTGTGTTGCATTTTACCATTTATCTATGTGAAAAGCATTGATGATGGCTTGATTCTCTGTTGATAGCTGGATGCCATATCTTGATCCCTGTATGTCATTGATTGTGGTTACATGTGTTCATAGCTGCTTTAGTTTGAAAAGAAGAAGGGTCAATAGCTGGTTCTGGTTCATACTGCAAATTTTGTTGTGTTGATTGTAGGTATTCTAGGTTTACTTTCTAATTAAGCGTCATTTTTAGTTTTTGTTTTCTTTGCCTGAGGACATGAGTCTTAAGTTGAGGGTGTTGATGTGCTGTGAGTTTACAACACTTTTGACACTTAAAACTGAAAAAATAGCATGGAATTAGGTATGTTTATATGGATATGAGGTGCTTTTACTTTGTTTTCAGGGAAAAATAGGTGTTGGAGTGAAAATGTGCAGAAGATGGATAAAGTTGCAGATTTTGGGCCAAATACAGATCTCAGTATGAGTCGTACCTAGATTGTACTAGCTGTACTAAGACTCGTGAAGAAGTCCAGAAGATTGGTACAAGGCAAAGGCAAAGTACGACTCTTGGTACGAGCCATAACTTGAGTCATAGAAAACTTCAAAGAATTTTGATGTTACACCCCATAAGTTTCTAGCGTTTAGACGGCCTATTCGCATGTTGATTGAGAGTTTTAGAGTGTCATACGTACGAGGAAAGGGCCTCGAAAAAGGCCGAACGAGTGCCAAGTTGGAATTTCACGAGCGGAGGCTAAACCAAGCTTCCCAGAGGGGCTAAGTGGCACGGAGCTACTCCTCAGCATTAGCCAACGTGGCACAGAGCAGAATCAGCGCGTTGGGAAACGTGCCATGTTGCCTTGTCTGCAGCCTCAAGTATATAAGGGTCTCACACATAGAAATGAGATCATAATTCATATATCTTCGACCAACAGAGAATAGGGACGCAGGAAAACATTTAATTTTCATCTGATTTACGCCACTAAACGCCGTCCAAATCCAAATTAACTTCGAGTATCAAAGTATAAGGCTACAGGGAGCATTTCTACGGAGTTAGTTTCGTGAAATTCTCCCGGCAAATCATCGTCCCGCCGAGCCAAAGTTGTTGGAATTGCTCCAAACTAGTGTCAATACAATCCCAGGCTTAAAGTAAGCATTTCTCCCTTCTAGACTTTTGAGAAATAATGAGGTTTCGACCGTGTTCCATAAAGTTAGAATATAGTTAATATTTATATATAAAGTTTTCCTTTTTCCCAAACTTAGTGTTAAAACTAGTCCTATCATTCCAGTAACACGATTTTAGTTGGGAAGAGCTATTGAATACTAATTGGAACCTATCAGTTAATCAGAAATCGACAATTGAGGTATGTTAAGGCATTTTCTTTCGGCAAGTTAGTTTCTTAAGAATAGTAATCCAGTATGAATCCCAGTAAAGCATGTCAGGAGTATGTTATCATGTTCAGTTGTTGTTGTCAGTTGAGACTCGCAAATTGTATTGTTTTGGGCTGGATTATACTTGTATAGCTTTCGTAACCACGCCAAGGTTAATAGTTGTGTCGCTACCCGCCAGGGGCGAGGATACGTTGCTCTACGGAGCGGCATGCCGTCCGCAAGGGACAAAGATGGGGATCCAAATCCTTATATTTCCATGGTTGGCCTTATACACACCCCCGCCGAGCGTTTACGCCCGAGGTGTAGATATCAGGAGTTCTCCAGACTCAGACTCAGACACAGCTACAGTTAGGGGCCGAGCAGGCCCAATTGCAGACCCAAGGGATCGGCAGGACGCTTATAGCTGGTAGTTGACGCAGTATGACCTGGATAGGGGTATATAGATTGAGGTGTACTCACTAGGGCTAATGGGGGCCCAGGTGGGTTTTTCTGTGCTGATTGTACCTTTCGGCTTATGGGGGCCAGGTAAGGTTTATGTTTGCTTTAGTTGCTAATAGTTAGACAGTAGGACGCCTCGTTTGTCAGGTATGACCCCTACTCTCCTTATCTCAGTTATGTTTAGTACTGATTTAACTACTTCAATCATTCTCAGTCTGTTTCCTTTACTTCGGTTATTGTCAGTTCTATTTCCTTACTTTCAGTTATTTAAAGTTACTACTTTACATAGTCAGTACCTTGGTACTGACACCCTCTTTTGGGGCGCTGCATTACTTTCCTGCAGGTAAAAATAGACGAGGAGAAGGTCCTCGTAGTTCCAGTCAGCCGTACAGAGCCATCAACTCCTTTATTTCGGAGCTTGTGTTATAGAGGTTTATTTCTTTTATTTGTACAATATGGGTAGGTCAGGGCCCTGTCCCGACCATATTATTACTCCTAGAGGCTTGCAGATTGCATTACTTCCCTGTGGTTAGACGATATCGGCCGTGTGGGGCCTATATGTGTTTTATACTATGTGTATTGTCTGTAGGGCCCTGTTTATCTATTGATTGGTGGCCTTGTCGGTCATAGCTCAGTTTAGCATCTGATTTCGCTTTCCATTTATAACTAGGTATCATGGTGGCCTTGTCGGCCTGCATAGGACTCCCTATGTTTGTTTGTCTCTAGTTAGCTGTTTATTTTTCACAGGTGGCTATAGGCCATGTCGGCTGGGGGTTATATTTACAACCGCTATATAACCCGTTGTTTTCTTGATTCTAGAGTTAGAGTCAGCTCAGCAGTTCAGGTCCTAGTAGGGCACCAGGTTCCAGTCATGCCTCCCAAGGTGGGGCATGACAAACTTGGTATCAGAGCATGTCTTATCCTAGGGAGTAGCCGTGCTAAGTAGAGTCTTGTCCATGAATGTGTTGTGCACCACATACTATATGCAGGAGCCTGCAAGGCATGATAGGATGGTTACTCTTCCTTCTTATTCGGTCGTTCTATAGAGCGGTACAGTATAGGATTTAGTCCCTAAGCTCTTTATACTCTTTTGCTGACAGAGAAATGTCGGACCAGCGACACCCTACGATAGGAAGGAGGCTAGATGTAGCAGCGGGAGAGGTCACCAGCAGGGTGCCCCAGCCTCGGTCTTAATTGGCCCGATCTGAGGACGATACGGAGGTATCATCTCGACCTCCCCAGTAGTCTCCACCACATCAGGAGCCGCTTGGGATGGCCGGTGTGACGGCACCGCCTCCAGCAGTTTCTATACCCATACCATCTGACTAGTATGTCAGGAGCGCGGTGGTTATACTAGCCTAGATAATGGCTGCTCAGCGCCAGCCAGTGCCACCTACAGTTGCAGAATCCATTGGAGGGCCTGGTAGCTCGAGGGTTCGAGAGTTCCTAGCACTAAGTCCCCCGCAATTTTGAGGGACAGATCAGACCGAGGACCCTCAGGACTTGTTAGACCAGATGTAGAGGATTTTCAGGGTGATGCATGCTATACCCACAGAGTCAGTTGAGTTGGCGGTATTCTAGCTACGGGACATCGCCGTACTGTGGTATGAGAGTTGGGAGAGGTCCCGAGGGAGAGATGTTCCCCCTCCGACCTGGACCAGCTTCTTAGAGGCTTTCTTGGATCATTACCTATCGCAGGAGATTTGACAGGCCCGGGTTGATCAGTTCCTCCACTTGGAGAAGGGGTCGATGAGTGTTCGGGAATATGCCATGCGGTTTGATTCCTTGGCTCGATATGCACCAGCCTTTGTTGACATAATGCGGCCAGGGTACACCGCTTTATTATGGGGTTAAACCCAGAATATGTTGAGACCTGCATCACAGCCACACTGCGAGAGGATATGGATATCACCCATGTGCAGGCTTTTGCTTAGAATATTGAGGGTATCAGACAGAGGCAACGGGAGATTAGGAGGACAAGTCAGGGGCAGCGCCACAGGGACAGACCGGGTGAATTACAGGAGGAGTCCCGGGGAGGACCTAGGCCACGGTTATTAGATAGGCCACCTAGACCCCCTCCTCCACCACAGCGGTAGAGGAGCAGGTCTGGTCGCCGAGGGCAGCTAGAGCCCGGTGAAGATTCGCAAGTAGTAGGTTCACAACAACAGAGTGGAGTGGAGTAGAGTGGGTTTACAATACCACTTTGCCCTATTTGCAGTCGACGCCACTTTGGAGCATGCAGGTGTGGTTCCACAGCATGCTACATTTGTGGACAGGAGGATCATCAGATGAGGAATTGTCTAGCTAGGGGTCAAGGTGACCGGGATCGACAAGATAGGTCCTGTGTAGGATCACGAGCTCCAGCATCCCCGGCAAGGCGTAGGCCCTCAGTTTCAGCCGGCAGAGGCCGAGGCAGATCAGGGGCCTCCAGTTCAGGTGCCGGCCCAGACCATACTTATGCACTACCGGGGCGGCAGGAGTCAGAGTTGTCACCAGATGTTATGAAAGGTATGCTGAACATTTGCTCTCATCCTGCTTATGTGTTGATAGATCCAGGATCCACCTTGTCCTATGTTACACTATTAGTGGCTTGAAGTTTAGTATTATGCCGAAATTTCTTCAGCGACCTTTCTTAGTGTCTACACCCGTTGGTGACTCTATTATAGCCAGAAGGGTCTATCGAGGGTGTACAGTAGAGGTTGCCAATCGTCTGACTACGGCAAATTTGATAGAACTAGAAATGGTTGATTTTGATGCCATTATGGGCATGGATTGGCTAGATCATGCTATGCCAATGTCGAAAGTTGGACCAAGATTGTCCGATTCCACTTTCCAGGGGAGGCAGTATGGGAGTGGAAAGGTAGTACAACCACGCCAAAAGGTAGGTTTATTTCCTATCTTCGGGCGAGAAAATTGATAGCAAAAGGGTGCATTTATCATATTGTCAGAGTTCAGGATATTCGGGCAGAGCCTCCGACCCTTCAGTCTATTCCAGTGGTTAATGAATTTCCCGACGTATTTCCATATGAGCTTTTTGGTATTCCCCCAAAAATGGAAATTGATTTTGTAATTGATCTATTACCAGGCACTCAGCCTATATCTATTCCTCCATATCGGATGGCTCCTTCTGAACTCAGAGAACTAAAGGAACAATTGAAGGATTTGCTAGACAAGGGCTTTATCAGGCCGAGTACCTCACCATGGGGTGCGCCAGTTCTGTTCGTAAGGAAGAAGGACGGCTCCCTCCGTATGTGTGTAGATTATCGGCGGTTGAATAAAGCCACTATCAAAAATAAGTACCTGCTTCCTAGAATAGAAGATTTGTTTGATCAGCTACAAGGAGCGAGTTATTTTTCAAAGATTGACTTAAGGTCAGGATATCATCAGGTCCGGGTTCGTGAAAGAGATATTCCAAAGACTGCCTTCAAGACCAGATATAGCCACTTTGAATTTATAGTCATGTCCTTGAGACTGACAAACGCCCCAGCGGTGTTCATGGACCTGATGAACAACATTTTCAGACCATACCTGGACTTGTTCGTGATAGTATTTATCGATGATATTCTGGTGTATTCCCGTTCAGAGGCAGATCACCGGGATCATCTACGGACAGTGCTCCAAATTCTCATAGATAGCCAGCTATATGCAAAATTTTCTAAATGTGAATTTTGGCTGAATTCAGTAGCCTTCTTGGGCCATATTGTGTCAGATGCTGGTATAGAGGTAGATACGTAGAAGATAGAGGCAGTGAAAACATGGCCTAGACCTACCACTCCGACCGAGGTACGTAGTTTCCTGGGGTTAGCCAGGTATTACAGAAGGTTCGTGGAAGGATTTTCCACTTTAGCAGCAGCTTTAACCAAATTGACGCAGAAGGCAGCAAAATTCCATTGGACTGAGGCATGTGAGCAGAGCTTTCAGGAACTGAAAGACAGATTGACATTGGCACCGGTGCTAGCGTTGCCAGAAGGAACAGAGGGTTATGCAGTCTATTGTGACGCTTTGGGTGTTGGGTTAGAATGTGTTTTGATGCAGCATGGTAAGGTGATTTCCTATGCCTCTAGGTAATTGAAGAAACATGAGAAGAACTACCCTACCCATGTCTTGGAGTTAGCTACGATGATTCATGCCTTGAAAATATGGAGACACTACCTGTATGGCGTCCACGTAGATATTTTCACTGATCACAAAAGCCTGCAGTAATTTTCACCCAAAAAGAGTTGAATCTGCGACAGCGTCGCTGGTTGGAGCTGTTAAAGGATTATGATGTGAATATTTTATATCACCCAGGAAGGGCCAATATTGTAGTAGATTCCCTTAGCCGCAAATCCATGGGAAGCCTGGCATATTTACAGCCCGAGTGGCAGGAATTGGCCCGAGAATTGCATCAGCTAGCTAGTTTAGCCGTTCATATAATGGAATCAGGAGAAAATGGAGCAGTAATTGTGTCATCATTGGTTTTGGAAGTGAAAAAATGGCAGTATGAGGATCCTTGCCTGGTTCAGCTCAGAAATAGGGTCCAGCGAGGGGAAGTGACCGATTTCCAGGTAACCGAGGATAGAGTTTTGAGATATAGGGATTGCCTCTGCGTTCCAGACATGGCAGGGCTTCGCCAGCAAATTATGGGTGAGTTACACTATGCCCGTTACTCTCTCCATCCAGGTTCGATAAAAATGCACCATTACGTAAAAGAGATTTACTGGTGGCCGGAATGAAAAAGGGGATAGCAGAATTCGTAGCTCAATGTCCCAATTTCCAATAGGTGAAAGCTGAACATCAGAAACCAGGTGGAGTGACACAAGATATAGCCGTGCCTTTAAGGAAATAAGAGGCAGTTAATATGGACTTCGTGGTAGGGTTACCTCGTACCAGGCATAAATATGATTCTATTTGGGTAATTGTTGACAGGTTGACAAAATCAGCTCACTTTCTGCCAGTAAGGGCTACCTTTTCAGCCGAAGATTATGCTAAGCTGTACATTAGAGAAATAGTCCAATTTCATGGTGTTCCGTTGTCAATCATCTCTGACAAAAGAGTGCAGTTTACAGCTATGTTTTGGCAATCTTTTCAGAGGGGCCTGGGGACGCAGGTTAGCCTGAGCACAACCTTCCATCCTCAGACAGACAGACAGGCAGAACATACCATCTAGACGCTCGAGGATATGTTACAAGCTTGTGTGCTAGATTTTGGAGGCAGCTGGGATGAACATCTACCGCTTATTGAATTTGCCTATAATAACAGTTATCATTCAGCAATTCAGATGGCGCCTTATGAAGCGTTATATAGGTGGAGGTGCAGGTCTCCAGCTGGATGGTTTGAGGTAGGATAATCAACATTGATCGGGCCAGATATTATTCATTAGTTAGAAGAGAAAGTAAAGCTTATCAGGGAATGTCTGGTGACAGCTCAGAGTCGCCAGAAATCTGATGCCGATGTGCGGCGAAGAAACCTAGAATTTAATATGGGTGACTGGGTATTCCTGAAGGTTTCACCGATGAAGAGTGTGATGCGATTTGGTAAGAAAGGTAAGATCTGCCCGAGGTTTATTGTGCCTTATCAGATTCGTCGAAGGATAGGTCAGGTGGCTTATGAATTGGATTTACCTCCAGAATTAGAATCCGATCACCCAGTTTTTCATGTATTAATGCTGGCGAAGTGCATAGGAGATCCCTCCCGGATTGTCCCAGTCAAAGACATCCGAATCACTGAGGAGTTAGTGTATGAAGAAGCTCCAGTAGGCATACTAGATCGGCAGATCCGCAGACTAAGAACTAAAGATGTTGCTTTCATTAAAGTGTTATGGCGAAATAAGAACCGAGAGGAGATGACCTGGGAAGCATAAGATGATATGAAAACCAGATATCCTCAGTTATTTTAGACTTAGTCAGATTGTGCAGCCAGAGGTATGTTGTTATTGTTGTTTCATAAGTTTCATTATATACATGTATATGTGGAGTAGTTGACTTCAGTATATTGTGAAATGAATGCCATAGTCTTGTGTGGAGTACCTATATCGGACTTTTCTGCATTTCAGGGTTTTTGTATAGTCCATATGATAGGGGAGACTCTGCCGAAATTTTTCTAGAATAAGTAATTGCAAGGTTAAGGTTCTTGCAAGTAGAAGTTAACATTCGAGGATGAATGTTCTTAAGGGGGGAAGGATGTTACACCTCGTAAGTTTCTAGTGTTTAGACGGCCTATTTGCATGTTGGTTGAGAGTTTTAGAGTGTCATACGTACGAGGAAAGGGCCGGTGGAAAGGCCGAATGAGTGCCAAGTCGGGATTTCATAAGAGGAGGCCGAACCAAGCTTCCCAGAGGGGCAAAGTGGCACGGAGCTGCTCTTTCGTGTTAGCCAACGTGGCACGGAGCAAAATCAGCACGTTGGGCAACGTGGCACATTGCCTTGTCTGCAGCCTCAAGTATATAAGGGTCTCACACTTAGAAATGAGATCATAATTCATATATCTTCGACTAGCAGAGAATAGGGACGCAGGAAAACATTTAATTTTCATCGATTACGCCGCTAAATGCCATCCAAATCCAAATTAACTTTGGGTATCGAAGTATAAGGCTGCAGGGAGCATTTCTATGGAGTTAGTTTTGTGAAATTCGCCCGACAAATCATCGCCCCGCCGAGCCAAAATTGTTGGAATTTCTCCAAACTAGTGTCAATACGATCTCAGACTTAAAGTAAGAATTTCTCCCTTCTAGTCTTTCGAGAAATAATGAGGTTTCAACCGTGTTCCGTAAAGATAGAATATAGTTAATATTTATATATAAAGTTTTCCTTTTTGCCGAACTTAGTGTTAAAACTCGTCCTGTCTTTCCAGTAACACAATTCCAGTTGGGAAGAGCTATTGAATACTAATTGGAACCTATCAGTTAATCAGAAACCGGCAATCGAGGTATGTTAACTCTTTTCTTTCGGCAAGTTAGTGTCTTCAGCATAGTAATCCAGTATAAATCCCAATAAAGCATGTCAGGAGTATGTTATCATGTTCAGTTGTTGTTGTCACTTGAGACTCACAAATTGTATTGTTTTGGGCTTGATTATACCTGTATAGCTTCCGTGACCACCCCAGGGTTAATAGCTGTGTCGCCGCCCGCCAGGGGCGAGGATACGTCGCTCTACGGAGCAACATGCCATCCGCAAGGGACAAAGATGGGGATCCAGATCCTCATATTGCCGTGGTTGGCCTCATACACACCCCTGCCGAGCGTTTATGCCCGGGGTGTAGATATTAGGAGTCCTCTTGACTCAGACTCAGACACAGCTACAGTCATGGCCCAAGTGGGCCCAATTGTAGACCCAGGGGATCGGCAAGACACTTATAGCAGGTAGTTGACTCAGTATGACCTGGATAGGGGTATATAGATTGAGGTGTACTCACTAGGGCTAATGAGGGTCCAGGTGGGTTGTTTTGTGCTGATTGTACATTCTAGCTTATGGGGGCCAGGTAAGGTTTATGTTTTCTTTAGTTGCTGATAGTTAGACAGTAGGACGCCTCGTTTGTCAGGTATGACCCCTACCCTCCTTATCTCAGTTATGTTTAGTACTGATTTCACTACTTCAATCATTCGCAGTCCGTTTCCTTTACTTTAGTTATTGTCAGTTCTGTTTCCTTACTTTCAGTTATTTAAAGTTACTGCTTTACATACTCAGTACCTGTGGTAGTGACACCCTTTACTGGGGCACTGCATTACTTACCTGCAGGTACACATAGACCAGGAGCAGGTCCCTCATAGTTCCAATCAGCCATATAGAGCCATCAACTCCTTTCTTCCGGAGCTTGTGTGATAGAGGTTTAATTCTTTTGTTTGTATAGTATAGGTAGGTCGGGGCCCTGTCCCGACCATCTTGTTACTCCTAGAGGCTTGAAGATCACATTACTTCCCTGTGGTTAGACGATATCGATTGTGTGGGGCCCATATGTGTTTTAGACTATATATGTTGGCCGTGTGGGGCCCTGTTTAGATGTTGATTGGTGGCCTTGTCGGTCATAGCTCAGTTTAGCATCTGATTTCGCTTTCCAGTTATAACTAGGTATCATGGTGGCCTTGTCGGCCTGTATATGACTCCCTATGTTTGTTTGTCTCCGGTTAGCTGTTTATTTTTCACAGGTGGCTATAGGCCTTGTTAGCCGGAGGTTGTATTTACAACCGCTATATAGCTCATTGTTTTCTTGATTTTGGAGTTAGAGTCAGCCCTGCACCAAAAGTGCTTAGGCTCAGTCAGCTCAGCAGTTCAGGTACTAGTAGGGCACCAGGTGCCAGTCATGCCTCCCAAGGTGGGGCGTGACATTTGCATAGTTGAAGTCTTCTAGTATGGGTAGCAATTACAGATCGTAACATCTACCAACAACCCATACCTAGAACCGTGGAAAACTTCAGAGATTTTTGGAACCTGGCAAATCTCATGTTACGACAAGCTTTTATAAGTCATAGGAGCAAGGTACGAGGCATACCAAGATATTCATAGAAATATTAAGAGGATGCCAGAGTTCTCAGTATCAAACCACGACTTTATTGTATGACTCATGGGATCATGTTATGATTCGTACCAGAGGCCAACACTTAGCAAATTCCGCAGAAGAGAAGGGATGTACGAGACAAGGAACGACCCGTACAATCTTGTTACAGGTCGCATGAGGAGTCGTATAAAGTGTCGGCACCAGATTTGGATATTTCCCTGTTAACACAAAATAGGATTTTATTATTTTTATAAATACTTTTTAGGTTTAGTTTAGTAATAAGGTCGATCATTAAGCAATCATTAGACATTCATTATCAGTTTGTAATCAGTTTTTGACAATATTGGAGAGCAATTCTTGAGACCTTAACTTGGATTTTCTCAATTGTTCTTGAATTTGTTCATCATCTTTTCTTGCAATATTCAAAGCAGGTTTTCTTTCAATCATCGTTGTAAGTATTCAATTATGTATTTGTTTATGAATACTAATCTTAATCTTATAATCATGAGTTGCTAAAAACTCCACAACTAGGGTTGTGGGAACCATGGTGGATTAACAAAATAGGGTTACACAAAGTGTTACGAAACCAATGCTAAACACTTGTATTGTAATCTCTTCATCTTTAATGTTAAAAAAGCGCAATGTTAGGACTTGCTCAAATTCTTTACTTGCTTGAACCTAGAGAAATAGAGATTAGGAAAAGAGAATTACAACAAAGCCATGATTTTTATGATCATTGTATAACTTGAGCTGCGGTCGCAGGATAGTTAATTTGGAAAAAATTGATAACGGTTAAATTGAAATCGCTCATGAGACCTAACCCGATAATTGAGTATAGTCATCCAATAAGGTCGTTTGGATGAACCCTAGTTATCAGTTCTATAAGTAATCATTGAGATAGATCACGAGTGTAAACTGGAAGTAGTTATGAGCCCATGGGGAACACTTAGCCTAGTTAATTGTAAAAATTGATAAACAACAACTGATTTTAAATCTTGTTTACAATTGCTTTCTATAAACCTCCCAATTTGGAAATAACATACATAAAAGCTTAAATACCTGTGTTAGTCTATATCTTGACCATATTTCCTATGTGTTCGATCCCAACCTTCGTTGGATTCTTTATTGACAACGTCCTTTCATACTTTATCAGCAGTGTGAGTTTGAGTGTTATCAGTTTTATAGCATACCCCCTGGTCTCTAGTGCTCCACCTTCACTTGTTGACAATTTGGACACTTAGCCACAAACTCCGCTATGTCCTTCTTAATGCCATTCCACAAATAGACCTCTCGTAGGTCACAGTACATCTTTGTGGAACCTGGATAGATAGAATATCAGGAACCATGAGCCTCATGCAACATCTGTTCTCTCAAATTATCAACACTTGGAACACATAAACGACTTTAATATCGAAGCACAAAATCTCTCCCTTGGGAGAAGACCTCCACTTTCTAATTCTGAATTGCTTCCTTCAACTTCACTAGGATAGGGTCTTCATCTTGACTATCCTTGACCTCAGTCACCAATGACGATTCGGACCCATTTTGAACAACAATACCCCCATATGTCGAGTCAATAAGGCAAACCCCTAACTATGCAAGTGGATGCACATCCTTCCTTAACTCATTCCTCCCATCCTCAACATGGGATACACTCTCCATAGACAATCTACTAAGGTTATTCGCTACCATACTGGCCTAGCCCATATCATAAAGGATACTCATATCATAGTCCTTGAGAATCTCAGGCCATCTTCTTAGTCATAAGTTCAAGTCCTACTGAGTGAACACATACTATAGGCTCTTTTGATCCGTGAACACATCCACATGCACCCCATACAAATAATGTCTCCAAATCTTCAAGGCAAATACTACCGCTGCCGACTTGAGATCATGAGTTGGATAGTTTTCTTCATGGTTCTTAAGCTGCCTAGAAGCATATGCAATCACTTTGCCACTCTGCATCAATACATACCCAAGGCCGACCCTCGACGCATTACAATACACCACAAAGCCATCATTACCATCAAGTAAAGTCAAAACTAGGGTTGAAGTGAGTCGAGTCTTCAACTCCTGGAAACTTTTCTCCTAAGCATTGGACCATTGAAACTTTACTTTTTCTGATTCAGCTTAGTCATCGGTGCTGCAATGGAGGAAAAACCCTCTACGAACCTCTGGTAATAGCCAACTAAACCCAAAAAGCTCCTAATATCCGTAGGAGTGATTGGTCTGGGCCAATTATTCATTGCCTCTATCTTTTGCAAGCCACCCCCACACCCTCACTAGACACCACGTGACCCAAGAATGCCAGGACGTCAAGCCAAAACTCACACTTGCTAAACTTAGCAACTAATTGATGGTCCTTAAGTGTTTGTAATACAACTCTCAAGTGAGCAGCATGCTCCTTCTCATTCCGAGAGTGTATGAGAATATCATCTATGAAGACAATCACAAACATGTCCAGAGACTAGTTGAACACCATATTCATCAAGTCTATAAAAGCTTCAAGGGAATTCGTCTGTCCAAAATACATAACTACGAACTCATAATGACCATACTAAGTCTTGAAGGCTGTCTTTGGGATGTCACTCTCCCTAACTCTGAGCTATGATAAGCGGACCTGAGGTCTATCTTGGAGAAGCAGTTGGCACCCTGAAGCTAGTCAAACAAGTCATCAATCCTGGGGAAGAGATACTTATTCTTGATTGTGACCTTTTTCAGCTACCGATAATCAATGCACATCAAAGAGACCTATCCTTCTTTCGAACAAAGAGAACTGGTCCACCCATGGGGTGTTATTAGGCCTGATAAACCCCTTATCTAGGAGATCTTTCAACTGCTCCTTCAACTCCTTTATCTCGGATGAGGCCATTCTATAAGGAGAAATAGATATGGAATGAGTATTAGGAAGAAGGTCAATACCAAAGTCAATCTCCCGCTCAGGAGGGACTCTTGGTAAATTATCTAGAAATAGCTCTGAATACTTGCACATAACAGGAACTGACTGGAGATTCAGGGTCTTGGACGTGGAACCCTTAACCTGAACTAGATGGTAAACACAACCTTTAGAGATAATCTTTCTAGCCTTAAGGTAGGAAACAAAGTGACCTATAGGCACAACTGAAATACCATTCCACTCTAGGACTGGCTCACCCAAAAATCGAAACTCTATCATACGGGTTTTATAATTGACTGAGGCATAAAATGCATGTAACTAATCCATACCGAATATCATATCAAAATCGGTTGTGTCTAACTCTACAAGTTCAACTAAGGTTACTTTCTGAAGGACCGTGAGAGGCAATTTTTGTATACACGTCGAGGTATAATTGAGTCACCGACTGGAGCAGAGACTGACAAGGGTTTTGACAGAATTTTAGGACTGACTCCAAAACTAACAGCAACATAAGGAGTCACAAAAGATAAGATAGCCCCCGATTCTAACAATGCATACACATCAAGATGGAATACTCATAATATACCAGTAACCACATCGGGTGAAGTCTCCTGCTCCTAACGCGATGAGAGGACATAAAATCTGTTCTAGCGCTGATTGCCAGCTGTGCTTGTAGAAGTACCCAGCTAAAAAAGACATGTTGTTGGAGCTATCGCTGAACTGGTGGCTGAAGCACGACCTCAATTGTCACCCTGCCTAGCCAAAGGCACCCAATGCATGTTCTTGTGCTTCCCATAACCGAAGCAAACATCTGATCCCACTAGGCACTCTCTTATGTAGTTCTTACCATATTTACCATAGACGGCGAAAGTATGGTCTACCGGCGTGCTCCTCTATCCCCTAGAACCTGACCCCTGCTCCTCTAATCACCTCTACTAGCTGATTATGACGCTGGGGTCGATGACCTCTGGTCCGACTGAGGGCAATGTCTGCCACCGGACCTCTACTTAGGAGAACCACAAGTCGCCTATCCTGGACCTCTTGGCCTCTCTCTCTCCCCTTCATCTGATCTACCTCTATTTGCTGGGCGCATATGAACAACCGCGAGAAGTCGAGGTCATTGTTCAACATAACATTCCTGCACTTCTTAACCAGTGAATCTGCTACCTCATTCACAAACCTATTCATATGAGCCCTCTGATCTTCCACCATATTCGGCACATAACTAGACAGTTGGGTAAACTCCAAGGCATACTCTTGAATGGTTCTATGGTTTTGCTTCAAGTTGACAAACTCTACGGCCTTCGCTTCTCTCAACTCCAGGCTAATAAGGCAGTCACGAACTCCTCCCAGCTCATGAAAACTGCTCCCACTACTCGACCATCCTTCCACTGGTGGTACTATAAGTAAGCCACTCCCTTCAACTGATAGGAGGCTAAGTACGCACTCCCCTCTGCAGTCACCCTATAATCTGGGTGATCCTCTGCACCTCCTCAAACTCATGTGAGTCCTCATCTACTTTTGACACCAAAAACTCTGGTGGGTTCATCTTGAGAAAGTATTTCACTCTAGCCGCTGCTGCATTACCATTCTGGGGAACATGAGCCACCTCCTTCTAGTTGATTTGAGCGGTCATGGCTTGTGCCAACATTTGGAAGTCTATCCTAAACTCGGCCTGAGTAACCTGCTCGGGAAGGGGATCTGCTGGAGCTGGTGGGGCTTGTTGATGTCCATCTCCATTTCAATTACCATGGCCATTTCCATTGCCATTTCTTCTACCATTAACTCAATGAGGAGGCATCATTCTGCAAGAGCATAAAGATAGAGTTAGAGGGACAAAGAGAGAGTTGAACTCATAGCACGATATGGAATCCTAAAAGAGGGGAAGTTTCCTAAAACATTTTTTAGCCTCTTTATCATAAGTATACTGCACTTCACACTCATGAAAAAGACTCTAATTAACTTGTCTTTCAGACATCCTAGGACACTTTAAAACCTAATGCTCTGATACCAAGTTTGTCACAACCCGAGCTGGGACCCCAGACCGAGACACGAGACCTAGAACCACGAATGGCTCCAAGTTGACCCATGGCATGAACATAGAAACTAAAGAGCATAATTAAAGTGGAAATAAAAGAAAAACACTTATAAACGAAAGTCTGACATATATCAATGATCATAAATGGAGTCCACACTCGATAAAGCTAAAAGTCTACATAATATCTGATAAGCCTCTAAACAGCCTGATGAATTGATGGAACAATACCCCCAACTAACTCCCTAGAGTCAGAAACTGAAATAGCATAATCAAAACAACTAAACTGAATGTCCTTGGGAGATGAGGACTTACCAACAATAGAGACTGAGTTGTATTGAGATGGGAGTTGGACTAACAGTGAGACAGAGTCTGATTGTTCGGACCTGTATCATGAAATGATACAACATAGAGTATACGGTCAGTACTTGGAATATATTAAGTATGCGGGGTACATAAAAATGGACATTTAAAATACCTAAAAGTTCATGAGAGTAGAACATTTCTGAATCATGATGTAATAAATCATAATTTAGACATGAGGGCCCAAGGTTTTCAAAATTATTCATAAGCTAATCATAAGAGTAATCATAAGAGAAATAGTGTAAATCATAACTTGAGCCATAGTATCGTAAACATGATTATGCATAAAACATAAGGGACAATGGGAGGACTCACAATAACTGACACCATCATGACAAAGCTTACATGATACCCCAACTATCTCACTCAAGTGTGTAGAGCCATCACAAGCTTGCCAAGGCAAGGAACGATAACATGGCATGATCAATGAAGAGACCCTGTAGGGTTAACATAACTATCACCCTACGTTGGCACATAGTTCTGAGACTCAGGGTTTGGCTGAACCCTGGGCTTACTCGATGCTAGAAACTACTCCCAAAAATATGCACATGGCTTATAATGAGTATTATGAAATCATACATGAAGTTCATGGCTAGTTTAAATCATAATAATCATGAACATTCTTGTAATAAGTAAACTAGCCTTGAAATAAGGGCTCGTGAGTCGGCCATAATCATAATCCTGATAAATCATGAAAATCATACATAATTGAGAAAGTCCTCATACTTGAAGATTTGTAAATTCATGAAGAGTTCTTATATAAAGTCATGCATCATAGATCATAAGACATAAATTAGGGTTTGAGAGACTTTCAATAAAGGATTATAAAACTCATAAAGAGGATTTTTGCTCTAAAAGTTCACAGTCATACTTATAACATAAGAGAAAATAATTTTCATGAGAACTTGTAGGAATTATAAAAACATAATCATGAATCATAAATTAATTTCAATTCATCTATACCCATAAGAGAAGCATGGAGGAATCTAATAAGACAACAAAAATCCCTAGAATTTCTATAATGGGACTTGGGGAATGGGTGATCATGAATTTTCTTGAAAAAGGTGAATGAGGGTGGAAGAACTACTCAATAATAATCCCCCCTACCTGGGTTCACTGAATTCTAGCTTTAGCTTGAGAACTAAAGAGAAATTTGAGAAGATGAGACTGAAACTGATGAAGAATCCTTGATGATCTTAGAAGAGGAATTCTTAATTCGAAATAGGAATGAGCCTAATGATTTAGGCTAGGTTAAAACCTCTAAAACCCTCATAAGGAAGCCCAAAATGACATAGTATAGGATTTAAAAGCATTGGAGATTACAAAATTATCCCTGAGAATAAGTTAGAATTTCCACGATTGGGCACCCCGACGGTATCCGTGATGGGCCGTCACACTGCCGATAGTCCGCCATTCATGCTGTCACCCTTATCCAGAGAAAGGATCTCGACTAGACTAAGAGACAATGGGTGTGATGGGACGTTACACTGATGAAGGTTCATCAATACAACCGTCAGCCACTGGGACACGAGATTCTTCATGATGATACACGCGATTGTCCATCGCCTACCTAATGGGCCGTCATCCTCACTGTCAAGACTCGATGATGCCCACAATAGTACATCACCTCTCCGACGACCATCATTCCTACCGACAGAGCCACGACGGCAGAGCAACGGGCTGTCAGCTCCTCCGTCAACCTCTACACCAGACCTGCAACTTCAGTTCTTTTTCCTTCAAGATTGCATTTCGAAGCTGAAGGTGTTACGTTCATGAGCTTGATGAATTTCGTTTCAGCGCATATGAAAATGCCATAATGTATAAGGAGAGGACTAAAGGAGTGCATTATAGGCCTATTCAACCTCATGAGTTTTAGGCAGGGCAACTGGTGTTATTGTACAAAATGAGGTTGAAGTTGTTTAGAGGAAAGTTGAGATTGAAGTGGTCAGGACCATTTGATATTGTGAATGTGACTGCACATGGTGCAGTGGAGTTGAAACATTCAGGGTCAGACAGAACCTTCTTGGTTAATGGACAAAGGGTGAAACACTATTATGAATATGACTTTAATAGAGGGAAGAAATCGATTGCCTTGAAAAAAGTGAGTAGTCTTGCGTCGTGCTGCAACATTAAATTAGGCGCTTGTTGGGAGGCAACCCAATTTGTAATAGCGTAGTATATATAATGTCACTTTTGCTTTGTTTTGTGTTCAAAAAGAGGGAAGTCTGAGAACCTGAAATCAAAGCTAAGAAGCACATCATGAGCTTAAGTGTGGGGTTGTGCGACCCGTGAACTCAAAAAATATGCTGCTAGCTAGGCCCTAGAGGGCCTCAGGGAGTATTTCTCACCCTTGTATGATTTTTACTTTATAGATACTCTGAGGACAGAGCATGAATTTAAGTGTGAGGTGAGGTAGACATTTTGAGGTCAAGGATGAGTATGCCATTGAGGAGTTGGTAATTTACCAACTCATTAGGCTCTTAAGCATTAACTTTAGCTTAGTTTTCAAGTCTTTTAGTTGTATTTTATGACCTTTTTGCCTTTGGATGTGCAGGTACCTAAATTGAGGAGAAGGAGCTGGAATTGAGTAAAACGAATGAGATTCAGATGAAAATTGAAGCTCCACAGGAGTACATCGACAAAATGCCAGTCAACTGTAGGCAGCCACTGGCTTGATAAATAACTGCAATCGGAAGCTCGTGGATAGCAACCGACGATCCACTGGTTCCATCGCCGAAAGATTCTAGAGTTTGATGGACAAATGATAAAATCAATAGGCGGCTCGTGGATGGCAGCCAGCGAACCACCAAAGGCATCGCTGAAAGGCCTTGGAACTTCACTGGATCATAGAGGAAAGCAACGGCGGCTTGTGGATAACAATTGATGAACCGCCGATTCCATCACAAGTGAAAGACACCTGAAAAGAGCAAAAACATCTAGCCTTGAAAAAAGAGGAGAATGTATGACCTACTTTTGTATATATTCTACAAAAAGTACTCTAAACATATCATTGAATATTCCCTTTTACTTTTTGAGTGAGAAAGAACTCCACTGGAGAAGAGAAGAAATATTTGAATATTGCGTTTTCATCTTCATCTTCTTCAGCAAGGTATAACCACCATTACAGAAATATTTTGAGCTTGATTGTGCTTACTCCTAATGATGAAATTATTGAGTTTATTAATGAATATGCTCTTGTTTTTCTTAATTATGAATAGCTAAATCTATAGCTAAAGGTGTGTGATGATGGGTATTTAATTTGATGGGGTATTGCTAGATTTTTCTTGTTATTACTTGATTAGTGTAAATCTATTGAATTCTCCTCAAATTATAGTTGATTGCTCATAGTTGCAAATATGGGTATTGTTTTCTTGATTTTATCTTGAAAAAGAAGAATTAAGTAATTGTGGAGAATTTAATAGTGGATTGGGATTTGATAATATGGGGTTGGGATAGAAATATCCAAAACCCATGATCATAATCCCTTTTGAGGTTGATGGCTAGTAAATAGCTCATCCCCTAATCCAAACCATATTGGGATAGTTGAATTGTAAATTTATGTCCGAAAGGACTCGAGGATAAGGAGCCCAAGTGGTTGAAAAACATTGTGCTCCATCTTTTTCCAAGGTTATTTACACGTATTAGGAATAATCTAACTATCTAGTAAATCTCAATTTGATTGACATCCCATCTACACCACACCTCTAGCCTTTGCTTATTCGTGTTTCTGAATTTTGGTTATCTTGATTAGTTGATTTAGAGTCCACAATATTATTTCATTCACTTCCCCTAAAATTTACGTTTACGTTTTCATTGCTTGGATGCGAATGAATTCAATTCACTAAAAAACTCTTGTGCAAATCATTCTCTAGTCCTTGTGGGATTTTACCACGACATCAGTCGAGTTATTTGTTTTGATACAATGATCACTTAAATTTTCTCTAAATGAGGAGTGTAGTTTGAGCGTTAACAAAAATGGCGCCGTAGCCGGGGACTAGCACTTTATATCCTTGAGTTGTTTGTTAATTTGAATTGATCTTGCATATTTAGGAGTTTCTCATTGTTCTTGTTGTTGGCCATCTAGGATGAATTCATATGAGATAACATTCGCAAGCACGAGATAGCTCATGTCACAACCCGAACATAGGCCCGGATCGAGACACGAGACAAAGAACCTCGAGAGGCTCCATGTTGACCCATGAAATGAATATAATAACTAAAGGTCAACATAATAAATGTGGAAATCTAATATTCGAAATAGAGGAAGTCTACAAATCTAATAATAGCTGAACAACGGAAAACATAATACTTATTCGAAGCTGATACATGCTATGTCCGATAAGCCTCTATAACCTGACGAGTTGATGGGACAAGACCCCAACTAACTCACTACTAAACTGAAACTGAAGATACTGAATACAAGCTGATAAAAAGGTCTTCGAAGGATGAGGACTCAACAATCGGCTGAGTATGCTAGAACTCTAAGAAATCTGGCTAGTAGAGGGACTGAACCTGAAATCCGAGCCTGTATCATGAAACGATACAACATAGAGTATGCGGTCAGCACTTGGAATGTACTGAGCATGAGAGGCATGTAAAAACACTAAGTAAAACTAAAATCGTGCATATAATAAAAAATATTCAAGATAAGATTCTGAGAGTAAGGCTTGCATGCTACTATCTGAAAACATATTTAAACATGATCGAGTATCATAACTTATTAGAATGACCCAGAGTTGAAACTAATAATCATAAGTAAAACTGAACAATGGGTCAAACCTGCTGAAAACATAATATCATGATTGATGAACATGCATAACTGAAATCATGAGGAATAATGGGAGACTCCTCATAAAACTGACATTACCACGATACAGCCTATATGGTCCTGCCTATTACACTCAAGTGGGTGATCTTAGGAATAATTTCTTTCCCAAGTGCTATTTTATAGCTTAATTTAGTCATTTTGTCTAATTATACACTTACATTCTTATGTGATTTTGTGCAAATTTGGGTATGCACTAACCAACATGATTAGTCCTTATTTTGTAGGTGTAAAATGCATATGAGGGACTAAATCATGATAGGTGGAGTTAAGGAATGGAGTTGGAAGTGAATTGCAAAAGATGGCAAGAAAACATGCCATGGCAAGGCTAGCCGCGCCAGGCAGCGTGCCCTGCGTTGTGCGGCGCCCAGCGTTGTGCCACGCCATGGCCACGCATAGGAAATGTTGCACTCCAAGGAGCTTGCGCGCCGACGACCGTACCATGCCAGGCATTGCTGCACGCGCAAGCCGTGTCATGCTGGCCATCGCACAGGACCAGCGTCGTGCCACGCCGGCTGTCGCGCCATGCCTCGGCCAAGCACGTTTCAAGTGCACTTTCCAGTAATCTGCCGCATTACCTCCATATCACGGAGGCAAATTGGTGTGTTCACCTCCGTGCCATGGAGCCATTCCATGACAGGCCGAAAATTGCAAATTTCCTATTTACTATAAATTAAACCCTTAGCTCCTAAAATCATTTGTCACGAAATAACTTGGGGAAACTGTAAAGGAGCGAAGGGAGAAGTGAAGAACTCACCTAGGGTTCACTAATTTTACATTCTCTTTTACCTATTCTTGTAAGTACTCTACTTTAACGATGTTTTTAAGTTATTGTACGAACATGATTGGCTAAAATCCTTCCTCTAGGGTTGAGGCCACGTGATATGATTGTAATGCATGAATTCATTTTGGTTTGAGTTGTTAATTGTTGTTTGTCTCAAATTCTTTATTATGGTTGTTTTTATGCTTGATCACCATGAAAACATACATGTTAAGCTGGGTAAAAGCTTGAGAAAGTAACCCTAGGCTAGAATAAGAGAATGTAGGGAGCAAGTTCTTATCTTACGATAGGATTCGCGGTTAGGATAGAAATTATACCTAATTGTCCTTGCTTGGTTGATAAAGCGGGATGATAGCAAGACACCGGCTTAGAATTGTCACTCCACCACTCGTAGAAGTAGTTGTGAAGCTAAGTTAGGTTAAATGATTAGAGGTACGAAAGTCCCTAATCAAGAGCACAAACCCCGTAAACCACATCCATATAGTTGAATTTCCCACGAACTAGGATGTCACATCCCCGCTCAACGATGTAGTTGTGAAGCTAGTATGTCATGTTTAGAGGCTCGAGAGACCATGAACATCGCATTTTCCAACTATGTGAGACAACAATTGAGAATTTCATACGTGAACCATTACAAAGTGTAGCATTGCACGATTACCCGGCCTTAGCTCTAGTTGCTTCTTACATTGTTTCCATATTGTATTGTGACCACCCAAAAACATAATTATAATTTACCGAAAACTTCTATAATCAACACTTGTGGACATTAATCTTACACTTGAACTTCAATATTTGCTGAATTGGTCAAGTCCCTATGGGTTCGACATCTGGCTCTTAAAAAGGGCCACTGTATTACTTGTACGACCGCGTACGCTTGTGTATGCGTTGGTGTCATGCCCCACCTAGGGGGGCATGACTGGCACCTGGTGCCCTACTAGGACCTAGACTGCTGGACTAGCTGAGCCTAAGCACTTCTGGTGCCAGGCTAGCTCTAACTCTAGATTCAAGAAAACGACGGGCTATATAATAACTGTAAATACAGCCTCCAACCGACTAGGCCTATAACCACCTATAAGAAAACAACAGCTACCCAGAACAACTAAATCAATATGGAACCTATTCGGGCCGACAAGGCCACCATGCTGTCTAGTTATTTCTGAATCAAGAAAACAAGTGCTATACTGCTGCGTGACCAACAAGATCACCACTACCAACTGAATAAGGCCTCACACGGCCATCATAAACAAACTAAAACATACACATGGCCTCACACGACCGGTACAGCTAACCACAGGGAATACACAATCTGCAAGCCTCTAAGAATTCTGATAAGATGGTCGGGATAGGGCCCGGCCTACCAATACTGTACAACTAAAGAAAAGGAATAAACCTCTAGTTGTCTAGCTCCGGATGACAGGAGCTGAGGTCTTTGTGTGCTGGCTAAAATTACGAGGGATCGACTTCTCGTCTATGAGTACCTGTAGGCAAGTAATGCAGCGTCCCAAAACGGGCGTCAGTACCACAGGTACTGAATATGCAAAGAAATAGCTGTAAAATAACTGAAGACAAGCAATATAACTGATAGAACTGAAACAGAAAGAAGTAGACTGTAACTGACTGGAAGTATGAGTTTAAGATTGTCCTCAACTATGCTGAAAGGAGTATGAGTTGTACCTGGTAACGTGGCATTCTACTGTCAATCTATTCATAACTAACGTAACATGGCATAATATAGCATAACATACATAACATAAAACCTTACCTGGTCCTATAAGCCGGAAGGTACAACCAACACACAATCTATACCCCTACCCCGGTCATCCCATCTCCCCTAGTAACTATAAACATCCTACCGATTCCCTGGGTATGCACTTGGACCCGCTGAGCCCCTGACTATAACTGTACTTGAGTCTGGAGGACTCCTAAAATCAACACCCCGGGCATACCCGCTCGACGGGGGTGTATAAAAGCCGACAAAGGCAAAATACGGGGAAACTGGCATCCCATCTTCAACCCATAGGGGACGACTTGCCACTCCGTAGAGCGATGTATCCTCACCCTCTGGCGGATGAGTTGATATAGCTATTAACCCTGGGGCGGTCATGGATGCTAGGTAATCCAGCCCAAAACAATACAGTCAAGTCTCAACTGATAATATTATCTGCATACAATGCATGCTGAAACTAATGATAGTAATGTGTATATATATAATTCATGCTGAAACTGATAATGGTATATATGTATAATTTCTGTCATACAGTGCTGAATCTAATACTGAAACAAGATATAATACTTCTACTGGGAATCATGGTATAACTAAGTTTCATGGTAAACATGATTTACTATTTCTAACCTGCTTTCTAAATTTCATATTGATACACTATACTGTTTCTGAAATATTCTACTAGAATTTATACTGTGCTAGTAAGTTTCATGCTACATATAATATAATGTTTCTAACATAATTACTAAAATTTATACTAAACATAATATGCGGCTTCTGAAAACATTCTACTGGAACTTGTACTATTTTACTATACCGGAACTACTAGCTTGCTGAAGAAACTGGCTTTACATACCTCAATTGTCGACTTCCTGACCAACTGGTGTAGCTCGGCCAATAATTAGCTATTTCTTCCAACTTCATTCATACTCATATCAATTAGAACTAAATTCATTGATATTTTGGAAGAAATTACTACTTTGAATATATATACTGCCCAAACTTTGACTTTTTGGAGAACGGCCGAAAACTCGCTATTTCTCGGAGGTCCAGAAGGGAGAAATACTCACTTTAGGGGTAGGAGTATATTGACACTAATTTAGAGCAATTGCACTTACCTTATCTCAGTAGGACGACGGTTCGCCAGCCGAATTTCATGAAACTAACTCCGCAGGAATGCTCCCGGCAGCTTAATACTTCACTACCCAAGATTAATTCGAGTTTGGACCGCGTTTAATAGTGTAAACGGAAAAAATTTCAAGAAACCCTTCGTCCTCTATTTTCCTTCGTGTTTACTGGGAATTAATGTGATAAAATGAATTCAAACGAAGTGGGGGCTTTATATAATTGAGGCCTGAACCTCACCTCTGTGGCACGTTGGCCATCGCGGAGGTGAGCCTCCGTGACACGTTGGCCATCGCGGAGGGGGTCTGCCCGGCCTCCTTTTGCGATGGTTTGACATGACGCTTGTCCGGTCTTCCCCCGGGCCTTTTTCTAGCATGTAGGGCATTCTAAAACTCTCAACCAACATGCGAATAGGCCATCTAAGTGGCAAGAATTTACGGGGTGTAACATTCTCCCCCCCTTAAGAACATTCATACTCGAATGTAAAATTCTACTTGTAAGAATCTCAACTTACTCGACTTATTCTAGAAAAAATTTGGCAGAGTTTCCCCTGTAATATGGATTACCCCAAAAATCCTAAAACAGAAAAGTCCAACACAGGTACTCCACAAAATACTATAGCATTCATTTCATAATAACTGAAGTCAACATCTCACTTATACACATGAATATAAAGATACAGTAACAACGACATACCACTGGCTGGTTAAGTCTGAAATAACTGAGGATATCTGGCTTTCATATCTTCTTCTATTTCCCAAGTCATTTCCTCTCACTTCAAGTTACGCCATGATACTTTGACCGAGGCAACATCTTTAGTTCTCAATCTATGAATTTGCCGGTCCAGTATAGCTACTAGAACTTCTTCATAGGTCAATTCCTCTGTAACCTGAACATCTTGGACTAGAATAATTCTTGAGGGATCTCCTATGCATTTCCTCAACATTGATACGTGGAAAACTGGGTGGACAGATTCTAATTCTGGAGGTAAGTTTAACTCATATGCCACTTGGCCTATTCTTCGACGAATCTGATAAGGCCCAATAAATCTCAGGCTAAGTTGGCCTTTCTTACCAAATCTCATCACACCGTTCATTGGCGAAACTCTTCAAGAATACCCAATCATTAACATTAAATTCCAAATTTCTGCACCGCACGTTAGCATATGATTTCTGGCAGCTCTGAGCAGTCAGTAAACGTGCTCTGATAAGCTTTACTTTTTCTTCTGACTGATGAATAATATCTGGCCTAATCAATACTGATTCTCCTGCCTCAAACCAACCGGCTGGAGATCTACACTTTTTCCCATACAACGCTTCATAAGGCGCCATCTGGATTACCGAATGGTAACTGTTATTATAGGAGAATTCAAAGAGAGATGGTGCTCATCCCGGCGACCTCCAAAATCTAACACACACGCTCATATCATCGAGCGTCTGAATAGTGCGTTCTGCCTGCCCATCTGTCTAAGGAAGCAAAACTGTATTCAAGTTAACCTGTGTCCCCAAGCCTCTCTAAAATGATTGTCAAAATTTAGCTGTAAAATTCGCCCCTCTGTCGGAGCTCATTGACGATGAAACACCATGCAACCTGACTATTTCTTTGATATACAGATCAGCATAGTCTTCAACTGAAAAGGTAGCCCTTACTAGCAGGAAGTGAGCTGACTTGTGAATTTGTCAATGATTCCCCAGATCGAATCATATCTTCGCCTGGTTCGGGATAATCCTGCTACAAAATCCATATTAACTGCTTCCCATTTCCATAGAGGCACAACTATATCCTGAATCAACCCGCCTGGTTTCTGATGTTCAGCTTTTACCAGTTGACAATTGGGACACTGAGCTACAAATTTTGCTATCCCTTCCTTCATTCCTTGCCACCAGTAGATTTCTTTTACATCATGGCACATGTTTGTCAAACCTGGGTGGAGAGAAAACGGGCATAATGTACCTCGCCCATAATCTGCTGGCGAAGCCCTGCAACGTTTGGAACACAAAGGAGATCCTTATATCTCCATACTCCATCCTCGGTTATCTGAAAATCTGTCATCTCTCCCCGTTGAACTTTGTTTCTGAGCTAAACTAGGCTAGGATCTTCATACTGCCATTCCTTTACTTCCACAACTAAAGACAACACTGTGGTATTTTGGATTACCACTCTGTTGTCCCCTGTTTCTGCTACATGAACAGCTAGACTGGCTAGCTAATGCAACTCTCGGGCCAATTCCCGCATCTCGGGCTGCAAGAATGCTAAACTCCCCACAGATTCACGGCTGAGAGCATGTGCTACTACGTTGGCCCTTCTTGGGTGATACAGAATATTCATGTCATAGTCTTTCAACAACTCTAACCAGCGACGCTGCCGCACATTCAACTCCTAGAAGCTCTACTCTCATGCCTCAGTGCACTGAAATTTTACTACTTTTTGTGTCAGTTTAGTCAGAGGTGCTGCAAAAGTGGAAAATCCTTCCACAAACCTTCTGTAGTACCCGGCTAACCCCAAGAAACTGTGTACCTCGGTCGGAGTGGTAGTTCTGGCCATGTTTTCACTGCTTTTATTTTCTGTGTATCTACCTGTATACCAGCCTTCGACACGATGTGACCCAAAAAGGCTACTGAATTCATCGAAAATTCACATTAGAGAAATTGGCATGCAACTGACGATCATACTGGTTTATTATACCGAAGAAACTGACAAGTAATCTATCTGCATAGCTAGAGCTTTATCTTGCCTTCTAGGTCTCATGCTAATGCTACTTGCTGCTGGAATAATCTGTATGACTGTCTGCACACCATGTGCACATATCTGATCAGAGGATCCTGATAGTGATCATGATCTCTAATAATCTGGCTGAATAACTGTGAATAACTGAATAACTGGGCTGAATAATCCGAATAATTAAGTAGTCTAACAATGCTCTAAATGTCCTACTCGGGCATCTGTAGCTCATACATAACTGCGGAGTTGTGGACAGCTAACTATTTTGTTATTCTAATTGGACAACTGTAGAGCTAGGCTTAGTCAAACTTACCCTTAGGTGATCAGCCCCTGGATCTTCACAGGGAGCCTACCGATTTCCTTGTCTTAGTAAACATTGTGCTAGAAGAGTACTACCAATTCCTTATGCCTTATTCGTATCCACTCGGATCTATACTGCTGTTCTGGGAAAATTCTCGGTCTTATGAGCAATTTCGTAAAGACTGGCCTTCTCCTAGGACTCTATATCTGAATATCTTACGAGAACCATCTGGGGTACTAGTCCGTCACAGACTACTGATGTGGACCCTTTCTTGGGGTACCCATGGGTTTGTCTGACTGGGACGACTGGTTGACTTGAGGGGTGTTCTACATGATAACTGCTAGGTTGACTAAGGCTGACTCTCCTACAAGGCTGAAAAAATGATTTACAACCACTTAACATACTGGAGAATTCTGGTGTTGCTATCCTCTGGAGTATGCTTATTCGGTTTCCATTTCTGGTTCTGGCATATACGATAACGTTACTTGTCTTTAGGGATGCTTCCCTGCTAATACAGGCGCCAGCTGGTCGTTAGATCATCTAACTGCGCCCGTATCATCTTACCACCTGATTTAGGCTACTAACTCTTGTGAGCTTCTGAAGTCTAGATCTGGCAACAAGCATATAAGTCCATTAACTCAATAAACTGAAAACTGAGAAAGTTCCTATGGCTTCATACGTGAATCACACTTACTCTGCCCCCTTTTTGGCGAGGGGGTCCTGCAGTACAATATGTATATACTTCCTAGCAGCTAACTAGAATCTGTGTGACTGTAACCCCTATTCGCAGCTACTCACAGCATATCTGATATCTGTATATATATATATATCAACAACTATGTACAACACATACTGAATTTTGTAGTAATACGCAATCTCTGACATGCTTTACTAAATTTCATACTGCACATGATATACTGCTTCTACAGTCTAATGATATCTCCTGTCCTCTCGTATCATTTTATTGGATTTTCATCCCATTCTGGAAGCAACAAACACATGCACTTTAGTTATGGTCTGCTGTTTGAAATTTTGCCACTCTTACAACATGGGGTCAACATCCGAACCTTGTGGCCTTACTTGGCATTATATTAAGGGCCCGTGACTATCTGTTTGACCTTGTCTCTAGGCCACACTAGATTAGAGCCTCGGTGTCGGCACTCTCCTACCTTTCCCCTAGGCGGACATACCATAATATTCTGGACTATGACCTTACTGTCTCTTAGCTATCAGTCCGAGGCTTAGTCCTTAATACACGATGTTCTGTCAATCTGGAGGTGATTCTGCTTTCCCCTCAAAAGCTGGTCTTCATGCTCTTCACCCTTATCATCCTTAAACTGAGCTCTAGGGTTCAAGGTACCTACCTTACATTATCAATAAGGTTATCAATCAAGTTTCAACCTATACTTCTTCTGGCTTGCAGTCGGACCCGTCTTATTCATATAACCTCCCTGTCTTTCGATATCACAACTAAGATTATAACTATTATCTTGAAGACATATCCTGCCGTCGTTAGCATGCTATGGTTGATTCAGCCTTTTTCTGACTTGAACTAGACTATTACTGGAAGTCCATCACTGACGGATCTCTTATGCCCACTTCGAGTAAGCTAGTAGTCTTACTTGCTCTTCTGACTTATTACCGTGAGGGTCTGCACAACTTACCTAATCTTAGGAGCTCCTTACTCTTTCTAACACTTTCTAGAATCAACCAACCCATCTTCACTTACTGTTACTTTGGGAAACATCGCCTCAATCCTTATGCCCTTTGCTATACTGGAATCAAAACTAAGAGGTAGGAATAGCCTTTTCTTACTACAACAAAATGAAAACATGGAACTGCACCACATCTAAAAGGATGGAGGTGGGAATCCTGCATTTCCCTCTCTTTCTCACATGCATCTAATAATCTAATATTATCTGTCATCCTAGTCAAATCTTATATATCTAACAAATAAATCAACTTGTATATACGCTATGCTTCTGACTTCCTACTCTGAAGTTATAGAAATATACTGGGGATGGAACTGATAGAGGTATCACATTGGGAGGTCCCTGATCCCTCCTCCTGCTGGTGTAGTTACCCTGCAACTGGTTGGTGCCCTCTTCTGCTGCTATATCCAATCTTCTACCCGTGATAGGGTGTCGCTGATCTGACTTTGTATCTGTAACCAAAGAGTATGATAAGTTTTAGGGATTCAACCCTATACTGTACCGCTTTATAACACAACTGAATAAGAAGAAAGAGTAACCATCCTATCATGCCTTGCAGCCTCCTATCTATAGTATGTGGTGCATAACACATCCATAGACAAGACTCTACTTAGCATGGCTTGCAGACTCCCTGGGATACGACCTACTCTGATACCAAGTTTCTCACGCCCCACCTAGGGTGGCATGACTGGCACCTGGTGCCATACTAGGACCTGGACTGCTAGACTAGCAGAGCCTAAGCACTTTTGGTGCCAAGCTGACTCTAACTTTGGATTCAAGAAAACGACGGGCTATATAACAGCTGTAAATACAGCCTCCAGCCGACTAGGCCTATAGCCACCTATAAGAAAACAATAGCTACCTAGAACAACTGAATCAATAGGGAACCTATGTGGGCCGATAAGGCCACCATACTGTCAAGTTATTTCTAAATCAAGAAAACAAGTGCTAAACTGCTACGTGACCAACAAGATCACCACTACCAACTGAATAAGGCCCCACACGGCCATCATAAAAAAACTAAAACATACACACGGCCTCACACAACTGGTGTAGCTAACCACAGGGAATACACAATCTGCAAGCCTCTAAGAATACTGATAAGATGGTTGGGACAGGGCCCCGACCTACCCATACTGTACAACAAAAGAAAAGAAATAAACCTCTAGCTGTCTAGCTCGGGATGACAGGAGCGGATGTCTCTTTGTGCTGGCTAGAATTACGAGGGATCGGCTCCTCGTCTATGAGTACCTGCAGGCAAGTAATCTAGCGCCCCAAAACGGGCGTCAGTACTACTGGTACTGAGTATGCAAAGCAACATCTGGAAAATAACTGAAGACAAGCAATATAACTGATAGAACTGAAATAGAAAGAAGTAGACTGTAACTGACTGAAAGTATGAGTTTAAGACTATCCTCAACTATGCTGAAAGGAGTAGGAGTCATACCTGAAAACGTGGCATTCTACTATCGATCTATTCATAACTACTGTAACATGGCATAATATAGCATAACATACATAACATAAAACCTTACCTGGCCCCCATAAGCCGGAAGGTACAACCAACACACAATCTATACCCCTACCCCAGTCATCCCATCTCCCCTGGTAACTATAAACAACCTACCGGTTCCCTGCGTATGACTTTGGGCCCGTTGAGCCCCTGACTATAACTGTACCTGAGTCTGGAGGACTCCTGAAATCAACACCCCGGGCGTACCCGCTCAACGGGGGTGTATAAAAGCAGACCAAGGCAAAATATGGGGAAACTGGCATCCCATCTTCGTCCCCTAGGGGACGGCATGCCACTCCGTAGAGCGAAGTATCCTCGCCCTCTAGCGGATAAGTCGATACAGCTATTAACCCTGGGGAGGTCATGGATGCTAGGTAATCCAGCCCATAACGATACAGTCAAGTCTCAACTGATAATACTATCTGAAGACAATGCATGCTGAAACTAATGATAGTAATGTGTATATATATAATTCATGTTGAAACTGATAATGGTATATATGTATAATTTCTGTCATACTGTGTTGAATCTGATACTGAAACAAGATATAATACTTCTACTGGGAATCATGCTGTATAACTAAGTTTCATGGTAAACAGGATTTACTATTTCTAACCTGCTTTCTAAATTTCATATTGATATACTATATGATTTCTGAAATATTTTACTGCAATTTATACTGTGCTAGTAAGTTTCATGCTACACATAATATAATGTTTCTAACATAATTACTAAAATTTATAGTAAACATAATATGAGGCTTCTGAAACATTCTACTGGAACTTGTACTATTTTACTATACCCGAACTACTAGCTTGCCGAAGAAACTGGCTTTACATACCTCAATTGTTGACTTCCTGACCAACTGGTGTAGCTCGGCCAATAATTAGCTATTTCTTCAAACGACATTCATATTCATATCAATTCGAACTAAATTCATCGATATTCTGGAAGAAATTACTACTTTGAATATATATATTGCCCAAACATTGACTTTTCGGAGAACTGCCGGAAACTCGATATTTCTCGGAGATCCAGAAGGGAGAAATACTCACTTTAGGGCTAGGAGTATATTGAAACTAATTTGGAGCAATTCCACTTACCTTATCTCAGTAGGACGACGGTTCGCCGGCCAAATTTCATGAAACTAACTCCGCAGGAATGCTCCCGGTAGCTTAATACTTCACTACCCAAGATTAATTCGAGTTTGGACCGCGTTTAATAGTGTAAACGGAAGAAATTTCAAGAAAACCTTCCTCCTCCTCCGTTTTCCTTCATGTTTACTGGAAATTAAAGTGATAAAATGTATTAAAACGAAGTGGAGGCTTTATATAGTGGAGGCCTGAACCTCACCTCCGTGGCACGTTGGCCATCGCGGATGTGACCCTCCATGACACGTTGGCCATTGCAGAGGGGGTTTGCCCGGCCTCCTTTTGCGATGGTTCGACGTGGTGCTTGTCCGGTCTTCCCCCGGGCCATTTTCTATCATGTAGGGAATTCTAAAACTCTCAACCAACATGCGAATAGGCCATCTAAATGAATTTACGGGGTGTAACAATTGGAGCACAACAAGTTTTTGGCGTCGTTGCCGGGAACTGGTGTAACTGGTGAATTTCTTATTTTGTGTTTGTGTCTATTATTCCAAGTATTGAAAAAAAATTTATTAGTTTTAGATTTATTTTATTTTGGTTTTTAGTTTGATACCCTTCTTGACATGACATCATGGAACACAAATGGGTTGAATGGTGGATACTCATATTTTGGTGAGTCCTGTCTGAATTTTGGAGGACTCCACTTGTGGCAACACCGTTGCACTTGCAGTATATGTGGTGGTCAAGATGGCCATTGGGATGGTTGTCCAAATGCATATTCCCCTTCCCTAAGCCCCTACTATGATCCTTTTGTTGTTTTTGATGAGTATAGGAATGATGAAAAGGAGGACTTGGAACACCAAGCTCAGATAGAATCATGTTAAACCAGGTCCTTCAGCAGATAGAAGTAATGAGGGAGTTGATGGAAGTATTTGGAGTTCAGACTAAGGAAAATGGAGAGGCCTTAGAAATGATAAGCGTCAAGTTCACGGAGATGATGGATGAGGCTGAAGCTTGCTTTGATTTGCAAGTGACGGTCTTAGCCAATACTCAAGAGGGACTGCAAGGGGAAAAAAGGGTGAGTTCTTGGAACAAGCTCAACAGTTAGAAGCTCCAGAGAGTCTCCGTGATGGTCTCACACATATAGCCAATCAATTCATGAAAGGAGTGATAGAGTTCCAACCCTTTGAAATTCATGTGGAGTCAGATGTTGATGTGGAGAAGGTGTACACAAGTAAGGAGGTCAGGAACAATGCAGTTTCAGAGTTGAGGTGTAGTGTACCCCACTCGAAGCATTTCTCGACATTAAGTTTTGTTGACAACCTAGAAATAGAGTCTTCCAATCTTGTAGAGAAAGGTCTAGAGGAGGAACAAGCCCCATATATTCTAAGATTTGCTTATTCTGAGAGACAAAATGACATCACTTATGTAAGGGCAAGGGCCAATAAGTGCCAGAGGCAACATCTACTGCTTGGTCCTTTCATTTTTTCACCACCACCCCTAGAACATAAGATGAAACTGGAGAAAAAATTTTGGGTGAGATTCATATCCTCAAAGTGGAGGGAAAAGTGGTGAAACTTGATGTGTTGTGTCACGACGTAAAATAAGGCAATACTTGGGAGACAACCCAACAGCACCACAGATTCAGGGGAAGTCTGAGTACCCATGAAAGTAAAAGCTAAGGAGCATGACAAAAGGATGAGTGTGGGGTCGATGACCCACGTGTTCAAAAACGGAAAAACATGTTGTTAGCTAGGCCTAGAGGCCTTAGGAAGTATCTCTCACCTTTGTTTTAATTGTAATTGATGCTTTGGAGACATAACATAAATTAAGTGTGGGGTGAGGTAAATTTCAGAATTTCGTGCTAAGTTATTTATGGTGAATATGGTGCTGGGTATAATGTTTTTGTTGAAACAAAAAATTGAATTGAGCACAACTCACCCACCCTTTGGTTTTTCTTTTCGGTTCTTTTCCGAAGGGGGGAACCTTGAACCGAGAAATTAAAATTTTCATTTGTTTTTATAGAACTTTTCAGTCATAGTTAGGGACTTTTCCCGACGATGGATGGGTGATGACCGTCTTGAGGAAAAATTTGTCTATAGGTTTTTCTTTTTAGACCCTTAGCTAATTGACGGCTTGATGTTCTTGTTATGTGCTATGCATGATTGTAAGATGCAAGTGGTTTTAATTGAGAAGCATGTTAACCAGTTGTATAACTTTGATTGAGACACCTATGCTCTTGAATGTGACTCTATGTGCTTAAAGCTTAATTTTGAATTCTTGTGATTAGCTGAGTTAAGAGTCTGCTGAATTTGTCTTAAATTGAGCATGTGCTGTGAGTGTAAGGTTTTTGAATATTCCATGCTATTGTGTAGTGTCTAGAACTTTCCTGGTGTGTATACAAAAAGAAATGAGGGATGTCGATTGTAGGATATGATTTAGGAATTTCTTTGAATGAGCCTAATTTTTATCTGTCGTTTTACCTACCTTGAATGTCTGAAGCCTAGTTAGCCCCATTGAGCCTTAAGACTATTCTTTGATAGATGCAACATAAGCTTATGCCTTTTCTTTCATTAGCCTTGAATTTGATCCAAAATTCCTAAGCGCTTATGTGAAATTGCAAAGAAGTTAAGGAGGGAGAAGTTGGAATGAGAAGAAAAATAGTGGTTGTGGGAGTTAAAGAAAAGACTAGAGGTGCACTTTTTTAAAAAAAAATTGAACAAGAGTTAGTAAGGAGTAAAAGAAGAAAATAGCAAAAAAAGAAGATTAAATAAAATAATTGCTTAAGTACTCCTTACTAGCAGTTTGAGTGTACTTAATGAAATGGGGAAACAAAAGCGGAAAATGGGAGAAAAAAGAGAAAAGATGAAGTAAGAAGATGGAAATTCCTAAGGAAAGTGTGATGTATTAAAAGCACTTGGGGAAGATAGCCACTATTACTAGCCAGAATAGTACCTACCTATCCCTTAGCTTACATTACGACCCGATAAATCCTACTTAATCTTATGGTCAAACATTCTTAAATTAGTGGAGTAAAACACTGAGGGCAAGCTTATGGGTCAATACACGTGGCATGTGAATTCTTTGTGAGAATGAGCTCAATTCTTATCCATACACAGTTTGATTTGAAAATTTGTGAGTAAAAATGGGTAATTCTCTTGTTGTGAGGGCACATGTTTAATGAAGGATAATATTCATGTCGGATTTCTTGATCAGTTGATTTGCATGAGTTTGTTGAGAGAGTCCATTCTTGAGGTGAGGAAGTCTTGAAATAGTATATTTGCTTTTGATGGTTACACCATGCATGCGATATTTTTAACTTGCTATCTAAAAACAATCGTTGTAGCCGTAGCTTGAATTGTCTTGCTCAATTAGCTATGTGGGAGTCTTCATGTGCATGAGATGTAAAAGAGTTGTTCGAGGATGAACAAGGCTTTACGTGTGGGGTAGGCAGAGCTATCCAAGCCTTTCCATGGATAAGGGCGCTACCATGATATAGATATCAAGCTGAAGGTCCCTCGGGGGCACGGAAAGCTCACAAGTGAGGTCCCAAATAATATGAACATACCTACGTTGGCACGTAGTTCTTAAGTACAAGGTTGACTGAACCCTCAGCCTACTCGGTGCTAGACACTACTCCCAAAAACATGAATATGCTCTCCATCATTTTTCAATGAAGTTGAACCATCGTCTTGTGACGAAGTTGATCCATAATATTACATACATGATCTGAAAACATAACATGAGGAGCCTTGGCTCAAACCATACCACAAGATGAAAAGTGAGAATCTAGACTCCAAAACCATGTGGTAAGCTAATAACACGAAATTTGTAGTAAATCATGAAACATACTTGATCATATGGGCTTGCCCAAGCTTATCCATGCTTTGGAATAGACTCTATAGTCAAATTCATGAGTAAAACATGGGTAATTCGAGTCATACTTTCATCACAAACATTTCATCATACAGGGAAGCATAAATCATAATCTCAACTCTTCATGAACTTTCACAATTGGCATCATCATTGTAAGACTTTGAGATCATAAATTTGTTATTGAAATCATTATAAAGCATGCCCATGAATCTTAAAACAATATTAGAAACATGAATAGATTTTACCCATGATAGATACTTAGAGAATTCATAAATTGGGTTAAAACCCCATAGACTCATAAACTTAGAATTTAAAGAATTAGAAGAGGATCCGGGCATGGAAGTGAAACAATACTCCCATTCATAATGCCGCATACCTGGGTACTTTGACTTTCACAACCTCTCTTGAGAATCCAAGCGAATTGAGGAAGAACCTAAAGAATCCTCTAGTTTGATCTTCAATGGACTCCTTGATCTTTCATGCATGGAATAGGGAGGTTTAGAATAGGTTAAGTATCTTTAAAACCCTTCTAACTGAACTTAAAATGACGTATTTTAGGACTTAGGAGCTTAGAAATTACGAAAACACCCTTACTAAAACGCAGGGAAAATACACTCTGCCAGTCCCCACGAGGGATACCGCGACTCGTGGTGACCCAGTCGTGAAGTACACTGCCTCAATTTCAAACTTCAAGTTCTGCTCCTGCCCATGACCAACTCCATGAGTCGTGGAGTCACATCACGACTCGTGGCATCCACGAAAAATTAAACCTTGAACCATAGACCATCTTGACCTTGACTCACTAACGACTCATTGCCCTGACTATGACTCATTGCTTCTCTCCTGGTCAACCCCTGACCATGAATTCTTGTCAATTCTTCCTTCACTTCACGAGTCACCTAACGACTCGTGAAATCTCCTCATAGGTCAGTGGACGACTCATCCTGTGACTTGATTTAGAATTTCTGTTTTCTCTGTTTAAACCCTCAGGTTTGATCTTAGTGCTTTTGGGGTATTACAATATCTCCCAATTGGGAACATTCGTCCTCGAATGTGAATGAACATACTAAAAAACTGGGGAATAGCACTGACATCTCAAATACTAAACATCTAAACCTGAACACTGATGGAGTGACTGACTCTGGACTGGAATACATGACTGAACTGTATTCATGAATCACACATACATGCATTGACATGAAAGAAACTGGAACACATGAATTGAACATGAAACTGAATAGAGTACTAAGGAGAAAACTGATACCTCAAGCTTGAACTGAACCAGAAGGGAATAGATGCAGGTATTTATCCATAATATCTGCTTTGGCTTCCCATGTAGCCCTTCGACATGCTGATTCCTCCACAAAACCTTTATTGAAGCTACTACTTTGTTTCTTAACTTCCGAACCTGAAGATCAAGCATTTCAACCGGAACCTCTTCGTAGCTAAGGCTATCCTTCACACCTACGCTCTCCACCGGAACAACCAAAGCCGAATCAACCATGCATGTTTAATGAAACATGGAAAATTGGATGTACTGAAGCCAATTCTGAGGGCAACTCCAACTCGTAAGACACCATGACAACACGTCTCACAATCCTGTATGGGCCACCATACTGGGGACTAAGTTTCCCATTCTTTCTAAACCTCATCACTCCCTTTATGGGGGACGCCTTCAAAAACACCCAATCATCAACTTCAAACTCAAGTTCTTACCTCCTCACATCCGCATAGGACTTTGGGCAACTTTGAGCTATTTTCAACCTTTCCCTTATAAGTTGAACTTTCTCCATAGCTTCATGAATTGAATCTGGTTTTATCAAGGTAGCCTCACCGACTTCAAACCAACCAATAGGCGATCTATACCTCCACCCATAAAGAGCCTTAAATGGGGCCATCTGAATGTTGGTATGCTAACTATTTTTATATGCAAACTCGATGAGAGGTAAATGATCATCCCAACTACCTTTGAAATCAATCACACATGCTCTCAACATATCCTCAAGAGTCTGAATGGTTCATGCAACCTAACCTTCTATTTGTAGGTGAAATGTTGTACTAAGATTAACCTGAGTACCATGTCCCTTTTGAAACGATCTCCAAAACTGGGAGGTAAACTGGGCACCTCTATCTAATATGATGGACAAGGGCACTCCATGCAATAGAACTAGCTCCCGAATATACAACTTAGCTTAATCCTCCATTGAATTGATAGTTTTGACCGGTAGAAAACAAGCTGCTTTAGTCAACCTATCTACAACAACCTAAATAGAATCATACTACCGACGAGTACGAGGCAACCCTGTAATGAAGTTGATATTGATTTCCTCCCACTTACAAGTATGGATACTCATGTATTGAAGCTCACCTCTAGGTCTTTAATGCTCAACTTTCACCTGCTGACAATTCGAACAATTTACCACAAACTTTTCTATGTCCTTCTTCATGCCATTCCACCAATAAACTTCCCATGGATCAAGGTACATCTTGGTGGAACCTAGATGTATAGAATATATGGAACCATGAGCCTCATGAAACATCCACTCCCTCAAGTCACCAATACCCAGAACACACAAATGACCCTGATATCATAGTACACCATCTCCCCCTTGGGAGAAAACCTCCACCTTCTAATTTCGAACAGCTTCCTTCAGCTTTACCAAAATAGGATCCTCGTCTTGTCTAGATTTGACTTCGGTCATCAAGGAAGATTCTGATCCATTCTGAATAATGACACCACCATCTGTTGAGTCAACAAGACAAACTCCTAGTCATGCAAGCCGATGCACATCCTTCACTAATTCTTTCCTCTCCTTATCTACATGGGACACACTCTTCATAGAAAGCCTCCTTAGAGCGTCTATCACTACATTAGGCTTGCCCGGATGATAAAGGACACTCATATCATAATCATAAGAAGCTCCAACGACCTCCTTTGACGTAGATTTAGATCCTTTTGGGTAAGCACATAATATAGGCTTTTGTGGTCCGTAAACATATCCACATAGACCTTGTATAGATAATGCCTCCAAATTTTTAAGGAAAATACTACGCTTCCAACTCGAGATCGTGAGCCAGATAGTTCTTTTCGTTGACCTTCAGCTGCATGGAAGCATAGGCTATAACCTTACCGTTCTGCATAAATATGTAATAAAGGCCGATCCTTGAGGCATCACAATATACCACAAACCCATCAGTACCCTCATGTAGAGTCAACACTGGTGCTGAGGTGAGTCGAGTCTTCAACTCTTAGAAGCTCTTCTCACAGGCCTCCGACCATTGAAATTTCACTTTCTCCTGAGTCAACTTAGTAAATAGTACTGCAAGAGATGAAAACCCTTCAACAAACCTTTGGTAGTAACCATCTAAACCCAAGAAACTCTTGATATCTAAAGGACTAACTGTTCTAGGCCAATTCTTCACAGCTTCTATCTTTTGAGTGTCCACGTGTACACCCTCACTCGATACCACATGACCCAAAAATGCTACCGGGTCCAACCAAAACTCACACTTGATGAATTTAGCATACAGTTGGCGATCCTTCAAAGTCTGTAGCACCACCCTCAAATAAGCAGCATGCTCCTCCTCGCTCCGAGAGTATATGAGAATGTCATCTATGAATGCAATCACGAACATGTCCAAATACGGCTTGAACACCCTGTTCATCAAATCCATAAAAGCTACAGGATAATTTGTTAGTCCAAAAGACATAACTACAAACTCATAGTGACCATACCAATTCCTAGGCTGTTTTCGGGATGTCAGTCTCTCTAACCCTGAGTTGATGATATCCGGATCTGAGGTCTATATTTGAAAAACACTTGGCAGCTTAAAGCTGGTCAAATAAGTCATCAATTCTGGGGAGGGGATACCTGTTCTTGATGGTGACCTTGTTCAACTGCCGATAGTCGATGCACATCCAAAATGAACCATCCATCTTCTGGACAAAGAGACTGGTGCACCCCACGGGGATTTGCTAGGTCTGATGAAATCCTTGTCTAAAAGATCCTTCAACTTCTTCTTCAACTCCTTTAGCTAAGTTGGAGCCATTATGTAAGGAGGAATAGATATAGGTTGCATATCTAGAAGAAGGTCAATACCAAAATCGATCTCCTGCTCGAGAGAAATTCCTAGTAAATCATTTGGGAACACTTCTGGATATTCGCACACTACAGGAACTGACTGGATAGTCAGGGTTTTGGATGTAACATCCTTAACCCTAACTAGATGGCACACACAACCTTTAGAGATCATCTTTCTGGCCTTAAGGTAGGAAATGAAATGACCTGCAGGTACAAATGAACTACCCTTCCACTCTAGGACTGGCTCACCCGGAAATCTAAACTCTACCACACGGGTTCTACAATTAATTGAGGCATAACATGCATGTAGCCAATCCATGACCAAGATAACATCAGAATCTGTCATGGCTAGCTCTATTAAATCTGCTGAGATGACTTTTTGAAGGACTGTTACAGGGAAATTTCGATATACCCATCGAGCTATAACTGAATCACCGATTAGAGTAGAGACTGAGAAGGGTTTTGATAGGATTTAGGGACAAACTTCAAAACTAGTAGCAACATAGGGCGTCACAAAAGATAAAGTAGCCCCTAGATCTAACAATGCATATACATCAAGGTGAAATACGCATAACATACCAGCCACTATATCTGGGGAGACCTCCTGCTCTTGACGCGATGTAAGGGCATAGAATCAATTCTGGCGCTGACCACCACATGCACTAGTCGAGGCACCCTAATAAGCCGAGTGTGATGGTGGGGATGCTGAACTAGCGCCTTGGTCTCGGCCCTTACTATGGCGCTATCTAGCTGCTGGACAATCTCTGATCATATGTCTGGGCTTTCCACACCCGAAACAAGGACCTATACCTGCTAGGCATTGACCAGTGTGCCTCCTGCCACACCTGTCACAACCAGGAATATTGGGCTCCACAGATCTGGTCCCCTAACCTCGAGTTCCTGACGCTCGTCCCTTCTGGTTGCGCCTAGATCTGGATGGCACACTTGTTTCTAATGGTGCTGGGGATGATGATCTCCGGTGGGACTGTTAATGATGCCCACCACCAGGCCTCTTCTAGGATAACCCAAAAATGTCGGTCCTGGCCCTACTGGCCTCTCTCTCCTGCTCACTCACCTATACCGCCTCTATCTGCTGGGCGTACAGAACCAACCATGAGAAGTCCATATCCTGATGGAGCACAGCACTCATACAAAATCCTTGACCACATGGTCCGCTATCCCATGTACGAATCTTCTCCCTCGAGCCCTTTGATCAGCCACCATCTCTTATGCATATTTGGATAGGCGAGTGAACTCTAAAGCATACTCTTGGATCATCATGTTGTTCTGCCTCAGGTTCACAAATTCCACTTCTTTGATCTATCTCATCTCTTAGGGAAAGAACTGATCCAAGAAGGCAGTATGGAACTCATCCCAACAAATGGAACCCGCTCCAACTTCCCTACTATCCTTCCACTGTCTGAACCAAATATGGGAAACCCCTTTTAACTAATAAGTGGCTAGGTCTGTGCACTCCTCCTTGTCACCCCCATAATCTTGGTGATCTTCTGGATCTCATCAATAAAATCGTGTGGATCCTCGTCCACTTTCGATTCGAGAAACTCCGGAGGGTTCATCCTAAGAAAATCCCTGACTTTTGCTGCTGCCGCATTCCCATTCTAGGAAATATGCGCTATCGCCTGCTGGTTGACCTGGGCAATCAATTCCTGTGCGAACATTTGGATGGCTGCCCTAAACTCTGCATGGGCAACCTGCTCGGGCACATGATCCTCGGGGGTTGGTGGGGCATATTGGTGCCAATATCCATTGCCATTCTCATGGCCATATTCATTCCTATTTCTTCTTCCATTAACTCGGTGAGGGGGCATGATTTTGAAAACGCGTATAGCACTAGTTAGAAGGATCGAGAGACATTTCATCGCACAACATAGATCATTAAAGAAGGGAAATTTTCTAAAACATTTTGTAGCCTCTTCATCATAAGTGTGGCGCGCTTCACACCTATGAAAAAGACTCTAATTAACGCGGCTTTCAGACACCCTAGGACACTTCACACCCATCTAGGGTGAATTCATATGAGCCAACATTCACATGCAGGAGAAAGCTCGTGTCACGACCCGAGCATAGGCTCAAATCAAGACACAGGAAAAAAAAACCCGAGAGTCTCCATGTCGACCCATGGCATGAACATAACAACTAAAGCTCAACATAATAAATGCAGAAATCTAATATTTGAAATAGCGGAAGTCTGAAAATCTAATAACATCTAAACAACAAAAAACATAATACTAATTTGAAGCTAAATACATGTTATGTCTGATAAGCCTATATAACCTTATGAGTTGATGAGACAAGACCCAACTAACTCACTACTAAACTGAAACTGAAGATACTTAATACAATCTAATAAAAAGGTCCTCGAAGGATGAGGATTCACCAATTGATTGAGTATGCTAGAACTCTGAGAAATCTAGCTAGCGGCGGGACTAAACCTGAATGTCTGAGCCTGTATAATGAAATGTTATAACATAGAATATAGGGTCAGTACTTGGAACGTACTGAGTATGCAAGGTATGTAAAACTGCTAAGTAAGTAAAACTGAAATCATGCATAACATAAAATATATTCAAGATAAGATTCTGAGAGTAAGCCTTGCATGCTATTATCTGAAAACATGATTTAAACATGACTGAGTATCATAACTGATTCAAATGGCCCAGAACTGAAAATAATAATCATAAGTATAACTGAACATTGGGTCAAACCTGTTGAAAACATAATATCATGACTAATGAACATACATAACTGAAATCATGAGGAACAATGGGAGACTCTTCATATAACTGACATTACCGTGATAGAGCTTACGTGGTCACGACTATTACATTCAAGTGGGTTGAGCCATCCAAAGCCTTGCCAAGGCTAGGGCGCACCATGATATCGATATAAAGCTGAAGGCCCCTCGGGGGCAGGAAGACCTCATAAAGGAGGTCCCAAAAAATCTGAACATAACTACATTGGTATGTAGTTCTGAGGCACATGGTTGACTAAACCCTTAGCCTACTCGGTGCTAGACACTACTCTCAAAAACATGCATAAGCTCTCCATCATTTTTCAATGAAGCTAAACTATCGTTTTGTGACAAAACCGAATCATAATAGTACATACATGAATAAAAATATAACATGAGGAGCATTGGCTCAAACCATACCACAAGCTGAAAAGTGGGAGTCTAGAGTCCAAAACCATGTGGTAAGCTAATAACATGAAATTTGTAGTAAATCATAAAACATACTTGATCATATGGCCTTGCCCAAAACTTATACATGCTTTGAAATAGATTCGATAGTCAAATTCATGAGTAAAACATAGGTAATTTGAAATCATACTTTCATCATAAACATTTCATCAAACATGGAAGCATAACTCATAATCTCAACTCTTCATGAACTTTCATAATTGGGCATCATCATTGTAAGACTTTGAGATCATAAATTTGTAATTGAAATCATTATAAAGCATGCCCATGAATCTTAAAACAACATTAGAAACATGAATAGATTTTACCCATGATAGATACTTAGAGAATTCCACAAAATAGGATAAAATCCCATAGAATCATCAGCTTAAAATTCCATGAATTAGAAGAGGATTTGGGAATGGAAGTGAAGGAATACTCCCATTCATAATGCCACATATCTGGTTACTTTGAATTTCACAACCTCTCTTGAGAATCCAAGCGAATTGAAGAAGAACCTAAAGAATCCTCTAGTTTGATCTTCAATAGACTCCTTGATCTTTCGTTCATGGAATGGGGAGGTTTAGAATAGGTTAAGTATTTTGAAAACCCTTCTAACTATGCTAAAAATGACTTAGTTTAGGACTTAGGATCTTAGGAATTAGGAAAACACCCTTACCAAAACACAGGGAAAATACATTCTGCCAGTCATCCCGAGGGGCACCGCGACTCGTGGTGTACGTAATGACACGTGGTGACCCAGTCGTGAGTACACTTCCCATATTTCAAAATTCAAGTTCTGCTCCTGCAGACGACCAACTCCACGAGTCATAGAGCCACTTCAAAACTCGTGGCTGCCTCTCATGGCATCTCTGGGAAATTAAATCTTGAACCATAGACCATCTTGACCACGACTCACTTAACGACTCATTGCTTCTCTCGTGGTCACCCCCATAAGTTCTTGACAATTCTCCCTTCACTTCATGAGTCACTTAACAACTTATGAAGTCTCCTCATGGGTCACTAGATGACTCATCCTATGACATGGTGGAGAATTCCTGTTTTCTCCATTTGAACCCTCGGGTCTAAAATTAGGGCTTCAGGGTATTACAACTCAGTGGAAGGAAATATGGACATGAAGAGGATAATCCTGTCATGCCTGAGATCACTGGTGCCATTCACCTACCAGCTACGGTGGTGAATGTGGTGTTTCATGTTACTAGTATGATGTTGCACATGTTGCAAATGAAAGGGCTCTTCAAGGGTAAACAGAGTGATGATGCAAACTTCCATTTGAGTAACTTCCTAGAGATTTGCAAATAGTTTTAACATAACGAATATAAGCCAAGAGTCTATCAGGTTGAGGCTCTTTCCATTTTCCCTAATAGGAGAAGCAACTATGTGGTTGGAAGAGTTGCCTCCAAGATGAATCACCTCGTGGCAAGAGTTGACAAAAGCCATGTTGGATCATTTTTTCCCTCCCTCAAGGATGTTGCAGCTAAGCGATGACATTACCAACTTTGGACAAGAGCTGGTTGAGCCTTTGAATGAAGCATGGCTGAGATTTAAGAAAAAAGTGTCTATTTTTCTTAGCCGTGGTCTTCCCAGTGGAGTGCTAATTCAAAGCTTTTATCGAGCCCTAAAATCCACCAATAAATCAGTCACTAATAATCTAGCTAGGGGATCCATCATGGACCAAACGTATGGTCTAGCTAAATCCCTTTTAGACAGGATGACGAAGATGAATAGGGCATGGCATACAAGGGAGACGAATGTATCTTCACATAATGCTGGTTCTATTTTGCTAACGGCTAAAATGAGAAAAAGAGATGAAGAGCAAGATGAAAATCTTGCTACTATGATGACTCAATTGGAGTTAATGACTAAGCATGTGATGAAAGTTGGGCCTAAAGTTGTGAATGTTGTGGGAATGCAAGGTCCAATGCATTTTGAGGGAGAGTCTTGGCCACCAAGGTACGAGGAGGAGTGACAATATATGGCAAATCAAATGGGGGGTTCTCGACCTGGGTACCAAGGGAATAATCAAGGGCCTTGGAGCCCAAGGGAAGAGAACCAAGGTTGAGGGAATTGTGACACACAAGGGTAGCCTGGTCGAAATGAGAGATCGTGCAATAGAGAGCAAAATCATGAGGGAGACCGCTCTCATAGAAGCTCGAATCCGTATGTTCCCCCTCCTAAAGCTGAGAAAGCCCAATCTCAACCAGGCTTGAGTGATGTTTGGAACACAAAAATTGAAGAAATGTTGTCAAGGGTTCTCAATAAAGTTGAATCAATGGACAGAGGGGTCAAAGAACTTAAGGGGGAGGTGTCTAACCTTTCCCAAAGAGTAAGTTCACACCCTGCCTCTATCAAGCATTTAGAGGCTCAAATGAACCACTTATCTTCTCACATGAACCCCGGATGAAGGGAACACTTCCTAGTGATACAATGCCAATCCCAAAAAGGATAGTCAGTGCATGGCCATTGTCACTAGGAGTGGCAAGATGCTTGGATATGCGGCTTTATGTACAAGGAAGTTGTTTCCCCGAAGGCAAGTAATGTGAAAGAATCAGATGACGTTCCACAAGCACTAAATGGTTGTGACAATGTTGAGGATCAAGGTGAGGGAGATGTTTATGAGTCTCCCTCAAATGATGAGAAGGGAGATGCAGGCATGAAGTCCTCAAGTGAGAAAGAACAAGAACTAAGAGTTCCACCTCCTAATCCACAGTGGTTAGCCAAGAAGAAAAAGGATGATCAATTCAACAAGTTTATCGACATGTTCAGCAAATTGTCCATAAATATACCGTTGGTGGATGGTTTACTTTAAATGCCCGGATATGCAAAGTTTATGAAAGAGCTACTGAAGAAGAATAAGGTTGTAGATATGGGCAAGGAGAGACAACACTTCATTGTCGTACTATGATGATCAGCAACCTTGCCCCAAAATGGGAGGATCCGGGAGCCTTCGCAATCACTTGCACTATTGGGTTGTATGTGTTCAAGAAAGCCCTTTGTGATCTTGGGGCGAGTATAAATTTGGTGCCCCTCATATTCTTTAAGAAGTTGGGGCTTGGCAACACCAAACCTACCTCAATGAGATTGTTAGGCTGATCGCTCTACTAAGAAACCGGTGGGTATTTTGGAGGATGTATTGGTGAGAGTGGATAAGTTTATTCTACAAGCTGACTTTGTGGTGCTAGATATTGAAATGGATGTGGAACTTCCAATCATTTTAGGGATAACATTGCTCGCCATGGGAAGAGCCTTGGTATATGCAGAGCTAAGTGAGCTCAAGTGCCCTGTGGGAGGTGAAGAGGTTACCTTCAAAGTATGCCAAATGTATGAATCTCCATACAAATACAAGGTGATTGGAGTGTTGAATGATGAGAGAAAAAATGGAGGAGTGATCTGGAAGAGGATGAGCTGGAGGATAATCCTCAGAAAAATGGAATCTGAATGAGGGATACGTCATTCCACGACGTTAACTAAGGCACTCCTTGGGAGGAAACCAAAGTGTTTTCTTTTGAGTGTTTTAATGTAATTATTTTTTTTGTTTTGTAGGACTAAGTAGATGTAAAGTAAGAAGGATAAGCACAAAATAGGGCAGGCACCGCGCTAGACTGGTGAACCACTGGTCCAGATGCACGAACCACCGATGCCTTGAGTAAAAGGGAGACAGAAACCTAGGAAAAAAAGGGCCAAATTGGCAAGTCAACAGTGGAACGCCGAAACCAGTTCGTGAACCGCCGTGTGATCGGTTTAGGTAAGAATATCTAAGAAATGGGGCACAAACGGTGGTACACCAGTGGAACGCAAAATCCAATCCATAAACCGCCAGTCAACTACCGGATACGAAGTAGAGAACTGGGCACAAATTCAGGTCAGTGATGTTAAGGCGGTGAATTGCCAATCCTCATCAGCGACCGTCAGTAAGGCGTCGATATAGGTACGTGCTTTTTTTAAATCTTGACCCACCCATTGACCGACCCGACCCAGATTACTTTTTAAACCACCCTAACTGGATCTATTCCCTTTTTATTCTCCCAAAATCCCCTTTTTCCTACCTTTTAATACTTTCCCATACACTTTTTCATCTTCCAACACTCTACCTTCCCACTCACTTTTACATTTTCCAACTCCCTTTCAATTAAATCACCATTAAATTCGCAACTTCTTATCAACCAATCCTATTCCTCTCTGTTCACCTATAAAAACCCCTACAACCCATTTCCTTTACCCTAGTGTCACTAAATCCTACTCCCTGCTAGCAAGTTAAATTCTTCACCATTGTTGAGCAAGTTCAAGCTTCCACATTTCTCATCTACTCTCAATCCTGTGTTTTGGTAAAGTGCTTCTAACACTTTGATATTATTACAAGTTGTAGCCTTTGTGGATATGAACTTTGTTGTAGTATGTATATCCTTTCTTTTTACTGACCCTTTCCCCAAATTTGCATTATTGTGGATATATATGATGAATGTTGTTGATTGATATAATGTAAAATTAGTAGAGAGTAGTGGTCTGATGCTTAAATAAGTGTGGGGGAGATTATTTCTATTGTGTAGGTAGAGATTCTCTTGATGTGTATAATATTTGATTTTGGGGTGAAGTTTGAGTAACCCCAAGGGCTACAAAGGACCCGATTTGCTCGATGATAGATCGGGTGACGCCGTTCTTAAGGGTAAATCATCATTTTGTTTCTTTTTTGCCTGTGCAATCAATGCTTATATATGGTGTGGGTAAGTTTTTTTGAGAGTTAGATGTTGGTGAGAATTTTAAGGCAATAGGGATGACGACCATCGGCTACTCGCCGATCAGGTTCGGCAAAATGTCAGTTCGGGAAAAATTTGGCTTTAGGCCATTGCTTTGACTCCCCATCGCATGAAAACTTCACGGATCAGGACCAACGACTCATCAATGAGTCGCTGGTGGAAAGTTTAATGAACCAGTTTTCCGCCTATCACCGGCGTTTCACCAGTATTATGCGGACCACTTCCTTCCGCTCGCCAACATTTTGTCGGTGCTACCAGCTTCTTCATGATGATCCCTCCTCTTGTTTCTAATATAAATCTTTAGAGTAGTTGTTGTTTGTTTATTTTATCATTAAAAATGCAAAAAGAAACATTTTTTATGGCACTAACATCATTTTTGCAGGAACTGTCTCGATTTAGGGATCCAAGCAAGGGAAAGGCCATTACCACTTTAAGATCAAAGGGAAAAGGAAAAGCCAAATCTACCTCAGCCCACGCCCACACCAGAAAGGGGAACTATGCTATTTGTGAAGGCCGCTCCATCACTGTGGGGAAACGCTTTGATTTTGCGGGGTTGAGGGGCAACTGCCCCAACATCACTGCCCAATTCACCGATCGCCAGTGGCATATCTTTGCCAACCCTCTTTCAGATTTCTACAGGAGCCTGATCTTGAAATTCTATGCTTCTTACCAGACTAGGCAGGAGAGCATGAAACATAGAGGCAAAGTTGAGGACTTCCCATGCCTAATTTCAGTGTTGGTGAGAGGTGTTGAGGTAGACATCACCCCAGCAGCCATAAACTCACTATTTTAGGAAGACGAAATTGATGAGGGTACAGAATATTTGGTCCACCTCACCAACAAAGAGGGCCAATTAAATGTCATATCTCCATCCATTGCCACTGAAACAACTCTATGGGCATCTATGGGTGGTGAGATATCTCGCCATGACCTGCGTTTCGAGGCCATGTTGTGGCTCGACTTCATTTGTGGTTGAATCATGCCCTCCAAGATTAAACAATAGGTGAATTTTGAAGCAACCATCCTTATCTATTGCATTATGACAGGGGTCCCCATCAACTTTAGGGAGATAATGGTCAATCAAATGCGGAGAAAGGCCAGGAAAGACGAAACTTCAATGCCATGCATGTTGCTGATATCGTCTCTTTGCTTGAGATCGGGAGTATCCCTTTTCTAGGATAAGACCCCTAGCTCTGCCTCTGGTGTGATCTCCGTTTCCAACAAAAAGGACGCTGATGCTCCCAAGAATAAGAGGCAGCCAATGCAGGACTTTGAGGTTCCAGATGAGCCCGTCACCCCTGGTTTAGAGTCGACCCCTGTTATACCTTAGAAGCCTAAGGACCAGATACGGAAGTTGAAACAGAGAAAAGTTTAAAAACTAGCACCAGGCACAGAATGGGTCACAAGGTGACCCATTGGTGCAGCCCACAAGTCGTGATGTGTGGGGGAGGCCAAATGATGAATTTGAAATGTTAGAAATGGGATACTATGGCCATGACCACGAGTTGTGGTCAGTCCCCACGACTCGTTAGGTTAGTCCTGGGGTGGGTGAGTAAGAATAGTAAAGGAAAGGGGAAGTGTACTTGACGGGAGGACCCCATGAGTTGTGGTCAGTCACCATGAATCGTGGGGAGAGTTGTAAGTAGCAGGAATAATTTTATTGAGGCCAAGGCAGTGTACATCATGGATGGTGACCACGAGTCGTGGTCACCTGGCGATAAGTCATTACATTGTCTACGAGCCCCAAAGAATGGAGAAGCAGTGAACCTAATGAGCTAAGCCACGAGTCGTGACCCTTGAAGACTAGTTGTCAGGTCCCTCGTTGGACCACCAGACAGTTATTTTCTGCGAATTTAGTAAGGGCTATTTCATAATTCCTAATCTTCTAATCCCTAAACTGCATCGTTTTGAGTTATGAATAGTGACTTTTAAAGGGGTTAAGTTCATTTTATACCATTTTCATATTCATGCATGCAAGAGTGTTAGACTAAAGAGGTGATCAAGGCAATACTTCATGGTTTTCTTCAATTCCTTCTTGGGCATTCAAGAGAGGGCAAGGATCATCCATTTACAGGTATGTAGGGTTATGAATGGGTGTTCTCGTTCACACCCTTGCACATTTTCTCCTAATTCATGAAGTTTGATAAAAAAATCTTATGGGGTTTTAACTTAAATCTTGTGGAATTCTAATGATGTATCAATGGGTTATTATCTTTTGTGATTTACATCATATTTTATGAATTATTATTAGATTCTACAACTATTTTGATTATAAATTTAAGGTTTTCGATTTCTACTAAATTAAGACTAATTATGCATGTTCTAAGATGAATCGAGTTATGATCTTTAATTCAATCGTTGAAATTCATAAACCCATCATGATTTATGATTCAGAATATGGATTTATTCAAATAACCATTATGAATTGATTATTTGCAAAGTATATATATGATCTACAAGTATGAATGAATCCCACGATTTACTAATTATGTTTTTGGCCGACCCACGGGCCTTATCCTTATGGCTAGTTCACGTACTTACATGAATGTTTATGATTATCATGGTTTAAATAGCCCATGAATCTCATGTATATTACACTATGAGCACTATATATGTTTTTGGAGTAGCATTTAACACCGAGTAGGTTCGGGCCCAGGTTTTGCCCTGAATATCAGAACTACATGCCACCATAGGACATGATGGGACCTCCCTTGTGACTGTCCCCCTTTTCCCAAATGGGCCCGTTCATGGGTGATGTCATTCCCCTCATGGTTCTACCCTTGGCAAGGTACGAACACCCTCCCGACTAGGGATTACAGGTTGGGCTCCATCTGTGCTCATATGGGGTATATCAGTTATAAGAATCTCCCATTGTTTCTCATGATTTATGCATGTTTATGATTATGTATATTGGCTCAAGTCATTTTCAATAAATATTTTCTATTATGATTAGGATTACGAATATATTACAAATGTTTTGAAAACCTTGAGCCTTATGTTATCCTTTGTTGCTTATTTCATGAGCATGTTATCCCCTTCTTATGATCATTTATGATCTTTTATATATTTTAAATGTCCATTTTACTTACCTTGTATACTCGATACATTCCACGTACTGACCGCATACTCTATGCTATATCATTTCATGATACAGGACCCCGGTTTTAGGTTCAACACTGCTCATAGTCCGTCTTCTGAGATAGCATTGTACATTGCTGGTGAGTCCTCATCTCCTGAGGACTAGACTATTCAGATTTCCTATATGTATTTCAGTTTCAGTTTTGTTGAGTTAGTTGGGGTCTTGCCCCATCAACTCGTCATGTTTAGTGGCTTTTCAAACATATGTATGAATTCAACTTCAAATTTCGTATTCTGATGTTATGTTTAAGTTAGACATCTGCTATGATTATATTGTTGATTATCCAGTTTCATTGATTGAGTTAGATTCAAGCTTATGCCATGTGTCGACTTGGGGTCTCTCAGGGCTTCTTGTCCTGTGTTGCGATCTGGGCTTCCATTTGGATCGTGACAAACTTGGTATCAGAGCCATAGGTTTGAAGTGTCCTAGGGTGTTTGAAAGCTGCATTGAATAGTGTCTTTTTAATGGGTGTGAAGCATGCCAAACTTTTGAGGAAGAGGCTACTAGACGTTTAGGAAATGTTCCTGATCTTGGGCAGAATTGTATGCCCAAGTGATACTCAAATGATTCATTTTGACTTATTTATCTATTATTATGTGTATATTCTCATGTGATTATTTGATAATTGTGAATTTATACTAACCAACATGATTAGTGTTGTTTTGCATGTAAAAGGAAATTTTGGAAGCTAATATATATGTTGGTGAAGTGCAGGAATGGACTTGGAAGCAAGAAGTAGAAGTTGACAAGGGAAAGTGGCAAAAATAAGGGCTTCGCGATGGCGCCGTGTCATGCTACCATCGCGGAGGCATTCTGCCTAGGATGAATTAATTATGTCAATTTCTAGTGGAGGTTCGCGTTACCTCCAGGGCATAGAGGCAGTGCTCCGCGATGCACTCCGTGTCACGTTGAGTGTGATTACCTGGAACCTCAAGTTCCAGTGAAGGTGCGCGATAGCACCGTGGCACGGAGGCAAGGCTCCGCGATACAAGCCGTGCCACGGTGAGGTGCAGTTACCTGGGAGCCGACTTCTAGTGGGCTTCCGCGATAGCTCCGTGGCACGGAGGGAGTGCTCCGCGATACACTCCGTGCCATGTTGCTTGTTATTCCGGGAAAAATTCTCAATAGTATAAATAGAACACTTAGGGTTTATTTTAAACATTCTGACTTGGTTGAGCAAGAACGTGGGTTACAGGCAGTTGAAAGGACGAAAATTCTAGGGTTATTCTCTTCCTTTTTCTCTTTAATTTCAATTGCTTGTATGAATTCTACTTATATGAAGATGTTTACTTCACAAATGAGTGGCTAATTCACTTCTTGCTGAGGTTAAGGATAATTATAGAGGAATGTAATTATCGATCATTTTAGTTTTCATCTTTTCTTCAATGGTTGTTCTATCAATTCTTGTTTTTACTGCATTAATGTTTGGCCAATGTTAATGTATATCTTAGAAATCCAATTTTGATTTTGAAAAGGAAAGAAATTGGACATATGTGAATTGGTAGGATATGATCTTTTCTTAGTTGATAAAATTGAGAATTGATTTACATTCAGAATAGAAATATATCTGAAAGTCTTATTAGTCAATTATGGAATCGGTTATGTAGGGCTAGAGCATGAGATTCTTATATCACAGAAATGTTGAATAAGGTTTCATGATTCTCTAATTGGATAGGAGTCGAAAGATCCAATCCATAGGCAATTAATTCCTGACTAGAAACCGAAGAGAAGATTAGCTGAATTGAATTAATAAAGTACATCCTTGCATGCCTTCCTTAACCTCAGCTTGTTCATTGCTATTGTTCAGACTCGGATTATAATCTAGACTTAGATTCGTATTAATTAGTGATCTTAACTCATAAAACATTATTTATTTGGTTGTCTGCATTCATAGAGATATCGTTCACTGACATTTAAGTTAATTAATACCGTAGTTCAGTCCCTGTGGGATCGATACTTGGCTTCAAATAAAGCCACTTTACACTTGTACGACCACGTGCACTTGCATGTAGTTTTGGGTCGAGCAAGTTTTTGGCGCCGTTGCCGGGGACAGACAATTGGTAAATTTATTTTTTTAGTGTTAGTTTACAAATTCAATATAAGTGCTGACAACTTGGTCTTGGCCTTTCTCTTGCAGGTATTGAATTTTTTTCTAAACGCTGGCAAGAGATAAGGGGTTGGTGGATTCATTTATAGAGCCGAAGAGACAATTTCATCGCCAAAGAAGGGAAGCTCTAGAGAAGAAGCTGCAGTTGCTAAGACAGGCAATTCTGGAGCAACAAAAGAATCCACCACTTGTAAGGGCAGTTTTAGCGCCCGAGGAGATGGCAGCAAGGCCGGTCCGCGAAGTGGCAATCCCACATGCAAATAATGTTACATATAGTATTCGCAGACCAGAGCCAGGAGGGAGGTTCGAGCTTTAACAGAATATGGTGCAGTTGTTGCACACCAGCGGGCAATTCACAGGTCTCCCTCATGAAGATCCGCAACAACATCTCCAAAACTTTTTGGAGATAAGCGACACTTACATTCCCGCTGGAGTATCATCCAATTATGTGTGACTTACATTATTTCCATTCTCATTATTGGGGGAAGCAAAGAGGTGGTTGAAATCTGAACCACCTAATTCTATCACCACTTGGGATGATCTTGCAAGAAAGTTTTTGATACGATTCTTTCCATCTGGGAAGACAGCCAGACTTAGAAGTCAGATTCTAAGTTTTAAACAGAGAGAGGGTGAGAATTTGTATTAAGCTTGGGAGAGGTTCAAGTCTATGCTAAGGGACTGTCCTCATCATAATGATGTGTTGGTGCACACATTTATTGAGGGTTTAGAACCAAATACTAAAATTATGTTAGATTCAGCAGCTGGTGGGCAGGCATTGGAGAAGACTTACGAGGAGCTCTACACTTTGTTAAACCGTATTTCACAGGGAAATCTAGAATGGAATATGGATTCAACACGAGTAGGAACGAGGAAAGATGCAGGAGTTTTTGAGGTGGATGGTTTTACAGCTATTGCTGCATAGATAGCTGCGTTGCAAAATCAACTCAACACCCACTTCAGCAGTATGAACTTGAATCAAGCACAAGCACCAGTCAATGCAGTTCATCAGGTATGGTGTGAAGTATGTGGGAGTAGTGAACACTCAGCTGAGTATTGTGGTGCAAATCCAGACTCGGTGAATTTTGTTGGGAACGTCCAGAGGAATAATAATCAACAGTATGGAAACAATTACAACTCAAATTGGAGGAATCATCCGAGTTTCTCTTGGAGGAGTAATAGCCATCAAGGACAGAGTTCGAATCAGGGCGTGCAGAGAAATCAAGGTAGGCATCAGAATTTTCAGTCTCAATACATAGGAAACAATGCACCTCCTCCACCACCCAACAACATCGAGGATATGTTCAAAACAATTATAGCTAACCAAGCGCAAATGCAGGCAGATTATGTGAAATTAGCGGCCGACATGAAAAATCAGCAGTTAGCTACAAAGGAGTACCAGTTTGGATGATTAGCTGGAGCTCAAAACACCAGGCCCAGAGGAGGACTACCGAGTGATACTAACCCAAACCCCAAGCAGGTCAATGTAGTGACCACAAGGAGTGGACTACAAATTAAGGAGGTGGAACCAAAGAGACCACCTCAACAATCTAGAATAGTGGAAAAAGATGGGGAACATGATGATGTGAGGGGGAAGGAAAAGGAAGCTGAGACAGAAAGACCACCACCCCCGTTCCCTCAAAGATTAAAGAAGTACAAGGAAGAAGCTTGCTTTAAGAAGTTCATAGAGGTGCTGAAGCAGGTACACATTAATTTACCTTTGGTTGATGTTTCGCAGGGAGTGCCGAAATATGCAAAGTATATCAAGGACATCATAGCAAGCAAAAGCAGATTGACGGAGTATGCTACGGTGGCACTTACTGAGGAGTGCACTTCCCGGATACAGAACAGGTTGCCGACAAAGCTCAAGGATCCTGGGAGCTTTACCATTCAAATTACAATCGGGCAAAGTATTCGAGCTCGCGGATTATGTGATTTGGGAGCAAGCATAAACATGATGCCGACATCAGTGTTCAAGAAGTTGGGGCTGGGCAGCCCTACACCAACTACTATGATCTTGCAGCTAGCTGACCGTTCTTTGGCCAGACCAGATGGTATTGTGGAGGATGTGTTAGTGCAAGTGGGCTCTCTCATTTTCCTGGTGGATTTTACTATCTTGGATTTTGAGCCGGATGTAGAAGTCCCATTTATTTTGGGACGTCCTTTCTTGGCAACCGGGTGAGCTTTGATTGATGTGGCTGTTGGGCAGCTAACCATGCGAGCACTTGATAAAGTAGAGGTTTTTGATGTGTATAAGGCCATGAAGCTGCCGGTCATCTATGAGGAGCTATCAGCGATCAATGTGCTAAATAAGGAATCGATTCTGCAGATTGTTGACTCTCAGGACCCATTGAAGAGATCCTTGATGGGCTCCAATCATTTTGGAGACAGTTCTACATACGAGATGGTGCAGACGCTGAATGAGTCAAAGTGGTTTCCAAAGAAGCGAGACTTTGAGCCGTTGATGAGATCCTTGGAACCACTGCCAAAACCATCAATTGAGGAGGTACCAAAATTGGAGTTGAAGATATTGCCTCCACATTTGAAGTATGTATTTTTGGGGGAAGATGACACCTTGCCAGTCATCATTTCCGCAGAACTGACAGAGGCACAAGTGAGTGAGGCATTGGTGGTCCTCAAGAGGAGGAAGAAAGCAATGGGGTGGCAAATATTGGACATCAGAGGAATTAATTCAGCTTTTTGCACACATAGGATTTTTATGGAAGAAGGATCCAAGCCAACTGTACAACATCAGCGGAGGTTGAATCCGATGATGAAGGATGTAGTTAGGAAGGAAGTGATTAAGTGGCTTGATGCAGGTGTGGTATATCCCATTTCAGATAGTGAATGGGTCAGTCCCGTTCAGTGTGTCCCAAAGAAAGGAGGGACGACTCTGGTCACCAACGAAAAGAATGTGTTGATTCCCACACGCACAGTCACAGGCTGGAGGATTTGCATGGATTACAGAAAGCTCAATGAGGCCACGAGGAAAGATCATTATCCTATCCCATTTATTGATTAGATATTGGACAGGTTGGCAGGTCAAGAATATTATTGTTTCCTTGATGGATATTCTGGCTATAACCAAATAGCCATAGCATCGGAGGAGGACTAGGAGAAGACCACTTTTACATGCCCTTACAGGACATATGCTTTCAGGCCGATGCCATTTGGTCTATGCAATGCACCAGCAACATTCTAGAGATGCATGATGGTGATCTTTCATGATATGGTGGAAGACTTTGTCAAGGTATTTATGGATGATTTTTCTATTTTCGATAATTCATTTGCTACATGTTTGCAGAATCTTGACAGGGTGCTAGCTCGATGTGAAGACTCTAACCTTGTGCTCAATTGGGAAAAATGCCATTTTTTAGTCAAGGAGGGTATCGTCCTTGGCCATAAGGTGTCATGCAAGGGGTTGGAAGTAGATCGTGCAGAGATCGAAGTGATCGAAAAGCTACCACCACCAGTGTCAGTGAAGGGTGTTCGCAGTTTTCTCGAACATGCAGGGTTCAATAGAAGGTTCATCAAGAATTTCTCTAAAATTTCTAGACCGATATGTCGGTTGCTAGAAAAAGAGGTGAAGTTTGAGTTTGACAAGGACTGTGTTAAAGCATTCAAGGAGTTAAAACAGAAGCTGGTAGAAGTGCCTATTCTTATCTCTCCGGATTGGGAGCAACCGTTTGAATTAATATGTGATGCATGTGACGTAGCTGTAGGAGCTGTATTGGTGCAGCGGAGGAATAAAATTTTTCATTCCATTTATTATGCAAGCAAAACACTTGATGCAACCCAGGTCAATTATACGGTCACGGAAAAGGAGATGCTAGCACTGGTGTTCGCATTTGATAAATTCAGGTCCTACTTGGTGGGTTCTAAAGTAGTGGTGTATACTGATCATGCAGCAATTCGGTATCTGTTTAACAAGAAGGATGCAAAGCCCAGACAAATAAAATGGATATTGTTGCTATAAGAGTTTGACCTAGAGATTCGCGATAGAAAGGGGAGCGAGAATCAAGTGGCAGATCACCTATCGCGATTGGAAAGACGGTTGCATATAAAGAAAGGTGATATTATCAAAGAAGAGTTCCCAGATGAGCAGCTCTTGGCAATAAGGGAAGCTGAAATCCCTTGGTATGCAGACATTGTGAATTTGTTGGTAAGTGGAGTCTACCCACTGGAGGCTACGGCTCAGCAAAGGAAGAAGTTGAGACATGATTGCAGGTATTACATATGGGATGAACCATATCTGTTTAAGCAGGGATCGGATCAGGTGATGAGACGATGCATCCATGAGAGCCAGATCGCAGAAGTGTTGAGGAGTTGTCACTCATCAATGTATGGAGGGCACCACGGAGGCGAGCGGACAACTCACAAGGTGTTACAATTAGGTTTCTTTTGTCCTACATTGTTTAGAGATTCCATAGCATACGTAAAAATGTGCGATAGATGTCAAAGAACAGGCATAATTGGTAGAAGATAGGAGATGCCACTGCAGCAAATATTAGAAGTGGAGATTTTTGATGTGTGGGGAATAGACTTAATGGGCCCGTTTCCACCGTCATTTGGTAATCGTTACATCTTGGTAGCGGTTGACTATGTATCTAAGTGGGTCGAGGCAACATCTTGTCCCAAGAATGAGAACAAAGTGGTGACAAAATTTGTGAAAAAGCATATTTTCACTAGGTTTGGGACACCCCGAGCTATTATCAGTGATGGAGGGGCTCATTTTGTGAATGCGAGTTTCAAGAATTTACTAGCTATGTATGGGGTGCGGCACAAGGTAGCAACAGCGTATCATCCCCAAACTAGTGGGCAAGTGGAGGTGTCGAACAGAGAGATAAATCAGATTCTACAGAAGACAGTGAATGCACAATGAATTGATTGGTCAAGCAAACTTGATGATGCTTTGTGGGCTTATAGAACTGCATACAAGACACCCATTGGGACTTCTCCGTATAGATTGGTCTATGGAAAGGCATTTCATTTGCCTATGGAGCTGGAACATCGAGCTTTTTGGGCCATGAGAAAGCTGAACATGGATCTGGAGCTAGCAGGGAAGAAAAGATTGATGCAACTCAGTGAACTAGATGAGTTTCAATGGCATGCCTATGAAAGTGCCAAATGCTACAAGGAGAGAACTAAAAGATGGCACGACAGACATATGGTGCATCAGATCTTTGAGCTGGGGAAGAAAGTGTTGTTATTTAATTCAAGATTGAAGCTTTTTCCAGGTAAGTTGCGGTCCAAGTGGTTAGGGTCGTTTGAAGTGGTGAGAATGACCCCACACGGGGCAGTGGAGTTCTGGAAAGAAGATAGAAGTGCCACATTTTTGGTGAATGGGCAATGATGTAAGGATTATTGGGGTGAGGACGTTATTCGAGAGAAGACGTCCATCACTCTAGAGGATGATTGAGCATGAATAGCGTCGAGCCGTGATGGTAAATCAGGCGCTGCACGGGAGGCAACCCGTGAATGTGTTATAATAGAAGAGTAGAATTATTTTTTAAAAAAAAAGAGAAAAAGAAAAACAACGAAAAAGAAAAATAAAAATTGTTGCATTGCAACCTATGATTTCTAACCAATTTGTTGTGGTGAAATGATTTTCAGGTGGAACGGAGGGAAAAAATTTTAAAAAAATACAAAGGAAAAAAAATCTAGGTAAGAAAATAAAAATTGGCACATTCCAGTGAGCCTGCGCGATGGCTCCATGTCACGGAGGAGGGCCTCCGCGTTACCCTCCGTGACACGTTGAGGCTTATTCCGGATTTTTATAAAATCCAAAATACCTGCGCGATGGCTCCGTGTCACGGAGGCAATGCTCCACGTTACCCTCCATGACACGTTGAGGTGTATTTCGCCTCGGGTCACCGGGTAACCCGCGCGAAAAAACATCATTTTAACCCCAAATTCCTTCATTTTTTTCCTATTCTCTCATTTCCTCCGCGACCCACACCCAAAATCCCCTTCTCCCCCAACGTGACACGGACTTAGTGATCAACTTTCTTCAAGTTTTCTTCAATTTCATCGAAGAAAAGGTATGTTATTGAATTTTTCCTTATTATTGCTCCAATGATTTATTCTTGAACATGTTTGGTGATTAAACCTTGCCCTAAGTGATAAATAAGCTTGAAATCCCTTGAGTTATGATTGAATGATGTTCATAGTAACGTTGTTAGTAGGTGAACTCAATGATTGCATGTTTTATTGAAATTCTTGCGAAATTGCTAGTTAGGGTTGAGGATTGAATATGAAGAAGACTAAATGCTTTAAAATGTTGATAAATTGGGTTGTGCATGTTGGGTGAAAGGAAATGTATTGTGATTGATGTTGAATATGCTTAGTTAGAAGAGGGATTTTCGGGAGAATGCAATTGGAGAATTACATAGGTTGTTGAAAAAAAAATTGCAAAGTGCTAATGATGATGTAATTGAATCGATGGAGAAATTTTTATTCATTGTACGAAGTCTGAGTAGTACAAAGTAATTATCCCATCGAATTATATGAATGCACTAAGCATGTTGAATGCTAAGAATGGCAAGATCAGGAATGTCTTGTCGAATTGTGTTGATTGTGGCTTAAGACTAAGTGTGGGGTGATCCAATTAAACCCAACCTTAGTTGTAGCTAATTATGACTTGAATAACATTGAAACTGTATGTTTGAATGTACAGGAACAATGTCGGGCCGACAAGACAAGGGCAAGGGCACATCCACATCGGCCGCCAGTAGAAAGAGGGTAAGATTGGGAGCAGCAGTTCCAGCAGCACCAGCGATTCCTACAGTTCAACACAGACAATACGGAACCAGATGGGTGAGTGATGAGGGAAAGAAGTGGTATGCCAAACATAAAGAAACCAAATACTTCCCAGAGGAGCAGATAGAGGGAACCACTAGCACAGGAATTCCCACGGATTGTACACAGGATTGACACCGCCGGGCTTAACTTCATTTTCGAAGAACCCAAGGAGTGCAATCTCCATCTTATCCGAGAGTTCTATGCCAATTGGAACCCGACCTTACGCAGCCACACCATAAAAATCAGAGGACAGGTAGTCACATTTGAGCCCCACCACTTGAATGCAATCCTGGGGGCGCGGGACACAGACGCTCATGTCCTCCGTCAGCTGAACATCACTCCACCCTATGCAGACATCAGACGCACCTTATGTGGAGCCCGATCAACAGCCAGGTGGGGTAGGCACAAGGAGAGAGGCTACCATCAGACATTGCCCTATTCTCAGATGAACAGGGAGGCCCGGATTTGGTTGAAGATTGTGTGTTCATGCCTGATCCCGGGGGTGCACATGAAAGATGTCACCCGGGATAGAGTTTGTCTGGTGTATGCCCTGATGAAGGGGCTGGAAATCAATATTGGGGCAATGATCATCTCCGCCATGAAGAGAGCCCGACTGCATTAGGGGCATAGATACGAGTTCGGTGGTCTTCTTACCACATTCCTGAGGGGCCAAAATATTGAGGAGGAGGCCCTAGATTACATCCCACAAATCGACAGGCGTGCCTTGGATGTCACAAAAACCAAGGCAACTGACACTACTTTTGGGCCGGTGCTCACACTAGCCGAGCAACATGCTTGGGATGATTAGTACATGGCCCGCATGTACAGGATGCAGATGTTGCAGCTGCACATCGGAGGACGGCCCGCAACGGAGGATGAGTTATGGCAGCTCGAGTTGGATTACCCATTCAACGAGAATGCCCGAGCTTTATGCGGAGTGGGGCCTGCATTTGTGGAGCCCGTGGATGATGATGTCCCTACCGATGAGGAGACACGCCGGGAGGACTCAGTGTTAAGTCGGACGAGGACGGCGGGGGCGATTCTAACATGGGGGACGAAGCACTAGCACTTGATGAAGAAGTTGAATACTTTGATTGATCAGGGAGTTTCACCACCCAGCCTTTGTGATATTTTGAAATTGTGTGAACACTGGGGATAGTGTTCGTCTTACGTGTGGGGTGGGAGTAGTTAGGTGCTAGCTGTTTCGTTTATGTTTAGTTTATGTTTGTTGTGCTTGTGCTAAATGTGACCTTGTGACTCTGTGTTTCGTGTTTTGTAATTAATGTTGGTGTTGTAATGAATCTTAAGCTATTGTTGTGTTGCTGTTGTGTATGATGTGTAAATATTTTTCAAATTATATTTTTATCTTTTTCTATCGAAATTTTTTGTTGAATTTTTTATGTTGGGTTTCTCGGCTTTTGTTTTCAGTGCTTTTACTGAGAATAGTCCCATGGAACCAAAGTCGTAGATAGCGCCTGTTCCCGATGATGGATGGATGACGACCGTCTTAAGGGAAATGTAGTCGATAGGAGTAGTTTTTTTTCTTTTTTTTCTTCTTTCTATTGTTTGTTTCCCAAAGTATTTCTAATTAATGGTTCGAAATTCTTGTTACGTGTTGTACATGATATTAAGATGCAAAGGTGATCGTATGAAAGCATGCAAAGGTGTTAAACATGTTGAGATACCTAGGCCATAGAATTCGATTCTATGTGATCAAGGCTTAATAGTGAATTCTTGTAATTAGTTGATTGAAGAGTCTGTGAATATGTCTTGAGTTGAGCATGTGCAATGAGTGTGAGGTGAGGTCTCAACTATTCCATGCTATTGTGAAGTGTCTAGAACTTGCCTGGTGTGTGTACTAAACGAAATGAAGGATGTGGATTGTAGGAAAGGATGTAGGCATTTCTTTGAATAAACCGAAAGTTTCTCCCTTATCATACCTAACTTGAATTTTACATCCTAGTTAGATCCATTGAGCCTTTAGCCTATTCTTTAAGAGGTACAAACCGAGCTTAATCCCTTCTTTTCATTAGCCGTGAATTTGATCCAAAACCCTTAAGCGCTTAAGAAAAAAAACATTTTTCCCAAAGTGTAAAGGAGTGAGAAGTGTGAACCGGAAGGAAAGCGGAAGTTGTGAAAACTAAAGAAAAGGTCAAAGGTGCACTTGTTGAAATTGATTAATTAATAGTAGAGAGTAAGAGAATCCATGAATGAGAAAAAAAAATAAAGATGCATAACTACTCTTTGCTAGTAAGTCGAGTGTGCTTAAAGAAATGGGAACAAAAACAAAGAAGAAAATTCAAGAATGAGAGGATGGAGGAAGAAGCAATGCCCACACTAAAGGTGGGATGTATTGAAGAGCGCTTAGGGAAGCTAGTTGCTATTATTGGTTAGCCCAGTATTGACTAGTTCCTCAGATTACATTACAACCCATTAAGTCCTACGTGATCTTACATCATGCGTCCTTATATTAGTGGAGTAAAACACTAGAGGCAAGTTTATGGTTCATGACATGATGCATGTAAACTTTTGGGAGCGAGCATAATTGTAATTATATACCCCTACACGTAGTGCTTTGGAAATCTTATGATGGAAAATGGGGTAATTCTCTTATGTTGTGAGGGCACATGCTTGACGAAAGATAAAATTTCGTGTCGGATGTCTTGATCAGTTGATTTGCATGAGTTTGCCAAGATAGATAATCGATTCTTGAGGTTAGGAGGTCTTAATGTGGTGTACTTTGTCCGGTGCTTTGGTTAGGGGTTAAAAACCGACACGCAAGTGCACGTGGTCAAACAAGTAATAAAGTGGCTAAGTAAGCCAAGTATCGAACCAAGGAGACTCTGGATAAGTAAAAATTGCTCAAGTATACTATATTCTATCTTACTTCTATATATGCTGGCAACAACGTAACCAAAAGTTAAATAATTGTTGTTTATAAATTATATACTAAAACTATTAACAAATATCTACTTTGAATTGAAACTATGGATATGAGCATGCCAAGGTTAAGAACATGTAATGAACTTGATTATAATCATAATTTGGTTAATCTTCTCTTCCTGTTGCTAGCCAAGAACATTAGCCAAGAGATTAAAACTCTCGTATTTAATCTCACTTAAGAATCATAAACCATCCGTCTACATTTCTGTGATCAAATGCAATTTATGACCTAGCAATACAATTTCGGTTCCTAAATTGACTAATACGGCTTTCAAGTATATTTCTATCAAGAAAGCACATCAAAACCCAATTTTCCCAAATCAAGTTAAGAACAATACCCTATTAATACACAACTTTCCAATTTCGTGCTCTCTCGAGTGAAATCAGACTTTTTAGATGTACATTAATGTCGGCCACACACCAATGCAGTAGAAACAAGAATTAATAGAACAACATGGAAGAAGAAGATGAAAAACCACATAATTCGATAATCAAAATTCATCACCATTGTTCATAACCTCAGCAAGGAAGAGAATTAGCCACTCATTTGTGGATTAATCATCCTAAAATAAGTGTTAATCATACAAACAATTGATTGAAAGAAGAAAGAAAGAGAGAAAAACCCTGAGCTTTTTCGTCCCTCAACTGCCTGTAACCCACGTCCTTGCTCCACCAAGTCTGAATTAATTAAAAATAAGCCTAAGTGTTCTATTTATACTAGTGGGAATTTTTCCCGGAATAACAAGCAACGTGTCACGGAGTGCATCGCGGAGCACTGCCTCCGTGACACGGCGTGGACGCGGACCCTCTCTGGAATTTTAGGGTCCAGGAATAAAGCTTCAACGTGGCACGACGTGCAACGCGGAGGCTTGCCTCCGTGCCACGGAGCTGTCGCGAGGCTCCACTGGAAATTGACAAATTATTCACCCTCTAGGCAGTGTGCCTCCGCGATGGTAGCGTGACACGGCTCCATCGCGGAGCCCCTTTATATTGTGCAGTCCAATGCCTTTTTCGTGCTTGAATCCAAGTCCAACTCCGATATTGTTCCAACATGCATTTTAGCTCCTCAAAATCATATTCTACCTACAAAACAATGCTAATCATGTTGGTTAGTATAAATTCACATTTTATTACCAATTGCATGAAAATGTATACACATTGCACAATAAACAAGGCGAAAATGATACGTTTGAGTATCACTTGGGCATATAAATCTGCCCAAGATCACTTAGCCCACACTTAAATCCTTGTTCGTCCTCGAACAACAAACACACAATTCATGCAAATTACATCCCAACCTTTGCCACTATGGTGCGACAATTTACGCTACGGTCATACCAATCATTCAATATTGTAAGTCATCAAGAAAACATGCATGGTCTTACAACGCAATGACCTTTAATACATCAAGACTTCCTAGACTTTAAGAATCGACCCTCGATATCGGCAAACTCATGCAAATCAGCTAATCAAGATATCCGACACGAACATCAATCTTTCATCAAGCATGTGCCCTCACAAATCAAGAGAATCTTCCCCTTTTTGTTCATGTGACACACAAACATTCAAGTAGGGGCATGTAAAAATTAATTTCACTCTCTCTCCCAAAAGAATTCACATGCATCATGTCATGACCCATAGGCTTGCCCTTAGTGTATTACTCCACTAATATAAAGAAATGCAATGTATGATCACGTAGGACTTTAATGGGTTGTAATGGAAGCTATGTAACTAGTATATATTGGATCAGCCAATAATAGTCACTAGCATCCTTAAGCGCCTTTTCAACACATTCCTATCAACTCATGGACATTGTTTCTCTCTTTTCTTTTTTTTTCATCATCCCATTCATGCCGGTTTACTTTCATATGACCCATTTCATCAAACACCCTTGACACAATAACGAAGGTTTTTCATATACCTTCATTATCATTTCATTATGACAAGTGCCTCTTCAACCTTTTATTTTCTTTCCTCACTCTGCTTTTCTTTTTCTTTTCACCATTCTCACTCTTTGACACTTTGGGAAAAAACTTTTGTTCTTCTTAAGCGCTTAAGAGTTTTGTATAGACTTTACGGCTAATGAAAAGAAAGAATTAAGCTTAGTTTATACATTTTTTGACAAAAGAAAGAAAGAATCGGCTAAAGGCTCAACGGGCTGACTAGGGTATACAATCACATAAAAAGGTAGTGTATGACAAGAAAAAAAATAGAAACTCTCAGTTAAAACAAAGAAATGCCTACATCCTTTCCAACACTACACCTCCTTCATTTCGTTTTGTACACACACCAGGCAAGTTCTAGACACTTCACAATAGCATGGAATAACAACACCTCACTTCACACTTCATGCACATGCTCGATTCAAGATGCATTCACAGACTCTTTAATTAGCCAATTACATGAATTCAAAATTTAAGCCTCAATCACACCGAATCAAATTCTACAGCCAAGGTAACTCAATATATTTACAAAATTGCATGCTTTCATCCGAATCACTTTCACATTTTGAATATCAGTTACAACACGCAACCATAATTTCACAACCATATAGTAACTACATGTTCCGTGATGCAATCCACCAAAGAAAAAAACTGAAAACAAATTAAAATCACTACTCCTACCGACTACATTTCCCTTAAGACGGTCGTCATCCATCCATCATAGGGAACGGTCATTAACTATGACGTCGGTTCAATGGGACTATTCTCGGTAAAAGAACCGAAAACAAACTCCGAGAAACCCAAAAATAAAAATTGAAAATTTTTGCAAACATCGATAATTTCGATGGAAAAATATTTACAAAATATTTTAATATGTACAAAATATTTTCGCAAAAATTTAAAAATATCGATCATTTCGATAGAGAAAAAAATATAAGAAAATATTTACAAAAATTTTTACAGACTTAGCTGGCAAGCCACAACATTTCACAACACACATCATCAATTACCACAAATATATACAGATACAAACCAGTTTGCACTTCACAAACAAAGGGAAACATAAACATACAAAACAAAACAAAATAGAGGAAAAACATACAGCAAACCAGCCTAGCCCCAGCACCTAACTACTTCCCACCCCACACATAAATCGAACACTGTCCCCAGTGTTCACAAAAATTTACAATCACACAAAATTTGGGTGGTGGAACTCCCTGATCAGTCGAAATATTCGACTTCTTCATCCGGTGCTGCTGCCTCATCGCCCATGTCCGAGTCACCTCCATCGTCGGTATCGGACTCCACATCGGAGTCCTCCCGATGTGTCTCCTCATCCGTGGGGACATCATCATCAGTGGGCTCTACAAAGGCTGGCCCCACTCGGCATAGAGCCCTGGCGTTTTCGCCAAATGGGTAATCCAGCTCGAGCTGCCATAATTCCTCCTCCGTGGCTGGTCTCCTACCAATCCGAAGCTGAAGCATTTGCATACCAAACATCCGTGCCATGTACTGGTCGTCACGAGCATGTCGCTCGCCAAGTGTCAGCACTGGCCGGTGTGTGGTGTCGGGGGCCTTAGTTTTGGTCACATCAAGGGCCCTCCGCTCCAACTGCGGGATGTAGTCCAAAGCCTCTTCCTCGACATCGAGGCCCCGGAGAAAGGTGGTGATAAGTCCGCCGAACCCATACCTATGGCCCTGGTGTAGTCGGGCTCTCTTCATGGCGGATATGATGACCGTCCCAACATTAATCTCTAGCCCTTTCATCAGGGCATACACCAGGCAGACACGGTCCCGGGTCACATCAGTCATGTGCACCCCTGGAATTAGGCACGAACAGACTATCTTCAGCCAGATTCTAGCCTCCCTGTTCATTTGAGAATACGGCAGAGTCTGGTGGTAACCCCTCTCCTTATGTCTGCTCCATCTGGCTGTGGATCGAGCCCCACACAATGTGCGTCTGATATCGGCATATGGTGGGGTGATGTTCAGCTGGTGGAGAACGTGGGCGTCTGTGTCCCGCGCTCCAATGATGACATTCAATTGCTGGGGTTCCAGAGTGACAATCTGCCCTCTGATTTTTATTGTGTGGCTTCTGATTGCCGGGTTCCAATTTGCATATAACTCCCGAACTAGATGAAGGTTGCATTCCTTGGGCTCCTGAAATATGAAGCTGAGCCCAGCTGCCTCGATCCTTTGCACTATGCGGGGGAACTCCTGTGCTGGTGGTTCCCGTGCAATATGCTCCTCGGGGAAGTATTTATTTTCCTTGTGTTTGGTGTACCACTTCTTCCCTTCATCGGTTACCCACCTCGTTCCGTATTGGCGGCGTTGGCCGCGCGGAACTGCTGGTGCAGCTGGGACTGCTGTGCCCAGTCTAAGTCGTTTTCTCCTGGTGCCTGAAGTAGATGCACCCTTACTCTTATCCTGCCTACTTGCCATTGTACCTGTCAACACAAATGAACAAGCAAACTGTCAAGCTAAATGCATGTTAACTTCGGCTAAGGTCGGGTTAAGCTAAGTTTACCCCACACTTAGTCCTTAGCTACGGTTACGATACTACGGCAAGGATCACTTTATTTGCACCCAAAAACAAACAACTATACCATTTATGCTTAGTGCGTTCGCAAAGAAAAATTCGACAGTATAACTTTTAGCGTACTACTCAGACTTCATACAGCTAATCCCAATCCTACCATCGCTAGCAATTCAACCATCGCACTTAGCAAAGAGAACAACAAAACAAAAACAACAACGAAAATTCTATATACATATGAACCTATATAACCAACCAAATCGAGCAATTTTCACATTTTCCCAAAACCCGAGAATTCGTCGTCTATTACATCCAAACAATATTCTACAACGACTTATTTCAATTCACAAGCACACCCCAACATATAATTCACCAATTTACCAAGTTACCCATCTCGATTTCAACAACCCAAGCCCTAGAATTGAATTTCACAATCAAATTCGAATCATTCACGCAATCGACAAGTTCAAACGCTCATTACAACATTCCGAACATTTATCAATCAAAGAATAACTCAATTTCATGCTAAATTTCTACTTAGGGTGATTTATCTCACCTCCCATGCTCAAATTCGACTAAAATCGACAAAAACTTGAGAGAGAATAGGAAAACATACCTCGTAGTTGAAAAACTGAAGAAAACTCGATAATTTCTTTGCTTAATACCGTGGCACGTTGATGGGAGAGGGAAATTTGGGTGTTTGGTCGCGGAGAAGTGAGAAAATGAGGGAAAAGGGAATAAAATCGGGGTTTAAAATGAAGGGAAACACGCGGGTCACCCGGCAACCCGGTGTGACCCGTCACAAAATATAGGGCAACATGTCACGGAGTACATCGCGGTGCACTGCATCCGTGACACGGAGCCATCGCGATGGCTCACTGAAATTTTTAAAAATTCCAGATTAAACCTCAACGTGTCACGGAGGGTAACGCGGAGGTTCTCCTCCGTGACACGGAGCCATCGCCCTAGCTCACTGTCTCTTCATTTTATTCATTTTTTCATACCTTGCCTTTTCGTTCACGATTCCGTGCACATTTTTCTCCGGTAGACCTGAAAATCACCTCACTAAACAAAATTGGTTAGACTAATAGATTTCACTAACTAAGATGAAAAATACTAACTAAAACAAAAATTTTGTACTAAATCAAGAAAAAGAAAAATAAAATAAAATCTAATTACACTTTACAAAATAAAAGAAAAAAATATATTTTTCACGGGTTGCCTCCCGTGCAGCGCCTGGTTTACCGTCGCGGTTCGACGTCCCTTATGCTCAATTGTCCACTAGGGTGATGGACGATTTCTCACGATCCTTGTCCTCCCCCCAGTAGTGCTTACACTTATCCGGTGGTCTTCCCCTCAACTCTCGGGAATCATCCATTTGATTATCATTCCCATGATCAATTACATTGATCACCGAGAGTTCTTCATTCACCATCGGGAGCTTGGGTGCTTTGTATACATCGAACACTTCTACCTTGTCATGTGCTCGCATTGTAAGTTGACCCGCAGCCACGTCAATTAATGCTTTCCCGGTTGCCAAGAAGGTCGTCCCAAAATAAATGGGACTTCCGCATCTGGTTCAAAATCCAGAACAATAAAATCTACCGGGAAAATTAGGGATCCCACTTGCACAAGCACATCCTCAACAATGCCATCTGGCCTAGCTAAGGATCTGTCTGCTAACTGCAAGATTACGGTTGTAGGTCTAGGACTCCCCAGACCTAACTTTCTGAATACCGAAGATGGCATCAGATTTATGCTCACCCCCAAGTCACACAATCCACGAGCTCGGATACTCTGCCCAATAGTAAGCTGGATAGTAAAACTTCCAGGGTCTTTTAGCTTCGTAGGCAGTCTATTTTGAATCCGGGAAGTGCATTCCTCCGTCAAAGCTACCGTGGCATACTCAGTCAAACGACTTTTGTTGGCCACGATGTCTTTAATATATTTGGCATATTTTGGCACTCCCTGCAAGACATCAACAAGAGGTAAATTAACATGTACCTGTTTAAGCACCTCCATAAATTTCTTGAAACACGCCTCCTCTTTGTGTTTCTTGAGTCGTTGAGGGAACGGGGGTGGAGGCCTTTCTGATTTAGCTTCTTTGGTTTTCCCCTATCCGAAGTTTGCTCTCCCTCAACATCTGCTGCTCCTGACTTTTGAGGTGGTCTTTCTGGTTCCACCTCCTTCAGCTGCAAACCACTCCTTGTGGTCACTGCATTCACCTGCTTCGGATTTGGATCCGTGTCGCTAGGCAGTCCTCCTCTGGGCCTTGTGTTTTGGGCACTCGCAAATTGCCCAAATTGATACTCAAGAGCCTTGGTCGCTAACTGATTATTTTTCACTTCGGCTGCCAATTTAACATAGTCAGCCTGCAATTGCGCCTGATTAGCGATCATGGTCTTGAACATCTCCTCAATGCTAGGTGATGGTGGTGGAGGAGAGGCATTGTAATTTCTGAATTGAGATTGGTAGTTCTGTTGCCCTCCTTGATTTCTTGGCATACCCTGACCCGAACTTTGGCCTTGTTGGTTGTTGCTACCCCACGAAATATTTGGATGGTTCCTCCAATTTGAGTTGTAGCCGCTACCAAACTGCTGCTGATTTCGTTGTGCATTGCCCACAAAGTTAACAGAATATGGGTTTGCTCCACAGCACTCAGCTGAGTGCTCACTGCTGCCACACACTTCACACCACATTTGCTGGACCGCATTGACTGAAGCTGAAGGCTGGTTCAAGTTCATATTGCTGAAGAGGTTGTTCAATTGATTCTGCAAGGCAGCTATCTGTGCAGCGATAGCTGTAAATCCATCCACTTCAAGCACTCCTGTTGCTTTCCTTGCTCCACCTCGAGATGAATCAGCATTCCATTCAGGATTGCCCTGTGAAATCCGGTTTAGCAAAGTGTACAGCTCCTCATAAGTCTTTTCCAGCGCTAGCCCTCCAGCTGCTAAGTCTAACAAAATTTTAGTATGGGGTTCCAAACCCTCAATAAATGTGTGTACCAACACCTCATTGGACTGATGATGATGAGGACAGTCCCGCAACATGGATTTAAATCTTTCCCAGGCTTGATATAAATTTTCTCCCTCCCTCTGTTTAAAACTTAGAATTTGACTTCTAAGTCTGGCTGTTTTACCAGAGGGAAAAAATCTTATCAAGAACTTCCGTGCTAGATCATCCCACGTTGAGATAGAATTTGGTGGCTCAGCTTTTAACCACCTCTTGGCTTCACCAAGTAATGAGAACGGAAATAGTGTGAGCCGAACATAATCAGGTGACACTCCAGTGGGTATATAAGTGTCACTTATCTCCAAAAAGTTCTGGAGATGTTGTTGTGGGTCTTCATGAGGGAGACCGTTAAATTGCCCGCTTGTGTGCAACAGTTGCACCATGTTCTGCTTGAGTTCAAATCTCCCTCCAGGCTCGGGTTTGCGAATACTTGAATGTACATTGTTGGCATGTGGGATTGCCACCTCGCAAACCGGCCTTGCTGCTGCTTTGTCGGGCACTAACACTGCCCTCACAACCGGTGGATTTTGTTGCTCCATAATAGTCTGTCTGAGCAACTGCAGCTTCTTTTGTAGAGCTTCTCTGCGTTTACTATGAAATTCACGTTCAGGCTCTATATAAGATTCCACCAGCTCCTTGTCCTTTGCCAGTGTTCACAGAAATCAAGTCTGCAAAATACAGGCTAAGACCAAGTTGTCAACACTTAAGAAAATAAAATAAAAATACAGTAACTTTACACTTAACACAATTTCACCAATTGCCTAGTTTCCCCGGCAACGGCGCCAAAAACTTGTCTGGTGCTTTGGTTAGGGGTTAAAAACCGACACGCAAGTGCACGTGGTCAAACATGTAATAAAGTGGCTAAGTAAGCCAAGTATCAAACCAAGGAGGCTCTGGATAAGTAAAAATTGCTCAAGTATACTATATTCTATCTTACTTCTATATATGCTGACAACAACGTAACCAAAAGTTAAATAATTGTTGTTTATAAATTATATACTAAAACTATTAACAAATATCTACTTTGAATTGAAACTATGGATATGAGCGTGCCAAGGTTAAGAACATGTAATGAACTTGATTACAATCATAATTTGGTTAATCTTCTCTTCCTGTTGCTAGCCAAGAACATTAGCCAAGAGATTAAAACTCTCGTATTTAATCTCACTTAAGAATCATAAACCATCCGTCTACATTTCTGTGATCAAATGCAATTTATGACCTAGCAATATAATTCCTGTTCCTAAATTGACTAATACGGCTTTCAAGTATATTTCTATCAAGAAAGCACATCAAAACCCAATTTTCCCAAATCAAGTTAAGAACAATACCCTATTAATTCACAACTTTCCAATTTCGTGCTCTCTCGAGTGAAAATCAGACTTTTTAGATGTACATTAATGTCGGCCACACACCAATGCAGTAGAAACAAGAATTAATTGAACAAAATGGAAGAAGAAGATGAAAAACCACATAATTCAATAATCAAAATTCATCACCATTGTTCATAACCTCAGCAAGGAAGAGAATTAGCCACTCATTTGTGGATTAATCATCCTAAAACAACTGTTAATCATACAAACAATTGATTGAAAGAAGAAAGAAAGAGAGAAAAACTCTGAGCTTTTTCGTCCCTCAACTACCTGTAACCCACGTCCTTGCTCCACCAAGTCTGAATTAATTAAAAATAAGCCTAAGTGTTCTATTTATACTAGTGGGAATTTTTCCCGGAATAACAAGCAACGTGTCACGGAGTGCATCGCGGAGCAATGCCTCCGTGACACGGCGTGGACGCGGACCCTCTCTGGAATTTTAGGGTCCAGGAATAAAGCTTCAACGTGGCACGGCGTGCAACGCGGAGGCTTGCCTCCGTACCACGGAGCTGTCGCGAGGCTCCATTGGAAATTGACAAATTATTCACCCTCCAGGCAGTGTGCCTCTGCGATGGTAGCGTGACACGGCTTCATCGCGGAGCCCCTTTATATTGTGCAGTCCAATGCCTTTTTCGTGCTCGAATCCAAGTCCATCTCCGATATTGTTCCAACATGCATTTTAGCTCCTCAAAATCATATTCTACCTACAAAACAATGCTAATCATGTTGGTTAGTATGAATTCACATTTTATTACCAATTGCATGAAAATGTATACACATTGCACAATAAACAAGGCAAAAATGATACGTTTGAGTATCACTTGGGCATATAAATCTTCCCAAGATCATACTTCATTGTATTGATGATACCATGCATGTATTCTTGATGATTTGCTATCCTAAATAATCTGTATAGCCGTAGCTTGAATGGTCGAGCCAAATTAGTTATGCGTGGGTTTCAAATGCATGAGATGTGAAAGTATTGTTCGAGGACAAACAAGGTTTTAAGTGTGGGGTAAGTGATCTTGGGCAGAATTGTATTCCCAAGTGATACTCAAATGCTTCATTTCGACTTGTTTATCTATTATTATGTGTATATTCTCATGTGATTATTTGATAAATGTGAATTTATACAAACCAACATGATTAGTGTTGTTTTGCAGGTAAAAGGAAAATTTGGAAGCTAATATATATGTTGGTGAAGTGCGGGAATGGACTTGGAAGCAAGAAGCGGAAGTTGACAAGGGAAAGTGGCAAAAATAAGGGCTCTGCGATGGTGCTGTTTCATGCTACCATCGCGGAGGCATTCTGCCTAGGATGAATTAATTATGTCAATTTCCAGTGGAGGTTCACATTACCTCCGTGGCACGGCGGCAGTGCTCCACGATGCACTCTGTGTCACGTTGAGTGTGATTACCTGGAACCTCAAGTTCCAGTGAAGGTGCGCGATAGCACCGTGGCATGGAGGCAAGGCTCCGCGATACAATCCGTGCCACGGTGAGGTGCAGTTACCTGGGAGCCGACTTCCAGTGGGGTTCCGCGATAGCCCCGTGGCACGGAGGGAGTGCTCCGCGATACACTCCGTGCCACGTTGCTTGTTATTCCGGGAAAAATTCTCAATAGTATACATAGAACACTTAGGTTTTATTTTAAACATTCTGACTTGGTTGCAAGAACGTGGGTTACAGGCAGTTGAGAGGATGAAAATTCTAGGGTTATTCTCTTCCTTTTTCTCTTTAATTTCAATTGCTTGTATGAATTCTACTTATTTGAAGATGCTTACTTCACAAATGAGTGGCTAATTCACTTCTTGCTGAGGTTAAGGATAATTGTAGTGGAATGTAATTATCGATCATTTCAGTTTTCATCTTTTCTTCAATGGTTGTTCCATCGATTCTTGTTTTTACTGCATTAATGTTTGGCCAATGTTAATGTATATCTTAGAAATCCAATTTTGATTTTGAAAAGGAAAGAAATTGGACAGATGTGAATTAGTAGGATATGATCTTTTCTTAGTTGAGAAAATTCAGAATTGATTTACATTCAGAATAGAAATATATCTTAAAGTCTTATTAGTCAATTATGGAATCGGTTATGTAGGGCTAGAGCATGAGATTCTTATATCACAGAAATGTACAATAAGGTTTCATGATTCTTTAATTGGATAGGAGTCGAAAGATCCAATCCATAGGCAATTAATTCCTGACTAGCAACCGAAGAGAAGATTAGCTAAATTGAATTAATAAAGTACATCCCTGCATGCCTGCCTTAACCTCAACTTGTTCATTGCTATTGTTCAGACTCAAATTATAATCTAGACTTAGATTTTTATTAACTAGTGATCTTAACTCATAAAACATTATTTATTTGGTTGTCTGCATTCATGGAGATATCGTTCAATGACGCTTAAGTTAATTAATACCGTAGTTCAGTCCCTGTGGGATCGATACTTGGCTTGAAATAAAGACACTTTACTACTTGTACGACCACGTGCACTTGCGTGTAGTTTTGGGTCGAGCAGTTCTCTTCTTTCATGATCTATGTCATGCGATGAAATGTATCCTTATCCTTCTAATTCGTGGTGTTCGCGATTGCAGAATCATGGATCCCTGAAAAATGAATGGTAGGAGAGATGGGAATGGTGAAGGCCATGAGGATGGCAGTGGTAATGGGCACCAGAAGCCCCACCAGTTCAAGAGCACCAAGCACTGAAGTCAGTTGCCCATGATGAGTTTCAGGAAGCTAAACCTGATGCTTGCACAAGCCTTGAACGGTCAGGTCAATCAGCAGGCTGTTGCGCATTTTCCACAAAATGGCAATGCAGCGGCGGCTAGAGTTAGAGATTTTTTTAGGATGAACCCGCTGGAGTTGCTTGGGTCATAGGTAGATGAGGACCCACATGAATTCATCAACTAGATTCTAAAGATCACCCAGGTTATGGGAGTGACAAATGGAGAGTGCGTTGATTTGGCCTCTTATCAGCTAAAAGGGGTGGCGCAATAGAGAGAGAGTAGGGCAGTGGGAGTAGGCCCTATAGGTTGGGAAGAGTTTCATGCAGCCTTTCTGGATTAGTTCTTCCCTCGTGAGATGAGGGAACTAAAGGTGGCCGAGTTTGTAAATTTGAAGCAGGGTGATATGTCTGTTCAGGAGTACGCTATGGAGTTCACCCGATTATCCATGTATGCACCAGAGTTAGTGGCAGACCAGAGGGCTCGGGTGAGCTGATTTGTGCATGGACTGGTGGACTAGCTGGATAAGGACTGTAGGATCACCATGTTGTATTGAGATTTGGGTTTTTTCCACATAGTATTGCATTCCCAGCAGATGGAGTCAGTGTATCAGAGGTAGAGAGAGGCCAAGAGGGCCAGGACAGACAATTACGGGATTTCTCAGCCTAGATCAAGGGATGGACAACGCCAACAGTGTCATCACAGGTCTTTTTCTCTAGCACTATCATCAGTTAGTACACCATCTTGATCATGAGGGGATCGGAGGAGCAGGACTTCAGATTCGAGCGGCCAGGGTAGCATGTAGATAGAGCACACTTTCCTAGCTTATGCGAGGTGCGACAAGAATCACCCAGGGAGGTTCCTAGTTGGCTTAGACGCTTGTTTTAGGTGTGGAAAACCCGGGCACAGACTCAGGGACTGCCCTTCAGCTAGATCAAGAGGCGGCGGAGCCCGTATTCCAGTCGCTAGTTCAGCCGCTCCAGCAGCAAGTCCCTCTCAACAAGGTGCCTGGATTAGTTCAGCCGGAAGTCAGCGCCAGAAGGTTCTATTCCCTGGCGACCCATCAAGAGCAGGAGACTTCACCGGATATGATTACTGGTATGTTACGAGTGTTTCACCTTGATGCTTATGCTTTGTTAGATCTAGGGGCTACCTTGTCTTTTGTGACACCTTATATTGCTAGTAGCTTTGGAGTCAACCCCAAAACTCTGTCAGAACCATTTTCAGTTTCTACTCCTGTTGGTGATTTGGTTGTACCTAGGCAGGTGTATAGAGGGTGCTCGATCACTATTTTGCATAAAGTCACCTCCGCAGACCTTGTAGAGTTAGCCATGACTGACTTTGATATTATTCTTGGCATGTATTGGTTGTATGCGTGTTATGCTTCTATTAATTGTAGAACTCGTGTTGTGGAGTTCTGCTTTCCGGTGAGTCAATCTTGGAGTGGAAGTGTAGTTCGACCGTGCCTGTAGGTCATTTTATTTCCTACCTTAAGGCTAGAAAGATGATTTGTAAAGGTTGTGTATACCATCTAGTTAAGGTTAAGGATATTGAGTTCGGGGCCCCGACTATCCAATCGGTTTCGGTTGTGTGTGAGTACCCAAAAGTATTCCTTGATGATTTACCGGGTGTCATTCTCGAGAGGGAAATTGATTTTGGTATTGACCTTCTTCCCGACACACAACCTATATCTATCCCTCCTTACAGAATGGCTCCACCTGAGCTAAAGGAGTTGAAGGAGCAGTTGAAGGACCTGTTAGATAAGGGTTTCATCAGGCCAAGCAAGTCTCCATGGGGTGCACCAGTCTTATTTGTCCGAATGAAGGATGGTTCCCTTCGTATGTGCATTGATTATCAGCAATTAAACAAAGTCACTGTCAAGAATATGTATCCTTTACCTAGGGTTTATGATTTATTTGACCAGCTTCAGGGTGCCAAATGTTTCTCGAAGATAGACATCAAATCCGGGTACCACCAGCTCAGAGTTCGGGAGAGTGATATCCCAAAGACAACCTTCAGTATGCGGTATGGTCATTATGAGTTTGCAGTTATGTCTTTTGGATTAACGAATGCTCCTGCAACTTTTATGGACCTGATGAACATGGTGTTCAAGATATACTTGGATATGTTCGTGATTGTGCTTATCGATGACATCCTGATATACTCTCGAAGCGAGGAGGAACATGCTGCTCCTTTGAGAATAGTGCTTTAGACTTTTAGGGATCATCAATTATATACCAAATTTAGCAAGTGTGAGTTTTGGTTGAACTCCGTAGAATATTTCGGCCATGTGGTAACAAGTGAGGGTATAATGGTGGACTCTTAGAAGATAGAAGCAGTAAAGAATTGGCCTAGACCTGTGAATCCCTCAGATATTCAGAGTTTCCTGGGTTTAGCTGGATACTATCGGAAATTTTTTGAAGGTTTCTCATCTATTGCAACACCCTTGACCAAATTGACTCGGAAAAAGGTGAAATTCAAATGGTCGGAGGCCTGTGAGAAGAGCTTCCATGAGATGAAGACTCGACTTACCTCAGCACCGGTGTTGACCCTACCCGAGGGTACCGATGGGTTCATAGTGTATTGTGATGCTTCAAGGATCGGACTTGTGTGCGTATTGATGCAACATGGGAAAGTCATAGCCTATGCCTCTAGAAAGCTAAAAGTTCATGAGAAGAATAACCCGACCCATGATCTTGAATTGGCCGCAGTGGTATTCTCCTTGAAGATATGGTGACATAACTTGTATGGGGTCCACATGGATGTGTTCATGGACCATAAGAGTTTGCAATATGTGTTTACCTAGAAGGACCTCAATCTTCGGCAAAGGAGGTGGTTGGAGCTACTCAAGGACAACAATATGAGTGTCCTTTACCATCTGGGTAAGGCTAATGTAGTAGCAGACGTACTTAGTAGACTCTCTATGGAGAGTGTGTCCAATGTGGATGAGGGGAAGAAGGAGCTGGTGAAAGATGTACATTGACTCGCAAGGTTGGGAGTTAGGTTGGTTGACCCGACCGATGGCAGTGTTCTTGTTCAGAATGGATCAAAATCCTCCTTGGTGAATGATGTAAGAGCTAGACAAGATGAGGAACTGATTTTGGTAGAGTTGAAGGAAGCCATTCAAAATCAGAAGGTAGAGGTCTTCTCCAAAAGGGGAGATGGTGTGCTTCAGTACCAGGGTTTCCTATGTGTTCCGAATGTTGACAAATTGAGGAGTTGAATGTTGCATGAGGCTCATGGATCCAGGTATTCTATCCATCCAGGTGCCACCAAGATGTACCGTGACTTACGAAAAATCTATTGGTGGAGCGGCATGAAGAAGGATATCGCAGAATTCGTGGCTAAGTGTACGAACTGTCAACAAGTAAAGGTTGAGCATCAGAGACTAGGAGGTGTGCTTCAGAATATCAGCATTCCTACATGGAAGTGGGAAGAAATTAATATGGATTTCATCACAGGTTTACCTCGTACTCACCGATAATATGACTCCAATTGGATTGTGGTGGATAGGTTGACCAAGGCTACTCATTTTCTACAGGTCAAAAACATGGATTCAGCGGAGGATTATGCCAAACTATATATCTGGGATCTAGTTCGACTGCATGGAGTGCCCTTATCAATCATTGCAGACAGGGGTACCCAATTTACCTCTCAGTTTTGGAGGTCATTTCAAAAAGGACTACGTACACAGGTTAAGCTCAGTACAACATTTCACCCCCAAATGGATGGTCAAGCGGAGTGGACAATCCAGACTGTCTAGGACATGTTGAGGGCATGCATGATTAACTTCAAAGGTGGTTGGGATGATCACTTGCCCCTTATCGAGTTTGCCTACAATAACAACTATCATTCTAGTATTCAGATGGCGCCGTTCAAGGCTCTCTATGGGCGGAGATGTAGATTGCCCATCAGATGGTTTGAGGTTGGAGAGGCGGCAATGATAGGGCCAGATTCAGTTCATGAGGCTATGAAAAAGGTTCAATTGATAAGGGACAGGCTGAAAACCGCTCAGAGTCACCAAAAGTCCTATGCCGATAAGAGAAGGAGAGAATTGGAATTCGAGGTGGATGATTGGGTGTTCCTGAAGGTATCTCCCATGAAGGGAGTGATGCAGTTTGGAAAGAAAGGAAAACTTAGTCCCCACTACGTTGGCCCTTACTGGATTGTGAGAAGAGTTCGCAAGGTGGCGTATAAATTGGAGTTGCCCTTGGAGTTATCTTCTGTGCATCCCTTGTTTCATGTATCGCTCTTGAAGAAGTGTTTAGGTGATCCAGCTCTAGTTGTCCGGGTGGACAATGTTGGTGTAAAAGACAACCTTGCTTATGAGGAGGTTCCGGTGAAAATATTGGATTGTCAGGTTCGAAGGCTAAGGAACAAGGAAGTAACTTCAGTTAAACTGTTATGGAGGAATCAGCATATTGAGGGAGCTACGTGGGAGGCCGAAGCAGATATGATGTCTAGATACCCACATTTATTTTCTACCGGCTCATGTCCAGCTTAAGGTATTAGTTTTTGCCCTAAAACTCTATTTAGTTTTCATGTTCAGTTCATGTGCCCAAGTTTCTTTTAGGAATGTGGTGTATGTATAATTCGTGAATTCAGTTCAACTATGTAGTTTGTATCGGAGGTAGTCATTCCATCAGTTTTGGTTTAAATGATCACCATTTGAATATAATAATTGCATTTCTCTTCTTTTATGTGTGTTTTCCAACATTCTAGGACGAATATTCCCAAGGGGGAGATATTGTTATACCACGGAAGCCCAAGGACCAGACGCGGGAGTTAAAATGGAGAAAAGTTTAAAAACTGGCACCAGGCACAGAACGGGTCATGAGGTGGCCCGTTGGTGCAGCGGATGAGTCGTATGTGACTCATGGGGGAGGCTAAGTGATGAATTTGAAATCTGAGAAATGGGATCCTACGGTCTTGACCACGAGCTGTGGTCAGTTCCCATGACTCGTTAGGTCAGTCTTGGGGTGGGTGAGTAAGAATAGTGAAGGAAAGGGGTAGTGTACTTGACGGGAGGACCCCATGAGTCATGGTCAATCACCACGAATCGTGGGGAGAGTCGTGGGCAACAGTGAATAATTTTATTGAGGCCAAGGCAGTGTACATCAGGAATGGTGACCACGAGTCATGGTCACCTGGCGACGACTCGTTACATTTTCCGTTACAATCCCCGAAGACTGGAGAAGCAGTGAACCTCACGAGCTAAGCCACGAGTCAACGATGAGTTGTCAGATCCCCCCTTAGGACCACCCGACAGTTATTTTTTGTGAATTTAGTAAGGGCTATTTCATAATTCCTATGCTTCTAAGGCCTAAACTATGTCGTTTTGAGTTATGAAGAGTGACTTTTAAAGGGGTTAAGTTCATTTTAGGCCATTTTCATATTCATGCATGCAAGAGTGTTAGCCTAAAGGGGTGACCAAGGAAATACTTCAAGGTTTTCTTCAGTTCCTTCTTGGGAATTCAATGGAGGGTAAGGATCAGCCATTTACAGGGATGTAGGGTTATGAATGGGTATTTTCATTCACACACATGCCCAATTTCTCCTAATTCATGAAGTTTTATCCAAAATCTTATGGGTTTTAACTTAATTCTTGTGGAATTCTAATGATCTATCAATGGGTTATTATATTTCGTGATTTACATCATATTTTATGAATTATGATCAGTTTCTACAACTATTTTAATTATAAATTTATGAATTTCGATTTCTACTAAATTAAGCCTAATTATGCATGTTCTATGATAAATCGAGTTATGATCTTTACTTCAATTGTTCATATTCATAAAAACATCATGATATATGATTCAGAATATGGATTTATTCAAATACCCATTATTTTATTGATGATTTGCAAAGTATATATATGATCTACAGGTATGCATGAATCCCATGATTTCCTAAGTATGTTTTTGGCCGACCCACGGGCCTTACCTTCATGGCTAGTTCACATATTTACAAGCATCTTTATGATTTTCATGATTTAACTGGCCCATGAATCCCATGCATATTATACTATGAGCACTATATATGTTTTGGGAGTAGTATTTAACACCGAGTAGGTTCGGGGCTCAGGTTTTGCCTCGAATCTCAAAACTACGTGCCACCATAGGAAATGATAGGACCTCCCTTGTGACTGTCCCCCTTTTCCCAAGCGGTCCCTTCATGTGTGATATCACGCCCTTCATGGTTTTACCCTTAGCAAGGTATGAAGATCCTCCCGATTAGGTATTTATAGGTCGGGCTCCATGCGTGCTCATAAGGGATATGTCGGTTATAAGAATCTCCCACTGTTCCTCATGATTTATGAATGTTTATGATTATGTATATTGGCTCAAGTCATGTTCAATATAGCTTTTCTATTATGATTAGGATTACGACTGTATTACGAATATTTTGAAAACCTTGAGCCTTATGTTATCGTATGCTACTTATGTCATGAGCATGTTGTCCCACTCTTATGATCATTTATGAGCTTTTATATATTTTAAATGTCCGGTTTACTTACCTTGAATACTCGGTACATTCAACATACTGACTGCATACTCTATGTTGTATCATTTTATGATACAGGACCTGACTCTCAGGTTCAGCCCCGCTCATAGTCCATCTTCTAAGATAGCATTGTATGTTGTTGGTGAGTCCTCATCTCCCGAGGATTAGATTATTTAGATTTTCTATATGTATTTCAGTTTCAGTCTTGTTGAGTTAGTTGGGGTCTTGTCCTATCAGCTTGTCATTTTTAGAGGCTTTTCAGACATATGTATGAATTCAGCTTCGGATTTCGTATTCTGATGTTATGTTTAAGTTAGACTCTCGCTATGATTACATTACTGGTTATCCAGTTTCATTGATTGAGTTAGATGTATGCTTATGGCATAGGTCGACTTGGGTTCTCTCGGGGCTCCTTATCCCGTGTTGCGATCTGGACCTCCGTTCGGGTCGTGACAACCCCTTATCCCCCGATCTCAATATGCCACATCTTGAGGCATCAGGGCAGGCTTCTGGAGGTGCATCAATTTGAGGCTCCTCACCTCCTCCCACCTCCTCAGAACCCAGTGGTCTTCAAAAGCTCACAGAAATGACCCACTCACATGAAAGCCAACTCCAATAGCTAGCTAAGAGCCTCCCGAAACTTATTATGAAAATAGTCAAAAAGGAGTTGAAGTTAATCAAGGATATCTGTAGTAAGTTTTTTCCTCATGTGGATGTGGTGGAAGGATCTGTCACCTCTCTCTGAGTTGAGGTTCAGGGATAGAAGAGTAAGACACCTATGGTAGCACCCGACATGAGTGCTCTTGATGCAGTTATAGATGCCCCTTCCACAGCTCGAGGCCCTATCGTTGATTTGTTTGAGGGGTTAGGTGATGAGGAGGATGATGGGCATGAGATTGGCCAAATTGGAGACGATGATGATGATAAAGTCGATGAAGAGTAACTACAATAGGAAGTCCCTTCCCCTTTTTAATTGTCATGCATACATTGGGGACAATGTAAATTATTTAGTTGGGAGCAGATTAAGTGTTGTGGTTTTTGATGAAATTGGGCCCTTGTCAAGCTTGTCTTTGGTGAAGTTGTGCCCTTCTCGTGCTTGTTAATTGATGGTCGGAAAGCCTTTGTCGGGCTTAAAAGGAAATGAATTGTTTTTGAATGTTAGTGCTATTGAATGGGTCCTTGCTTTAATTACCAAATTTTGCATTGTGATCCAAATTTTGGTTGTCGCCTCTATAAATAGTAGGTAGTAATCAAACTCCAAGGGTTTTCTTCATACCATGATTCTTTCCCAAGGAGCATTTTCTTTTTTATTTTCTTTTTGTTGTGGAACTTGTTTGACATTTTCCAATGATAGATTGTAAGGAAACTCTCTTAAGAGAAAATGCCATGTATTTCTTTGAAAATGGGCATTTGAAATGAAAAATGTAGCAATCTCTTGTCATGCATTACATATTCCCTTTTTGGCTTGTGAATTTGCATGCTCTCATGTTTTGAATGGAAATCTTTTAACAGTAATGACTTGCATGAACTCTTTGGGTGTGATGCCTTGTGTTGTAAGGATTTTTGAATGAATCTCATGCATCTGTTCTTGTTTAGAACTTTCCCTAAGTGTTACTCAAGGAGAAATCCTAGATGTAGCTGCACTTAGAACATGATTTTAGGCTTCGATTTGACTAGTCACTTTACCTAAAATGCCCTCCGAAATCTCTTTCCTTGCTAGCCAATATTGAGACTATAGAGTGTTATTCTTCGAAACCACAGTACAAGACAATGTCCCTTTTTGTAACCCTTCACTTGGCACCCATCCTCCCTAATTGCTAGTGATGAATGAATGAGAAGAATGGGGTCTTGAAGCCCAAAGACATAGGGAGAGATAAGGAAATTAGTGAGAAAGAGGAAAAAGCCTAAGTTTGGGGGTTTACAAGAAAGGGGGAAATCTGAGGATCCTAAATTTGAGGTAGCACCAAACTGTGATCAAAAGGAATCAAATGATGGGTTGAGAAACCTTGAGGTAACAAAAGTGAAAAGAATAAGGAAATGGTGTTACCTCGTTCTTAGACAAGGCTTAATGTGATAGCCAAATGAGCTACAAGGAAGGACTTTGAGACATAAAAGATGAAATTGGTTGAAAAAGGAGGGATAAGGTGGAGTGATCTAAAGAGTTGGATAGGGAAGATAAAAGTGTTCACTTAAAGGCATTAGTGAGGTTCTAGTCACTAGAGCTAAATATTTGTCCTACCATTACCCCTAGTCTTCATTATGACTCACAAGACCTAATTGATTTTCAGTATAGTTGCTCTACATTAATGGTGAATTACACGAAGGGCAAGCACATGGGTCAAGTGGGGTGCATGGAGATTTCTTTAGTGAGAGTGAGTGTTATCATTTTTTTCTATGATCCCTTATGTGTGCATTGCTTTATGATAAAGAAAAGGGATTCTCTCTTGTAGTGAGTGGCATCACTCCCTTTTTTGAGGAAATACTTGCATTAAGGTAAAGGTGTGATTAAGGCATGAGTAATGTGAGCTCCAAGGCAAACTTTCAATGTGAAGTGATTATGATTTAAGATGCTATGTGTATTTGATAGGATATACTATGCCTTTATTATGTAAAATGAAAATAGTTGTGAATCATACCTACGAATTATGGTTGTCTGCTGAAACTTTTGTACATTTTTAGGGGGGAAATTGCTTCTCTTTTTCTGTGAGTTGGTGAGTATTTTTGGGTTGTCATAGATTAAGCAGTCATTGATGCATAAACTCTTGTGGTGTGACATACTATTTCTTTTGCTCAAGTGATAAGAATTGCATTACTTGAGGATAAGTAATGGTTCAAGTTTTGGGATTTGATGAGCTGGTAATTTACCAACTCATTAGGCACTTAAGCATAACCTTTAGCTTAGTTTTCAAGTGTTTTAGTTGGATTTTATGCCCTTTTTTCCTTTGGGTCTACAGGTACCTATATCGAAAAGAAGGAGCATGAAATTGAGTCACAAGAATGAGATTCAAATGAAAATCGGTGCTCCACTGTAGGACACCGGTGAAACGCCTGTCAACCGCAGGCAACCACTGGCTTGATGAACAACTGCAATCGGCGGCTCGTGGATAGCAACCGACGATCTGCCAGTTCCATCGCCAAAAGGTTTTAGACTTTGTTGGACAAACGATGTAATCAACTAGTGGCTTGAAGATGGCCACCGGTGAACCACCGAAGGAATAGCCGAAAGGCCTTGGAACTTCACCAGATCATAGAGGAAAGCAATCGGCGGCTTGCAGATAGCAACCGGCGAATTGACGGTTCCATCACAAGTGAAAGACACCTGAAAAGGGAAAAAGCATCCAGCCTTAAAAAAGAGGAGAATGTATGACCTACTTTTGTATATATTCTAGAAAAAGTACTTTGAATATTCCCTTTTACTTTTTGAGAGAGAAAGAACTCCTGGAGAAGAGAAGAAATATTTAAATATTGCCTTTTCATCTTCATCTTTTTTAGCAAGGCATAACTGATCTTGGGCAGATTTATATGCCCAAGTGATACTCAAAAGTACCATTTTCGCCTTTTTTATCTATCAATGTTTATACATTCTCATGTAATTGGTAATAAAATATGAATTTATACTAACCAACATGATTAGCATTGTTTTGCAGGTAAAATGTGATTTCGGAAAGCCAAAATGCATGTTGGATGATATCAGAGTTGGACTTGGATGCGAGCAAGGGAAAAGGCATTGGACAGCATGAATTAAAGGGGCTCCGCGATTGAGCCGTGTCACGCTGCCATCGCGGAGGCATTCTGCCTGGATGGGAAAATTCGCTCAAATTCCAAAGAGGGTCCGCGTTTGCTCCGTGGCACAGAGCCAGTGCTCCGCTATGCACGCCGTACCACGTTGAGCCTAAATTCCCGGACCCCCAGTTCCAGTAAGGGTCCGCATTCGTAGCGTGTCACGGAGGCAGTGCTCCGCGATGCACTCCGTGACACGTTGCTCGTTATTCCGGGAAAAATTCCCAGCAGTATAAATAGAACACTTAGGTTCATTTTTTAATATTTTGACTTGGTGGAGCAAGGAAGTGGGTTACAGGAAGTTGAGGGACGAAAATATCAGGGTTTTTTCTCTCTTTCTTTCTTCTTTAATTCAATTGCTTGTATGATTAACACTCATTTTAAGATGTTTAATCCACAAATGAGTGGCTAATTCCTCTCCTTGCTGAGGTTATGAACAATTGTAATGAAATTTGAGTATTGATTCTTTGGTTTTTCATCTTTTCTTCCATGTTGTTCTATTAATTCTTGTTCTTACTACATTAGTGTGTGGCCTACATTAATGTACATCTAAAAAGTCCGGTTTCACTCGAGAGAGCAAGAAATTGGAAAGTTGTGAATTAATAGGATATGTTCTTTACTTGGTTTGGGAAAATTGAGTCTTGATTTGCTTTCAGGATAGAAATATACCTGAAAGTCGTATTAGTCAATTTAGGAACCGGAATTGTATGGCTAGGACATGAATTGCATTTGATCACAGAAATGTAGACGGATGGTTCATGATTCTTAAGTGAGGATAAATACGAGAGTTTTAATCTCTTGGCAAATGTTCTTGGCTAGCAACTGGAGGAAAAGATTAACCAAATTAAGATGATAATTAATTTCATTACATGTTCGTTTAACCTCAGCATGCTCTCATTCATAGTTCAGATTCAAAGTAGATAATTGTTCTTAGTTTTAGTATAAAAATTTATAAAACAAACTATCAAACTTTTGGTTACACCGTTGTCTGCATTTTTAGAAGTAAAATATAGTACACTTGAGCAAATTGCACTTTATCCAAGTCTCTGAGGGATCAATACTTGGCTTACTAAAGCCACTTACTACTTGTTCGACCACGTGCACTTGCGTGTCGTTTTATAACCCCACAATCACGCGAACAAGTTTTTGGCGCCGTTGCCAGGGACTTGGCAATTGGTGAATTTGTTTTAAGTGTTAATTTACTGTACTTTTATTTTCTTAAGTGTTGACAACTTAGTCTTAGCCTGTATTTTGCAGACTTAATTGCTGTTGAACACTGGCAAGAGATAAGGAGCTGGTGGAATCGTATATAGAGCCAAAAGGATATTTCACAGTAAACGAAGAGAAGCTCTACAAAGAAAGCTGCAGTTGCTCAGACAAACGATCATGGAGCAACAACAGAATCCACCGGTAGTACGGGCAGTGTTAGTGCCCGAAGATGCAGCAGCACGGCCAGTTCGCGAGGTGGCAATCCCACATCCCAATAATGTTACATCGAGTATCCGCAAACCAGAGCCCGGAGGGAGATTTGAACTTAAATAGAATGGTGCAGTTGTTGCACACAAGCGGGCAATTTACCAGTCTCCCTCATGAAGATCCACAGCAGCATCTCCAAAATTTTTTGGAGATAAGTGACACTTACATCCCCGCTGGAGTGTCATCAGACTATGTCCGGCTTACATTGTTCCCATTCTCATTATTGGGAGAAGCCAAGAGGTGGTTGAAAGCTGAGCCACCCAATTCCATTTCTACGTGGGATGATCTTGTACGGAAGTTTTTGATACGGTTTTTTCCCTCTGGTAAAATAGCAAGACTTAGAAGTCAGATTCTAAGTTTCAAACAGAGGGAGGGAGAAAATTTATATCAGGCCTGGGAGAGGTTTAAATCCATGTTGCGGGATTGTCCTCACCATCATCAGTCCAATGATGTGCTGGTGCACACATTTATTGAGGGTTTGGAACCCCACACCAAAATATTTCTAGATTCAGCAGCTGGAGAGCAAGCGCTGGAAAAAACTTATGAGGAGCTGTATACCTTGTTGAGCTGGATTTCACAGGGCAATCCAGAATGGAATGCTGATTCATCAAGAGGTGGGACAAGGAAAGCAGTAGGAGTGCTTGAAGTGGATGGGTTCATAGCTATCGCTGCACAGATAGCTGCATTACAAAATCAACTGAACACTCACTTCAGCAACATGACATTGAACCAGCCTCAAGCCCCAGTTAATGTAGTACAGAAGATGTGGTGTGAAGTGTGTGGAAGCAGTGAGCACTCAGCTGAGTGTTGTGGAGCCAATCCTGACTCGGTAAACTTTGTGGGTAATGCACAAAGGAACCACCAGCAGTATGGTAGTAGCTACAACTCCAATTGGAGGAATCACCCTAATTTCTCATGGGGTAGCAACAACCATCAGGGCCAAAGTTCGGGTCAGGGTGTGCAAAGGAACCAAGGAGGGCAGCAGAACTATCAAGCTCAATTCAGAAACAACAATGCACCTCCTCCACCACCATCACCCAGCATTGAGGAGATGTTCAAGACCATGATAGCTAACCAAGCTCAATTGCAGGCTGACTATGTGAAATTGGTAGCCGAAGTGAAAAACAACCAGTTAGCTACCAAGGCACTTGAATATCAGTTTGGGCAATTTGCTAGTGCCCAAAGCACAAGGCCTAGAGGAGGACTGCCAAGCGACACGGATCCCAATCCCAAGCAGGTAAATGCAGTGACCACAAGGAGTGGTTTGCAGCTGAAAGAGGTGGAACCAGAAAGACCACCTCAGCAGTCGGGAGCAGTAGAAGTTGAGAGGGAGCACAGTACTGAGAGGGGGAAGACTAAGGAAGCTGAATCAAAAAGACCTCCACCCCCGTTCCCTCAACGACTAAAGAAACACAAGGAGGAGGCGTGTTTCAAGAAATTCATGGAGGTGCTGAAATAGGTACATGTTAACTTACCTCTTGTTGATGTCTTGCAGGGAGTGCCAAAATATGCTAAGTACATAAAGGACATCGTGGCCAACAAAAGTCGGTTGACTGAGTATGCTACGGTTGCTCTAACGGAGGAGTGCACTTCCCGGATTCAAAATAGACTGCCCACAAAGCTAAAAGACCCTGGGAGTTTTACTATCCAGATTACTATTGGGCAGAGCATCCGAGCTCGTGGATTGTGTGACTTGGGAGCGAGCATAAATTTGATGCCGTCTTCGGTATTCAGAAAGTTGGGCCTAGGGAGTCCTAGACCCACAATGGTAATCTTGCAGTTGGCGGATCGATCCTTAGCCAGACCGGATGGCATTGTTGAGGACGTTCTAGTGCAAGTAGGCTCCCTAATTTTCCCGGTAGATTTTGTCGTGCTGGACTTTGAACCAGACGCGGAAGTCCCATTTATTTTGGGACGTCCCTTCTTGGCAATCGGGAAAGCACTAATCGATGTAGCTGCGGGGCAGCTAACAATGCGAGCACATGACAAGGTAGAGGTGTTCGATGTGTAAAAGGCACCCAAGCTCCCGACGGTGCGTGAAGAACTCTCGGTGATCAATGTGATTGATCAAGGTGATGATAAGCAGATGAAGGATTCCCGAGAGTTAATGGGAAAACCACCGTAGAGGTGTAAGCACTACTGGGGGGAGGACGGTGATCGAGAGAAATTGTCCATCACCCTAGCGGACAATTGAGCTGAAACGACGTCGAGCCGCGACGGTAAACCAGGCGCTGCACGGGAGGCAACCCGTGAATTTTTTTTTTCTCTTTGATTTTGTAAAGTGTAAATAGATTTTTCTTTTTCTTTTTTCTTGATTTACTACAAAATTTTTCGTTTTAGTTTTTGTTTATTTATATTTAGAGTGAAACCTATAATTCTAACCAATTTTGTATAGTGAGATGAATTTCAGGTCAAACGGAGAAAAATACGCACGGAATCGCGAAGGAAAAGTCGAGGTATGAAAAATTAATAAAAAGTGGAAAACAGTGAGCTGGGGCGATAGCAGTGGACCTCCGCGTTACCCTCCATGACACGTTGAGGTATAACCCGGAAATTTTAAAAATTTCCAGAATAGTCTCGCGATGGCTCCGTGTCACGGAGGCTGTGCACCGCGATGCACTCCGTGACACATTGCCGTGTATATCGCGACGGGTCACACCGGGTCGCCGGGTGACCCGCGCGATTTTCTTACTTTTTAACCCTGAAAAACCTCCCTTTTCCCTCATTTTTTAATCCCTCTATGACCAAACCCCCCAAAACCCATCCCCCATCAACGTGACACGGAGTACGGCAAGAAATTCACCGAGTTTTCTTCGATTCTTCAAAGTCAAGGTATGTTTTTCTATTCTCTCTCAAATTCTTGTCGATTTTCTTTGATTTTGAGAATGGGAGGTGAGCTAAATTGCCCTACGTAGTAATTAAGCATGAATTTGAGTTAATTGTTGTTGATGAATGTTCGAAATGTCGTTATGATTACTTGAACTTGTCGATTGCATAACTTATTCGAATTTGATTGATATATCAATTCTAGGGCTTGTTGTTGAATTTGAAGTTAAAAATGTATTGAAATTGTGAATTTTATGCCGGGATGTACATGTTGAATGAGATGAGTCGATGTACAAATTGTTAGGATGCTAATAGAACGACGGATTCTCGGGTTGGGGAAATGTTGAAATTTGTAAGAATTTGGTTGGTTGTATAGGTTCATGTAGATAAATTTTTGTTGTTGTTTTTGTTTCTTTGTTTTTCTTTGCTAAGTGCGATGGTTAAGATGTTAGCGATGGTAGTGATTGTGGTTAGTTGTATGAAGTCTGAGTAGTACGCATAAGTTATACCATCGAATTTTTCGAATGCACTAAGCATGATTGTATAGTTGTTTATGGGGTGTAAATAAAGATAATCTTGCTGTAGTGTTGTAAATGCAGCTAAGGACTAAGTGTGGGGTAACCTAGCGTAACCCGACCTTAGCCGAAGTTAATATCTGTAATCTTAACATGGATCTTGTTGACTTGGGTTGACAGGTAAAATGGCAAGCCGGCAAGATAAAGGAAAAGGCGCGTCAACTTCAGGCGCCGGAAGGAAATGAATCAGACTGGGCACAACAGTTCCAGCTGCACCAGCAGTTCCACACGGCCAGCGCCGCCAGTACAGAACAAGATGGGTGACCGATGAAGGGAAAAAGTGGTACGCCAAGCACAAAGAAAGCAAATATTTCCCCGAGGAGCATATAGCACGGGAACCATTGGCACAGGAGTTCCCTAGAATGGTCCACCGAATCGAGGCAGCTGGGCTCAAGTTCATCTTTGAAGAGCCCAAGGAATGCAATCTGCACTTGGTTCGGGAGTTCTATGCCAATTGGAACCCGACGATCAGGAGTCACACCATCAAGATCAGAGGGAAAATAGTCACTCTGGAGCCCCACCACCTCAATGCCATCATAGGAGCGCGGGACACAGACGCCCACGTACTCCGACAGCTGAATATTATCCCACTGTATGCGGACATCAGACGCACACTATGTGGGGCCTGGTCGACAGCTAGATGGAGCAGACACAAGGAGAGGGGCTACCACCAGACTTTGCCCTATTCATAGATGAACAGGGAAGCCTGAAGCTAGCTGAAGATAGTCTGCTCATGCCTAATCCCGGGGGTACATATGACAGATGTTACCCGGGATCGTGTTTGCCTGGTGTACGCCCTGATGAAAGGGCTGGAGATCAATGTAGGGGCGGTTATTATATTCGCCATGAAGAGAGCCCGGTTGCACCAGGGGCACAGGTATGGCTTTGGTGGACTACTGACCACCTTCCTCAGGGGCCTCGATGTCGAGGAGGAGGCCCTTGACTATATCCCGCAGTTGGAGCGGCGGGCCTTAGACGTTACTAAAACTAAGGCTCCCGACACCACCCACGGGCCAGTGCTTACACTTGGCGAGCGACACGCTCGTGATGACCAGTATATGGCTCGGATGTATGGGATGCAGATGCTCCAGCTAAGGATAGGTGGGAGGCCGGCGATAGAGGATGAGCTATGGCAGCTCGAGCTAGACTACCCTTTTGACGAAAACGCCAGGGCTCTATGCCGAGTGGGGCCAGCATTTGTAGAGCCCACGGACGATGATGTCCCCACAAACGAGGAGACACGTCGAGAGGACTCCGATGTGGAGTCCGATGATGACGACGGAGGCGACTCGGATATGGGAGATGAAGCAGCAGCACCCGACGAAGAAGTGGAATACTTTGACTGATCAGGGAGTTCCACCACCAGAATTTGTGCTATTTGAATTTTTGTGAACACTGGGGACAGTGTTCGAGCTAAGTGTGGGGTGTGAGTAGTTAGGTGTTGGGCTGGGCTGTTTTGTTTGTATGCTCTCTTCTGTTGTCATGTATGTTGTTTGTCCCTGTGAGTGTGAATTTTCAAGTTGTTTCGTATTTGTAAATATTTGTTGAATTGATGTGTGTTGCTGAATGTTGCTAGCTGATTCTGATTCTGTACATATTTTTGTTATCGAAATGATCGATATTTAAAAAAAAAATTGAAAATATTTTGTAAATTTTAAAATATTTTGTAAATAATTTTTCTATCGAAATGATCGATATTTTTGACATTTTTAAATTTTGGGTTTCTCGGCGTTTGTTTTCGGTTCTTTTACCGAGAATAGTCCCATTGAACTGACGTCTTAAGTAGTGACTGTTCCCTATGATGGATGGATGACGACCGTCTTAAGGGAAATGTAGTCGTTAGGAGTAGTTTTCTCAATTATTTTTCATTTTTTTTCTTTGGTGGATTGCATCCCAAAACTTGTAGTTACTCTCTGGTTTTGAAATTCTGGTTGCGTGTTGTACATGATATTCAAAATGCAAAGGTGATTCGTATGAAAGCATGCAAATTTGTAAATATGTTGAGATACCTAGGTTGTAGTGTTCGATTCAGTGTGATTGAGGCTTAATGTTTGAATTCATGTAATTAGCTGATTGAAGAGTCTGGGAATACATCTTGAATCAAGCATGTGCAAAAAGTGTGAAGTGAGGTGTTGACATTCCATGCTATTATGAAGTGTCTAGAGCTTGTCTGGTGTGTGTACAAAGCGAAATGAAGGAGGTGTATTGTAGGAAAGGATGTAGGCATTTCTTTGTTTTAACCGAGAGTTTCTATTTTTTTTTTCCTTGTCATACCCCCTTTTTGTGATTGTATACCCTAGTCAGCCCGTTGAGCCTTTTAGCCGATTATTTCTTTCTTTTGTCCAAAAAGTGTAAACCGAGCTTAATTCCTTCTTTTCATTAGCCGTAAAGTCAATACAAAACTCTTAAGCGCTTAAGAAAATAAAATCATTTTCCCAAAGTGTCAAAGAGTGAGAATGGTGAAAAGAAAAAGAAAAGCAGAGTGAGGGAAGAGAAGAAAAGGTTGAAGGTGCACTTGCTATAAATACACGATAATGAAGGTGCATCTTTATTGTTGTGTCAAGTGTGTTTAATGAAATGGGCCATACTAAAGAAAACCTTCAAGAATGGGATGATAAAAAAAAGGGAAACAATGTCCATGAGTTGATGGGATGTGTTGAAAAGGCGCTTAAGGATGCTAGTGGCTATTATTGGCTAATCCAACATTTACTAGTTCTGTAGCTTCCATTACAACCCATTAAAGTCCTACGTGATCTTACATCGCACTTCTTTATATTAGTGGAGTAATACACTAAGGGAAAGCTTATGGGTCATGACATGAAGCATGTGAATTCTTTTGGGAGAGAGAATGAAATTGTGTGTACATGCCCCTGTTTGAATGTTTGTGAGTCATATGAGCAAAAAGGGGAAGACTCTCTTGTGTTGTGAGGGCACATGCTTGGTGAAAGATTAATTTTCGTGTCGGATATCTTGATCAGTTGATTTGCATGAGTTTGCCGATATCGAGAGTCGATTCTTAAAGTCTAGGAGGTCTTAATGTATTGAAGGTCATTGCATTGATAAGACCATGCATGTTTTCTTGATGATTTGCTGTATTGAATAATTGGTATAACCGTAGCTTAAATTGTTGAACCAAAGTAGCGAGGTTGGGATGTAAATTGCATGAATTGTATGTTTGTTGTTCGAGGACGAACAAGGATTTAAGTGTGGGGTAAGTGATCTTGGGCAGATTTATATGCCCAAGTGATACTCAAAAGTACCATTTTCGCCTTGTTTATCTATCAATGTGTATACATTCTCATGTAATTGGTAATAAAATGTGAATTTATACTAACCAACATGATTAGCATTGTTTTGCAGGTAAAATGTGATTTCGGGAAGCTAAAATGCATGTTGGATGATATCGGAGTTAGACTTGGATGCGAGCAAGGGAAAAGGCATTGGACAGCATGAATTAAAGGGGCTCCGCGATGGAGCCGTGTCACGCTGCCATCGCGGAGGCATTCTGCCTGGATGGGAAAATTCGCCCAAATTCCAGAGAGGGTCCGCGTTTGCTCCGTGGCACAGAGCCAGTGCTCCGCTATGCACGTCGTACCACGTTGAGCCTAAATTCCCGGACCCCCAGTTCCAGTTAGGGTCCGCGTTCGTAGCGTGTCACGGAGGCAGTGCTCCGTGATGCACTCCGTGACACGTTGCTCGTTATTCCGGGAAAAATTCCCAGCAGTATAAATAGAACACTTAGGTTCATTTTTTAATATTTTGACTTGGTGGAGCAAGGAAGTGGGTTACAGGCAGTTAAGGGACGAAAATATCAGGGTTTTTTCTCTCTTTCTTTCTTCTTTAATTCAATTGCTTGATCATTTTAAGATGTTTAATCCACAAATGAGTGGCTAATTCCTCTCCTTGCTGAGGTTATGAACAATTGTAATGAAATTTGAGTATTGATTCTTTGGTTTTTCATCTTTTCTTCCATGTTGTTCTATTAATTCTTGTTCTTACTGCATTAGTGTGTGGCCTACATTAATGTACATCTAAAAAGTCCGGTTTCACTCGAGAGAACAAGAAATTGGAAAGTTGTGAATTAATAGGATATGTTCTTTACTTGGTTTGGGAAAATTGAGTCTTGATTTGCTTTCAGGATAGAAATATACCTGAAAGTCGTATTAGTCAATTTAGGAATCGGAATTGTATGGCTAGGACATGAATTGCAGTTGATCATAGAAATGTAGACGGATGGTTCATGATTCTTAAGTGAGGATAAATACGAGAGTTTTAATCTCTTGGCTAGAAACTGGAGGAAAAGATTAACCAAATTATGATGATAATTAATTTCATTACATGTTCGTTTAACCTCAGCATGCTCTCATTCATAGTTCAGATTCAAAGTAGATAATTGTTCTTAGTTTTAGTATAAAAATCTATAAAACAAACTATCAAACTTTTGGTTACACCGTTGTCTGCATTTTTAGAAGTAAAATATAGTACACTTGAGCAAATTGCACTTCATCCAAGTCTTTGAGGGATCGATACTTGGCTTACTAAAGCCACTTACTACTTGTTCGACTACGTGCACTTGCGTGTCGTTTTATAACCCCACAATCACGCGAACAATAACCGCCATTGTAGAAATATTTTGAGCTTGATTGTGCTGCTCCTAATGATGAAATTATTGAGTTTATTAATGAATATACTCTTGTGTTTCTCAATTATGAGTAGCTAAATCTATAGCTAGAGTTGTGTGATGATGGGTGTTTAATTTTATTGGGAATTGCAAGATTTGTCTTGTTATTACTTCATTAGTGTAAATCTATTGAATTCTCCTCAAATTATAGTTGATTGCTCATAGCTGCAAATATGGGTTATTTTCATACTTAATTTTAGTTTGATAAAGAAGCATTAAGTAATGGGGGAGAATCTAACAGTGGATTGAGATTTGATTATGTGGGGTTGGGCTAGAAATATCCAAAACCCATGATCATAATCCCTTTTGAGGTTGATGGCTAGAAAATAGCTCAGCCCCTATTCCAAACCATATTGGAATAGTTGAATAGTACCTTGAGGTTCGAAAGGACTCGAGGATAAGGAGCTCAAGTGGTTGAAAAACATTAGGCTCCATCTTTTCCCAAGGTTATTTACATATATTAGTAATAATCTGACTGTTATGTAAATCCCAATTTGATTGACATCCCATCTACACCACACCTCTAGTCTTTGCTCATTATCGTTTCTCAATTTTGGTTATCTTGCTCTCTTGATTAGCTGATTTTAGAGTCCACAACATTATTTCATTCACTTCCCGCAAAAGTTACATTTACGTTTTCATTGCTTGGATGCGAATCAATTCAATTCACTAAACAACTCTTGTGCAAATCATTCTCTAGTCCTTGTGGGATTCAACCCCGACACCCGTCGGGTTATTTGTTTTGATACAACGATCGCATACATTATCTCTAAATGAGATGTGTACTTTGAGATTTATCAACCATCAAGCTTATTTGAACTTATTTTGAATTTTTTTTCAAAATGGCATACCTCATTCACCCTTCAGTTTTTCTTATGGCCACAGTTCTTTTCCGAAGGGAAGACCTTTGAATCAGGTAATTTTTTTCATTTTTAGGAGTCATTGTAGTCATAGGGTAGTGACCCTTCTGGATGATGGATGGATGAAGACCGACTTAAGGGAAAATTAGTCACGTTTTTTTGGGATTGAGTCAGACATCACCCACTTGTGTGCTCTTTAACATTCCACTTAGAAGCTAAGCTACAGGAAATAAAGTGGTCATCTTAATTGCATCAGTGAGAATTCCATGAGAGACACATAAAGTTTTTTTAATCGACTCAAGACACTATAAGGTCTTAATAATGAAAAATATCATTGAATGTAATTGTATGAATGTGTAGCTATAAGAAACCGAATAGATTCTTGATTCCATGAGATGTGAGTTTAATTGTTGTGTTTTGTATGTAATGTTGCATATAGAACTTACCTTAGTGTATGTAGGATGGCTGATGTTGCCCAAGCACACACAAGCACACGTGATCGTCAAGTAATATAGGACGGTGAAGTCCCGATTATTGATTCTTCAGAGACTTGTCAAATCTATCGTTTTAAGGTTATTTCTTTATTTAACTATTCTAACAAAACAAATATAATGGGGAATGGTTTGAAGAATTAAAATACTAAAAACTGAAATGTAAAATTAACTAAAGACTAAGATTGTTTCAGACTTGTTTGTACTTCAAATGATGATGAAAATCTAGGGAATTGTCACTTTCATTTCAGGTTGTGTTTTCAAGACGTGATTACGCTAGATTAATTCTTCCTAAGGTTTCTATTTGCAAGTGACTATCCCCTTTCTTGCCACTCTCCCGAGTATCCATGAACTATCTCGTGAACTCTAATGCTCATATCCCTATGATCATAGGAGAAACATGAACCGACAGTTATGCCTACTTGTATTTCAACTAAACAAGGTTGAAGGGTGATCTTGGGCATATTTGCATGCCCAAATACTATTTTATACCCATGTTGTACCTTAATTTAAGAATAATCTCATGTATTTTGTGTAATTTGCGGCCATGGACTAACAAATATGATTAGCTCTCTTTGTAGGTTGAAATTTCCAATGGATGGAGCTCAATGTGAATATAATGGTCCTAATATTGAAGATAAATGTTATGGGATGGATTATGGATGATGAGACAAGCTAAAAGGGACATTTGGAGTTCAACTCCCTATCACAGAGAAGCATTGGGGCAGTTTACCTCCGTGCCATGGAGCAGTTCACCTCCGTGCCACGTATATCCCTATCCTCAATAACAACTTCTAACCTCAACCAATGGGCCAAAGGATCTTCGAATTCCTATTCTACATTTACTTTTAACATTTCGGTTACCTTAACCAAGCTCAACCAAAATCCAATAGATTTATTCACAAGGTGATCAGTCTAGTGAATGAGCGATTAAAACAAGTAAACATATACAACCTTTAATGAAGAATCAAAACTAGAATTAATTAGTCTTTCAAACATCAACGATCAACTATAGACAAAACCCTAGAACGGGAGTTTATCCACTCATTGACAAGCGCAAAAACAATGATAACATCATCATTCTCAGTAAAACAATAAAGAAAAGAAGAGACCTTACTAGAACTTGTCTCTCATCCCAAAATCTAGGTTACAACCTTCAAAACATGAATGATATAGTGAATCTCCCTGCTAGAAATGCCCTAGATGTTTTATTTATAGGTGAGCCTCCAAATAAAGCTTTTTCCCTGAAGTAATTGGCTTAAAATTCAGCCAAAATCCATACATGAGAGTCTAGCGTGCCACCCCATGCATAGCCCTAAGGAGTTAGTCAAATTTTCTCTGAAGAATGGCTCCAAGTGCCCCACTCCTGCCATCGTACCAAGGAGTTAGCCAAATTTTTGCACTTCTAAACACCTCTGGTGCACCCCCTCTATCCATAACATTAGAGTGTTGGTCAAATTTCTGAGCTTGAAGACCCTTCGACACCCTACTTTATCCGTAGTCCCAGAATGTTAGGAAAGTTTCCTAAGTATGGAATGCTTCTAGGCCTCTACGCCATCCCCACGCCATGGTGTTAGTCAAATTCTCATCTCGGAAGTAAGGTACCTGGCACCCCACACCATCCATAACACTAGCTCTGGTGGATTCTTCTCTGAAACACTAGTGTTGGGCGTGCCACGCCAGCCATAGACCTAGGCTGACTTTCACGAACTCTTCTTCTTCACGTCTTAAAGTCATTTTTGGGTCCTTTTTCCTTGATTTCCTGCTCAACACATATGGAAATGTTCATTAGCTCACAAGAAACACGAAAATATGATTTCATACATTTCATAGGAATTATGAACCCAAAACAAGGCTAAATATGGGTAAAAACATGGCAAATGGGTATAAGAATATGCCCAACATCACCAACCCACACTTAAACCATTGTATGTCCTCAGACAATCCTCAACTCGATGGTCAAACACATATTTTCTCACCACTTGTCACCTCTATCAATTCACACTAAAACAACTAGCAAAGAGCATATGATTAAGTGATTCATCAACTTATAGCAATTCACATCATGCACATGTAGATTTATTCACATTTAAGACTACATAACTTCTATAACTGACTTTTTTTCAAAACAGGGCCAACATGATTAAATACAGTATATGCAACACATAGTACACTGACTTAGAATCTTATGGTCCTCACTTTTAGTGATGTTCCTCTCTCAAATTATCAATGCAAAGAATTCAACTTAATAAGTAAGGCATACTCACACTCAAAAAAGATGTGTCATACATGTGCAACATACCATAAGCTTTTCCTTCATGTACACTTAGACTAGTTACTCATTTCAGGAGATTAAAATCATAAGGACTTTTCTTGGTTGTAACGTCGGCTAAGGGACGAGTAGGAATAATTTTTCTTTTATAGTGTCTACCAATCCTAAGTACTTTAAAGACATTTTCTAATCTTTTAAGTCCACCCCTTTTCCTTCATTGTTCACCCTTCACTTTATTCACTTTTTTTTCTTTTCATGCCACTTTTTACACTACTTGATTTCTAGTCTATCCTTGTAGAATCACTAAGAAAATTTAATTCTTAATACTCTTTCTTTCATTGTCCTAGCATTAAGAAAATATCACATTTCGGGCACCCCTTCTTCCTATTTTCTCTTCTTAACTTCCACACAGTTTTTTTCTTTCTTTCTCTTTCCTTATCATTTCACGCATTGGTGGACCATCACTTTGAAGTATCAAAGCGCCTAAGACTACTTTGGATCAATAATTCTGGAGGTCACACAACAAAAAGGGAATAAGCTACTATTGCGGCTAAGAAACGAATAAGGCTTAAAGCTCAAGGGGGTCAACTAGGGAAAATGTTCAGGAAGGTAAAACAACATGTGAAAACATGGCTTTTTCAAAGAAATGCCTTAATAATCTCTTAATTCTTTAACAACTAGCAATCCAACATACACTAAGGAAAGTTCTAGATGCTACAATATATACAAAACAAAGAAATTAATCTCACCTTACATGGCATTAAGACTCTAGTCAGTTTCCTATAGCTGCACATTCGTACAATCGCATTGAATGGCATTGTTCATTATTAAGCTATACAAGTATATTGAGTCGAATTAAATAATTTTGTGTGTCTCTCATGGAATTTTCACTTAAGATGACCACTTCATTGCCTCTAGCTTAGTTTCTAAGTGAAATGTCAAAGAGCACACAAGTGACTTAAGTCTGACTCCAACAAAAAAATAATTAAAAAAATGTGACTAAATTTCTTTAAGATGGTTGTCATCCATCCATCATACGGAAGGGTCACTACTCTACGACTACAATGACTCCTACAAAAAATAAAAATTTACCCGGTTCAAAGGTCTCCCCTTTGAAAAAAGAACTAAGTCCATAAGAAAAACCGAAGGGTGGGTGAGACATGCCATTTTCAAAAATTTTCAAACAAAAACTTGATAACGTACTCACCCTTAACCTCAAAATTCAGGGAGACATACCCTCACCCCACACTTAAAGTCATGCTTTATCCTTAGAGCATCTAAAATCAAAGAACAGATAAGAGTGAGAAATTACTCCCTGAGGCCCTTTAGGGCCTAGCTAGTAGCAGGTGTCTTGGATTCACAGGTCGCACGACCCCATACTTAAGCTTAGACCATGCTCCTTAGCTTTGATTTTGGGTACTCAAATTTCTCCTTCTTTGCAAAAGAAAATCAATAGTGACACTATATATATAAAAATAGAACAGTTACATTTTTACAAAATTGGGTTGCCGCCCAACAAGGGCCTGATTTAACGTCACGACACGACGCAAGACCCCTCAATCATTTTGTAACAAAATTGAGGTCTTCTCTCTATTAAAGTTATCCTCATAATAGTGCTTCACACTTTGGCCATTGACCAAGAAGGTTCTGTCAGACTCAAAAGGTTTCAACTCCACTGCACCATGTGCATTTACATTCACAATCTCATATGAGCCCAACCACTTCAATATTAACTTTCCCCTAAACAACTTCAACCTTGAGTTGTACAATAATAGCAACTTCACTTCCTGAAACTCACGAGGTTGAATACACCTATTATTCACTCTCTTAGTCTGCTCCTTTTACATTTTCGCATTTTCGTATACGCTGAAGCGAAACTCATCTAGCTCATGTAGATGCAACAACCTTTTCTCACCGGCAGCTTCCATATCAATGTTCACTTTTTGATGGACCAATATTCTTGGTGATCTAGATCAATTGGTAAATGAAATGCTTTTCAAAAACCTAACCTACATGGTGAAGTACCAATAGGAGTTTTGAAAGTTGTCCTATAAGCCCATAGCGTATCATCCAACTTGTTGGATCAATCTTTTCTGTTAGTGCTCACAATCTTATTGAGAATTCATTTGATTTCTCAATTTGAAACTTTTACCAATCCATTGGTCTGTGGGTGATAGGCAATTGCTACCTTGTACTTCACATTGTACTCGGCCAACAAACTATTGAAATGTCAGTTACAAAAGTGTGTACCTTTATTGCTAATGATGGCTCTGGGTGTACCAAAACGGGTGAATATATTTTTCTTCAGGAATCAAGTTACTTCCTTTGCATCATTGGTGGGTAGTGCTGCAACTTCCACCCATTTTGACACATAATCAACCACTACCAGAATATACTTATTCTCGTTCGATGGGATGAAGGGTCCCATGAAATAAATTCCCCAGTAGTCAAATACTTCCACTTCCATAATGCCTCTCTAAGACATTTCTTGCCTCTTCAAAGTATTACTTGTTCTCTAATAGCTATAACTGGATTTAGCAAACAAATGTGCATCCTTGAACAAGGTGGGGCAAAAAATTCCAACTTGAAGGACTTTTTCTACGGTTCTATCTCCCCTGTGGTGTCCACCATAAGGTGAAGAATGACAACTTTCCAAAATTTGGTGCACTTCTCCCTCAGGAACACATCTTCTGACCAGTTTATTAGGGCTTATTTTGTACAAGAAGGGTTCATCCCATATATAAAATCTGTTGTCATGAAGAAGTCTCCTCTTTTTGTCTAGTGTTGCATCAGGTGGGTATACACCACTAACTAGGAAATTCACTGTATCAGCATACCATGGCAGCTCCGAACTATGCAAAACAAATAACTATTCATCAGGGAAGGTCTCAACAGTGACAACCTTGCAGTCAATGTGCTCCCTGTCCTCCAACCGAGATAGATGATCTGCTACCTGGTTCTCTAGCCTTTCCTTTCTTTTATCTCAATATCAAATTCTTACAGTAACAGTATCCACTGAATGAGCTGCGGTTTAGCATCCTTCTTTGCAAACAAATACCTGATTGCAACATGATCAGTGTACACTATAACCTTTGTCCCCACTAGGTAAGCTCGAAATTTATCAAACTCATACACCATCGCCACTAAGTCCATTTCAATCATAGTGTAATTTTTCTAAGTTGTATCTAATAATTTGCTTGCATAGTAAATGGGTTGAAACCTCTTCCCCCTATTCTTCCCCAAGACAACTCCTATATTAAAATCACTAGTATCACACATCACAATGAATGGTAATGACCAATTTGGGGCAATGATGATTGGAGTTGTGGTCAGCTTTTCCTTCAATGTGTTTAAAGCCTGCACACATTCTCCAATGAACTCAAACATCACATCCTTCTCTAAGAGTTTGCATGATAGGTTTTCTATTTTAGAGAAGTCTTGAATGAACCTCCTATAAAATCCGATATGTCCTAAAAAACCGTGCACCCTTTTCATAGAGACAGGGGGTGGTAGTTTTATAATAGCCTCAATCTTAGCCCTGTCGACCTCAATACCTTTCTTTGAAATTTTATGGCCCAAGAGTATCCATTCACATACCATGAAATGACACTTCTCCCAATTCAGTACAGCCTGAAATGGTCTCCTCACATCCAGCTAGTACAACATCCAAATGATTCAAGCATTTATCAAAGTCACTCCCATAGATTGAAAAGTCTTCCATGAATACTTCCACGAATATCCCCACCATGTCTATAAAAATTGCAAGCATGCACCTCTGAAATTTTACTGGAGCATTACATAGTCCAAGAGGCATCATTCGAAAGGCAAAAGTGTCGAAAAGGACAAGTAAAAGTAGTCTTCTCTTGGCCCTCCTGTGCAATATTGATCTGATTGTAACCCGAATACCTATCCAAAAAACAATAGTAGTCATCCATGGCTAACCTATCTAACATTTGATCCAAGAAAGGTAATGGGAAGTGGTCCTTCCTAGTGGCTGCATTAAGCTTTCGATAGTCAATACAAATCCTCCACCCTGTGACTATTCTCTTTGGTATCAATTCATCCCTCTTATTAACACCACCATCATCCCACCCTTTTTCAGGAAACAGTGAACTAGGCTCACCCAATGACTGTCTGAAATCGAGTAGATGATGTCTGCATCTAGCCACTTTATTATCTCCTTCTTTACTACTTCCTTCATGATTGGGTTCAGTCTCTGCTTATATTCAACACTAGGTCTGGCCCCCTCTTCTAGCAGTGTCTTATGCATGCAAAAGAAACTGCTTATCCTTTTTATATCATCTATTGTCCACCCAACTGCCATCACACGATGCCTTAGCACGTCCAGCAACCTGTCAACCTGTTTATCAGACAACAAAGAAGATATTATCACAGTTATCACTTCTTAGAAAGGCATATTTCAAATGCGCAGGTAAAGGTTTCAATTCAAGAACTGGAGCTTTTTCAATGGATGACTTCTGCCTTTCCTAAGTCATAGGTTTTTCAAGTGTCTCCAAAGGACCCTCTCTGCTAACATGGGCACTGGTGGCATCCAAGACTACTAAGCATTCATCCTTTTTTGAGCCATCACCCTGTTCTTTCTCATATACCAATGCGCTCCCAAGTGGATCTTCCAGTGATTAATATTGCTCTAAGGCCTTAATAGACATTTCTATCTCTACTTCCATAATGACCTTAAGCTCCTCATAATGGGGTGGCAATCTTGCCGCCCTGATCATATCATAAATTACCTCCTGACCATCCACATTCATCGACATCTTACCCAACTTTACCTTTATGACTGCGTATGTGGTGGCTAATAATCCTCTCCCAAAAATGAGGGGAATTGCTACATCTGCTTCGTAATACAGGATTATGAAGTTCATAGGTAAGATGAAAGGTCCAACCTTAATGAAGACATTCTCTATGACTTTGTCAGGATAGACAAGAGACAAGTTGGCAAGCTTCAAGGTTACTATGGTCGGACTTGGTTCACCTAGGCCCAAGGTTTTGAATAAGGATGCAAGCACCAAATTAATGCTTCCACCCAAATCACATAATGCTGAACAAACTTTTCTGTTTCCAATCACCACTGGAATGGTGAAGTTCCCAGGATCCTTCAGCTTCTTAGGAATTTTGTTTTGCACCTGAGAAATGCACTTTTCCATGAGAGCCACAGTTTCAAACTCCTTCAGCTTCCTCTTATTTACCACAATGTTCTTTAAATACTTGGCATGCTTTGGAACTTCCTTCAAAAGCTCTACCAATGGAAACTTAACATGTACTTGCTTTAACACATCAAGAAATTTCAGGTAGGATGAGTTCTCCTTCTATTTCTTAAATCATTAAGAAAATGGAAGGGGAGGTATGGTTTCTACCAACTTTAGCTTTGAGTTGCTTGACTCACTAACCTTTTGTCTGGACATCAAAACCTTCTCTTCATCAATTTTAATTTCTATGGGGATCACCTCACCCAGCTCTTTACCACAGCGCAAAGGCATTACGCTCACATTTTTCTTCGGTTTCTTGTCGATGTTACTTGGAAGTTCCCCTTATGGTCCGTTATTCTATTGAAAGGCCAACTGCCCTATTTATCTTTCCAGCTCATAGATGGACTTCTGCATCTCATTAACCACCTGAGTTTGCTGCACCATCCATTTCTTCATAGTCTCTTCTAGTGAACTGCTCAGTTGCTGGCCCTGAGGTCTGGGATATGTGTTCTGGGGCCCTTGGAAATTCTAGTTCCCTACCCATGAGGGATTGGCTGGATTCCTATACCACTGGTTATAACTGTTACCTGAAAAATCTCCACCACGACCTTTTTATCCCACAAAATATATAGATTTTGGGTTCAGTGGACAACTTGAATAAGCGTGGTCTCCTCCACGCACCTCACATGATGGTGGTCAATTTGGACCTGATAGACCTGCTGAACCTGACTTCCTGCTGGTGTGGTACAAACTTGCTAATCACATTCACCAGCTAACTTATATCTGCTCGGATTGCTGCCATACCATCTACTTCGAGCTTTCCAGGCACCTTGGTTGTTGTGAATCCTCTACATGAGTCTTGATAGTCTTGAATCCCCACTAACATAAGGTTCAAAAGACCTTCAATTTCATCAAAGCTCTAGGACAAAATTTGTCCCTATGCGGTAGCGTTGAGCAAGACCTTTGACTCTGGCTTTAGCCCTTCTATAAAGTTATGCCCTATAATCTCCTTCGGCTGCATGCGGTGCAGACAATATCTCAGGTAGTCCTTGTATCATTCCCAAGCCAGAGCCAAGGTTTCACCATCTCTCTACACAAAACCAGAGATCTTCCCTCTCAACTCTTTCGTCCTTTTTCAAGAGAAGAACCTATTAATGAACTTGTTGTAAAGAACCTCCCAAGTAGTGATGGAACTTGTTGGCTCATTTTGAAGCCTCTCCTTTCCCTTACCAATTAATGAGAATGGAAAAAATGTGAGCTTAACATACTTATTTGACACGTTTTGATAGTGAAAGTTCTCACTCAGCTCCACAAACATCATCAGATGACTGTGAGGATCCTCGTGCGATTTGCCCTAATATTGGCAAGTGTTTTGGACCAACCACACGATCCCTTCTTTTAACTTGAAGTTCCCAGTGATGGCTAACTTGGTGATCGCTTTAGAAGCGTTCTCCAAGTTCAGCCTAGAAAAATTCAACAATTGGAACTCTCTTCTGGTGATATACCCTGGAAGCCCAAAGATCAGACCCAGGAGTTGAAATGGAGAAAAGCTTAAAAACTAGCACCAGGAACAGAACGGGTCGTGAGGTGACCCGTTGGTGCAGCCCACGAGTCATGATGTGACTCGTGGGGAGGCCAGGTAAGGAGTTTAAAATTTGGAGAAATAGGATCCCACGGACATGACCCAGACTCGTTGTCAGGCCCCATGAGTCATTAGGTCAGTCATGGGGTGGGTGAGTAAGAAAAGAAAAGGAAGAGGGACAGTGGACTTGACGCAAGGACCTCACAAGTCATGGTCAATCACCACATTTCGTGGAGAGGGTTGTGATTAGCTATTGAGGAATTAATTGGCAGGGAGGTAGTGTACATAACGGGTGGTGATCACGAGTTGTAGTCACTAGTAATAAGTCGTGAGGTTTCCCGTGATAAGCCCAGACAATCAGATGTGTACTGTACCTCACAGATCATGCCATCATTAGGTCCCTCATTGGGACCATTCGGTAGTTATTTTCTGCGAATTTAGTAAGGGCTTTTCCATAATTTCTAAGTTCCTAAGGCCTAAATTATGTCATTTTGAGTTATGAATGATGACTTTTAAAGGGGTTAAGTTCATTTTTGTCCTTATTCAATTATGAATGCAAGGTAGAGAGGTTAGAGAGGGTGATCAAGCTAGTGTTCTTAAAATTCCTTTCAAATTCCTTTTGGGCATCTAAAGAAGTGTAAGAATTAGCTACCAACAGGTATATAGGGTTATGAATGGGTGATTCCCTTCACATCCATGCTCTAAATCATAAGATTTCTATGTCTAATCTATGGGGTTTTAACCCAAATGCATGAATCTCCTATTTCTATACTGAGTATGATTTAATTATGTTTCTATTATTGAATTATGAAGCATGGGAAATTTTTATAACATTTTCAATTAAAAATCATATTTCTAGTTTTATAAATTAAAAAGGCCATTGATGAGAAGTTCATGAAGGATGAGATTTGTGATGAATGTACGATGATGATGAGATATTATGATGAAAAGCACGTTTTAAAGCTACCCATGTTTACAATTATGTTTTTAATGTTAATTGGGTATTTCCAAGTATATAAAGCTTTGGGCAATGCCCACATGTCTAAGTATGAAGTATGATTTCCCGAACTAAGCTTACCACATGGTTTTGGAGAGAAGACTCCCAATTATATTTTCAACTTGTGGTATGTTTTGAGTTAAAGCTTCTCATATGCATGATTTCATATTTGAGATGTATTTGATTATTGAGCTTCATCAATAGACGATGTTGAGCATCATTATAAAATGATGTAGAGCATATGCATGTTTTTGGGAGTAGTGTCTAGCACCGAGTATGATAAGGGTCGATTACCCTATGCCTCAGAACTATGCGCCAATGTAGGATGATATGATTATATATACTACTTTGGACCTCCCTTGTGAGCTATCCCAGGCCCTAATGGCTCATGAGATTGATATCGATATCATGGTATCGTCCCTGGCCCTGACAAGGCTTTGGATGGCTCTAACCATTTTAGTGTGATAGTTGGGACCATGTAAGGTCTATTGTGGTATGTCAGTTAAAAGATGAGTCACCCATTATTCCTCATGATTTCAGATATGCATATTCATTACTCATGAAATTTGTATATATGCATGTTCTAAAGAAGATTTGACTCAATATTTAGCTTTACTTATATATGTCAGAATTCAGCTTTGAGTCAATTGATTCAGTCGTGATGTTATGAGGTTATGTTATGTTATGTTATGAAGAGATCATGATTTCAGAAAGAATGCATGCAAGCCCTACTCTCTGATTCTTAATGTTTATGTTTATATTATGCATTGTCTTTAAATGTTTTTCTTTACTTAAGAGGTTTTACTTACCTTACATACTCAGTACATTCCACATACTGACCGCATACTCTATACTGTATCATTTCATGATACAAGACCCGGCTCTCAGGTTCAGCCTCAGTCATAGTCCGTCTTCTAAGATAGCATCGTACATTGTTTGTGAGTCCTCATCTCCCGAGAACTAGACTATTCTGATTTCCTTTATGTATTTCTGTTTCAGTTTTATTAAGTTAGTTGGGGTCTTGTCCCATCAACTCGTCATGTTTAGAGGCTCTTCAGACATATGTATGTATTCAGCTTCGGATTGTGTATTCTGATGCTATAGTTGACTTAGAATTCCGCTATGATTATCTTGTTTATTTCTCAGTTTTATTGATTGAGTTAGATGTATGCTTATTCCATGGGTAAACTTGGGGTCTCTCAGGGCTCTTTGTTCCGTGTTGCGATCGGGGCCTCCGTTCGAGTCGTTACAAACTTGGTATCAGAGAAATAGTTTAGAAGTATCCTAGGGTGTCTAAAAGTCGCGTTAAGTAGAGTCTTTTTTATGGGTGTGAAGCGTGCCACACTTATGACGAAGAGACTACTAGATGTTTAGGAAATGTTCCCTTCTTTCATGATCTATGTTGTGCGATGAAATGTCTCCTTATCCTTCTAATTCGTGCTATTCGTGATTGCAGAATCATGGCTCCCTAAAGAATGAATGGTAGAAGGAATGGGAATGGTGAAGGCCACGAGTATGGCAATAGGAACGAGCACCAGTAGGCCCTACTAGTTTAGAAGCACCAGGCATCAGAGCTTGTTGCCCATGCTGAATTTTGGGTAGTTATTCAGATGCTTGCATAGGCCTTGACCACTCAAGTCAATCAACAGGCCATTGCGCATGATCTGCAAAATGGCAATACAATGGCAGCTCGAGTTAGAGACTTCTTGAGAATGAACTCGCCAGAGTTCCTCGGGTCAAAAGTAGATGCGGACCCGCACGAGTTCATAGATGAGATTGTGAAGATCACCCAAGTTATGGGGGTGAATGGAGTTGAGTACACGGAGGTGGCCTCGTACCAGTTGAAGTGGGTCACGCACATCTGGTTTTCCCAATGGAAAGATAGCAGGGTCACTAGAGCGGGCCCTGTCACTTGGGAAGAGTTTCATGTTGCATTCTTGGATCGGTTCTTCCCTCATGAGATGAGGGAGCTGAAGGCAGCTGAGTTCATAAATCTGAAGCAATGGAGGATGACGATGCAAGAATATACCCTTGAGTTCACTGGCCTATCAAAGTATTCCCCAGCGTTGCTAGCCGATCAGAGGGCGCGGGTGAGAAGGTTCATCCATGGAGTAGCGGGCTATTTGGATAAGGATTATAGGACCACTATGCACCACCAGGACATGGACTTCCCTTGGATGGTTTTGTACGCCCAACAGATGGAGGCGGCACATCTGAGAGAGAGGGAGACCAAGAGGGCCAGGATAGATGACCATAGATTCTCACAACCGAGGTCAGGTTATGGGCATCGACAACAGACCCACCAGAGATCATCATCCCCAGCATCTTTAGCATTGAGTGTGCCATCCAGGACTAGACATGATCAGAGAGGGCGAGCATCAGGCTCGAGGGGTCAGAGCAGCAGACCCGCAGATTCTAGCATTCTAGCTTACCGAAGATGTGGTCGGGGGCACACGGGCCAGTTCTTGGTAGTTTCAGGTGCTTGTTTTGGGTGTGGGAAGCCCGGACATATGGATAGAGATTTCCCAGCAGTGAGATAGGATTAGGATGGGGGCCGAGGCCCAGCTTCTAGTTCTGCAGCCCTTCCCGCACGCTCAGCACATCAGGGAGCATCTACCAGTGCAGGTGGTGATCAGCGCCAAAATAGATTTTATGCCTTAGCATCCCGTCAGGAGTAAGAGGTCTCCTCGGATGTAGTCACTGGTATGTTATGAGTTTTCCATATTGATGTTTATGCTTTGTTGGATCTGGGGGCTACCTTATCTTTTGTGACATATTATATGGCTAGTAGCTTCGGAGTCAGTCCAGAAGTTTTGTCAGTGTCACACCCCACCTTGGGGGGGGGGGGTACGACTGGCACCTGGTGCCCTACTAAGACCTGACCTGCTAGACTGTTAAGCCTGGGCGCCTCTGGCGCCTGGCTGGCTCTAACTCAAATTTCTAGAAACAAAGGGCTATATAACGGCTGTAAATACAGCCCCCGGCCCATTGGCCTATAGCCTGCTGTACCTGTCTTGGCAGCTAACCAGAAATATAGCAATACAGGGAAACCTATACGGGCCGACAAGGCCACCATGCTGTCTAGTTATCTGCTGCTTAATCAAAAAGCACAAAAAGAAGCTACGTGACCGGCAAGGTCACCACTACGGACAACTATGGCCTCACACGACCATCACAGAAGTAAGAAAGAGTAAAGACAACTATACAACTGCACGGCCCCACACGACCGGCTCATCTGACCACAGGGATTTCATACAGAATGCAAGCCTCTAGGAATAGTAATAGAACTGATCGGGAAAGGGCCCCGACCTACCTATTCTATATACAACAAAAGGAACTGAACTACACCTCTGAAATTCAGCCTCCGGATGACTGGAGCTGAATACTCAACCGCTGACAGGGAGTCACGTAGAATCGCCTGCTCGTCTAGGAGTACCTGCAGGCAAGTAATGCAACGCCCCACTGGGCGTCAGTACCACTGGTACTGAGTATGTAAAGCAACTGAAATAATATAACTGAAAACAACATTTGAAAGCAATAATATGACTGATGAAGCAGAAGTAAGAGGAATAACTTAACTGTCTGATGAAGTAAATCGTACTTGTTCTTACTGATACCGAAGGAAGTAGGAATCATACCTGGAGGCATATCATTCTACTACCAACCCACTCGCGTCTAATACAACATAGCATAGCATACATAACATAACATAGCACACACAAACCTTACCCGGCCCCCATAAGCCGGGAGGTACAATCAACATAGAATCTATGCCCCTACCCTGGTCATCCCATCTCCTATAGTGGCTGTAAGCATCCTGCCGGTCCCTGGGTATGCACTTGGGCTCGCTGAGCCCCTGACTATAACTGTACCTGAGTCCGAAGGACTCTAAATCAACACCCCGGGCGTACCCGCTCGACGGGGGTGTATAAGGGTCGACCAAGGCACAATATGGGGAAACTGGCATCCCATCTTCGTCCCCTTGCGGGACGGCATATCACTCCATAGAGTGACGTATCCTCGTCCTCTGGCGGACGAGTCGATACAGCTATTAACCCTGGGCGGTCAGGAATGCTAGGTAATCCAACCCCAATCAATACAATGGTCTCGACTAATCATGCTGTCTATGTATCTCATAAGCCAAAACTAATAGGCGTAAGGTATCATATACATCACATACTGAGCTAATAATAGCAATCTATAAGTGTTTGATACATGCTGAGACAGATAAGTATAAATATGAATATAGCCTCCTGTCAAACTATACTGGGCAAAGGTTATACAAGAAGGTGTTTCTGCTGAAAGCTATACTGTTTACTGAGTTTCTGTATTAACCTGATTTCCTATTTCTAACATGCTTTCTAAACCATATACAGTTACTATTCTATATCTGGAATGATTTACTGATGCTGTACTACCTTGCGAGGTTTCAGCTAAACACAACAATATCCTGGCAGGGCATATAATATCACATACTGAATATACGGCCAATCTTAATCATTTATATTCAAATCTATATCCTACGGATAGGTATCGTACACGTTACAGCCCAAAACTGCTCATACTGCACCAATGTTCAAAATAATACAATAATCAATTTCTGAACCTTCTACTGGTCTGTAGATTACTATACTGTTTCAATGTTACTCAACTTGCCGAGGAAACTTAACTTTACATACCTTATCTTTGAATATTCGTCCGTCGGACGAGGCTCGGCCGGTACTTCTACTGTTTTCTCCCAACTGCATTCATAAATACATCAATCAATACTAAATACAACGTAATTGTAAAGAGCAACGTTACTTTCGATTTAATTTATAGCCTAAACTTAGGCTTATCGAAAGACGGTCAAAAACTCGCTATTTTTAGCGGCCCAGAAGGGAGAAATATTTACTTCTCAGCTAGGAACACATAGACATTAATTTATAGCAATTCTACTTACTTTAGTTCGGCGGCTCGCCGATTCGTCGGCCGTATTTCGCGAAACTAACTCCGTAGAAATGTTCTCTGCAGCTAAATACCTTGGTATCTAGGATTAATTTGGGTTTGGGCAGCGTTTGGCAGCGTAATCGGATGAATTTATTTAATCTCCCTTCGATTTCCCTCTGTTCAGTACGCTTCTGGAATTTATTTGGTAATGGAAATGAATTTAACCCGAAGTGGGGGCTTTATATACTTGGGCCTGGACAAGGGCAACGTGTCACGAAGCCATCGCGGAGGCCTCACCTCCGTGACACGCTGCCATCGCGGAGGGGCTCTGCCTCGGCTCCTCCCGCGATGGTTCGATAGGTTTCTCGTCCGATCTTTTTCCGGGCCTTTCCCTAGCACGTATGGCTTTCAAATACGCTTAACCAACGTGCGAACAGGTCATCTAAGTGCCGGGAATTCTACGGGGTATAACATTCTCCCCCCCTTAGGAACATTCGTCCCCGAATGTATACTGCTGTCTAGAGAGTTGTTCACTCTAGTTTCTGGGAAAATTTTGGCAGAGTTTCCCCTATAATATGGACTATCGCAATGACCTGAAACGCAGAAAAAGTCCAACACAGGCACTGCACACAATATTCTACAATCCACTGGACAACTAAATACCACTTCTTTCTTTATCATTTACAACATACATACCATAAAGTACTGTGTAAATAATAATACGGACATACCTGTCGTCTGACTAGGCCTGAAATAAGTGAGGATATCTGATTTTCATGTCTTCTTCAGCCTCCCACGTCATTTCTTCCCGATTTCTGTTACGCCACAATACCTTGACAGATGCAACATCTTTAGTTCTCAGCCTGCGAATCTGTCTGTCTAAGATGGCTACGGGAACCTCTTCATAGGCTAACTCCTTTGTGACCTGTACATCCTGGACTGGAACTACTGTAGAAGGGTCCCCTACGAACTTTCTTAACATGGAAACGTGGAATACTGGGTGTACTGACGCTAATTCTGGAGGCAAGTTCAACTCGTATGCCACGCGGCCTATTTTTCGCCGAATCTGATATGGCCCAATAAATCTTGGGCTAAGCTTGCCTTTCCTGCCAAACCTCATTACCCCTTTCATCGGGGACACTTTCAGATATACCCAATCGTTTACCGAAAATTCTAGATTTCTGCGCCGCCTATCTGCGTATGACTTCTAACGACTCTGAGAGGTCAGTAAACGTTCTCGGATAAGCATTATCTTTTCCTCGGACTGCCGAACAATGTCTGGGCCAACTAATGTTGATTCTCCTATCTCAAACCAGCCCACCGGCGATCTACATTTCCGCCCGTACAATGCCTCGAAAGGCGCCATCTGAATAGCTGAATGGTAGCTGTTATTATAAGAAAATTCGATTAACGAAAGATGTTCATCCCAGCTACCCCTAAAATCTAACACACACGCTCGTAGCATATCTTCGAGCGTCTGAATTGTACGTTCAGCTTGCCCGTCTGTCTGAGGATGGAATGCTGTGCTCAGATTAATCTGCGTCCCCAGACCTTTCTGAAATGACTGCCAGAATCTAGCTGTAAACTGTGCCCCTCTGTCTGAAATGATAGATGCCGGCACTCCATGTAACCTAACTATTTCTCTGATATATAATTCGGCATAATCCTCAGCTGAGAAGGTAGCCCTTACTGGCAGGAAATGAGCTGATTTTGTCAGACTATCAACTATTACCCAAATAGAA